>CM067091.1:9781081-11113344 GCA_034008185.1 Gorsachius magnificus
ATGGCGCCAGACCCCAAGCCTCAGACCAGGCTCCAAAATTCTAAACGTCCAGGCATTTCTCCCACACCAAAGGGGCCACAGCCAAAAGCTGCACACTGCCTCAGCTGGGCCAACCTATCCTTACAAAAGCTCCACAGACACTGGGGCTCAAGGCTTTCCTCCCTAGTCAAGGGCCTGACGCTCACCATCAATGGCGCCAGAGCTCCAGCACCAGCCTGGGCTCCAAAATTGCAAACGTCCAGGCATTTCTCCCACACCAAAGGGGCCACAGCCAAAAGCTGCACACGTGCCTACACTGCCATGACTACTGTACCAAAAGCCCCACAGACCCTGGGCCTCCGGCCTTTCTTACCTAATCAAGGGACAGATGTTCGCCCTCACTGGCGCCAGAGCTCCAGCACCAGCCTGGGTTCCAGAATTGCAAACGTCCAGGCATTTCTCCCACACCAAAGGGGCCACAGCCAAAAGCTGGACATGTGCCTCAGAGGGCCAGCCTACCCTACCAAAAGTGCCATCCATCCTGGGGCTAAGGGCTTTCTTCCCTAGTCAAGGGACAGACGTTCACGCTCATTGGCGCCATAACCCCAGCCCCATCCTGGGCTCCAGAATTGCAAAGTCCAGGGATTTCTCCCACCGGGGCTTTCTTCCCTAGAAGGGACAGATGTTCGCCCTCACTGGATAACCCCAGCCCAATCCTGGGCTCCAAAATTGCAAACGTACAGGCATTTCTCCCACACCAGTGGTGCCAATGCCAAAAGCTGGACATGTGCCTCAGCGGGCCAGCCTACCCTACTAAAATCCCCACACACCTTGGGGCTCAGGTCTTTCTTACGTAATCAAGGGCCTGACATTCGCCATCACTGGCACCAGACTGCAAACCCCAGCCCCGTATCCAAATTTGAAACGTTCAGGGATTTCTCCTACACCAAAGGTGCCACAGACAAAAGCTGCACACATGCATCAGCAGGCTACTCTACCAAAAGCACCACATACCCTGTGGTTCTGGGCTTCTCTTCCCTTCTCAATGAATTGGGTGATAAGCAATATCAGTCACGTAGGTCACATGAGCCGAACCTCAGTAATTAGGAAGGTAATCCGGAAGCATGAACAGTGCGAGGTTAGCATTCTGATTGTGAAACAGTCACAATTGGTGCCTGCAGCACAGCTGATGGAAAAGTTTTAATGGAAGGTTTTCTTTGAGCCCTGAGTATAAAAGCATGCTCTTTTTGAATAATGCTGAATCTGAATTCTTAGAAGCCAACGGTTTGATGTATCTACCCTGTCCCTCATAACAATGCTTGTGTGGATTCAGAAGAGTATCTCGGAATTACCCATAGCAGGGACATTTGAGGCAGGCATTTTGAAAAAAAAAAAGAAGAAAAAAAGAAAAAGAGATGGGCTGTGGAAAGCTGCCATCCGGGGGGACAAATATACCGCCAAACATTTGCCTACGTGGCAACAGACTTCTGAAGCACCGCAGCAGCTCCATGATGGAGCATATGCCCCCCTGCACCCACCCCCCCCACTCCCACCCTCCTCCCTTCAGCCCCACCAGCACTGCCTGCCCAACTGGGAACCGTCCAAGGGACCATAAATTACAGTCATAGAATCATAGAATCGTAGAATATTTTGGATTGGAAGGGACCCCTAGAGGTCATCTAGTCCAACCCCCCTGCAGTGAGCAGGGACACCGCTAACTAGATCAGGTTGCTCAGAGCCCCGTCCAACCTGGCCTTGAACGTTTCCAGGGATGGGGCCTCCACTACCTCTCTGGGCAACCTGTTCCAGTGTTTCAGTACCCTCATTGAAAAGAATTTCTGCCTTATAGCCAGCTTAAACCTACCCTGCTTCAGTTTAAAACCATTACCCCTTGTCCTGTCACAGCTGGCCTTACTAAAAAGATTGTCCCCATCTTTCCTATCTTTCCCTTTAAGTACTGGAAGGCCGCAATCAGGTCTCCCCGCAGCCTGATTCTCCAGGCTGAACAAGCCCAACTCTCTCAGCCTGTCCTCATAGGAGAGGTACTCCAGCCCTCGGATCATTTTAGTAGCCCTCCTCTGGACCCGCTCCAACAGTTCCATGTCCTTCTTGTGCTGAGGGCTCCAGAGCTGGACGCAGTACTCTAGGTGAGGTCTCACCAGAGCAGAGCAGAGGGGCAGAATCACATCCCTTGACCTGCTGGCCACGCTTCTCTTGATGCAGCCCAGGGTAGGGTTGGCCTTCTGGGCTGCCAGCGCACATTGCCAGCTCATATCCAGCTTTTCATCCATCAGTACCCCCAAGTCTCTCTCGACAGGGCTGCTCTCAATCCTTTCTTCCCCCAGCCTGTATTGATACTGGGGGTTACCCCGACCCAGGTGCATGACCTTGCACTTGGCCTTGTTGAACCTCATGAGGTTCACACAGGCCCACCTCTCCAGCCTGTCCAGGTCTCTCTGGATGACATCCTGTCCTTCTGGTGTGTCAACCGCACCACTCAGTTTGGTGTCATCGCAAACTTGCTGAGGGTGTGCTTGATCTTGCTGTCTAAGTCATTGATGAATATATTAAACATCACCGGTCCCAGTACGGACCCCTGAGGGACACCACTCATCACTGGTCTCTATCCAGACATCGAGCCATTTACCACTACCCTCTGGATGCAACCATTCAACCAATTCCTTATCCACCATAGACCTGGAGAAAGAGCCTGATTTACATCCTCCAGACAACAATACCAGAGAGGAGCGTGGGGAATTACCCCCCACTCCACAGGAGGGGGCGTGAATTAAACAGTTGGGAAAAGGAAACCAGAGAATATCAAGGGGTAATGGAGCAGGGTAGGAGGGAAGCAATTAAAAAAGCAGATTCAGGCACGTTAAAAACTTTCCCTGTATGGTATCAAAGTAATGAGGCTCTGTCCTGGGAGCCTCTACCATATGAAGCAGTAAAAGAGCTGTGCAAGTCAGTTTGCTTTTTTGGTTCCAGCTATCAATTATCAGGAGCCAGTAAAAGACATCATTGGACTGTTTTGCCCCAAGGAATGTTAAACAGCCCGACTATATGTGAAATGGTTGTAGGAGCCACCCTGCAACCGGTTCGACGTTCTTACCCACAAGCTCTGATTTATCATTACACGGACAATATCTTGTTGTCTGCCACTACAACAAAGGAGCTGCCTGATAAACACATAGTTGCCGTTGCTACTCCACAACTATTTCATCAAGCTAAGCTATCTCATTTTTTCCATCAAAATGGCAAAGCTTTACGACATCAGTTTCATATCACAGCAGACCAAGCATGAAATACCATCTTAGCATGTCCTGATTGTCAGGCTTTGTTGCCGCTGCCACCTCAGTTAGGGGTTAACCCTCGATGGTTGGCACCTTTGCAAATCTTTGCAATCTGATGTGACACATATAGCTGAGTCTGGTCGCCTGAAATACATATATGTAACTATAGATACCTTTTCCCATTTTTTAGTTGCCACAGCACACACAGGAGAAAAAAGTCATGATGTTAAATGTCATTGGCTCAATTGTTTTGCCTCATTAGGCATTCTGCAACAAATTAAAAGAGACAATGATCCAGCATACAATTCCCGTCAAGTAAAACTCTTTTTTACAGGAATGGGGTATCCAACATGTTATAGGAATTCCATATTCCCCAACCGGACAAGCCCTGGTAGAACATGCTCATCAAACCTTAAAATGTCTTTTAATTAAACAAAAAAGGGGGAGTCATGATATAGGTACAAGGTGGTCTTTGGAAAGCCACTTTTGTACTTAATTTTCTAAACTGTGATAACAACAGTACTACTTCCACATGACATTTTGGAGGTGCTCCCCAGTTTAGGGAGAAGCCCTTAGTGCATGTATGAAACAGCAACAGAGAATTGGGAAGGACCAATGCCATTGATAACCTGGGGACATGGGTATGCTTGTGTGTCCACAGACTCTGGACCAAGGTGGGTGCCAGCACGATATATGCAACCACATCTGGAATGGTTAGAAATAGATAAGACTGTTGAAAAGGACTGATGTGCGGAAAACGGACTCCACAGTCTGTAAGACTGTAAAGTAGGTATGTTTATTCAGCGCTGGGCAACACAGGGGGTAGTCCCACCAAAGTCATGTGCACGTGTGTGGTAGCTTGCCTTGAAGTTATACGACATACATATACATAAGATTCCCAAATATGCCTATACATATGCATGACTTGTCCCTGCTTCATATTAAAATTAGCCCCAAGAAGTCATTTCCATAAACTCCTCCCAACTGCGCTTGCGCAGCGTCTCCTGGTGGTGGTCGCAGGGGTTGTGGGGGATGAAGGCCAATGACTCCTCTTCGTCACCACTAGTAATCCCTTGTTCTTGCGCCAACTCAGTTGCTCCTTGGCTCTTGTCCAGGCTGCAGGGTCGGTTTTAGCTGGTTCTCAAGGCAACTTCTCGGTTCTTATTAAGAACTTGTACAATAGACAATAGCTAGCACATTTTAAGCAACATCTTATCTACTAAGGTCCCCTTTTCAGGACGCTGAAGAATGCGATTTGTTTTCTGTTTAAATTATACCAGAAGTAATCAGACCAGAACACGGTCAGTTGACAGTAGAATCATAGAATCATCCAGGTTGGTAAAGACCTTTAAGATCATCAAGTACAGCTATTAGGTTAACACTGCCATCCCACCACTAAACCCTGTCCCTAAGCACCTCATCTACCCTTCTTTTAAATACCTCCAGGGATGGGGACTCGACCACGTCCCTGAGCAGCCCATTCCAGAGCCTGAAAACCCCTTCTGTGAAAAAATTTTTCCTAATGTCTAACCTAAAACTGCCATGGCACAAGTTCAGACCATTTTCCCTCATCCTATTGTCCATTACCAGGGAGAAGAGGTCGACCCCCACCTCACTATAGCCTCCTTTCAGGTAGCTGTAGAGGGCAATAAGGTCTCCCCTCAGCCTCCTCTTCTGCAGACTAAACAACCCCAGTTCCTTCAGCCGTTCCTCATAAGACTTGTGCTCCAGACCCCTCACCAGCTTGGTTGCTCTCCTCTGGACATGTTCCAGCAACGCAACATCTTTCCTGTAGTCAGGGGCCCAAAACTGAACACAGTATTCCAGGTGCAGCCTCACCAGCACCAAGTACAGGGGCATGATCACTTCCCTACTCCTGCTGGCCACACTATCCCAGGTGCAGCCTCACCAGCACCGAGTACAGGGGCATGATCACTTCCCTACTCCTGCTGGTCACACTATTCCTGATAGAAGCCAGGATGCCATTGGCCTTCTTGGCCACCTGGCCACACTTCTGGCTCATATTCAGCCAGCTGTCAGCCAGTACCCCCAGGTCTTTTTCTGCCAGGCAGCTTTCCAGCCACTCTTCCCCAAGTACCTTGTTAGTATACCAAAACAAAACTGTGTGGTGTAATGAAACCATGATAAATCCTTTAGCAGGTACCAATGCCCCCCTACAATTGCCCTGAGGCATCTTTTTTCCTCTGTGACAATTGAGCATGGCCAGGAATTCCCTTCCACATTCGTGGGGGGAACTTGTAAGACTAACCTTGCTCACACCAACTCTGAAGACCAACCCTACTCACACCAACTAACCTTGCTCACACCAAACTTTACGAGAGTCTTGGGATCCCGGGCAAATTCTAGCTGGAGCCTTGGTACCCAGTGTAAGAACTGCACATGCAATGAATACACTTAAATTAGGCTCTTAGTTTAGCAAAATAAACAATGCAATTAGTTCAGCTCCTTCAGTTTTTGCTTTTAGATGTTGATTAAGCACATTATGTTTCAAAATAAAACTGCTATAGCTTTTTGCTATTAACGCAAGGACATGAATGTGAAGAAGATTTGAAAGAACTAATGAAGAAATTGCAAGTGATGGATGGAACTAATTTGAAGAAATGCCTTGGCTCAATGGATTAGGGACATGTGTTAAGAAATTTATAATTGTAGGATTAATTCTGTTCCGAGTATCAAGAGCTTTTGCTTGCTGCACCTAATTTAAATAGTCTGCTGTCTGATCATATCACTTTAAACTGTTTTGCTTTTGCAGCAATTAAACAAAAAAAAGGGGGGATGGGGGGGGGGGAAGAAGGAATAGAAATCACATAGGTCACAGGAGCCAAACCGCAGGAATGCAGAAGTGAAGCTAGAAGCAGCTATGACTGGAGAATAGTTGTGTGGGCAGCACCTGCAGGACTGCTGTGAGCACTAGCTGATAGAAAAGTTTTAACAGAAGCTTTTCTTTGAGCACCAAGTATAAAAGCATACTTTTTGAATAAAGCCGATTCTGATTGCATCTCCAACCGGGGTCCAGGCCTCATTCGCTGCAGTGAGGTCTCAGAGAGGACAGCTGCTCCCTAACCCTAACAATAATCCTCACTTGGTGTTTAGTGTTCATTTCCAGGTTTATAACAGAACTTCTGGTCAAATGGAGGCCCCTTCCGGTTGATTCAGGGTGACTTCTAATGTACTTCCTGTGTTTAAAGAGAACTTCCGGTCTTTCTGGAAACTTCCAGATCATAGAGAGGCACTTCCGGTTTCAACTCTATGGTTTGGAAGGCCAAGTCTATGGTATAGGGTTCAAAAGCACAGAGTTGGCCCTCCAGAGTATAGATTGTCAATTGTGGATGATAGAGTTCAAACCGGAAATTCATCTTTATGGTTTCCTGGTGGTCTAAATCATTGAGACTGAGTTCTGGAGATGAACTGTGTGGTGTTGGAAGACTTACTGAGGTGTCTAGGGTTGAGTGTTTTAACCTGTTCTGTGCTGGATGGTTTTGCATTTTTCAAATTTCTGGTTACAGGGTGGTTTTCCATCAAGGTGGTAAGGGTAGGGTGGTGTGGTTCATGGGGGGTGGGTTTAGAGAAAATTTTTATCTTATTTGCATATTTTTTAGAAGTTTTGCATAATTAGTTGTAAATTGCTTGGTAGTCATAGTGGGAAGCAGGAGTGGTTATGGAAGTCTCTACTGGTGATTACTATAACCACCCCTGCCTCCCACTATGACTACTAGGTGGTGATTACTAGTTAGGGCATTTATTCTATATATAATAAAAAACTAAAAATAACATGTCTGGTGCAGAAGTAGAAAATGGCCTCTCCCTGGGAGTAACATTTAATGTATTGTAAATATTACTAATTATTTCCAGGGAGCTACTGCTGCTATTTTTTTCATATTTGTTTTAAATATTTTTTTTTTACTTTTTAATACAGCAAACCAAATGCAGACATTTAACCCCAACACAGGCCTCAGATCCTAAAACCTAAATCCCAACACAGAGATGTCAACCTGAACCCTAGTAGACATCCAAACACAAAAGAATTAACAGACATGCACCACACAAACCAACACCACACACACAACCACCACACAAGGCCATGTAAACATACACAAAAAATTTAGAGGCAAAAATACCACCACAAACACACACAAAAAAATCTAGGATGAGACACACACACACACAGAAGCCCCACAATATAACACACACAACACAAAACAGACCTAGACTGCACTAAAACTTTATTTAGACCAAGGGTTTTAAAAATATACACCTTACAACCTGGATAAGAACTGCTTTAACTACCATAATTAACTCTCACAGCAATTAGGATAACTACACACAGCCATATTAGTGTTCCATCTTTAACCCATAGTTTGACATCTTTAGTATTGTACTGCTCAGACCTGCTATTCTCTCGCTACTGTCAGTGCTTTGTTTGCACATGGATTCTGCCCAAGTAATATACTATATTGCCCTCTCTCTACTGAAAGTAACTGAAAATAAAATCTTTGTGCAATTACAAATACTTTATATCTACTTAGGAGCCAGTGATGCACATACTTATTTTTTTAAGTATCAATTGCTGCATTTGCTTACAGATATGACATTCCCTCTGATGCATAAAGCTGTTTCATATTACCATTTAAAACAAATCTGTTGCTACAAAACTCCCCAAATGACTGCTGTGAATGTGTACAGCTACTAGTTTTTTTTCCCTTATAACCACTATCTTTAGCTATAAGCATTAAAGACACACACTTGGCTTTGCGCTCTCATTTGCAATGCCACTTATTACCACAATTCATACAGGGAAACGTGATCGCTTATAATTTCTTCTTTTAGTCCTTTGATACCTTCATCGCTGACCTCAAGTAAGTTTTCCAATGTAACTTTTTTGCGCTTCAATTCTATTTAGTACTTTTACCAGAACAATAATTACTTCCTCTCTACAGCATCAAACAGCAGCTCCATTACATATATACACACTTTTTCCCCTTATTTGTATAAATATAGTAGACCTCAAATTTCATCTTAACTTTACAAGTCCTTGGAACTATTTGGCACCTCTCACTTGCCATGAAGTAGTCTATTCCTCAATTCTCACTCCCATTAGGTGCTCCATCTACTGCTATACATCTAAAGGTTTTCTTCAACGCAACTTGCATTCCCGGGCCAAAAGCAACTGAACTCTGCGTGTCTCGGTGGGCCATCTCCATCCACACATGCACTCAAAAGTAAAAATCAGAAAATATCATTACAGCAGTAACCACAAAGCCCCTCAAAAAAATTTATAGACCTACATAATGAAGTTTAGCACACATTGCTTACAAGCTGGTCTTCTTTAACACTGTGAACCCACTGCAATGCCCCTCACCATTCAACCACAAAATCATCTTCCCCGACCAATGTACCTCCCTCCAATGACAAGCATGTTCCATGTTCCATAAGACAGCTCCCTGGGAACTTCATTCCCAGAGGCCTCAAAAACCACCCTGCCTGCAAAAACCCCCGACCTGAGGCTGACCTCTGCCCAAACACTGGCGAAGAACATCGCTGCACAGATGTCGTGGTTTAACCCGGCTGGCAACTAAGCACCACGCAGCCGCTCGCTCACTCCCCCCCCCCTCCCTCAGTGGGATGGGGGAGAGAATCGGGAAGGGGAAAAAAGGTTAGAGCCGAGGGCTGAGATAAAGACAGTTTAATAAGAGAAAATAATAATAATAGTAATAATGAGAATGATAACAAAATATACAGAATATACAAAATGAATGATGCACAATGCAATTGCTCACCACCCGCCGACCGATGCCCAGCCCGTCCCGAGCAGCGATCACTCCCCCTGCGACCGACCAACCCACCAAACCCCCCCCCCCCCCCCCCGGGCATGACGTTATATGGTATGGAATAGCTCTTTGGACAGTTTGGGTCCTAGCTGTGCTGTACTCCCAGCTTGTTATGCACCTGGCCGAGCAGGAGAAGCTCAAAAAGTCCTTGAGCAGTCTGAGCACTGCTTGGCAACAACTAAAAACATCAGCGTGTTATCAACATTCTTCTAGTACTAAATCCAAAGCACAGCACTATGCTAGCTTCTGTGAAGAAAATTAACTCTATCCCAGCTGAAACCAGGACATCATCCACCCCTTATTCTATACCATTTACATCATGCTTAGGTCCTACCCTTACAATACATTCCAATTAATCACCACCATTTTCTCATCTTTTTGGTACATACAGAGATATCATTCCCTTAGTCTATGGACCATCCCTCTGAAATGTCCATTGGGTTCATCTAGTCCACAGTTTTGGGCTCCATCTGTTGTAACAGTCTTTCAGGGCAGGAGAGATGGGGTCTGGTGTTGGGTTGTTGCTTGCTGAAGTCAGTTCTGGTTCCATCCGCTGTACTTCCTTAGTTTCTTCAAAATTCATTCTTCTTAATCTGGGTGATCCTTACTGCTATACCATTGATATGACATACAGCAATAGTAAAAATAAAGACATACTATATTACACAGCAATTAACATTATGCAATTCAGTTCATTGGCTATTTTCACCCAAAATCAAATCCTTTTGAGGTACACATCGGACTTCCCCATCCTTCCGCATCACCCACCAAGTAGAGCCAGGTCCTTGAGCAAAAGCAATCCCACAGATGGGTTTGCCTTTACCTGAGGCAGGAGTAACCCAGACTGTCTTCCCCAGCATATTTTTTACATGCACTACAGGGACTTTATCCCCTTCTACAGTACGTAAGAGGTTTGATTGGGCAGGGCCAGCTCGGTTGGCAGATCCTCTAGTGTTGACTAACCAGGTGGCTTTTGCTAAATGTATATCCCAATGTTTGAATGTTCCACCACCCATTGCTTTCAGTGTAGTTTTTAACAGTCCATTGTATCGTTCAATTTTCCCAGAGGCTGGTGCATGATAGGGGATGTGATAGACCCACTCAATGCCATGCTCTTTGGCCCATTTGTCTATGAGGCTGTTTCGGAAGTGAGTTCCGTTGTCTGACTCAATTCTTTCTGGAGTGCCATGTCGCCACAGGACTTGTTTTTCAAGGCCTAGGATAGTGTTCCGGGCAGTGGCATGGGGCGCAGGGTATGTTTCCAACCATCCAGTGGTCGCTTCCACCATGGTGAGCACATAGCGTTTGCCATGGCGGGTTTGTGGGACTGTGATATAATCAATCTGCCAAGCCTCCCCATATTTGTATTTCAGCCACCGTCCTCCATACCAAAGAGGCTTTAACTGCTTGGCTTGTTTGATCACAGCACACGTTTCACATTCATGGATAACCTGTGCAATAGCGTCCATAGTTAAGTCCACCCCTCGATCACAAGCCCATCTATATGTTGCATCTCTTCCTTGATGGCCTGAGGTATCATGGGCCCACCGAGCTAGAAATAATTCACCCTTATGTTGCCAGTCCAGATCCACCTGAGCCACTTCAATCTTAGCAGCCTGATCTGCCTGCTGGTTGTTTTGATGTTCTTCAGAGGCCCGACTCTTGGGTACATGAGCATCTACATAACGTACCTTTACAACCAGGTTCTCTACCCGGGCAGCAATATCTTGCCACAATGCGGCTGCCCAGATGGGTTTGCCCCTGCGCTGCCAGTTGTTCTGCTTCCATTGCTGCAACCGCCCCCACAGGGCATTTGCCACCATCCATGAGTCAGTATAGAGATAGAGCACTGGCCATTTTCCTCTTTCAGCAATATCTAAAGCCAGCTGGATGGCTTTCACCTCTGCAAACTGACTTGATTCACCTTCTCCTTCAGCAGTCTCTGCAACTTGTCTTGTAGGACTCCATACAGCAGCCTTCCACCTTCAATGCTTTCCCACAAGACGACAGGACCCATCAGTGAACAGGGCATATTGCTTTTCATTTTCTGGCAGTTTATTATATAATGGGGCTTCTTCAGCACGCACCACCTCTTCCTCTGGCGATATTCCAAAATCTTTGCCTTCTGGCCAGTCCATGATCACTTCCAAGATTCCTGGGCGACTGAGGTTTCCTATTCGAGCCCGTTGTGTAATCAGTGCGACCCACTTACTCCACGTAGCATCAGTTGCATGATGTGTAGAGGGGACCTTCCCTTTGAACATCCAGCCCAGCACCAGCAGTCGGGGTGCCAGGAGGAGCTGTGCTTCAGTACCAACAACTTCTGAAGCAGCTCGAACCCCTTCATATGCTGCCAATATCTCTTTTTCAGTTGGAGTATAGTTGGCTTCAGATCCTCTGTATCCCCGACTCCAAAAGCCTAGGGGTCGGCCTCGAGTCTCCCCTGGTGCTTTCTGCCAAAAGCTCCAGGTAGGGCCATTCTCCCCGGCTGCGGTGTAGAGCACATTCTTTACATCTTGCCCTGCCCGGACTGGTCCAAGGGCTACTGCATGCACTATCTCCCGTTTAATTTGTTCAAAGGTTTGTCGTTGTTCAGGGCCCCATTTGAAATCATCCTTCTTCCGGGTCACTTGGTAGAGAGGGCTTACAATCTGTCTATAATTTGGAATATGCATTCTCCAAAAACCCACAATGCCTAAGAAGGCTTGTGTTTCCTTTTTGCTAGTTGGTGGAGACATGGCTGTTATTTTGTTGATCACATCCATTGGAATCTGACGACGTCCATCTTGCCATTTGATTCCTAAAAACTGGATCTCCTGTGCAGGTCCTTTGACTTTACTTTGTTTTATAGCAAAACCGGCTTTCAGAAGGATTTGGACTATTTTCTTGCCTTTCTCAAAAACTTCTTCTGCTGTATTGCCCCACACAATGATGTCATCAATATATTGCAGATGTTCTGGAGCATTACCCTGTTCCAGTGCTGTCTGGATCAGTCCATGGCAAATGGTAGGGCTGTGTTTCCACCCCTGGGGCAGTCGATTCCAGGTGTACTGGATGCCCCTCCAAGTGAAAGCAAACTGTGGCCTGCACTCTGCTGCCAAAGGGATTGAAAAGAAAGCATTTGCAATATCAGTTGTGGCATACCACTTGGCTGCCTTTGACTCCAGTTCATATTGAAGTTCTAGCATGTCTGGCACGGCAGCACTCAGCGGTGGCGTAACTTCATTCAGGCCACGATAGTCTACTGTTAGTCTCCACTCTCCATCAGACTTTCTCACTGGCCATATGGGACTGTTAAAGGGTGAGCGAGTCTTGCTGATCACTCCTTGGCTCTCCAGTCGACGAATCAGCTTATGGATGGGAATCAGGGAGTATCGATTGGTGCGATATTGCTGCCTGTGCACTGTTGTGGTGGCAATCGGCACTTGTTGGTCTTCAACACTCAGCAACCCCACAACCGAAGGGTCCTTTGAGAGACCAGGCAAGGTAGACAGCTGCTTAATTTCTTCTGCCTCCAATGCAGCTATACCAAAAGCCCACCGGTACCCTTTTGGGTCCTTGAAATACCCTCTCCTGAGGTAGTCTATGCCCAGGATGCACGGAGCATCTGGCCCAGTCACAATGGGGTGCTTTTGCCACTCATTCCCGGTTAGGCTCGCTTCGGCCTCCAATACAGTCAGCTCTTGAGATCCCCCTGTCACTCCAGAAATACAAATGGATTCTGCCCCTATATGGCTTGATGGCATTAGAGTACACTGTGCACCGGTGTCTACTAAAGCTCTGTACTTCTGTGGGTCTGACATGCCAGGCCATCGAATCCACACAGTCCAGTAAACCCTGTTGTCCCTTTCCTCCACCTGGCTGGAGGCAGGGCCCCTCTACTCCTGGTCACTGTTGCTCATGGTTTGTATGTATGAGTCAGAAGTTCCTTCATCACAATCAGAATTAAGATCAGCCCTTCTATTTTGTCTGAAAAAACTACCGTCGTCCCAGTCTCTGGAAATTGGAGCAACAAGTTTCCTGGAAGAGCCCCCTTTTGTGTTTGTTTTTCTTTGCAACTCACGTACCCGTGACTCTAGGACCGAGGTAGGTTTTCCGTCCCATTTCCTCATGTCCTCTCCATGGTCACGCAGGTAAAACCATAGAGTGCCCCGTGGTGTGTACCCTCGATATTCTTTTTCTTGAGCAGAAGGGCGCTTACTTCTGATGGCTGAGATACTGGTCTGTACAGGAGGGGAGTAGGGCATATGCTTTTCGAGTCGTTCAAACTTTTGGGACGGTTTCTCCACAGCCGAAACAAAGGGGGAAGAGATACTTTCTTCATATTCCCGGAGCTGGCCAGCCATTTCATCCACTGTTGGTCCCCGTCCAGTTTCCCAGCTCATCATTGCCCATGTGTTTGCAAATGATGTTGGTGCGCTACGTAACAACTTCCGCCACATGGGTCGTGTGCACTGGACACTATCTGGATCTTTGGGCAGCTGGTCATTGTCCAGGTCACTATAAATCACCTCCAGGACAGCCAATTCCCTCAGGTACTGGATGCCTTTCTCCACAGTGGTCCATTTACCTGGGCGACATACGACATCTTCCTTGAAGGGATATCTTTCCTTCATGGCTGACAGTAGACGCCTCCAGAGGCTGAGGATTTGTGTCCCTTTTCCAATCGCTTTGTCAATGCCCCCTTCCCTAGAAAGGGATCCTAGTTGCTTGGCTTCCTTACCCTCCAGTTCCAGGCTGTTGGCCCCATTATCCCAGCATCGGAGTAGCCAGGTGACAATGAGCTCACCTGGACAACGGCTGAAATCTTTTCGGATATCTCGCAGCTCACTCAAGGATAGGGATCTGGTGGTTTCTGTCTCGTTTATGAGCTCTTCCTCCTCCCCTTGTGATGGCCCCGCTTTTTCATCCTCCCTTTCTAAACGAGTTGACTTTCACTTCCAAGATTTCTTCTTTTGTATAGGGGCGACTGATACTGGCACGGGTTGGTTCGTTGGAGTAGCTGCAGTGGCTGTGGCCGGGGTTGGAGTAGCTGCAGTGGCTGTGGCCTTATCATCAGATCCAGAGACTTTCTGTTCCCTTTGGATGTGTTGAATCATGTTGAACAGGGTTCGGTAAGCATGGGCCAGGCCCCAGCACATTGCAGTGATTTGTGTTTGCTTAGAATTGCCAGGGTGACAGCATACCTTTTCCAAATACTCTACTAGTTTTTCAGGATTCTGCACTTGTTCAGGAGTGAATTTCCAAAACATTGGAGGTGCCCATCGTTCTAGGCATTTACCCATACTACCCCAAATACCCTTCCACTCATAACTATCCAGCCCTGGGGCAGACATCTGGATGGTATTATTAAGTTGCTTACAAACTTTGGACAGAACTGAAACAATATTCCAAATAGATATCAATAGATATACCTTAACTATCCAAGGATGTTCAAGATACTGAAAAGTTATTGTAGTGAAGGAGGAAACATCATCAAAGAAGGCAGAAAAAGTGCCATTCTGTATTTCCTCCAGAACAAACTTTTCAGAGTCCCATGTATAATTGCTAATATTCCCCGCAAGGTAGTACCCAAAGTGCAGTACAGACTTCGACATGAAACCCAGATACCAGATAAAGCTCAAGGTCATTGTTTTAATAACAAGTTTCCCAAGCAAAACATGTCTGGTCACCGCAGAGCATAACAAACTGCAAAAACCAACACCAACTTTTAACAAGTACAGCAAAGGAGGGAGCATGGTGCAGATCGGATAAGCTAAGATCAAGAACAAATGAATCAAATTGCAACCCACAACTATTTAACAGATATAAATTCCTTAATATACTCCGGTTACTCTGTCGTTATCTCAAGCCCTTTGTGCCCCACGTTGGGCGCCAAAAAAGGACTGTCGTGGTTTAACCCGGCTGGCAACTAAGCACCACGCAGCCGCTCGCTCACTCCCCCCCCCTCCCTCAGTGGGATGGGGGAGAGAATTGGGAAGGGGAAAAAGGTTAGAGCCGAGGGCTGAGATAAAGACAGTTTAATAAGAGAAAATAATAATAATAGTAATAATGAGAATGATAACAAAATATACAGAATATACAAAATGAATGATGCAAATGATGCACAATGCAATTGCTCACCACCCGCCGACCGATGCCCAGCCCGTCCCGAGCAGCGATCACTCCCCCTGCGACCGACCAACCCACCAAACCCCCCCCCCCCCGGGCATGACATTATATGGTATGGAATAGCTCTTTGGACAGTTTGGGTCCTAGCTGTGCTGTACTCCCAGCTTGTTATGCACCTGGCCGAGCAGGAGAAGCTCAAAAAGTCCTTGAGCAGTCTGAGCACTGCTTGGCAACAACTAAAAACATCAGCGTGTTATCAACATTCTTCTAGTACTAAATCCAAAGCACAGCACTATGCTAGCTTCTGTGAAGAAAATTAACTCTATCCCAGCCGAAACCAGGACAACAGAGCATCTGGGACCAGGAAAAAACACCCAGCCAGGGAAACAAAAAAAACCCCAGCTTTTTTTTAACTGTGTTTTTTAAAAACCTACTCTCAGCAATAAATACAACCTATCATAAAATATGTCACACATACAAGCTTAGACGCAGAGATTAACACTCCTTCAACAACCATTTGCTCCACCTCTCACTCAGAACACAATTGTTTCACCACACGCCTGCCATGATGGCATATTGCTCCAGTTCTACAGCCATCCCTGGAACTATCTCACCGTTGACCTCCAAAAACCACTGCCATTCCACACCATTCTAAAGCTTCAGCTTTCTTAACTGAAAGCAGAGGAAGACTTTTTGGTACCTGCACCAGTTGTGCTCCAACTTTGCTTGGATTAAAACAGTCTAGCAAAATTCACTTGAATATTTTCTCCAGGCATCCAAAATACCCTTGGGCACCTACCAAATGCAACAAAATAGACTCTGCAACCTGCTCCCCAACACCTACTAGCTATGAAACAAACAGCCCAGACAACCTCTGCCAAACCAGGCCATGCTAATCCAAGTACACAAACCAACTCACCTGTGACACGCGGAAAACAGACTCCACAATCTGTAAGATTGTAAAGTAGGTATGTTTATTCAGCGCTGGGCAGCACAGGGGGTAGTCCCACCAAAGTCGTGCACACCTCCACGTGGCAACTTGTCCTGTTTATATGTAGCAAAGTGTTACATATGCATGAAGTTTCCTAATACATCTATACATATGCATAATCTGTCCCCACTTTGTATTAAAATTAGTTTCATGAGGTCATTTCCATAAGCCCCTCCCAACTGCACTTGCTCAGTGCCTCCTTGTGGTGGTCGTCAGGGGTCGTGGGGATGAAGGCTGATGGCTCCTCTTCGTCACCACTAGTAACCCCTTGTTCTTGCGCAGACTCAGTTGTTCCTTGGCTCTTGCCCAAACTGCAGGGTCAGTGTACACCAGTTCTTAAGGTAAACTCCTGGTTCTTATCAAAAACTGTCCTTTGCAAGGAGCCACAAATCTTCCAGTGTCAATTAGTTCTCATTCCTTCTAGTCTAGCAACCTTGACAAACCGTTATTATCTTTTTGCTTCATGCCGTCCCAATTCTTCCTGTCCTTGAATAGGGTTCTAAATTTATTAAGTAACTACACTACTGACTTTAGCAAAACATCCAAACTAGACACTACTGACTTCAGCAAAGCATCAGCAAACTAGACAATAAGGCCTAAATCTTATGCATGTAAGCTACTTACATCTGGGGGTCTTTTGACCCTTAAGGTATCACCTGGATACTGACAGATAGCTTGCCTACACCAAAGGCCTGTTACCCACCGAGCCGGGCAGGGGCACAGGCACACACACACCCCCCACCGAGCCAGGCAGGGGCACAGGCACACACACACACCCCCCTCACTGAACCTGGGCAGGGGTACAGGCACACACACACCCCCCCACCGAGCCGGGCAGGGGCCCCCAGGTACCCCTATGCACAGAGGCAGGCAGGCAGACCCAGGCACACCAGAACAATACTGGTATTCAGCACCACACCAGGCAATGCTAAATCTCTTCCACAACACCCTCCACCTAAAAAGTGCCATATCACTCTAGTCACCTGCTCCACACTGATTCCAAAGTCTGATGCTGCAACTGTTGCTGCTGGCACCTAAAACCAAGTTGTGGCCTGAGAAACACTGACAACTCCATCTCTGCAGGTGATGCCCTTGTTAATACAACCCAGCATCCCATTGCCTTTCCTTCCCACAGCACTGTGCCCTTATCTCACCTTGAGCTTGTTCTCCACTGGCACCCCTGGGACCTTTACACAGGTACTGCCCAGCTGCATAGATCCCAACCTGTTCTATGCTCCTTGATTATTTTTTCACAGGTACCAGACAAAATGTTGGTCTTCATTGAACTCCTTGAAGGTCACCATAGCCCACTCTTCCAGCCTATCCAGGTGGTCATGCAGGGTGGCTCTCTACTACAAACTGTCATCATCCCAGGTCAGTTCACTATCATGGTCAAACTTCATCAATCTATGCTAGAGCCCATCATCCAGATCACTTATGAAGGTACCAAAAAGCGTGGAACCCAACATCAATTCCTGGTAGATCACAGTTCTGACAGGTTGCCTCATTGAAAAACAGCTACGTCACACAACCTTCTGAGTATGGCCCATCGGCCAGTTATCCACCCACCACACTGACTGCTCACATGGACCATAATGCACCATAGACCCATAGACCCATAGACCCATAGACCCATAGACCCATAGACCCATAGACCCATAGACCCATAGACCCATAGACCCATAGACCCATAGACCCATAGACCGTTTTGGGTTGGAAGGGACCCCTAGAGGTCATCTAGTCCAACCCCCCTGCAGTGAGCAGGGACACCACTAACTAGATCAGGTTGCTCAGAGCCCCATCCAACCTGTCCTTGAATGTTCCCAGGGATGGGGCCTCCACCACCTCTCTGGGCAACCTGTTCCAGTGTTTTACCACCCTCATTGTAAAGAATTTCTTCCTTATATCCAGTCTAAACCTACCCTGGTTTAGTTTAAAACCATTACCCCTTGTCCTCTCACAGCTGGCCTTACTAAAAAGATTGTCCCCATCTTTCCTATAGGCCCCCTTTAGATACTGAAAGGCCGTAATCAGGTCTCCCCGCAGCCTTCTCTTCTCCAGGCTGAACAAGCCCAACTCCCTCAGCCTGTCCTCATAAGAGAGGTGCTCCAGCCCTCGGATCATTTTAGTAGCCCTCCTCTGGACCCGCTCCAACAGTTCCATGTCCTTCTTGTGCTGAGGGCTCCAGAGTTGGACACAATACTCCAGGTGAGGTCTCACCAGAGCAGAGTAGAGGGGCAGAATCACCTCCCTCGACCTGCTGGCCACGCTTCTCCTGATGCAGCCCAGGGTACGGTTGGCCTTCTGGGCTGCCAGTGCACATTGCCGGCTCATGTCCAGCTTTTCATCCACCAGCACGCCCAAGTCCCTCTCGGCAGGGCTGCTCTCGATCCTTTCTTCCCCCAGCCTGTATTGATACTGGGGGTTACCCTGACCCAGGTGCATGACCTTGCACTTGGCCTTGTTGAACCTCATGAGGTTCACACAGGCCCACCTCTCCAGCCTGTCCAGGTCTCTCTGGATGACATCCCGTCCTTCTGGTGTGTCAACCGCACCACTCAGTTTGGTGTCATCCGCAAACTTGCTGAGGGTGCACTCAATCTCGCTGTCTAAGTCATTGATGAATATATTAAACAGCACGGGTCCCAGTACGGACCCCTGAGGGACACCACTCGTCACCGGTCTCCATCTGGACATCGAGCCATTGACCACTACCCTCTGGATGCGGCCATCCAGCCAGTTCCTTATCCACCGAACAGTCCACCCGTCAAATCCATAGCCCTCCAATTTAGAGAGAAGGATGTTGTGGGGGACTGTGTCAAAGGCTTTGCAGAAGTCCAGATAGATGACATCTATTGGTTTTCCCTTGTCCACTGATGCTGTCACACCATCATAGAAAGCCACTAGGTTCTCAGGCAGGACTTGCCCTTGGGGAAGCCATGCTGGCTATCTCGAATTATCTCCCTGGCCTCCATGTGCCTTAGCATAGCTTCTAGGAGGATCTGTTCCATGATCTTCCCAGGCACAGAGGTGAGGCTGACAGGTCGGTAGTTCCCAGGGTCTTCCTTTCTACCCTTTTTGAAAATGGGCACAATGTTTCCCTTCTTCCAGTCACCAGGGACTTCACCTGACTGCCATGACTTTTCAAATATCATGGAGAGTGGCTTGGCGACTACATCGGCCAATTCCCTCAGGACTCTGGGATGCATCTCATCAGGTCCCATGGACTTATGCGCATTCAGGTTCCTCACGTGGTCACGAACCTGATCTTCTCCTACAGCAGGAAGGGTTTTGCCCTCCCTGTCTCCCTCATGCCATCCATCAACTCGGGTGGGGTGAGGAGAGAGCTTCCCAGTGAAGACTGAGGCAAAAAAGGTGTTGAGTACCTCAGCCTTCTCCTCATCTGCTATTACCAGCTTGCCAGTCTCACTCATCAGTGGGGGTACGCTTTCTTTAACCATCCTTTTCCGGCTGATATACCTGTAGAAACCCTTCTTGTTATTCTTTGCATCCCTAGCCAAGTTTAGCTCCAGCTGAGCCTTGGCCTTCCTGACCCCATTCCTACACAACCGGGCCGCGTCCCTATACTCTTCCCAGGATGCCTGTCCCTGCTTCCACTGCCTGTGCAGCTCCCTCTTCCTCCTTAGTTTGTCCAGCATGTCTCGTCTCAGCCATGCTGGTCTCTTCCCTTCTTCGCCCAATTTCTTACACCTGGGGATCGAGAGCTCTTGCGCTCTGTGGATCACTTCCTTAAAGAGCTGCCAGCTCTGTTCTGTTCCCCTGTCTCTGAGGACCGTTTCCCAGGGAGTCCTTCCGACTATCTCCTTGAGGAGCTGGAAGTTTGCTTTTCTAAAATTCAGGGTCCTGACTATACTCTTCATTCTTCCCATTTCCCTCTGGAGTGTGAGCTCTACCAGCGCATGATCACTGCAACCCAAGCTGCCTCCGATCTTGACATTTCCGACAAGCTCACTTGCATTGGTGACCACCAGGTCCAGTATCGCATCCCCTCAGGTAGGGGTGTCTATTACCTGGCTTAAGAAGTTGTCCTCAATGCATTCAAGAAACCTGCTGGATTGCCTACAGCTTGCCGTGCTGGTTTTCCAGCAGATGTCAGGGTGGTTGAAGTCCCCCAGCAGGACGAGAGCCTGCGAGCACGAAGCCTCCCGGAGTTGGAGGAAGAACGCTTCGTCAGTCGGCTCCTCTTGATCTGGCGGCCTGTAGTAGACACCAACCACCAGGTTCCCTTTGTTGCCTCTCTCTCTGATCCTTATCCATAAGCTTTCGACCTGCTCATGGCTATTCTTCAGGGCCAGCTCTTCACACTGTATTGATTTCTTGATGTAAAGGGTAACGCCTCCACCCCTCCTTCCTCGCCTGTCCCTTCTGAACAGCCTGTAGCCATCAATAGCTACATTCCAGTCGTGGGATTCATCCCACCAAGTTTCCGTAATGGCGATCAGGTCATAGCTTTCTAGCAGCACGATAGCTTCCAACTCCTCTTGTCTGTTTCCCATGCTGCGTGCGTTTGTATAGAGGCATTTCATATGAGCTGTCGGCCTCGTCACCTTCATAGCAGAACACCGCTCATTTACTTTGAGGTGTTTCACGGGCTTTTCCTTGTTGGCTCCTGCTACCCCAGGAGCCTCCGGCTCACCTCCGCCAGTCTTCAACTTTGCTGCAGCGCCCCTGGCACAGTGCTGGGCAACAGGTTGAAGGCTCATACTAGCCCCCAGTCCCTCAAACCCTTGTCTTTCATCCCCCAGTCTGTCTCTGGCAAGCCCAATAGGTTCCCCTTCCCCCTTCACATCTAGTTTAAAGCCCTGTCAATGAGCCCCGCAAGCTCCTGGGCAAAGACCCTCTTCCCCCTTTGAGAAAGCTGGCTCCCATTTGACACCAGCAAGCCCAGTGCCGTGTAGACCATCCCGTGGTCAAAGAACCCAAAGCTGTGGCGGTGACACCAGTCACGAAGCCACATGTTAATAGATTGAGTCTTCTCATGTTGTCCCGTGTCTCTGCCCCCCACTGGAAGGAGCGAGGAAAAAATAACCTGCGCTCCAGATTCCTTCACTAGTCGCCCCAAGGCCTTGAATTCTTTTTTGATTACCCTCGGGCTACTTACTGCTACTTCATCGCCACCCACATGAAAGAGCAGCAAGGGATAGTAGTCCGAGGGTCGGACTAGGCTAGGAAGTTTCCTGGTGACGTCTCTAACCCTGGCTCCTGGGAGGCAGCAGACCTCCCTAAGAGCAGGGTCTGCCTGGCATATCGGTCCCTCCGTTCCCCTCAGGTGGGAATCTCCTACTACTATCACCCGCCTCTTCTTCCTCATAGATGTAGTGGTGATACGACGGGGAGGTCTTTCCGATATTTGTGCCTCCTGTGTCATGGATAGGTCTACACCTACCCCGTCCACCACCTTCTCTTCCACCTCTAGAGCCTCATACCTGTTATGCAGAAGCACCTGGGGAGAAGCGGTGGGCAAGGAAAGGGTTCTCCTCCTGCCCCGACTGCAGACCAGTTTCCACTCAGTGTTCTCCCTTGAGGCCCTTCCTTCATCCTGGCAGGGGGGGGATACTAGTTCCCTTTGATCCCAGGCCTTTTTTGGTGGCTGTTCCTGCACAGGTTTCTGGGACAACAGGGTGCGACTCCACCAGTCAATCTCCTGCTCAGCTTCCCTGATGCTCCGTAGCCTGTCCACCTCTTCTCTCAGCTCTGCCACCAGGCAGAGTAGGTATTCTACTTGGTCGCATCTTATGCAGGTGCTGCCTTTGCTGGTGTCCGTTTCCAGTGCCAGCTGGTGGCACTCCCTGCAGCCGAGGGCCTGGACAGCCACGTGCTTTCCAAGGCCCTCAGTCTGCATTGAGGCATCCGTTCTGACCAGCAGTTTAGAGGTAGCCTTCTGACGGGGGGGTGCCATGGCCGGGCTTCCTCTCAGCAGCTGAGTTTCCTGAGCTTACCTCGGGAGCTGGGGGAGGGCCCTCGCCTTGCCCACACGCCCTGCCCGCACGCCCTGCCTGCGCAAACTGCTGCGCCACGCCCTTCTGACAGCCAGCCCTGTTTGCCCGTCCTGTTCGCCGCGCTCCGGGTCGCTCGCGCTCCCTGGGGGCTGCTTTTGTACGCCAGGAGGGTCCAGCCGCCGTCACCCCTGACTCCGCCCCCGCTGAGTCAGAGCTGCCCGCTCATTAGGAGCTGGCTCTGAGGTGGGGGGGGGGGCTGGGGTGCCCTCTCCCTCCCTGCGCTTTTGCCTTCGCGGTTCTGCCGCTTTTTGGAAAGGGTCCCCCGGCGCGATCCTCTGCTCCGGAGCCCTTCGCCTCGGTGTCTTCGCCGAATCATATTCTCTAGGAGGCAGACATGGGAAACCCATACTAAAAACCTCAAAGAAAACCAGCTAGACGGTATCCACCACTCACCCAACATAAACCAAGCACATTACTTTATCTTAAGAAGCATATAAGTCTTCTCAAACACAATTTGCCCTGGAGGAATCTCTGCTGGGGCTCTTGCCAAGGATGTGCTTCACTTGACTTGTAATAGTGCCCATCAGGTTTCATTCCACAGCTATCCAAGGGACTGAAGTATGACATGCATATGATATCCTGGATCCTCCTGTAAGGCCAGCTTGTATGCACCACTTACATTAGCCTTCTTCCAGTTACCTGGATTATCCCCCAATCTCCACAAATTCTCAAAGGTTATGGTGAGGTGCCTCACAATGACCTTCCCATGCTCCGCTTGCCTCCTCAGACACACTTTGGTGCACAACTCAACCTCTGTTTCTGCAAAACCAGTAATATGAAACAAGTTACACAGGTGCAAGCAAGAGCTTCACAATTCCAGAACACTTCACTATCTATTCAGAATATTATCTAGAGGCCAACTGCATGCTGCCATTAAAATAAAAACCAAACCAACAAAAAAACCCCTCTAATCCCCACACAAAGAATACGCAATTCCTTTAGGAAAAAATCTCCTTCACTACCCATGAAAAAGCCCACCCACATAACTCTGCTAACCCTCCTAAGACATAATTTAATAAACTGTCCACACAACATGCTCATAGATACACCAACCAAGATGACCGTACAACCTCTGCCCCAACAGTCTATGCATTCTAACATATTAAGTGTAGACTCTTACGCTACTCCATGCACCCATTATTATAGACCCCAGGCTGGGCAGCTCCAGGCCACACACATGCACAGACCAACATAGAGGAGTGTTGTTTGTAGTATTCTAAGAGGACAGAAAGTTCTCTGCAGGGAGAACGACACCAACACAACATGCCGTCCAACCCAACCAACCTCAGGACTGCGACAGCAACATGAGGAGGGTCTAGGGTGACCCCAGAGAAAGACCAGAATGTCACACCTTGTGACAGGAAGTTCCTCTCACAACTGAGAGCACAAATGTGCAAGAAGCCTGTCTTCAAGATTTCAGAACATAAAGATGCAGGGAAAAAATCCCAGTCTGGGATCCCAGACCACTCCAGTCATCCCTACAGGGGATGACTGTAGGTAGACAGGCCTACAAGGCAAGGCAGTGGAGTTGCTCTTTACGTAAAGGAGCAACTGGAATGTATAGAACTCCACCCAGGAGCAGATGAAGAACAAGTTGAAAGCTTGTGGGTAAAAATTAAGGGGCAGGCCAGCATGGGTGACATGGTGGTGGGTGTTTACTATAGACCACCCAACCAGGATGAGGAAGTAGACGAGGCCTTCTATAGACAGCTAAAAGTAGCCTCGCAATCACAGGCCCTGGTTCTCATGGGAAACTTCAACTATTCTGATATCAACTGGAAGGACCACACGGCAAGGTGCTCACAGTCCAGGAGGTTCCTGCAGAACATTGATGATAACTTTTTGACCCAGGTGGTGGAGGAGCCAACAAGAAGTGGAGCACTACTGGACCTTGTGCTGGCAAATAAAGAAGAACTGGTTGAGGATGTGAAGATAGGGACCAGGCTTGGCTGCAGTGAACACAAGATGGTGGAGTTCCAGATTCTGAGAGGTAGAAGCAGAACAACAAGTAGGACTGCCACACTGGACTTCAGGAGAGCTAACTTTGACCTCTTCAGGGACCTACTTGGAAGAATTCCATGGGCTAAGGCTCTTGAAGGTAGGGGAGTCCAAGAGAGCTGGCTGCTATTTAAGCAGCTCTTCCTCCACGCTCAGGATTGGTGCATCCCTGTGAGTAGGAAATCAAGTAAATGAGGCAAGAGGCCTGCATGGATGAACAAGGAGCTTCTAGTGAAACTCAAAAGAGTAAGCTCTATGGAATGTGGAAAGAGGGTCAAGCCACTTGGGAGGCATACAGGAATGCTGCCAGAGCATGTAGGGAAGCAGCTAGAAAGGCCAAGGTTCACCTGGAACTAAGTTTGGCAAAGGATATCAAGGATAAAAAGAAGGGCTTCAAGTGTATCAGCAGCAAATGTAAGACTAGGGGAAATGTGGGACTGCTGCTGAACAAAATGGGTGCCCTGGTGACAGATGATACAGAGAAGGCGGAGCTACTGAATGCCTTCTTTTCTTCAGTCTTCACTGCCAAGGCTGGCTCTCAGGCTCCCCAGTCCTTGCAGGTAAGCGAGCAAGCTTGAAGAAAGGACGACCTTCCCTCAGTTGAGGTGGATCAGGTTAGGGATCTTTTAAGGAAGCTGAACACCCACAAATCCATGGGCCCCGATGGAACTCACCTGTGAGTGCTGAAGAACTGGCAGACTACATTGCTGAGCCACTTTCCATCATCTAGGAAAGGTCATAGAGAACAGGAAAGGTGCCTGAGAACTGGAAGATATCCAATGTCACTCCAGTCTTCAAAAAGGGCAAGAAGGAGGACCCAGGGAACTACAGGCCAGTTAGTTTCATCTCCGTCCCTGGAAAGGTGGTGGAACAACTCATTCTGGGTGTCCTCTCCAAGCAAGTAGATGAAAAGAAGATCATCAGGAGTACCCAGCACAGATTCACCAAGGGGAAATCATGCCTGACCAATCTGATAGCCTTCTATGATGGCATGACCGGCTAGGTAGACAAGTGGAGAGCAGTGGATGTTGTCTACCTTGACTTCAGCAAGGCTTTTAGTATTGTCTCCCATAACATCCTCATAGGGAAGCTCAAGAAGTGTGGGTTGGATGAGTGGACAGTGAGGTGGATTGGGAACTGGCTGAATGACAGGGCTCAGAGGGTTCTGATCAGTGGGGCAGAGTCCAATTGGAGGCCAGTAGCTAGTGGAGTTCCCCAGGGCTCAGTACTCGGCCCAGTCTTGTTCAACTTGTTCATCAATGACCTGGACAAGGGGACAGAGTATACCCTCAGCAAGTTCACTGATGACACAAAACTGGGAGGAGTGGCTGATACGCCGGAAGGCTGCGCTGCCATTCAGCAGGACCTGGACAGGCTGGAGAGTTGGGCAGAGGGGAACATGATGAAATTCAATAAGGGCAAGTGTTGAGTGCTGCACCTGGGGAGGTCGAACCCCATGCACCAGTACAGGCTGGGGGCTGACCTGCTAGAAAGCAGATCTGCCAAGAGGGACCTGGGAGTCCTAGTGGATGACAAGCTGACCATGAGCCAGCAGTGTGCCCTTGTTGCCAAGAAGGCCAATGGTCTCCTGGGGTGCATTAAGAGAAGTGTGGCCAGCAGGTCGAGGGAGGTTATCCTCCCCCTCTACTCTGCCCTGGTGAGACCCCCACCTGTGTCCAGCTCTGGGCTCCCTAGTTCAAGAAAGATGAGGAACTCCTAGAAAGAGTCCAGAGGAGAGCAACTAGGATGATAAAGGGACTGGAGCATCTCCCCTACAAGGAAAGGCTGAGAGAGTTGGGCTTGTTCAGCCTGAAGGCTGAGAGGGGACGTCATCAATACATACAAATATCTAAAGGGTGGAAGTCACGAGGATGGAGCCAGACTCTTTGCAGTGTGTGGTGAATAAAAAGGGGAGAAGCAATTGAGTGTAGAAGACCGCCTACTGATCATCGTCACCAAGAAGGAAGAAGGGCAGGCCTGATAAGGGGTATAAAAGCTGTTGTGTTATAATAAATGCCATTTGCTGCATCCTCGTATTGGTATCTGTGCATCAGTGGCCCAGGGACAAGGGCGAACCCCCCTGTGCAGCTCACACGTCGAACTGTGGGTGATTGTCACTATACAAGTGAAAGCGACAGCAGTGGTGTCCAGCAACAGGACAAGGGGCAATGGGTACAAACTGAGACATAAGAGGTTTCAGTTGAATATGAGGAAGAACTTCTTTACTCTGAGGGTGACGGAGCACTGGAACAGGCTGCCCAGGGGGGTTGTGGAGTCTCCTTCTCTGGAAATATTCAAAGCCCATCTGGATGAAGTCCTGTGTAACATGCTGTAGGAGAACCTGCTTTAGCA
The DNA here is from genome assembly GCA_034008185.1 of Gorsachius magnificus. Lineage (NCBI taxonomy): Eukaryota > Metazoa > Chordata > Aves > Pelecaniformes > Ardeidae > Gorsachius > Gorsachius magnificus. The sequence continues at coordinate 9,807,675 of CM067091.1, forward strand.
GGGGGGTTGAACTAGATGATCTCCCGAGGTCCCTTCCAACCCTTGTGATTCTGTGACATGGAACACTACAAACAATGCGCCGCAAGGAAGAGAGAAAACTCTACAAGAGAATGACGCCTGGACTGAAGACGCCATTGAAAAAGACCACCTGTGGGACTGCGATGCCAATGTGAGGAGGCTCTAGGGCAATGCCATAAAAAGATGAGAACATCACAGCTCATGACAAGAAGTTACCCTCACAACCAAGAGGTTGAATGTGCAAGAAGTCTGCCTTCAAGACCTGAGAACTTAAAAATACAAGGAACAAAACCCAGCCTGGGAAGAGGGATGCCTACAGAGCAGAGCTGTTCATGCAGCCCAGAAAAACACGAAGAGGACCGTCCAGAAACTTCCAAGACGCAAGACTGATCCACGCTCAAAGCTTGGAGTGCAATAAAAGCAGCACCTGACTGGTGCTATGCCAATGAGTACAACCATTCCAGAGCCTAGGGATGGAACCCGAGGCATGTGCCATGCTCTGAGAGCAAAGGGGACATTGAGACCTGAGAAAGGTCTGCAACAGATCACACCACACACAGAGGCTGGAACTGCCCTGCCAGGGCCACACTAGCATCCTGCTGAAGTGTAACCCGCCCCCTTTACCAGTCCAAAGCAGACTGTTCCTGGACAGCCTTTTATGCTACACTAACTCTATGACCACTTCCTGCAATTCCCTAGCTCATCCCCTCCCTCCCCTGAGCCCTCCCCGGGGAACCATTGCCTTCACTTAACTTTCTGAGGACCAGGAGTCTGAATCCATCCTCAGCGAGACAAGTCATAGTCAGCCCAACTGCATCCAGCCTGCGCTCATGGGATTCCTCACTATCATCTGCAAAACAAAACTGAGCCACATGTAACCATTTTATTAGTCAGCATCACATCAGTCACAGACCTCACCTGCAGAATGACCAACCTCAAGCATGCTGCAGCATTCCAGTTGCCTGCTCCACACTGATTCCAGAGCTGGACACAGCAGCTGCCATTGCTCATGGCACCTAGGATACCAGGAGACGCAGATCTACCATTACAATTGCAAGAAATCACCAGCCCTGTGCTCCTCCTCTCTACTACCCGGCTCACCTCAAACACTCATCCCATTCCAAAGGGAGTCCAGACAGCACCTGCAAAACCAGAGACAAACACTTCAACCCAGTTGCCATATAATATTTCACTTTCAGGTGCTGACCCAGCCCACAACCACCTCACCTTCTCAGTCTGCTCATCACACTGCTGCTTTGCTCCTGACACTGCATACAGCACCTGCAAAAAAAAAAAAAAATCACATCACACATGTTGACAGACCACCCAAAAAGAGAGCCCACCAATTCCCAACTCCCACTCCTTTACCTTGGCCATCACCTGCCACCTCTACTGTTTTCAGGTTGCCAGGTTGAGGTTTGCACACTGCCTGTAAGACACCACTGACATACACTGCCAGGAACTACACCAGCAATATGCAACACCTAAAAACAACCTCTACTTCAGCCCAGTCACCACTCACCTTGCCTGAGTCAGCCCATACCCCATGTTGCTTCTTGATTTCCACCTTGAAAATAGAAAAAAATTCTATTATGTAACCACATAGCCACCAGTCACATCTTCCCTCTAATACCACACACCAACCTGCCATCTGGACAGCACTCTGCTCATGTCTCCTCTGTCACCCTTTGGGGCACAACTGATCCCTCTGCATCTGAAAAAAGCAATACTATGAACTGAGTCACTTGGATGCCAAGCACTTGCCTAACCATCCCAAAGGTCTTCTTTCCTCCTAGGAATACCATCTAGAGCCCAGCTACACCCTACCATTGAAATTAGTATATAAATCAAATATTGAGCCCTACATACGCACCTCAATAACTTTGAGATTCAATCTGCTCAACTGGCACTCCAGCTGCCTCTCCCAGACAACCTTTGCCCCAACAGTCGAGCCATTTCAACATTAACTAGAGACATGTTAACACTAAGAAGAGGGATGCCTACAGACCGGAGCTGCTCACACGGCCCAGAACCACCAAACAGGACCATCTGGAAACCTCCAAGACACGAGACAGATACGCGCTCTGAGCATGAGAAGAGAAGCACCCAACCAGCGCTATGCCTAGTACAGCCATTTGAGAGCCTAGGGACATCACCCAAGACACATGCCACGCTCCTCCGATGCAAAGAGGATGTTGAGACCCAACAAGGGTTTAGCACATGGAAGGCAGCATAAGTGACACAGCAACAGACAGGCTGGAACTTCCCTGCCCACACTAGCTTCCTCCTGCAGAGTAACCTGCTCCCTTTCCACGCCCAAGGGGCCAGTTCCCAGACAGCCCTCTCCCTGCAGCAATTTTGTAACCACAGTCTGATGACAAACTTTCACCCCTCACTCCCCTGATTCCTTCTCTGGCACCGTGACCTTCACTTAACTTTGAGGACCAGGAGTCTGAAGCCATCCTCAGCAAAAAAACTTGGGCAGCCCAACCACATCCAGCCCATGCTCACCCACTTACTCTCCCATCAGCTGCAAAACAAAACCAATCCAAGTAAAACAGTGCTATTAGTCAGCATTGTGTCAGTCACAGACCAGGCCCTCAAAATGTCCCACCGCAAACATGCCACAGCATTCCACTCACCTGCTCCGTGCCAATTCCAGAGTTGGATGTGGCAGCCATTGGCCCTTGCAGCACCTGGGATACAGAGACACACAAAACTACCATTACACTTGTAAGACATTGCCAGCCCCACTCTCCTCCTCTCTACCACCCAGCTCACCTCAAACACTCATCCCGTTCCAAAGGCAGCCCACATAGTACCTGCAAAACCAAAGACAAACCCTTCAACTGAGTTGCCAGAACATCCTCTGCTCTCAGATGCCAACCCAGCCCACAACTGCCTCACCTTCTCAGACCACTTGACCACATGCTGCTTCACTCCTCCCAGCCTGTAAGAAACTGACAACATAGCTCGCTTTTAACTACACCACAAACATAACACTGGAAAAAGAACCCCCACTCCAGCCCACCAATCGCCACTTGCCTTACCTGAGCCAGCTCCAGTGCCCATATCCCATGTTGCCCAGCACTTCGCACTTTCAAATTAAAAGAAAAATTCCATAATGTAATCACAGAGCCACTGGTCTCATCTCACCTGTAATACCATGCGCTCACCCATCTTCTTCCAGCACTCCCCTCTGCTCTCCTACACCACCTGTTCATGCTCAGCCAGTCCATCTGCAAAAAGAATAACATTGAACAAGTCACCTGGAGGCAGATCACTACCTTAACAACTCTAGAGGTCTGGTTCCTGTTTACATGCACATCCTAGAACCCAACTACAGCCTGCCATTAAAAAAAAAGGGGGGGGGGAACCCTTTGAGGCCCACACAGCCTTTAAGGCTTAACAGCATTAAGATGGAATCTTGCCTCCCTGCCCTGGAACAACCCTCCCCACATGGCTCCGTTCATCCCCGTGAAACAATATCGAGTAGGCTGTCCCCACAGCATGCCAACAGCTGCTCCAGCCAAGATGACTGTACAACCATTTTCCCCAACACTCTAGCCATATTAACTAATTAACTACAGACTCCAATCACTTTTTCAACCACCCCCAACTCCACACACCTGGGCAGGGCAGCTCCAAGGCACATGCACACCAACATGACGCACAACATGACAAATGACAGCCCTCAAAGAGGAGAGAAAACTCTCCATGGGGAGAACAATGCCCAGACGCAACATGCTATCCAACCCCTGGGACCATGACAGCCAGGCGGCTCTAGGGCAACCCCAAAGACCGGAACATCATGCCTCATGACAAAAAGCCTCTCTCACAACTGAGAGCACGAATGTGTGAGAAGCCTGTCTTCAAGACCTCAGAGCATAAAGATGCAGGGAACAAATCCCAGTCCATGAAAAGGGATGCCTACAGAGCAGAGCCACTCACACAGCCCAGAATGATGATGCCAAACAGGACCATCCAGAAACCTCCGAGACATCAGGCTGATGCACACTTCAGGCTTGGAGCACAAGAAAAGAGACCCAGCTTCCACTATGCAGACGAGTACAGGCATTCAGAAGCCTAGGGATGGTGTTCAGGCAGCATTATGCCAAAGAGCAAAGCTTGTGAGACCCTTGGCATCACTACCAACATGCCTGCTGGGCAGAGAACAGAGACACCGAGACCCAAGTAAGGTTTGGGACATGGAAGACAGACTACAAAAGCTACACAGCAGCACAGATGCAGGCTGGAACCGCCCTACCCAGAAGATGCTCGTGCCATACAGAAAGGATCCCACACCCTCGCTCTGCCCAAAGAGGCCTGATCCTGAACCGCCTTCTTGCCACACTGATTTTAAAACCCCCACCTGCTTGATGTGTGCTTCCCCTGCCGGACCCTCAGCTTGCCTCACAGAAGGCCAGAGGGTCAGAAACCCTCCTTTACAAAGGCCACATATGCTACCTAGGATGTCACCTCAATCACCCAGATCTTCTTCATCATCTGCAAACATGGAGTGCCATCACTCAGCATCACACCAGGCGAGGCCGACCTCTTCTGCAATGACACCCTCCTCAGAAGCTCCATGGCATTCCGCTCGCTCCAGTCTAATGCCGGAAGCTGTGGGTAGCACCTCCCACGGCACCTAGATAACCACAGATACAAAGCAACCGTTGTGCCCGGAAGCGGTGACCTGCTCACAAGTGATACTACACCTCAAAAATAACTGCTGCTATTGTTTGGTGTGTGCCACTCTCCTCGCCCAATGAGCCTGGGGCAGACATCCTGCAACACATGTAGTTTTGCAAGTCTCTTGATGCTTTCAAAGCAGAGCACAAACTAGTTATATAGGCACTAAAAGCAGCACATACCCTCCATCATCACATGCCAACCTACCCAACATGGCAAGTTTTTGTTAGCCAGGGCAGGTCATGGACTGCAGGGCTGGGTTCTGTGAAAAAAATACCAGGAATTGCCCCATGCTGGGCCCAGCCTCTTCCAGCTCCAAGACCAGTCCACCACCCAAAGCCAAGCCCATCGGCAGTGCCGGTAGCAACTCCGCAGTGGACATTTAAGAAAGGGTAAAAAAGATGCTGCATGGACATTGTGAGTTTTCTCCCCATGACATACCCCTCATGTCCCCTGCCCTCCTATCTCCTTTTATATATATTATCTATTTACACTTATATATAGTATATACTTAGACATATACATAAACTTTTAAGTATTTATGCTTGCATTTACTTAGACTCTGTCAATTTACACTTATTATATGAAGTATCTATTCACAACCACATATTAACACTTATTATACAGAACAGCTATTTAATTTTACTTATCTATTAACACTTAAATATAATCTCTACCTAAATTGCATACAATATCTACTTAGACTTACTATACAACACACAAGAAGCATAAATAGCTCTATCCAGACTTCTTTCAGTTTTCCCTTAGCCAGCCCCCTCACCCAGCAGCAGCAGGGTCAGCCCCATCCTCACCCTTACCAGCTCCACCTGGAACTGCCCCAGCCTACCCCCACCTGCAGCCAACATACACCCCCACTCTCAACCCACCTTACCAGACTTACTTAGGATCAGCCCTACAAAGACAGAAGGATTTGTGTGTTCTGCAAACACTTCTTACACTTAATCTTCCCATGGACCTTTTAAACTGCTACAGGCCCATAAAATAAATCGAGTCATATACTTACAGCATATGAGAAACCTGCTACAAGCTGCCAAGGTTCAAGGGATGAGATATTATTCTGTGAATCACCAAGAAAGGAAGTGAATTGTTCTGTAAGCTAAACACCACTATACTTTAACTCCCCACAGGTTTCATGAGGAACATTGCAACAGATGCATACTAGATACTGACCTTGCTCTCTATTAGCTTATCTCCCCATCGATCCTATTAAGAAATCATATCAAGAACTCAAATAAAGCACAGTAAAATTAGTGGGGAAAAAAGGAGGTTTTCTTTGATAAAGCGAGAAATTATAGAGAGCCGCAATTCACTAGTAGGATAAAAAAAACCAAAACAAAACTAAAAACATACTATTGAAACTTACTGCTACCTTTGAACACACTATGCAAACTTACCAACCTAAAAAAAAAAAAACTATATACGAGTCTATTTACTATCATACATGCTACTGAACCTCAACCTGTCCTCCTACCTCAAAAGGATGCCTCTGCTTTGCTACACATCAAAATGCACCTACCCTAATACCTTAAATATCTGAAATACCACACCTGACTAAAAAACCCAGAGTAGCCCAAGAGCAAAACAAGCTCTGAAAACAGAGGCTGTGGCTCATATACCCTGGGGCCCTGCCCACCGCCCTTCCCACAATCCCCTGGGAAAGGGGAGGGGCAAACCACCAGTATATATAAAGGTGGCCAGAGGAAGAGCACTGATTTTCTTCTCTGCATCAACTTTGCAGCCTACAAGCTGCTGAAGAGAGACTATGACCCTTACTGCAATTGATGATACCTGCTTTTTTACTACCACTGTATCTGTTGCTTCACCCATGAGATGAGGTAGGAAATTTAGTTTAATTTTTCTTAGAAGTAAAAAGAAAAAAATGGATGTTGCACCAAACTATATAAGCAAGTAACTTATTAAATGTAATGTCAATGTTATTATCAAAAACTGGCTGCTTTAGTTACCTATAAAAACCCCCAAAACACTATGAATTTGCCTTTTATTGTTTAGTAATACCATGGCTGTTACCTAACTTCTAGTAGAACTTTCTTCTTGCTAGGACTGACTGACAAGGCAGAATTAGAACATGTAAGAATCCCTTCTCAAAAATATATCTGTTGCAAAGTAAATTATTTACTGTAAGTCACCCTGACAGTCTTTCCAACAAATTCCATTAACAGAACTAGATGTGTCCCAAAGGATAGTAAACATGAAAAAAACATGGAAATAAAAAAGTGTCAGAAGCTATAGGAAGCAGCCTAGTTAAGACCTAGAATAAAAATGAAGTGCAAAATAGAGCAAAAACTGTCACAGGAGATATGTCAATAAAAATAAATGAAGGTTATTGGCTTTTCTGGAAAAACTCAAGAGGAGATCTGAGCCAGTGATAGGCATCTTTGGGGTACCAGCTACCAAATAGAAACAAACATGCCATAAGACAGGCAACAGGCAGCAGTGGAGCACAAAGAGGGCTTTGGCAAAGGTTCTGACAGAATGAGAGGCATTGTCACAAGGATTAGAGAGTCTCTAAGGGTTTGGGGAGACTAAAGAAGTCTCAGAGATGCAGTGAGCTCAGAAGGGTATTAAACCAAGTATAGATGTGCTCAGGTGAGCAAACGAAGGTGGGCGGATGGAACAGGTCAGAGGACAGAAAGACCAACTGGGGGTAACAGCTAGAGATTCGGAAAGGGTTTAGAGTGGAAAAGAGGGGTGCAAAGTGCCCTCCTGAGCTAGAATGGCGTTCTGAGGCATAGGGGATGTCTTATGAGAACTTGGCAAAGGGAGTGGAGGAGTCCTGAGGGGGGCTGAGAGACCAAAGGAGCCTTGGAGATAACAATGAGGAACTCTGAAGGGGACTTCAACAAAGTACAGCACCTTAGGGGGGCAGAGGCTGAATGAAGGCATCCTAAATGGCAAAGAGAGCTCTGAAGTGCGCACACACATACATGCACAAAATTTTTTCAAAAGAGAACTAAAGTGGTACAAGAGTACTGTGGAGTACAAGAAAGTACTCGGAAAACATTATAGAGAGCAGAGAAGCTAGGAGGGGAAAGAGTAAGAAAAGAAGGCTTGGAGACACAGTGAGGGCCTCAGAGTGTGAAGGCGGCAACTAGGCAAACTACAGATGACTGAGTGAGAGGGGAACCAAACAGACACACCCTCAATGGCAGAGAGAAAGATAAGATGTTCTGACAGACAGAGAAAGAAGGAAAGGTGCTACCAAGAGCTACAGGGAACAAGGAGGCATCATGACTATGAGGAGAGCAGTGTTGAGGGGGGCTGACAGACAAAAGAAAGTTTGGGACAACAGGGAGAAACTCGTGTGGTCATCCAAACATGGTACAGATGGTCTCGGGTGGCCAGGGACTGAATGCGGGTATCCTAGATAGCACAGAGGAACAAATGAGAGCGCTCTATGGCTCAAAGTGCTACAAGATGGATGGGGAGTGTGAGGAAGGTTTCAGGAGGCATTGTGACTGGGAGACTAGATGTCCTGAGGGAGCCAGAGAAATGGAAAAAGTACTGGGGACATGAGAAAAAAAATCCAAAGGGGATGTGAACCTTATAAATGTGTTGCTGAAGGGCCAGGGAAACAAATAGAGGCACAGCCGGAAGAAGAGAGGACAGAAGGACTGGGGCACAGGGAAGGACTCAGTGTTCCGAGGGAACAAGACGTGTGCGAGGTCCTCTACAAAGCTAAAAGCATGCTAAGAGCAGCCTCAAAGACATTTTTGCACCATTAGGGGGGGTCCAGAATGGGTCACAGAGACCAAAGATTAAAATTAATTTAAAAAAATAGACAGCAAACAGAAGAAATATAGACAAGTAAAGAGAATTTAAAAGCAATGGGGGACAAGAAACAATTAAAAAATAGGGAGAGACATCTTGATAAAAGTAGACATAGAATTAAAATTTTAAATGCCAAGGGATTAAGAGAGGAAAAGATTAAAAAAAAGGGACAGCAAACTAGAACAGAGACATAGAAATAAAACTTAAAAAGCGATGAGGTACAGGACAGACTGGAAAGAACTAAAAATAGAGACAGCAAACTAGATAAATGTAGACATAGAAGCAACATTTTAAAAGCAAAGGCACTAAGGAAAAAAAGAGAAATTAAAAAATAGGGACAGCAAACTAAAACAGAATAGAAAGAAAATTTAAAAAGAAGGGTAAGAAAAACAAGAAATAATTAAAGTAGCCATAGAAGGAAATATAAAGGGAAAGCTACAACAGAGACATAGAAAGAAGATTTTAAAAGCAAGGGCACTAAAGGAAGACAAGAAATAATTAAAATAAGATAAAGACAGCTAACAGGGAAAAAAGAAATTTTTAAAATGCCCTGGGAAAAATGCAGCACGAGCTGGAGTGGGAGGATGACACTGCATGCATTCCCCAAGCAGAGAAGCTGCAGCTTTTTCAAATCTGCCAAAATGATAAACAGGAGAAGGTTGGACTCTGCCTCAGGAGTGCCCTGGAGCCTGGCTTGACCTTCCTGGATGAGCTGGAAGGGCACATTGCCCTGGCACTTCAGACACACTGCCGCCTGCTCCAGGCAGGGCCCCCGCCGCATGCTTGTGCCATGCCAGTAACCAGTCCAGAAAACTGACAAGTCCTCTGTTTTGTCTCCATGCCATGAGGTTTCCTCTATGCCCCAGCTGTCATGATACCCTGTTGGGTTGAATAATGTGGCAGAGGTTAAACCCCCTTGCTTTCCAACTGACCTCAGATAATTCTGGGAGGTTAGGGGTGGCTGGGCTTAACTTCTGGTTAACTCCAATATTTTATTGTGACTAGGTTCCTTTTACATTCTCGGAAACAGAATTAAGACTCAAAACAGAGTCAAGTGCCAAGTCACTTTATTTGGCCAACAATAAATACATGAGAGAAAAGCAGAGAGGGAGAGAGACAAACAGAAGGGAGCGTGAGACCACCACAGGTCTGCATGCAGTCAGTCCATCTGTGTGCCCAATGTATCTTCGAATCCAGTAGACGGGGGATGTTCCAGAACACTCCTTGTAGTCTCCACTGGTTTCTCCTTGTTATAGGGTTGTCCTCTTGCATAGTCAATAACTGTTTTGCATACCCAGGTCTCCCACTCGGCAGTGGGGCGCATGCCCAGTACAGTCACTAGAGGGGGGCTTCAAAGTTCTAGAGGGTTGGAGCACACACACCCCTCTCCCCATCTTGTCAGTTGACCCTAGGCCTGGGCACATGTGCGGAGGACAAGTACTCCGAGACAAGGGTACACATGTTCCTGTCGGGTAGAACTCAATGGGATGCCCTGGTGATTAAACCTTCCTGCTCAGTTACTGTGGTGATCAGGCTTCTGTAATTAAACTTCCCTGCCAACAATGTTGACACAAGTTTCTATCCACTTAGACTAGTACTACCACATCTTGACCCCAAGTGGGAGGTCCAGCAGCCCAGTCCCTCCTTCTGCCAGCGGCTGTCTACTGTTCCCGAGCTAGAAAGAGGGAGATGCTCATGGTCATGCAGGCACTAGCTCCATCAGCTTCCTGCACAGCAGCTGCTGGAAAGGCTTTTGGAAGACTCCAGCCAAGGGGAGCACTAGGAGCGGCCTGGTCACAAGCTGCTCTCTGCTTCCTCACTCTTGGCCCCACAACTCCCATCCCGTCCTCAACCCATGTCTGTGTCCTTTTGCAGCAACCCCTCCCACCTGCTTAGCTGTAAGCCAGGCTGGGCAGAGAAGCAGCCCTCCCTGCCAACTCTCCCCAGCCCAACCACCTCCGGATCACTCCCAGCTCCCCCGGGCATGTCCCGAGGCCCCAGAGCGGCCCTGCATATCCCAGGCTCCCCCATGCTGAGCCCTCGCCATCGGCCCCTTGCTCACCTCTCCCCTTTTTCCCACTGCGCTCAGCGGTGCGTCTACGTTTGGCGCACCAGCAGTGAGATGGTGCTCTATGGCTCCTTCCAAGAGCTCTCCTGGAGCTGCCACCCTGTGCTGGCACCTCTCGCTCCAGAGGCAGCTGCCTGTGGCCACCACAGCCAGCCCCCTGGCAAGCAGCTATATAGAGCAAGCGCGCATTGCTGCATCATCACAGTGCTGCACCGCTGCACTGTTGCATTGTCACGGTGCCATGCTGCTGCCTGGCTGCCCCGGGGCCCACCTGGAGGCCCGTCTGGACATGCATGTGGACCACCTGCTCTTGCTGACCCTGCTCTGAGCAGGGGGCCTCAACTAGGTGCTGACCTGCTGCCCCTTCTTCCTCCTTGTACCTCTTTTTCCCAGCTTTGGCCTTTCCCAGATGGCAGGGCTGGAGCTGGGCTGCTGCTGCACTGGCTTTGGTAGACCATTTTGAGACCATTGCCCCGTCACGGGCAAAGCAGCTTCCACTCAGGAAATTGCGCCAACTTGGCCCCCCCAGACCCAAACCGCCATTTGTGCCCCGTACCTCCCCCAGCTTTCAGCTGCAGAGGACAGGGTGGGCAGCCACTCCAGCCAGTCTTGAGCGGAAAAGAGGATAAAAGGAGTTCCCTGGGGCACAGAGAAAGGCAGAGGGAGGGCTCCGCATCCTGCCAACTATCTGACTTGTCTTCTTGAGGGACTGAAGGCCTCCCTTCCCTGGGGAAGGGCCCTCGGTTGCCCCAAAAGGCAAGCCCATGCCAGTCCCTAGGGGACACGGAAAGGCAAACTGAGACACCTTGAGGAGACCAGAGGAGTCCTCTGGGAAAGAGAAAAAGCTGAAGGCTGGTCCCTTGGTGGGAACCCAAAGGCCCATCAGGAGGCCTTGAGGGGATGAGAGAATAAATGCACAGAACAAGGCGCCAGCCTTCCACAGCACCTATGTATGGGACTCACATAAGGCATGAGTATAGCTTTAGAGACCAGCTGGACCAGCCCCTCCGATAGCCTGGCCGCAAAGCTTTCCAAACCAACAAGTCTACTTTTCCCTTCCCTACTTGAGATTCCCTGTAAGACTGGGTCTTAGCCTGACCGAGGCTGTAGGAGGGAGGAAGACGAGGGGAAACATTGCAGGGAGAATGCCCAGACACAGCGTGGCCTAGCATGAATAAATGTAGGTGCAAGCAAGCCCTCGGGAACAAACTCTTTATTCTCTGCCTGGGGGAGTGGCGTGGGGACTCTGTGGCCCTGGAGCCGCACAGCTCCTCAGGACGCCCTCCACAAGGCTTCTAGCTACCGCCCTCTTGAAGGAGGCGGGCTGCACGGGCTCCTCCTTTATGCACACTGGTCTGCGCCATGCTCCTGCCTGGGTAGGGGGTTTCGGACCTGCTGGAGGCATGGGCCGTCTTGGAAACTGCAGGCCCGTGGAGGAGAGGGTACCCGCGGTGCTCCCTGGCCCAACTATATGCAGAGTTTGCCACGCAGGCACGGAAGATCTTGCTGTGGCTCCAGAGGTGTAATCCTGGGACTTCTGAAGGCCTTAGAATCATGGAATCGTTTAGGTTGGAAAAAACCTTTAAGGTCATCAAGTCCAACCGTTCCCCTAACCCTGCCATCCCACCATTAAACCCTGTCCCTAAGCACCTCATCTACCCTTCTTTTAATTACCTCCAGGGATGGGGACTTGACCACCTCCCTGGGCAGCCTCTTCCAGTGCCTGACAACCCTTTCTGTGAAGAAATTTTTCCCAATGTCCAACGTAAACCTGCCCTGGTACAACTTGAGGCCATCTCCCCTCATCCTATTGCCCATCACCAGGGAGAAGAGACCGACCCCCACCTCGCTACAGCCTCCTGTCAGATAGTTGTAGAGAGCAATAAGGTCTCCTCTCAGCCTCCTTTTCTCCAGACTAAACAACCCCAGTTCCCTCAGCTGCTCCTCATCAGACTTGTGCTCCAGACCCCTCACCAGCTTTGTTGCTCCCCCCTGGACATGCTCCAGCAATGCAACATCTCTCTTGTCGTCAGGGGCCCAAAACTGAACCCAGCATTCAAGGGGCGGCCTCACCAGTGCCCAGGACAGGGGCATGGTCACTGCCCTTTTCCTGCTGGCCACACCATTCCTTATACAAGCCAGGTTGCCATTGGCTTTCTTGGCCACCTGGGCACACTGCTGGCCCATATTCAGCCAGCTGTCAGCCAGTACCCCCAGGTCTTTTTCTGTCAGGCAGCTTTCCAGCCACTCTTCCCCACACCTGTAGCATTGCATGGGGTTGTTGTGACCAAAGTGCAGGACCCGGCACTTGGCCTTGTTAAACCTCATACAGCTGGCCTCGGCCCATGGATCCAGCCTGTCCAGGTCCCTCTGCAGAGCCCTCCTCCCCTCCAGCAGATCAACACTCCCACCCAGTTTGGTGTCATCTGCAAACTGACTGAGGGTGCACTCAATCCCCTTGTCCAGGTCATTGATAAAGATATTAAACAAGACTGGCCCTAGAACTGAGCCCTGGGGTACACCACTTGTGTCCAGCCGCCAAATGGATTTAACTCCATTCACCACAACTCTCTGGGCTCAGCCACACAGGAAGTTTTTTACCCCACGAAGAGTATACCCATCCAGGCCATGAACTGCCAGCTTCTTGTGAAATGTGTCCATCTGATTCGTGTCAATATAGAACAATGCTAGGGCCGCATGATGAAATACGATCTTCTGTCTTACATACCCTTGTATAACTGCAAGCCTAAGAAAAGAAACAGGAACTGGGTGTATGTAGCTCCTGTGTCTTGCGGGGGTCACCTGACAGGCATTTCAGCATACCAGCTTAAACCAGTCTTATTGCTAACCGAAGCAAGAGAATATTGCTAACCGAAGCAAGAAATTGTCGCTAACCAAAGCAAGAGGAGTTTGAGAGACGCCTATTCCTGGAAGATATATAAACGAGAAAAAGGAACTGTACAGTGTGCGTCTTGGTGGAGCGGAGACTCCCGGCGCACCCAGCACTGTTTGCTTGCCTCTATTCGCTTAATAAATTGTAAACTTTGATTGCAACCCTATTTGGGACTCAGTCATTTATCACATTCTCTAGAAGAATGCTGTGGGAGACTGTGTCAAAGGCTTTGCTCGAGTCCAGGTAGACAACATCCACAGCCTTTCCCTCATCTACCACGCGGGTCACCTGGGCATAGATGGAAATCAGGTTGGTCAGGCAAGACCTGCCTTTCATGAACCCATGCTGACTGGGCCTGATCCCCTTGTTGCCCTCCATATGCCTGGTGAGCACACTCAAGATGAACCACTCCATAATCTTCCCTGGTACCGAGGTCAGGCTGACAGGTCTGTAGTTCCCCGGATCCTCCTTCCAGCTCTTCTTAAAGATAGGTGTCACATTTGCCAACCTCCAGTAATCCGGGACCTCCCCTGTTATCCAGGACGGCTGACAGATGATGGAGAGTGGCTTGGCAAGCTCCTCTGCCAGCTCTTTCAGCACTCTTAGGTGGATCCCATCCGGCCCCATAGACTTGGGGATGTCGAGGTCGACATCTGCTGGCCGCCGAGCATCCTCCTCAGCGCCTCGGAGGAGGGATAGGAGGAGAGTACGTGAGCTCTCCTCTTTGAATTGTCCCGCTTCCTTTGAAGGAGTGACTATTGCAGGAGGCTGAGACTTGGCAAGCCCAGAGGTCGTTGGCAGGGAGCGTGAGAGGAGTGCGAGGCGGCAGCGAGGCCCTTCCCACCTCGGAGGAGACCGGGAACCCCAGCCCCTCCCCGCCCACCCCTCGGGCCGCCTCGGGCCGCACCACCCGCCGGGCCGGGGACGGTGCCTAGGCGCCGCCGGCCCCTCCCCGGAAGGCGGGTTCGTTTCCGGGCCGCGCGGCGCCATGGACTCCCTGTGTCGGCTGAGGCGGTTTGATGCCTTCCCCAAGACCCTGGAAGACTTTCGTGTCAAGACGTGCGGGGGCGCGCTGGGTGAGCGGGCGGGGTGAGGGCGGCCGGGGGCTGGCGGTCGGGCCCGGGCCTGGTTCTCGCCGGGAGCGGCGGCCGGCCGGGGGGCCCTTGGGCCGGCTCGGGGCGGTGGCGGGCGGGGTGAGCAGGGCTGAGGCGCGGCGGGGCTGACGGCGGTTCTCGTCTCCCCGGCAGTGACGGTTGTGAGCGGGCTCATCATGGTGCTGCTTTTCTTCTCGGAGCTGCAGTACTACCTCACCAAGGAGGTGAGTGGCGGCGGCGGCCTCCCCCCACACTCCCCCCACCACACCCCCACACACCCCCCATACCATCCCCCCCGGGCAGCTCCTGCTCGCGGTGCTCCGGTGGAGAGGCGGCCCCCCGGCCCGCCGTGCCTCCGCACCCGCGCCGAGGCGCCGCCCAGGCAGCCGCTTCCCCCGCTGCAGGTGCGTTCGGGGTTTTTGGTTTCCCCCGGCCGGTCGCCTCGGAGGCGAGAGCGGGCTGCCCTCCCCTGAGAGCCGCTGGGCGCAGAGCTTCGCTTGTGGCCTCCCGTGAGGCTCTCAGCTGTCTACAAGCAGGCAATACAAAGGAAGGAAAGCAAGTGCAGGAACCCCTGTCCCCACCCCAAATGCTAAGATTCCCAAATTATTTTCTTTTTTAAAAGTCTTACAAATGGCAAGCGCTCAGCTAGCATGGAAGGTGTGGGAGGCAGCAGCTCAGGTGTCCTGAAAATCCCATGTCTTAAAAATCAGCTCCTGAGCCAGAGCAACTGAGGGAAAGAGGGATTTTGATTGGCTTCCAAGGGAAACAGGACTCTTTGTTTTTCCTTTGTTTCTAGGTTCATCCGGAATTGTACGTTGACAAATCAAGGGGAGATAAACTGAAGATCAATCTAGACGTTATTTTTCCACATATGCCTTGTGCTTGTGAGTCAGACTTCTGCATATTGGCAATAATTTTCATACATGCCGAGGGCCCAACAGGCTCGGTGTGCCTGGTGTTCCTATGTGCTGCACTGCTGCTTGGGCCATGGGCAGGGAGAAATTGGTGATTGCATGTGGTTACGCAGTGATTCCAGCCAGGCCCGCTGGGCACTTAAACCAGCACTTCCAGTCAGGCAGTATTATTTTTCTAGATTATAAAGGAGGCTAAGGTATAAACCCACTTACATTTCTGTGTGGTGGTGTACTTTGTCAGAGAGCACAGTAATACTGAAAAAGCTGGCACAGAGTTTGCTTGGGACTCAAGATTTGACTGTGTTGTTGTTGAAAAACTTTAGACTCTCCTTTGGAAGTTACTTGATGTGGCACAACTTTTCCATGATGTTTGTGCTTAAATTCTGACTGTAATGCAAATGCCAGGTGATAACCTTTCTCCAAAATTTTTAAAATCAGAATGAGCGTTAATAATCTGATTACCTTTTAACTAAATTCGAAACAAAATTGGAGGATGAAGTGATGGAAAAATGTGCAAGCCTTACTGGGTACTACTGCTGTGCACATCACCCACCTGTCCACTAATCTTCCTTGCCTCTTGTTCTGTTGTAGTAATTCCTTTGGGTAATACATTGGGCTCTAAATGTCGTGAGCTTGACTTCCTTCTGACCACCTAAGATATTATTGGTCTTTGTCTTCCTCACATTTAAAAGGCTGTGGGAAGGCCAGAGAGACTGGAAGTCTCTGCTGCTTTGTGCAGAGAAGCTGTCAGTCTTAGAATAGAGCGTCATGGTGCTTCGATACCAGGCTGAGAGCACAGACCTTCTCGATCTAATTTGTGAAAAGGGATCACAAGGCAATGTGGTGATGTTGAAGGGGGAAGGGTGAGGGGGTAGAGGTAGGAGGCAGCTTTGAACCAATTTTAAGCTTAGCTCCTGAAAATGCTTATGGGCTTTGAGGGGTTTGGGTTTGGTTTTTTTACCTTCAGGGTAATGCTTTCTGTGGCAGTTGGAAACGGTCTTTCTCATACACCAAACCAAACTGTGTGTTTAGAAGGGTCATTTAGGGTGCTGCAGTGTGCGTTTTATTCCCTATATGTGACTTGGCCCCAACCATACACGCTCTTCCAGTTTGGCACATTCTTATCCCCCTCGCTGAAAGATTCTGTATTTTCACTGGTTGAATACTTCCTCAGCCTGCCACAGGCCATAACAAGTGTGTGTTTATAGACCACTTTCCTTGCTCGGTGGTTTCAGATCTGAGCATCGATGCCATGGACGTAGCAGGAGAGCAGCAGCTGGATGTAGAGCACAATCTGTTTAAACAACGTTTGGATAAAGCTGGCAATCGTGTGACTCCAGAGGCTGACAGACACGGTAAGATGCTATTCTGCCTTCCTTGGATGGATGCTCTCGTAGTCTTTCCATCGCTGTGTACCTGTTTTGAGATTCACAGGAACAAGTGACAGCTGCAGAGCATGTAAACACCACAAACTTTTGAAGAGCGTATAGCATGCAAATCTATTAAACTGGCAGATCAGACAGACTCCTCTTATACTTGCCAATTCTGCAAGGCAAATCTTTGCCTGGTCCCTCTAAAATTACAACAAGGATGCCTGGATGCATTTCAGGAGTAAAGCTGCTGAGTTAATGGTCTTTTATGACTAGAAATCAAGCAACTGTTCTGGCAAAACTTGTCTTTGGTTGTATCTTTAAACCACAGTGGGCTGACAAATGGGATGACCTCGTTAGAGAAAAGAGCCTCTCTCCAGGGAAGGCTCTGGTGACTCAACCCTTAAGCCTAAGCTTGCATCGCACTACCTTTACTTTGTGTGTGTTAATGCATACTTGCTAGATGTGGGCTAGTTGATTTACCAGTCACAAGTTGTAGTAGGTGGTCCTTAGCTACCTAAACCTCTCCTCTACATTTTTTACATGTTTACGACTTATCATTGTACTTTGATACAAACCAGAAACGATTCTGGCAAAGTGTTGCAATCTAACAGTAATACTATCCTGACTTTTCCTTTCCAAAACATGAGCTGCTTATTACCTTTCCTGGGAGATAGTGTAGTTCTACGTATCAGCACGAACTAAATTTGTTGATTGGTATCACTCATATTTAACTTTTCTGTTCTTGAAGTTGAAAGGCTAAACTAAGCCAAGAGCTGAACGATCGGTAGGTAGGAGAGTTTCTCCCATTGTCACGGGACTGTGGTGATAGTGTTCTTACTATTGTGTCAGTTAGCAGCCTTTCTGTATTCAGAGGCTGTGGCCAGATTTAATATCTGGGGACAGAACCAGCTTTTCTGTATCTAATTCTCTGTTAACGCATGTAGGCCTCCTGCCTTACTTGTATTGCCAGTCTCCGTCGGGATTACACTGTCTGAACTGTTCCTCCAACTCCTTATATGGAGGCATATATAATGGAGAGGAAGAGAAACTTGTACAAAGCAAACCACCTCACCTAGAAGAGGCATTTTAAAAGAGATCAGATGCATTGCATGCAACAAGCGGTTTCTTCTGCTGTTTGCAAAGCACATGCTAGTTCGATTTCCATCACCTGTGTTGCAAGTTAGATCAAAGTATCCGCCCACCTTCATTAAACTCCAATTATCAGTTTCTATTAGTAATGCTGATGTTGTTTAAAGGGCAACTATAGCAGTATTGACCTTCAATTTAGTAAAGCATACCCAAATTTTCTGAAGTAGTATCTGGAGGCTTTTCCTAATCGTACATTAAAATAGTTAATAGCTTAATGATTTCTATGGTAGGTTGCATTCTGTGCTTGGACATCATCTTATTCATTTGCATTGAATGACAGTAAATTATTGAATTCTTTGTTGGTGGTTCTTATCTTTTCCTTCCTTTTAACGTGAGCAAAGTTTTCCAATTTCACATATCATATCTGCGTGCAAGTTGAGGACCATGTTAACAGCAAGAAACCCTGCCTGTAGAGTTTTATGTACTGCGGTTTCTTTACAGTATATAAACCATGTGCCTTACCTCTGGATGCTGTCTCTGAGACAACTCAACAGGCAGCTGCTGATTACATTTAAAAAAGCTGTTGCTGGTTGCTGTATCTTGAAATACCCCATGTGTTGTACAGGTGTCCTTGTTCAAATGATGGGAATCATGGCTTTGACAAGGTGTAGCAGTTATTAAGCTGTGTTCTTTCTGACTCTTTCAGTGTAATTACAAGATTAAAACCTGTAACGCTTTTTAAACAATGAATTCTTAAGTGCGCTTTCAACTACTTTGAATGTTATAAGCTTTAGAAAGTCTCACACAGTTGTTTAATAATGGGTATATTTCCCTAGAAGTTTTTGTTTGCTTGATCATAACTGCCATAAAGTATTTGATTAAAGAAATAAGGTTAGTGATTTATTTTCATGCTTATTTCATACATTCTAATTAATTTTTTTTTCCTGTGGCTAATACAAAATACAGACATCTTTAATACTCACTTCCATCCACCTGTTATACCTCCCAATCTCAACAAACAAGGCCCTGATAACATTTTATCCCCTCAGCAGTGTCTGACTATGTACCTTATCACCTTCCCCAGCATTAGTTATCCAAGGAGTCATCTTTTCAAGGCTTATAGAGGGTAGTGCATCAGTGTCTAGATAGTGAGCCTTAGAGGGCTTTTGTAACCCAGGAGACTTGGTCCAGTCCTTCAGGATTTGTGAGTTGAAACAGCTTGATTTTAAGGAGGCCTCTTAGTATAAGAGCCAATGTTTTTGAAAATTTTAGACACACAATTCCTTGGCTCGCTTATTCCTAACTCCAAAGTTTGCAGACCTTTGATATTTGTTTTGGGTCTTGACAAAACAGAAGTCCCATTTGAGTTTTCTGTAGGCATCTCCTGCCCTTTGGCAGGTTTTAGCTGTCACCAGCTCTCATCATCTCTACTACAAGTACCTCTTCAGCTTTCTGCACATAAGAACATAAAACTCCGTGAGTTTGTTCCCTAGCCATACTGTGGCTGCGCATTCAGCACCTGCCTGGCACAGACATTGGCAGAATTGTTAAGTCACAAAGAAGGCGGGAATGCCTTGGAGATTTCTAGTGAGCAGTGGTTAAGATGTGTGCCTTATCAACGTTGTCATCCTGGAGGACTGGGTGTCAGTTTTCCACTTGGGAGACTCTCACTCTGATCTTGTTTCACAGCAATACATAACCATGTTTCCTATATGCCTTGGGACAGGATTATGCATTATGCGCTGTTGACTGTGGTTGACTGCTATTTAAAATTTTGTTTGTGTAACGGGTCCTCCATTAGTGGCAATTTACTGATTGGGTCTACTTTAGACAATATTTTAAGAAAGCCTTTATGCACATGACATCTGATCAGTGCTCTAGCAAGGCTTTCACATAGCCAGTTCTTTCTATGTCAGGTGTTCTTGAGATGACAAATGCTACTCTGCTTCTTGGTCTTATTTCACAACTCAACAGGCTCTATGCCTGCCATTTCAGGTGAGCTTTGGGTGCAGGATGCGCAGCTTCCAACACAAAATCATTGCGTTCATGTGTAGAACAGTTATTGTGTGTAGAACAAAACAAGAGTACAAGATAGCGTTTCTAGACATGCCTCATCACTTTGAATTCCCCTTTGTCTTAGAGCTGGGGAAAGAAGAAGAAAAAGTGTTTGATCCAAATTCTTTGGATGCTGATCGCTGTGAGAGCTGTTACGGGGCAGAGTCAGAGGACATTCGGTAACCTTTACACCTTTTTGTATCTTCTTAGCACTTTAATTAATACAGTTATGTTGCATACATGGGTTTGGTTTTGGTTTTTTGTTTGGTTTTTTTTTTTTTCTCAAAATGTCTATGAAGGTCTATGCAGTGAAATCCTCCTGGGCACGTGTTGAGAGAATGATGAGAACTGTTGTGGTTTTGGTATGACTTTGGAAGCTGCACTCATGATTGTAAAGAACGTGCAGAATTAGGTTGTCTAGTTTGTCTACATGCTTGTTTAAGGCCAGTGCAAGTTGTGCTACCTTTGCAGCAGCACAAAGATTGTATTGCAGCAAACGATATCTCTTCTGGGATTATTTGGTGTCCAGAGGTGAGCTGTGTAAATTATTTCACTGTTACGTTAGCTGTCTTGGAATAAAACCTGGCTATGGCTTTGCCTTCTCATTTCTGCTGCAGGCTTTGCATCCTTACAGGAGCAAAGACCAGGCATCTATTGCTCACACAAACAACAGGTGTCATTTGGTGTTTCTCATTCCTCCTACATGCAAATTCCTGTAAGAATGGATCCATGATAGTCCATAGGTTCTGGGCTATCCTTCACTATTACTGTCTCTGTAGTAACTTGTTCAGTCCCGCCTGTCAAGTAGTG
The DNA here is from genome assembly GCA_034008185.1 of Gorsachius magnificus. Classification (NCBI taxonomy): domain Eukaryota; kingdom Metazoa; phylum Chordata; class Aves; order Pelecaniformes; family Ardeidae; genus Gorsachius; species Gorsachius magnificus. Next base: position 9,828,491 of record CM067091.1, read on the forward strand.
TCCTTCCCCAGAGATGTTTCCATTTTGAGGGATTCATGACTTAAGCTCTTTCTTTGGTCCAGCAAAACATGGAACCAAGAAAGAGAACTGTCTTTTTGTGGTGACCAAGGTGTTACCCAGAGGTCGAAAAGTAATGTAGAAAGTTTGCCATTAACTCTTCCTCCAATGTTGACAGTCTTGTCCTAAAAACAGAGAAAAGGAGGAATAGAAACAGGCAGATGCTTTGTTTGCACAGGGAAGTTCCAAACTTCTCAGAACTGTGGGACACTAATGTTGATCTTTTAGCAAATTTCTTTGCCAAGGAGTGACTTGGCTGTCTAAATGGATGGACAAAGCCGTCTTCAGACTCAAGCACTGCATTAAAACAACTTGCATCCTTATGCCAAAATCTCAAAAAGTACATCAAGAAGCTCAAGCTCCTTCAGGAGCATTAGACTACCTTTCCAGATCCAGTCCCTGATGTTTGCTTTATTGCTTCATTGAAGAAAATCCACCAAGGATTCAAGTTCTGAGCTGGAGCATCTCTTCCTAGCAGTAAAGATGGTAAGATGGTGCTTGTGCTTTTGCAGGTGTTGTAATACTTGTGACGATGTCAGAGAAGCATACAGGCGGCGAGGCTGGGCCTTCAAGAACCCGGATACCATAGAGCAATGCAAGAGGGAAGGGTTTAGCCAGAAAATGCAAGAGCAGAAGAATGAGGGCTGCCAAGTGTATGGTTTCCTAGAGGTCAACAAGGTGAGAGATGTGTTTTGCTGCACACCTGTTGCATGATGGTGAGGACTGTGAAAAGGCAGAGTCCTTTTCCAGCTTTAGGTGTTCACAGGGCTGTAATATAACCACCTCTGGGCTCAGCAAGGTACTTGTGCCCGTAAAGGGGTTCAGTGGGAGAGTCCGGAGAAGTGGTGGGAAGGGGCTAATTCTCTGTTTTGTTGCGTGGGCTGGTAGGAAGCATGCCAGCTGGAGAAGCTTCGCTTTTTCTACTGTCTAGCTAACGAGTCTTTTTTGCCAAGGTTTCTGAAGGAGGCAGCTTCTCTGATGTTAGATGGCCCCACTTGCCCTTCCTGGTCTTAAACCAGAGGCCACCACCGGATGCTGGAGATAACAGTAACCAACAACTTGCCAGTAGAGGTGCTGGAGAGAGTGAAATGTTATCTTCTTTAGAAAAACAGTGGCAGCAAGACTGTCGGAGTTGGTCATCAAAGCTGAAAAAGCTCAGAGAGGTGGTTTTTGCAACTGGTGTACGAAAATGTAGTACAAGATACACCAGATAACTGTGCAACTACCCCGTCATTTTGCAGGTTACCAAACCCAGAACACTTGGATACACGCGTTACGTACCCAAGTACATTCTAGAAACCCGGTCTAATGTTTTTGGGGTTTGTTATTTGGTTGGTTGGTTTTTAATTCAGACTCTGGGTGGTTTACATCTTTGTGCACTCTTCCTGGAGACCGCATTCTTTGCTTCTGGAAAGTAAACGTTTTACTCACGAAGCCAGACATTGTGATCTGAGCATCATCTGGTACTGAACCATTCTGGGGCCCTCTTATCACAAAGTGTGATGAGCAGGAAAGATTCAAAGAGGAATGCTGGAGGTAGCAAGGGTCCAAGGGTGGATGTCACTGGGGAAATTTCTGGGGGCTGTTGTTAGGCACTTGGAATCTTGCACATCTCTGTTCTCATTAGATCTGCAGTTAACAACCAATAGGTTTGCACAGACATCAAAGTTGTAAAGTAGCATGTGAGCTTGGGCTATTCAGATTTTCCAGAGGAGAGTATGTATGATTGCTGGTAAGTGTCAGGGAGGTTTGGCATATTCCTTTCAGAGTCCAGAATGATACTTTAACCACCTTTGTCTTTTGGGGTTTTTGGGAGGTTTGGTGAGGGGTTTTATGTAGGTTTAGTGCTTTATTTTTGCATGCATCTTATTTGCATGGATGTATACATAGGATTACTGTTATTTATTGTATTAAGGTGGTTTTCTTTTTTTACCCTGCTCACTCTCCCTCTCAGTTACTGTCTCCACTCCTTTTCTGTAATACCTTTTTGTATTTCCTGCAGCAGCAGTCTGTTCCCTCCCAATAGACTCAATTCCTTCTTCTTCTATTATGTCCACTAAAATAATCTGCATAGAATGCAGTTATTATCTGCATAGAACAGTTATTATCAACATCAGTATGTAATTATGGCTTTTCACATGACTGCCTGTGAGGAAGAGGGGAAATTCTCCTCTCTTTCAGGACAATATCTGCTGATATTGTCACCTGTTAAAACGAGTTGCTTGGCATATATCTCGTTTAAACAAAAATTTAGAAATCCAAGCACCAGTTGAACGGCTTTATTTATGTAGATACAGACCTTTTAATGAAAGGTTACTATCTCCTGCAGGTAGCTGGAAATTTCCACTTTGCGCCAGGGAAAAGTTTCCAACAGTCTCATGTACATGGTAAAGTATTTTCTTTTCCTACTTATTGTGACCTTTAGCTTCCAAGTGTATCTGACTGTTTTCTTTGAATACCTTTGCGTTGCATTCCATAACAACAGCAGCACTGCCTCAGTGGAGAGGATATTGAAGTTCTGTTACAGAGGTTTAGAACCATAATGAACAAATAGAAAAGTGTTTTCCGGAGGTGCTGCCACATGGGCGTGGAAGAACTTGGAAGAGGATGTTAATGGGCAGTCTCTCAGTCTCAATTGTTCCACAGAAGTTTGCTGCTCTTCTGTAAAACAACCTCAAGTAAGGTGTTCAGTCCAGGACCTGAATATCGGTATCTCTGATGTGGAAGGGATATTTTGGGGAATTTTAAAGCAATTCAGAACTTTTAGAGTAAAATTTAAGTTGTAAAGGACTTCCTCAAGTATGTATATAAATACGCAGTGGCCAGAATAATAGTGGTAGTTTATAGAATCATAGAATGGTTTGGTTTGGAAGGGACCTTTAAAGGTCATCTAGTCCACCCCCCCCTGCAATGAGCAGGGACATCTTCAACTAGATCAGGTTGCTCGGACCCCTATCCAACCTGACCTTGAATGTTTCCAGGGATGGAGCATCTACCACCTCCCTGGGCAACCTGTGCCAGCGTCTCACCACCCTCATCATAAATAAGGTCTTCCTTATATTTACTCTGAATCTACCCTGTTTAAAACCGTTAACCCTTGTCCTATTGCTACAGGCCCTACTAAAAAGATTGTCCCCATCTTTCTTATTGGCCCCCTTTAAGTACTGAAAGGCCGCAGTAAGGTCTCGCCGGAGCCTTCTCTTCTCCAGACTAAACAACCCCAACTCTCTCGGCCTTTCCTCACAGGGGAGGTGTTCCATTCCTCTGATCATTTTCGTGGCCCTCCTCTGGACCCACTTCAACAGGTCCATGTCTGTCTTGTACTGAGGACTCCAGAACTGGACACAGTACTCCAGGTGCGTTCTCACCGGAGCAGAGTAGGGGGGGCAGAATCACCTCCCTCAGCCTGCTGGCTATGCTTCTTTTGATGCTGTCCTGTGTACAGTTGGCCTTCTGGGCTATGAGCGTTCATTGCTGGCTTGTGTCCAGCTTTTCATCCACCAGTACCCCCAAGTCCTTCTCCCCAGGGCTGCTCTCAATCCCTTCGTTCCCAAGCCTGTATTGATACTGGAGGTCGCCCTGACCCAGGTGCAGGACCTTGCACTTGGCATTGTTGAACCTCATGAGGCTCACATGGGCCCACTTCTTGGGCTTGTCCAGGTCCCTCTGGAGGGCATCCCATCCTTCAGGCATGTCAACTACACTACTCAGCTTGGTGTTATCTGCAAACTTGCTGAGGGTGCACTCGATTTTGCTGTTGATGTCATTGATGAAGATACTAAACAGTATTGGTCCCTGTACAGAACCCTGAGGGACACCACTCATCACTGATCTCCATCTGGACATTGAACCATTGACCACTGCGCTCTGAATGCGACCATCAAGCCAATTCCTTATCCACCGAACAGTCCACCCATCAAATCCATCACTTTCTAATTTAGAGAGAAGAATGTTGTGGCACACCATGTCAAAGGCCTTACAGAAGTCCAGGCAGGTGTAGTTACTCCATCGTAGAAGGCCACTAGGTTGATCAGGCAAGACTTGTCCTTGGTGAAGCCATGCTGGCTGTCTTAAATCCCCTCCCTGTCCTCCATGTGCATTAGCATAGCTTCTAGGAGGATCTGTTCCATGATCTTCTTAGACACAGCCGTAAGGCAACTACATCAGCCAATTCCCTTGGGACTCTGGGATGGATCTTGTTGGGTTCCATAGTATGTTCAGGTTCCTCAGGTCGTCTCGAACCTGATCATCTCTTACAGTGGGAGGGACTTTGCTCCTCCAGTCCCTGCCTTGTATCTTTAACAGGAATGTGATTAAAAATATTTGTGGTTTAGTGGAATGTTTGCAGTTCCCTTGATCAAGTTTTTGAAGCATGACATTTGTAGTAAAGGTTTCACAAAGAGCTTTAATTTCAGCCTGATTTTTTCCTCTTAACCTGTACCACTGAGGTAAAGCTTGAGGGAGAATATGAATGTGCTTTCTGTGAGAGAAACTGATGTATTTGGAGAAAAACAACCAAGCTTTTGAGCACAGTTTCTACGGATGAAGAAGCACTCTTGGGGAGGGTGAGGAAAGCCTGTTTTTCCCCACAATATTGTTTCTAATAATGTTTCACTTCTTCCTGCAGAACTTGCTTTGTATGCTTAAACTAGCATAACAACAGCAATCTTACTACAGCCAGTATTTACAACTTCACAGCATGTATCTGAGTTAACAAGAAGCATCTCTGCATTGCATCTATTCGCTGTAATAGACGTGAATGCAAGCTGGCTGACCTGAGAGCAAGTACTTTGTGTATGTAGAGGAGTGGGTGAGGTCCTGTACGTGCCCCAGAAGTCTTGCACACAACTGAATTGAAAATTCAGTGGGGAAATACAGGTGAAAACCAGAAAGGACTATGTAGTTTACTTCAAACCTTTTGGAGGCAGAGTTAGGAATATTGGTATTTTGAGGACAATGAAAAGGAGTAGGAGGAGGGATAATGGCCAGACAAACTTCCCACTTTCTGGGAATTTTGTCACATTAAATAATGAGGAAAAAAGGTCCCTAATGCTTCTCTCAATGTGCAACTGTTTTCAGCTCTCGGGATCTCCTGAGTCTGTTACAGTCTATCGAGCTCCCTCAGTGTCTCTCTTTCAGGTACTTTTTCCTGTCTCACCATGAACCCATATAAACGTTTTGCACTTACAACACCCTGTTGCAAGGTGTCCAGTAAGTCTGCTCTGCTGTAAGAAAAAACACCTCCCCCTCATTTGCTTGTTCCCACTAGCTGATGGCCCTTGTTCCTCTGTTGGAAGAGTGAATGGCCGCTGCCCACTCTTCTCCCTGCATCTCAGAATGTTGTAGACCTTTCCTGTGCCAGCCATGTCTTTTCCCTGCTGAAGAGTCCCAGCTTACTCAGATGGTCCTTTGTGGAAGCCATTTGACCTCTGAGCCTCCTTGCTGGATTTATCTGAACCTCTTTCAGTTCAGCCCTGTCTGGAGGGATCAGACTGCACCCAGGATTAAGGTCTGGGCTAAGCATGATGTAGGCAATGGCATAATGACTCATCCTTTTGTTCTCTGTTGCTTTCCTAGTTACTCGTAACACGTGATTTCCCTTGTTTCCCAACCTTTTCCTGGGCAATGTTTTCATGGCACCAGCCAAGGAGTTCTCTCTGACCCCTGACGGAAATGGACAGCTTGGAGCCAGGTCTTTTTCTTGTACATGAAGCTGAGACTGTTTTCTGCCTCAGTATAATCTTTCTTCATAATCTTTTTTTTTCTAAGTTTACAGAAAGAAGGAAGGTTTTTTCCCCTTTAATTATAGATAAAGAACTTGATTAGTATTAGTAAAAGGACAGAGCTCTGTGAGATACCTATTTCCAGACCTCCCCTGGAAATATCTCGTTTGGATCGTAATTCCACACAAGAACTTAGGAGCATGTGATTTTTGATCCATTTAAGAAGGTCTACATTAAGGCTCAGTCCTATTAATGCACTTAACTGAATGAGAAGTCTGAATATTCCAAGCTATTATTATCAAAACCCACATTAACAATCCAATGAAAATAATACTTTTACTAGACCTATTTGATACAAAACTGTGATGACTGGCAATATTTTTGCTACTGCCTTCTATTGCCTACTAATTTGAATCAGTAGAGAATAAGGGGGTGAAGAAGAATGTCAGTACTATGGAAAGTTCGTTCCATTGCACCGCTGTCCTTGCCTCACGTTGGAGTAGCTATACCATGTTTGTACAGCTGATGGTTAGGCCTGAGTCCATACTTTTATTTTTTAGTACTATTCAAATACCAAAGCTAGCACACGAGCTTTCGTTTCTTGCGATGTTACTCTTGCCTTCTCCTGAGGGTTACTGTTGTTTAACAGATCTACAGCTAGGGAGTCTGCATGGTGCGAAGGGTCCTATTCAGAAGCACTTCATAAGTCTGATTATAAATGTAATTCTGATCTGAACATCTGAACTTTTATCATGTGCTTGGTGTTAACACCTTCAAAATTGTAACTTCTCTTCTAGGCAGAAGCAAGTTGAAATTGCTTTTTTCAGAAAGCCAAATAAGTAGTAAGAGGAGACATGGGGCTAACACACATGCAAACCAGAACCAGCACTGAATAAGGTGCAGTTTTATTTCTGTTAGCTTTAGTTGCATGTAGCTCAATCTTTATGTCCTTTTCTTTTGTTTGAGTAGCTGCCCTAGGACAGATGTGGCCCAGAAGTCGTCTTATTTTTCAGGGATTATTCATTTCTTGTTTGGGCTTCCTTTTCCATACACGGTTCTCTCTCCTTGCCTGTGTTTTTGTTCTCACATACTTGTATTTTGTCCCCAGAAATCGTTTGCCTGAAATATTACTCCATAGATTCCAAACTGAGCATGAGGTGAGGTTTGACAGCAACAGCTGCATGTGAGAGGAATATAGGAAAAAGGCAGGGAGTGGCCTTGCCCAGAGGAGTTCATCCCGTTTCTCACATCCATGAACCTTGAACCTTGATTCTTTGTCTTCAGCTTGTCAGAAGTCCTTCCATTAAGACAGAGAAGATCAGAGGTCCTTGTTTAGACTAGGAAAAACGATTGAAATTACATTCAAGTTTGCTAACATTAGCTAAACACAGCAGCCTAAATTCAGTTGCTTTCCTAATCAGAAGAATGCTAATGAGTAGCCACCAAAATCAAATTACCAGCAATTGCTCTCCAACTGTTTTCATTTTTAAATGCTGTATAGGTGGGTAAGCCTCATGGAAGCTGCCCTTCTTGAGTTTCCTGAATATCAGGTTTTATTAGTTACAGTCACATTTGGTGATTCTGAGTTATTTATTGACAATATGGTATGTATATGTGTTTTAATGCAGACATGTACCTTGACTAACAGGAATCAAAGTTTTGAAGTGGGCAGCCTATGAATCTCATGCTCTTAAGAGATGCAAGCATGTTAATCTTATCATAGGGTAACATCTGCCGAAATAGATTCAAACCGTATTTCACTTGTGTTTGGCATTCTGAATGTCCTAACGGTTTTTCATAAAAAAATCAAGCCCCTAGCATCTCAAACTTTCTCAGCAAAATCTGTTAGCCAAATCTTACGTGACCTTATACCATGGTGATCTTTATGCCCCACGGACCTCTGATGGTCTCCTGATAGTCTTTTTTTTCAAAGTAAGTGTTTGACATTTCACTTGTTTTAACACAAGTTCTCCTTCCTGTCTTTCTGCAATATTCATATGTCTGAAGGAACCAGAAACACTGGAAATGCTGAAAACTAAAACTATGTTTAAGAAAAACAGTTTGGTTTGTCCCTTTTGTTTTGTTTCTGTCCGCATGAATGTTAAATCCAGGTAAGATGATTTCGCTCCCCTTGTTGTTTGTGTGGCTGTTTTTTCCGTGCTTGTATGTAACCTTTGTTCTCATGTTCTTTTGGTGTTGGTTCCCTATTTGTACATTGTTCTGCACAGTCACTAAACACAACTTTGCACTCCTTTTGGTTTCTCATAATCCCCAGGCTCTGAAGGAAATGTAATTTGGAAATTGAGGGAGGGTGTTTTTCTGTCTTTAGATAACTGAAGAGAAAGGTCCGGCTCTGCTGGGTTAATGCAATTTTTATCCATCCATATTCACATTTCGAGTATACCTAACTGGAAGACTCAAAAAATTGATAAAGTTTGACCCCTATCGTATCTACAAAAGACAGACTTCTACTGTGCTTTCCCTCTTGGCCGGTTCATGAGTAAGGAGATGCGATGTGCTTCCCAGCTGACCGTTGGAGGCTGAGCACTTTATTACTAGAGGTATTTCTGCAGCATAGACTTTGTTCATATTTTATCTTAGTTTTCATCATTACTAGATGCTTTAGTGTGTGTTGCTATTCATTCCTCATCTCACGTCATCAAAATTGTTCTCTCTGGGAGAATTTACATGGCTGATCTTATGCCTTTGTGCCATCTATAATGGTTAATTACCTTTTAGGTAGTGTGTAAATATATTGGTTGTACTTCTTGGATGGGTACTCTGTCTGTCTGTCCTTCGTGTGCTGTGTTCCCGGAGAATCCGAGCTGAAGCTTTGGGAATTTGCTTTTGAAGCAAGCAGTGGTGCTGATTTTCATCCCAAGTTATCAGAAGCACTGAAAACTGTTTACTTTAAGGCCACACCATGATGCTCCATCTTCAGTATCAGAGAAGACCCCCACTCCTGAATGTCCCACTGGCTGCCAATGTCTTGTTCCTTAGCTCATCTGTGGTCCAGCTGCACTGAGAAATCCCGGGTCGTTAGGAGGAGGACTGAAGCACTTCCAAGCAGACTTTTTGGTGCTGAAACTAGTAGTCCTGGCTCTCCTGCATCAAGGGAAAACCAGAGTCAACAATCATTGATATTTACAGTCTTCTGGTCCAAGCAACACAGCCTCAAGCCCTGCTTATTCATTTGGTACTAGCTGAGATTGGGCTTGCTTCACTGTTGTCTTCTCCTCAGGCTTTGAATCCTAAACTGAGGTTTTATGTTCAGTTTCTGCAGGGTGCTGCAGGTTTGGGGGAATTTTCCTCTTCTTCTTGTGCCTCTGTAAGGACAGCCTCCAGCACCAGCTGTGTCTGTTTGTGATTCTGGATATCATAGCTGTTTTCTTTGCAGCAGTTCACACCTTCTCTCTTTCCTTCCTGTCTCAGAGAAGAGAGGAATGATTGAATGATCTAGCTTTTTAACCTCCTGAGGTTTGTGGTTCAGGCGCTGCTGCCATTTCTCTCCATGCCTGTACAGCAGCAGCCATCTCCTGCTTCAGCTGTGGTGATCGGCAGCAAGTTTCCAGCATGCAGGAGAGACCTTAGTGATAGCTTCCTCAGGAGAGAGATGATCATCATATGACTTCCTTCTTCTTTGCCATATTTCATCTAGTTAAGGGGAAGCTTAAGTATGTGGTCTGGATTTTGTGGTTCTCTTACACCCTACATGGTCAACTGGAGGAGCAAAGTTATTTCTCAAGGCACTATTTTTGTGATTACCATTTGTTTTCCTCCTCATTTGTGGTGGTGATTGTGGAAGGAAAAAACCCAAGTAAGCTGCTCTTTGTGACGTTGATGGCTTTGGAACCGGAGCCTCCGAGCTCTGCCTAGAAATGTGCAAAGCTTTGTTAGCTCTCCAAGAGCACAAATTCACGGGTCAGTTGTACATCTTCATTAATGTTCTGCCTATGTACTTAAGGGAGAGTTTATTCCCTTCTCTACTAGAAATTTGTTTGACAGCCAGAACCTGTTTGAAGGCATCCTTGGACACTATGGATGACCCCTAATAGCCTCTCTTATTTTATGTGCATTTTAATGTTTTGACTGCTGAATTGCAAAAGGACATGCAGTCTTTGACTGTAGACTGGTTGTCATTTTTTAGGTCCCTTCTCACTGCATCTTCTCACTGGCAACCAAGAGCGAGTGACACTAATGCTTTATTCTGCAGAGGCTGCAGCCTCTTTTTCTGTTCCTTTCCTGGAGCCCTACTAGTTGCACAGACCTACAGATACCAGTTCCTCATCTGAGCTCTTCTTCTGCCCATCAACATTCTTGGAAAAAAAAAATAACGTGGGACTCAGCCTCCATCAGTCGAGGATACCATTTCAGTGTGGAGGAGATCCAAATCCTCTGGTTGATCACCTGAACAGTATTCCTTCCATAGAGGGTGTTTGTGTGAGCTTATTCTAACTTCTGCCATAAAGTAGTGTCTGCCAAGGAATTAACTGTTTTCATTCCCAAACTGAGTACTGGAGGCTGAGATTCTCATTTTATCCTCAGCATTGCTAAAGACTTTTCTTTTTACGCTAGTAAACTCCTTGCAGAGTTTGGTTGTCTTGGTGCTGAAAGACGCAAGGTCTCCCCTATTTCTGTGCAAACTGCTTTCAAGTTTTATCAAGTCTGTTTTGGAGACCATAAGCATGACACTTCCATTTGTCACTGGACTGTAATCCGTCAGAGCTCAAGTTGTACCCGTTGTTGGGAATGCCTAATGTTTGTCAAGCAGCCACCTCGAGGCCCTCCATACCTTCCATACCTTCTCCATACCAAAAAGATGCTGTTGTAGAAGCACCACCAGGGATGTAGCATTTGGCAAAGTGGATTGAAATTGCTGTGTGAAGGATTCAGAGGCCGACCTTTGAGGAAGTTTAAGTCCATGACAGTTATTGGTTAGTCATGCACAGTGTTGAATATATGTGAACAGTCTTTTGAAACAAACAAAAAAGGAGGTTACTTAAGCTCCTTTGAGATACGCCGTCCAAACATACGTTTTCCCTGCCCCCCATCCTTCCAGGTATTCACGTTTGTTGGGAGCTTGCAACAGAATGAACCAATACCACCTCATGGTTTGCTACTTTCTCTGTGCATCAGGAAAGCAGTACAGGACTGATTAAGAACAAAAACTTGTTACCCAGCTTTGAATTGTTAATATGTCATGAATGTAAACCTTGAGTGCGCTTCTGGATAGCTTTGGTTACTTCCTAAAATTATCTTTCTGTTACTGTAAGAAAATGAATCTAAATATAACAAGCATTGTTATCTGGCGTGCTGCTTTAGAGTTCACTTAACACGTATGGGCATCCCACTGTTTTTTTTTTTCCTTTTAGTGATTAATTCCTGCACTTTTGCTTCTCTGTTACTCTTTAAATGATTGCTTGTCCGGATATCAGTCCTTTGGCTAGCTAGGGAGTAATTTTTTATGGCCTAGAAAGCACACTGGCAAAGCTGTTACATTACTCTTCCTGGTTTTGGTATGAGTTTTAAATGTTGCGCACTCTGACTCTCTGTATCTTTTCATGATAAGGGTCTGATTATTTCTCTTTTCTCTCCTACTCTGCTCGTTTTTGCAGTGCACGCTGTTGAGAGTAAGTGTTGCTGTATTCTTTTTTTTTTTTTTTTTCTTCTTCCCTACCTCCCCCCTCTCCCCCCCCCCAACTGTTTACTACAGAACTAATGTAATTTCTATTATTTGCTGTGCCCATAAATCTCCTTTGGGAGGAGCTGTTGATCTAGGCTGGGATTTGAGAAGATTTCCTGAAAGCTAAAAGGAGAGCCATCCCAGGTCATTCTTCTGTGGTAAACGAGGTCACCAGATGGAAAAGGTTGAGAATCTTTGTCTTAAATGATTTTAATATATCAGCGTTGGAGATAATGTGTTGGCAGATTATTAGTTGTTCTGTGCAGATAATATAATTGAGGGAGTCATGGTGACACGTTGGAGAGAACTCTGCCTTTTGAAGTCAGAACGGTTAATTGTCTCATTTAATGTCATTTGTACAACAGGCTAGAGAACTTCTCCTGGGAATTCACACACCAAGGCTGCTAATCTCAGAATACTCTGTAGGAGGTTTTTTCCAAGGGTTTGTAAGCGATTGGATTTTTTTAAAGGTAGTCCTGGTGATTACAAGTTTGAGAAGTGGTGTTTTGACCCAGTAACATCTGGTAGAGGGCTCAGGCTCTCAGCTTTGCTCACTCCCTCCCCTAGCTGCAATATTTTCTGTGTTGCTCCCTGCCTCAATCCCCTCTTCGCAATGCATCCTTATGCCACTCATCATCTTCCTGCCACTGTGCTCCTGTAAGATATTTTCCTCCAGAAAATTCATCCCCAGTTTGAAAATTGGTGTCCTAGCTCACCTTGGAGCAATGTGTTTGGGTAGCTGTGTCTTGGGTTTCTCACAGTCTTAATGTGTTTATTGACAGAGTCCTGAGTGGTCCTAAGTGCTGTTAACCCCATTTTACAGGTAAAGGACTGAATTTCAGAGTCTAAGGAGGCTTTGTGGTGGTGCAGGTCAGAAATGCAAGGTGGGGCAAATTCTTCAGATGGACAGAAGCTCTCAAAACTGTGTTACTAAAACAGTGAAGAAAACTAGGTTATGTAGAAACAGGCTTCTTGACAAATGTACGATGTTTTACAGGTGTCTCTATTTTCCCTAGCTAGGCACTTAGCTGCAGCAGAAGCTGTTACAGAAAGGAAGGAATGTGTTTAATGTTTCTTCAGAAATAACAGCCTCTGGTCCTAGCTGACATTCTCTTAAGATCTTCTGTTCTGTTTCCTTGTTCTGTTTCTTCTCTAAGCAGGGTAAATAGCCTGTTGTTTTACCTTAAGCAAACTATGGCTTGCTAAACATTTATCTGTAACCTAGAGTATATACACATGTGCTTAGTATATACACATCTGCTTAGCATAATCCTCAGTGATCAGAGATAAATAAACCTGTGGTCTGGTGGAAGACTGTTTTAGAAACTGAATGTATAAATCGTGCTTTTTCGCAGAGTTGTAAATCATTTATTAGAGACAAGTTTTATAAAAACTAATTAGTCAGCTTTTTATCTGTGGAAGGCATAGTAGAGCACAGTGGGGAAATTTTGGTTTGGATAGCTGTAACTGTTAAAATTGGTCATGCATGATGTGAATCTAGTATAACAGGTTAGTTAATGACTGGTCTTTCTCAAGTGCTGCCCTTGAAGTTCTCTGGTACTGCACTATTCCTGTAAGATTTGTCAGCCTTACCAGTACTCAGCTCCCTCTTCATACGTGTTAAAGCTGTAATCCTGCATAGGTTTCTAGGAGCACAGCTACCAGGGGGAGCATCCCTGTCCTTCCCTGTGCATCTCTGCACTGCACCAGCACAAGTGTGCATGTGGCTGTGTGATTAGCCTTACTTTGGAGCTGCTATGTCTGGAAAAATAGCCTCACATAAAGCAATACTTAAATTTCAGCCTATTATGTTCTCTGATGTGGCTCTTGACCGAAAGGGTGGGACAGGAGCAAGCCATCAACAGAAAGATGGGGGGACAAAGACTTTTATTCCTTTGGCTGTAGGTTCAGTTTAAATGCAGATCCACCAGCACCAGGATCTGTGTAGAACTTTGTTATTAACTGAAGGTTAGCCTGCTCGTGCCTGTACAAAAGGCAGCAGGACTTGACTCTTCAGTGACAGCTAAGCCACTTAACTCTTGACTTATGTGCAAATAATACTGCAGCATGAAACAAGGTGTTGCTAGTAACTGTTAAGAAAAACAGCATAGCATAATCCCAAGGCCACTTCTCCCTTCTTCCCTTTTCCTGCCCACCGTTTCACATCTATTTCCAAATGTTTTAGTAGGAGTTTCTTTTCTAATGCCAAATGAGTTCTTTGATCCAGTTGCCAGCACAGACACACAAAACCACTGTGCTAGTGGCAGCGATAGGTCTGCATGCTTGTCAGAGGCAGCAACAGGAATGTCTGAAGCCAGTGCAGCTGTGAGTTTTCTGTACTGCAGAACCATTGCCTTAATTCCAATGATGACAGCCTTAGTTCCCGAGAACTGAACATTTTAACTGTGAAATGCAAGGGCCCCTCCCTAGATCAGAGCATTAGGAGTATAGTTTGGGCTTAGCATTTCCTTTTCTAACTGTACATTCTCTGTTTCATGTGTATATATCTTTGGGTTTAGTAAGTGTTTTATATAAATACAAGTAAAGCTTCTGGTGTTTTATTGAAAGGTGTTAATGGAAAAAAATGAGTTTGCAGGACACTAATGTTAAATGTTTTAAAGAAAAGGCTAGTTTCAATCAGTTCTTTAGCTTTGTAGCCTGTCTTGTGCTAGGCTGTATATCAGAAACCCTTAAAGGGAGCAGCATTCCTAATATTTGTTAATAATGTAGCAGCACTTGGTGATCTGACTCCATCAGCTCCTAAAAGAATAGCCCATTATTTTTGAAGTGTGTTTTTCTTTGCTAAGGTGAAAGGTGAGGTCTGGCTTCCTGAGCACAGAAATTTACCTGTTAAAATGTGCCACGGCCTCTGGCTACTTTAAGACGTTTGTGTGACTTTGGATAAACCTGGTAGGAGCGATACCAAAACTGAGTTGCAAGTTACACTTTCATCCTGAGACTGATGCTTCTGGCATTGTAAAGAGTCATTTAAGCAGCCAACCAAAAGACGGGTATTGCCTCCTGTTGCCCTCATCTTTGCCAGATCCCTTCTGGGGGCACATGGTGCTGCCAGCATCGTCATATTGCTGCATGCAGGAAGGGCAGAGAGAGGACAGGCCAAATTCCCCATATCCTAGCGCTGGTGACAGTCAGCCTGGCTCCACGAGTGATTTGCAAATACCCTGCTTAGGCCGTCCCCTCAAAGACTTTTCCTTTCCCTATGCGTTCTCTGGGCAGCAGTAACAAGGCTGATAGGCAGAGTGCTGAGAGTTGCTGCGATGATGATGGTTTCTTTAGGGCACTTGCATTTGATATTAAGGCATGTGCTCTGCTCAGTTGTTAGTTTAGATCTGTTGTGCCTCTGTGTTTTACAGTAGTTAAGGGAGTTAGGTGTATCAGGTGATAACTGAGATAACAATGAGGTTCCTTGCTTGCTCCTGGGATCTTGTTTTTGCCCTAGATTAAGAATGCCTTCAGGTGAGGACTGAAATACCTAATCTGAATTAACCCCAAATTAAAGTTACTTTCCTTCACTCTAGCAGTGGCTAGTCTATGTCAGGAGGGGAACTGCAGCATTTTTATCTATCACATGCCCTACTGCAAGCAGGAGAGAAACTCAGGCAATTTTCTTTCCATTTGAGATCATGATGGAAATGAGAGGAGCCCCTTTATAAGCTAAAGTAAATAGATATGCTTGTTATCACAGTCTGAACAATATTGTTAAACTGTTTTTCTGTTACAGTTCATGATCTGCAGAGCTTTGGACTTGATAATGTAAGTGTTCCCAAGATTGTGTTCTAGTTCTCTTTGTCTGTTTTCCATCTGGATTTCCCTCCCTTTGCAACACTGAGATCCTAGTGTACTGATCACAGACAGATTTGGTTTTATGAGTTTTGAGCAGAACCTTGGACCTGCTTTCACACAGGACTCTGAAGTCTGTTCTGGGATATCTGCATATTGCTTGGCAAGCCTGGTCTGCTCTTCCAGAGACTGCCTTGCTCCTTAATCTGTACTTCCCAGTTTTCTAAGGTTGACATTTTCACAATTGCTTCTGGATCTGTTGGGAGTTTATCTTGTGCTGGGAGGAAAGCAGATGATACCCATACCTGTGCCACCGAGGCAGCTGACCGCATGGTGCAGGGAGAGGAGTGGCTGGGAGAGCCTGCTCTGTAGATGAGAGGGAAGACCACCAGGATCTGGGGATTTCCAGCAGGAAAAAGAGAAATTCCACATCTTGGAATCTCCCGTGAATAAAAAAAAAAGAGCAGCAAGTGCTTTGGAGTTTGGTGTTAGGACATGCAGAGTAAGGGAGGACCTGTGTCTGTTCCAGAGCCACACTCAGAAAAATAAGCAAATAATTAACTATAGGCCCCTTACCTTGCCCCTCGGATGCTGTGCAGTGGTTTGAGTTGTTATTAGCATTTCCGTTTCAGATCAATATGACACACTACATCAAGCATCTCTCATTTGGAAGGGATTATCCAGGCATTGTGAACCCTCTGGATGGGACGGACGTCACTGCACAGCAAGGTAAAAGCCGTCTGAGAGAAACCTCTTTTTCAGTGTCTGTATTAGTAAGTGTTAGAAGAGAACAGGAGCGAAGTTCCCAGTCTTTAACGAGAACCTGGACAGCATTCCGTAAAACATGGAGTCCTCCACCTTGTGCTCTTTCTGGAACAGCTGCCTCCATTCATCTGGAACAAATCTGCCACCATGTTTTGATTCTGTGACCTTTCCAAAAGATCTCTCTTCAGTGTTCATGGATGCACAACAGCAAATACAGTACATCATTATTAAATGCCTACATCAGGTGTAGTTCAGGGAGAGGCCTGTCTAGCTACTGTGTGCAGTAGGAGATAACCAGAAGGAGCAGGATAGAGAAAAAAGGCCTAATCGATAGTTGCTGGAGAGCCATGGTGTCTGCCTGACGTTGATCTACCCAACAGGAACAGCTGCACAGCTGCAGTGAAGTTGAGATACATTGCTGATCTTTTCTAGATAGCTCCAATTTGCTGGCTTGAGAAGGAAAGGCAGTTCTATCCTCATGCTACTGGTGCTCAAACTATAATCTTGGTTTATTCACACAAGCCTGCTTGTGTGCATTTTCCGTGAAAGATCCTGACCGTACCACTTTATATGCCACTGCAGAAATTAGTTATTTTTTTAGATCCGCTGAAGTCTGCAAAGTTTGTCTTTGCAGGTACTTGGGGTCCTGTTATATGATGAAGCCTGGAGAAGGAAGTCGTTTGCTTTGAATCATAGAATCATAGAATCATAGAATGTTTTGGGTTGGAAGGGACCCCTAGAGGTCATCTAGTCCAACCCCCCTGCAGTGAGCAGGGACACCACTAACTAGATCAGGTTGCTCAGAGCCCCATCCAACCTGTCCTTGAATGTTCCCAGGGATGGGGCCTCCACCACCTCTCTGGGCAACCTGTTCCAGTGTTTTACCACCCTCATTGTAAAGAATTTCTTCCTTATATCCAGTCTAAACCTACCCTGGTTTAGTTTAAAACCATTACCCCTTGTCCTCTCACAGCTGGCCCTACTAAAAAGATTTTCCCCATCTTTCCTATAGGCCCCCTTTAGATACTGAAAGGCCGTAATCAGGTCTCCCCGCAGCCTTCTCTTCTCCAGGCTGAACAAGCCCAACTCCCTCAGCCTGTCCTCATAAGAGAGGTGCTCCAGCCCTCGGATCATTTTAGTAGCCCTCCTCTGGACCCGCTCCAACAGTTCCATGTCCTTCTTGTGCTGAGGGCTCCAGAGTTGGACACAATACTCCAGGTGAGGTCTCACCAGAGCAGAGTAGAGGGGCAGAATCACCTCCCTCGACCTGCTGGCCACGCTTCTCCTGATGCAGCCCAGGGTACGGTTGGCCTTCTGGGCTGCCAGTGCACATTGCCGGCTCATGTCCAGCTTTTCATCCACCAGCACGCCCAAGTCCCTCTCGGCAGGGCTGCTCTCGATCCTTTCTTCCCCCAGCCTGTATTGATACTGGGGGTTACCCCGACCCAGGTGCATGACCTTGCACTTGGCCTTGTTGAACCTCATGAGGTTCACACAGGCCCACCTCTCCAGCCTGTCCAGGTCTCTCTGGATGACATCCCGTCCTTCTGGTGTGTCAACCGCACCACTCAGTTTGGTGTCATCCGCAAACTTGCTGAGGGTGTGCTTGATCTTGCTGTCTAAGTCATTGATGAATATATT
Organism: Gorsachius magnificus; assembly: GCA_034008185.1. Lineage (NCBI taxonomy): Eukaryota > Metazoa > Chordata > Aves > Pelecaniformes > Ardeidae > Gorsachius > Gorsachius magnificus. The sequence continues at coordinate 9,846,161 of CM067091.1, forward strand.
AAACAGCACGGGTCCCAGTACGAACCCCTGAGGGACACCACTCGTCACCGGTCTCCATCTGGACATCGAGCCATTGACCACTACCCTCTGGATGCGGCCATCCAGCCAGTTCCTTATCCACCGAACAGTCCACCCGTCAAATCCATAGCCCTCCAATTTAGAGAGAAGGATGTTGTGGGGGACTGTGTCAAAGGCTTTGCAGAAGTCCAGATAGATGACATCTATTGGTTTTCCCTTGTCCACTGATGCTGTCACACCATCATAGAAAGCCACTAGGTTCGTCAGGCAGGACTTGCCCTTGGGGAAGCCATGCTGGCTATCTCGAATTATCTCCCTGGCCTCCATGTGCCTTAGCATAGCTTCTAGGAGGATCTGTTCCATGATCTTCCCAGGCACAGAGGTGAGGCTGACAGGTCGGTAGTTCCCAGGGTCTTCCTTTCTACCCTTTTTGAAAATGGGCACAATGTTTCCCTTCTTCCAGTCACCAGGGACTTCACCTGACTGCCATGACTTTTCAAATATCATGGAGAGTGGCTTGGCGACTACATCGGCCAATTCCCTCAGGACTCTGGGATGCATCTCATCAGGTCCCATGGACTTATGCGCATTCAGGTTCCTCACGTGGTCACGAACCTGATCTTCTCCTACAGCAGGAAGGGTTTTGCCCTCCCTGTCTCCCTCATGCCATCCATCAACTCGGGTGGGGTGAGGAGAGAGCTTCCCAGTGAAGACTGAGGCAAAAAAGGTGTTGAGTACCTCAGCCTTCTCCTCATCTGCTATTACCAGCTTGCCAGTCTCACTCATCAGTGGGGTACGCTTTCTTTAACCATCCTTTTCCGGCTGATATACCTGTAGAAACCCTTCTTGTTATTCTTTGCATCCCTAGCCAAGTTTAGCTCCAGCTGAGCCTTGGCCTTCCTGACCCCATTCCTACACAACCGGGCCGCGTCCCTATACTCTTCCCAGGATGCCTGTCCCTGCTTCCACTGCCTGTGCAGCTCCCTCTTCCTCCTTAGTTTGTCCAGCATGTCTCGTCTCAGCCATGCTGGTCTCTTCCCTTCTTCGCCCAATTTCTTACACCTGGGGATCGAGAGCTCTTGCGCTCTGTGGATCACTTCCTTAAAGAGCTGCCAGCTCTGTTCTGTTCCCCTGTCTCTGAGGACCGTTTCCCAGGGAGTCCTTCCGACTATCTCCTTGAGGAGCTGGAAGTTTGCTTTTCTAAAATTCAGGGTCCTGACTATACTCTTCATTCTTCCCATTTCCCTCTGGAGTGTGAGCTCTACCAGCGCATGATCACTGCAACCCAAGCTGCCTCCGATCTTGACATTTCCGACAAGCTCACTTGCATTGGTGACCACCAGGTCCAGTATCGCATCCCCTCAGGTAGGGGTGTCTATTACCTGGCTTAAGAAGTTGTCCTCAATGCATTCAAGAAACCTGCTGGATTGCCTACAGCTTGCCGTGCTGGTTTTCCAGCAGATGTCAGGGTGGTTGAAGTCCCCCAGCAGGACGAGAGCCTGCGAGCACGAAGCCTCCCGGAGTTGGAGGAAGAACGCTTCGTCAGTCGGCTCCTCTTGATCTGGCGGCCTGTAGTAGACACCAACCACCAGGTTCCCTTTGTTGCCTCTCTCTCTGATCCTTATCCATAAGCTTTCGACCTGCTCATGGCTATTCTTCAGGGCCAGCTCTTCACACTGTATTGATTTCTTGATGTAAAGGGTAACGCCTCCACCCCTCCTTCCTCGCCTGTCCCTTCTGAACAGCCTGTAGCCATCAATAGCTACATTCCAGTCGTGGGATTCATCCCACCAAGTTTCCGTAATGGCGATCAGGTCGTAGCTTTCTAGCAGCACGATAGCTTCCAACTCCTCTTGTTTGTTTCCCATGCTGCGTGCGTTTGTATAGAGGCAGATGGTGATAGGATTGTTAATCTTACCTGAATCTGTTCTTTTAAGTTTTCCACCATCAATTTTAATTCTTGTACCCAAATCAAAGGATGGTACTTAAAATGAAATACAAGAAAATGAAGAGGTGTCATAATGCTCAATACGATTTTGATGCCGTAGTTGTTCTGTGGAGTTACAAACTCTCTGAGAGGGACCCTGTAGCTGGCTGGTAAAACTCTCTCTGTAGGCTGAAGCTTCCCACTTCCCATCCTGGGACTCGGAGAACCAGTTGGCAAACTCTTGAGGAATTAGAACTGAAGACATGCTCCGGAAAAGAAGTGGGAGAAGTAGGCTGCAGGTCAAATTTATGTTTATTGCAGACCAGCTGAAGATACTATATATGAGAATTACTTCTTTTGTAGAAATGGATGAATAATCTCCCCTAGGGAATTTCATAGACAATAGGTTTTCAAAGCAACTCCTGCCTTCCATTATCCTTAAGAGAACTAAAGGGAGAGGCTGGTCTGAGGCAGCAGCAGAAGTTCTATTTTTTTCTTCATTGATCCAGATCCTCCTTTTCATCACCTGGTATCACAAAAAACATGCTTCTACAGGAATAAGCTGTAGTGTTAACTGAAGTTGATATAGGATGCTCCATTAGAATTGAGTATGTTTTCTTAGCGCATTGCTGTTAAATGTAAAGGTTTTCATGTGCTAGAATAAGAATTCTCAAGAAGTTGTACTGGTAAAACTATAGCAAGATAACTGGTTTGTAGAAAGTTTTCCATTTAGTTAAGGCCAAAATGCCAGTAGTTTTGGTTTTTGTTGGAACAGGAATGAGATTCACTTTGGCAGAAGGAAAACTCATGTCAGACATTAACTTTACTGCCCTTGAAAATATCCAGTAGCTGTTGTGCAGGAACATGTTCCCTGACAAGTTGAACAAAACCAATTTGTGTCTACCTAAGCTGTGAATTAAGCTTTCCAGCTCTTCGCTGGTTATTAATCATGTCTCTCTGTCTTTGCTTATAGCTTCCATGATGTTTCAGTATTTTGTCAAAGTGGTGCCCACGGTGTATATGAAAGTAGATGGTGAAGTAAGTACCTTTTTTTCCCCCTATTACTTTGGCAAGTGAAAGCCTTCAGGCTTTCTCCTTGTATTCTGACACCGACCATACCTGACCTCTGGTGGAAGGAACACAATCTGTTCAGCTTTCTTCATATAACCACCCCAGCAAGAGTAACAGTTTCTACGGTGTAATGTTATCTGTGATGCTGCAGCAGTGATGAAGCAGATTTCAGCCTCCTCCATCCCACCTAGATCAAAGTGACCATCCCATTTTCATCATGTCCCCTCATGAATCCCTTGTACTGCATGCTCAGGAGAAGTCAAAGCAGCAAGGAGATCCTAAAAAATGTCTTTGGAGAATAACCCAAAATCACCTTGTCTCCAATTTAAAAACTCTTTTAGCCTCCAAAAGAGCATGGCTGGATTTCCAGCCCTGCTTTCAGAATATGTCCTTCTTCTGGGACTAGGTAGGGTAAACAAATTACTGAGGAGATACCAGGGTGAGATGAAGATCCAGAGAACAGAGACAAACTTATGCACTCTTCTGAAGCCAGCCTGAGGGAGCAGAAAGAGCTGTGATTTCTTTCATTCATTTGTAAGCTTTTGTTTTGGTGGCTCTCATTCTGTATGGGATCCACCCAAGAGTGCTGAAGGAGCTGGCAGGGGAGCTTGCCAAGCTACTCTCCATCATTTATCAGCAGTCCTGGTTAACAGGGGAGGTCGCAGGTGACTGGAGATTGGTAAATGTGATGCCCTGCCTACAAGAAGGGCCGGAAGGAGGATCTGGGGAACTACAGACCCGTCAGCCTGACCTCGGTACCAGGGAAGATTATGGAGCGGTTCATCCTGAGTGCGCTCACCAGGCATATGGAGGACAATCAGGGGATCAGGCCCAGCCAGAATGGATTCATGAAAGGCAGATTCTGCCTGACCAACCTGATCTTCTATGACCAGGTGACCTGTGTGGTAGATGAGGGAAAGGCTGTGGATGTTGTCTACCTGGACTTCATCAAGGCCTTTGACACTGTCTCCCACAGCATTCTTCTGGAGAAGCTAGTGGCTCATGGCTTGGACAGGCACACTCTTTGCTGGGTAAAAACCTGCCTGTGTGGCTGAGCCCAGAGAGTTGTGGTGAATGGAGTTAAATCCATTTGGCGGCTGGACACAAGTGGTGTACCCCAGGGCTCAGTTCTAGGGCCAGTCTTGTTTAATATCTTTATCAATGACCTGGACAAGGGGATTGAGTGCACCCTCAGTCAGTTTGCAGATGACACCAAACTGGGTGGGAGTGTTGATCTGCTGGAGGGGAGGAGGGCTCTGCAGAGGGACCTGGACAGGCTGGATCCATGGGCCGAGGCCAGCTGTATGAGGTTTAACAAGGCCAAGTGCCGGGTCCTGCACTTTGGTCACAACAACCCCATGCAATGCTACAGGTGTGGGGAAGAGTGGCTGGAAAGCTGCCTGACAGAAAAAGACCTGGGGGTACTGGCTGACAGCTGGCTGAATATGGGCCAGCAGTGTGCCCAGGTGGCCAAGAAAGCCAATGGCAACCTGGCTTGTATAAGGAATGGTGTGGCCAGCAGGAAAAGGGCAGTGACCATGCCCCTGTCCTGGGCACTGGTGAGGCCGCCCCTTGAATGCTGGGTTCAGTTTTGGGCCCCTGACGACAAGAGAGATGTTGCATTGCTGGAGCATGTCCAGGGGGGAGCAACAAAGCTGGTGAGGGGTCTGGAGCACAAGTCTGATGAGGAGCAGCTGAGGGAACTGGGGTTGTTTAGTCTGGAGAAAAGGAGGCTGAGAGGAGACCTTATTGCTCTCTACAACTATCTGACAGGAGGCTGTAGCGAGGTGGGGGTCGGTCTCTTCTCCCTGGTGATGGGTGATAGGATGAGGGGAGATGGCCTCAAGTTGTACCAGGGCAGGTTTACGTTGGACATTGGGAAAAATTCCTTCCCCGCAATGGCTGTCAAGTACTGGAAGGGGCTTCCTAGGGAAGGGGTCAAGTTCCCACCCCTGGGAGTATTTAAAAGCTGGGCAGATGAGGTGCTTAGGGACAGGGTTTGGTGGTGGGATGGCAGGGTTAGGGGAACGGTTGGACTTGATGATCTTAAAGGTCTTTTCCAACCTAAACGATTCTATGATCTCAAGAGCTACGGAGAACCTCTTTTCAAAAAAACAAACCAAAACAAACACGTCAGTTGTCATTATTTGAGTCCCCCGTAGTCTTACAGCAGCAGAATGATGTAAGCTGTTACATTTTTTTTGCAAAGAAAACACCGGTAGAGGCAGCAGCTCTACTGTTGTGCAGACCCAGTGCTACCCAGTGTACTTATCTGACCCTGTGAGGAAGAGACCGGTGCCACATGCCCCAGTAACTCTGTGAACATTCATGTATAAGAAGGCTTAGCTCCCTAGGTGTCTCCCAGGTTTTGGTTCTGTATCTTATATGCTGCATGGGTGGTCCATGCCCAGCTTCACTTTACCACCAAACCCATTTCCTCTGAGGTGAAACCCAAGTGTAGTTCTGGAGCTTGTTCAGTGCAAGGACTGATCTACATGTGGATGAAACTATGCCAGAATTTGACTCCCTTGTCCTACGCAGTTTTATAACACTGCACAAATCCCGTAAGACTGGGAACCCTTACCACCTCAGACGCTTCACCCAAACTCATGCCACTCTCTGGCATGTACCACATATCCTTGCAATCAAAACAACATACTACTCCACATCCACACAACCTTCTGTTGCTTTAGGCACTCTGAAATGTAAATCACTGGCAGACTATTAGTTATATCGGAGGCTGCATAGGAGCCACAAATCTGACAAGTCACATTGCCACAGTAGGTACAGTGCAGACATTCAGGCGAAGCTATCCTAGAGCAGTGTGGGCAGTCTAACAGAATCCATTGGAAAGGTAGATACAGTTTGTGTTTCTTCATCTGCCCTAAAGATTGAACCTGTTTGCAAGACTCCGTTCTCATGTGATAAATCCTTGTATAGACCACTCTCCTTTCAGTCCCCTGACTAGAAAGGACCCATCTCTTTTTTCCTGGAAGTTGGGTGGAGGTTCCTTGCTATGAAGTGGTAGTGGGAGAATCTTCAGATCTTGTTTGAAGCTCATACTGCTTGGATTTGAGATGCCTATGCAGTTTCTGGGGATGATTGAAATTCCTGAAATACAAAGGATAGTTAATCGGAGCCCTATTATGGCCACCTCACGGTGCCATAAGCCATCATGGCTTCTGTTTCTCTTGATGAAATCTCACTTCCTACTGTAGAGCTGTTGTTCAGTTTTCAAAAGACTTCTGTCAAAAGAATTGCTTTCTATTAGTCACCAGGAGAGGAATCCATGCAGACCATGATACTTACACTTCTGGTAACTGGATCCAAGTGTGCTGCCAGATGTATACCAGGGGCTGTGTTATACATCCAGTACTTGGAACCCCCGAATGTAGAATTTGGTAAAGAAACTGGATAGTATCTTTCTCAGATTGCATCATACTTTGTGTCAGATAACTTATTAGGGATGATAGAACATAATTTCATTTCATAGAAACCCAATTTATTTGCTCTAACAATAGGACTGGTATGAACAATGTAGAAGAATGGCAGGGTGCAGGAGAACTGCTGCAGGGTGATCTTCATTTATATAAAGATGGGTAATCTGTGTCCTGCAGCCCTGACACTCTCCCCTTTGATGTATTATTTCCTTTTTTTCTCTCTTGAACATATATGGCTTTCTCACATCAGCATTGTCTCCTGAAGCATGCTTAGGTGGACTACGTTTTGGTAAAGGATGACATGGACTTGGGGTTGAGGTTGAGAGGGGAAGCTTATGCCATTACTTGCCAGCAGAGGCCAAAACCGTCCAGCCTGGGGACTCATTCTTTCATCATCATCACTCATTCTTTCAGTTAGCGGGAGGGGAAGGGGGAGGGGGTCTAACTGATAGCCTGTAGTAAAAATAGACCTGATCCTGATGGTGCTCTTTATGACCCTTTGTAACCACTGTCAGGCCCCCAACAGGTGAGTGGGCAGGGCAACATTGATACAGTTCACTGAACTGATGTTTTAGTAGCCTTTCCTAATTCCTCATTAACAAAACACCACTTGCTGTGTTTGTTTTCTGCTAGGTGGTAAGGACTAACCAGTTTTCAGTTACACGACATGAGAAGATAGCCAACGGGCTACTAGGAGACCAGGGTCTGCCTGGTGTATTTGTGCTGTATGAACTTTCACCCATGATGGTGAAGCTGACAGAGAAACATAGGTAAGAGACACTAAATCACTTAAATCCACTGATGTCATTTTGCAACACATAAAAATCCTCGCTTAGACATGACAGTGCAAATGCCTGAAAGCCATCCAAGCCCCTTCCCAGTCAGTGGAGAGGAAGAGGCACTCCCAGATGTCCTTCCTCTCAGTGCAAACATCTGAAAGGGATTGGGGGTTTTCTGAAATTACCTGAAGCATTTTAATCCAGTATCAAGATGGAGAAGGAAATTGGTGCAGTGAGCAGAAGTCTGATGTAATGATTCTTGGTTCAGACTAATTTCCTCAAAGTCTTTTTTAATGGGAAGACTAGATTTATGTAGCCAGTACCTACAGCAGCACCCACACTAATCCAACCTGATTACTTACTCTGCATTTGCTATAGCTTTTCTGCATGTTGTCAGTGTGGAACCTCCTTCTTTCCGGGTCCTCCATTAATCACAGGCAGGTAATTGCAGGGGAAAGGAGGGGTATGTAGCTGTCTGATCTTTCAGGATCATAATAAGGGACGGCCAATATCTGTACCTTAAAATGTATTAACGTGTTTAGGGATTTAGTTTTTGTATTAGAGCAGCCTGCTGTGCATTCTGTCTGGGTAGGAATGGACAAAATCTTAGGGATTAAAAGTCCATCCTTTAGGTTTATAAATTCAGTACTTGCCTCCTAGGGTTGCCATTGCGCTCGTTAGAGCACACTGCTACTCAGTGAGAAACTCCATTCTAGAGCCAGTAGGTGTTAAATCTGTTAATTATCAGCTATTAATATTTATATAATGCATATTTATGTGCTGATGAACATTATGATAATTATTAATTAGTTTTTATTAGTTAATTGTTACTTATGTGACATGCTGGTTGTTCAAATTGTTTTCCTCATTCTAGGTCCTTTACACACTTTCTCACGGGAGTTTGTGCCATCGTTGGAGGCATATTTACAGGTATTGCACCTTGCAATGTTTTTTCTTTCTAAAGTTTAAACGTTTGTCATCTTACTCTTTCTAAAGTCTGCATGGCTGGTAATAAATCCCTGTTTGATGGGGAGAGATTTCAGCCTTCAGGAGGGGATACAGTGCAGAGCCATGGGAGTGGCATCAGATTGTAATTGGCACTGCAGACTTTGAAGATGCTGTAGATGATGTAGACCTGTTACAATTTGGTTAAATACTTCATTTCATTATGATGTAGACCTATCATAATATTTCATTTTGATGCTCTACAGGACATTTTGTTTTCAAGTAATGCAGTCCTTCACATACCATATGAATGCATCCGTACTCTTTTCTTGGCCAGCTTGGGTCAGTAAGCAGATAGTTGCTTTCATGTGGAACCAAAGCCAGTAAAATCTGTCGCCATGGCCATAGCCATCTCGTAGGTCTCAAACTGTGTTCCCAGGCATAGGAGCTCCGGTGAGTGCTCTGCAGGGACTGAAAGTGGCCCTCACAGCTAGATGGGGTCCTGTAAGGAGAGGCTGTTCCTGCAGAGCCATTTGAGTGTCTGGACTTCATTCTCAGTGCTGGCAGATGCAGCAGCAGAGAACATCCAGAAATATCAAATTCTAAAAGATCAAGTTCAAGAATTGATGAATACCAATACTATTAAATGTATAGGATTTCCTTTAGGAGCACGTGGAAAATGATATCAAGGCAATTAGAAGTTATTAAAAGAATTAGGACTCTCCAGTTACCGACCAGAAAAGGTCACTCATTGTTTATCGAATTGGGCATTGTTTTCTTCAGTGGATATTGTACACATATTTGCCAGTCAAGCATGAACTGTTTTAAGATCTTAATGAATTAATGAATTGTAATTGTATTACGTAGTGAATTGTAAATAAACTGATTCTTTCTATCTATCTAAAGTAGGGAGCTGGACACACACCCCCCAGGAGAGTGCCAAGGGCGACACAATAGGGTTGTGATAGTATGTAGGGACCATAATGGGCTGGAAGTCATGACGTGTCACCTATCCTGCCAGAAGACATTAATTACCAGTCTTTATCTAGATGGGCAGGCCACCTTTACTTAAATGGAAAAGGAAGATGTATAATTTTATATATGTTTGATAAGTAGCCCTCACAGCTAGGCAGAGTCCTGTAAGGAGAGGCTGTTCCTGCAGAGCCATTTAAGTGTCTGCTTAGCTCCATGCATGTGACAGAGCCCAGCCTTGCACTCCAGCTAGTAACCCACGGTGCTCTGAAACACAGTCAGAGATGTTCATATGGCTGTGAAGGGCCAGCCTGGAGATCTGGTCAGCTGATCTTACTGGACCTGAGAAGCCAGCTACTGCATCACGTAACACCTGTATAACATACCTGTATCACATAGTACCATTATCTGCAAGGTTTTCCCGTCACCTGAGGTGTCACGATGCTCAGTTAACCCGGTACTGTTAAACAGGATTTAGAATCGTAGAATCGTTTAGGTTGGAAAAGACCTTTAAGATCATCAAGTCCAACCGTTCCCCTAACCCTGCCATCCCACCACCAAACCCTGTCCCTAAGCACCTCATCTGCCCAGCTTTTAAATACTCCCAGGGGTGGGAACTTGACCCCTTCCCTAGGAAGCCCCTTCCAGTACTTGACAGCCATTGCGGGGAAGGAATTTTTCCCAATGTCCAACGTAAACCTGCCCTGGTACAACTTGAGGCCATCTCCCCTCATCCTATCACCCATCACCAGGGAGAAGAGACCGACCCCCACCTCGCTACAGCCTCCTGTCAGATAGTTGTAGAGAGCAATAAGGTCTCCTCTCAGCCTCCTTTTCTCCAGACTAAACAACCCCAGTTCCCTCAGCTGCTCCTCATCAGACTTGTGCTCCAGACCCCTCACCAGCTTTGTTGCTCCCCCCTGGACATGCTCCAGCAATGCAACATCTCTCTTGTCGTCAGGGGCCCAAAACTGAACCCAGCATTCAAGGGGCAGCCTCACCAGTGCCCAGGACAGGGGCATGGTCACTGCCCTTTTCCTGCTGGCCACACCATTCCTTATACAAGCCAGGTTGCCATTGGCTTTCTTGGCCACCTGGGCACACTGCTGGCTCATTCAGCTGGCTGAATTTCAGACTGTAATAAATTTGATCGTATTCATTTCTATGGTTGACTCAGGAAATGGCTTTCAAAAATTATTTTCATGACAAATGTAAGTGCCCTCTAGCACTGATTAGGTCTGACAGCCAGTTCATAGTGTTTGCTGCCATACGCCATGTTCAGACTCTATATTCTAAAGGACAGATCAAATCAGCTGTGTAATAGTTTTTTGTGTAACGGCATCAAATTGATTCCACAAGTAGAGATAATTTCAGGGCAAAACAACTACAAAAGACAGTCATCTGAAGCATTACTCAAAGGCCAGATAGTAAGGCCAATAATTCCGTATTCTACAGTAATAAGCAGAAGACTCAGTTCCCATTTTAGCTGCTATGCTTTATATAGTATTGAAATGTCTGTCTTTGTGCAGGGCCAAGTAATCACTTAGTTATTCCTCAGATTGAGGTGTTGAATGAAAGAAAAAAGAGCATGAAGCTTTATAAAGGCATTGTTCACTCACTGGTGCCCTGTGTTCCCACCTTGGCAGGAGCTCAGGGTTCCTGGTCTGTGAAAGCTGCCTCAATGGATCCAGGGTTGTCTGGGTTTTGTGATGCAGTAGACCCATTCTGAGCTTTTCTGTGGTCCCAAACAAGCACTGAAATAATAGGCTGCTTCAGTGCTGGAGACATTCAGGGAAAATACTGCAGAAAGAACTAAAGGCATTGGTTTGTTTTGCTTTGTGTCCTTAATGGGTAAACACTGCATCTCTGATAAGGGCATCCATAAAGGGCAGCATTATGGGTGGAGTAGCATACTTTCAAGGTTACTGTGAAATGGGCAAGAAATGGGAAACATGACCTCGGCAAGCTGGGTCAGGACAGTGACATGGCATAAAGCGCTCAGCATCAGCTTCCTCTCCAAACAATGTTCACTCATCAGTAAACACATGTGACTTGGCCTGTCTCATTTTTACTTCTGCAAGTGAGATCTTTTTCTAGAGAAGCATGATCACCTCTGCCCTGCAAACTGGATCTTGTCTGTCCTAATGAGATGAGGACCTTTTTCTTCTGAGCAGCAGCAGCTCTTTTCTGTCTGGGGGAGCTGGAAGTCCTTTCCATGGACATGAAGTGTTTGTAGTCTCTCTTTGAGCCATGTCTTGCTTGATCCATCTGTTTTTCCCTTTTAGTTGCAGGATTCATTGACTCCTTGATCTATCACTCAGCATGTGCCATCCAGAAGAAAATTGAACTTGGGAAGACAACATAAATAAGCAACAACCTCACCCCACAAAAAAGCCTCTAAGGAGAACTAAACAGGTTTTTTTTGAAACACAAGTGATCTTCTGAGTGCACAAGAGAAGAGGTTTGGAATTACCAGATGGCCCTCACCGCTCTTACGTTACTGTCCCATCATTCTTTCTTTGGCATTAGTTTGTGGGTGGAACTGCTTGAACCGTGCTGCTATAAAGATGAGCCATCTTGTCTGGCTGTGCAGACCCTACTGTAAAAACCCTTTTGTGTCAGACCATGTTCATCCAGTTCTGCCCCCGTCCCTGAAACAGATGCTGGAGATACTGCATTCTGTTTGCCTCCAGGAATAATGTACTGTATTGTCATGAGACCTCGAATGGATTGAAGTTGCCATCAAAGGAGCTTTCTAGCAACATGATCTAGCTTTTAAAATTTTTTCTTAAAGATTTTTCTAAGTAAGTGTGCTGATGCTGTATGGTAGACCTCTGTGAAAATGTGCTGAATCCCATGTGATTTCCTTCCAGCTCTCCCAGGCAATGTGGTGAGACCGAGCACTTGGGATGTGCTTGCTGTACTGCGGGGCATTGCAGTTGCTCCAGATTGCTCTTCTTACAAAAGATGCAAGTTGATGTTTCAGCAGAAAAAGCATTTGGAGTTTTAATTGATATTTTTAAATTGGATTGTGTTTTTCACTTCCCCCCTGTTTGTATTTTGAAATAAAGTCCATCCTCTGTGTGTTTTGGTAAAGCATTTGGAAGAACAATGAAATTATTTGAACTAATCCTGGTACTGAATTGGAAATTATAGTTATAAAACACACCTGCACTGTGGCAAAGTATGTAGATATCATGATGATGGTGAGGGGTTTTTTCTTCTTTGTGATCTACACAAGTGAGTAAAGTGCTGGGTATGTGAAATTATATTGGGAGAAATTTGCAAATAATGAGGAAGAATAAAAGATTGTGGATTCCTACCTCATTTTGAGGTAAAACAGACTCATTACCCTTTAAATCTCAGCTCTGGGTTTGCTCTGGTATTGACTCTAAGCTTGGTCCAACAGTGCATAATGGGTGTGACAGGCACAGGATCAGATAATGCAGAGAGAAAGCTATAATTCATAATTCATTTGAAAGTAGTTTGGGTTTTTTTTGGGGGGGGGGGGGGGGTAATTGATTGAAATGGGAGAGAAAATTTGAGGTGTGGGTAAGGAGACCGGTTAATTTCCAAGCTAGAATACTGAAAAAAATGGGTTTGTAAAAAAAGAAAAAATACTTGAAACAAGGATATTTAATAAATCCATTGGGTCAGGATCATGTAGTACTATTACAATGTGAGGAAAGGGATGATAGTATCTGCATGTTTTATGAAGAACAAAATGTAGTGACCTGAACAGCTTTAGTCGCTTAGCAGAGCTCACAGCTTTGTGACTAAATTGAAACAATAATCAGAAGGGGGATATGGAAATAATGCAGCAAGAGTTTAACCCACAGTTAAAGCATTAACAGTAATCACTTGTCTTTGGTAAGAGAGCCAATTACTTCTAAACCTCAGAAAAGCATCGGAGCATCACACAGCACTGCTTAGCACCTAGGGAAGGGGCTGGTAAGTGCAAAACTCGGACTCAGTGTGGGAAACTGGATATAATGGAGAAGACAAACTTCTAGAAGACACACACAGAAATGGAGATTCTCCCTGGAGAGGTAGAAAATCACTGAAGCCAATAGTTAAGTAATACAGGCTAATAGGAACTTAGGAGTAGGAGAGCTCTGGTGATTTTAATAGACTGAAAGACCAAGTGACTAATAGCCACAGAAAAGCTGAGTCCAGTTCAAGGATGTTCATGTTTGTGATTGGAAGTAGAAGACATCCTGTTAAACTTGCTCTGGAGTCAAAAACCTTTGGGAAGCTCAGTTTACAGGGTCTGTGATCTTGTTCTGCAGAGTGGGGCTGAGATAGACTGTGCTGTCTTTTCAAAGCAGTAAGGACTCAAAAAGTAAAGCCAATGTTAATGATAGTCATGTGTAACTTGACTTGATTCTGTCATCTTCTGACAGCACACTTGATTTTTTTTTTCCATCCTTACTCTTCGATACAATTTTTAAAATATTTCTTTAGTTATAAAAAGACAGGAAGGAAGATGCCCCTCTCCCCCTGCTCAAAGAACTACAAATCTCTCCCAAAAGCCATCAGTGGGTGGAAGTATCAGTTCTGTCATGTGAACAGCCATGTTTGTGCGGCTGCCATCACCACCGCTGCTGTCACCCAACAGCTTCGTGGCCACTGCAGGGACACTCACAGCAGCTCATGGGCTCCAGGCCCACTTCCAGGCCCACCATCTCCCCTTCCTCTCTCCCAGAGCCATGCCCACCATGCGTCCAGCCAAATGCAATGTCCCTGGTCCATGGGAAGGCGTCATCTCCCGGCACCCACAGTGCCCAGCTCATGTGACTTGCACAAGCAGCACTGAGACCCTGGGGATCCCAGGACCTGTGAGCCTGGGCACGTGGCAGCACTGCAGGGTTGAAGCAAGCTAAAGGAGCTGAGGCAGCTGCCGGCAGTGCAGGGGGCTGCCAGTTCCCACACCAATGGCCTGGTTTCAGTTTCTTGGAAATACATCATTTGTACAATAAAATCCTGCCTTCAGCTGCCAGTCTCTCAATGAGGCTGAATTCAATGTCAGCATCATGGACCCTCGTCCTGCGAAAGGCTCCAGACCAGCGGTTTTTCTCCCAGTAGTGGTGCCAGTTCCCTTCACTGTCTGCTCCAAAGCCAAACACAGACACCTGTGCACACATCAGCAAGAGCCATCACTGAGTTCAGTCACCCTAAGAGCGTGCAGACAAGAAGTGCAGTGGTGATACAGCGGCAGTGCTCAGTCCCACTGACTAGTACTCACCTGCTGGCAGGCATGCAAGGCGAAGAGCAGGGCTGTGAAACCAGTGGAGGGGTACCGCCCATGGTGCTGCGTCCAGTTGTCGTGGATGTACTTGAGGAAAGCTGGGCTCAGGATCAGCACCTGAGTAGGGAGAGGTGGAGCCATCAGCTGCTCACCATGCTGTGAACAGAACAGCCAGCCCCGCCACTACCAGCACAGCCATTGGCCCTCCTGCTCGCTGGTTCTGCCTGCATCCCGCTAAAAAACAAGCCCAGTCTCTGCCCAGAGGAGTCCTGCCTAGGAGGCGGTGGAGCCCGATGAGCCCTTACCTTGTTTCTGTCAGCTTTGATGAACTGTTTCACTCGCACGTATGTGCTGCAAAAGCCAGAGAACAGCAGTGAGAGTAGGGCACTTCTGCTGCTGGGGCCTCTCCTTTGGAGGTAGAGGGTGGCTGTGTCCACCAGCACCTGGCCACATGGCACCCCCCAGCCCCTTGGGCTGGCCCAGCAGCATCCCCTGGCCTGGCTCTGTGAAGGGATACATCAAGCACATAGCCCCACAGTGAGGACAAGCCACTATCCCACCCATGGGTGTTATGGGACTGCAGGATGCCTGAGTCCTGCAGGAATGAGTCAGTGCCCACTTCCCCAAATTGCAGTGCAGAGGGATGCCAGGACCCTTGCCCAGGGGCCCTTCATCCCACCACAACCATGGTGCCAGGCACCCAGTGAGTCACTGCAGGGTCCCCAGGACCACCCCACATCATCCCTCAAAGCTGACGCACTGCGTGAGCTCTCCAGTGGAGAAGACACTGGCCACCCACTGCAGGTCCAGTGGCTTGAAGGGGACAAGGACGAGGTGGATGCCAGGCCTGAGGTTCACTGCGCTCTCTGGATACATGAAGTGATGGGTTGTTCTCATGCCAACATCCAGCTCAAAGCCAGTGATCTTCGCTCTGTTCATCCTAGGGAACAGTGGGAAGGCGTGTCCCAAAATGAAGGTGCGCATTGTGCCAGTCCCAGGCTGCTTGTCCCACCAGGAAGGGACACCAGGTCACCCTGGCCAGCAGCAAAGAGAGGATATGGGCAACACAGGGCCAGTGTGTGCCCCAGGTGGGGTGGCTCCAGGGACCAGAGCCAGCAGCCCTCCCACCCTCACCCCCCTCACCCCCCCCCACCATTGCAGGGCTTGTGTTGGCAGATTTCACAGGGGGGGCTGGGGCACACCAGGATCCCAGGGAGATGGGGAGGGGTGGGGGAGAACCAAGCCCCTTTGGGTCACCCACCTCAGCACCCAGTCATGGGCATCAATCTGCAACCCGTGGCCAGATCCCTTCAGCCGCCCCGAGTTCCCCACCACTGCACAACTCCTGCAGCAAGATGGGTCCCACATGGTCGGGGATGGGAGGACAGCGAAGAGCTGCCGAAATATGGCCTGGAGCTGGACACCACTCGGGGGACCTTGCAGGGTCTGGGGGAGCAAGAGCAGCAACAGGCAGCATCAGAACACACACCCCCTTGCAAGTACCCCCAAAGGAGGATGGAGCCCTGCTCCTCCCCAGCAAAGCACAGAAAAACCCAATGGGATATTAAGGAAAGGGTGCCAGACAGCCCAAAGAGGTGTGGAGGGGTGGTGAGCTGGGGCCCATGCACCCCCTTCATCCCCAATTGCATCTGTCTGACTTGACCTTGGCCCTGCCCCACTGCAAACATATTCAAGGAGCCTGGGAAGAGCCCTGAGCTCCTGCCCATGCCCCCACTCACCATCCACCACTGAATCACATCAGAGGAAAGCTCGTGCGCTGCACCAGTCAGCAGAGGTCCCATGGCCATATTGTAGCGGGTGTTGAACCATGCGGAGCTGTTGGCCCAGGTGGTGCAGCAGGCAGCAGGGGCGTCGAGGAGGGAGGGAGCCCAAGGGAAGGGGCGGAGGCCATCCATGGGGGCTCGGAAACATTGCCACAGGACCAGCAGCAGGCACAGGACCAGCACCACCTGCGTGCGCCTCTGGCACAGCATCCCTCATACCACCTGGAGCGAGATGTCACAGGGACCAGTGGCACTGGCACCACACCCTTCCCACCCAGCCTCCCTGCCCAGCCTCTGGGGACACCCCCTTAGCTGCTCACAAACCGTGCAAGGACCTGAAATAGCCTGGGACGCGTTTCCTTTTCAAACCATTCAATGGCTTTATTGCCGTGTCCTGCTTCTGGCACCGCAGCAGTCACTGAGCTCCGGGCAGGGCCGACTGGCAGCGCGTGCTGCGCGCGGAGCCGCTCCCTGCCTGCGACTTTTCTAGGTCTGCAAAGTGACCAAGCAAAGCGCTGTCGCCCCGGCCGCAAGCCGGCTCCCCCCGGCACGGCAGCCGCTCTGCCGCCTGCTCCGAGCCCCGCCGCCCCGCCCCGGCCGAAGCCACGCAGGCTCCTTGCAGCCGGCGAGGCGCTCGCTCCCAGCGCCCCGGCGGTTTGCGGCGTCAAGGGCGCTGGATCGTTGCCAAGAGGAAGGAACGGGAGGTGCTAACTGTCATCCGCGTGCATGAACCTTTCTTAGATACCCATATCTAAGTGACACGTCTGTTCTCCATCTGAAAGCGCTGATGTACATCTAAAGTCAGAAGGAAAAGGGTTTTGTCGTTCTCAGGGAGACCAGGAAGTGCCCAGCCTCTCCGGACCTGACTCCCATGGGCTAAGGTGAGAGTGAGGAGCAGGGATCAGCCTCCAACCCAGGGTCAGAAGCAACTGCAGCTGGTTTGGGGGGGCAGGAGGCAGTCACCTCTGTACTGGGAAAGCTGAAGGAAAGACAAACGTCTCCCATCCTCACAGGAGCACCCTGTGCTTCCCCCAGGTGGGTCAGCGCTGGCTTTGTTTCTCCACATTAACCATTTTCTGAGGCTCTTGCAGTACACATGTACCTGCTCGCTGTGTTATCCAAGCAGCTGCACTCAAATCTGACCTGCAGGACATGCACCTGACACGCTGCTCCTGGTGGTGGTGGGGAGTCTGAGCAACAAGCAGAGATGAGACATGGGGTGGGGAGTGTTGGACAATCCCAGGGGGCTGTAGCAGGTCACGCTCCCCTGCAAGCCTGTCCTTTCAAAAAGCAACTGAACTGTCACCTCTTCTTGAAGGAAAGCACAAACAAGCCACCACCAGTGCACTGGAAATGCAGGTGCAGGTCCCAAGTGGCCACAAAACACCAGCTCTTCACCCCACAGGCTCAGGGAGACCCCGAAGGGCCTTGAGGGTGGCAGTGGAACCCCATGACTTAGTCTTTTGCCCTCCTGCAGCAGCCATGAGCATTTGCCGTGATGGATGCAAAGAGCATCCACCTGATGTGCCCGTCAGACCAGGAGCAAGTGGTCCCCTGGGCTGGTTTGGGCACTCATGGAGCCTTAGGGGTTATTAAGTGGCAGCCCATGGAGGAGGACAAGCTAGCTGGCAGCTGTATGGCCAGCACCAGCCACTCCATTAAGCCCAGAGCCAGGGGGCTCAGGCAATGCAGTGAATATTTCATGAAGCTTTTTGCAGTTGTCCGTCGCTGGGGAGGGAAGGGCTCTGAACAGGCAGGGCTGAGCAGCCCCATCTCCCTGCCTGTGCGCATGTGCAGCCCTGGCTCCACAGACAGGAACTGGCTGAAACGGCCCCCCTGGCCCCACACCCAGAGGTGCCCTCACCTTGGGGTTCCCAGCCCAGCGTCATCATCCACAAGCCACCATGCTGCAGCCATGCCACCACTGCATCGGGCTGCACCCAGTGGCCACAAACCTGGCCCCATCCCCGCTCAGCCCCAAGGGACACCGCCAGGAGCTCCGCGGCCCCACAGCCAGGCCCTCAAGGTGTCATGTCCCCCTGGTCCCCAGCCAGCTACCCCTGGGGCCCCTCACCTCCTCCTCGGAAGCACCGCTGAGCAGGGCCAGGCGAAGGTGACGCTCCTGGGCTCAGTGGCTTTGCCAGTGCTCGTTGCAAGCTGCAACAACTTTCACAGGAAGAGGAAGTGTTGCACCATGACATGGGGGAGAACAGAGCCTTGCGGTGAGCGGCACAGTGAGGTCAGGGCTGCCACCCCACCTCCAGCACTGCCCACCACCCTGGCATCCCAGTGCAGCCCTCCCACACAGCCCAGCACCATGGTGGCCACCGGTCCTGCTGGAGACAGATGCCCTGGCTGTATTCCCAGGGCTGAATCAGGAAATTCATCATTAAAATGTCCCTCTGAGGATGGGAGAAGCTGCCTGGAATGGAACTACCCTCCTGCCCCTACAGGTCCTGCTGGGATGGCTCAGCTTCTGCCTACACTGACACCAGCAACACAGAGGTCTCAACAGCCTTGTGCATCCAGCACCTCACCAGCTGGTTTCTTTTGCTCACACAGATGGGCTTTTGGCTCAGAGAGGGAAGAAGGCAGCTGTGAAATGTGCCTCAGCAACTATGGAGAAAAGCTATGCAAACTGAATTGAGAGTAATTTTATCCAAGCAAAGGTCAGCCCTCTTCCAATGCCTGCGAGGAAGTTTGGTGCCGGGGGGACAGCGGTGAAGAGGAAGGATCTAGAAACTCAAACTAGAACAGGCCCATGAACTACAGAGCACTGAAGAACTGGTATTTATTGGTGACGGGCTGATAGGGCCGCTCCTTTCGCCAGGCACAAAAGGAGCAATGCCCTGAACTGCCACAAAGCACGTTTTCTGGAGCCGAAACAGTGAAACCTGGGTGGAAAGAATTAGGGATGGCAAGGGCTAGAAGTGGTGCTGGCTTCAACAGCACTTGTTTGGATTTCCAAGCTCCCAGCATGCTCAGCCCTCAGCAAAAGCCCCTTTCCCAGGGATTTGCATGCCAGCAGGCTCCACTTGCTGCTCCAAAGCCCTGCAGGCCACAATGCTGCTCCGCTCTACCATCATTTCCATCAGCACTAGCAGAGCAGGAAGCACCATGGGACAGGCAGCATGGTCAGAGCAAGGCAGGAACTGGACATTTGGCAGCGAAGTGCCCCAGGGCAGTTTCTTGAGTGGGGATGTGGTTGGAGCAGGAGCACATCTGTGGAGCATGTAGGTTGCTGTGTTCTTTCCCTTTGACTGGCCAAGAGATTATCTGGGACAGCCTGGCACTGCTGGCAGTGGAGCAGTGGGAGGGAGGAGTGGGATGGGGATACAGGGATACTGGGGCAGGAGAAGTGAGGGAGGCAGCACAGGGTGAGCTGGTGCTCCCCGCCTCCTCATCCTTGGGGCCCTTGGTGCAGACAGGAACTTGGGGAATTGCATTTTAAGCAGCTGATGAGATCTTCCTTCTTGAGTTGAAGCAGCTCCTATTCATTGAGCACGTGAACAAATGAAGCAGGGAAAACACCTTGCCTGTGAGGCTGTCCTTCAATCCACCCTTTCTGTGGGGAGAAAGGAAGGAAAGGGAGCAGTGAGCATGGCACAGAGGCCTTCAGGGGGATGAGGAGCTGGCCCCATGAGAGCTGCCTTTGGTTGCCAAGGAAAAGATAGAAGATGGAGAGGCAGATGCAGAGCAGGAGATGACAATGGGTGTGACAGAGGCAAGAGATGGATGGAGAGGGGATCATGTGCATCCTAGTACTGGTCAGCATACACAGGTTCACTCACCCACCAATTGCTGTCCTCCTTTTCACACACCACAATGATCTCGCCTGTGCGGAAAGTCAGCTCATCTTCCCGGTCAGCATTGCAGTCATAGAGAGCACGGACCCTGCGGAGCAGCAGTCTGTTCTGCAAGCAGGAGAGAGCATCATCAGGCCTCCTCAGCTTCATCAGGCACAAACTAGAATAGCTCTGTCTTGATCCCAAAGCCCCTGGCAAAGATCTGAGGAGCTAGGATGAAAGGCTGGGAGGTTTCCTGTGCAGAGTGAGGGCAGAGGCAGCTGGTCACCTGCTGGGAGTTTGGGTGGGACATATATCCAGAAGACATCTCCTCTGCTAGAGCTTCCTGCCAGAGGATGCTCCTCTGCCCCAGGACGGCGGCACATGCAGTTGCACTGTTTAGGGTCCCAGTTCTCTCAGGGCAGCTCTGTGCAAGGAGTCAGCAGGGCTGCTCAGCACAACCCAAGACCAAGTAATCCAAGCAAGGTGTCCCTAATGAAAAGGCTCTGCCTCTGCACAGTGCCCTCAGGGAGAAGGGTGTCCCCTGGAGCAGAGGCAGGGCCAGTGTGCCCCCTTTTCAGTGTCTAAATTGCACCCTGACCTGCCAACAATCCAAAATCAATGCTTCCCTCTTTTGAGGGGGGCAATGGGGCCTTATGGGGATTTTGGTAGCATTCCCAGCACCTAACAAGGAGATGTCAATGCCAGGGGGTCACAGCAGAAGTGCTGGGAGGAGAAGTTACTGGGGCCAACTCCAGCTCAGTTCAAAAAAAAAAAGTGGTAAATATGGACAGATGTGGGAGCTGAGCTGATCCTGGCCACTGGCCACCTACCAAACTGCTCCTCTGAGGAAGAAGAGGAGGGACATCCTGTGCATGGCCAGAACATGGATCTGACTCCTGGAGGGATCTGCATGGGCCAGGTTGTCCCACTTTGCCGGGGCCAGGCATGCAGAAGTGGTCCATGGTTTTCAGGGTACCTATGACACAATCAGGCTGGTCATCTCCTATCTTTCATCAGAGGTGGACAACTCCACTGTCAGACAACACAGTGCACTGTGGTCCTCCTCCATGGTACAGCATAGGCAACAAGCACCCCATCAGTCCAGGAGCTGGAAGGAAGGGGGGGGGGGGGCTGAGAGAGCCTGGCAGGAAGGCAGTGGAAGATGGGCTGTGCAGCTCCAAGGTGCCCCAAGAGCTGCTAGCACCTGGGGAAGGATGCAGCTGCCATGGATCATGCGCTCGGCACCCTCTGTCCCCCTAGTGCTCCCCATGCTGCTGAGCATTGGTGGGATGAGGCTGTTTCCCAGAGGCACCTGGAGGCTCCAGCTGGCCAGACCTCCATCCTGGAGCACCCGGGGCTGCTCCTAGCAAGTGCTCACCCCTTTGTCAAAGGGTTGTGTTGTGCAAGCTACTGCCTCAGCCCCCAGCCTGCCACCCTGCCTGGGTGCAGAGAGGGGGGCTTCTTTCTACCACAGGGCACCCATGGAAACAAACCCATTGCCTGAAAGACAGGGAAGGGGTCATTCCCTTCTCCGAATTCCGCATCTCCAACAGCCCAGCTAACCCCAGAATAATGTTACCCCTCCTGAGCCTGTCCTTTCATTACCTGAAGCCAGGCTGGTAGGGCTGGGCTGCTCGGGGCTGAGCGGTACCCAAGGCACCGGCTCCGAGGATGTGCGCTTGTGTTTAATGCTCAGAGGCAAGGGTGGGCTCCTCCTACGTCTTGTGTCCTCAGCAAAGACTGACGAGCTGGTAAGGAAGGGTGGATATGCCCCCTGGGGAGCTAAACACAGAGCAAGAGCAGATCAGGCTGCCGCTGAGCAGGGCTCCTGGGGTGAAGCTCCAGGGGAAAATGGACACAAATATGCAGGCAGGGATTTTCTTTTCTCTGCTTTCAGGTCTGACTTGAGAAATGCATCAGGTTGGAAGCAGAGCTGGGACTGGCAGAGGGGAAGTCAGGCAGGACTTGGTGAGTCTCCCAGAAGGCAGGGCAGCTCTTGGAGCTTGGATGCCATGAGAAGGCTGGGCAAGGTCAGTGGGAGCTGGTCTTGCTAAGGAGCAGAACTGCAATGCTGCTGCTTTTTCTGTTGGCAGCTTTGTCTTCCCAGCCCTGTCTCTAAAGACATGCTGCTTTGCCTCTCCCAACAGCAGCAGCATTTGGGAGAGGATGGCACATCCTAACGGCACCAGCATAAGGGCTCCAACGGTGAGCATACGCTGCACTGCTCTTCAAAGTAGGGATCAGTGCTAGGACAGACCAGCTAGCACAAGCCAGCCTTGGTCCCTCAAGGAGAGGACAGAAGGATGCCATAGGGCACCAGACAACCCCTCACACCCCGGCGGGGGCTCAGCTCCCTCCCAGACCACCCTCTGCCAATGGATCCAGGCAGCAGCAGCAGTTCACCCTGCCAGACCCTGCAGGACACTGCCACAGGCTCTAACCTGGCTTTCCCCACTGAGGCAGGAATGGAGGGGCATAGGAGGGGGCTGGTGGCACGTCCAGGCTGCAGAGGTGGGCGGCTGGCGGGGGGCAGGTGTCTGGCCATCTCCCTTGCAGCACTGCTCCTGATGGGCCCTCTGTCCTGGGGGCCATGGCAGGGGGGTGGTAGCAGCTCTGGGGACGGGCAGACCCCCTCTTCACAGGACCCAGCTGGGAAAGGGATATTTGTGGGTTAGACAGAGCAGGTATGGCTGGACAGGTACAGGAGCGCCCACTCCAGTGCAGTGGGACCAGGGGCAGCAGTGGCACGCATGGCCCCAAGTCAGAGCCTGTCAAGACCTCACCTTCTCATCCAGGTCTTCATCACTCTCATACATGTCATCTTGGCCCAGCCACCACTCATACTCCACGTGGACATTGGGGTTGAACTGATTGCTCTGGGCCTGCAGCAGCTGAGGCACAGAAGAGCTCCCTGAGGACCCACCAGCCCTGTCCTGCCCCACCAGTCCCACAGGCAGCTGCTGGCCCCATCTCTGACCACCCGCCCATCAGGGCAACATCTGCAAGCTGCGAGCACTGCTTCCCAGCAGTGAGGGGGTTTTGCAAAGGTCTCCAGACACACAAATCAGGACATGGCAGAAGCAAGACTTGGACTCACTGAGGAGATGTGCTCACCCCACACTGCCACAGTACAGCTCCAGGTCCCTCTGCCCAGGCATGGTGTGACCCCTGCCTGTCCTGTCCTGAACCACTCTGCCCTGAGGGACTCCATGCCAGCAGGGTCAGTGCCTGCTAGACCCCTTTGCACTCTCTTCTGCATCCCACAATGGCACAGGAGATGCTGAGGGGTGTGGGTGGCCCTGCAGAACACATCTACATGGGTGTGGGTGTCCTCCCCGCTCTCTGCCACTGGGACATCTCACAAAATTGGAGGGGTGATGAGACATGATGTCTTACCAGCTCTTCACACAGCGGATGTCTTATCCTCCTAGCAACATCCAGGGCAGTCTCTCCCGCTTCATTAGCTGTGGAGGGGGGGAAAGGCAGCCTTGAACACTGCCCCGCCCTATGTTCAGCTAATTGAAGAGCAGTGCTGCATTCAGGGCCATCTGTGGGCAAATAAACCTAAAAGAAGGGACAGCCTAAACCCAGGCCAAAACAAAGGGTCAGGCCATTAAGGGATGGTCGTGGGAAGATGAAGAAGAGGGCAGGAGCTGAGACACCCAGATAAGGAGAGCAAGGAACACAAGTAAATCCTCGTAACTCACAGAGATGAGGCAGGACAGAGGAATAGAGGAGCTTAAAGGCAACAAAACCAGAGGAGGACTCCATAGCCGGCACCCCTCGTCCTCTGTGTCACTGCATGGAGCTTTGGACAGGCCTGGTACATGTGTCTTGATGCCTGGTTGACACACACCCCCGACTTGGGACACCCAGGTCCCAGTGCTTGCAAGCAGGGGTGTGAGTGCAGGTGTGAAAAAGTGGCAACCGTTTCACCTTAAAACTAAACCCCCTTCTACTCCTGGGAGGTCTGAAGGTGGGTGGGACCTGCAATGGTGCTGCTGTAACTCTGCAACCTTACTATTTCTGCAAAACCCCTCCTTGCAGAGCTGCAGCACAAGTTTGGCTGGAGAGGGGTGGGCTGGGGGAACTCTGGGGAAGGGGGAGGGTGGGAGAAGGGAACAGCAAGAAGTCTGCACCCCGAGGGACCGCAGAGCATCCCCAGACCAGTGGCAGGGTCTGCACTGTAGATTCAAGATATCTGAGGTACCTGTGGCAGTCAGTAAAGACAGGTCAAGCATGGCCGCACCCGGCATGGCCAAGGCAGTGAGAAATTTGGCTGCCAAATCACTGTGTGACTGGGGGATATGCACCCAGCTCCTGTTGCCCTGCAATGGTCTGTCTGGCCTCTGAGGGGCTGCCACCATGCTGCCTGGAGTGGGAAACCAGGAGCATATCAGGAGCATCCCAGGAGGCACGGCTCAACACACCTACCAGCTCAGCTGACGCCTGATGGTGGAAACATTTGCACCCTCCCATTTCACACAAGATCCTAGTTTTAAAGCTCACTTCTGTGTTGTGAAGAGGAGATTCACAGGCACTGTAAATGGTTGGACCTGTGATCTGGGCTCCAGAACACCTGCTCACACTGCCTCTGAACCAGCACTTTGGCAGCCTTCCCACCTACTCTCCAGCATTGCTGTGTTGGCTTTGAAAATGAGTTAAGTGCCTGTTTCAGCTCCTGCTGTGTACGTGCTTCATGTGGAAGACCAGCTCAGCCAGTGTTTGCCTTGCTGGGCTCTGCCAGCTCTAGAAGCATCCCCCAGCACCATCCCACCACAGAGCTACCAGTCACAGCAGGCCTATGGCTGCCCACCTGGGAGGGGGACCAGTGAATCGGGGCAGAGGCATGAGCAACCTGAGATCAGGAGCATGCCCAGAGCAAGCTGGTTCCTCCCTTGGGGAGCAGAAAGGAGCAGCCCCTGCTCCAAGCTGGACAGCAAAGCCACTGCTTCTGTCCCAGGGTGCCGAGAGCAGGAACCTATGAGATGTGGTCACCCCACTCGCAGAGGACCACGTGCACCCCAAATTGGCTTGTGAGTGCTGCTGAGCCTGGAGAACCAACCAAGAGCTGTGTCAGAGCAGGGCACCTTGCTGGACATGGAGAGAAGAGCCTGGGGCTGATGCTGTCATCCTGCAGGCAGGGTCCTCACCCAACATCATCATCAACCTGCCCCTCCCCAGTGGCAGACAAGCATGGCTGACCTCTTTAGCAAGGCTAGGGAGGTGTTTCCATGTGTGCATGGGGTGGGGGATCCCACAGCCACTCACTGATGGCGATGTTGGCTTTGGCCTTCAGCAGCAGCTTGACACACTCAGGTTTGTTGTGAGAGCAGCAGTAGTGAAGCGGCGTGTTCCCCCCTGCTGTCTGCTTTGCCAGGCTCCCACTGCAGCAGAGGGTGGATAATATCAGCATCTCCAGGAAGAGCCACCAGCCCTAGCCACAGCAAACACTGATGCTGGCACACGTGTCCTCCTTCCCACCTCACCCAAAGAAGTGGTCTCCACCACTGTCACACCTCAACCCAGAGGAGACGAGGGACCCCAAGGTACCCCTAGATAGGGGTAGTTACCCGAAGCCCAGCCCAAGGCACATTTTCTGGGAGGCCTGCCCTGGTGATTTTTCTCTTTTTTTGGGGAGCATTTTGGATAAGATCATCAGTCTTGCACCTTTCACTAGTACGGTTTAGCTATGACAAGCTGACTGGGTGTCATGAGCTTACCTGTTCTGGACAAGAAAATCAACGATATGCAAAGAGGTTCGATCAGACAACAGCACTGCCAGGTGGAGAATGGTTTCCCCAGGTTCCTGTAAAGAAGAAAAATACAGCAAAGATGAGACTGTGTCTGCCTGCATCACCACCACAGACAGGAGCACTGTCCTTTAGGGATTGTCTTTACACATTTAAAATCCCTGAGAGATGAACAGGTTTGACTGTCTCTTCAGCGTCATGACCACCAGTGCTGGTGAGAACCTAGTTAAGTTGTAGAGCCACGGCTCATGGCTTCATGAAGAAGAATCAATCATCCCCTTTTCACATTTAGAAACTGAGGCAACCAAAGGTGACTTTTCTCCCCAGGCCAGTGGCTGAATTTTGCTGAGTCCACAATCTCACCAGAGCCCTGGGGTGTGCCAATGGCTGCTCCCCGCAGAGCTGTTTCTTGCTTGGCAGTTTGTCCCAAGACATCCCATACTGCTGGTGCTTCCTGCTCACTGCAGCATTTTGCTCCTTCACTTTTACTCTGGAGGACACCCACCGATGTCCTTTCCGGCAAAGGGGGTGGCTTGGTAGCATGCCTGCAGCTCCAAGCGTTAGGGCTGCACTCTCTTCTTGCAATTACAGCAAGGACCCATGCTGCGGTTTGCAGGAAAAAATGCTGCCCTGATTTTTCAGCCTACAGTGAGACTTGGATGTCCCAAGACAATCCGCTCAGAAGTTTACAAGTAAATCTCAGTTACAAATTGGCCTTTGGAAAGCCTTGGGCTTGTGGTTGTGACTTCTGGCTCTGCCACACACAGCACAAGGAGGGCTGTGGGGTCGCAGCCAGAAAACCTCCCTCTGCCATGATGTTCCTCACTCTGCTTGAGCCTGCCTGTTGCTCCCGGCTCACAGAAAGCACTGTGCTGGAGAGGTGATGGCAAAGCTGTTTGCCATACGGACCCACAGGACGAGTGGCTGTACCTGCAGAGGTGCCAGCACAGGCTCGCTCAAATCCACGTTCTCCGCATACGCTTGGAGCAAAGAAAATATGTCCTTGCCCTTGACAGCTTCTGGGAGGCAGGAGCACTGAGCAGAAGGACTCCTCTTGGCATATTTCTTCTCAACGTACTTGGAAATGATGAAATTTTTCCGAAAGGCCCTGGCAGAGACCAGCCAAATGAGAGTTAGGGGCCACAGAGCGATGCAGTGAGCATCCTGGGGCCACCCCCCTCCTCTCCCACTGCCCTGGCCACCTTCTCTCTTTCTCCTTCAGACCTGCCAGGCAGTTTAGCACCTTTCCTCTGTCCCTGTCCCATTCCCCAAACTCCTCTGCAGCAGCAACATTCATAATAACTCTTACAAAACACTGTGGTTTTCTTAAAGCTTCCTCTCCTGCAGTTATATAATTAAAAGAGAACTTGACTTTCATGCATTTAAAGTGCGAACACTGCTGTGACCAGGGGCAAGGACCCCTGCACCCACCACAGGAAGCCAGAAACAGCTTCCTGTCTTTCCTTCCAGCAGGGATTCCAACACCCACAGTCTTGTGCTGGGAGGAACAGGAAAGGCTTGGTGTCTCTCCCCCTCCCCCAGGCACTCACTGCTTTCCAGAACCGCCTCCATCACTTCTGCTCCAGGATGAGGAGCCCTGACCCCTCCACCCTTCCTAGGTGGGACACACTCAGGGGTCACACTGGGGATCTATAGACATATGGTCCTGGTGATATTTTCTGCTCTCCAGTCCCTTCTCTTTCTCCCTAGCCCTGACCTGTCCTTTGCCTTTCAGACCCCTCTGCCCTTACAGTTTAGTACTGGGCTCAGCTGCAAGAATTAGAGGAAGGAGCAGAAATCTCAAGGACTGGGAAACACATGGTGTGAACTGGCCAAGAGCATTCATGGGTCAGGAACAGCTTCCAGATAAGGACTGGTCGAGTAAGCTGGGTCTCTACCTCTGGAAAGGTCAGGAACAGCAGAAGTGGTGACCAGCCAGGGGATCTGGGGTGGCCACAGGTGCCCCAGGAGCAAAGGATTGCTCCAAACAGAAAAGGCCATTCAGCAAGAGCTGAATTATTAATTTCACGCAGTTTCAGTTTCCTCAGCATCCAAGCAGAAGGGTGGATCTGGCAACCTTGACCGTGCTGTTTCAGCTGTATTTTCCTGCTCTCCCAGC
The DNA here is from genome assembly GCA_034008185.1 of Gorsachius magnificus. Taxonomy (NCBI): domain Eukaryota; kingdom Metazoa; phylum Chordata; class Aves; order Pelecaniformes; family Ardeidae; genus Gorsachius; species Gorsachius magnificus. The sequence goes on from CM067091.1 coordinate 9,874,005, forward strand.
TCTCTGCTGCTCTCTCCCTGCCACGTGCAGTTCCTTGTCCACCTATTCACTGCAGGGTAGGTCCACACTGTCTAAACAGTGCCCTAGTCAGGACTTATACGCCTGTAACGGAACCTGATCATGCCTGGTCTGCCTGCTCTCCAGTCTCCTGAAAGTCCCCTCAGACCCTGACAATAAGCTCCCCAGTTATATGTTCCCTCCAAGAGCTCTGTTGCACCCCAGGTTTATGGCACTAAGCCCTGGAGAAGCTCCCAGCTATTGCTGGTACCAGCCATGCCACCCCAGCTGTCCCCTGTCCTCTAGAGGCTGGGGCACTCCAGGATGAAGGACAGGGGTTCCTGCATCCTTAGCAGATCTTTGCTCAATGCCTACACTGATTCCAGCCACTGGACACAGTGAACTGCTCTGCACTGTACAAGTCCCTGTCCCCTGTCCCACTCCACCCTCCTGCCCTTCCCTGCCCTGCTGATGTACAGCCAGGACTGCCCTGCTTGGCAGCTCCGCTTATTTCTCTCCTTGCCTTTCCCTTTTCAGAACCAATGCCTTGGTCCCTGTTCTGACCTCAAGGCCAGTCCTTGAGCTGTCATACTGGCTCTTCCTCACTCTTCTTCTCTCCTTTATCAAACCTTTCCTGCAGGACTTTATAAAATTTCTTCTAAAGAGAAGTTACAGTCTGGGGAGATGAGGCAGTGCCATGTGCCTGATCACTGCAGGACCACAGAGTGTATGCCCATGGGCGAGGACCCTGTATGTAACCTCCCATAAATAAACAGCTCTTGCAGAGCAACTCACATGTCACTGCGCACTGTGGGCTTCAAGGAAAAGCTGGGGAGATTCGCTTCCATGATGGCGTTGAAGCCAGAGTTGCCGATATTCCTCACCAGCTGCAAAACAGCCAAGCTAGAGGTAACATGGGACATGCAGCAGCTCTACATGCAAGGCAGCTCCAGGCTGAGATCCTGACCAGGTATTGAGGGGATGTCAAGGGGTGCAAGGATGTGTGTGCGCAATGGCCAGAGACTCTGCCCTGACTCCTACTGCCGAGATCTCCCAACTCCATCAGTGCAACCAACCCCAGAGCTGACCCCTGGGCAAGCAATGATCCCTGCCAAACACTGCCATCCCCTGTCCTGATGCCCACCAGCTTCCAGCAGCTCCCATCACAGCCCTACCAAACCCATGAGCACCTGGAGCATTGTGGCCCTAAAACAGCCCTGTGCAAGGTCTCCAACCCCCTTCCTGCCCCACACTCTGCTCTACCCCAGTTCAAGCTTGGCCTTGCCCCATAGCTCTCCTGCACCAGGGGACGCAGGTGGGGAAAGGGGAGGGAGACAGGTAACCCAGCAACAGCGAAATTACTCCCCCTCTCTCCTCCTTGAAGATGACAATTCCTGCCACGATAACCTGGGAATTACAGGGGGGTATGGGTCAGTTTTAACAGGTGAAAACCACAAGAAATTAACTTAGTTTCAGAAAGGCCACAGCAGAAGCAGGGGGAAGCTTGATGACAGAGCGCACCAGCAGTGTCCTACCAGCAATTCAGAGGTTGCCAGCTTGTCCAGCGACAGCGACTGGATGCGGGAGAGATGCACACCCATCTCTCTGTGAATCCCAGAGCACTCTATGCAGATCAGGATGCCCAAGTTAATGGAGAGCCAAGTGGGATCTGCAGAGACAAGACTGCCAGGCTCACACACATCTCCTGCCTCTCCATCCCACTGGCCCCCCACTACCCCAGGGCACAAGCTCCACAGCAAGACAGAGGGGAAGGGCAAGACTGCAGATGCCTGGGGGTCTCCAGGGGCTGGATGCTGCAGAAGGCAGGGCAGAACTCTACCTGCCCAGCAGAGAGGAATTATGGCGGCCTCATGGCCAGGGGCAGGCCCTCACCTGGGGCAGAGCAGTCGCAGCACTCCCTGTTTCCAGGCATGCCTCTGACCTCCTCGATGATGGCCTGGATCAGCTCCTCCCGGCTACTCTCCTCTCTGCCCTGTACCTTGCTGAATGCCACGTTCAGCGCCTCCTCCTTGCTGTTGCTGAGGACGGACACCCAGCTGCACAGGCAGAAAGCAGCTGAGGAGCGAGGTCCTGTGCAGCCATGCTCAGGCTGCAGGGTGAGGAGGGCAGCAGGGCTTATCCCACTGCTGTGGGGGAGATCCTGCTCTGCCCCAGCCTGCACAGCAGCCACCACACACAACGGTCCTGCATGAGACCCCAGCAGAAAACTGGACCAGGAGCCTCCATCAAGCTCCATGTCCTGCTTGTGGCCAGCCAGCGCCCCCAGAGTGACTGGGACATAGTTAGGATGGGAAGGGGCTGCGGCATGCTGCCTAATGAGCCAAAATGCTTGCTTCTCATTGGCAGCCAGTGGAGCATTTTTTGGTCTGCAGCGAGGCACTGGCAGTACTTACGCAACACAGTCTTGCTCATCCTCTGCCAGGAAGCGGTATGTGCGGTTGTCTGAAACACACAGAGCCAGTCTCCTCTAGGTACCCTGCCCATCCACCTCACCTGCCAGGCTCCCTTCAGCGCACAACGTGCCTGAGCTGGGCTCAGCAGAGCCAGGAGCAATCTCCAGCCCAGGCAGCTGGGGTGACAGTCACCTCTGTCTCGCTCAGCCCCTCCCCAGGTGAAGGGACCTACCTGCGCCTGTACCAGGAACAAGGGATGCTGGTGTTAGCTAAGCTGCTTGCACTACACTTGTGTGGTGCCCATGCAGTGCACACTGCCCCACGGCAGGGCTGTCTATCTCACACCCTGTGTGTGCATCACTGCTCCTGAGAAGAGCTGCCTCCTGGCACAATTTCCCCAGGGTAATCCCCCCAAGCTGGCCTAAAGCTGCAGAGCTTCCCCTCATCCCTGCCTGCACTGTTGGTCTGAGTCCAAAGCACTGCTGCCTGTCTGGGCCTTTCCCAGAGGAACCGCAGGGCAGGCACCAGCACTCACAGGAAACCAGATCGAAGCATTTCTTGTCATCCATGTTTGGCTTCACCTGGCAGGTCAGTAAATTCAGCTTGGCTGGTGGGCGGTTGGGCTGCAAGCAGAACGATGAAGCATCAAAGAGCTGTGGTCCAGGGGTGACAAGCACTGCCTGGCTCTGGAGGCAGAGCCATGGATCTTTGGCTCCACTCTCAGGAACAATGCAAGAAATAGCAACATGGACTTTTTCTTTCACAATAGCCACCCCAGGCTTGGAGCTAGGTCCCCAGGCTCATGCCCCTCCCTGCACACAGGCACACCTGGACCTCCTGTGTTTGTTTAAAGCTCTCTTGGGTTGCAGGGACTCAAGTCTCAATAGAAAGCCTCCTATGCCAGGGCAGCCCAGCAGGGCAAGCAGCAGGCACAAGGGTTCTCATGAGCCCCAGGAAGCTGCCGGCACGTCTGGCAGTGGCAGGCTCTATGGACCCTGCAGGGGCAGGCCAGCAGCTCCCAGACAGGAGCAGAGCAGAGTGGGACAAGTGGTTCTTACCATGCTGTGAGAGATGGTCAGGTAGCCATTGCTGATGGTGCATTTCCTCTTCTGCCAGACTTTTCTCAACCTGGAAATGAGCAGAGGGTGAACCAAGAGGACACTCATGTGGAGGAGCAGACGTACAATGCTGCACAGTGCTAGCAAATGCAAGAGCCATGCAAGGCACTGCACAGGGCCACAGCTCTCATCAGACATGCCAGCTGGGCTGCCACAGGGTCTGTCACTCTTGGTCTGTTCTGGGCTGAGAAGGAACCATATTGCATGACAGGCTTGTACAGACAGGCAGCACAGCTGCTGTGCAGGTGATACAGGCACAGAGCATCAATCGGGGCAACAGGACCTGCTAGCGGAGCATAAAGCCCTTTGCAGAAAACATCAAACACCATCACCTCCAAACTGCTCCCAGGCTGTGCCTGCTATTTGGGGCAGACTGTAACACAGGGGAAAGGCAAAAGAGATACACCCAAAAGGGGAGAGACCCTGAACTTCTGTCTGCATTGAAGGAGACTCCTGAGCCCTAGTTCATTATTTTCTACCCCGTTTCAGGTTTTTCTAGGACACTTCACAGCCCTTTCCAGGTGTGCAAGTCTCCAGCACAGGACCCCTGTGATTCAAAGCAAGCAAACATCCTCCCATGATGATGATGATCCTTTTTCCAAAGACAGTGGAGTGCTTTCCAGGAACTCAGCATATGGCTCCTGGGAAAGGGGTATAGGATGGCTGCTGGCTCTCTCCCCTCTGGCCCAAGATGCCATCCCTAAGACAGCACTGACCCTCGCTGTGTCCACATTTCTGCTCCTTCCCCTAATTCCCACAGTCAGGGAGCTGAGCCCAGTACTGAACTGTGAGGGCAGAGGGGTCTGAAAGGACAGGTCAGGGCTGGGGAGGAGGGGAATAGAGAAGAGAGCATAAGACATCACCAGGACCGTATGTATATAAATCCCCAATGCACCCCTGAGCATCTTCCACCTGAAGCAGAGGCAATGGAGGAGGTTCTGGAAAGCAATGAGTGCCTGGGAGAGGGGGAGAGACACTGACCCTTTCCTGTCCCTCTCAGCACAAGACTGTGGGGTGTTGGATGAAGGCAGTAGAATCCCTGCTGGAAGGAAAGATGGGAAGCTGTTTCTGGCTTCCCGTGGTGGGTGCAGGGGTCCTTGCCCTCAGTGCTCGCAGGACTTGAGATGGTATTGGGCAGCTTCACAGGAGAGGAATGCCCTTAAAGCTAAAAAATAGACACAAGTTGCCTGGAGCTCTCTGTTGAAAGCTGTTGGAAGCTGGGACAGTGTCGAGCACACCTTCATGTGTGCTTGTCCTGTTCCTCTGCCTTGAGGCCACCCCAGCAAGAGTAGGTTGGTCTGGGTGAGTCCTGCTCTAGCCCCAAGTCACCAAAGCACAACTGAAAAGGGAATGTTAGATTCCAACTTACCCATCACTTTTCTTGAAGAGTGTCCCCGACTTCTCTGTGCCATACTGCTTGTTCCCTTGCAGCTGGTGCATGTTGTACCCTGCCTGCTTGTTCCCAGGATCCTGGCAGAAGGAAAGAAATAGCAGCGAGGCCCTACGCCATCAGTACTGCTGGCAACCAAGACCATGCCCTCACAGGGCTGCTAGGGACCCTGTGCTCCCCCAGAGCTCACCAGAAACCCCATGGCTTTCTGCATCGGCAGGCAGGCACTATATAAGCAGCTGCCATGCCATGCCTTCTACAAGCACCACCCCCTGTTTCTTCACAAGAAGGATCAGACTTTACCTCTTTCTGATCCAGCTGCAATGCTGTTTTCAGCTGATCCCGAAGGGAGCAGAGCTGCTTCTTCTCCTCTTCCTGCTTGACCTTCATCTGAAAGATGCCAGAGCACAGTGAGCTGCTCACATGGCAGCAGGAGGGTCCCTCCTTCCGGGCACAACAGAGATGCCCCCATGCCACCCCCTGCCCTTGCTGCCTCCCTGCATCCGTGGGATGCACTGAGCCCCATTCCTACAGTGGGAGGCTGCCATTCATCCCCCGCAGTGCCTGGTATGTGGCATGTGCAAAAACCACTTCAGTGGAAACCTTGTTGAGGGGAGGGAACAGCCATGTCCCCAGCACCGGGAATCCTGCAACACGAGACCACAGGAGAGCAGTCTGCATCTTACTGAGGAAACAGCTGTTTGCAGCTTTCCACAGTGCAAAAACAACTAGCAGCTTGAAGGTCACTGTGGTGGTTGTTTTTCTTTCCCTTGGTAGTGTCAGTAATTAAAATAAGTAAAAGGTCTCCAAGCCATCAAAAAGTTGATGGACTTTGGCAAAGGAATGTGGCCCTGAAATGGAGCCTGGGGGTTTGTCTGCATGAGGGATCCATAAGACACTGCCTGCTGTGCTTGGTTACCCTGCTCTGGGGTGACGCTTCCTCTCTTTTTATTGCTTACATAATTAATGATTGCAAATTGTGGAACAAGCAGGGTAACACACCTAAAGCAGATTAATTCAAGCAAATCAGCAGATGCCCAGAGAAGACATGCACTACAGGACCGGGGAGACAAGTACAAGTGATGCTGACACTGTATCTGGGTGATGACCATAGAATCACAGATGTTTTCCAACCGTTTGGTTGGAAAGACCTTTAAGATCATCGAGCCCAACTGTACTTCTCCACCACTAAACCCTGTCTCTCTTAGAGACATAGAGGGAGACCATATCGCAAGCCTCTGCAAATCTTGACTTGCAAGGAGGTATGGATGAGCAACCCCAAGCAAACTGGAGCAGAGGTCTGGAAATGCTGGGAAACCAACATAAACCCTCTGCTACACTTGGAGGACATCGTACCACCAGAGACATGAGTGCTCAGCCTGTCTCTGAAAGCCTTGCCACTTGGAAAAACTCCTTTCTGTCTCCGGGCTGTGTATGATTGACAGAGCCCAAAGTCGAAAGCTAAAGTTCACAAGGCTTACATGACCTGCCTCTATAGCAAAACAAAGCCCCCAAGAAAATGCATTAAGAGCTTGAGTTGGCAGCAACAGGCTTGAAAACCTAAGAGCACAAATGAGAACTTTGGAATTCTGCAAAGCAGTGGCTTTGGCAGATGGCTATGTTAGTGCCTCCCTGGTACCCATGTCTCTATTCTTGTTCTTCCTACGCTGTGTCCTGGGGTACGGCACTGTAACTTTCCCACTCACAGCGATGGCTACATTTCACCCCTCCATGGGCCACTGCACATCAGAGGATCAGGAAATAATAATTAATAGATGTGAAGAGCTGCAAAAGTCCTCAGTTCTGCTTCTGCAGAGGAAGAGGAGGCCCTGGGGAAGACACCCCTGCTTTCCAGCCTGCTCCTGCTTGCTGCACCCAGCTTCAGATGAATACTCACACTCTGCAGCTCCGGGATGAGTTTCTCTGTAAATTCCTTAAGTTTTGCTGTTGTGTTTAAACATTCCTGGAAAAAACTGAGAGAAGAGGCTAATGTAAGGGCTTGTCCTGAAACCCTGTTCTTAGCACTGGCTGTGAAGCCTATAGACCAAGGCTCCCCTGAGCTCTTGCCGCAGAGCCCATCATGCCTTCAGCAGGCAGTGCTTTTGCTTCATAGCTGAAAAAAAAAAAGAAAAAAAGAAAAAAAAAAATCTTTCTCAGGAAATGTATTTCAGAAATATTTGGAGGCATTTAAATTCAGGGAGAGTGCTCAGCACTCTGTCATCTTTGCATCCCAGATTTCTGCTTTACACTAGCTTATAAAAATGTCAGCCTAAAGAGAGGAAACACACCCCATTGAGATCTTTGCCTCCACTGCCTCCAGCAGAAAAGGACTTTTAGCAAGTTACAGGGCAGACCAAGCCAACTGCAGAAAAGCGGGTCCTGCAAGCTAAGCCACCCTCGGGTCCCCTCTACAGCCAGTGCTTCTGGAGAGAAAAGGTATGCAGACAGGCTACCGGTCGCTCTTACTTGAACTGTGAGCTGCAGTGCTTGATGTGGTTTTGCAGTAGGTCAATCCCTTTCTTGGTTTTGATCTCATTCACTTTGATTAGATACTGAAGGGAAAAGGACACAGGGACTGAATTTGTAGCTTAGAAAGAAATGCCTTTTATGCACTTTTTGCTGGCCCCTTCTCCCAGAGTGTTGTGGCCCATTCTGTCAGTCTGTCAGCTCCTGTGGCTTTTATGGGGTGAGAAGATGGTGGCAAGCAGGGCCAGCACTTTGATCTGGCCAACAGAGTGGTGGACCCACAGTGGTGGCATTGGACCCTGGGCTTGCTGGGCTTTACTTATGCAGGGCAAACACTCAGTTAATAAACCCTCAAAGGTTCACCATTCATGGTGCCTTCACTGAAGAACATCCAGATTTCCTATAAACCTTCAAACCTTGTCACTCAAGAGCCAAGTTCCTCAAAAACCCCCTAGACTTGATGCACAAACTGCACCACCTCCACCCCACCTGACCAACAACATCAGTGCTGCAAGCCTGCCTGCTATGTGCAGCTGGCATCTCAGCCTGCCTTGAGGACCTTCAGAAGTGAGCTGAAGGTTCAGATTTCCAGCCCAAACTTATCTGCCACCTCACCCAGCCCATCCTCCACCATAACAACCTCACCTGTGAAAACAAACACTGGCCCTTTCATTCGGTGGACTGGCAATATGAAACAGTGTGTTATGCTGTGAAACACATTGAGTATTTTTCTATCCATCTCTGACTACTCTTACACCAGCATCAGCTCTTGTGACATTACAACTACTGTAAAACCAGTAACCTGCAAACAACCATTTCCAGAAGACCCACAGGCCAACATAGTAAATCACCTTCCAAACATGTTCAACATGGCCAACCTCAGACTTCCCTGTGTTTATTCCGAGGGGTCATTCAAAACACCCTTAATCCATCAGAAGAGGTGTTTCTTAGAAGACACCCTCTCAGGGCCCCAAATGCTACGTGTGGACTCACATCAGCACAGAATGAAACCTCCACCCGACCTACTGGCTCTGTATCTTCCAGTCTTCTACTCATGCTGTTGCTTGTGATGTGTGGCAGTGGGAGCAGGAAATCCTCTTTGCAGGGGAGTTGGGCTGAGTTTATACCAACAAGCAGAGGGAGGGCTATGGTGGGACTGTCTGAGAGGGAGTAGGGACCTCAGTTCCAGCAGCGCCCACCACGTGCAGTCAGGAAGAAGCTTGGATCCAAAGCCCTCGTGGGATTTTTCCCAAGTTATCTCTACTGTCAGGTTAACTCAAGCTTTGGCTAAACTCTTTGATCAGCCCCTGCCCCAGGTTGGCTTGAGCCTACCACAAACCAGGCAGCTCTCCAGATGAGGAAACATGCCCAGGGTCTCATTGGCACAATGGAGGTGACCTGCTGAGCAATGGTCCCTGGGGATCTGCAGCCTACCTTGGTGCTGCTCCCCAGGGGCCAAGCAGAGGGAGCTGCCGGATGCTGCCAGTGCTCCAGGCAGAGCCTGGGGGACTTCAGCATCCCAGAAAGGCAGAAAGGGACCTGCAATACCCTGGACACAAGCATCACTCATTGATGAGGGACAGAAGGCGGGCCTGAATGAAAAATCAGTGTGGATTCAGACAAAAAAGCTGCTTTGAAACAATCCCAGGTCAGATGGAAAGTGAGAAACCCCAGTGTGAGTCACTGCTGATGTCTGCCTGCTCCAGACCAAGCTCTGCTGGGGCTGTGGCACAGTTGCTGTGCACCAATGGAAGGGAAATTCATCCCTTTGATGCTGATTCAGTGACTCTAACACCGCTCCACGCAGCACAAGCTTTACCTCACACATGTTCAACTGGAAAGTCCTGCGCTCCTTCTCCATCTCCTCAGCAATCTCCCCACCGCTCACCTCGCTCCGCACCATGCCGTGCTGCTTCGCCAGCTCACGCTTCTCTTTTTCAATCTTGCCACTCAAGGAAAGAGGAGAGACACATGAAAGGCTCCATCCAACCGCTTGCTGGTGAAGGCAGACAAAAAACAGCCTTCAAGTCTAGGCCTCGGGGTGAGGGAGCCTGAAGACTTACAGTTTACTCTCATAGTCTTTGCAGGCCTTCTCAAAGGGCTTCTTGAACTCCTAGGAGGAGCCAAAGGCACTATTTAATGACTATGATCAGGACAAAGCCTTCCTCATCCTCAGCATACTGTGCTTCCATCGGGTCACCCCAGCATAAAGGCCCTTGGAGACCTAGGACATGACTGTCTACAGGAGTGTCTCTCCCCAGGAAGGTCCTTGCCTCTCCTCAGTGCACAGTGGACAAGCACGCTCATTAGTGCAGGTTCACTCACAGGTACATGCTTGCGCACACACACGCAAATACAATAGGCTCCAAAACATATATCATACATATGTACATCACATAGGCATGTACATAGCAGTACCCAGCTCTAACACCTTCCACAGACACACAATTTTAAGGGCAGAAGGAATTGCTCAGACATGCATGAGCCAGAAAGTACCAACCAGGTCCTCACCTGCTGAAGCCAGAATGTCATGTTTAACCAAAACACCACTCAGAAAGACATCAGAAACCCACCCAAACCTGGCAACATCAGCACAATCTGATTCTTCCCCAGGTATTCATCTAATGGTGAATTAGTCGTGCTGCTAAAACGCCGTCGTTTGTTCCTCATTTGATTTTGCATGACTTTAGCTTCTCTCTAGTGATTACCACCTTGATATGTTCATCTGCATTTGTCCAATAAATGCATTTACTCAGATCACCCATGTTCTGCCCTGTTCTCACCACTTACTGCTCTGCAAACCTCTGTGTCAAAGAAAGACAAAGTAAATCAGGTTGGAGGGGACTTCAGGAGGCCTCTGGTCTAACCTCCTGCTCAAGACAGGGACAGCACTGAATTCAGACCAGGCTTTGTGCAGGCAGATGTTGAAAAACCCCAAGGATAGAGATCCCACAGCCTCTCTGTCCCAATGCCTCTCTGTCCCCTGAGGTAAAATTTCTTTATTTATGGCAAGGCAGAACCTTGTCAGGACAGATCTTGCATTTGTCTCCATTCTAATGAAAATGTCAAACTGATTCATGTCAGCCTCTGATTCCTGTTGGATCCCTTCAGCTTAATCATGACTCCTTGCTGGCAGCTGGGTTTTTTTCCTCTCTCTCTCTGCCTGTTTTCTTGGTTCCCAGTCTTCCTGACATCATCCTTAACAATGCAAATAGTGGATTTTTTTTTGTTCGTATTTTATATTCTTTTATCAATTTACTTCACACCAGAAGTTCCATAATTTGCTCTCTCCTTCTCCTTTCATGCTCCTGTACAGGACAAACTTGCAATTGGATGCCTAAATGCTCATGATTTGTTTCAGTATTTGGCAATTAGTCCTTCAGAAGTCCACAAACCCCACCACGGTTCCCATCCCTCATTCTGCAATCCTGTCCAAAACTTTCCCTCCACTTTCCCAGAGGTCCAGCTGTTTGCTCAAGGATCCCCAGCCCAGGTCTGATATAGCCCAGCTGCAAAACCTGCATCAAGCACCTGATGAAACTGCAGAGCTGGGAGAAAAAGCTGGAAAAAAAAAAAGTCTATGTAGTGGAACCATACCAGATTAAAAAGGTAAAATTACAGAGTAAAAATGGTATCACAGAAAAATGTAAAATCCTTAAAGAAGAAAACACAGGGGATTTGTCAGCGTATCAGTAGGTCTGGTGGAAGACAGCAATGACCAATAGCAAGAATCTTGCAGGGAGCAGCAGTGCTGCCCCTGCTCCTCTAGGGCTCGTCTGCCTGGCCAGCACAAGTCCTCAGGTGTCTCATCATGGTGCTGAGTGTATGAATGCCAAGCTCATAAAATCCTAACAATCTTGTGTGTGCATCAGCCAATGAATAATTGGTTTACTGTTTCAAGTTGTACATACCCTTCTTGCAAAGTCTCTGTGCCCAAAACCACCCAGAGGGGAACAGTGCCAGGTCACAACTGGCAGCTGCTCCACCACGTTAGATGCAGGCTATGAGCAGCAATCCCTTGACAGTGACCTCACTGCAGCATCATGATCGGGATCGGTCCAGCCTCCTCACCCTGAACATAGGCACAGGCCCCCCATGCAAGCAGAGGCACCCAGAAGTAATCGTGCAGAGCTGAGGGGCTGAGTACAGCCACAGGGACTTAGTGGTAGGAATGTGTGTGCAGACTTACTCACCAGGGACCTTCCCATGGCTTAAAAAAAAAAAAAAAAAAAAGCAAAAACTAAATATGATTTTGACGCTTTTCCTAAAGTCTACACTGATGAGCACTGTGAAGGTCTCTGATGTGTCTACAGTGCTGAAGATCAAATTGTGTGGTCACTTCAGTACTTGCTACTCTGCCATCTCTGAGAGGAACCTGCAGCTGGTAGATGCACACATGCATGCTCAGATTCACACCAACATCCATGTGCTCACACACATAAATGCAAAAGCCACATGTGGGTCTGCAGAGGGGAGGGACACACCCCCCTCACTGGGAGGTTGTGGGTGAGTTTGTGCACTGGTGGCCAGGGAAGATAGCAATATTTGGTGCACAACACGCTGATTTTTCCCCACATAGAGAATGCCACCAGACTCCTCTGGATTCAGCCAGATGCCTACAAACAGGCAGAGGTCCCAGCTAAGGGGCACCATTATCTTGACCTGTGATGTGAGGCGCCAGCCTCAGGACGGAGCAATATCTGGTGCACAGGAGGTACAGGCAGACCGGCCCTTCCAACACTTATCCCTGCCAGAGGGCAAGACGTGAGCCAGGGATGAGAACCCTGCAGCTGGTACCCACTTTGCCTCCAGCCACCCGCTTACCAGCCCCACCTTAGTGCAGCCCTTTCAGTCCCTGCTTACCCCTTTGAGCTCTTTCATGTCACCCTTTATTAATGACTCCAGGGAAAAGTTAATGTTGTGGTACAAGCTCTGCCACTAGAAAGGAAAGAGAGAAATCATGGTGCTAGCACTGCACCCCTGCACCACTCCTTGTGCAGAGAAAGCAGAGCTGTTTGTGAGCCTGCAGAGGAACCACTTTGGAAAGCCTCCAAAAAAAACTCAGTGTTGGTGAGAACCCAGCTTCAAGCAGGATGGTGGACAGGAGCCCTCCAGAGGCCTCTTCTGAGCAGCCTCAGAGATCTGCACAGGTGGCTCCAGCCATGCAGGCTGCACCACTGGCTCTGCAACCACATGCCATGGCCTCCTGCCTCCGTCTGGGGAAAGGGAGAAGCTTGGACGTCCAGGCTGTGGCTCAGAGCCCTGCTGCTCTTCCTGGGGGCCCCCACCAGCATCCCCTTGCAAACCAGAGCCCCCACTCTGATGTACATGCAGGGGACAGAGCTGCCTACCAGGCTCCTGACGGCAGTCAACAGCTCCTGGGAGAAGGCAGCAAAGGTGCTAAAGGCACTGGCCAGCTGTTCCTCGCCCTCCAGGTGGTAGTTGGCTGAGAACTTCTCCTGTGCAGCAATGTGGGCTTCGAGGTGGCTGATGAGGTCTGGGGAAACGTGGATGGGCTCGAATGAATGCAAGGGGAAGGTCAGGATGAATGCCCAACCCCTGCCTCCCTGCTCAGAGTCACCATGCCCGGGTCTGCTCACACACCCAAGCTGGCTCTTGTTGCCTCCTGATGCCACCACCACTACCACCCAGCTATAGGGACCCTCAAGACCCATATTCCCTGCTGTGGTCAACGGAACCTGCAGCAAGGACTCCCCTCATCCATCCATTGGTGTCTCCCCCCTCCTAAGGCTCCATTCTGCCCTGACCTTGTCCACAGCTGTACTCCGCCTTGGCTGCTTTCCTCATCTTCTGCAGCACAGCTCGGTCAGCATCCAAGCCCTAGGAAATGCAGAGGAGATAGTCACTGACTACATCTATACATGCATTTCCATAACCCACAGGGCTTAGCACAAGCCTCAGCATCCTCAAGGTGGACTGTCCTGCCAGCAGGTGATGATCTAGTGGTAGTAGTCCATATATACCTTAAATATCTGCAAGCCTTCCTGATGTTCTTCTGGAAGAAATGCCAAACATTAAGAGAGAACAGGAAAATATATTAGAAAAAGAACATACAGCATTGACAGAAAACATGGATTTCAGTGGCAAGAGACTGTTTGTTACAAAGTGTATTTCCATCACTGTCAGTGTCATTCTTGGGCTGAGACGAGGAGGCGTAGGTGGCTGAGGGGAAATGTTTGGAGGCATCTAAACTCTCTGGCTATGACTGGGTTACAGACATTACTTCATACAAGTTATGCTTGGAAGGGCTCTTACGCGATCTCTTGTTGGGAGCAGGATTATTGTCAATACCAGATCAGATTGGCTGTGCTTTGCTTAATTGGGCTTTGAACCCCTCCAAGGACGGAGGTCACCTCTCTAGTGACCTCTTGCAGGGCTGCACCACCCTCTGCAGAAGAAACTTTTCCTAATGCCCAACCTGAACTTCCTGAGCCACGAAGTGGATATTGCTGCAGGTTGTATCATCTGATGTTGCCCAAAAGAGCTTGACACCATCACCTATAACTGCCCTTAGATGAATTGTGGGCTGCTGTCAGACACCCCCTCTTCACCCAGCTAAATCAGACCAGCTCTGCTTCTCCATTACCATCCACTGACACTCCCTGGTTTCTCCACATCATTGCTGACTGGGGATAGTGTTTCAGTTGTGACCCATTCACTGGACAGAAGTGAGCCCTGACAGTTCCCACATTAGGCTGGCCCTGCAGGGAGTGACAGGGTTTCACTCCGAGTGTTGTCCTGACAGTGCCAGAGCTCAAAGACAGGGCACAGGTTTTTAACATCCATAAACACTGATTTGTGGGAGCAAACAGTTTTATAGCAATTTGAGAATGCAAAGAACAGCTCAGGGTAGACTTGCATGCTACAGCTAAGGCTATTTAACAGCTGAGTGGGTGGGCGGGTACCCAGGGGAGCAGTACCACCACTGGCCTTGTTCTCTGTTGTGCACTGCATCAGCCAAGCCACGCAGCTGAACCCATGTGGTAGAGGAGGATGTGAGTCAAGCTTTGTTTGGGCCAGCACAGTCAAGACTGTGCCATACACGGATGTCAGCATAAACATTCAGGTACCCAAGGAGCAAAGCGCTAGAAACTTGCCTGCCTGCATGTTTCCAGAGTTTAGTGCAGCAGGGATGTTGGGAACTTGAATTATGGACTTATAACCCAAGATAAGAATTGCCAGGCTTTCTGCTCCTCAGGGAAGAGCTGCCACCCATGACTCTTAGTGCCTGTACCTTCTTGTCCAGCTCAATTTGGAACTGAGGTTTTCCAGCCAAGCTCTCAAAATGAGATTCCTGGGGCAATTAATGTAAGACCTCTAGGCCAGCAGGACTATGCTCACACTAAGCATTGTAAATGCAAGGAATCCATTATTATGGTTCAAAGAAATCCCCATGAGCCAAGGTCAGAAAGGCAGTGGTGGGATATGGCACCTGAAGCTTCTGACCATTGTCCTTTGGCAAAGCTGCTGGAGTAACTCATACTCCCCCATGTTCAGAAAATGACTTTAGGTTAATCCAGGACTAACACGTCCCCCCTCACAACTGCATGGTTACTGTGAGTGCTGCTGCAAGGCAGGCACAGTCCCCTCCTGGGACACAGCTCTCTGCAGCTGTCTGAGCCATTGCATGTGGGATTCATCTCACTAACCTTAGGCATCCCTTCAACCCTTCTTCAGGTGAAGCCCTTTTAGCTTAGGTAAAGCCCATCTGCCTTGCAGAGGCTCCACAGGTGCAGCTTTCCCAGTTCCAGCTGTCTCTCAACCCTACAGCAGACTTTTAGCCACAGAGTCAGACTCAACCTCTTCCCTTCCCTGTCTGCCCTTGTACATGGCACTGGGAGGGAGCAATTTGGAGCCTGCTGCCACTGAGACCCTAATCTCCAACCTCCTAGTGGCCTCCAGAGCCTCTCTTCCCTCTACTGCTGGGACCCACCTTGACCAGGATGGCTATCTCCTTCCTGAAATGTCCCTGGAGCCTGTCCAGGTCCCTTGTGATGCCAGTCATGTTTTTACTTCAATCTTTTACCAGAAATTCAGCTCTCCACACATAGATGCTCAAACCTCCCACATCTGTGGCCTTCCTCTTCCTTTCTCCTGACAATCCCCTCCCTGAAGGTGTAACCTCAGTCCAAAGTGACCCATCCCCACCTTTGGGACCATTTCCTGCCTGCTGGGCTGATGCTCACAGGCCCAGGGGCTTCCCTGCTTCGAAGGAGCAGCACCAGGGTGAGACTGCTCTGTGGCATCCCAGAGGCCATCACCATCAGGCACCTCCACCTCCCCAGGGCTCCCCCCATCCAGCGAACCTGCAAGAGGCAGCACTCCCTCCAAGGATCATGAAGTGTGTATGAGTACAGCTGCTGGCCACAAGGCAGGAAATTACATACCTGGCACTTGACACAGGAAACTTCAAGCTCCCTTCCCTGCCTGTACTTTTACCTGTAGTCATTTGCCTTGCAGACACAGATCTGGTTCTGTACTCTGCTGAGCTGCGTGACTTCCCCTTTGGAGACCTGCCTTCAGTGGTGGAAAAAATGGCTGATGTCCTCCCCCTGCAGCTCAGCACTCCTTCCCTCTGCTGCCCACACGGCTACCAGGCTCAGCGCACACTGTGCTAAGGCTCTCCCTGCTCAAGGACAGCCTCTTGCTGTGTTTACTGCTTTACCCCACACAGGTGCTGCTCTCCATTACAAGCAGGCGCCTGCTAATGGCTCTTTGCATGCACAAAGACGTTTTGCTGTACAAAGCTCCCCACACCATTGATAAAAGCTGCTGGCTGAACCACTGCAGAAGTCACCAGCATTTCTGTCTTTCAGAGGTGAGACCAAGGAGCATAAGGACCCTGTGGCTCCAGCTTTTCCAGACCTGTTTCCATCCTTGACTGTGATTTCCAGGGTGCTGGGGTCACAGCATACTTCTCCCTTTTCACTAGTTTTCAGGAGTGCAGAAAAACACAGACTGAGAGCGGCCATCTGTACATGTTGTCTGATGTCTGCATAGACACGGCATTAGCACCCATAAGACAACCTTGCATGAGCCTATACCCTGTGTGGGACTCGGCAGTCTCTGGAAAGGCATCCAAGCTTCATTTAAAGATGGAGACCAAGCATTCTCTTAATCTCTTGGCCATGCACACCAGTAGTTCATTATGTCACAGCTAAAATACTGCAACTCATTTCTTTTTCCATGTCAGTTTCTTCTTCATCTCCCAGCTGCTGGCTCTCACTTGCCCTTTGCCAGCACCGGGGTTTTCCTCCCAGTGAAAGCACACAGAGGTGACAGCTGAGCTACTGCACAGGACAGAAGGGATTAAGTCCCAGGTGAGCGCCCAGTCAGTCTCACCTGGCTGCACAGCAATAGCGTTTTGGGCTCAGGGATGAAGCAAAGCAGAGGCCAGCGCTGATGCAAGCAGAGAGGATCCTCCTCTAGGACAGGCAACTCCTGCCCACACCAACACCCAAGTAAGAGCAACTGGGGATACCCCATGATGTTGGAATTTCTCCTTGCTATCTGCTCTAGTCCAGCCCTGATCTGCACCCAAAAATGAAAGCATCTCCCCATGTCTCCCAGCTCACACAAATGCTACTGTCTGGCCAGTACGGCTCATGCCACCACTCCCTGCTTTCACTGCAGCAAATCCCCTGCGGACTGCACTGGTGGTTGGTGCCACACAGCAGTGGGAGAACCACTTTGACACGTGAGTCCCAAGCCAGGAGCTCTGCAGACGTGAACAAGTTCAGCAATGTTTCTGTCTAACCACAGCTTCCTGATATAGCAGCTCTGTTTTAAAGGACTGAAGTTTTAGCTTTGCTTGGGGTGCAAGCAATAGAGTAACAGTTGAAAATTAAGCAAGACAAGGAAATTGCCCCACGCCTAGAGGCTCCTGAACAAATCCTGGCCTCCGGAGGCCTGAGAAGAAGAAAACCTCCATGACTACCAGTGGCAGAATGATCTACAGGAGCACAGCTCCCCATCTGCTCCAAGCCTGCAGGCGCTGGGGAACTTCAGGGCAGTGCAGCAGTCACAGTCCACAGACAGGCCCTGATAAAGTCCTGGGCACCATCCCCTCATCTGCTGAAACTACAAAATAGTGAGAGAGCTGGCGTGGTGGTGGTGTGGTTTGGTTGCTCCCAGCACATTTACCAGACCTATCAAGAGGAGGCACCAAGAGGCTTGGAGCCGTCTGGACCACCATACGGAGAGCCCCATCACAGTGGCAACATCTCATGGATATTTTCCACGGGGTGGGGGAGGGGGGGGTGGTGTCAGGACTTTGGTTTGCCCAGGAACAGGCCAGCATGATGGTTACAGTATACTGGCTGTAGTTTTCAGCTAAGTCCCTAGGCGGGTCCAGGTGAGCTGTGGAACGCGCTCAGTGGGAAGCCTGGACCCTCCACTGAGCTGATCTTGCCCTCACCCACGGTCTTCCCCAGGCATTGAGCTCTACAGCTCGCTCCCTCTTGTGCCAGCAGCATGCAGGAACCCCTTCCCCTCCGGCACCACACCTGATGATGCCTGTCAGGGTCTTCTGGCTTTTGCCATCAGTCAGAAAACAAAGTTTGGGCATTTGGCCCAAATAAGTTTTGCATTGGATGCTGCACTCAGCAGCCAGGTCTCACTCCAGCTCTGTGAATTTTTGGAACCACTCATGCATTTGGCTTCCAAACATCCCACCTCAGCATATCCCACAGCTTAACTCTGAACAAGCGAGGAAACCATCCTGCCAACCCCCAGAACTTCCTTTAAGTTTTTTGGTTTGCTTTTAGTTTGATACTTGTTTGGTCAAAGGGTTCTGTCCCCAACAACTGACACTTGTCCCCTGGCCACCACGACCTGTCACAAGCCTTTACCAAATCTTTGCTTTGAGTGTTTTGGAAACATCCAGAGATGCTCGCACCACTCTCAACTCACGGCAACAAACGATATGGCGATGCCTGAATCGGGTGCAGATCCTGCAGGATCACAATGGTGATGGCCCCCCCAACCCCTTGGGATGCACCCCTCTGGCCCCCTGCTTACCTCCTCCAGGCTGTTGGCAGTGGCCTTGCAGCGTCCCATGTGGCTGGCAAAGGCAGAGGTGGTGGGTGAACTGAGGTCCTCCTCTGTCTGCAGCACGAAGTCGCACACTGAGATGAGGGCCGCCATGGTGCTGCAGCGAGGTGGAGCCAGGAAGGGGAACTGCTGGTGGGAACTGCTGGCGGGAGCTGCGGTGGCGCTGGGGCGGAGGTCTGGGGTCACACAGCTGCCAACAGTGAGGCAGGAGGGAGCCCCTCATCTTGCACACCCACACCCCAAACAGACACCCCCAGACACAGTGTGCACACACTGACACCGCATGCCCAGGCACACAGCAGCATGGCTACAAATCCTGCAATTGTAAGCTGAAATATTTTGAGGAAGGCTGAGTCAGACACACTTTGAGTCACAGGGAGTCCCAGCCTGGTGGTGCGGTAGAAAACGTAGCCAAGCGTGGCTGCAAGAGCCAAGAAGCTGCCTGGGGATATGCACTGAGTGTGCTGGGATGCACTGCTCACTGCTGGGGTGCACCAGGCACTGTTTGCAAAGGCAACATTCCACATGACAAGCCCTCCAGAAAGCCGGGGGTGACGCAGCACTGGGAGCAGCACTGACACACCCCAGGGCCCCACTTTAGCCCCACAGAGGTGCTACATGACCTGAGCCCTTTGCAGCCTGTTTCGCTCCCTCTGCAGCCCAAGAGTCCCCTGGGGGGAGAGAGGGTTCCCCCTTTGCCATTCTGGGGCCCCCCACCCAGCAGCTGAACTCTGGTTCCCCTGGGGGAGCACCATGTCTGCCCCAGACTCGGACTCAGCTTCAGGACCAGCCAGAGTCCTTAACTGCTCCTTACCTGCCTGCCTGACTCTGCCCAGCTAGTTTTTCTCCCCAAAATTTACTCTATTCCTGTCCCATTCAAAAGACAATCAGGCAGCCATCTTCACTATAAAACCCTACTGTCAGTTAATTTCTTTGGAAATGCAATGGTCCCTCTGAGCATCATCTTCTGCATCAGAATGAGAACCCTCAGAAGGAACCTGTCCTGTCAGAATTCAAGGTGAAGCACCTCCACTTGAGATTAGATCATGTCAGGGCTTGTCTGTGGAGAAGACAGGAACCCTGGGGCACCAGAGACCATGCTGAGAACAAGTCTCATTTCATTTACATCAGCCCAACACCATGATACAGATTCATGCTGATGACCCCATGCCAATGTCCCAGCGCTGTGTTATCTGGGAGGAAGGGTGAAGGCACATCCGTGAGGACTGCCTGAAACAGGCTGGCCCTCGGCTCCAGAATGCAGCTACAAAACACAAGCAGCATCAGAGAGAGCAGTCAAGGAGCTTTTACTCCTGTGGAAATTAAAAGCCAAAATGAAGTTTGAAGCAAGCCTGAATCCAACCCAGCACATGCAGGAAAAGCTGTTAAGCAGCTTGTAAGGAATAGCAGCCAGAAAGTCTGTGTCCTGGGGAGTGCTACCATGTCCAGAGCCAACTCCAACTCCAAGAGCTGTTCCTGTGCTCTTGGCACAACAGGAAGCTCATGGCTACCTTGGCTCTGTCATCCTTCTCCCTGGGGACCCCCCTTCAAAGGTCTTCCAGGTTCTACCTCCACCAGGACCCTACACCAGACCTGCCTTTCCCCCATACAATGTGTTTTGAACTCTTCAGGCAAAGGCCTGGGAAGTGCCAAGTGTTGTCAAGCTGGGGCATGGATGGCTCTGTATGTCTCCATCTCCGCCAGAATCGCTCTCAATGGCAAGAGCTGAGCTGTTTCCAGCCGCCATGTCTGTGGCAACAGCCTCAGCAGACCCCATTTTCCCATCCTTCCACCCTAGTCCCACAAAGAACAATTTCTTCCCCAAGGCTATAAATGTCCTTCAAGGAGTTTGCCTTATTTAGTAGGTTGGTTACTTGGTTTCTTAGCATCTCATGATGACTTAGCATGAAATGTGACTCCCCAAAGAGAGGTCACTTCTGCAGGTCTCTCACTCTGAAGGTTGCTTCTGCACCTGAAGGATTTCCTTAAACTTTCTGGTCCAGTCTCGATTCCTGCAATAATCACCCCTGTCTTTGAGTAGTCCTGTGCTGGAGAGCATTTATCCATTGATGATCTTCTCGCTGATGTATCCAGGCATGGTGTAGATCAGAAGAACCAGGAAGACAGTCAGAACAGCGACAATGAACAGCACAATGATGTATTTCTTGTACCGCTTCCAGATAAAGAACACAAAGGTCTTCATGGGATTCACAAACCAGTTGAAAGAAGTTTTTGGCCGACTGGAACAGGAAGGGAGGAATAGATAAGCACAGGTTCAGTCCACAGAGCAGCATGTTGGCCCCTCTGCTTTGGTGGCCTACCACTCCCAGGGGTCGCCAGCTCTTCCTGCTCTTCCAGACAGGATCACCCTAGGAGCTGCACTAACTACAGTGCCTGTGAAATTGCTGGAGACAACAGGACCTGAGCCTCAGGACCCACCCCCACAGAGCTGTTCTGTACCCATGTGGCTAAAGGGTGTGCTCACACAGTTAACCCAGAGCTGCCCTTTTTTGTACAAGCAATGTTAGGGCATAGCTGCCTGGAGGGTACTGAGATCAGCCCTGGCCCAGATGCTGCAGCCCCAAGTCCTGCTGTACCCACTCGAGCTCTGGGAAGCCCTGGCAGCCCCAGCCCTGCAGACCCCACTGCCCAGGGCCTCACTGATTGCACTCAGCTTCCTGACAAGCAGATGCTCCCTGTCCCCATGCAAACAGCTGCTGAAAAGGCGGCACTGTCCCTCCATGTTAAAGGTGATAACACAGATACTCACTTGGGCTTTTCCAGTGGTTCAGGCTCTTTTCGGCCCAAACCAACAGGATTTTTCTCAGCCTCCTCCACAGTCAGCAGCTGGAACTCTGCTTCCACCTTACCCTGGAGGGGGAACATGTCTGAGCCACAGATGCACGTGTTGTGGGTGGTGAGCAATTGCATTGAGCATCACTTGGTTTGTATATTCTGTATAATCTATTATTATTATTATTACTTTTTTTACCCTCCATTTTATTAAGCTGTCTTTATCTCAACCCATGAGTTTTACCTTTTTTTTTCCCCGATTGTCTCCCCATTCCACTGGGGGGGGGGCGGGGGGGGAGGGAAGTGAGCAAGTGGCTGTGTGGTGTTCAGCTGCCTGTTGGGTTAAACCACAGCATAGGACTGGGTATTTTTCTCCCAGTTCCACTTACAGATGCTCAGAGCAATTAACTTTTCTCTCCAGGCATTAGCTACAGAGTCTCTCACTCTGCAGCCAGCAGAAACTGGGGTCTGGCCAGAAACCATTTTGCAGACAAGGCACTGTATTGTAATGAGATCCCCAGCTATCTGGATTTGTCCCACACTGGTACTGAGCAAAACTCACCCTTAGGGACAAAAAATGACCCACTAGCAGGGCCATCAGCAGTGAGTCTGCCCTGGGACAGCTGGCATCTGCCTGTCTGGGGTAGGCAGAGACCCTAGGACAAGCTTTTGTTGCTGTCCCGTCCGGTTGATGGGGAGATGTGTGCCTCTTGCTTTGCTCCCCCCACTGAACACTGCTCTGTGGGAAGCTCAGAGGAAGACATGAAGTTGGACACCCCCTGCATGCCACTGCAGCCAGCACGTCTGAGTAGATGAGGTGCTGGATTTGCAGCAGATGGGGCAAGTCTCCAGGACCCTGCACAAAGTCCTGGGCAGCTGGGTCATTGCTGCCTCTCTTATGTGCATGCAGGACAGGTTGCCATGTCAAGGCAGAGGCAAAACGTGGGCTCTCTGCTCACCTGTGCCAGCACCCTGCCTTACCGTCAAGAGGTACTTGTTCCCACTGGGGTCTGTAAACTCCACATCCTCTGGTTTGACTGAGCTACTCCACTTCTTTTTCTTCTTCTTCTGCTTATTCTCTCTCTCCTCTCTCTTCTCATCTTCTTGATCTTTGAGTTTGATGAAGGGCCACCAGCCCCTCATGCGCTTGTTTCGGAAGATGGAGAAGCGAGGTGTTGCATTCTCCTTCGCCATCTTGATGGTGCAATGCTCTGAGCTCTTGGCTGCCCGCACCATGTCATGCAGCTTCAGCTCGATGGAGCCTGCAGGCACAGTGAAGAGGAGGGCTCACAGTGAAATCCTGAGGTCAGCCCCACACACCATTTGGCTTTCTGTCTCAGCCACGCTCCCACCACCATGAATAGGTCCCATCTGCTGCAATGATACAGCAGAGTCCTGCACATTTACAGGTGGAGAACCTGAAGCTCAACATAACAGAGGACCAGCCCAAGAGTTAGAGACTGAGAAGCAGAAGCCACAGGTCTTGTCTCATCTCTGATGTGGCCAGTTTGGTTTGTGTGGTATAGTGGGTTATTTTCACTCCTTTACCATGTCCCACCCTGCCCTCCTCACATGTCCAAGCATCTCCTCCCGTCTCATTCCTGCAAATGTCAATAAAAAATTATAAAAACTCGGAAGCTCTTTAGAGGTTTCAAGTTTGTCTTACATCTGAAACAGCCTCAGTTCATTTCCCCCCTTGGCCTTGTGCCCTTGCTCTCCTTGGAAGGAGCTCCTGTCCCACTTTGGCACTGAGACCTTGCAACAAATCAGTCTTTTCACATACTGGTCTGTATTGGCAAAAGCATAGTCAGCAATCAAGGGATGTGGGTGTTCTCTGCTCAAGTCTGGTGAGACTGCGTCTGGATGCAGTGTCCCATTTTGGGTCCCCAACACAAGAAAGGTGTGAACTAACTAGAGAGAGTCCAGTGGCTGAGATGGTCAAGGCTAGAGTATGTGCCATAGCAGGACGGGTTGAGAGACCCATACGTGTTCAGCCCAGAGAAGAGAGGTCAAGGGAGAGATCTTACTGCATCTCTCACACCTTAAAGGAAGCTATAGAGCAGATGAAGCTAGACTCTTCTCAGAAGTGGATGATGAAAGCACATAAGGCAATGGACACAAGTTGCTGCAAGTAAAAAAAAATGAGAATTATGAGAATGGTGCAGCCAGAAAAAGGAGCCCAGAAGGGTGCTGGGAACTCCATCCTTGGACATACTCAAAACTCACCAAGACAAGGCCCTGAGCAACCTCAACTACATTGCATCTAGCCCTGCTTGGAGCAGGAGGTTGCAATAAAGACTGCAGAAGGCCCTTCCTACCTAGAAGTTCCTGAGGTTGTACAGGCCAGGAATCACTGGGACTGCTGTCTTAACATTTTCTTCAGTGCCTGAGCAGCATGGCTGAACCAACCACCATTGGAAGTGCCTCATGGAGATAAAGCCCTTTCAATACACCATGGAAGGTTGATGAATAAAGAGAGTTTTATCCTGCACAAGAGACAGCAGGGTAAAAGGGCTGCTTTATAATGGGAAGGCCAAAGTTTGAAGAAGGGAGGGACAACTGAATGGAGTGCTACAAACCTGGAGATGGCAGCAGAAGCAGGAGAGAAGCAGCAGCCTTTGTGCTAGCGTAGTGTGGGTGGAATCACCCACCAGCCCAGCTTTGTCACCAGGCCCTGCTACATGCCCAGTTCAGCAGGTCTGGTTACTGGGAAGTACCAGAGCAGCTGGGGAGCTCCAAGCCCCCAGTGATGGGATGTCACAACTTAAGTGCAAATGGTCTCAACAAAGGTCACCAATCCCTGTGCCCACAACGTAAGCTCCTGGGAAAGCTGCTCTTTGGCCAAGTCTTTGGGATCTGCAGATCTAAGTGAAAGCAGGGAAAATGAGCAAGTTTATCAGAAAGGTTGTGAGGAAGCAGAAGCTGGAAGTCCCGTGGCATGACAGGCCCTGAAAAAGGACACCAAGGCCCTGGGACAAGCATGCAAGCTCAACATGTCTGTGTAGGAGAGGTGCATCTCTCCAGGCTCTGCCTATAGCTCACATGGGAAAAACCAGCCTAGGTGACTGCTGAGATGAAGAGCTTGATCTGATGCTCCTTGTGTCCCTTCTCAGAGAACTGGGCCCCAGGAGAAATGCTGTAATACTCCAGCAAGGTGAGGGACAGGTGAACCCACTTCCAGCAGGTCACACCATACCTAGAAAGTCATTAGCTGAAATCCTGTCGTAATCCCAGACCTGGAGGACCAGAACAGCTGGTTCCCGAAACTCTGATTCCTCCACAGAGAAGACAGAGTCCTTCTTCTTGTAGGTGATCTCCTTCTCGGTTGGGAGATAGTTGAAGCGGAAGATGAACCTCCAGTTGAAATTGCCCTCCCCGGTCAAGGAGTTAAAGTGAACATCCGTCTCCTGCTTGCTGTGGTCAAGACCCTTCATCCAGCTGCAGGAGAAACTCAGTTATCTCCTACCCTTATCAGCCAGCCCCAAAAGCAGAGCAGAAGGATGAAGGGGCTGAGCTCCAGGGGGTAGCAGGAAGGAAGAGTCAAGGAGCCAAACAGGACCAACACCTGACCAACATCTTTGGGGGTACAGCAGTCCATGCAGGGGGACTGGAGTGGGGTACCTCATGCCAAGGCCAGGGAGAAGCAGAGGTTCAGAGGAGGCAGGGAGGGTGTGGGGCAGGGCAGGGAGCAGGACAACCAGGCTCTGGCCTCCTTCTGGCTCCTATCTGACCTTTTCACGTAGATGTCACTGGAAGGCTCTCCCGTTACTGGGTTGACATCATCAAGGATCACATCGTCCGTGTTCCAGATAATCACACGCAGCTCATAGCTGTGGGAAGGACACAGGGGTGAGTGAGACACATGCTCTTGACCCTGGTGCCTGGGAGGGCAGGCCAAGCCCACACTAGCAGAGCAGCAGGACTTGAACCCTCCCTAGCACTGTGGTCCCCTGCCAGGGCTCCTCTGCCCAAGCGCAGCCCAGCAGTCTCACTACCATCCACAAACGGCTTCCAGGGGGGCTACAACCCCACAAGACAAATACCCACCATCAAAACAGGCAGCTTTTGCAAAACAAATCCCTGGAGCGTGGGAAACCCACCCAGCACCACTTATCCACAGGAGCACAGAAAGGCTTAGGCAGGAAGGGCCCTCTGCAGTCTCTGCTCCAACCTCTTGCTCTAACTTCATCGTAGATCAGATTACTCAGGGCCTTGTCTGCATGAGTTTTGAATAGCTTCAAGGATGGACATCCCAGCACTTCTCTAGGTCACTCTGTCCCTATCCCAGGGTAGCTTCTCTCTCACTGGGAAAATGTTTTTTATGCAGTTAAGAGTTTCCCTTGCTGCAATCTGTGGACATTCTCTCGTCCTTTCATGTGCACATCTAAGAATCTGGACCCTCCGTCTCAACAGCCCCATTAGATCACTGAAAACAGCAGATCTCCTCCTTCAACTTCACTTCTCCAGGCACCCAGAGGACATCTGTCCACTAGCCAAAATAGAGCTAGATGAGTAGCTCTGACTTGGGTTTCTATCGCTTTCATGTAGCCATAGAGAGATTAATCCTGCCCTTCACAAACACTTGTGCAGCTGAAGCGCTTATGCCCCATGCTGATACACCCAAGAGACCATCCCATGCCCAGAACTAAGGCAGAGTGGAGGGCTGCATGCAAGGCTAGCACAGACCATCAGCCTGTGCAGGACTCCATGGCACATCCCATCAGGCATGGTGAGGGACAGTGACCCTCCACACAGGCTCACCAGCCCCAGCCCTACTCCCATGGATGCTACCTGACAGGCAGTCGTGGCTTGATATTGACAGGCGGCGGTGCGGGGACATCATTTGGAAACATGTCAATCCACATGTGCAAGGAGCCCTGATGGACAAAAGCCCTTTGAGGAAGGGGTGTTCAGAAGCACCATGAGAGGTCAGAGGGTGGATCTGAGCAAAGGACACCCAAGGCCAACCATAGCAGGGCCAGCCAGACACAGCTCCAGTTGCTCACCCAGGAAGAGGCAATGCATGGGATTCATGCCATGATGAGGACACAAAAGGACAACCGGGGACCAGACAGGGGGCTGGGAACCAGCTGCCCCAAAGGTCCTTCCCCAGTGGAATGTCTAGGCTAAGCAAGTAAACACATCTCACCTGCACAAGCCCAGGGTTCTCCGGGTTGTACAGGGACCGGATTTCCACATGCTCTGGTACCAGCTTGTACCCATATCCTGGCATCTCTTCCCAGTGCTGCAGGACATACAAAGCCTTATGTTCATCATCCACTGACCAGTTCTCATCTGCCACTCTTCTCTTGTTCCTCACAGAGGCCTCTGCAGCAGGACACAGCCAGGTAGAAGATGAAGGCATCTGGCCAGCAAGAGCCACATCAAGACGTTGTTAGGCACAAGGGAAGATGATGGACTGGGCAAACAAGCACCTCCACAGAAAAGCAAAATGGGGAGAAGCAGGAGGGCGAGGATGAAGAGAATGAGTTCAATATGTTGCAGTGATGAGGAAAATTGTAGGCAGGAGGACAGAAAAAGCTAAGAGAAATAAGAGGAAAACAGCAAAAAAGAATTTATTATGGCCCTGGGAAAAGGATTCAGGGGACACTGAGGAGGATGTGACCCTCTGGGGCAGTTTAAGTCCCCACATCTCTGTGGTAGTGCCAACAGATACATGGGTCACAGGTTTTGCCCTAGAAGCATTCCAGGAAAGCACCACTTGTCACTTTACAGTGACATGCAGCTATGCTCTCCATTAATTAACAGTCTGCACAATTAATTGACTCATTGGCACAGTGAAGCCAAATGGCAGCTCAAGACCACATCCTGCTGGTGGGGAGAAAAGTGGGAACCAACAGGTGAGGACACAATGACCCACCCCCCCCTGTGTTTATGGAGAGCATCTGCCCTTTGGAGATCAGTCTGAGACCAAAAGCATCCCAAGCAGTCCCCGAGCACAGCAGAGGGTCATGGGGCACCAACTGCAGCCACGTTTGAACCAGAGCCGGCTCTCAGGGGAACACCAGTAGAGCACCTCGTTTCTCCCTTCCCAGCTACCCAATGACCTCAGAAATGGGAAAAGGGCTTTTGGAGACTCCTTGCCCTCTCCTGAGCAGTATTTCTTTCCACTTCATGACATAAGCCATAGAGGTCAGCAGAAAGCTGAGGAACAGCAGCACTGAAACAAGCAGAAGGTAAAGTTGGCCATACACATAGGTCCCCCCTGTCTGGACAGGTCAGGCACAAGGATCATCCTTCCTACAGCCTACATAGCATTGCCTTGCAGGACCCAGCCATCAACAAGCAGGCCACATCTGCTCCATTCTTTCCTCCAGGGTGGATTCAATTGCACAGGTGTTGGCCACTGGAGGGAATGTGCACAGCAGGGACAGGCCTGTGCTCAGGGAAGTTCTCCCTCACTGCTGGTGGAGGGCATGAAAGGTTGCTGTGTTCTTGGACATCCATGGACCTGGCTCAGGGTTTGTAATGCCAGTGAAGAGGAAAGAAAAACAGCAAAGGAGAAGCAGAAGCTGCCCACAAGGAGGAAATCAACATTAGTGAGGAGCAGTGGGGAGTCACCCTAGACACCCAAAGCCACCAGAAGCAGAGAGCATCCCTGAAGGACAAAGCCAGGTAAAAACAGAAAAGGAAACTGAAAAAGCTCCCCCCAAAAACACAAAAAAGGACACCATTATCTTGCTGATGGTGGTCAGACAAGCAGATGGAGGTACAGCTTTGTGCCAGTGTCAGCCAAAAAAATAAGCTACACCTTCTCTGTCTGCACAAGCCATCAAACCCCCACGCACATCACTCCCATGCAAGCAGGTTTACTTTGCTCCACCCACTGCCTGGGAACCCACTTTGAGACCCAATGGCCTGGATCACATCTTCCCCCAGTGCAACACCATCATCCACTGAAACCAGGCCACTGAGCACCAAGGATGCTCCCCATGGCGACTCAGAAAGCTGGGCCATGCAGGGCACAGCATGGGGGCAGCCAGCCTGGACACTTCAGGTAAGAGAGGCTGGGCGGTTCCCAGACCTCTCACCAGCATGTGCACTGCTGAGCACAGGCAGCTGTTTAAGGGAGCAGTCATTGTTCTGCAAGCCCTCTGTACCTTCAGGAAAAGCCTCTGGAGGGACCTTGAATATTTTATTATCCACTTTGACCTCCTCCCGTCTGTACTCTGCTGCAGGGAGTGAGTTTTTCTTGCATAAACTATCCAAGATCTGCGTGGGCTTGAAAGCGTCTCGCCACATGTTGTAGCCATTTCTGCATGGGAGAACATCAAGGACATCTTCAGCTTAGACACAACAGGTTTTTTTCCTAGACTGTGAAACACTCTGCGTTCCCTACAATACAGGCTATGCCACCAGATTCCTGCTCAGAGTTTCACTGGGAAAACCACAGGCACACAAAAGCTTAATGAACAAAAAGCTTACAAGCTCTCCTCCCCCAGAACAAGCCAGGTTTGCACCCCATAGAACCATTAGCTTCAGAGCAGCAACAGGAGTAATTCCAGCTGCAGCTTGGAAGTGGGAGAGAGGTTTTAGCAGTGCTGGGGACTCGACTCCATGCCCACAGCTAATTCTCCAGTAACATGGTAGGAGAAGAGAAATTTACAGAAAAATGGCCAAAGATACCAGAGAATCCATACTGAGTGAGGCCAAAGGAAAACATGTCATGAGTCTCGCTGCTCAGAGAATTAGCTGCCACCAGAGAAACCACCCTACTCTCTGAAAGAGGTCAAAATCACATCAGTGCAGGTGAGCGCTTTTCTCACAGAACACCAATATGAAAGCATTAAAGAATTTTTGCTACCATATGCAAAATATGTTAGTCTGCTGTAGGAATTAAAGCTATCACAGAAAGCTGGTAGGAGACTAAAGGAGAGGGAGTTACCCAGGGAACTTGTAGTGAATTGGTGGGGCACCTGCTCAAAGGATACTGTGGATACAAGCTCCATCCTGCAAAACTGGAGGTGCTCTGTTACCCACCCAAAAGGTAGGCAAGAAGAATGCATCTTATGGCCCTAATATGTCACATCAGTACCTACATGTCATACTGAGAAGCCACTCCACAGTTGGCCCTGTGCTTGCTGTAGAATCGATTCTCCAAGTCAATCTTGGTCTCCCCAATCAGATCATCAGATCCAACCAAATCATGGTCGAATATGGCCACAGTGAGTTCTGATTCCATGGGAAAGGAGACTGTCAGCTCCACAACTCTGGACAGAAGCAGATGGAGAGAGTTCAATTAGCAAAGAGAATGGAAATTAAATACATGTTCTGTTTTGGTCATCCTACATGTTTAAGAACTGCATTTGACAAATCAAAGACCTCTGGTAGAGTTTGGTTCTCTCTAAGTTCAGTGTGTGCAGTTTTCAGTGTGCATGTTCAAACGCAGGAGTTACTTTTCCATGAATGTATGCCCTTGGACAGAGGTCCTGGAGCTAGGGAAAAAGCTCTCCACTGCTCTGTTGATGCTTGGCTTGCTGCTTTGTCTGTTAAATCAAGCCTTTGGGAGTGCTCCCCTCCTAACCCAGAACACTTATGCCTCCTGTGTCAGCCAGAGGCAAGAGACATGCCTGGGACCTTTGTGTTACAGCACAAGAGTCTCCAGCAGAAAGGAACAGAATGCTGGACCACAGCTTGAGCCCCAGATTTGCACTATTTCTATTAAACATGCTAGATGAAAATTTCCTGCATACTCTCCAAACACAGGATTGAGCTGCTTTGGGATGTATCGATCCTTTGTGTCCTTCTGCTCCTGCCCCACAGTCACCACCACGTAGGGATCTGCCTTGCCATTGGGGTCTGCTGGAGACAGGTTTGTAGCCTGGAATACACAAGAGGTACTGCCATACATCAGTTGCAGACAGCAACCTGCACAAGGAACACCGCACAGGCCTGACACCACCCAAGCCCACTGGTCAGGTCCCTCTAGCAGCTGCCCCAGCAGTGAAACAGGCACCTGTTCCCATGCAAATCCCCACTCAACAAGCCAGCGATGTATCCAGCTGTTGGCCCACCTACTGTCTCAAGGCAGACGAGGAGCCAAGAAATTCTGGATTTTTGATTTTTAGCACCTCCTGAAGCTATAAAGCATGGAAGGCTCCCCACACACAAGATTTAGTTGACTTCTGCTGGCAGAGCCTTCAAGCCAATATCAAGCTTTTCACAAGTGCCACTGCTCATATTTACTGAGCAGAGAATGGCAGGAGGTCCACAGGGAGGGACAGACCTCCAAGTATTACTGCCGCCACCACCACCAGTGAATTACCTTAACGATGTAAACTCTTACAAGAACTTTGATGGGCCTGTTCCTTGGAACGCCCTGGGAGACCTTGGGCTCCATGCCAGCTTCCTCAGTGGGGTAGACATAAAAGGAGCCCTAAAGACAAGACATTGCAAGTAACAACTAGATACAAAAGAGAATACCTCAGGTGGGATCGGAGCCACCAAGACCAGCTTCACCTGCTAACTGGAAAAATCAGAACTATTGCCCCATGCAGACCACAGACACCCTGTGCTCATGAAGACAGTCCTTTCCAAAGGCACTGTCATGTCCACATGGCCCAGGCAGTCCCTGTTTGCAAGTTAGGCTGCAGGCTGCCAGATCTGAACATCTCCAGGTACTTTAGACTGTAAAAGGCAAGGGGCACCAAAGGTTTTCTAGGGACCTTCTTAAATTAACTTCTCTAGTTAACATTTCAGAGTCTTCAAGAGCTCCTGGGTGGGAGATGATGCCTCTTTTAAACAAGTTTTACTCATTTAAAACAAGTGAAGCTCACTAGGTCTTATTTGCATACTGAACATACCCAGAAGCCCCAACCAGAACAAGAGTCCTTTATGCTTCATGTTTTCTCCTTGCAAGAGCTAAAGAAGTCTAAATCAGGTGCCTCTACCAACTAACAACGGACCACAGTGCACAATTGCTTCACAGGCAGCAACAGTACCCTGGCCATGATGCACTGTGGCCTCACATCACCTTGCACACACATGCACTCTCCAAAGCTTTCCTGGTGTCAGCATGCTCTGAAAGACAGGTTGTCCTAAGGATTTTCTTCCACATGCAGCACAAATGTCACGCAAATAACACAGTACCTTGTACTTCCCCACAAAGTGTCCATCCTCATTTCCATCTTCATCCTCATTTACTTTGCCACGATGAAGGGGGAAAATACACAGCCAGTCTTCAAAATTATCAAACTCATTTTCCAGCTCAGAGTTGTAGATCTGAAATAAGTAGAAAGTCATTTTGGGCTTTCTCCTGCCATCTTAAAGGGGAGGAGAGTCAAAAAGACCATCCTTTCCCTCCCTCAAGCATTTCACCTGGTCCTACTTTACCCCCATATTAGTCAGTGCAGGGTGTTATGGTTTTCTGTTAACCCCGAGGTCCATCCTCAGATGTGCACACCACACACACCCCCCAGCTTGGCTCCAAGGCCTCACTAGCTGTTTCAAAGCCCCACAACGACTGGGGCCCTGTGCACACTGCCCAATCCTCCCAGTCTAACCTCCTCTGCAGGGAGGTGAGGAGAACATGGACAAAGGGCTGGGGTTGAAAGAGGCCAGATCTGCCACCCCAATAATCACCTGAAGGGTGGCAATGAGCTTTCTCTTGGGTCGAGCAGGTTCAGCTTCAATTACTGCCTCATCTTCTGCTTCCACGTCAATGGAGGATGCATTTAAATTCCCTCCATCTAGAAATGGCAATAGGAGATTAGGAAACGCTCTGATCTCTCCCATCATCCCAAGTGTCTGTCCATTAAATGATCCCAGCAACAGCTTTCGCTTTCGCCCAGGGCTTTGACCTGTGTCAGGTTAACTGGAGCTATCGCTGTCTGTAACAGGCATCCTTACAGCATCTCAGGTTTCCCAGCAAGGCATGGCTGGAAGCACTGGGGGGATAAAAATCGGCAGACACTTGCCTGCCTGCATGGCTACTATTCAGGAAGGAAGCGGGCAGAGACCAAATGGAGGAAGGTGGCTGGACCAGCCCACACGTGCTGTCAGGGAAGGCACAGATGACAGCTAAACCCCTTCTTTAGATGGATGCTTATTTGATGGACTGCTGTCTTGGGTGGATGTCTAACCAAAATATCACTACCACTTTGGCCACAGGCAGCTGTGCATGGAGAGAGCATAGCTAGGTCTTTCTCTGGGGCACCTGCAACCCAAGCACAGAGAGGCTGTGTCCTTACCCCCTTTCCCAAAGACCCCAGATCCCTTGAGCACTAATGGCATGCAGGTACCCTCCAGCCCTCTCCTTAAACAGGATTTACATAATTTCTATACTTACTGTCTCACATCCCCAGGTCATTGCTAGATGAGTCACTGTTTACACCTTCACAAACTTGAGCCTACAGCTGTAACGCTGTTCTCAGATCATCTGTGTATGAATACTGTCTTTCTGTTTTCTTGCAGTGACTCCTGTACCCCAGGTGAGTAACCCCACACGGTTGCAGCACAGAGTGATGCCCAGTTCCTGTTCAGTTTTGCCTCTCCACCATCCTCTCTCTCCATCCCACCTTTGCTTCCTGCTCTCACCCTGATGACCCCATGATCCCGGCAGCTAATTTTTCTGCAGGTTTTTGCTCACTCAGGAAGGCTCTTGCTTCAACACAATATTCCAAACTTTTCTGAGGCAAGTTTGGTCTTTTCAATTTGAAGTAGCCTTTGCTAGCCCTTGCCAATGTTTCCAGCCTCTCTGCTCCCTTTTGTATTGTTTTTGCTGAATGTTGCAAAGCTGTTGCCTGCTCAGACCTCATTCCCACAAGCCCAGCACCCTCTGGGATGGTGTAAGTCCTGGCTCTCCCCACAGAAGAGCTGGGTATTGCTAGAGGACTCACCTGTATCATTCAGATCATCGTTCTCAGCATCTTCCTCATCACTGTGTATCTGAAATACACACAAACAGTTACCCCACAAAGGCTTCATCATCCAAGCATAAGACACTGTCAAAGCTTTCCTGTCAGCAGAGTGAGTAATCATGAGATCATTTAGCACTAACATCACTGCAGGAGGGTAGCCAATGAGTCCCTTAATGACCTCTTCTTCTCCCCAGAGCTTCCTGCTGGTTTTTTTGACTTGGATTTAAGGGGCACAGGGCAAGGAAGGAAATTTGGGGCAGACCTGCTCCCACAGCACATCCTGGGAAGACAGCCAGGACAGAGAGCAAGCAGCACAAAGGCCCTGCATTTGCAGCTAAAATCAGCAATGTCAGATTTTCAGGAGTGCCTCAACAAAAGCTCAGTCACATTCTCAAAACCACCTGGGCACCTAGCCTCAGGGATCTTTCAACATCCATTGCCTGCTGAAATCAGCCCACCTGGTGGATGCTTGATACCTGGCTACCTTAAGTGTGTTTGACACACAAAAGCCCTCACCTTCCTGCAGATCCTATGACACTCGGTGCTGTTGAAAACATATTCCTCAAGCCAGTGCAGCCATTTTTCCCCTCTGCTGGCAGCTGTCACAAAAGATTACCTGGTTATACAGCTCCTTCAGGGACTCATAGTACTTGGCCCACCAGTCCAGTTCTTCCAGCTCTGGCTTTTCCTCTTCATACTCATCCTCCTTCTTTAGAAGCTTATTGATAGGAATTTTCTTCAAAGGAGCCTTAAAAGAACAGAGAAAGTGTTCAGAGGGAGGAAAAAAACACCCAGGACACCCACACCAGGTGCCCTGGGAGCCTCTGGCAGAGGCTCAGCTTTCAGGCAGAGCACAGGAGGTGCAAAGCTACCTGTAGCCCCAGGTTTGTGCTTTTGTAGCAAACAAAAGCAGCAGTTTTCAAGGCACAAGGCAACACAGCTTCTCCTCCCTGTGCCAGAGCCCAGACATGCAGCAGTGCCGATGAAGAGGCAGGGGAGAGGAGTTTGGGTCCAGAGCAAAAACTGGTGGTTGAAACCTAACTCTGAACTTCTGAACTTACTTTTTTTTTTTTTGTTTGTAACCTTCAGTTTGGCTTTCCAAACCGGAAAATTTGCTGGGCCCAACACATCACTCACCTTCACAAGACTCAGGGGGTGAGTGCTGGGATGTGGGTCACCAGCTGCCAGGCCAATGTTTACCACCGTCTGAGAGGGAAGACGCTGGGATAAAGCTTTCTGAGCTGAGATGAAAAGAAAGAGCTTCAAGTTTCCATGCATTTATTCCTGCCCACTGCTTCCTACTTTTTGGCCAATTGTTATTCCACATAAAAACCTTCCCTCTTACCCCACTATAATGTGATTGGTTTTAAAGCTTTTGATAGCAGACCCTGCAAAAGTGTTATAGGAAATCCAAGTACAGTGCTTGTTGCTGACTCCCAGGAATTCAAATTTATGAGATACACCTTCCCTACTCAGAAACGACCACAGATTGATCAATCCTTTGATTCTTCCCCTTCATGCTCTATTTATTTACACACTTCCAGATCAGGAGCTCTGGCTGTTGCTGTCACAGAGCTACTTAGTGAATCCATTACCCAATGAATAGGCCTTGACCAAATGATGCGAGAGAAGTGTAAACCTTTCAATCCTTGGTCCTAGTGGACCAGCTCCCTAAAGCTTGATGGAGATCTCACTGGGGGCAGCCCTCCCGCCCAGCTATGCAGAGGGTTGAAATAGGTGAGTACAGTGGTCCTTCCCAAGCTAAATGTCTCTGATTCTAGACACAAACTTTCCACAGGCATAAGTTACTGTCTAGTATCTAGCCACAGCTAAATGTCCTGCTGAACTAAGACATCTTCATGAGTCATTCTCCCTCCTCTAGCTTCTACAAATGTAAAGCAAACAGTGCCTGGAAAAGAGACCCCAAGTAGATGCCGCACCCACAAATGAGCAGTCCTGCTGGTGTGGTGGGGAGGCAAACATTAAGCTGACCTTGGAGAAAACAGTCTGTAGATTGCCCTTTGCCATTCCCAAAGGAGGATGCCAGCCCTTACACAGCACTCCATCATTGGCTGCTGCTGGTTCCCTAACACCAGTCTGGAGCTGAACACTACAGACCAGAACTACAACCTGCCTCCAACCCTATCCTGCCCCATGTTGTGCTTTTGCTCGGCATTTTACAGGTCTCAGGAAAGGACTTTGCTGCCTGGCTAGAAGGGAGCGGAAGGGCCAGGAATCTCTGCCACTGGCAGAACCTGCCTGCTGCCTCCCCAGGAACCTCGCCAAGCAGCTCACCTTTGGGCACATCTTCCAGTTCCTCCTCCAGCTCTCTGGGAAAGAATTTCATCACATTGGACACAACGTGGGTACCCACCAGCACAGTGTGCCCAAATGCCCGCTTTTCCACCACGAAGATGCTGAGGGGAGGGTGCAGGTAGACCTGCTCTGGGAGCTCCTGCAAAAGAACCGCACATAGGGTTTGCAGAAGCAAGGGTGATACCCGTGGCAGCCCAACCACACATGGGGAGGTCTGATGGCACTTTGCAGCTCTACCCAAAAACCAAAGCCTTGCAGCAACAGGTCATGGCTGAGACTGCTCTTGGTGGGCAATTTCACAAAGGTTTTGATCTGCAGCTGAACCATGTAGCCATGGGAGAACAAAACCCCAGGGGCAGCTCCCCTCCTGTTACCTTGCCACATGCAGACAGGCAGTGCATAGGTGCAGGACGGCCATGGTGCACCCTGGCATGGCAGGACCCCCCTTCCCACCTACCACATCCATGTATTTGACTAGCTCGGTGAAGTTGGGGTTCTCTTTGTAGGCCACAATCATCTCCGACTCCACCTTCTTTCCAGCACATTCAATGATCACCTGAGGCTGATCCACCTCGAACAAGTTCACCCGCTTCAGGTGCCGCAGGCCCCAGAACAGGATCTGAAGCACAACACAAAGCTGCTAGGCTGCTCGAAACATGCCAGGCGTGGCATGGCCACGCAGCCTGCAACCCTGCCCAGTGCTGCCATCCCCCGCACCCCACAGGACACAGACCCCAAGAGAAGCATGAGGCCACTCTCCCAACCCAGCCACCAAACAGCTCTGGCTGTTAAACTGCTGAGACAGTTTCTCCCTCCCTCCATTTCTGGCACCTGCTCAGGCCTCAAAGGCATATTTGAGCTCCAAACCCGATTCCCTCCCCAAGCTCTGCCCTCTGCACAGACCAGCTGTGCTGTCTGCTTGAGGCAGCCCAGTGGGGAGCCAGCCCAGTAGAAAGCAGCGCACCTCTATGCGAAACTCCTTCAGCACTGGGCGGATGCCCTCTGGGATGATGAACCGTCCAGCATGGGGGTCTCCCAAGTAATCAGGCTCCTTGGGCTCCACATCCTCAGGCACTGATGGCTGAACAGGCACACACCAAGCAATGACAGTCATTTCTACTCCATGCTATGCCCCCCTTCCCTCCCCTCTTGATCTGTGCCCACAGGCTCTGTCCCTGCATCTGCCCCTCAGCTGAAAGCTACATGTGGCTTTCAACAGAGAATCCTCTGGTGGGCCCCATGCAACCAGCTCCTCACCCACACAGCTCTCCCCAAAGAGAGATTGGTACCACTTCAGTGGCAACCACGTGCAGCTTCCTACAAGCCCCTTACCTCCAAATAGCCACTGTAATCCAGCTCAATCAGCTCAAAAGTGGCAATAAGCTCTCCCGCTGCTTTGGTGCCTTTGTAGAAATCAAAGAACTGCAGGGCAGGTTTGGTGTATGGCTCATTGACCAGTTTCACCTGCGGGATGGCAAAGGCCTGTCCAAGGAACTCGGGGGAGCCCTGTGGGAAAGCGGGGAATGGGTCAAAACATTCCTGTGTTATCTCACCACCTCAGAGAAAAGACCACCACTAATCCCAGCCAATCTGGGACAGCACAAGACTGCTCTTGACCCTTGCCATCCTCTGCTTTGATTTCATCTGTTCCATCCAGAGCTAGGAGCAGATGAGACGTGCCTGCAGCAGCTCCTCTTAACTCCCAGTCCATCTCCATGCAGAACTGGGCAAATGGCCTGGGCCCATACACCAGAGGACATCAAAGCTAGAACAGGTTTCTCAGAGTCTCCTCCAGCCAAAGTCTGAATGTCTCCAAGGACGGAGATCCCACAAGCTCTCTGAGCTCCAGGCCCAGCATTTGAACTCCCTCTGGGTGAAAATTGCTTCCTTACATCGAGTTGAATTTTTTCTTGTTCTGACTTGTGTCCACTGCCTGTCATCCTACCTCTGGGTACCTCCAAGAGAAGTCTGACTCCACCTTTTCTACCCTCTCCCATCAGGCAGCTGCAGGCAGTGATAAGACACTGCCTTTGCCTCATCTTCTTCAGGCTGAATATACCCAGCTCTTCACCTCTCCTCACTCTGTCCTGTGCTCCAACCCCAACCATCTTGGTGGCCTCTTCTGGACTCACTCCAGTATGTCAGTGTCTGTCTTGTGCTGGGACCTAGGAAATGGACCCAGGAAAGCTGATGAGCTACACAGGAGAATCCAGTGCGAGTTATGCCATTCCTCTTATGATAACAAAGAGGCCCCAGGAGAGGGATATGACTTCAAAGTACTAGTGAAAAGAGAAAAGGGAGGATTGAGGAGGGATGGAAGGTGACACCTGGGGGACAGAGGAGAAGGAACAGCCCTAAGAGCTACATTACCCCACCCTGGCTATGAGACCTCTGCAACCTGACCCTGCTGAGGAAGTGGGGCAGGCAGCTGGGAGAAGCACAGTGCTTCTCCAAAGAGGAGAGATCCCGGATCCACCGAGCGCTCATCAGGCCCTGGCTCAGGGCACCTCTGAGCCATCTGCACGCTGCAGCCAGCAGCTTCACCCCAGCACATAGCAGAAGTCTGCAGAAAGTCTCAACCTCAGCCACAGCCCCCAGGACTCACCACCACCGGTGGACCAGGATCAAGCTGAGTCACAAAAACCAAACAGAGATGTGGCTCCTAAGTGCACACCTGCAGCACCCACACAGAGCTCCTCTGCTTTCCCTCTCCTGGAAATGACAGCAGGAGGGCAGCATGGCCATACTTACAAATTTATTGTGGCTGAAAAGGCTGATTATAATGATGGGGGTCTCTGTTTTCAACTCTTCTTTTTTCCCATCAATAATGAGCTGGTCAAACAGAAGTAGCTCATTCCACATGGGGCTCAGTGTCTCCTCCAGCACCTGCAGACAGGGACAGGAGGCCTGAGCATACCACAGCCAATGGAAACAAACCACAAGCACTTTGTAAAGAGAGTGAGGAAGCATGGGCTGATGCCCACTCCCACGCAGCTGCATATACCTGGTGCCTGGCAGGAGGGGAGATGGTAAAAGTGCGAAATCAGCACTTGGGGCCAACTAGCACATGCCAATCAACCTTTGAGACCATGCTCAACAATAGATAGATAGATAGATATGTTTTGTCAAATGTTCCCTGAGCATAGTCACACTGCCCAGAGCATACAAATACCTCGTGCCTAGAGTTACAAAATTTCCAGGATGACTGCCACAGCACTGGCCTGCAACATGTCAATGAGGACAGGATGATTTTTTCTCTCCCCAAGTCCCCAAGAAGGCAGAGGGAAGAGTTCAAGTGGTCTCACCCTGGTGGCCTGGCAATGAGTTGAAAATACCACTCTCGCAAATGGATCTGAAAGGCCATTGTCATCTGCAGGGAGGATCCCTCGAGCCTGATACAGATGGGCTCGGAGCTGGAAATAGCTGAAATCTGGTAAGAAAAAGAGAAGAGAGGTCTCAGTTTCCCAGTCCAGCCCTGCTTGAGGCCAAAAAATGCATGAAGAAGAGGGCCAGCCAGGTAGAAGTGGGCACATCCTGCAAGGAATTGGTACCACTTCTAGGGGCACTCACTGTGGTTCTCAGAAGGCCAGCACATCTCAAAAGTTTTGGCCAAGCAAGACAAGCTCAGCAGGCTCTACAGACACTTCTAGGAAGGACATGACATGTGAAATGTGCAGCGATCTGCTGTGAGCATCTGCTGTGGGGGAGTACCACCAGGCCTCAGCAAAGAGACAGATATCATGCCCATTTCCAGTTTGGCAGCACATCCAGTGCCTACGAAGCACCCATCCTGCCTGCTGGGTGCACAAACATGTCTTCATGAGAGCAAACTGGACCTGCCTGTCCAGGTCATACCTTGGAGATGACGTGGAGACGATAGATCAGGTCCTACTCCTGGAACACTGACCCTGGGGCAGGACATCTCACCTCTCTGCTCTCTTGCTCACAGTTAAGCCATGGAAAAGTGACATCTGCACTCACCATCCCTGCTGAGCCGGCTGGGAGGACTGTATGCCGAGAGCTGGGCTATCTCCTGTCCGCTCTCAGAGAGGTACTTGAACTCCTCAGGGAGCTCTGCCAAACAGTTCTTCACATATTTGGTTACCCCAAGCCACATGTAGATTTCCAGTTTGGCAAAGATCTCACCAGTGTGTAAGCGAGGGACCTGAAAGCAGAGGACGTTTAGCAGGTTTCCCATCTCAGCCATGCCCCCTTCAGAGCAAGGTGATCACCATCAGCCAGCGACCAACCAAAGAGCACAGGAGACAGAGCACCACATTGGCAGAGGCAAAAGGCAGTGGTGGAGCCAGAGCTGTGTTTCCTTATGAACTCCAGGATTTCAGGAAGGAGGGCTGGAAGCAAGGAGGCAGAAGCAGGATGAAGCAAGCAAGAGCACAGTGTTTTGGTATAAACCCTACCTTCATAAAGACAGTCTGGATCTTTGCACAATCCTTGCCTTTTTCCTCTTCAACTACCGAGTAGAGGATGTTCTGTGCAGGAACCCTTGCATATGCTACACGCCTGTTGTTGCTGAGCATCCAGATGAGGACATCAGGGAGGGTGCACTGGGGCTGGAGGGAGGGAAAAGAGAAACGTCGCAGCAGAGGAAGAGCGCATAGATTTTCCTCCCTCCACTGACATGGTGAAAGCTTCGTCTCCTCACAGGAGGTACTGCTGGCTGCATGGCGCTTTGGAGATCCAGAAGCAAATGAAGAAGTTGGTCACATGCTTCTGAAAGTCTCAGCCCTGCAACATGGCTCTACAGGTTTCTTGGAGGGATCTGTGATCTGCCTTGCTTTTCACTGTGAACACCAGCAGGATGCACTCAGTCCCATGCCATGTTGGGAAGAGAAAGTCCCCACGAGACTGGAGAAGCGGCATTTTACTCCACACCTTTGACAGGAGCCTGAGTGCTGGTCCACGGGAAAGAACCACATTAGCTAGGATCCCAGCAACATGAGTGCCCAGCATAAAGCTGTGGCTCAGGTTGAGAGCAGGACTTGCAGTAAAGCAAATGCACAGATGGAAACAATGGTTTCTTTTAAACTCTAACCTAAGTTCTATCTAAACCTAACCTAACCTATCGCAGTTCCCCTGCCATTAGTATTTGTGTTTGTACTGGGTACTTGTACTTGCAATTTTTCAGTACGCAAGTAGCTGAAGCAATTTATTACTGATCTAAACCAAGCCCGCCAGCCTCCAAGCAGGGACTAGAAGTGGCAAATACATGTGCAGGGCTGACTCTACAGAGACAGCAACATTCCTACCCGATGACAGGGAGCAAAATAGGAGGAGGTTACTCTCTGTCTGGGGGATCAGCCACAGCCAGCCTGCAAGGCTGGAGCCTGAGGAGAGCTTCTTCTTCTGGTGGTGCAAGGGGTGACATCTTGGTCATGCTAAAGTCCACCCTCACATAGCTAAAGGTGTGAAAATTATTTGACTTCACTTACTGAACGACTTGTCCAAACTGCGACAACATCTCTCCAACTAACTCCAGCAAACACTGCATTCTGGTTTATACTACACAAGTGCACTCATTTTCTGGAGTTACTCAGTGAAACTCTGAAAATGGCGTCTCTGCTATGGATGAGAGATCTTATTTCAATGCAAGTTTGAATTTGCAGAAAGTGTCCAGGGCCGGTCCCTTGTGGGAGCGCACAGGCAGCACAGGCAAGCCTGTTTTCCCAGGCAGACTCAGGGGGCACAGCCTCAGGCTGGCTGGGCAGAGAGTACTGGGAGGCCCAGGTGGCCTGGAGCTGGCCCAGCTCTGCCTCCAACCCACCGCTGAGCTGTCTGGACCCCTGCTCTGTCATCAACAGCCCTGCAAAGCTACCAAACCTCCTAAGAGCCATT
Source organism: Gorsachius magnificus (assembly GCA_034008185.1). NCBI lineage: Eukaryota > Metazoa > Chordata > Aves > Pelecaniformes > Ardeidae > Gorsachius > Gorsachius magnificus. The sequence goes on from CM067091.1 coordinate 9,915,304, forward strand.
ACATGAAATATAGTAACTTCCAGCAGCTGGAACTTGGGATTTTACATAGCAAGGAAAGACAGCAGAGGAAAAGCCCCAACTCAGGCTAGCGAGAGCCCCAGCAGCCAGCCTGTGCCCTCTCCTGCTCAGAAATAGGGTTTTCTGGGAGCAGCTGTACCTCTTTAGCCATGAAGCGTAGCTTTGTCAGGACCCTCCTTGCCTCCTTAACCTTCTCCTTGACGTTGGCTCGAGTCAGCCGCCGCCTCACACGGAGTCCCTGCTTTGCACACAGGATCTGCACAGAGAGTATGGCTGTCAGGCACCGGGCCCTGATCCAGGCATGCCCCACTGGCACCCCTCACAGGGGCTCTGAAGGGAAACACCTCTGTGCTGACTGTGTCCATCTTGCCCTGTTGCGCCCTGACCTCCATCACAGCTCACTCCCCAGCTGCTGAGAGAAAACTTCCATGACCCTGTCAGAAGCCATTTAGTGAAGGATGCCAAGAACTGGGGATTCCAGGAGCTCATTAGCTCTGCTGATACCAGCCAGTAACAGAAGTCCGTGAGCATCATTTGGGGCAGAAAGAGGTATAAGGAATAAACATTTCAGAAGCTGGTGGTCTCAGGCTCCAGATAGTGCCTGGGGGAGGCTTTGCACAAGGAGGAAAACTTGGGGCCACAGAAGCATGGGAAAATTAAGATGTAGGAAAGTGGAAGATGGGGCTGGACTTTTGTGTCCATTAGTTGATAGTGTACACAACTGAGGAGAGACTTTGTGATGAACCAAAACTAATACTGAAATCCAGAAAGGATTAATGGTGCAAACCCAGTATGGACTGACAAGGCCAGAAAACTCATCTCTTGGGCTGGTTCTCTCTTTCAGAAAGAGTCTCAGACTTACCACAGTACCTTCACCATAGCTCAGGTGACAATGTGCGGGGAGGCAGAGGGAAGGGAGCCAAGATCCAGACATGCCTAAATTTTATTTCCTGCTGCTGTCATTGCGTTTTGGTCAGCCTTTCAAAGCTGCCTGCAGGAATAGCCTCCAGAAACCTACTGGGCAGCAACACGCATGTGCTCAGCCACACGTGCCCCACAGAAAAAGAAGGATGGCATCAGAGCACAGCATCTGCATAAAACTGGTGGTAGCCATGGCCAGTCCCTGCCTCTGTTCCTTGTGCTGGAAGCTGTATTGCTCTGAGCAGAAGTGACAGATGCTGCAGTAAAAGCCTATGACTGATACCATGAGTCTTAGTCCCAGGTTTCCTTCTTGGCATCAATTCTAGCTGGGCCTCCAGACCAGGGATCGCACAGGCTCCCACAACCACCACCAAGGCCCACAGCTTACAATGTTGCGCATCAGGTATTTCATCCGACATCTGTCAAGGTTGTTTGGATGTGCCATTGTTTTTCTCTCTGTGCTGAGTGAATATTGCCTGCAATAAGGAAAGCAGCACAGGCTCTTTGCTGTGTCCCCTGCACCCAGCAGGCAGACCTCAGCTCACACAGCAGAGGCACAAGCTCCAAATCCCCGGTACTAATCCAGATGCTTCAACCCACCCCACCCCTCCCACCCACCCCACCCCCCCGCAATGCCCTCTCTTCTGCAAGCTTTTTGATTTGGCACTGGGGATTGCTCAGCACCTGAGGCTCCCTCTCTACTGTTGCCATCACAAGGCTGAGGGCTAAAGCGCGTATCTGATCCCACTGGGTAACCACAGTGATTGAAACATGTGACTGAAGAGAGTGAAGGAAGTGTCTTAACATTTAGGAAACACCCAGGAGTCTAGGAACATGAAGGCTGCAGTCTGTGACCCCTGTGCTTCCCAGGCTGGGGTCTCCTCTCCAAGCTGGAAGAGCCCCAGGTTGTCCTGGTTTCCTTCCACTCAAGAGGATAAGAGAGCAGGCTGTGCACAACCGGGGCAGAATGTGATACAACCTCCTAACCTGAAAACAAGAAACCTTAGGAAATCAGGGACACACTAACCTGCATCCAGCTACAAATTCCTCTAGCACCTCTCTGAGACGCTCTTCTGCTCTAGGCTTTGACTTTCTCAACAGCTTCTCCACGTCATCCAGCCCCTGCTCCTGTGGGGAAAGCACAACATTCAGGGACTTTGTGCCTGGCTGTGGGTCAGAGTGAAACATTGTGGGGATGCATTTGCCACAAATGGCTTGTGCCTTTCTGTGGCACTGGGGATTGTGAGAGTCCTGCAGGCCAGCACTGTGCTGCCAGGGACTCTCTGCAGCTTGGGGATAACCTTAATGCTGGTTATTACAACTGCTCGTGTCTCAGTCCTTGAGCAGCCCCTGAAACACACTAGCAAGCTCTGCATTCAGATTTCCAAGCCCAAAAGGGAAAAACGAGGCCCTGGGAAGAGACTGCACACCCCTGATGACAGCCCGAGGCCGAGAGTCTGCTTGCAGCAGCATCTCCCCAGTGCACATGCAGCTCAGGACTGGCAGCAGAGGAGCTTTTTGTCACAGACAACACGTCACTCACACATCCAGGAGCCACTGCCAGGCTGCAGCACAGAATGGGCTCTGCACTCACTGCCCTACCCCACAAGTCTAAAGGGCAGGTGGGACTAAGCCCCGTGAGAGACATGGACTCGCATGGGCAGTGAGGATGTTTAAGGCAAACGTCTCACAGAGCAACTGTGCATGCTACAAGGAAAGCACATCAGGAAGGACCATGCACTGACAGACACCCTGAACATGCTACCAGGCGCTCTGCCAGCTTGACAATCCAGTTGGAAATGCAGAGTCTCCAGGTGTGATCCTCCCAGTAGCTCCACACGTACACACAGGGTTTCTCATGCATCATGGGCAGGCAGCTGTATGACCTAAGGGCAGCAGGCACAGGAGGTTACGGCTGCTGTTTGCAGAAAACACATGCCATGTCACAACGCAGTGCTTGCACACCCGATGCAGGGAGCAGCATCTGGGCTCTGTCCTCCTCGCAGAGAACCAACTGTTTTGGGCCCTGCACCACAGATGTGGATGCAAGTTGCTGGGTCCGCCCTCTGCCATCCCAAAATAGCGCACAGGGTCTCTAGCAAAGAGAGCGGCACATGCTCAGAAGAACGAGGCTGATGGGAGCTGCTGAGATTTCTTGCTGCGATGGAACTGAGTAATAGCAGGCACAGGGCTCAACGCAAACACCAAGACATTACCATGCCTGTGGGACAAACCAGACAGCATTCCCAGAGCAAACATATCACAAGAGCTTGTGTATGTGTCTTGCCTGCCCAACATATGACAGCATTTGACATAGTACTCCTCTCCTGCCTCCTCACTGGAATCTTAGGACACTGCTTGTTAACCAGAATAGGTCCTGCTATTAATTGATGGGTCACAGTTTCCCTGGGACCCTGTCCTTGGACACCTGCACACATTAACCAGACACTGTAGGGCCTGTAGGGCTAATGGACAATGGCAGCCAGCTAGGCCATGGCAAGCTGCAGGGTTGCAAAGAGGAGAAACACCTGCACAGGAGTCACGTTGCTGAGCAGACCTCTAATAACATCTAGAATAACCAACCTGGGAAGCTGGGGCAGGACCAGGGCAGGTGGGAAAGAAGGACGAAGACTCACCTGTCATACTCCATGGGCTCTGCTCTCTGGCTCTTCGTCACTGACTTGTTCAGTGTTGCTGAAGCTGGGGCCAGGACTTCAACATCCAGCTTACCATCTGAACCAGGGTCCAGCAAAGGCTGCTTTTCTTCTTTCACTTCTCCCTTTTCCACTTTTTTCCATACTTCGGTCACAACCTCTTCAGCTTTGCCATAGTTTCCTTGAAGTTAAGCATTAAACAGTAAACAGATAAGTGGGATCACTGTTAAACAAGTTTGCTAGCTTGCAAAATAAGAGTGCAATCATCCTGCCAAGAGAAGCACATGGGCATGCACTGCTTTTGGAACTAGCAGTTCAGTAACATCCAACCATCAGAGCATCACAAGGACAGGTCTGAGAGGGAGCTGGACAATTGCAAGCAAGTTCTTGTGTATGCATTCAAATTCCACGAGCTCCACCAAGACTTCTCAGCATCAAGCATCTCCACCCATCCAGCTTAGCAGGTGGCAGCTTGGACCTGCTCTCCTACCATTGTTTCTACATCACCGCCTGTCACAACCCCTCAGCACCACATGGCCAACCCCAGTATCCCAGCTTCCTCTCCTTTTCTTCCTTTTCTTGCTCTGAAACCCTTCTACCTCTTCTCACCCTCTCTTCCCAGGAGAGCTTCAACCACTCTCCCCAAACAGGACAAACAAACTGCAAATCTCCAATCCCATAGGAGGGCATCCAGACTTTTAAGGTAATTAAAGCACTGTGCACACTCCCTGGCCTCATCCCTTATCCCTCCTGAGTTCCTGTTTCGGAGGCTTGAGTTGTGCAAGGGCTGGCACCTTAAGACCGCAGTGCTGACAGGCTGTCCGAGGGAGGTTCGCACTGTTCTCACAGTTTCTGGACATGGGGCCCTGGGGCATACCCACCTATAGAAACTTCAAAGCTGACAGGCTTGGAACTGAGAGAGGAGTCCATCATAGTGGCTTCAAAGAAGGCAGCAAAGAGGAGGAATTCCTCCTTTCTCCCCAACGCATTCTGAGCAAGGAAACAGAAATCAGCCTGAGAGCCTCATGTGCCAAAACACTGCCTCAGCAGCCAGAGCCTGCCACCCCTCCCAAGAGACATCAGTTGGATGCTGCTGAGGTTACCAATGCTGGGCTGCCTGACACGGGACAAGTTTTCTTGGAAATCCCAGGGAGTTGGTGCAGAGCCATGGCTTTGGCTGGTGCTTGTGTGAAGCCACTGAGCAGGTTTATAGGCTAAGGGATGGCTACTGTACCAACACAGCTGCATCTTGCCTGCCTCTCCAAGGCCAAGTGGAGACCCAGAGCCAGCTAACAGCTCCCTGGCTCCAGGGGAGAAAAGTACCTGCTCGAAGGCAGCTGTGTCCTGGGAATAACCCCCATGTGAGAGTTCTCCCTGCACCAGGACAGCAGTGCTTGTGGGGATGCTCCAGCCTTACTGTGGGAGGCAGTTTTGGGGCTGTGGGTGTGGCCTCGGCCCTTGCAGAGGCTCAGAGAGCCCTGGATGGCTCAGCAATGGGCAGGCTAGGTTTGCTCCAGCACTGGTACTCCAGCAAGCAATCCCACTGCCTCTTCCCCATGAGGCCTGTGTATGGCACAGGCCAGCGTGGGTCAGCCATGCCAGCATGGCAGAACTTACCTCGGGGAGTGGATGAAGCTCTTCAACCTCCACAGTGACCTGCCCAGGCTGCTCAGCCTCCTGAGAGCCCCCAGCCTCCTCGTCTCCCTTCAGCTGGCTCAGTTCTTTGGCTTTCTCCTTGGATTTCTTACTTTTCTTCTTCAGCTTCAGTTTGCTTAGGGCACCTTTTGTCTTGTCCCCAAGCTTCCTCTCTGCCACGCTGGGGCTGCTGAAGATCTCCACTGTGATGGCCATAAGGATGCGCCCGCGGTAGAAGATCCCCTCGCCCATGCCCTCATTGAGATCCTTGTGGATGTCCCGCAGAGCTGAGTTCTGGGGGGAGCCATACAGGTTTACCCAGGCTGGACCAAATGTGGGGTTAAAGCCTGCAGCGACAGGGACAGAGTCTAATTATACCACAGGGTGCTGCTGCAGAGAGACCTTCCCCCAGGACACAGGGATGTGAGCGTGCTTCTGCCTCTCCTCCTTCCCACCTCCAGGAAATCACCATGGCTGAGCATGGGGCTGCCCAGGATACCCTGCTCCCAGGGGCAGCCGTGCCAGGCCTCACCATTCCTGCCCGGGTCCGAGATCTGCTGCAGGTCAATGTAGTGTGTAGCAATGGCCACCTCACCAACATTGGCATCATCCAGCACCTGGACTTTTATCTTCCTGGCCAGAGGCGGAAACATCTCAATGAAGCTGATCTGCTCATTCCACTCGGGCTCGGTGGTGTTAGTCTCCACTGATGTTTCCCCCTGGGAAGGAGAAAGCGTGAAAGCCACACAGTCCCAGCTGGCAGCCAGAGCAACGGATGCCTCAGAGCCTCTCTGGGAATGGTGTGTCCTCCTGTCCCACCTGCAGACAGTGCTGGGCAGGCTCTGGAGGTGGCAGTGTCCCTGCCCCCATCCCAGAAATTGGTCTCTGTGCTTTGGGGGCTGTTCCAAGGCTCTGGCCATGCCCTGCACAGCCAAGGGAAATGCTGGAAGCAAGTGGGCAGCACCACCAGACCCAGAGGTGTCGCAGGATCCCCTGGGAGCACCCCCAGGACACTGGGCTACCCAGGGACTGACTCTCATCTTAATGGATATCACAGGACATAAACCCTGACCTTGGGTGCAAGAAAAGGGCCATTAGCTTAGTAAACTCTCCCGAGGGTGTCAGGCTGAGTCCAGCTTGCCACAGAGGACTTCTACTCCAGGATTTATTTGACCTTCTCCTTACGTTTAGGGATATGAAATCTCTGCCTGCACAGCCAGTAGCTCAGCTGGTAGCTGTGCTCAGGGCTGGGGCTGTCCCACACACAGCTCTCTGCAGAGACAAAAGTCCCATAAAAGCCTTCTCATCCAGACACCACGCATCCATGGCCAGATGACACAGGCCACTGCCAAAGACAGCAAGACTTGGGCTCTGCCAGTGGGCAGAGTGTCTCCAGTGGGACTGCTGTGGAGGCTCCTGCCAGCATCAGCCCAGCGCATGCTGCTGCACAGCCAAGGGACGATCAGCCTGGCCCCACACAGACCCCCCCCGACAGACTCACCTGCTGCCCACAGAACAAGATCTGCACATATGGGTCGACAAAGACTTTTTTCTCCCCTATGATCTTGGAGAAACCACCCATGATGCCCGCACTCATGCTGGGCAGGCCCTCAGCACGATACAGCTTGATGCAGACCCTGGCCCAGGGTCTCTCTGCAGGGACTCTCTTAGGCAGCAGTAGGTTCCTGAAAGACAAATTCATGTTCTGGCTCTCTCCTGGAGCCCAGGAACCATGATGCCAAGAAACGCCCTGACTGGCAGGAGGTTTGGATCCTGCCCCACCACAGGTCTCTTTCCCTGGGTCTTTCCCCATCAGAAGAGGGAAAAATGGGGCAAAAAAGGTGGCGCGAAGAGAGACGTGACTGTTTTTCCCAAGCCCACACAGGACTGCACTGCACTTACCTTTCAATGTCCTCATCCCGGCTGCTCGAGGAAGTGGGAAGGGAGCCCACAACATCCCCACGTGCGGTGACAGAGATGTTGCACTTCACAAAGCCTTTCACGCCTGCCCGGGTGTCTGTGGGGTCACTGATAACAGCCCACTTCTGGAAAAACCTGTGATCTGAGAGGGAAGGGAAGGAGTTCCCTGTGGAGAGCCCAGGTTACCGTTTCACATCCCGACTGCATCTGCACAAAGGTTGCCCTGACTCTGCCTCTGGAGGTGAAGGAGGTATCACCAGCCCTCAGATGGCTAGGACTGCAAGTTCTGGTCCTCATGTGAACTAAGTGCTTTAAAGACAGGGCCCTCACCAGACCCAGCAGAGCATGAAGGAAACATCAGTTTCAGACAAAGCTGGGGTCAGGGAGCAGGTACGCAGTGCCGTTGGTCATACCTGGCTGGCTGTACACCGTCACAACGTCTATCTTGAATGTTCCTATGCACGTTCCCAGGAACGGTATCTTCTTTGAGTGAAAAACCTGCAGAGAGCACAAACCCCCCTGAGCACCAAGAGATGCGGACAGCCAGGTGACACATCCAGACACCTCTGAGGAGGACAGGCCTGCTAGGAGATGCCCATTCCAATGCACAGCTCAGGCAGCAGTTGCAAGATCCTCATCCACACTGACCCATCTGAGTTAGCCCTGGGGTAAACCCATTCCTGCCCAACCATTCCCACAAATCCCACCAGCCCATAGCCCTCAGTCAAACCTGGGCCAAGGCAAATTCACATGCAACCAATTCAGCTTCTCCTGACAGCCCCAGATACACCAAACCCCTACGATGGACCACAGTCAGACCTGCTTTCCTGCAGGGAGTCCCATGTCCATATCCTGCTGGGTCAGGGCAGAGCCATGCCCCCACCAGGCTAGTGTCTCTCCCAGAAGCCGAGCCTTGCTTCGTGCTTGCTGAACCCACACCAGCAGAAGAGACATGCAGCCTTTCATAGGGAAAGTGCTGGAGATCAGGTGGCAAAGGAGGAGCTGGCTGGGTTTAGCTATCTTCAGAAAAGCCCCATGTCTTGAAGAAGCCCCTGTGCTTTGGGCCAGGGGATTTTTGGAGACTGCTTTCTGCCTGCCTGGGCTTTTCTACAAGCACAAACCACTGCTGAGCTCCCCTTCACACCAGTCATTGCCTCCACAACCTGCAGGATGAGGCTACAGGGTAAGGGGCAGCAGGGAATCACTCCCAGAACAGAGGGGGAACAAGGCAACGGGCAAGAAACTGCCCCAGAAGCCCCACTTCAGTCACTGGATGCAAAAAAAAACTGACAGGGAAGAGGTGGGAAGGCAGCACCATCCGGTGCTGGCTCTGAGCAGGACTGGGCCTCTGCCCCACTGCAGCCACAGGAAGGTCCTATGGTCTCGCTGCAGGGCAGACACCTCTGGTGGGAAACCTGCCTAGTACTGGTACCCTTGCTTTGCTCATCACTCCCAGCATCCACATGCAGATGCATTGCACTGTACCAGTTACCAACGAAGGACACAGAGGAGGACATACTTACCGAGATCTCTATGAGTCTGTGGAATAAGATGTCCCTTGGCTCATGGAATTCAAACAAAAAATACTGAAAGAGAAGATCAAGACAGCTGAGCTCCAGGCTCCCAACATGGCCCCACAAGTGCCTCTGCCTGAAAGCAGCTGCATCCCAAGCATCCCCTGCAAGGACAGCCCCAGCCACTTAGGACACCAGTAGGGCAAGGACAGAGCCTCTGTCCATATCACATACTTCGTTGTAGAAGGGGCAGTTTGTTGACTTCTGCGTCACTGTGTGCCTCTTGTCCTCTCCAACCTTGACTACCACAAAGGGGTTAATGTTCACCCCCACCAGCTTCTGCGCTTCAATTATATTAATCCCAACCTGAGAAAATGCAGGAGAAAACCCTCGGATCAGCACTCTCCTTGTTTCCAGCTCCATTTTGAGCTCATTTCAGCAATACCAGTATGCAAATGTGCAGGGCCCTCTCACTGCAGGGGTGGACACTCGGGGCAGACAAGAGCATGGCTGCTGAAATCTGCTATAGCCAGGACAAACCAAAATGGTATTTGAGATATTTGTTTCTTTCAGACAAGCAAGGAAACGAAGCGTTAAAATTCCCAGCACCTTTGACAAGAGTGGCCTCCCTGGTGGCACTGTCCCCCCAGCAGCACTGTCCCTACTCAGTTCCTGATCCCAAGGGGATGTAAACCCCTCCCAGATGGTGGGGTCCAAAGAGCATCTTGGAGAAGAGCTCTTTGAATCCTACTGAGATGGACACCATTGGAAAGACTGGAATGTGTCTGTCTCATTTGCTGTGACTGGTTACGGGTCTAAGACATGGGAGAAATGTTCTCATGTTTGCTCTCTGTAAAAGCAACTAGGTAGTCGTTAAGGTAAAGAATAATCGCTTCAAGAAAAGGATGGTAGGGAATTCTACCCCCAACAAAAGCTTCCTGCTAGGTGGATAGGATCCAGCCCTGAAAAGCAGCAGACCCAAATGGAGTTCATGTTTACTTAGAACTAAGGAAAGGATTTAAATCCATAGCCAGGCTGGGAGACCTGCCCTGAAATCTGCAGGGCAAAAGATGGGACTGAACTCCGTTTCTAAACTTAACAGTGGTTTCAAATAAACCTGATGTCAGAGCATCAGCCAGAGCTACAGCTTCATACCAACCTCCTGGCATCTCCAAGAAAGCCCCTGCAGCAGCCCTCCACCCCCAGCCATTTCCCACAGATGTCCCTGGGGGCCTGGGCAAGGCCCAGGGGAAGCTGGCAGGCACCAGCCCTGCCTGGGTGCTCTCTGAAGCTCTACTCAGGCAGTGGTTTTTAGTGGCACATGTGGCTGTCAGGCAGATTCCATTCTCCTGTACATCCATAGCTAACTACATGGCCCAAAAAGAAATTCTGGTCTGGGCTGGCTGATGTTGGAGCCACCACTCATGGATGCAGTTTGTTCAGGGAATCTCACACCTTGTCCAGGGGAGCCACACAAAGCCAGAAGGCATCTTCGTGCTAGAGGCCTCGCCAGTGTATGTGGCAACTGGAGAAGCTCAGGCCCACATCAAGGCAGGGAGGGACAGGCTGTGGGGCCAGAGGCAGCTGCAGGGATGCGCACCCAATGATGCAGTACCTGGAAGCTCTGTGGGGTTGGGGTGGCAAAGAGGTCCCGTGTGGAGCAAAGTCTGGAGCGGCTGCACAGAAAAACAACCCAAGTTAGCAGGCCTTTTCGTCTACATGGACCTGAGCAAGTCCCCACCAAGGAAGCAATGGAAACCCTGGCAAATAATGGCTCCCTGCCCAGGGGAACTAGCTATTGCAGATTGAAGGTTTCTGACATTTTGCAGAAGCAGAATACCAAGAGATGCAGGATTCCCCCAGAAATCACCCCATGAGCTGGCACTTCCCACTCCAAAGCCCAAGCAGGGGCAAGAGACGAGAGCATGCCACAGATACCTCTTCACAGGGCTGAAGACAATGGCTGAGACCTCCATCTCAGACACATCGTAGAAATATTCTTCCTCCTCTTCCTCTTCCTCATCAGTCTCCAGGCCTTTTGCCAGCTTCCTGCCCAGCGCAGCGGCCCTCCTGTCCAGTTCACTCGCTCTTGGCCCCTCAACTGCCCTGCAAATCCCCCGCCACATCACACGCCACATCGTCAGCCCTGATCAGTGGGTTGTGCACTCCCCTCCCCCCCAGGAGGGTGAGCTGATACACTCAAGTAGGGCTACTTACTCCAGCTCCTCAAATCCAGGATTGCGGATAATTAGCTCTGAACTGTAAGAAGAACAGATGCTTTGCTGAAAACACAAGTGTGTTGTGGCTGTTCACTGATGCATTTAAGTAACAGTGCCACAGCCATGCTCCCGCTTGGCTCTTGACAGGGTCATGAGCATCTTCCTAAGCGATGCTTTTCCACTGCCCACCCTGTGTGCCTGCTGCTTTGCCTCTGGCACTCCAGAAGCGATACTCCCCAGACCTTGCTGCTGCCTGTCATCCTGTCTGCCCAGATGTCGGCATCTCCCCTGGCTTTGGGTACCACCTATGTCCAGGATGCTTGGGGTTGCTACGGTCCCAAGCCATGCTCTCTGCAACTTTGCAACCAGCATCTTGCTCCCATCAGCCAAGAAGGCTGCAGAAATGCTCTCCAGTCTGAACGGACTCCCAGGGTGCAGTGGATTATTGCAGTCATGGGCTTTTTGTGAAAACAAGGTATTTTCTTTTTGGGAGCCCTGCTCATGTATTGCTGCTGTAAAGCACAGATGCATTAGCCTGGCCAGAGGTGGAGAGTAAATGAGGCTGGACTGCATCCCAAAGGCTGCCACTGGCAAAGGCAGCTGTACAAGCTGCCTGGAAATTTGCTCCTCCCAGGTTCACTACCTGTCTTTCATCTGATAGACAAAGTCCTCTTCAACCCAGGTCCCAGCTGAGCCATCTGGAGGCTGGTAGCGCAAATCCAACTCAATGTAGATCTACAAACAGAAAATAAAACAGCCACAGAACAACTGCAGGAATGTCACAGAAAAGGGGAAGGGGAACATGGAAGAAAAAAAGAAGCGAGATGCTGGTGGAAAGAAGGGGAAGGAAGTGGGTCACAACCCCACAAGAAGTCTATTTATACCTGACTATCCTCGTCTGCCTCCATCAACAGGCTAGAGTTAACCAAAATCCCGCCTCTACAGCCTCCCAAACTCCAGGAGTCACTGAATAAAAGCTGGCTCAAGTTTCCAAATCTGAAATATACCATGGAGAGGCCCCTGATAGCCATCTTGGGGCACTTTTGACAAGGAAAGTGGGGAGAGCCCTGCAGCAGAGCAAACTAACGTTTGCAGTCTCTCTGTGGGAGACACAAGACAGCTGGCAAAGCATCCCCAGGCACAACAGCTTGGTGCGAGACACTACAGAAGCCATAAGCACACACAGAGTCTGCATCACAGGAGACATCGACTTAGCATTAGTGATGAAAAAGGATGGCCAGAGAAGTATGTGGCATGTTGGGTATCAGCATGGTTTTGAAACCACTTGGTCTGCAGGTGACCAGCCTGATCTCGATCAAACACAAATGCAAAAGAACTTCCCAGTGGAAGCCAAAATTGCAGCCATGGAGGAGGTCACTTCTCAGTAGACTGAAGGGGATGTACCAGCTGGGTTCATAGCTCAGTTCATGGAAAACACATGTGTCTGGGAGGAGAAGTACAAGGAGAAGTGCTCAAGAAAGCAGTGGTCAGGAAAGGCAGCAGCAAAGGCTGGATGGATGCAGAAGCCTGAAATAAAGCTGGGTGAATAGCTGGGGCTCTGAAAAAAACCCCTTCAAACCACTAGGAGAAAAAAGGGATGCAAATAAGTAAAGTCCCAGAGAAGAACAGGATTTGGAGTAGCAGGAAGGGCTTTGTTCCCACTTTGCTAAAGCAGCAGAGGTTGAGACAGCCTCTCTACCTTGGGGATGTGTCTCTTCCCAGCTGAGCTGAGGGAGAGGGTCTCAGGCTGCTCTTGGATGGGCATCCAGTCTTGCCTGCCCTATTTCCGTCCCCAGCAGTCCTTGTGCAGCTGCACCACCAAAAACTAAGCCGTAAAAACTGAATGTGGTTGGTGTTTGGTTGGAGCAGCTCCTCAGCATGAGTGCTGCTGTTAGCACAAGGGAAGAGGCAGCCAAGGGGCTCGTGGTCTGGTGGCCACAGAGCTGCATCCCACATGCCACCACAGGAGTGACTCAGGCTGCCCGTGGGAAGGGCAAACAGGGGTGCAGCACATCACAGGGCTGTCTGCCTCTGCCTCTCCTTCTCCTGGCCCTGCCCACAGCCCTGGCACCCAGTCCTGGTTGTCCAGCACTCGCTGAACCATGCCTGCACACCTAGCTGGCACAAAACAGTTCATTTTTCAGTTGCATTTATTTTCCACCAGCACAAAGGCCACAGTGAGGGACCCAAGGCACAGAGCAGAGGGGCAGGCAGGCATCAGAGCCACTCATGTTGCCCCAAGACCATCATTAAGCCATCAAGATAGCACTGGTGTTTAACCCAAGGGTCCCAAGGCACCCTGCCATCTTCAGCCTCACCCTGTCAGCTCCTCTCTGCTTTGCACCATGCAGCAGCTGTGCATTTTGTGGTGCAGGAACCAAATGAAATACCACCTCCTACATCCATCACCCAGACCTGAGGAGATTTTACTAAGCCTCCCTCTGCTCGTCCAGGCCCTCGGTAGGTCTCCAGGGCCCCCAGCCCACCCCATGCACTTCTGGATGCTCCTAGAACTACTTCATGGGTATGAAGTGGCTGCACCCCTGTGCAGAGAGGGCACAAATGCCACAGCACATCCAGGCGCAAAGCAGCACCTTGGACTCCTGCTCAACCCCAAATCCACCTGGGAAGCACCACACAAAGTTTCCCACAAAGTCTTCCTGATTACTGATGGCCAGGCTGTCCATGGAGGACTTACACCGGTGACTTGCTGGTTTCTGTCGACAAGGGCCTCCCGAAGGATCAGCCTCCCGGACATCATCAGGTGCTGAAGGCTCAGGACAAGGGTGCCAAGAAGCCTGGAACAAAACCAGAGGCTGCAGCAATACTGTACGTGGCATCAGTGCCTGCATCCTGGGCGAAAGAATACCTGCTCCACTCTCCTGCTCGCAGCCCCTCCAAACTGTGGTGAAGGCAGAAAATTGCTGCAGCACTTTCCACAGGGAGCCTGGCAGCTGAAATACCTGAGCCCCACAGACCCTGCAGCAGCAGGTCATGCCTCCATCCTAGTCATGCCCAAGCAGCTGCTTGCAACTGAGCTGCCATTGATGGTTAAAGGCTTGTGCAGATCCAGTCCCACCAAGTGTGAGGGAGCTCTTCCCTTCAGCAGAGCTGGGCTTCACAGGAGCCAGCCTGTGTTTGGGCACCCAGCAGAGCTGGGGTGACTCTTCCCAGATAAAATTGGGATGCACAGGGTCCACACAAGGAAATACAGAGATAGGACAAAGGCATGGCCACAGGGAAGTCTGCAGCAAGTCTGGCCAAAATTTACCTACTGCAAAGGGGCTTCTCCTGGGGGAAGGGTCATCTGGCTCCCTGCAAGTGGCGGTAACACATGTGGGGTCACATTCAGCTGCTCCTAACCCCACCTTGTGTTACTGCTGGCTGCAGCCCCTTTGTACGTTGGCCTCCATCTCACCATGGCTGCTCTGCCGGCAGCTGAGCTAAGCCCCACATGAAGCAGAGCTTCCTGCTGCCTGCTAGAAACCACCACTGGAGCACTTCACTGCCCGCTGGGACAGGAAGAATCATTCCCCAGTCACCTCCATTTCAGCTGCACGCTGCTGATATCTCATACCCCCCCCTCTCATCTCCCTCTTCTCCAGGATGTCTGTCTAGTCTCCTACCCTTGAGGAAGGAATCTCTCTGCTCATCCCCCTCCTCTCCAGCTTTTGCAGCTTGGTGGTGCTGCTGCCACAGAAAGGCTGCACATGCAGAAGTCCAGAGACCACAGATCGATACAATGGCCTAACAAGTTTTTCCCTTCTGTCCTTCCACACTCTCTTCCTATTTATTTTTGATCATCCCAGTGCACTGAACAACTGCTTTTAAAGTGTCATATCTGTCACCTGCCATTACTCTGCCCCCCAGCAGCAGAGGTGCATGGAGACATGCTGCCAGTGCCAGTCCACGCATTTCCAGTTGGACTTCTTTGCTCAGAGCCAGCAGGCCCTGGTGATTTGTTACTGTTTGTTTTATCTGTTTGCCCTAGAGCCATTTCTATTGACATTTCAGTCAGAGACAATTCCTCTGATCCAGCTCCCATAAGGAAAGCATCCAGTAAACAGTGACGCAAAGTTCAGCCACATTTTCTGGTCTGGCTGTAAGTGCTGTACTCCGTTTCCTCCACACCCTCTCTGGCAGGCTCGGGATGGCTCTGAAAAAGTTTGCATTATTAGCTGCTTCTAGAAAGTTGTTCCTGTTGATTTTCCTTCAGTTCTTACATTTTGCTTATCAGAGCCGGCACCTTTCCCTGCATCTTCATGTTTCACATGACCTGGGAGGACATGCCTCTGCTCCCGTGCTTGCTCCACCACCACTACTCCATCTGTCAATCTCTTGGGTTTCCTTGAAGTGTTTTACAACTGCTGGAATAGCTGCTGAGTTCACAGTATTGTGTCTGTGCTTCCTAGAAGCATTTTAAATTCTGGCTGATCCTTTTTAAAAATTTAAATTGGCTGATCCAGTTTAAATTGCCATCTTTTCTAAAGGTTAAACCATACTACCATGAGCTTGGGGCTTTTTCCCACTGATAGGCATGCTGAATTTGGGTGGAGCACAGTCGTAGTCACAATGTGGATCTACAGGGTGAGAGCAGGTCCCCACTCTGCTGCAAGTCCTGCCCCTGTAGCTCTATTTTTTAGGCCCTATTTTACCTTGTCCCACCTGGAGGCCTGATCTGGATCCTTAGGTAGTCTTTGTTACTGCTGGCACAACTAAATCATTCCTCTTATTTAACTTAATGTATACAGCACTGCTGCCCCACCAGAACAAGCAGCTCCATCGCTCTTCCATAATTTGTATCCCGCTTGTCTTCCATCAAATTTCAAATAAATATTTTCTACTCCCAGTAGAAAACTCAAAGCCCAGATGTCTCTTCCCCCACCTCTGCTGGTCACTCCAACAACCAAAGCACCTACCTGTTGCTAAACACCTTGCTGCAGTTGTAAACCTTAATGGACAGCATTTCTCCCATGACAAGCTTCCCGTAGTGAGGCCAGCGAAAGAGCTACAAACAAACAGAGCAGGAGATGACGATTCATTCCCAGCCACACTGACCCATGTTTGGTGGCTGGCTAGTCTCCTCTGCAAGGTGACCAAACCAATGAGGATGACAAAAAGCCGCTCTGTTGGGAAATTACTTTCCTGCTGGCCAGGGCAGCTAAGAATGGAGGAAGGATGGGGAGGGGAATGAGAGTCCCTCCAGCAGCACAGAGCCAGCTGCTAAAGAAACCAGAGCATCATCACCCTGGAAAGAGGAGGATGCTTGTGCCTGCTGAGCTCCCTGAGCTGGCAGGTTGTGGAGTGAGACAGGGCATAGGAAGGTACAGAGGTACTTTGGGAGAAAAGATCACCCAGGGCAGACACCCATCAGGCTCAGGCACATCCCAAATCTGCACCCCGAGGCTGTGATTCCCCTGACACCTGAACTGGCTGGCTGCCTTGCCGCTGGCAAGAGGAAAAGGTCCCTCCTGCCCCCCAGTCCTCCCCTCCTTTCCCCAGGCAGCACACAGGCATCCAGATGGGACTGGAAATGAGAGAGGGGAACCACCCGCCAGGCTGCTACAGCCGGGCTTTTACAGGATCCAGGGACGTGGTGATGAAGATGGGCGCCAGGAGGAACGCTTCGCAGCCCACCGCCTGTCCCTGCTCCCCCCATTACCCCCTCCTGCCCCACGAGGCCTCCACCAAGACACTGCCACCTCCCATCCCTGTCCCACGGACGATACCTGCGGAGGAGCCCTGCTGCTCCGCACCCCTGCCGGTTTGCCCTCACCTCTCCGAAGACGGCCTCCGGGCCGCAGCGGATCTTCCTCGTCTTCTGGGTGAAGCCTTGGGAAAGAGAGAGGAGGCGTGAGGCGCCAGCAGGGCAGCACGGCCGGCCCGGCCCTGCCCGCCTGCTGCGGGGAAGGCAGACCCCGTCGCCCCCGCCATCCCTCCCAGCGCGGCCGGGGCCCACCTCGGAAGCTGAGCTGCACCTGCCGCTCGCCGCGGCCTGGCAGCCGGGAGAGGCGCCGGACTGCGACGCTGAGCGCCATGGAGCCGGTGGCGGGCAGCGCTGCCCTGCTCGGCCCCGCCCCCCGTGCCCGCCCGGGGGGCCCCCGGGGGGGGGGGCGCCCCTGCCCGCCCCCCCGGGGCACCGGGCGGGCGGGGCGGCCCCGCGGGGCGACCGGCCGGAGCCCCCCCCCCCGGGGCCACGGCCCAGGCGGGCAGAGGGGAGCACTCGGGCTTCGCAGATGCCTGCCCTGTGCCCGGCTCCGTCCAGACCCCGACGGCACCGTCCCCTGGCGCCCTGCGGCAGCACAGACGCGCGGGCCCGCCAGAGCCGGGGAGCACAGCGGTGGGCGCTCTCCGTCCCAGGGCTGGGAAGGAAAGAAGAGAAAATCCCCCAGCGGAACACGCTTCAGGGCAGGGCAAGGGCTCTCAAAGGACGCTGGCCTGAGCGCGGCCGCAAGGGCGGGAACCCAGCTCTGCTCTGTCCCAGCCCCTTCTCCAGCACAAAATCACGTCTTGTGAGGTTAAAACCCTCCAAAGCAAACAGAGGGAGGGTGGGGAAGGGAAGCCAGCTCGCGGCCCTCTGATTAGGAGGGTTGGGCTCCCCTGGTGCAAGCAAACCGTGCTCGGACCAGCACATGCTCAGCAGCCCCCACTCACCTCCTGCCTACCCTGCACAGGAGCACCCTAATGCAAGGGACCAGAGGAGCTAAACTGGTGTAAGTGGGGATGCCATAGCACTTTCTGGGGACAGAGGCTGCAGCCCAGGTGCCAGCTCTATGCAGGGCAGAGATGAGCACTGAAATCCACAGATGGTGGGGTAGGAGCTCCAGGGGCTCCCACCAGCTTGGCAAGGGCTGCCACCAGCCCCTCGCAGCAGGGAGGGAGGCCCAGGACACATCATGCCAGGAGCCGCCTCTGTGCACAGCTGCACTCACTAGCTTGGCCTGATCCAGCTCATCTCACCTGCATGAGAACTGGTAAATGAGAGATGCCCTTTTGGAGCACAGATTTAGGCCAGATGAAAGCAATCATGAACTTAGCAGGATTTGGAAAGCATGTCTTCCTCCTGGGGGTCTGGCTCTGCCACTCAGCGCCCAGCACCAAACACCTGCATCCATGCACAGGGCTCCTGACAGCAGGCCAGGGTGCTAATCCAGCTCTGCAAACACAGAGGAGTGAATCATGCCTGTGCAATGCCAGGCTGCTCCGAAGCAAGCCCTATGATTATTCTCTTTATCTCCCTCTTACACAAGAGCTTCCTGGAGCATCAGGGAAGTGGCTCCAGTGGCCATGGAAACAAGCCACGGTGGGGAGGATGCCACTTCATGGTGCAGCAACAAAACACAGCAAGCTGGCAGCATTCAGCACCACTCTTGAGAACCCAAATGGGGACCAGTTTAGGGTGGCATAGAAAGCTCAGTGCACTGACCCCACACCCAGTGATGGCTGGAGAGGGGCAAAGGGTGCAATTTAGGCTGTTTAATGAGACATTCAGACCACCAAAGTGTGCCACTGATGGGTGGATCCAGTATTTGCTCAAAGCTGATCCAAAGCCATCATCTCCCAGTGGAGTTGGTGTGGCTTCCTCAAACACCTGTAGCGGTCCCATCACTTGCATTGACCTGAAGACAGTGCCTCAGTTTTGCTGAAACAGTCCCTGGGGGAACCAAACATTTTAGACCCCAAGTATGGGCCTTAGTCCAACAAATTGTCTGGGCAAAGAAGGGGTATGGAGCATTATCTCCCAAAAAGGAAGGAGCTCTGTCAGGTAGCATGGCACAGTCTGGCATGAAATATCACCAGTATTTATTGCCAGGTGTCCTAGAAGCAAGAGGAACCCTCCCTGATGAGCTCCCATGCGCAACAGCTTTTGATTTATACAAAGCCCCGAGGCTGAAATACCTTTGAGGGCTGCAAGTACAAGGGTGCTTGCTCAATCTTGGCCAAGGCCAGGAGAACGAGACTTCTGGGGTGTCCCAGGGAGACAAAGCAAAAGAGTGGTCCAGGACAATGGGGAGCATGCACCTGCACCAAGTGAGAACACCATACTCCTGAGGAAGAAAACCTGAGCTCTCGTCTACCTAATGCACCAACCATGTTGTAAATGTACATTCCAGCTATACCCAGGGCGGCACAAGGCAAGAGACATACCCCCTAGCCTCTCACCAAAGCACTCAGCAGCTGTCTTCACTGCCTCTAAAACCAGGAGCCCTGGGGAGTCAAGAATGAGAGATAACAGGCAGAACTGTGCCGTCCTGGTTCAGCAGCTTCCAGGCTTGACCATCCCATGGCTTTTCACCCGTGCAGCTCTTGCTCTCAAGTGACAACCATGGGACTTGTGTCCCTTCGCCCGTTCACATTTCAGCCACTTACCTGTGGGTAAGCAGTACATCCTCCAAATTCTCCTCTGCTCCTGCAGGGGGAAGAACTTCCTCAGACCTACCACATGTTATCCTCTTCCTCCCGAAAACATGGAAGGTCTCTCCTTCCACCACCGAGTCCAGCACCTGGAGATACCTTGGCTAGCTGCAGAACAGCAACTCCACTCCTCTTAGCCAGTGCAGAGAGACAGAGGATTCACTCTGTTCCTTTAGAATGGGAATGGGCGGGGGTTTAAAAAGGAGAAGTTAAATGGGTCTTCCACTACGCATTCTACTGTCTCAGAGCTCATCTTCTGCCCCTCAAGGCAAAGGAAAGTCCCAACGTGCTTCTGACACCTTGCCAAAGAAACCATTCATTGAAGCCAAGGACTACACCCTGCCACCGGTATTTCTTGGTCCAAACAAGAGACTGGCAAGCCCTCAGAACTACTGTTGTAAATATCCTTTAAAGAACACTTCATTAAAAAGAAAAAAAGATACACACAAAACCCAGCCTTCGGTTTGCTTATACATGTAATAGAGGGAAGGAGAGCCCTGCCTACATGTTGTATGCAACTGTAAACATAAGTAAAGGATGCTCTCAACCACAGCGCAGTTTCTCAAAGACTTGGCAATTTTCCTCCCTCTCTTCCACACTTGTAACACGTTTTAGTTTAGGCAGCCACTCAAGAAGAAAGGTTGCTTGGTTTCCTTCAAGAATCTAAGTGCAAGAAAACTGGGTTCTGCAGGCTAGATGATGCAGTATTTCAGGAGAGACAGCCCAGCTTTCTCTAGAGGAAGCCGCCTGCTGCCTATGGAACCTGGGAGAACACATCACGGTCAGAACTAGGTTTGAATAAAGAACTAGCAAAATTCATCGTTGCTCAACGGTGGTCCTAGACCCACGGCCCTTCAAACACAAGCCACGTACTAGTTTGGTGGCAGATCCCATCCAGAACGACTAGTCTAGTTGAGGATGTGGATTCAAACCCAGGTTCTGCTTTCACACAGGTTTGTAACTTACAAGTTTCATAGCCCAAATCACCAGGGCAGTCTTCCAGTGTACTCTCACCTGGTTTACCTGGCAGAGCAGACAACTTCTTTCGTAATTTCACAGTAAATAAGCAGCTCATCTTACTGCAGTACGGGGCTGCAGGATATACATTCAGCAGTCTTAGTGATTAACAGGTACCAAAACTAATGATGATGGACAACTTGCCCTGCTTTTGCAGCTGATCACACTCAACCTCGGCTAACTCAGATGCTGAATCACCACCAAGCTAGTACTATAGCAAAGACCTTCCATAAACCAAAACATCTACATTGTTTTCCACAAAAGGAAAAGCCCACAAAGGAAATAAGAGTCCAGGCATGTTATGTAAGTCAGAGCAGATTATTTATTTATGAACCTGAAAGTGATGACCACTTGTAGTGCAGGGACAAGCCCAAGTTTGTTTAGGTCTATTTTGAAATGAACTATCAACTCCCATCTCTCCAAACAATTGTGCTTTGCTACCATGTGCCTGTTCTACAGCCCCCAGACCACATAATACACATTTCTGAGGACAAGGAAGTATCTCTTGGGAGTTCCACAGATAGTTACACTTCTTCATTTCATATCTTCTGTGACACAAAGGAATCACCCAAAGCATCTTTACTGAAATGTTTCCAGTTGCTGGATTTTGAAAGTCACATTAATGTGACTCATTAATCCCACCCCCCTGATTAATTAATGATTCATCCTCATTAATCTTCCACAAATAAGCAAAGTGCAGTGTTCTTAAATTGCAATAATGGCTCCAAGCAAGAGGCCATCACAGAAGCAATTTTTGCCAATAGAAAAATGTGATTAAAAAAAAGGACTGCAAAGTATGGTCACTGACATTTAAAAATAAACCTCTACATATAAAAATATACTGGCACTTTATGAAGGCACAACAGGAACTACCTCAGGCATCCAACCAACAGACTTCGCTATCAACCATTACAGAAGGGTCCCCATTCCCAAGGCAGCTTGATAGAAGAAAAAAAACCTTTCAAGGAACACATGGTAAGTATCGTTACAGTAAACACAGCTGCAATTCTCCTCCTACCAAATTCAGCATTGAAGCAGTGCTGTGTGAGCAGCACAGTGCACATGCCCACAGTGATACCAAGCAGTGGGTGGGCAGTGTCAAGCAATGGTGTGTGGTGTGATGTGTCACTGTTGGTGGTGGAAAACCAACAAGGTCTATTTTTCTGTGTCAAAAGCCGCAGTTGTGGTTTTTTTCCATATTTACATTTCTTCCGATTAGGAACAGGAAAGATCAAAGATACAGAACACAAGCCAGTGAGAGAGTTAGTGCGAGTGGTACAACCTCGAGGCACTGAGCACCCACAGTGTGCAAGGGAGAATGTGGATACAGACAGCTCCCTTCACCCCAGCGATACAGGTGGCCAGAGTCAGGCTGCAATCTACATCATCCTTAGTTCTGGTGGTTTCACAGGTGGCCATCCCTGCCATTTATAGTACGACACCAGCTGCTTAGGCACTTCAGCCAGAACCACCTGGGAAAGAGCTTCCCGGGGAGCCTGCAAGGAGATCAGGGAGAGTACATTAGAAATATGGCAGAGAAAGGATTTATCAAGCCCACTGACAGACCCTCTTACAGAATTCAGAGTGCAGCCCCTCACCCGCCACATCTCGCTCCCTGTTTCAAGAGTTCCTTGCTGCAGTTTTAGGAGCATTTCCAGTCAGTCTCAGTGAGCACTGCTGATGAAAATCACTTGTTCCCACCCCCGCACTGCTCCCGCCTCAAGCCCAGGCTCACACAACCTTTATATGGCCCTGATCTGGGTGAGAAACTGCCCCAGCCACTCGCAATTCCTCTTATTTTGGGTTTTCATTTGACTTCACTCTTCAACCCAATTCACTGTGCAGTGTGCATGAATGCTGGTGCCAACAGTGGAAGCAGGGAGGAGCTGCAGAATGACAAGACTGCTTTCAACAGCAGTGAAGACTTAGCTTAAATCACTCATGGGACTCAACATCAGAGAGTGACAACATGAACTCCGTTCCTTGCCTAAATGTTTGCAACCCAGGAGAAAAAACATCTCCTTTACTTTACCTCTCCAACAGCCAAGAGACAGAATACTAAATCAAGGACACAACAAGAGCTATTTAGAAAAAGCTGCAAGACAGCTGCAAGAAGGCACGCAGTTTCAAACACAGAAGCAAATGTCTCAACTCGCACTGGGAACAAGCAGCTTGCACAGCACTTTGAGCATGCAGCTTGCTGCCTTGTCTAGACCCACGCTCATTTTTTAGATGTAGTAACTGCACCAGGACTCTTCTGAAGTTAAAGACAACTTACATTTTTGAACTGTCGGAAAGGCACAAACTGGACAATGTCTCGTGCAACTGGCTCTCCAGTCAAGGACTTCAGGACACCATTGTCTCCATCGAGGAACTCCATTGCTTGGAAATCAGCTTCACCAACTCCAACAATAATGATGGACATTGGCAGCTTAGAGGCATTAACAATCGCTTGCCTAGTTTGGTCCAGGTCAGTGATCTCTCCATCTGTGATGATCAGCAAGACAAAATATTGCTGAAAAATATTAGAAAGCACCCAGTTAGGGAGTTCAACACCAAAGCTCACATAACTGAAGGCAAATGGAGCAATTTCTTACTCGAAGAAAGAAATCGGATGGTGCTGTGGCTAAGACAAAACCAGAACATTAAAGAAACTTATATTTATTCCCATTTTTTTCACCGTGTACTTCAGATTTCCTCTGTACTAGAAAAAAGACAGAGGCTTAAAGTCAATTTATAAAGAACAGTTACATCAACTGGCAGAAAGTACTAGAGATGAGCAAAGTACTCCTAAATCAACAAAGCTGCGTGCAAAATTCATTGATGGCTGCTGCTTTACTCACTGACACCTCAAAAAGGCTGATGCTCAATATCCCTGGACCGTTGCTCAAAAAGCCTTCTTTTTTAGTTACCAATAAGTTAAATTATAAGTATTAGAAATCTCAAAATACAGCAGTGACAAATGTCACGACACAAAGACACTCTAGAGATAACAAGGGGGGGAAAATACAGGAGCTTTTCTAGAAAGAAAAAAATACCTCAAAGCAATGCATTAGCACAGTAAAATATTTTAAATTTCCTTCCTTTTCCAGAGGCTAAGGTTTAGCACCTGGTTCTGAAACGAGAAACAACTGTTTTATAGAAGCTGTCTACAGACTTAAAATGAAAATAAAAAGCTATATACAATGGAAATAAAAGAAAACCAAATTTCCAACTCCAAACACAAGCATTACTGTGGTTGTACCCCATTACTGACAGATTCTTTATATAAATAGTTTTAATCTGTAAGAAAAAGTAGAGATATTTAACATGTGAAGAGAAATAAAAATATTCCCCCAAGTGTTGGGAAGGGTAAAAAAATACCCTCAGAAATGTAAGAAATGGATCTCCCTAGACCAAGCACCTCACAGTGTGGGAAATGTATTTGACGTACACACAAACATAAGTAGAAACAAAAATACCGGCACAGCTAGACCATAAAGCGAGTATCAGAGCGTACATCAAAATTCCTTCTGATTGGTCTGTCAAAATCGATTCAGTTAAATCTATCAGGAAATCTATCAGTCCTTCATCCTTAAGCAAAAGAAATGCAGTTTAAAGAAATGGAGTTGAATTCTAACAGCCACCATGGCTAGGCAAGCACAAAAATGAGACATGCCACACAACTGTACGGTAGCATGGATGCTCTGCAATGCAATTAGCATACTGATTTAATGGCTCCTTTGTTAATCTGGCCCTCTAGGTATCCTGATTCTGCATGCCACCACAGTGGGACAGGCAGTTGAGCCATCCGATATTTTTCTTGGAGGCAGTCTTTATTTATATTCTTGAGAGCAAAATTTTTTTGAATAAAATACATAGGGGGCCCCTCTACACTGTATGCGTTCCCCACAGGTAATGAAGCGTGGCAAGAAAGGTTAGAGCAAGGCAATTGCTGACAGAGTCCAACTGGTCTAAGAGCCAACACAGCACCCCTGTATACTTCAACAGTAAGGACAATGTCAGCAAACTGTGCAACAGAGAAATAAGTATCACTTGAGCAATATAAACTCGCGTCAATGTCTACCAAGTACAGGTTCATATCGACATGTACCAAGAGAGTACCAGCAGCCTCTCTGTAGGACTGAATGGCTCGAGAGGAACTGAATTTGGCATCCTAAGGAAGGACGACAACATCACTTTAACATTCCATTCTATCCCATCATGAACATGGAAAACAGAAACATCAACCCAACGCAGATCCACAGGAAAGAACATGCACTCACTGAAGCAGTTCCTTGTGCCGAGTGCGCTGCAAACCTTGCCATGTGGTTTATAATAGGAGAGAAATTGGTTGGCCCATAGAGTCGGATCTGAGGAAGGATCTGGCGGTAGGCATCCATTATTCCTTGGATCCCTGTAGCACAAGAGAGGCAAGCTGCCAGAAGAGCCTCACAACTTCTCTAGTAATCATTTTATAAGCATTACCAAATAGTACAGCAAAAGGGTAATAACTCTCCCACAGCTGTGAACTCGTAGAGGACAAATAAGCACCAGGACAACAACAAATATACAAAGCACAGGGCTGAAACCAGTGGACATCTGCAGAGATACGATTTGCGGATTTCTCCCCCATTCTACAGCCTTCACATTACCCTGTGTGCCATCACAAAGCTCATGGAAGTTGCGGGAAAAATAATCCATCTAAATTGGCCTATTCCTGGTTTGTATCAATGTAGCTTCACCTGTCACTGCTGCTTGCATGGTCCACCATGCAGGTTTTAGTGCGGTAACTCTCAAAACTACTACACAGGGACCCTTAAAGGACACAGACACAAATCCCAATGAGGCAGACAATGCTGAACAGACAGAGGAAGTGCTTTGATTTTAATACTGAACTTCAGATTCCATTTTTTTATTGGCCAGAGAGAAAAAGTGAACCGAGTTAAAAATGCTTTTTCAAGAACAATTCTGTGTTACTGCATGCTGAGAGCGCCATGAAAAACAGTTGAAACAACCTCCACTGAAGATGGCTATAAAGAAAATAAGCTCAAACATATACACATTGCTGATGAAGCAACCATGGTCTCTAACAGCTCTGGAAGCATAACTAGCACAGGCACATTGCTGATCTGAATCCACTGCCACCTATAACATATCAAGTTGCAGCAAAAATTTCAGCACAGACTAATAATCAAAATAAATCTAAATCCCTTCACTAGAGCTTACGTAGCCTGCACAGAAGCCTGCACCAACACACATCCACTCTTGTCAGCATTCAGTGGAGAGTAAATCTAGTATACTGCCTGTCTTGGTGCCGCATCTGTTTTTCACCAGTTTTGAAAGTAATAAAACACTCCAAACATCTGTTCCCCTCAGTGAAATATTAATAAAGAGGTGTCCTCACCTTGACAGTAAGGGTTGCTGGGGTTGAAGTTCAAAGGAAATTCATGAGATACCTAGGAAAGGGGACACTACAAACACTTAGGGAATGGAAACATGGACAGAGCAACTGCCCAGCATTGTGAAGGCCCTACCTGCCAGCTAGGAGGAACCTGAGCTCCGAACCCAAATGCAGGAAACAGCTTGTCCCTGGAGAGAGGGCAACAAGAAGAAATGAGAAAGAACAATTCTTTAATAACTCACTATTCTGTTTTATTCCCAGAAAGCAGCTGGAGACCAGGGTTCAATTCCTGCCACAAGGAACAGGTACACAATCTAAGCTCCCCATGGCCAGCTACCAGTTACTAAAGGGTTGCAGGCTTGGTCTTGACAGTTTCAGAATTTCTTTCAGTGCAGTACCCCACAGGAGACCCAGGAGATTTCGTAGTAAAGAAAAGCCAACCCAACCACAGCCTGGCTAAAGGACAGAGCTGACAAACATGCTCCCACTGAATCAAACAGGGCATTCATGTTTGAAATGCACCATCAGCAACAAGAGATTAGAGACCAGCTAAAGCAGCACTACAGAGTAACCCAGGGCCATAAAAGGGCAGGCCTGGAGGGACAAATCAAGAAAATATGCCAAATTATGAAGGGCTGCCACTGCCCTCCCTGGCAGTGACAGAAGCTGGAAGAAGCAGTAGCAGCTCCAGAAGGGATCTCCCAAAAAAAGGCAGCACCTCAGTCATTCGAACACTACAGCTCTGGAACAAACTATCAGCCTTGATCACTGATCACCCGTCATTAATCAAGGCTGCCAGAGCTGCAGCATGAGACATTTTTGATGCAGTGGCTAGAGATCAGTTAAGATCATTACATACGTGTCATAATCCTGGACTACACTTCCCACACTCCAGATGGCAATCAGGTACTCATTTATCCCATCTGGGCTGATGTAGTGAAGAGAATCTGGTGACTTGGGATCTCCGTTGGAGCCAGTGAAGTCTACACCCACCTAACCAGTCAAGATGATGACAGCAAGTCACTGATGTGTCATCATAAGCAAATGAGAAGAACTCAGTATACCCAGAAAGAGAGGGTTACACCAGGCCCACATAGCTCCCTTCCTCCCAGGCACACAAGCAGCCCTACACAGGGACAGGCAAATGCGCCTGCATACCTTTTCCTACTGGGGTACATGCAACATGCATGTCTAAGAAGAAGTAATCCTTTCACTGACAGACTGAACCAATTTCTCAGAAGTTTAAGAAACCCTAGTTCCATTAAAGTTATTACTTGATCACAAAAAGTAAAAATATAGTATTGTTTGGTTTTTCGCATTCTTCATCAATGCAAATTCACACTGCATTTGCAGCCACTCACACTGCAAACAAAAGTACTAATCACCACTTCATTGCTCTTGTCCTGTCATCTACCAAAACGTGCATCGGGGAAACAACTCACTGTGAAGTTAATCTGGCAGCCTCCCATGACGTAGTCCAGAAACGAGTATTCTGTCTCAATCTAGAGAAACAGACAGACAGTGTTACACCTTCCCCCCATAAGAGCAGATTTCATCATGAAAAAGCCAAAACCCAACAAAAATCTTCCTACCTTGCAGGACTTTATCCTAATAATACCAGAGTTTTTGTAGCTTTTTTTCTTTTGTTTTTTCTCAGGATGAATGCATTCAAATTCCACCTACAAAAAGCAAGTGCGCTAGAAGCCAGTTCCAAAATACCTGCATTTACAGCAGGGCAAATTATTGAAACAGAATGGTGTCAGACATCATACAATTTAAGAGGTACCCAAGTATCTGGTAGAATTCTGAAGCTTAATTTTAAAATAAGGGTTGCAACTACTTTGGCTGCTATATGGCGAGTTAAATAGGATGCTTTTGCTACCAACACTGGGCAAAACATGAGTCAAGACCTTGGAGAAGTCTCTCTCCTCAGGAACATAACTGTTATTTTGTACACAATCACGGAACAGTGTCATTGTATCAGAGGGGAAAAAGGTTGATCACAAATACGAGCATTTCTCTTAACATCATCAGGTTCTTTTCTGATTAAGGGAAGGGGATGCACTCGAACACAGAAGACAAGAAGGCAAAATCTCAGGGTGGGGGAGGCCAAAAGCGCCTAGGTCACAGCTTCCCAATGGCAGCGTTCCACTGTTGTGTTTCATTCGCATTAGCTCAGATTTCATACGGGCTAGGGAAAAAGGAAAGAATCTTCCACCAGCTTTATGATTACAGAAATCAGATTGGCTGGCAACAGGAAGCAGTCCTAGGCTAAGTCCTGTGTGCAGATTCATCTGTCTGAATTCAGACAAGATCTCTCCATCAGAATGAGAGTTCAGGTTTTCACTGCAGACAACAGAGAGAAACCAGCACCACCAGCAAATGGCTCAATATTCTAAACTGGATGCCCAAGACAAGGCAAGAAGAGTGCCCCTCAGAAGCACTGCTTCTGTCCATTAGCTAGGAAGACGACCAGAGTGCTTGTAAGGGTGACCAGCTCAAGCACAAACGTTATCCGAGACAAACCCTACCCTCTGGACTTGTCTGTTAAAGCATGAACAAGCCCTTTTATTTCCACTTCACTCAGCAGAGGCAAAAGGAAGCTGAACTGCTGGGAAAAGTGGCTGGCAGCCAGCAGACAATGGGCTCAAGGATGTCTTTAGGAATAGGAATGGTAACAGTACCCAAGGGAAACAGAGCAATGTAATTCCCACACCACGTTTTACTCTTCCCAGATGTTGGCTTAGTAATACAAAGATACAGACAGAAAAATTAACTTTCGGGGGCAACAACTAAAAATGTATCTCTGAGGTCAATATTAAAAAGGGTTTGTGAAAGACTGAATTACGGACTAAGTAAATGGGGGATTGAGAAAGCTCACCGGAGAGCCGTCACCTGCTTTCTGCAGCTGAGTCAGGTTAGTTTCAAAAGAGCCTATCAAGTCATGCGACCCATCGCTGTCGTGATCGGCACACTGTACCTGAGAGGGAAGAGAGAGCAAGCAATGGGCAAGCATGCTGCATTAGGGAGAATGGCAGCTGCTCGCCATGCCACCTCCTGCTTCCGAGAGCTTTGCAGCGATGCTAGTGAACTCCCCTATCACATCTGAACTGGTGGTGGTGTCCATATCACTAACTGAAGCCTGAGCGTGAGACACCCACTGTGAATCTCAGAAAGAGGAAGATGTTCAACTGCTCACCCATTTAAGTACGCGCAGTGACAGTTTTAATTAAAAGCCTTCCCCAGTTTAAAGATAAGAGATTAAAAAAACCCCAACATTTGGCAGCCCAGATGTATAAATGCAAGATCATTCAGGAGAAGATATACAACTGGGGAATGGGAAGAAGCAATTAAAAGTTTGTTATCTAAGCACTTCCTGCATATACTCTGTTCTTCTGCCCAGCAGTAGCATCGATTTACAAAGAAATTGCAATTTCCACATACCACTAAGTCTGTCTTTTTCTGCATCTTATACCAATCAATTTATAAATAATTAATAACCAGCCATGTTTAAATCAGCATGACAGCATCAGAACTAGATAATGCAAAAGAGCAATGCATTTAAAAAGAAAAATATGCTAATGACTATGGCTTCGAGGAAACACAGTAAGATGTATATTGTCAAAAGCTCCTCACAAAATCAGCTGCAAGGAGCGTTTATAACATGCACAATACACACAACCACAGAACACAAGTAATTCCAGCAGCAGTCGATCAAGAAACAGTTTGTGAACAGCGGCTTCCTCCCCTGCTGAAGTTCACGGGCTACACAGATTCAAAAGCTCTCTCCTTCTGAGATCTGCCTTTAGTAGCCAAGAAACTGATGTTACTCCAGTATAAACCCCAGTGACAGCTTTCTCCTCAGGACAAAGGGACAAGGTGAATGAACCCATGGGTAGTACCTCGATAAGGATGTCAAATTCAATAGCAAGATATCTGAATTCGAGACAGGGTTCTTTTAGGACTACTTTGATGTATTAAGGATCTGCCACTGGTATGAGTGGGAAACCTGTACAAAAAGCTGGGTGAGTTCTGGCCTATTCTAGCCACCTACATGGGAAGCACTGCGTCTCTTACCACTGTTCAGTCCCTTAATGGGAAAACAAGATTACCTTAAGAGACTGTGCTCCCCTTCACCCTTCCCAACCCACCACTTTTCCACTCCTCTCTTCTGCATGCTCCACCATGAAGCAACTCCCACCCTCCTGCCTGAACTCCATTCCGCCTCTCTCAACAATTTTGATGTTTAAACATCACCCAAAAGCAACTGGGTTATGCCAGGGAGGCCAATGAACGAGGCTCTCATGCAGAAGTCAGGGTACAGACTCCCAGCACAGGGTCTCCTTCACACCAATACACCTGGAAAGCTGTAGAGGATTCAGCAGCTGCTGCCTCCATGCACCTCCTCTGCCCTCCTGCCTGCTCCTGCTCTCCCTCACAGCCACACCAATAAAACTCAATTTAGGACCAGCTTCGTTATTAGTTCACAGCATGACAGGGCTTAAAACAAAACTCTTTTTGCAAGGGTTTTCCAAAACTGGCCAAGATTCACTGTATGCAGCCCAAAGTATGTTGCTGCTGCAAAGGAAATCCTGCTGGCAAAACCACAGGACACTGTGTACAGTTACTTACTGATGAATTGTTTCTCCACAAATGAACTACCCAATATTCATTACAAGCCTTGGAATACAGTTAGCGGGTAAAAGGCCCCTTTCATCTACAGGAGGACTTTCAAAATTCACAGAAAATGGTTTTGCCATCAAACACAGACTGGCGACTTTAGTCCCAATATCAACACCCATAAATTTCACATTTTCTATTTCCATTTCCTATTCTATTTAAATAACTATGGGGGAAAGACTACTTTTATTTGCCCCTATTTTTTTTTAAATCAAAGATTTATGTTCATGCATATATTCAGTAGATAATCCTCATACATCGCTGGCAAAGCTGATGTTCAGGGACACATCAAAATGGCTGTTTCCACTGTGCTGAAGCACAAGGAGTTCTCCCCTCACTGAGTACCATTATTTGATGCATAATTGTGCCTATATAAATTTTTGGAAGCCTCAAACGAGACGTTCAGAGCAGCAAATACCAGATAAAAAATGAAACACCGGTGCAGTATCATATTCTTTAGTGCTGCTACTGAAACTCCTGCCTGTCAGCCTGGACTCCCCCTTCTGACCGACTTCCCTAATCTGTTAAGTACAAGAACAGTATAATCCTTTTTCACAGCTGTGTTATGGAAATTATTAAATTATTTGCACATGCATCGAGAATTTTGGCTGAAATGAACTAACAGCAAAAATCTATCCTTTTTAAGAAACAGGTCATTCCAAAGTGAATTCCAAAGCACAAAAAGCTGGAAAACAAACAAAAATCCCCAAACCAACAAAACCAAAACAAACAAAAGTCAAAACCCCAACCAAACAAAAGCCCAAAACAACAAAAAAAACCCAACCACACCAATCTTTTTGGACTACAGCAAATACAGCTTCATGTGTATTTGTAATGTGTAAACCATGCCATCTCATGTCAGTTTGACAAATAATAACATGCATCTCCTTGCCATCTCCTTTCCACATTTGCTGCTCACTTTTGGACCAAGAGGACTTCTTTCTGACCTAAGACTGCTGATTCCCCAACAGTAAAGGCTCATGAACACCACTTAGGACATTGACATGTATCAACAAGCCCAGCACACCTGAACATCTGCTTCCAGGTTAATAAACTCAGTAACTCTTTGGACCTGCCATGCTGCACAAACAAAAACATTAAGCGTGCATGCTTTTCGCTAAACCTTTCAGATCACGCTTCCAACGTGAGCTTTCTTCACAGACAGGATGCAAAAATTCTGCAAATGAAACTGTTTAGTAGGAGTTGGATAAGCAGAGAGAGACTATACTCACATAGAACTATTTGTGCATTTAAATGCCTTTACATAGCAAATTAATTTGTTAATTTCCATTATCAGATTTTCTTTTGTAGAAACTTATTAAAAGATGTAATTGTCCTGCTACCACCTCCATAAACCAGGACCAGAGAGAAATTAGTCATCATACACAAGACTATGAGGTATTGCAGTTCTGACTCAAATTTCTAGTTGGAACAGATTGAAAAAGAGTTGGGACAAGCCTGCTGGAATGGATGAATAGGACAGATGCATTAAGGTCCCCTCTATGTCAGTATCCTAAGGCACTCAAGCTTGTCCAACATATATAAGCTTCTCAGTTAACTTAGAAACAGTGCTAGAAAGCCACAATTAAATCTAAAAAAACCCCCAAAACCACACCAACACCACCCAACACCACCCACCCCCAAACACCAAACCCACCACCACAACCCAACCTGAAACCCTGGCCAGAATAGTGAAAAAAATCAGTTATTATTTGTCTTATGAGTAATCATTAGTGTGTCACTTCTGCATTTCCTGACTTCTCAATTTGACAACTCATGATGTTTTAGTACAGACTTCATACTTAATAGACATATAATCACTTATCTGACACACTACAATCCCAGAGAGGCAACCTAAACATTTAAATATGACTAGACAACCTGAGAACTCATAGTTAACATCAACAGAGATTGGATTACTTGTAAGAACAAACTAAGGGAATTTCTGAAGGCTGTACCTTGATAGGTTTATTAAAATCTCCACCACAGAACGTCTGCAAGGGAATGCTGAACTTCCTCCAGCATGGATTTAAGTTGTTCTTAATCACCTTAAAAAAAAAAAATCACAGCATAACGTCATGTGAGGGATGCGGCGTGCAAGTCACTAAGAAACACAGCGTGAGGGTTCTGCACAGCTATCCAAGAACAGCCCCAGTCAGCTCAACTCTGACATGTATGGACAGCCAAGCAAAAGCTCTGCAAGAAACAGAAGATTGAAGTTCAGGGTAAAATTAAATTTTAGAGCCAAGCCAACCTAACAGCTCATCATGACTGAAAGGGACGAGAGTCTTGCCACTCTTCTCACTTGGTGCATGGTTGGACTCTTCACTGAGCCAGCTTAATCCAGTCACCAGGCAGCAAATAAACAATTTTCTGCCAGGTCAGCAAGGAGAATCCCTTTTTTAGGACAGAAGAAAACTTTCATTGCAGAACTGGTGCAAAGCATGACCAGGAGCGGGACTCCCACTTTGGGTAGGAGTAAGCTGTCTGATCAACTCAAGAAAAACATCAGTGTAGAAATACTACCTCTGATCTGTATACCAGCTGCCATGTTCCAGCATCACTCTGCTTGTAAAACTCAAAAAATGGATCCGATTTACCTAAGAAATCCTGCAAACAAAAATCCAACGGAAGTCATCAGCCTCCTGTATTTTACTCAGATGAGAAAAGAGCTAGCTGATCAGTACACAGTACTTCAAACAAAGCACAAAGTCAAACAAACTATGTTTTCCTCTTCTAAACTGCTGCACTTTCTAAGTCATCAGAATTTATGAGCTCTGATTCCAAGACTACCACCTCAGACCATTTTTGTCATTATAAATCATGTCATTTTGCTGACTGAGCAGTGAGGTCACTAAATCCCTGGATTGGTCTTTGGCTTAAAATAACATCAAGGCAGCACACCCAAATTTCCACCTTTTCTTCTTTAATAACATTACAGAAAAGTCAGTTGACAACTACAATATTAATCGGAGAAAATTATGTAATTGAACTGTATTAATATACAGAATATTCCTAAGCCAAAATAATTTACCAAAACCTGAACATGGTGGTTGAATTTTCAGTTTGACATTGTGGTTTTCAACATGCAATTGCATCTCCAGTCCACTTCAGTGTCAGTAACAAAATGCAGGAAGCCTTTTTTCATCCATGCATTACCTAGCGTAGTTGAATGTCTGCAGACACAGACAGATTCCTGGCCAAGAGGCACTAACTGTAACTACTGCAGAAGCATGCAATATAATATTAAAAAATCAATACCTTTTTGTCCAAGTTTCGGGCTTCAATTTCCAAGTACACAACCCTGGTATCTTTAATCTCCTCTGCTGAAATCTGTACCACAGAAAAAAGAAAAATAAAAAAATTTAAACAAGAAACCCTGCAGAGTTTTGCTTGTACTTTGTCCATGAAAGAAACTGTAGTTACAAATCTCTCTCTTTCCTGTACACGTGTAGCATTTGAAGATACACTGAGAGGAAACCAGAAATGTTACCTTGTCCCAGACAACACATGCAAGAACAAGGAATCATTTTTTCCACACAAACCCCTTATTTACCGTAATGGTGCCCTTTCCTGCTGGCTTTCCCTGCTTCAATTCCAGTGGTCGGGTGAACACTGAGCTGGACACAACCTAGGGTTAGAAGACAAACAATAGAAGTATCAAGTTAGGCAAGCAGCAAAGAATCACGCTTCAGGAGCAGAATTTTCAAACTCTCCTAAAAGACCTAAAGGGATTAAAATGTGTTTCCAACAGCGATAGCCATCAGAGCTTGTGCTCCTGAATGGCTGAACACTGAAAATTACCTTTCCTCACTATCCGCAGAACAGCACCCACTAACACGTCTCCAAACTTAACTTTAGCCTCCTATCTTCACTACCCCCAAGACAGAAGAGGCGTTTTCATCACAAGTAGCCAAAAAGCTATTAAAAGACTATTTATCAAGTTTTTCTTTAACAACATGACCCCCGCTTTCCTTCTTCTACCTAGCTATACAAACCCCTCCTCAGTAAATGAATACATAATCTCAAATAGCCTTATTTCCCCAAATTTACTGCCTGATGGTCATTTTGTGCAAAGGCAACTCCGCTAGAGCTCCCCAAGCACCATGCCTTTCTTACTTCCAGACTGCCTTTAGTGCTACAAGCACCCCCTAAGTTAAGCAATTAATGGCAAACCATATATATTTCTAATCTTCCCTTTGTGATTGACATGCTGATTTTTCTAACTACGTTCAACAGTAATGCAAATGAACCTGTTCAACAGAATTTTTCAAATTTGAATATGTCGAAGCCCTTGATAAAGCAGTCTTTCACCCCATTTTTCATAATAATAGAATGCTTTGGGTTGGAAGGGACCTTTAGAGGTCACCCAGTCCAACCCCCCTGCAGTTAGCAGGAACACCTTTAACCAGATCAAGTTGCTCAGAGCCCCGTCCAACCTGACCTTGAATGTTTCCAGGGATGGGGCCTCCACCACCCCCCTGGGCAACACACGCCAGTGTTTCACCACCCTCATTGTAAAGAATTTCTTCCTTATATCCAGTCTAAACCTTCCCTGCTTCAGTTTAAAACCATTACCCCTTGTCCTGTCACAGCTGGCCCTACTAAAAAGATTGTCCCCATCTTTCTTATTGGCCCCCTTTAAGTACTGGAAGGCCGCAATCAGGTCTCCCCGGAGCCTTCTCTTCTCCAGACTAAACAACCCCAACTCTCTCAGCCTTTCCTCACAGGGGAGGTGTTCCATTCCTCTGATCATTTTCGTGGCCCTCCTCTGGACCCACTTCAACAGGTCCACGTCTGTCTTGTACTGAGGACTCCAGAACTGGACACAGTACTCCAGGTGCGTTCTCACCGGAGCAGAGTAGGGGGGGCAGAATCACCTCCCTCAGCCTGCTGGCTATGCTTCTTTTGATGTCGTCCTGTGTACAGTTGGCCTTCTGGGCTGTGAGCACACATTGCTGGCTTGTGTCCAGCTTTTCATCCACCAGTACCCCCAAGTCCTTCCCCCCAGGGCTGCTCTCAATCCCTTCGTTCCCAAGCCTGTATTGATACTGGGGGTCACCCTGACCCAGGTGCAGAACCTTGCACTTGGCCTTGTTGAACCTCATGAGGCTCACATGGGCCCACTTCTTGGGCTTGTCCAGGTCCCTCTGGAGGGCATCCCATCCCTCAGGCATGTCAACTACACTGCTCAGCTTGGTGTTACCTGCAAACTTGCTGAGGGTGCACTCGATCTTGCTGTTGATGTCATTGATGAAGATACTAAACAGTATTGGTCCCTGTACAGAACCCTGAGGGACACAACTCATCACCGGTCTCCATCCAGACATCAAGCCGTTGACCACTACACCCTCTGGATGTGACCATCCAACCAATTCCTTATCCACCCAACAGTCCACCCATCCCATCCATAGCTTTCCAATTTAGAGAGAAGGATGTTGTGGGGGACTGTGTCAAAGGCTTTGCAGAAGTCCAGGTAGATTATGTCTGTTGGTTTTCCCTTGTCCACTGTCCCTTGTCACTCCATAACAGAAAGCCATTAGGCTCATCAGGCAGGACTTGCCCTTAATAAATAATAAACCCAATGCTTGCTGCTACTTTATAGATCACTTAACACGCCTCTATGCATACCTGTCCCAGTGTGCACTCGATTCCTCCGAGGTAGTCGTCATCATTTAAATCAACGGACTTGTTATCAATATCATACACACCAAATTTCAGCTTCTGCACTTTCTCAAAGTAGTAGTCCACAACGAGCTTCTTGGAGAATTCAGGGTTTTGGCAGTTCTTGATCCTCTCCGTGCGATCCAGCTGCACAAACACAGAAGAAAAATCGATGATGAGTAAGAACCACACTTTCTCCCACACAGCTTTTACTCTGCACCCCTGGGCCTGGTTGAACACAGGCACCAGCTAGGCTATGCACCCCAGACCATGCTTTGGGCTTGGCAACAAACCAAGCCATAGCTGCCAGGTTGCCTGACACCTCACCAGGAAAGGAAATTGCATCCAATAATAAATGGGAAATTTTTGAAAACTAGGGGAAAAAAGGTTGGTGAAACACTATATTCTGGACTGCGTACTCTGGGGTAAAGGAAGGAGGACAGGCCACATCGTAACAGGCAGACAAACATCCTGGGGCAACTCTAATCAAATATTATGAGTGATTAATGAAACCAATGAACATTAAGACTCCAAAGAGAGTTGGGGTGGGTATCAACTGCTCATTGAATGCAAATCCAAATTAAATGTAGGGTGCACCCGTTAGTAAAACCAGTGGGATGGAAACAGGGAAAAGGCAGTACATTTGCACCCAACGGCAAAGCTGGGGCTGAGGGCTGCCCTTACCTCAGCCCACCGGCCACTGCCCACGTCCTGCAGCAAGACGCAGAGGGGATCCGACCTGGAGCCCAGGTCCCTGTCGAGGAGGCTCCGGCAGGATACGGCCAACTCCACCCGGGACACGCACCCGGCCATCTGCGGGCAGAGCAGAGGGTCAGACCGCCCGCTCCCGGCGGGAGGGGTCGCCCCCAAGTGCTCCCGGCGGCGCGCGCGGCGGGGGGCGGGGCGGGGCCGCGCCA
Organism: Gorsachius magnificus; assembly: GCA_034008185.1. NCBI lineage: Eukaryota > Metazoa > Chordata > Aves > Pelecaniformes > Ardeidae > Gorsachius > Gorsachius magnificus. Next base: position 9,952,261 of record CM067091.1, read on the forward strand.
GGTGCCGCCGCGGTGGAGCCGGGGCCCGGCCGAGAGCGCCCGCAGCGCTGCCCCGCGCGGGAGCCCCGGCTCCCTCACCCCGGGGCCCGGCCCGCCCTGCGCCGCCCCCCCCGCCGCCTTTATTCACGCATTTCTATGGGGCGCTGCCCGCTGCTGCCGGCGGCTCCGGCTCCCTGCGGGCGGGCTGCAGGGAGGCCGGCGCCAAGGGCCCTTCCCTCCACCTCGGTACGCGCTTCTCCCTACCGCCCTGCGCTCCTCCGCGGGAAACGAATTTTTAAAGGCGCTCTCGCACGCCGTCACGTCAGCGGGCAGCCGTCGGTTAAACAGCTCCCGGAGCCCAGGGTCTGCCTGTGCAGATGCTCTCAGACTCTCACTTGAGAGGGAAAGGAAGCCTTGCCTCGACGGCGCCCGCAGGCAGTGCAGCAACAGCCGCCCTCAACCCGAGACTGAAATTTGCTCAACGGCGTTGAAGAATCCTAAAGGGCCCCCCAGGCCACGAGACCTCCCTTCGACCCTTGCACGCACGGCTCCCTTTATTTCTGGTGCTGCCTTCAGAAAAAAACGTTAACATAATCTTGTAACAAGGTAGTAACTAAATTTTATTACATGTCGAACTGCAGACACTTCTGTTCAAGGAACAGACATAATTCTCAGCAGTGTAGAAGATAAGCCTTCAAGCATCAAAATACTCAAGACATTGGACAGCTTGAGAGCTTCATCAAGCACTTTAAACTTGAATATTTCAGAGAAGCTCCTTCAGCATTTGGAAAATAGGGAAATAATTGTTTGCCCTTTCTAGTACTGGAGTACCCACATGGCTTTCTCATACTTGCAGGATGTCAATATTTATCTCCGTGAAGAGATGAGCTTTTATTAGTCAATGTTTAATCCCCTCCCAGTCTGCAATCTACCCTGGACAAACGTTAACAATGTCACTTAATATGCTATTGCATGGCACTCAGATGCTCTGGTGTTGGCAGCAGGGCAAAACTGGCGCTCAGTAAGAATCAGCAAAGCTTTAGGCAAAGTGGATCATAGTTCAGCTTTCTACCAAAGTCGTCATCATCATCATCATCTACTTTAACGCCAGCATTTTCCAAGAGGCTAGTCTGAAGTAGTCAGGTCAACTGTTCAAACTACTACTAAGAGCCATCCATCTTCCACTTCAGTTGCCTTCAACCCCAAGTAAGATTCACAAAATAAACCATTGCCTTTAATAAATAGGTTCCTCCTAAAGTTGCAAGTCACAGGTATCAGGTTTTTTCCTTTCTACACAGACCATTCCACCACACCAGCTTACACCTCGCCCAGTCTCACGTCTGCGCAGTCCGCAGTTCTACAGACAGCGGTACACATCTGTTTGACACACCAGCTGTTTGACAACAAGGAAGATCAGGACAGTCAGCCTTGGCTCCCATGCCAACATGTCTCCTCTATTTTCCTCTTCTGCAACAGAGATTTCTGTACCAATGTGAGACAGAACCAGGAGCCGCCTTTCCTCCCCACGAGAGCACAAAGGATCAGGAGTAAAGTTAACCTCAAAGGAACAGCTTCCCATAAGCTTTAGCATCCCTGAACAGCAGTGGTCCCTTTCTAGGAGGAAACCATTACTACAGGTCTCAAGCTGCATGCGGAACAAGTCTGTACATATTTATTCCATGTTACAAAGACACCACTAAGGAAAAGTTACAAGTTTGAGATGGGAACTGTTAAACCACACGATGAAGCCAGGAGATGAAATGGCACAAGTCCTCAAGCCTGACTGCTTCCCATCGGCTACCTGAATGTCTTCTTCAGATCAGCAGCAATGAAATTACGAAAGTCCTCCACTGTTTCAAGGATTTATCTTTCAGTACACCAATACACAGGAGGCTGTCCCATCCTACTGGTCTGGAGTTAGTAACGGCATAGGATTTCCCTTGAAACACAGCCCAGACATTCTGCTGAACCCCTGGGAAGTTACAAACCACAAGGGTTTGTGTCTCCCGCTACATCCTCCCACTCCATTGGGAGATTGCAGGACACTCGCTGATGCACCTGACAATCAGGAGGCAACGGAGTACAGCCTGGCCGGTTGTTTGGAGCAGCTGAGCAGGAACTGTTCTCCTAACAGGCTGTACTCCCTCCTCACCAACTCGAGGGATAACAACAAAGTGGGTTTAACAACTATAGACAGAACCCTTATGGAAAAAAGAGGGATAGCTTCTTAACAGATTCAGATAAAAAATTCATGTTTCATCTGAAAACATCAGTTTGCACCTCAGCCAGCAATTGTTTATATATCGCTGCCTACAGACATCCTTAAAGAGCCCACACAGTTGTTGGTTTTTTTCACTTCACAGCTTTCCAAATACACTGCATGGTGTTCTCCAGTTTCAATCCATTCCTTGAATAATAGCAGCAGAAAATCCTGATCATGTCCTAGTCTGGGTATCTCAGCAGCAAGAGCGAGAAGCAGGTGGTCTGCCAAGACACAACATCCATTTCAGTCAAGCCTGCAGATCTGCTTAGCCTCTAGGTAAGCACCTCCAACCCAGATAACCTGCTCGCACAGCTAGGGGGAGAACTGCAAATCTGAAATCTGCCTGCATCTGAAAGCTTAAAAAGATCAAAAGCTTAATGTATTTTCATTCCCAAACACACAAACACACTGACTGGGGAAAAAGAAAAAATAGTGGAGTTCCTCAGCAAAGAGGAAAACTAGACCCAGCTTCAGTTATCAGCTATTTTTAAAGAGGATTTAATGATGATAAGCATCGGCTCAAATCTCCTGTTTTCCTCTCTAAAGCAAGAATTCTGGAACTTACTTTCATTCTTCATAGTAAACTATATTTTACTACAGCAATTGCATCACTTTTCCTATAAAAAAAACCTGAATTGTTTATGTGAAAATCCAGTTGACTTTCATCTCCATTTCTCTCCATAAAGGCTCTGTTCACTTCCTCCAAGAGGAGTGACCATCCCAAAAGCTTTGAAAATGCCATAAATCTGCACTTATACTTAGAACAACCCCATGCCTAATACAACCTCCCATACTGTTTCTTTCTAAGGAGAAGCCAGCAATGCTTTCTATCTTCTCTTAAGCTTCTGTGTTCTGAACATCCACACAACCTGGCAACATTTTCTTGGTATTTCATCACTTTGAAAGCTGCCCAGCTGGCGCATGCCAGCTTACTCCCAAGGAACAAGTACTGCACCATCAGTATGGTTTTGAACACCACGCACCGAGCAGTAACGCTTCATAACTTACCAATGCTGTATAACAGACACGTAGAAAGAAAAAGTTTCTAGCGGTTACTATGCTCAAACAGTGCACGAAGGCTCTGATCCCAGGCTAAGTATACAGGTTGGAGCAATTAAACTGGAAGAATTTGGGGTTTTATTGTTTTTATTGATAGCCTTCCTTTTTTCCTTGGCATGCACTCAAAGAACACCAATCTCATTCAGCTTGCAGCTTTGAGTCAGCATTTCAAAAACAGATTTCATGTTGTTTCACTGAGTTTTCATAGAGCATACTTATAACCATTCATACACACAAAATAAATTTAGGTTTTAGATTTCCAACAATTAATCTTTACTATGACAGAATATTACTTACATTTGTTGCAACACAAATTTTTCTATTTTCCAACAGTTCCAGAAATTCTAAAATTCATTGATTTCTTACTTTCCCCCCTCACAACCACCCCTGATAACTAACATTGATGTCTATTACTTGAAACTTCCGGTTCACAGAATACAATGGATATTTCCAAAGCAAGAACAGCAGCTAAAGCAAACTGCTTTCCATGAAGGTATTATAACACATTCAATTTATAAAGGATTTATTATAGATTGATCCTTAAGAGCTTGCAACAACAACAGTTTAGCAAACAATCTCTCCAACTTCATCGCCACTGGCAGATTAAGGTACAGCATGGTCCGGAAGTCGCAAAACTATTCTTGCAGCAGAAATTTGGTTTGCCAAGTAAAAGTGAGCTCCAAGCATGATAATAAATTCAAACTCTATTTAAAACGCATAAAACAGAGCCACTGGGTGCATCCCAGCATAGCAGGTTCAGAAGAAAAGGCAACGTAAGCAAGCCACTGGGTAAGCGCTGTTGTTACAAACAGCCTGTAAAATCACAACTGATGTTACATTATACCCCCCAATACCCAATTTCCATTGACAATAGCCACAGACGTCTGATCCAACAACTCAGGTATCTCACTGTTGAGAGGCACCGCCTGGGAAGTTTCATCTTGAGCTGAATTCTGCACATTCCTTTCTCATGGGAAGAGTTTCCAACACCCAGCTTCAGATCCATCAAGACACCTACATTTTTTGCCTTTAGTTAGAACTGCACATGATAGAACACTAGATGTTGAGGAAAAATAATACATCACCCATGTTATCCCTACAAACTCTAGAGCAAAATACCATCTGCAGAAGTCTGTAGGATCCTGAGCACATACTCCAGAGAAGTCTTTTGCTACTCAACCAGACATCATTCCCAGTTATTGAAGTAAAACACAGAATGGCTCTGGACTAAGTAAGCTTTAAGAAGTTCTCAGACAACCAAACTGAGGTCCAGTTTAAAAAGTCAAAGTTATTTTTACTGTTAATACCATCTCTTCCCTGTAAAGAAGATCATGAACTCCCAATAGTTGTATAATACACATGGAAAGATAAATCCTGCAATTCCAACAGAGCTGTTCTATACTGAATTTAAGCACACCAGTAAAGAAGGTGGTCCTAAACAGACAAAAAAATTGCTCTATTCTAGGAAAATCATGTAGGAGATCCATGTTACGTATTCAGAAGAGTAAGGAATTACCTGCTACTTTCTGAAGTTTTATATAAGCATTTCAGAACTTCCAAATGTTTTCACATGATTCTATAGAGAAATCAACTTCCTTTCACACAGAAAAGAACATTCTCTAACATAAACAAAATCAACTCAATAGACAAGTCTAATATTAATTTGTAATTATTCTTCTAGTGATTCCGCTTAACCAATGCTTAAAAGCAAACCAAATGTAAGAGAAGAAAGCACTGTCTACCTATGCTTGAAGAAAACTCCAGAACAAGAGTGCTGGAAGATTTTAACTGTCCCAATTCAGAGCTTTGGAGGGTCTTGCACTTCCCCCCAAAACGCCACACACGGGTGTCTGAAGCATAAACAAACTCCTCTGTACTTATCCCTCTGCAGCAGGAGTGCCGCCATTGAGTCAACTAAGGATTGAGTGTTGGACTGCATAAGGTGAGAATTACTGAATTACAACTTTTTTTTTTTAATATGCTTTCATACCACACTAAACCTGAAAGCCAGAGGCTCCCTTTTCCCTTTAGGCTGGAGGTATTTAAAAGAAGGATAGGTGAGGTGCTTAGGGACATGGTTTAGTGGTGGGATGGCAGTGCTAGGTTAATGGTTGGACTCGATGATCTTAAAGGTCTTTTCCAACCGAGGTGATTCTATGATTCTAGGCTGGGGAAGATGGGGTGAAGGAGAGCAGATGGCGAGAGGGGGGTTGTGACTCAGATCACCCCAGTATGGCAGCTCACAGAACCCACTGAGTCACCCAGAAGAAAGAAAAAAAAAAAAATCCAGTAACTTCATAGCATCAAACACTACCAGCAGTATTTTTAGTAGTGGCAGGAGTGATGTCTTTTGGAGAGAAAGCGTTAGCATTATCACAGAACCCAGTCTTGTGGGTCAGCTTGGTTTCACTGTTCCATGTAAGATGGAATGTAAGCAAGGATCAAGCACAAGAAAACCTGCAGTTTGTTCCTAGTTAATCTCACTAACAAATTCTCATCATCAACATCACTCCATACAGGACACCCAAGACACTATTCCAGTGTACACCAAGTATTAAACATTAACTTAAGAACTTGGTTAACTCAAGCTTGAGGCTTTAACACGTGTGCTTAAAGACAGCTCATTTCCAATGAGCTTATTCTGTACTGGGCTGACCACAGCTTCCACCTTATGTTCTGCTTACGAACACCACAGAAATGGCAGCTATCCTGCCAGCAGTATGTACCAACTGCAGTTTTCACTATCTTGGCTTTATGCTGCCCAACAACTCAAGAAACACACCCAACACATGTAACAGACCATCCCAGTTAATAATTTTGTACTTCCCAACAACCTAATGCTAGACCCCTCCTCGTCCATTGCTTAGTTTAATCCCACATCTTGCAGTTACCACCCTACCTTCTTCAAAACAGCTTCTCTTTTCCTGCTGTGATCCCTGAATACGCGGACCATCGGAAGCAATGCTTTCTCAAATGAGTAGTTCAGTTTTCAGGGACAACCTGTTATGTTTCAGGTTTTGATACTACAAAGCTGATGCTGGTTCAGAGGTAAGTGTCAGCATCACTTTCTAAATGTATTATCAAAGTAAGAATTCTAACGTGATCCCACTTTCCTGAACCCCATAAGGCTCTAAAAGAAATCATAAAGCTAGGTTTGTATCACTACATGCATGAAAAAGCATCTTTATTTTAAGATGAGATTAAGAGAGTCTCATAAAGAAGACGGCAGTCCACAAAAATGAGTAAATACAGCCTCTTTCCAGCACACCAGCTCGTCCATGGGCCACAGAGCCTCATCCCACAGCCTAGAAATTCTGCAGAGAACATAAATGGTTACAATTTTTTCTACCATTTCGTTATTCCTTGTGGGTTTGGAGCAGGGATGGTTAAGACCAGCATTACTACAGGCAGGTAACAAATCAGTATTCTCTATACTGTGTTCCATGTTACCTGTCACCATGCATTTTGGCTTTGTGGGAAGGGGGTAAATTAAGTGTGGAAAGGTGACAAGTGTTTCCTACAGGGTGCAGTGGTGAAGGGTTGAGGCTGTGCTGACCACTCCAAGCCACAATCAGAGGGAAGCAGCAGCACAGCTGCCAGCCCATACAAGCCTTTCCGAGCTCTGAATTTGACTACAAGCCTTATGCAAAGAGGGTATTGACTACTGCACACCTAAGGCACTACTGAATACACGTGGAAGTTGTGACCTAGTTCTACTTACTGAGTTGTCTCCACATGAACCCTGAAGCTCCAGTATCACAACGAGAATTTGGGTTTTTTTGTATTTGAAGGCAGCCCATGGGTATGAGTGCTGAGCATGCACTGTGGTACCTGAGCTGCGAGATGTTCGCAGACACTGACTGAGAAGGCAAAGCTCCCATTTATAGAATCATAAAATCACTTAGGTCAGAAAGGACCTTTAAGAGCATAGAGTCCAACCATTAAACCTAACATTGCCAAGTCCACCACTAAACCATGTCCCTAAGCACCACACCTATACATTAATAAAATTTCTATATGACAGTATCTATACAATATATTTATATAATACCTATACAATAATAAAAATAACACATTTACAACAGTTTAAAAAAAGCTGAAATAAAGCACAAAAATCACAAATGGGATTGTAATTTCCAGCAGAAAATGCAAACAAGAACTTCAGTCATTTCACCTTCTTTATTGCAGCTTCCCCCGACAACAAACAAGAGCCAAGACCCACCTTCAGGGAAACACCACCTCCTTCTAGAAGTTCACCTTTATACTGTCCAATGTTCACCTCTAACTTTTCCTTGAAAAACTAACTTAAAGCAGGTTGGGGTTTTGGAATCAATCATTCATTTGACTTCAGCTGGAACAGTAACTGCAATCCTAGAAGTGCTCACTGACTTCTCACACTAAGTAAGATTTTTTTCATTCCTTTCATATTCTTTTCTTCAGCTACTTTCCCGCCCACCCTCAATTCTCAAATATTTATTACTGAAATGTAAAGAACAACTTAATTGAAAAACTGACTTAAAAACTCAACCACACTGACCTTTATAACATCACGCCGTTTTACATTGCACATCTCTGCCTCTCTCAAGTAAGGCCTCATTCTCAGGCACAAACAGCTAAACATTCTGCCCCATGCCCCAGATGGATCAAGCTGGCTACTGGCTATGGCTCCTCCACTTCCCAGTCTGAGCTCCTTAAGCTGACATTGGAGTCCACACAATATTCCTCCTCTTTGGTTCTTCAACTACACTGCAGTTGTACCTCAACATACCACTTCTTATTCACATGCACCCATCATTTTTGGGGCAACGTCTTGGTGTTCATTCTGCCAATCCCTTTAGCAACCTCTACCCTTCCCAAAGTCTGGAAATCTAAACCATCCTGTACTTATCCTAGAGCCCATATGACTTTATCCATTCCCCCAAATGTGGCCATGACATTATGCAGGTGACTTCAAGGCACAAACTGATGAAGGTCCATCTATTTAGACCAGTACATACTGTATGAATAGTGTGAGTTTGAAACATGACTTTAAAAACAAATATGCCAGCAATACATTTTAGCAATCTTTGCTGCTTTATCAAACAACTTCACATTACTGAAGAATTTTGGTGACCACATAGTACCAATAGCCCCTTAGTTAATGAAAACTTTGCCATGTTTCTTGTTTGTGTTGCACTGCTGAATGATCATCAAACAAAAGCTGACATACTCCAGACAAACTCTTTAGACTATTCTCAGTTGTCCTGGAGTTATTAGTGCACAGTGATAACTCTTGCCTAAAAAATGAGTAAGGACATAAAGCAGAAGCGACCTTTCAAGTCCTCTCACATTACAGAATCATGCTATCTCTCATATTACGTAATTCAGACTTTCTTCTTTATGGACTTTAATCTTGAATCTAGCTTCTCATGAAATAGGACCTGGAAAAAAAAAATCTGTAATATTGCTTCTGTAGCACTCATAAGAAATTGATTTGTTCAATGTATTCATTTGCAAGTTCAGACTTCTTATGCCAACAGTGTTTCAGTTCTTCTTTCTCCTTTTGAATAAATGCTGCTTTTTAAGAGATTCACACCCCTGTAATACTTTTCTGCCACTTAATTATGAACATCTTCACTTCTCCATCCTAATCTATTGCAGAATAATAATGCTTCAAAACAGAATAGCCTACCAAAAAATCACCACCACTACAAAAACCTGACATCAAGGAAGCAGAACAAAGGAAAGGATTTGGCGAGAGATTTTGAAAGTTGTTTTTTCTCTCCCCGTCCAGACTTAACAAAAGAAGTATTTAAAAGCCACAAAACACCACACTGACCTTGTGTCCCTTTTCTGTTCTCCTCCAGATCCAACTTCTCCTGCCAGCGTACCTTCCCAAAAGCACAAACCCATTACAACAGATTCAAGCTCTTCCACCCGTCTCCGTGCCAAGAGGGCCAAAATGACCACACAGTCTCCCTGCATTAAGGAGGAAGAGATTCCACAACTGCAGACAGGTATTTCCTCAAGTGCTTCTCCCATGTCTGCCATCCATAGTATATCTACTGCAATGCTTTCCAACCTATACCCTATGAAAAGTCTGTTGCCATTAAGTATGAATTTCCTACAAAGGTGTTCCACACCCTTTAGAAAACACCTCTGCAAGTTAAGAACCTGAAAACCCCTATAACCCAATACTTAAGCCTTAGGTAAGCCTTAGGTTCCCCTGCAGGTAAGCATCTTTATTTTCTCAAAGTCAAATGAATAGTTCCAACAAATTTTTTTTAATATGACCAAAGTAAGGCAGAGGGAAGCTCTCTGAGCAAAAACCTCACTGATTAAAAACCTAGAGTAAACTTAAGAGCTGTAAAAGCATGACTTGAATTACATTTACTTGAAGTAGAGAGACTTGGAGTTACTACCATTAGGTGGTACCTGCAAACTCAAGGTTCCCTGGGCAGCAGAGCACTATCCACATAGCAAGAGAACAGCTGAATAACTGAGACAGGCAGCAGCCAGGACAAAACATCAGACAGGCCCCGCATGTTAGCAGTTGTTCATCACAGATTCTTCACCGACAGGGCTTTTAAGTGTACCTAATGCGGTAGCAGAGCGGTTTGAAGATCACAAAAAGATTAAAACAGTAACTGTTTCCATGTTATACATGTAAGCAACCTTGGAGTGTGGACTGCTCAAAAACATTCAGAACAAGATTCCTACTACCTTTTCCAGACTAAACAGGATGGAGAGGAAGGTTACATACTGCACCACTGCACCCTGGCTTGCACAGAACTCCATTACAGGGATTCCTCGCACCTTTCACAATAGTGGAATTAAATAATAATACTCCAGTCATACTCAGTCAAGTCACTGCACTGAAAAGGGCTGCTATTTCAGAGAGCTAGAACATTATCTGCAGATTCATATTTGGATTTATATTACATTGATTTATTACTGGTTTTGTTTAAACCAAAGTAATTTTGGTTTCAGAAAACTTACTCGTTTCTGAATTAAGTTATTTTTACAGTCACAACTAAGGACAAATTTTAACGTGAAAAGTAGCACAAGCCATCCAGCAAAAGGAAAACGCTGTTTGCATGCTCCCCTTTCTGCTCCCAGAGTCATTAGGGTAGCCAAACACTACCTTCTCGTTCAAAGAAGTAGCATGACATACAGCTTGCGTTGCAGGGAAGAAATGCCATCTGGATTATCATCTTAAAATACAGTGCCAGTTACCCAAAGGGAGGGATAACTGTCCAGATGACAAAAAAGGCCTTCAAAAAATCCTGGACATTTGCACAGTACATCATGGTGTTGTGGATGTAATTTTTTGGATATACTCGAAAGGCTTTTTTCTTTAAGAGATGGATCCAGTTTACTCAAAATGCTTTTATATACACACAGGGGTTATCACTGACTTAAATGACAACAACTATCATTAACATTCTACCATTAACAACGGAATTTAAATTTCAGATTAGTTAAAGAATTTAACTATCTACTCACTGGTTTATTCTGCTCTTTTTCACAGAAGCTCAGTGCTGAAGTTTCCAAACCCCATTTTTCATTAGATTAGGGCATCATTGGGTTGTTTTTCCTAAAGCTAAAGAGTGAAAGTTTGGCCTTAACCTTTCAACTTCAACCCTAATGCCACTTCACTGATGTTAATGCTGATGTGCATGCCGATGTGCCTTTAACACCAGGATGACAACATTCTGCCACTGGCTTACTGGTTACAAATTAGCTATACACCACCACCCTGCATACACACTTACCTTGCCTCCTAAAAGCATTCAAGTTCATAGATGAAAAGAGCTCTAAGTGCTATAAAAACAATTCCATTTATGCATCTGAGACTGGACCTGTAACACAGACAACTGCCTTTGCAGCAATGCTGTGACATAGCAGGGGAATCGTAGGCAAGTGAATTAGTAATACTGAACAACTCTGCCTCCCCTCCATAAAGTAGGCTTCCCCGACATTCAGTCAATGAACTGCCAGCACCTAATTTTACTTTAATTAGCCTCTTTGCTTTTGTAGCTGGTTACATCGGTGTTCCTCAATACAGGATTTATAAATACTGCCCTTCTATTAGAAACATTTGGCTAATAATGAAATAGCATCAGAAAGCATCATTTTCACTTTCAAGTTGAGCTTCTTGTTCAAACAAGCAAGGACTTTTCACATTCCATATCCATCCTCCTGTCAAAACAAGCAACAATGCTTTGGTTATACTGCCGAAAACAGAAGTTTCATAAAACGCTCCATTATAGAGCACATTCTGGCAAATGCCACCACAGCAAGAAGGTCACTAAGCACAGAGGCTTGAAAGTGACAGCAGTCCTATGAATTTTATCATAAAAGGCACACAATCAAAATTCCCTAAAAGGAATTCTTGGAAGTAGCTGAGGTTCTGACTATATAGCTGTTCCTCAAAACATCTGCCTTCATTTCTAAGTGACTAGAAAGCATTCTAAGCTTTCTATTATCACAGAGAGCAACACTACATCCACATAGTCACATTCAATGGGAAATGGCTGAAATGAAATTAATTGTTTGAAACTACAAAATAGCTAGCTGGAAGATCCACCTACCTTCATATGGTCAGAAATCAGAGCTATACCATCCTACTGATTCTTTAACAACACTGTAACTACAATATGAAGATTTCAGAAAGTTACCAGACTTCCAGAAGCAGAGACAGGTCCAAAGAGCCAGACTATGTCAACCAAGAGTTTTAGGCTAGATCAATTCTTGTTTCCCCTGTGCAAGCCTTCAAAGTCCTAAATTTTCATTCCTCAGCTGTGTACTGTGAAGGCATTTCCCATTCTACCCCTTGAAGTTATCCTGCTGTGATTTATTATCACCTGAATGAGGAACTGCAGGCTAGATCTTGCAAAAGTTGGGGAGGAATAGCGATGCTGCTTTGAGAGTAGTAAATACAGAGTTACAAGATTGCTTTTGTGGAAATCAGACTCATGTTAAAAGGGAGTATATTCACTGTTTCTGAAAGCTTACTTTAATATATTTGGGAAGGAACTGGTAAGACCATTTGAACTTAAGGGTGTAGACATGAGAGCATACAACAGAAAAACGGCCACAAAGGAGTAAGCTTTGACTCTGCAGAAGCAGTAAAGGAACTCAAGTCAGAATTCATCTGGTTGATTCTCTCCCAAGCTGCCATGCTGTGAATACACATATAAAAACCAAAGAACAGTAACAAAGGAAGTGCCAGTGCGTGAACAGAGTCACAACTGAACCATCTGACACATTCAGGCTGGAGCTATGGAAAAGGAACACTTTCAGGGCTGCTTTTCTTACACACAGTATTTAGACCTATGAGTGAAACGCATCCAAGTTAGGAAGGCAGGAAGCAGTTCCTGCACAAACAACACCCAAACATTCCACGTAGTAACAAAGCTCCAAGAAAATTACTGACAAAGTCATCTGTATATAAAATAAGCTACAGTATACCCACCTGATCATAAGATAGGGAAAGAGTAGCGGAGTTCAGTACACAGCCACAGACCTTAAGTCGAATGCATGCTACCAACCAACAGATTTCCATTCTGTGGGAAAGCCAAATCTTTCAACTACAATCACATTCTCACTGCCAAAAACAGATAGGAAGAGAACCCCTTGAGGTTACTCTTCCTGCAGAGGCATTCAACAGTTTTACTTCCTCTTCCACTGGGAGTAAGAGCAATTCGTTCTGTACACAAACTCTAGCTCAGTTTTCCCAAAACTATGAAAGAACATACAGCCACAATACAGAAGGAAGCATCAGCAAACCTGCAAAAGGGCAAAGACAAGCAAATATATTTGGCAACCCTGCTTCCAGGCCCAAGGCACTGTTTCTGAAAAACCTCTTACAGCAACAAAATTTAGCATCTCTGGGTTGTTTTTTTTTTCAAGACCTGACATAAAACTAATTTGTGTAGGTCTCTAGACTGAAAATAAATGTTTCCTAAAATACCAGTCCAGTTTCAAAACTGCTTCCTTCCAACCAATTATCTCAGCAAAGACAGAAACTAGTCTTTTGCTTGCACTAGAGTCTGTACTAAACAGGAATTGCAATCTTTCGATTCAGTGTCTAATCCATATAGCTGGATAATCATCCTAAAACAACTGCTCTCAGAGTGGTCCATTGTCCAACCAGAGGCTTTAAGTGGTCCATAGTATGTAGTAGTTTCAATTTTGCAGATCAGAAGGCCAACAAGGTTCTGAGACGCGCACTGCTGAACAACACGCTGAAGACCGATGGCATTCGCTGTGGGAAGCAGCAGCTTTGGAACCACCACAGCAGAAGACTGAGGAGGAACAAAGTATAGAAACTGAAATCATTGCGTACAGTTAACGCACCACTGGTGTGCCTAGATAACTGGAAGGCGTTTTTTTTTTTCTAGCATCTGCAGTCTTTGGTGCACCAAAACAGTCTCAGCAAAACAAGCTGCTAATTTCACACAACTTCTTTAAGGACAGCCTGAGCAATTTAGCAGAACCAACCAGCACGTACGTTCTTTAGAAGGCAGACCTTCAATGTCAACTGGCGCACGACTAGAGTCTTCATTTTTGCATCGATCTTCCTCTCCACTCACAACAAATTCAGAGCATAGACATTCAAGGAAAACATTAAATGCTACAAAAGGAACACTGCTTAGAATAAAAAAGTACCGTTCAGTTTTCTTTAAACCTATAAAGCCTCAAACCTCTCATAAATCTACATTTAGAGCATGGCAACAACAATTCGTCAATAAAGAACTGACTTTAATGTTGTCTGTGATATTACAGAATTGACTTGTGTTAAAAACAAAATCTGTGACATTTACGTGTAACTGCTTGAAAACTTGGTAACTTTAAGCCACACTTTCATCTAATCATTGTAGTTCTTCCATGTAGGTCACAAGATTGTATTCTCTTGTGAATGGGACGACAAAAATATGTATGTTTAACAGAAGTCATGTCATGAATGTAACGCTTTACCACTTTTTCTGTGTGTGTGTTAAACAAGTAGTATTTAGACACTATCCCTGAAGGAACTGCTAGAACCACCAACTTAGCCAGTGTTATAAACACAAGTACCTTCTTTCCATAACTTGAAGAAATTGGGACATCAGTGTCACCGACTGTATTGTTCCAACAAGGCCAAGCGGGATGTCAGTTCCTGACACTCAAAAGCATCGAGGCCAAAACAACTGCAAATTTGAGAAGCGTCCATTAGCTGATTCTTGCTGTTGCTACCTCTTGTCAGCAGCCAGCCTTGAAGTGTATACACAAGGGCAGTTACGTACCTTCCACATTGGAGATGGTACCTCAGAGGTCCTACCGCTTATTTTTAAGGCTGTTCACAAATATAAACATGTGCAAGCAATTTTATCAAATCTAGCCATGTTGTCTGTTAATATTAGGGACTCCCTCATAATTTAGCATGACATGCATTTTAAGGCTGCTTCTAACAGGAAAACAACTTGTTATAGAAAACTTGTTGTATTTGCAAGCAACACTTGATAACAAACTTTTCTCTATATATACTTTAAAGGATCAATGGTAACTATTTTGGACAGCAGAGCTGTGTTGTTTGTAGCACATACAGAAATTCTAAACACGCTACAACGTCCTGTTTTTTCCAAGAGCCTACTCTCAAGGAAGAGGAGATAGTCGCTAACTAATTTACACTAAAAGATATGGAGCATCAACTGCTTGGCAAGATGAAGAGCCCCTTCCCCACCCCAAAGCCTCCACTTAAGCATTCCGTCTATGTCAATGTTCCCAACGCCAATGGCTTTTTGTACTAGTTTGCACTTTTTTTAGATAAGCATTTAAACATCTTTAGACCATAGAGAAAAATCAAGAATCAGAAAATGAAAGATTTCCAAAACAAACCTGCACTTTTAGAAAGTCCAAAGGAACAGGCACACAAGCATGTTTTGCAGCATATGCTGTGTCTAACACAAACACTAATAAACCCTGTATCCATTACCAAGAGGATCAAGACATGAAATCAAAAGACAGTAACACAGAACTGTGTATCTAATTCCAGACACCTGTAGTTTAATTACATTTCACAACAAGGCAAGCACTGTTGTGATTCATTTGAACTTGAAAAGTTTCTGCAAGTCAACACACACTAACGTCTTAAATCAATTCTGTGAACAATGAAGCCAAGTTTTCCTTTTCAGTAATTTTATTCTAATGTGAAACATGAAGAAACAAGCACCCAAATAACTCCAATATAGTACGAAACTTTAATAAAAGTTGTTTAAAAAACAAAGAGCAAAATTTTAAAAATAAACTGAAAGGCTTGACTCCTAATCACACATCTTTCTGACATCAGCAAGAGTACTTTCAGACTTTCAAAGGAAAAAAAAGAAAAAGAAACAAGTATCTGCTGTTGAAACATTACTCCCAAAGACTTTTGAAACGCATAACATGAAGCTTCAGAGACAGACAGTTTTATTAACAGGAGGCTTAATTTTAAACAGTATATACAAATCACATGACTTTTCCAAAGTTGGGACCACCTAGTAATCTGTCAAAACAAAATTATGCTAATGAATTACAGAAGCATCTGTGTAATGCGACCGCCTCTTTATTGAAGTACACCTTTATACAATCCTTCCACATAGTCCTGTACTGTGAAATCCTCTCAGGATGCAGCGCTGCACAGGTTTTCAAATCTCTCCTACACACCACATGAATAAAACTGTTGCCACTTGCACCTCTCAATTTTGCCTGACCATACACTTCAGTGTTCCATGATATGCAACACCAAAAGGCACTGTTTTTCTTTGTCCAAAAACCAAAACAGCTCAAAGTTTACTATGTTTAAGTACAATGATTTGCAGGGAGTAGCAGGATTTTTCAGGCAATGTCCAAATCTTAAGATTTATCATAAGCCAAGCAAGGATGAACCAAAAAAATTCTACTGTTCACTTGTGTGATTACTTCCTTTCCAATTTTGTTTTTCCATGGAAGTTCGTACTGCACAGCAAAGAAAATGGCAACTCTTTACAGACTTTGAATACAACAGCACAACTTTATTGCAAAAATATATAATAAACTCAGTATTTTCAAGTTTTGGAGAAAAATAAATTTTATCTCTGAATTCACCTATAGCAGTAATTCACAACAGAGTTGCTGAAGATAAAAGTTTCTTTCACATATAAACTAATTTAAAACTTTAGCTGGACTCCAATCTTCTACTAATGATCACCACTTTGGTTCTCTCAGCAGAAACTCTATGTAAGGAGTTCAAGAGACACGTGAGAAATACAACATCAATATCCAACTAGTGCCAAAGATCCTATCCCAACTGATTCATGTAATCCTAACAAATCAAGCTACTTAAACAATAATGAGTATTTTCAAGTTGTTCTACTGCAAATGTTTTACAAGTGTACTATAAAACTCATATGATGTTTGAGGTTAGCTATACTTGTGGCAAAAGTCTTATTCTGCACAGTTATAATTGCAATATATAAATAACTAAAGGTTATTCCACAAAGAACAGCTTGAATTTTACAGAACGATTCTGCTCATACTTAGAGGAATTAGTTTGGTAGACACATCAGCAATGGGCATAATTCAACTGTTCATACAGTGAGAATCTTGGAAAAGATAAAGATACATACACAAAACAGTAAATCTGTGTACACTGAGAATTCGTTCAGTTGCAGAGTAAAATCAGGACTTTAAACAAAGCTTTGACCTGTAAACAAAGCAAATTCAGCCAGCTTTTAACCGAATCTAGAAATAGCTATCTATTTTACAATGGCTTGCAAGAGCACCCACTGAAGAGCTTCACTGACTTCACCTATTACCCTTATCCGAAACTACATAAAACCAATCTAGATTCCTTGATAAGCACTGTGTCCAGTACAGTTTACGAAACTTCTGTGATGAATAAGAATCTGTCTAGCTTCTCCACATACTTGTACGGGAAAATCCACTGCGCATCTGTCCTTGCAGTGTTTCTTATGTAATGGTTAACCCAGTGCTCTGTCTTATCAAAACCAATCTGTTTTACAATTTGAACAATCCACAGGTTCTATCCTGGAAATACTATAAAAACCAATCCAGATGCATTTATCACAGCACTATGAATATCTATTCTACAACTACTTCATATTAACAGCTACCCTAAAACAAGTTTTACTTTTCTGGAGCCTATAGGCCTGTCATTTAAATCAACAACAGCTGCCATAGCTTCATCACGAGACTCAAATGCAACCATTGCTTCTCCAGTGGGCATGCCTTTTTCATTATATTTTAAGCACACTGAACCAGGGATCACTTGGTAACCATAAAAGAAATCCAAAATTTCATCCACTGAAACAGTAAAGGGCATATTTTGCACTTTAATGACAGTTGGTCCTGGCTTTCCAGACCCTGTTCCAAAACCTGGGGGTCCACTAATATGTATATTTCCTGGTCCAGGCCCAAACCCTGGAGGTCCACTTAAATGTCCAAGACCACTAGCAATTCCTGGAGGACCAGCACCAAAGGGGGGGGTCCACTTAAATTGCCAGGACCATTACCAAAAGTCTGAGGACCCCCTGCAAAACCTGCTGGTCCACTCAAATTACCAGGACCACCTGCAAAACCTGGGACCTCAATACCTGCACCAGGCAAACTGCTAGCTGCAACTGTAGGTATTCCTGGTCTAGAATCAGGAAAGCCACCTATTCCAGGTGGTGGCAGAGGGGGACCAAACGTGCCAGACCCACTGAAGTTACCAGGGAAATTAAACGGAGGACCATTGTTTGCATCTTTAGCATTTCCCCCCAAGAAGGCATGCTCATCCCCACCAGCGCCCTGTGCTCCTGGCACAGTCGCGTTTCCTTGTATTGGTATTTTCAGTATCTTTTTCCCTTGAGATGGTGGGTTTCTCTCAATATCTCTCATTTCTTCTACAGTTATCAAACGCAAAACAACATCTCTTCCATTCAGCTTTTTACGGTGCAAACGCTCTGCCTTACGAGCATCATCTTCAGCTTTAAACTGAACCAGTGCTTGTCCTAAACCTTGCCCATTATTATCAACAAGAATTTGTACAGAGTTTTCTTCTACTGCCAGTCCCTCTAGAAACTGAAGGATTTCCATTTTTGTTATATTGTATGGAATATTAGATATATGTGCACACAATTTTGGAGAGCCTGGTTCTCCCTCAGCATTCATGAGGATTTCTCTCTGGTCATAGTTGAAGTTCTGCAATCTCTTACGAATCATGTCTATCTTTTCTAACATTGCCTTTTTAGTAATTGGATGAACTTGAATAAAGCGATTCCCTATATACTGCTTATGATGACACAAAGCTGCTTTATAATCAGCTTCATTCCTGAACTCGACAAAACCCTCTCCAATTGCCTTCCCATTAGGTCCATAAGCTATATAAATGCTATCTTCAACTATATCCAGCTTTTTAAAAAAATCTATCACATGTTTGTTCTCTGATTCAAAGGGAAGACCTTTCAAATAAACACAGAAACCCTGCTCATGGGGAGATCTTGACCGTGACCTTTTCTGTCCACTAGGAGATTTGGACCTAGAATGAGCCTGGGGAGGAGGTGGGTGTGACTGCCCAGAGGGACCCATGGTTTGCTTGAAAGTTATGTGGCCTCCAGCAGCCACCCACTGCCTCTCTGTTGCAGGACTAACTTCAACATAGCGCTGAATCATCAGCATTCTGTTTCGCTTCAGTGCTTCAAATGTATCTTGAGGAGAAAAAAACTTAACTAGTCCATTTCCATTATTTCGACCTACATGATCCTTCAGCATATGGACCGCATCCACACGGAGCCCAAGGAAAAAGTCTTTCACATCAGATTCTGTTGCAGAAAAGGGCATTCCATGAACACTGACATACAAGTCATCTGGATTGATTGGAATTGGCTTGACACTACTTTGAGAATTCATCTGGATAGGATTTACAGGATTCATGGGACCAATAAACAATGGATTCAAGCTGCTGTTCATATTCACTGCTGCTCCAGACCCATTCATTCCAGCGGGTAAAGGTGCTACGGGTGGAGGATTCATAGGAGGCATTCCTGATATGGGAGGCATAGGTGTCATTGGAGGTACGGGGGGCACAGGGGGTATCGGAGGAACTGGAGGAACAGGAGGGTACAGGAGGTGGAACAGGTATTGGGGGAATAGAAGGCATTGGTGGCAAAGATGGCATAGCTGGGATAGGAGGGATTGGTGGAGGAGGTACAGTGTTCATTGGGGATGCTGTGCTAGGTATAGTTGAGCTAAATGTTGGGCTACCAAAGGTACTCCCAAGATTTGGAGGTGCAGTCCCCATACTGGCAGTAGAAAATGTGGATATGTTTTTATTGCTTTCATGCACAGTAGTAGAAGCAGTTACTACACTAGGAGAAGGATTATTAAAGTTAGGTACAGTAGTAGGTAAGTTAACCCTTCCACTCATTCCAGAACTAGGTGGTGGTCCCGACCTGCTAGCATTTGCTGGTGGCATATCTAGATTGGCAGTTTCGAAACGCCTACGACTGAGTTCTATCATGTTCTGCATTTCAGTTTTACTGCTCAGCAACAGTGTCACTTTCGACCCTTTAATTGTACCACCTGTGCGCATCATACCAAGCCTTGCATCTTCATCAGTGGCAAAAACGATGAAAGCCTCACCCAGTTCACCCCCTACAATATGCACGCCCCCATCAGGAATGGTCAATCCAGAGAAGAAGTGGCGAATGTCCATGGTCCCCGCCACAATCGGGAGACCTTGCAAGCGGATGACCACAGCCATGCTGCGCTGAAACAACACACACCTGCAGATGAGAAAAGGCAACGGCTATGTCAGACTACTGTTTATGACACCATGCAATTACCTACAGACACCATCTACTATATTTGTTTACATACACCTAACAACATCTTGCAAAGATTAAGCATGTTTATATTCCAAGTTCCTTATTCATGTTTGATTACTTCATAGAGACTGAAGTATTAAACATTTACCAACACAATTAGCATACATTTTGCACTAGAAATTCCAAAATAACTGTTAAACTAAGACCCCCAAGTGTCAGTGAAAAAAAAAAAACCTAAAGAACAGCAAAAATCAGAACTATTACATCAGTAGTTGAATATTCAATGGAACGTAAGCAAAATGAGTATTTTAGCTAAGCAAACAAAATTAATTTACCATACACCGATATGGTATTCACTGTACCTGGCAAAGTGACTGCGAAAAATTCTGCACACCTATGGGAAATAAATAGTTTTCTTTCGTTTGGGGAAGGATTTCATCTTCTGCCAGGTGAAGACGACTAGGAACATAACAGTGGGTTGGTTACAAACAAAAACCCATTATGGACAACTAGCAACAGTGAGACTGATATGACATCCTGACAGGGATCATCTAGATTATACTGATCTTCTAATTTTCTCTTAGCAAAAGCAAGAGATCTAGGTGACCATGAAGCTAGCTAACCATTATAAACTAGCCCCAGACATTTTGTGACTATACAGACCTCACCTAAGCTATATTAACATCTGTGCATACCCTAACTAGACATATGGCCTTTACAACTTTCAAAAGGTACAATTTTTTAATAGTGACAGATGTTCTGTCTAGTATTACACCTTCCATCTCAGGCACGAGTAAATGACTTTTACCTCTACAGCTGAGGTTAGTGGAAGCTTAAGATCAATTTTGAATAGGTAGATCTTGACAGTTGCCTTGTACACATTCTACAGAAGAGCCTGAGGTGATATCAGAAGTTCAGGATAAACATGAAACTAGGTAATTCTCACTTATCCTTGACAAACCTTCAGTAAAGACTGGAAGCATCACATTAACACTAGCACAGTTCATCAGTTCAGAAGCCAGCCTCTCATCCTAAACAGTCAGCAGTAGCACCTTGTTTCACCCGAGCCACTTCATCTCTGAAACCTCTTGACTTCCCAAGTACAAGCCTGTCCAGTATCTGTATGGAAGACCTTCAAGGCTCCCATTGGTCACATACAAATGGCGTTAACTAAGCATTTGAAATTAACGATGAACCAGATGGTACAATGCAACACCCGAGAGGCAGTGCACCACCAGACTTCTGGCCATGTGCCAAAGCTATGACCAACTACAATCAGTCACTGTCTCCTAACATTTCACATTCAACTAAGTATTGTATCCCAGCATACAGTCAAATCTTTAAGTCAGCTGCATTTGCCTGTCTAGGTCTTCAAATTGCTTTAAAGTAGACACACCTTGAATACATCCTTAACTACTAGGTAAAGCCACTATCCAACAATTTAACCGTGCCAGGTAAGGCTGAATTCAGTCCTTAATGAAAATAAGAGTAACAATTCTTCTACAGGGCAAAAAACCGCAGCAATTCTTTTGTTTGCACGATGGAACTTTACATTACTCAAGTGGGTACTTAAGTATTTTGTTTTGTTGCCCAGAAAGCCAGAGCTAACCCTTTCTGTACGCTAAAGGACTGAAGCAACACACTGGGGTATTAAAGGGCACTGGCCCACATCCAGTTGACACGAGAAGCGAGGAGGACTTTTCTCCCTCAAGGAGAGCAGACAAGCCCACTGGTACAAAGTCAGCTCTGCTGCTCTAGCCACTGTGAATGAACATCTGATGCCTTACTGCACCACCTGGAAAGAGAGACTGAAACTTGCAAAAAAAAATCTAGCTGTACATATTGCTAGGAAAAGCCCTTACTCCACCAAGGGATGGCAGCAACAGAAAGGGGACTACACACTAAGCCTCAGGGATTATTTTTTAAAAAGCAGCTTTCCCAACTCCACAGGGCAAGGTTACAAAAACAACATCTTGCATTTATCTTTTATAGTGACACATTTAACTTGAGAATAAAGTTCATTGCCCAGTCATTTTCCAACAGCAAAATAACTGGCCCATGTGAAAGAAAAACGGGTCAAGATAAGAACCATTTATGCTATGCACACATCTAAGAAAGCATGTAAGATTTTTCGCACCATTTTAGAACAGCAGTATTTTTCAGTGATTTCGTAGTTTTATTTTAAACTTGCCCAACATGGATAGCAATCTGTGAAACTAAAGTTAAACTGAAAATTCTACTTACTTTAAGGAAGCCATACTAAAGGGGACTGTAAAACCAAAATTTATTACATGCTAAAAGATTGCTTTTGAATTAGATGATCCTGAGGCAAGCAAGCAGTACGAAAGCATCCCTGGTTTTGCACCTACACTTTGAAAACAAAATAACACTAATAGCAAATCTTGCTAGGAGGTTTACATTTTCTCTATTACCTATTATACAAAGAAATGAGTTTCAGATATTTTTACGCATCGGGAGTTAGACATTTGAAGTTTCTCATGTTAAATGGGAGATTACTTTTAGTTACTTCCTTACTAATGCAAAAGGGATGACAACCCAATATGGCCATTAGTTTAACAAAGGCAACTTGGGAAGGTTTTTCTGTTCAGATCTGCTGGTTTAGAACATAATTTATTCTTTACCAGAACTAATAGCTGCTGGATAACTGCATTTACTAATGATTCCATGAACCTAGCCCAGAACACAAATTAACAGATAAGGTCACAAAAGAATTCTTAAGAGTTCAAGCATTTGAACATTTACTTAACTTCTGGGATAATCCAAGTGTTTCAGTCTTGCACTAAATGCAAAACTTCATTATAAATAAGAGATATCTTGAAGCTTTGTTACTAAGCATTCTACTTAGAAAGCAGCTGCTTAGGCATACAGTTGCTAGAAAAACTAGCTGCAATCACTTCTGCATAGTTAATTCCATGTGCAAGATTAAGCAAATGCTTGCTATTAAGCAAGAGTCAACAGTAGCATGGTATGAATAAAAAGAATTTTAAGGTCTTTACTCCATCAAATATTTCTGGCAAAAGATTATTTTGTCAACTCAAAACATAACTGCTTCACTGCTTTAACAATCTACTCATTTCAATTCTGTGATTTAAAAAAAAAAAAATAATCACAAGGACCAAATTTCACATTTCTAAGCACTTACAAGTCTGATTTTTTTCCGAAACACACGTAGGAGACAATAACCCACCCGCTCAAATTTTCCAACTAATGAAAAAGCAAAGCCTGCTCAAATACTTCACTGCTCATTTATAAAAATCAACATACACGCAGAGGCACATGATGGGCTACACGCCTGTTAAGTGTGCACTGAAGGCTTTTTGTTGTGCTATTTGAGGTGTTCTGAGGCTGCCTGCTTTTCCCCCCCATACAAAAAGGTACTTTAAGGCAAAAGTGGGTTTTGTTGTCATTTTGTGTTTGATATATTTTTTGAGATACCAGAAGCACAAAATCCTGGAGCTGTACTATGGGAAAGCCATCCCCATTAGCAAGCCAAGATCAAAAATGCAGAGTAAAGGGCTGCTGACAATCAATCTGATTCAACTCATTTGACGAACCTTAACAGTATGCTTATGTGTCTTGACAGCAACATCTTTAAAGACATTGATGCTACACTGGGCAAAGGCACACAAGATGACAGTATTACTTCTTCCATCTATGCACTAGTCAGTAAAATCAGCTGAATGTGGATTATGCATAAATTGATAAAAACACCAGACTAGCCTTTTAAGATGTATGCATTTTTCAAATTAAGAAAAGTTTAGAAGATTCAACATAGTCCCTGGGGAGTACTGAAGTACAATACCCACACAGTACACACACACACAACATATTTGGCAATTCTTGGACAAAGACTAAGAACTGGAATAACACTGGTATTGTAGGAGGAATTTTAAATATCCAAGCTGAAATTGTCTAGCGAAAAGCTAAAACTGCAGACTACAGTTTTGCTTTTTTTTTTAAAAAAGGGTAAAAATCAACCTGTTAGGTTCAAATTAGCTCAGAGATTACTATCTTGATCTATCTGATCCCTTTATGCTGTAAAACTGTATTAGAACCAATTACTGTACACTTCTAAACTCCAATAGTTAGAAACATGCAGACCTGTGGCCTGCAGCAAAGTAGCTACATTTTCCAACAGTGCAATATAACTGGGAGAGTGTTACAGACTACCACATGCTGATGAAACAACAAAGCATTAGTTTGTCAGAAAATTCGGTTTACAAGAACAACATTGCCAGAACCACCATCACCAGTGGGAGTCAAAGTAAAGAAACTAGCTATAGATTACTTGACCCAAGTGTTTTGCTACCAATTCACAGATTCCAAAAGCTTCAAATATTTCTTAAAATATACTCAGTATGCATATAAAGAATTCTTCAATTCAAAGGCTCTTACCTGCAAAGACAGATGTTTTTTTCTTAACAAGTAGCAGAAGCCAAGCCAATCCTGTGGGCAACCAATTAAAACCAACTTTTAGACTGCAATAAAGAATAAATGGAGGCAAAAATCAATGCAGGCAACACAACAGCAGTAACAGTCCACAAAGAACTGTATATATAGAAAGTTCAAACCTGCAACCACCACAAGGCACTGCAACATAGAACAGCCACAAGAGTGCATTTTCTAATACCTTATCCCTGTATGACTTGTCGGTAATCGCACTGCACAGTTTTTGTATGGTTTCAAGACATGAATATGCCTTCAACAAAGGATATAAAAAGAACCAGAAAACATTCAAAGAATCTTTCAAGTTTCCCCATCACTAATAGGTGAACAAATCACTCTTTCAAAGGCA
Source organism: Gorsachius magnificus (assembly GCA_034008185.1). NCBI lineage: Eukaryota > Metazoa > Chordata > Aves > Pelecaniformes > Ardeidae > Gorsachius > Gorsachius magnificus. Next base: position 9,977,189 of record CM067091.1, read on the forward strand.
AAGAGCAAGAATAAATACCTGAAAACCCTGAATTTTAACAAATCCTTGCTCCATCAATAATGATATTCCTTCCTCCAACTGCACATCATCTTACTTGAGCAAAGCAACGTAAGCCGCACCTCAGAAAACCTCCCTCTAGCTGCACACGAAGAATTCTTCAAAGGAGTCACACAAACTGGTGAAACTAAGTGACATCTCACAGCCACCTCTGGGCAGTCACCTCTACGGAGCACACGGTAAGAACTCCCCACCAAGATGCTGTATTTTCAGTTGTAATCTGTCATTTCATTATCCAAATCCTGATCAAATGCTCATTTTTTTCATCCCTGTATAAAAACTGTCTTCCTAGGATTACAACTCAACAAGAGAGCCAAACATTTTAAGTGGTAACACATGTATTTTGTATTTAAAGAAGGGATGGAAAACCCTTGCTCTTTCATTGCTCAGTAAACTATGTCACACTGAAATTGTGATTCTTAGGAAAACTATCCAGGAATGAATCGCACTAAGAACAAACAACTGCCTCCTCCTCACACAACCCAAACAAGATGTTTTCAGTTATAGGCATCATTACCAAAGTGAACTTAAGAGAAGGAAGCTCTACCAAACCATCCACAAACTCCCTAGCAGAGGAAATTAAAACAAACAGATATTCACAGATCTTCCAGGACATTAACAGCAGACTTAAAAGTGAGAAAGATACAACTACACTCTTCAGACTTGTATTAAAATGGCAAATGCATTTAGGAAAAGACGACTTTCTTTTTATTATTAGACCTTTAAAAGAAACAAGCAATCCTTTATTAGAAGGATTCAACTGTATACTTTCATGTCTAGCAGTGTCAAACAGGAATTTACAATGCAGGAAAGAATGTAATCACCTGAAAAACAGTTTCATGCAAAACCACACCTGCTTCAAGAAGCAGATAAATCTTTCATGCACAAGGAACTTTCCATTTAGAAGAAAAACCCAAATCACTTGATGTATTTCCAGTACAGCAACCACAGTGTTGCATACGCTCCTCTTCACAATGCTGAAAACAAGCTGAAGATTTACAGTGGACTAAGACAGCGTGCTATAATATGAAACAACAAACAAAACCAAGCCGCATTCTTCAGAAAAGGTGCAAAACTCCACTCTACTACATTTACTCTTTCTACCAAACACTACCTACTTTTGTTTGCAAGTCTCAATTCTCTCAACTTTAAAGAAAACCATCAATCACTCTCATAGGTAGAAACAACCTTCCCAATCAACCCAATGTGCAAAAGCGTATTAGCTAGGCAAACATGGACTAGGGCGCAGGTGCTCCCACACCACACTGACAGCAGACCCATGGGACTTCATGGGAGAGACTCTCCACAACATCCTATCAGCTATACAGAAAGAACACCATCCACTAGACACAAAACAGCCGATGAAACAACTTTAAGGACTCTACCGAGGAAACAATCTGCCGATTTTTCCGCCTAACCCCAGCAGACCGAGGTGGGTGAGAAAATCACTGAGAATTGGGTACATTTAAGAATGAGTAAAACCAAAGCCAGAAAGCAAGCTCACGCAGACTACTGGTGTACTTCTAGGATACACTTCAACACTAGGTTGTCTTCCGTTTTTTTGCTTCGTTTTGTTTTTTTAAACAGAGCTGGTTTTTATTAGGGCAAAAGAGCATTACATTACTGCACGGCAACTTCGCTGGTGTTTACAGGGTAACCCCGACAAGCGGTGGCAGCGCCGCAGACACCAGGGACCTTCTTCCCCGCGAAGTGCGGAGCGTTTGCCCCGCTTCGTCCCCTGGAACTGGGAGAGGAGCAGCCACCGGCGCCCCGCGGAGCACCCCCGGGGGGAGCCCCGCCGCGCCCGGCCCCGGGCCGCTTCCTCCCGCGCCCAAGGGGCGAGGCGCCGACAACGGGACCGCGCCGCCACGCCCGCAACTCCCGCGGCCACGACGCTCCCACGCACCTCGGGGCCCGCGGGGCACCGCTCCCGGCCTGCGCGACCCCCACACCGCCGCGGCGACGCCCGCGCCCGCCCAACGCCAGCACAGCCACTGCCGCCCGGCTCGGGCTCGGGCTCCGGCCCCGCCGCCCTGCAAGCCACTCGCCCGCCCCCGCCGGACGGGCCCTAGGCGCCGCGCTCGGCCCGCACATACTCCCTGCCCCCGGGGAGGGGCGGGCGGGGGCCGGCGCCCGCCCCCGCCGCCGGCCGGCCGCCGCGCTCTTACCGAGGGATCTGTACGGGAAAAAGGGTTAGAACGGAGCCGAACCGCCCCGTGCCCCGCTCCGCGCCGAGCCCAGCGCCACCGACCGCGCAGCGCCACAAAATGGCCGCCTCGATGCGGCGCCGCCACCCGCCGCCAGGGAGGGGCGGGGCCTGGGCCAGGGGGCCCGAGGAGGGCGGGGCCTTCCGGTGCGCGCAGAGGGGACGCGCATGCGCCTTCCGGCGGATCGCGGCTGGCGGTCGGCGGGTGTTGTCGTGAGAGAGTCCGGTGCTTCCCGTGTCCGTGCTCCGTTCTGAAGGCGACACTGCAGCTAGAAGGCCGGAAAGAGCAACGTGGGACTCACGGTGTAAGATTCGTACAGTTGCCTCTGGTACAATAGCGATATGGTGATAGTGTGACACATTTTCTGGCAGTTAACGATGGTGTAATTGAGGATTATTTACTGAGGAAACGGTGACTCGAAAGGAGGCATCAGGCTTCCAGCGAACAAAAGAATCCTGAGGAAAGTGGCTGTTTCTGACTTCACTTAGGACCGTGTTGCAGAATTAAAATGAAAGTCAGATCACCCTGGATCACTGCCCGTTTGAGTGTAACTGCCCGGTGTTATGCCTGTCCTCTGCTTGACTAAGTAAGTGTGCAATACAAATAACTAGAGAGCGTCCTGAGCCGAAGAGCAGCTGTAGACCCCTCTCGGCAGTCGCTGTCACTGCGCTTCAGTGGACACGGGTACTGCAGCAGCATACATTTTCAGTAAAAAAGACCCTGCATAGTCTGTTGCAAGAAACAAATGAAAATAAATCATTGCCTCGCATCACAAACGCTTTTCCAGTGAATTGGGGAGCTCAAGAATTCAGTTAACTTAGTTGGTTTTCACCTCTTAACAAAAAGCAGGGCCAAAATCTGTGATGATTGTGTTGTCCTGAGGCAACGGGATCAGGCCTGGGGCTGCTTGGTGCCATGACACCCCCCACCCCATGATTTGTTTCCCTGTATATCCCCCCTTCTTACTCCCAAATTCTCCTTCACCACCTTCATCCCCTCCCAATGAACAGCCCACACTTGTTTCTCTTCTCCCTATTACCCCTGGGTTTACAGATTTTGTACTCTATTTGGTATTTATGATAACAGCTGCCCTGAAAATTTATCAGTTCTGTCAAGCTAACACCTCCTTTCTGTCTTGCTAGGTGTACCATCTGCTTACACATCACTCCTTGACTGCTGTAGGTAATATTCAGTAATTTGTCTTTTTATAGTGTCAGTGACACTAGGGAGGGTTAGCCACCAGCACGCACCCCTCGACACAGCTGAGAGAAGCAGGTGACTGGAGTCACCAGAGGCATCCGCGGCCAGGTTTGCCAGACCTGCTGCTTGCCAAGGTAGGCGAGTGGCAGCAGGAGCACCTGCGGCTCAGGGCCTTGCTCTGTGACACCGCAGCGCTTCCCAGGCTGCACTGGCCACCCTGCGGCAGGGAGAAAGTGTAGAATAGCAAAGGGCAGTGCTGGAGTATCCCAGGTTAGAAGAAAACTAAGACTTTTCAGCTTTTCTGCAATGTGATGAATCACCACATTGCCTTCTGTCGCCGAAATAAAGTCTGGTGGAGAGACTTGAGACATTTACTGTGTGGGCGAGCAAAAAACCAGGGTCAAACTACTCTGTCTGTACTGACTCCATGAAAGCACACTAGAGAGTAAGTCCTGATGCCGTGGTGGAAGGCAGGCAGGGAAAAATTGTGTTGGAGAAGAACGGGATTTGCCTTTATTAGGTACTAGGAAACTATTGAGAGTGTGCTAATTTATCTGTCTCCTCCATCTAAACCAAAACTGAAGTAGGCCTAGGTATGCAACTAGGGAAAAAAAAAATTACACAAGACATTTTAAAGTAAAGCTTGAGGAAAACAATAAAAATGTCTTCCTCCTTGCATTATACTTTTGCTACACCATTAGTCTGGAAACATTACCCCAAATCCTAGGCTCCTTGCTCCTCCAGCACCCTAGAGAGACCTTTCTGTAAACACAGCCTCCGATCCTATTCCTTCATCTGTACAAGGATGTGCCATGGATGACTGAACCCAGTTTACTAAATGATTCATACTACTTTGTATTTTCCTTTCTGATTACTGTGTCAACCGCAAGTCTTAATTGTTTCCAGATCATTTAGAAAAATGTTCAACAGAAATAATCCTCACAGATGCCTCCCAGAAATACTCTCCTCATTCCTATCTGTACTTAAAATCTGTCAGTCAGCGATGATGTGCCTTATTGATCCTGTATGGTTACTTTTTAAAACTAAATTAAACACCTTGTTTGTTTTACTATGCATATTCAGCACAAAACCACTTTGATTGCTCGTTAGTATGAGCTTCTTGTAAGAGCATCTTGTACCAGCCTTTTTTTATTACTGTGTTTCAGACAGATATGAGGAACATCAGCTGTCGGAGTGCTCGGTTCTCCCAAGCACTCGGCTTGTCCATTTTAAAAACTGGCATTTTGCTTTCTTCCAGTGCAGGACCTTATTCACCATCCTGAAATTTGATCAAAACTGCCTTTAGTGGAGAAGAGATCTCTTAGGCCAACATTTTGGGATTCAGCTTTGGGAAACTTATCATTTCAAAACACGAGGCATACATGTTGTTAGCAGAAACAATTTGACTGAAAACAGTTGGACCATGACTGCAGTCATACCAGAGAGAGAACAGCAAGCCAATCAATCAGGCACATACAAGATCGAAGAGAAGAGGTGGTATGTTGTTGGGAGCAATAATATTTATGTTAATTTATCATTTTTAAAAATCCCAAGTAAGTTTATGGCTGGCTGTATAACATTGTCAACAAATCTTAACTGGCCCTCTTCCTCTGTCTCCTCAAGTCCAGAGCAGGTTAACTCTAACTCTGTATTATCCTTCCTGAAGAAATAATTTTTGTAGCTAAGTGATATGCTTTATCAGCATTTAGAAACACTCACAGAGAGGTTTTTTGCTAGCCTTGTGTACTACCTAATCACCTTGCACTACTGGAAGTTTATTTGATTCCTGTTTGTCACACTGGTTCAATTTTTATGACCCTTAATCCTCACCTTCCTGGCATCCTCACCTTGTATTATTAATTTAATGCCCTGCAGATGGCTCCAATTAATCACAAAAAAAAAACCCACAAAACTCCACAGCTCCATCACTTTTGAGTTACAGGCAGTTCCATTTCTAATATTCTCCTCCCAAAGAATTTACTTCCCCATACAAAAAGCTTTAACTGCATTCAGTGTCGACAACCAGACATTCATCCTTGGCATTACTTCTTTCTGTCATGGGGAAAAGTATCTCCAGTACAAATTCTTCCTCACCTTGTCCTATAAGCATTTTCAAATATTTAACAGTATGAATGAGTTGCTCAAACCTTTACACGTAGCACTTGTATTTCAAATCTTAGCACATAAGAGGTGCTCAGAATCTTGAAGATTTGGGGCTCCCTTTTCTCAAAATAATTACAATTTAAGCTATTTGAGTTTAAAAAAAAGTTAGCTCAGATGAGGCACTGAGTTTGAGAAGAATGACTCATCAAAAGTCAAACATCAGCTCAATGATGAGAAAGAGGTAAAAGTGTTCACAGAAAACTTAGTGTATCCTTCTCTGTTCTCTAATGAAAGGCTGCAGTTTAGCAACTTACTGATTGTGCTGCATACTTCAGCCAGAAAGGTGGATCCGAAAAGACTGGAAGTAGCCTAATTGTAAGTCTTACCTATATTTTTTTATCATCCATGAAACACAAAGAACAATTTAATAAACATATAGTACAAAAACATGCTGGGGAAGTGTTGCCACATGCTTAATCCAGAAAACATGTACAGCCCAAGGATAAAACAGTACATACACCACCTCTAAAACCTATTTATGCATATGGTAGTTTTAAAAATGTGATGAAATATAAAGTGCCAGCCCTACAATATTAAAACTGCTAAAGCTAATAATTTCAAACAGAACAACTGAGGATTAGCTTTACATTACAAACAACCAAATCTGTCCTTGGTAACAAAAAAAGAAGAAAGAACAAGCTTCTGTAACACAATCCACCTTGTGAGACTTAGCTTCAGCTTTTACATTATATGGTTCATCCTCGAGGTAGATACCATCCAGAACTGAAGACTGAAGACATACTGTCAGCAGCTAACACAGCATCCATCAATCAACAAAACTAATTTGAGAGCTGTCTGCTTATGCAACTGAAACAAAGGCACTTCGTAATACAGGGTTAAGTTTCCTGCTGGAAAGATCAACAAAGGTATGAAAGGAGAAACACTGATATGAATTAATCTCAAACCCTTTTTGAGAGACACTTTCCCCCAGCACTTGCAGGGAATGGATTCCCATGTAAGCCTCTAGTCAGAAGTACAGTCTGTCAGGCAGAGAGAAAGCTCCAGAGCTGCATGCTCTTGTCTCCAGACAAAACACCCAGGCTCAATCGGGCAAGACTCCCTAAAGGGACAGAAGCCAAGGGCCCACAGGCAAACTCTGAGCAACAAAAAAGGACTCGTGACAAGGGGAAAAAAGACATTGCATGAAGACATTGCACTTCATCTGCTCTTCCCACCACCTCCACCACTCATGTTCCAACTAAACTGGTGCTGCAACTGAAGCTGACATATTCTGCCTACCTCCCTCCCCCAGTCATTCAAGTTTTCTTTCCTTGCTTAGAAAAAAATTGCACGGAAAAAAACAGCGGAGGGGACAGCAAAGTGCATCATCATTGTATCATAAACTCTGTAACGCAGGATGTTTTGCATTAATGCACACTGGTCTGTACAAGCATTGCACAAAAAGAAGATAAAACCAAGGAAAAAGAGCCAAAAATACTCAGTTTCAGAAAAAAATTGTTCTTAACTGCACGTACAACTATGAAGGCACATAGCCACACTGAGGCATCCTTTTCCTCTAGAAATGCCAAGCTTCTTCCTATCTGAGAATTTCTCGCAGTACAACGCATCTGAGCTGTACAAAACCAGCTGCTGTTGCAGGATGCCCACCTCAAACAGAAAGAACGGGAGGCCTGGCAATAGGTCTGTGCTGCAAACGGAACAGCTACATGGGGTGTTTTACATTGAGAAGCAACAACCTCTCGACAGGATTCCACTAGCCCTGGAGTAACACAGTGACATTTTCTTATTAGAAAATACATTTCAAAATAAACTATGTTTTAGCATAAATTTCTGTGTGTCAATATAAATGCAATGAGTGTTACATCATCCTGCCTTTCTCCAGGATAAAGACTAGTTTCATTTTTGGCTTCTTACACTTTGTGATCAGAAAGGGTAGTTTTCCAGTCAAATTGCAAGTGTCAAAAACCAGAAGTGCCGCATAATTTGTTCAGGAATGTACAGGAACTGTATTTTTTAATCCACATCTCATCCATGGATAGCAACGTTTTCTCAGTGCTGAGTCCATTTAATGCTTTTGAGGTCAATTCCATCCTGCACCATTTCCCAGAGAGGGCTGTAAAGAAAGGAGAAAAATGAGGGCTATCTAAAATGCACAGGACAACATCAACAACAACCAAGACAATTTGATCAACTACACAAGAAATTAGGAGATACCTATCTTCCCTTTCTGGAGGTCAATGAGCTTCAGACGATCAGTCCTCAGCCCCAAAACACAAGGAGTGAGAGGACAGGTGCTCCACCTCATTTGCCGCTCCCACTTTAGGCATAAAGTACTCATGTCTCTTAGAGACCGAGCCCTCACATTTGACACTGTCCAGATGAGTCAGGAGTCTTTTAGTTTTACCAAAATAAAACAGCTTATCAATACATAAACTTAGTAATACCATCTTTGGCTTAGAAACATCTAGGTACTGCCCTACATGCTTGCCCGACTCATATTCTTTCCCTGACAAAAGCAAGATCTAGGAAAAGGTTTGTTACCAGGTTTTTTTCCTTAAAACTTTGTCACTACTGTTAAGATCAAGCCCACAACCACTCTGGCAACAATGCTTCCTTACATAGAGACACCACCAGATTTTTGAAGCAAGCAGTTACTTTCAACTCAGTCCAACTCTTCAAATGATTAACACACCTGAGAAGGCTTTACGTTCAAGAACAAGATGGCTCACCTCATTTCCCTCAGCCTCTTAACATGCTGTATGCACTTCTGCACTGTATAATCTACTTCTTCCTCTGTAGTGAAACGACCAATGCCAAATCTAAACCAAAATAAAACCATTATGCATATAGAGGCGTGGAACACCTACTTTTAGCAGAAAAGAAAAAATATTTGGAAGCATCAGGGAAGACGACTCCACGCACCTTATAGATGAGTGAGCCAAGTCTTCGTCTGTTCCGATTGCCCGCAAAACATAAGAAGGCTCCAGAGAAGCTGACGTGCAAGCACTGGGGAAAGGGAAGGCCGGCAAATTTCAAACTTTTGTTCATGTGCAGATGCCACGCAGAAGTAACACTTCACTAATCTCCTCCAACAAAGAACAGGTCACTCTCAGACATTTACTATTACTATGACTCTTTACAACAACCTGTTATCAGCTTCCCCAGCCTCTTAGAAACCATCAGTGAATACAAGCAAGAAAAGTGGTATTTCTGCTGCTGAAGAAAAAGAATGGAAGGGGGCATTAGAGGGGAATGAGGGTAATAAATGAGGAGCATGAGGTAAGAAGAGAGAACACAGATAACGCAGTAAGAATAAACACAATGCCAAAACAGAAGCAGTGGGAATGCAGACTAAGAGGTAGCTGAAGTAAAGGCCATGGAAAAAAGACAAAGGAGCCAAGACAGAACTAGACAGAAAAAGTAACATACCAACAGGAACACTAAAAAAGAAAAAAAGAAAAAAAAAAAAAAGACTTGACAAGCTGCTGTTGGCAGCAGAACAAATAAATGAGAGACAGTTCACAGAGTAATCCAGAGCAAGATGATCTACTTACAGTCATCAGTAGAGAGAACTTCCATCTTGAAGCAATAGGCAAAACTGCTTACAGGTTGTTACTCAATTTTTACAGGTAGCAACATGCAGCACAAACCGGAGAACTGTTTACAGCTCTCCGATGCACAAAGCAGTGCCTCAGAAGAGATTTTCAAATCACAGAAGTGTTTGGCTTCAGAGACAGTCATGTGGAGGCTTGTTCTGCCTGTTCATAGTGCCAGCATACTTCTCATTAAGATATGCTGACCGCTCTGTTCTCAAAGATGAGGAAAGGAGGGCATCTTTACACTCTGTTAACTTCATCACAAGCATCAAGTTTGTCTTAGTAACAAGAATGTTACTTGTCACTCCTGTAGAGTCAACAGAGCTCCATAAAAGTGTATTCAATTTTCTTTCTGCTTCTGCATTAAACACAGGCACTGTGAGCTAATTTAACTCAGGTATTTGTCCAGCCTTACAATCTGCCACTTGTGTGAAATCCTGCTGAAGGAGAGAGGCTGCTCAAATGCCGGTAGCCTTTAGAATGAAAGTTTCACTGGCAATTACAAGTCAAGGCTACTCAGATCACAGGTAACCAGCCTGTAAGGCTGGCAGGAAGGAGCTTGTTTTTTTGGTTTTTGGGGTTTTTTTTGGTTTGGGTTGGGTTTTTTTGGCTTTCAGGATGAGTGAATTTGACTTTCACTTGAAATGTGCCACTTCAGAGAAACACCATCTGAGAATGCAATTGATGCCAGGCTGACTCATTAACAGAATACGCAAATACGGGGCAGAGACCACTCCTTAGTTTGTACCTCCATAAGCAGATGTTATCTTCTCTCCAAAATATACTGCTATCCTTCCCACACATTCCACCTACCTTCCTGAAGACAGAGCCACGTCTTTCAGAGCCATCAGAAGACTCTCCCCTTCCACATATGCAAAAGATAAATTGATGCATCCTACATACAAATAAATGAAATAGAAAAAAACCCTTCCATCAGTTGAAACCTAGGGCAAATCCACATAGCAGTACTTGCACAATGCGTAGCTAAAGCCCACTGTTCAGTCATGGTCATTAACATGGAGGGGCTAGACGGTTCTAACGGGCTCGGGATTTTGCTAATGTTACCTGGATAGCGATGCTCTCTATCTCCATTCATAACCACGTCAGGAACTTCACTCATTATTTTTGTAACCAGTCGTTCTGCCAGTTGTGAGATTCGCTTGTGGTCATACTAGAAAAGAAACCAGAAAAGAGACCGAGGTAATGAACAGCGCGCAGTTTGACCTCTTTAAAACTGCTTTGTGTCACCAGCCATGAGCAGGCTGCAGTGGCTGGGTTCAGTTAGACTAGGGAAAGAACACATCCAAAACTTAAAAAGAAACTGTCAAACTTTGCCTACTCTAGAGACTGTTTTAGAAGAGAATTACCAAACCATTCCAAACCAGTTACCAATACTCCAAACTGTTCAGAAAGATCTATACACACAAGCTGCCAAAATGGCATTCATAAAAGCATAGAGATCTTTGTGTTTAAAGACAGGTAACACATAGGATGATGCATTTTGCAACACAAGAAAGGGAATCTATTATGGTCAGTGCCCCTTATTTCCCTGGGAGCTCTCAAACTCTACTACATAAAGATATGGACTTGCAAATTACTGTGAACTCAGCTTTTACAAAGCATAACCTATGCAATGAGAACTGCCCATGTGTCCTGGTTTCGGCTGGGATAGAGTTAATTTTCTTCACAGAAGCTAGCATAGTGCTGTGCTTTGGATTTAGTACTAGAAGAATGTTGATAACACGCTGATGTTTTTAGTTGTTGCCAAGTAGTGCTCAGACTGTTCAAGGACTTTTTGAGCTTCTCCTGCTCGGCCAGGTGCATAACAAGCTGGGAGTACAGCACAGCTAGGACCCAAACTGTCCAAAGAGCTATTCCATACCATATAACGTCATGCTCGGGGGGGGGTTTGGTGGGTCGGTCGGTCGCGGGGAGAGTGATCGCTGGGTACTGATCGCTGCTCGGGACGGGCTGGGCATCGGTCGGCGGGTGGTGAGCAATTGCATTGTGCTTCATTCATTTTGTATATTCTGTATATTTTGTTATCATTCTCATTATTACTATTATTATTATTTTCTCTTATTAAACTGTCTTTATCTCAGCCCTCGGCTCTAACCTTTTTCTCCTTCCCGATTCTCTCCCCCATCCCACTGAGGGAGGGGGGGGAGTGAGCGAGCGGCTGCGTGGTGCTTAGTTGCCAGCCGGGTTAAACCACGACACCATGTGCAGTGTCTTGTCCTAGACTAAAAAATGAGGTCACTCATGCTAAAAAAGCAGTAAGGTATGGTATCAGTTCCAGTGCACTGAAACGGCCAGACGCACACATGCAATTCATGTTTGTTTACATGCTTGAAAAAGCTGTAGAAGAAAACAAGCTATCTCAAATATTACTTGGTTTAGAAACGCCAGAACTCTGCCAGGCGAGGAAGAGAATTGAGATCTGAGGCCCGTGCTGAATTCAGGCTCTGCAGGCTTTCCAGCCTCTAACAAGGCTTCCACCAGCTCACATGGTGGATCTCTGCCCATCTACCAGGAAGAAGCTTGATCCTATTTGTATGGATATCTGGCTTATGCAACCCACTAGCACTACATTGAAAGATTTTTATATTTAGGGAATCCATGGGGGCCCACAAACAAATATAGCATCACACAGAGGCTTAGACATCAGACCAGGAAAATAAACTTTACTGTCCAAGCTAGGAAAAAAAAAAAATATTCTTAGTTGCAAAGCTGCATTAAACTTGAACTTATATACATTTAACATTATTTATTCCATTTCAGAGATGCTGCCAATACATGTATGCAGAATGGAGATGTGAGCACAAGCACTTAAAGCCATATTTCACTAAAACTGTCAACTTCAAACCTGTTATAGAAAACCATGATTCAAACCACTTCAAGAAAAAAGAAACTTAAGAAAGCTGAAAAACAACTTCCAGTAATCCAAAAACATTCTTGAAGATCTCAAAGCATTTCCTTAATGTTACTATACGAGAATCAAGTTTGATTCAGGCACATGGACACAAAAATACCTAAGGAAACTAAGACCTAACAGCATGTTATATTATTTTCTGGAATGCAGGACAAACATCTTCTCCCACATACCTCCATCTCCTGCTGTGCCACTTCACACGCTGCCCCCAGGCCCACTGCTAAAGGAGTGGGCACAGTCCCAGACCGCAGTCCTCTCTCCTGGCCTCCCCCACTTTGCAGGGCTTCCAGCCTGACGCGTGGGCGACGGCGAACATAGATAGCACCAACCCCTTGAAAACAAGGAAAGCTGTTTTAACATACACCCACAGTTCTGAATTTATGAAAAAAGACTCCAAGGTTTGGAAACATTCCTTATTTCCACAGCAAACACGTATTTGGACACCTCACTGGAAACAAATGTAGTGAACACATACAGAAGTACAGTATGTTCTAGGAAATGGTGTTTGTTCCCACCATTCATGTTCCTCTTCATTCAGGCTCCCAGAGCTTCAGCCGTGGGAGAAGCTCAGTTTCAGCCTAAGGACTCAGTACTTCCCTTACTTCTCACAATTCCTGTGCACAGCTAAAGTTCATCCCTTTGCACTGAAGTTTTTAGACACAGATATTTCATTCATTGGTGTTCCCTTACCAACTTCCAACTGAAAGCTCTACAAGAACTCCTTTTCCTGGATTGCCAGACCAGCACCAGTCCCGGGAGTCCTCTCCCTTTCTTCTCATTAGGGAGACTCATCACTGGCACCTATTTCCAATGGGCAGATTAGATGAGCCAGTTTTGACAGCCAGCCAACTTCACTCTCTGGTCTCACTGAGAAACTTGATTTCCATGTCTTCATGTGCCTTGGCATACCTAACGAGTGACTGTCACCACAGGAAGAATGGTTTCAACTTTGGGTCATAATGAGTTGCGAAAATTTATGTCTGTAACCTGCCCACAGTTACTGGTTGAAAACTTATCCCTCATCCAGAGAAGTGTCTTCAGCTCTCAGGTGAGCTCATGCAGAAAAAGACAACATATTGAAAAAATAGTAATTTTGCCTTTTGTTTCTGAATAGTACATAGAATACAGCAAACCTGGTTTCAGCTGGGATAGAGTTAATTTTCTTCCTAGTAGCTGGCATGGTGCTGCATTTTGGATTTAGGATGAGAAGAATGTTGATAACTCACTGATGGGTCAGTTGGTGCTGAGCAGGGCTTATACCAGTCAAGGACTTTTTAGCTTCCCCTGCTCTGCCAGGGGCACAGGGAGCTGGGAGGGACCACCGCCAGGAGAGCTGACCCCAACTGGCCCAAAGGCTATTCCAGACCATATGATGTCATGTTCGGTATATAATGCTGGTGAAAGAAGGAGGAAGGATTGGACGTTCAGAGTGGCAGTGTTTGTCTTCCCAAGTCACCCTTATGCGTGACGGAGCTTTCCTGGAGATGGCTGAACCCCTGTCTGCTGATGGGAAGTAGGGAATGAACTCCTTGTTCTGCTTTGCTTGCATGTATGGCTTTCGCTTTACTTATTAAACTGTCTTTGTCTCAACCCACAAGTTTACCCACTTTTCCAATTCTCTCCCCCATCTCGGCAGGGGGGAGGGGCACAGTGGGGAGCAAGTGCGAGGGGCAGTGATAATAGCTGAACTTTTACTATTTAGGAGTCAACTAGAAAAGCCACAGCCAGGTTTTAAACCCCCTTCTACAAAGATGACGCACAAACGGGGCTGGGGGGGAAGAAGCCATTGGAAGTAGAAGACAATGAAAATCACTAAGAATTTAAACCTTCCATTTACCTTTTGATCTCGTTGCAAGTTACACTTGGGTCTAAACTTTGCCCTATAACGCAGTGATTTAATTTCAAAATGATTCAGCATCAATGCTGCTTCACACCAAGCAGATGACTCTGGAAGAGCTACTCCTCCTAATGCTGCCACCACTATACGACACTGTTTCTTCCTTTGGTGAAGCCACCTCACAACCCATCAGCACTGAAGATCCAATTTCCGTAGCTCTAAGTCTGGCAGCAGGGCCTGAACCACTACTCCAAAGTCAGTCCAATACCAGTCTCACAGTAGTTTTCTACAGTTTAAGTAACAGTCACTATGACAGACAGGTCTGACTTCATACCTTGTGTAGTTACCTTAAGGTAGGCATGGAAACAACAACTCTAGAAAAGCACTTCAGTAACTACCTTTGGGCCCGTAAATTTTATGGCCACTGATGCTCATTAGATCAATTTTCATGTCGTTGACATCCATAGGAATTTTACCAATAGCTTGTGCAGCATCTGTGTGGAAGAAAACCTTATGTGCACGGCAGATCTCACCTGTAATAAAAACACAAAAGCAAAATAACCCACATTACCTCATCTAATAGTTACGATTCCAAAAACGAATCCAAAGCATCAGGTTATAGTAGGGACCAGTTCTGAGGTGGCAAAGGAAGAAATGGGTGCTGCCATGTTTCTTTTACAGTAAAGCATCTAAAGCTGTGTAGGAGCTACTCTAGCTGATGCCCAGCAGGGCACAAGGTTAGGCAGGTCAGCAGGTAAAACTATGTTGAATTTCTTCAGTTGAGAAGTTAAAAAGTCTTCTGCTGCTAAGAAGCGAGATTGTTTCCAAGCCCACACCTACCAAGTTTAAGTACAAATGGCTGCACGGGACATCCAAGCTTCCCCACAGAGATGACTCCACACTGGACAAAGTTAATTTTTTTTTCCTGATTATTTTTCTTCTCAACACCAGTCCAGTACAGGACAGCCCTACTTTCAACTTTATATTTGCCAAGTAGTTTTTATGCCATTTCCTCTATTTTCCAAGTTTTGCAATGCTCAGCTTCAAAAATGGTCTCAGAATTGTCACTAGTCCTCACGCATGCTGAAGTCACTCAAGCCTGTAATCAACGTTTTTGCATCCAGAGCCAAAATACACTACAGAACATTTAAGGCATTTAAGCACGGGACAACAGTAATGGCTTTGCCAATAAAAGCACAGGAGGAAAATAGAGTCCTTGGGCCTATAAGTAACTCACTGATGGTCAATTATTTGTCAATGAGGAAACATAACCTCAAGAGCCTTGGAGAAATGCTGCTTTGAGCATAATAAAGAAAAAAATGCAGCAGCTAAGCAAGAGGAAAATCAGCTGCACCACAGGATAAGATGCCTGCTATGGCCTGGGAAACCAATACCCTCCAGAACCATGCAGTATAAACTCCAGGGCAGAGGTCAAAGCCTAAAAACTGTCTAAAAACTCAAACATCTTATGAAAGGACATCTTGAACATGAAGGGTGGGGTGCACGCGTGCGTTTTGTCACTGACATGGGAAACGTTATCCAGGAATCACCATGGGATCCAGGGACCTGCACACCTAGGCCACCTGCTCACCCTGCCTGCTCCAACGACCCTGGTTCTCCAGCTCTCCTTCCACCTGCTTTGCCAGACTGCTTTGAGGTCCTTGCCCCTCCATCTGCCTGCTCAGAGCCTGGCTCACCCTCTCCCTGCCTCCTGTTCCAGAAACCTGGCTCTTCAATGGCCTTTTGACCTACAAACCAACTGTTCGTGACTGTATATGGCAGTACTGGAGGGGGGAAGGGGTGTCTAAGTGTGGTGCTCACTGTCCCCTCCCACCCCAAATTCTACACGTTTCTCCTTTTAAACACTACAAGTGCTCAATAAACCATTACACTATGTAAACTCAATTTGGTCAGTTATTCTGTGCAATTTTTTCATCCATCATACAATTCAGAATGAAACTAGAAACACTGCAGCTGATCTGTACTACGAGGCTGTAATTGCTGCAATACTCACTGTAGAAGTACTGAATTTGATCCTCATTGCCCTTTTAGAACAAGTTTTTATTTGGGATAGCATTATTATTTATTCCTTAACTATACTACACCTAATCTTTTGCATCAGTAGCACTTGTCTATGAAAATATTAAGTAAAATGAAGCAGAAGCGACGTCAGCTGGCCTCTGGAAGCCATGGTGTACTTACCAATGTCACAAATTGGCTGCTTTACTCCTATTTCATTATTCACAGTCATTACAGAAACCAAACTTGTATCTGGCTGGAACGCCGCCTCCAACTCCTGGTGAAACATTCAAACAGACAGAAGTTATGACTAACAGCAAAAGCAAGATTCCTGTGCACACCTTCAACTTGCTATCAAATCTTAACCAGCAGGCCCCTAGCTAGCGCGTTACCAACAAATGCCTCGGGTTCTGACAAACAGCCCTGGTGAGAGCACTAATCCACGTCAACACAACATTCCTGTAGGAAGAGGAGCGTGATCAATTGGATTTCTGCATATCCTAACCCTGGTATGCACCATGCCACCTGACGTGATTAAATCAAGTCAGAACAGGCTTTTCCTATGTCTCGTATGTTCCTCTGAACTATTTTCTTTAATGAAATAACCACTCACAAAACAGCTTAAGCCACATCTAGACAAGGTGAGGTTGGCTATAAAGGAACTGCACTGTAGACAAGAGAGCGTCACGTAAAGGAGGAGTCTGCCAGCAAAGTTCTCAGGGAACGCGACTAACAACTCTGCGCCTGCAGGCCTGATCCCTCTACCCCGCCATATACACACAACATCTCTCCAGGCCAGGCAACGGGGCTAGAAACTTAGCTGCTGCTGTCCTCTATCAGAGGACACACATGATGAAGTAAGTATATACGACTTCTAAATCCCAGGACCGTGGCCAGTACACCCAGAAGGGTCACTTCACAGACAGCAATCGGAAGGGAGTATTGTAATCACTGTGCCTGATGCCTTGATAGCTCAGGTCGTAAAATTTCACCACTAACTCCTGTATCAAAGCCAGCTCCATCCTAGTCACGTACTGGGCTCTCTATAGTGTATGCAACTGCTCTACTCACCTGGGTATGAATTACAGCAGGTGAATGGTGGGATGAGAGATGGATGTTTTGGTTGAGAAAAAGTCTAGAGCACCAGGCAGAAAAGAAAATCCTTCTCCAAGCGTGACAGAGATTTGACTGTGACTCTTATTCTACCTTGTGATATTTATCATCCTTTCTTCTTTATCATCAAGAGGACACGAGGTCCTCTCGAGCACCAATTTGAAGCAAAAACCTCTTCTTTTTTCACTTTTTTCTGTCAGTAAACAACCTACCTTCAAATCTATGAGCCCATTTTTTTTAACAGGTAGATAGGTGACCCGAAAACCTTCTGTCTCCAAGGAACGGCAAGAATCCAACACACACTTGTGCTCTGTTTGCGTAGTAATGATATGCTTTTTTCTGGATTTATAGAACCTTGCAACACCCTGTGAGGCACAAACCATGAACAAGAAATTTGCCATTAGACCACTGAAAAAAGCAAGATTTACACACAATGACTCGAACAAGAAATTGCTATTTAGATAAATTCATTCGGATCTTCCCTGTTTGCCCTGAAGTCATGAATCTAAAAGGTACTGACATGTAATTCACGCTACAATATTGCCATCAGCACTCTTTTCAAAGCACCTCACTTTTCAAAGAGCCTGTGAAAAGGTTAACTGATAGAAGTTCTAGACACTTCTTAAAAAACATTTGCAATGGAGTGACATACAATGAGAAGACTTAACGACCACATAGTAACAGGTAAAACAGTACCTAGTCTTAGAAAAAAGTCTGTAGTCAGCACCTCCACTATACTTCATGATAAAGATTTTAATTACATAAGCAGAAGGACTGTATTTGGGGCATGTAAGGCAAGCACTGAGTAGTACACTCTGTCCTCACAACCGCGTCCTGGGCACCAAAACATCCCAGTATTTCCTCCATGCATGTAGCAGGATACCACAAGGAGAAAATCCAGGAATGCAAATATCACAGAATGGCAAGGGTTGGAAGGGACCTCGGGAGATCATCGAGTCCAACCCTCCTGCTAAAGCAGGTTCACCCAGAGCATATATGTGCCATATGCGCTAACTAGGCCAACATATTAACTTTTAAACTGTTGATAGATGCATACAGTTCTTAGGAGCATAATTTTAACATAATAAATAACTATCAGTATAAACCTTTTACCTTAATTGCCATATTATTTGATTCTGTTGCACCACTGGTAAATATAATTTCCCTTGAATCGGCTCCTACTAAATCCGCAACTTGCTGTTCAAAAAGAAATACAAATTTGACTTGTTAAGACAAAATACAATGAATACCATAGCAAAACACATACAAAATGTTTCCAAGAATACCCCCTCGAGCCTTGTAAGGATTACAGCTATTATCTAACAGAGTTATGCTACAGGTACAATAGTTTAAATATCTGCATTAATACAAAATACATCAGGAATTCATAGTCATTAGCAGCAGTGGTATTTAGCATTAGCCTGTCATAGAAGAACATAAAAGTTAAGTAGGCAAAACCCCAGTACACATTACTTCCAAAAAACAATGACAAAGACCTATACCTGAGACTAGAAGAATGATAAAATATGAAGTTAGCATGTTACTGCAGCAGCATGCTTGTGACCTCAGGAAACCAAAAATCCTGAGGCACCTTTGCCTAAAGTATTGGTTTCTGCCATTTCAGTATAATCTTCACTATTTTTTTTCTTGCGATAAATCTGCTAAAGGATAGCAACATGAAGAGGAAGCTGCTAAACCCAGCCCAGGGAGAACTAAATAACTACAGCCATTTTATCATTGCTTCTGATTTTCTTTCGATGCTGAATTTCCTCACCAGCAGGAAAACCACTATGACTGCAGAGAGCTGAAGACTCACCCGCCTCGCCTTCTCCATGGCAGCCTCGCTCTCCCAGCCGTAGGCATGGGTCCTAGAGTGGGGGTTGCCATAGTAGGCCGTCAGGTATGGGAGCATGTTGTCCAGGACTCTGGGATCCTGCAGGACACAAACCAGGCAGCCTCAGAAGGGGAGAAGGAAAAGTATCTCTGTCCCCCCTACACACACGCAGCCCCTCTGCCCTGGGACCAGCAGCGCTTCTGCCGCTGTGTCTAGGTATAGCTCAGGCCAGATCTCGAAAACCTGAGGTTGCTGCACATTAGGTGCAGCACAGCCACTGTAAATACAAATGTCCAGCAATTACGTTCTGTGCCCTCGCACATAACCTCGCTCTGCATCAAGACCATCACAGAAGAATGGGATTTTCGGAGCAGAAGAAATACAAGGCCTTAAAAAATCAGGGAAAATTACACAGGTAAGTATTTCGGTTAAATGCATTTCTTGCTGCCTCTCAAGGCTGCACCCATGCCCGCAGATCTTGGTGCGAGCTCTAACGCGGCTCTGCCACGGCTCCCGCCCCGCAGGTAGGCGGCACCGGCCCCTGCGCAGCCCGGGGAGCGGCGGGGGAGCCGGCGGCCTCGGGGCCGTCGCGGCGAAGCTAAAAGGCCCCTGGAGAAGGACCCAGACATGCCCCGGGCCCCAGGTAAAAGCGCCGGTCCGTAGGGCTAACGCTAAATGGCGCCGCTTCCTCCACCGGCGTCCCCGAGCGGGGGAGAACCGCAACCCCGGGAAACGCGAGCCCTCTAGGAAACAGAACTAAGTTTGCTCCTCTCCTTCCCCCTGTACTTCCCCATCTCCGGGGGGAGACCCACGGGTTCGGGGGCGAGGCTGTGGCTGCAGGCGTAGTGGCAGCCCGGAGCCGCCGACGAGAACGCGAGAGGCCGGGGTCAGACCGCAGCCCCTCCGGGGCCCGGCCCTTACCAGCGGGGTCGTGGCCTGGACGTCCATGTAGAGCGGCCGCAGGGCGCCGCCTCCATCGCCGCTTCGCCCTGAGGGGAGGGAGGGAGGACGAAGCCGCCGTCAGGCGCCCGCGGGAGCGGCGGGCCCGCGCTCTACCGGCCGGGCCCGCCCGCGCCTCGAGGTCCGCCGCCACCCCCCACCCGGGCAGCGGCTCTGCCCCCGCCGCGGCCTTACCCGGTGCCGGTCCCTGTCCCGGTGTCGGTCGCGGCGCGGCCGCCGAGAGCCGCCGGGGGGTAGGGGCCGCCCGCGGGGCCGGGCCCCCCCGGGGATGGGAGGGGCGGGGGCGGGGCCCCCTTCCCCGGGCCCGGGGGGAACGCGGCCGGAGCTCCCGTAGAGGCGAGGCAGGCGCTAAAGGCCCCGGTGCGCCGGATGCGAGGCCTTGCGGCGGGCGGGAGGACGGGCCCGGCCGCGGAGGCTTTGCAAGGTGACGCCGTGCGCTGCTCACTGGGGGCTGAGGAGCATGGTGAGGTCCCGAAACAGCTCTCGGAGACAGCGGCGCTCACAGGGGCTTGCTGAGGGCGAAATGGGGCCGTCACCGAGGCGCCGGCATTGCCTCCCTGGTTTTTCCTACTTGACAGGCGAGGAAATAAGCCTCCGGCACTGCGCTTAGGGGAGGCTCTGAAACGTGTGGGCCTGCTCTCCAGCGCAGTTTGGTTATGGAAGCGTGTTAGACGAAGCAGTAAATCCATGTGATTTTTTTGTGCTTTCCTTTCTAGATGCCTGTGACTGTGGGCCCGTATGGGCAATCGCAGCCCAGCTGCTTTGACAGAGTAAAGATGGGTTTCATGATGGGCTTTGCAGTGGGCATGGCAGCAGGAGCACTGTTCGGCACGTTCTCCTGCCTCAGGTATGCCAAGGGAATGGCTTCTGTTGACAAGTTGTGACAAAGCGATGGCCAGAGAGAAGTGGACTGGGATTAGGAAGGGAGGCGCAGGTCTGGTCCTGTGTCGTCACGTAGGAGAAACATTGTCAGTGGATCCAGATTAGCCACAGCTCGAGAGCCTGCTGTCAGCCCTGGCCTCAAATGGGAAAGCCTGGCGATGGTGGGGCATCCGCTCTGGGTTGGCTGTGTGCGAGAAGGTTGCAATTTCACAGACCTTTTCCTGCCGCTCATGAGGGAGGTTGCGTTGGGAAGCTGAGGCTGTGAAAGATAACCTCCAGGAGGAGCTGGATGAATTGTCTGTGCAGATATATGTGCAGCCCTCTCCTTGCTCTAAAGCCGCCTGAGGTACTCTGCAAGCTCTCGGGTATCTACATTGCAGTTGCTTTGTGTTTCCCATCCCCCTGCACGGAGGCAATTACCGTAATGATCCCAAGTCTCAGTTTTAAGAGTGTAGGCTGTGGCTGGCACCAGCACAATCCCATTGCGAATCAGAGAAGGACAATATTCCACCTTCCTCCAGCACTCCCCGGCATACCAGCACGGAAACAAACAATGCTTACTGCTCCAAGTTAGCTCTTGCACTGCTTGCTGACTGGTTTTGGCACACATTGTCCATGAAAAGGAATTACTAAATAAGCTCTTTCATACTGTGCAGAACTCTTTCTGCTTGAGGGTTTTTTTTAATCTGTGATTAAACATGGGTGATGATTTGACAGTGAGCCTAAAAGGAGAAAAAGGCACAAAGTCTAATCTGATAGAGTTTAAAAAGTTTTCTGATCTCTCTTAGATCCTGGAGAGTATTTGTAAGTGGTACAATGCTAGCTGAAAATCCAGATTTAGAGTATTTAGAAGCAGCAGTAACAGTGGTTCTGTTGTGCTTGAATGACATGGCTATGTTACTTCCGCTGTACCATTTCTGAGGGAAAATCTCCATGTTTTAAAAATCAAGTGCATGAAATTCCTTAGACCGTACAGTCACTGCACACTTAAAAGCCAAATACTACGAGAGCTTCCTGAGAAGGAACAATTCTTTTTGTTTCAGTCTGACCTCACTAAATGGGAACTGGAGAACAGAAATGCCTCTGGACACTTCTAGGCTTTGCAGGTTTCTTTCGTATTAAAAATACAGCATCAGTGGTAAATAGGAAGTTACCTTACAACATGGTTTTAAGTTGGTGGTATTAAAGATACTGCCACTGCAGCCAGGCAGGGTGGTAATAAAACAGCTCTGGCCTTTTCTGTTCTCTGGCAAGTCAAATACTTGGACAGCGCTCCCCTCTCCCCCAAACTAAGGGTATTATTTGGTGCACTAGCAAGTAAAGCTATTCCTGCTAATGGTGGGGCAAGAGGATACAGCAGCAGCTGGTACCGCTGCAGGAAGAAAATACACAGGGGCCATTGGTACGGGTCACTCAAATGCCTCAAAGAGAACAGCTCCATTTTTGTTTGCAGTGGCTCAGGCAGAATACCACAGCCTGTCCCTTGTGGAGGCAGGTGGAGTCATTTTAAGTTTAGACTGAAGAGGAGGTGTTTGATTTGGACACTCGGGCAACTGTTAGCTGGTTTTATCAGGTGTTTTCTGCTGCATGTCTGTTACCTGTCAGGCTTCAGGTTTTATATAATTCCCATGTTTTTCTTTGTCTCAGGATTGGCATGAGAGGACGAGAGCTAATGGGTGGAGTTGGCAAAACGATGATGCAAAGCGGTGGGACGTTTGGGACATTCATGGCTATTGGTATGGGAATCCGCTGCTAACCTGGAGCTTGGGTTTTAACCCAGAATGCCCCTGTCCAGCCTTTCCTCCTCTGTACCACAAAAAAATCTTCAGATACCTGGAAGTGAGAGCTCTTCGTGAAATGGTGAAGCACCATCCTCCTTGCTTTGCTGTTGTAAACATGCTCTTTACGAAATTCCTACTTCCCTCCTGTCTCTTTCTCCCACAGCAATGAGAATTAATAATCCTTTGTACTACATTAAAGTTCCTATTTCACAGGTGTAAGCACAGTGCACACATTTCTCCCTTTGTTTCCTCAGGCAGCTCACATTCACCATCTGTTGATGTGGAGCCATTGCATTCGTGCATTCCCAAGCCCAGGAGAGTTACTCTGTGGCTAAGTTGGATCAACTATCAAATTTCTCCTCTTGCAAAACCAGGTGGGGTGAAGCTGACCTCACTTCTGAGGTCCAGGTAATACAGGGTAAATGCCCTCACAGAGAGCAAGGGACCCCAGAAGGACTCGGGCGAGTCCTGAAGGAGCAGCTAGGGCACCTTCCTCCAGCCAGCCTGGCAGCACATGGGGTGCAAAAAGCAGTCAGGGAACAGCACAGAGCAGGCATAGCCATGCTGCTAGAGCTGAAAACCATTCAACTGCTGAAAAAAAGGAAAACAGGTCCTGTAACATGACAGCTAGAGGTATTTTGTGAGAGTCACAAGGATGACATCAGACCTAGGAGACATAACCTCCCTTTAGCTGTTGCTAAAGCTCTCCCTTCAGGACTTGCTGTGCTGTAAGTTACTGTGTTATCAGCACAGCTCAGCTTGATCACCCCACCTCCTTCACAGCACTGAAGGGTGGTTTCTAACAGCTTCAGCAAGGCAAGGCGAGCTGCGCTCTGCCCTACAGCCCTTCTAGAGAAGGGAAGGACAGAACCCATGCTTGCAGCTGCCTCCAGTGATAGGAACTTGCAGTGGCTTCTTTCATCCCCTCAGCAAAGGAAGGGGGCTCCACCTGTAGGACAGTGCTCCACCGGCAGAGTCTCCCTCCAATCTGCCTTAACAGGTCTCCAAGGAGCTCAGTGCTTCCCAGGGAGAGCAGGAGATTCCTCCCTGCCCCTTGCCAGCCTCTGTAGCAGTGCCTACAGCCAACTACAATGAGTTCAGTGTTGCAATCTTGTTATTTGCCTTTTGAAACAAGGCTTGCCTTTGCTCCTCCTTTACTTCTGTTTAAGGATAGGACAGATTAGCAGCACCTGAATGAGCACCAACACAGCCTTCACCCAGCACAAGCGCCATTTCCCCAGTTTTTAAGGGAGAAACACAAATCTGCCACCAAAAGCCTGCTCACTCTCTGCTGTCGTGCAGCTCAATAACCTCCCAACAGAAACTCTGCCAGCAGCCACCAAGTCGAGCAGCACAGCTGTTCTGGAACACCTCCAGTTTTACCCCAACAGGCACTGGTGGGTTAATAATGGCAACTAAAAATAGGTCAAGCAAAACTAGAGAGCAGCTTTGCTTGGCTTCCTTCAGCTGTGTCATGTGCTTCAAATATGCCCTCCCACAGAACATTCCTGGCTCCTGCCCACATTTCCCTTTGTGCTGCCTCCCATCTCCCACTCCAGCAGTCCAGGAGGGAGCCACAGGAGACAGCCTCTTGCCCTATGTACACCCTGAACGGCAGTGCCCGGGACGCTGGGGACCAGGTCACCACCACTTTCAGTCCCAGGCACTAGCAGCATCCCTGCCCAGCCCATTTTCACCCACCTGGGTGGAACCTGCTCTCTGCACCTTTGTCAAATGCAGCTTTTGTGAGCCAGTGCTTAAGAGTGACAGGGAGGGGGAAAGGAGTACTAAGAGGGCAACCCACTCAGGCAGGTTTCCCTGCAGAAACCAGATTAAAAGCCAACATGAATTACTCCTACATCCCCATGATTCACAACCATTTGTGGAAGATGGGGGCAGAAGGGAAGTGATCTCTGGAATGAATCTGCAGCAGGCCTGAGAAAGGGCCAGAGCTGTCCCCTGCCCAGGCAGTGAGACAGCCCACAGGCCCTGGACCACCAGGGAGGGTTCAGGACAGCAGGAACCAGCTCCTGACTTTTCTCCTGGAGGAGAGGGTGGTACTCCAAACATCCACCATCCCAAGGCACCTCTCACTCACCTCCAGTCTCCAGCAGACACTGCTTAAATCACATGAGGCGAGCAGAGAAATAAAGCTTCATGAAGGCCTTTTTAAGAGAATTTTATTTGAGTGGTTCTTACAAAGATTGTTGCAATATGAAAGTCTTTGATAGAAATATCAAGCTGTCTTGTCAAACACACTGAAGTAACCCAAAAATATATTTCAGAGCTCACAGAGCTTAAAAAGAGCAAAGATTATATGCAACCAGAACAAAACACGTTTCTGTATTTCCTACCGATTTTCAGACTCGGCTGAAACCCTTCAACTGTGCCACACTGCATACATAGAAACTTATCTGGAAATGCAGAGATAGTTTTGTTTGGAAACTTAGACACACCTCACACAGTATTTACAAAGAAACTTTTACAGATACATTAATCAAAAGTTACCATCAAGAAATAAAACCCTTCAATCCTTATATTCTTACCAGTTATTCAGCACAAAGCAAGCTGAAGGGCTCTCTAGCGTCAGCTTTCAGTAGCCTCTTGAGTTTTCCATTTATACAAAACACTAAATATGTCCCTTCATAAAGTCTATCTCCGATATCCACCTTTAGCAGATCACCTACATTTAGTGAAATGTAAAATGTAATTGCTGCATTAAAAGAAAGGCTTGTGAAACATTAAAAATATCCTTATGTCCCATCTGCCTTTTACAGAGAACTTGTTTTCTATGAGCTACTTCTCAGTTCCTACAGATCACCTTAGTAAATGTACAAGAATAACAAGGCAGAACAAGAAGTCAACAGCTTTGTATACAGTGGAAATGCTAGTTAGGGAGAATGAACACACTGCATTTCTGCTTACTTCATTTTATTTTTAAAGGTAGCAGGAAGTGTACACAAAATGACATTAAATCCTCTCATTTAGTTTTATCTAAATAAAAGATAACTCAATCTTCCTCCAAAAAATAACTATGTACAAAACGGACTAAATCCATCTTCATCGTCGAACAGGAACCAGTAGTTGGGTTGCAGTCATAGAGTCTGGGAAAAGGCTATGGTATGTTGGAAGAGGTACATATGCTGCTGTAATCATTTTACCTAATCAGAAGATTTAAAAAAAAAAATATCAGTATTTGGTCATTTCTGTAATTGGTCAATAAATGTATTTCGGTCTCTATGAAATCCACTCACCTGCAAACCACCTCCCATGCAATGCATTTACAGCTGCAATGGCAGCAGCAATTGAAGGACATTTGACATACACATTGCCCTGTAACAGAGAAGGATTACAGCCCATTAGAGGCTCAAGAAACATCCCACATCATCTGTTCTCAAGACCCTTCCTTCCTGTGGCTGTGATGGAGGCAAACCTGCTGGTTTGTTCCTGCTGATACCAACAGGTAATGCAGAACGAGCATGAGCAAACAGAGCAATGGGCAGTCTTTCACTGCCAGGCATTACTGTGCTGTAACAGTTATCACAGCGTGAAACTCTTCTAAGTAGGACTTTGCAAAACAGAGCAAGTGTGAACTTGACCTGAAATCAACAAGTACTGGATTGCTTGCTCATGATAACCCTTCCAAGAGGTATCTAATGGCTCCTGGCTACAAATCACATGCAAAACAGAAAAGCACAAGCAATTTGGCTACCTCTACCATACCCTAGCCATTGAGTTCTGTGTATCACCGAGTTTAACCACAAATGCGTAACTGGATACGCAAGTTCACAGTCTAGTTTTCAAAGGGATTAAGCACTCCCCATTCCCCAGGGCAGGAAGGACCTCCAGCACTTCAAGGAAGACTGGTGCAGTAAAAATTCTCCTACATGAACTTCAGCATCTGTCTTTACTTGAACAAGGACCAAGACAAAGACGGAGGGGGGGGGGGAAATCACATCAGGGCAGGAAGAGCCAAAGATAATACCCAGTGTGAATGACAGACTGATCTTTTACCTGAAGTTTTCTATCTGCAAATTAAGCACTAAACCAGCCTAATCCAGAGCACTGCAATATTCACATTCAACAACACCAAGACGTGTACGCAGACGCCCACAGTAACATGCATGCATTTTTCTGGCTGCCTGCTTAAAAATAGACTACTACGAGTAATTCTTGGAACAGATCAGATTCTAGCTGAAACAGATTTTGCAGGAGAAGAATACAGTAAGAAATAGAACCAGCCTTCTCTTCAGCAGCCTTTCCCAGCCTGTACTGACTCTTCCCCCTGTGATCTAACTCATTCCTTCTCAGGGGGGAAACTTGAGAGCAGGGCTGATGTTTAAGGCACTACGCAATTAAAACACACGGTTCTGTTCTGAGCCTCCTCCTGTGCAGGCATCCAAGCTGCATAAACCTTGAAATGAGATACAACAACAAAAAGCTTTACTTTTCCTTAACACGACACAGTGCCTTGCACAACAGACTGGAACACAACAGGACACTTCCAGGGCCTGATGGTTAGAAATTAATCCGACTATGAGAGTGTTTGAAACTGTACTTCACTTTGGGCTGTGAATTCTATATAAAAGGGGTTCAAGAAGGCCAAACTCCATACAGACCTTCCACAGTTTGTATTTTAAGAGCTGAAATACAGGGGAGATAACCAGTCTGGGGATTGTGTAAACAACGTGAGCACAGAAGAAAAATGTATTCGCCTTTTAAGACGCAGGCTGAGCATCCCTCAAGCAGCCATTGACCTGGGTAATTAAGTCAGCATCAGTAGCCTTTTTTCTTCTCCTCCCCATTGTAACTCTAGGCCCTCCTACTGCCCACTGGGGGGGGGGGGGGGGGGGGGGGGGGAAGAGCGAAGTATTTGTAACGCTCCCTCTATAGACTGCAAAACAACAACACTCCTAAAACCTGATCAGCATCTCCTTGGAACCAGGCATACCTGAGCTGAGTTTTTGTCTACATAGATGTGGATAACTCCTCCATGTTTGTTACATTCCTCAATCACATCGTCTTTAATTTCTGTATCCCAGCCAGCTTCTTCTTCACTGTAGAGGGTGGAGAAAGAACAGGACAGAGATGGAATTGTTATCACTCAGATGAAATCCACCCCAAAACCCATCAAAAAACCCTCTGCAACGTTCTGATTCCTCTCTCAGATGTTAAAGTCATCAACAAATGCCAAACAGACAATACATCACTTACGTTTGAGGATTAAACATGTTGGAAAGCTGGAAGCACTGTGTTGCAAGTGGTTGTACAGAAGCAGCTGCAGCCAGAACTGTTGTAATGGAAAAAAACCACACAGTAAGAGATCTAAGCACCCACTATGCATGGATTCAATTTAAATGAGTATCTGCTATCTGTTCTTAAATTCCCAACATTCAGCTATAGTAGCAACCATTCTAACTAAACAGAAAATTGAAGGCAGTAAAGCAAAACTCATAACTAGACACCATTTATGATAGAGGAATTTTAAATTGACCGATACAGAAAAGAGCATAGATGACCTACAGTTGAAGCTGAAAGAGAAGATAACCCTGCACATTGATTTTGGCAGATTTTCTATTTAAACATTCAAATGCAGATACATGCATCTTCACACGCATCTAAAATATCTGCCAGAGTTCACTGCCAGCAACACCTTCAAATTTTTTTCTCCTCATGTAAGCCAAACAGCAACTCAGGATGGAGTGGGACCACCTGACCTGACTTCACAGGAAACAGACCTCTTCAAGAATTCTCAAAGTGTATTTTAAACACTTTGAATTATCCTTCAAAAACATTGTACTTTTGTCCTATGGAAATGTGTACGGTAGGAAATATTTGACAAGTAAAATTATAAACGTTTTAACTGTAGAACAGATCTACACTCTTTCCTAATACTATGAAATTATTACTTGTCATTTATTGTTGCTCATCATCACAGTACATCTTCTTAAAGATAAGTGCTGTCCTATAGGCTGCAAGCTTCTGTTCATTTAGCTGAAATAACAGCCACCTCCTCTCTACATATGTAGACAGGGGTTAAGCAGTCAGAGTAAGATGACAACTAATCCAGCAACAGTAACCCCAAACTCCCGATTCTCAAATGACCCCTCTAGTCCCTACCTCAAAGGCAGGAAAAAAACCTGCACCCAACCACACCTAAATCCACAAACAAAACCACAAATCCCACACATTTTCTAGGACTAACAAGGGGCTGGAGAATGTTACCAGCACTGAGGAAATGCTACAAAGAAAGGATAAAGTGTTTAACATACATTGTTATTTTCAGTCAATAATAAATACCTAGTATGATTCCTACAGACACAAAGACAATACAGTTTCTTAGGCTGCTGGCAAACTCTACACCAGAAGCATTTCACTTACAGACATCTGCAACAAGACCTACTGGTGACAAGTTACATCAAATGCTAGTTTACCTTCATTCTGCTGAGACAGTCTTGTTTGCAAATCTAAAGAAAAATATACAGAAGTTAATTAGTATGCTTGCTAGCACTGTTGTATCGCTACCTGCCAGCCAGGTTGTTTAGCTCATCTCTTTGTGGTTAAGAGCTTGTTCAAATACCTCAACCCACTCTCACTGTTCCTCTCTAGTTGTGAGTAGCTTCATTTATTTCAGCTTCTCAACTGGAATATTCTGTACTCAGTAGAGATTCCACGACTACAAAGGTAAGCATATCTCAAAGAGAAACAATACCTTAAAAGGAAAGACACAGCAATGTCCTTTAATTCAATGTACCATTTTCTACCTTGCCTTTGCTGTGCTTCAACTCTTTGTTAAGATGTATTTTGTTCCATGAGAAAATCATCACACCAATTCTTACAGGCATTAGAAGTCTGGCATCTTTACTAACAGAAAGCATTTAAGTACACAGTTACCCAAACATGACATTCTGAAAGTGGTTACTAAATTTAATTTCCAGTAGTATAAGGCGATATTTCACCCACTATCTTTCCATGTAAATGTCATAATGACACCAGTTACTTCAGTATTTTTCAAATTCAAAACAGTTTCAAGTTTTCAGAACATTTAATTTGCCAAGAAAACACTAATTACTTGCTTATTAAATAGAGTGTCCCAGCTTGAAGTAATGGGAACAGAAAAATGCAGACTTTCTAACCATTTCCAAGTATAGAACTCCAATACTCGACACCTTTAAACCAACAGAAAATTTCAGAACACAAGAAATGTAAGCATAAGCCTCTTCACTTATGTTCCAATTTAATTCACACAAGCACGAAGAGTTAGAAGACTGAAGTTAACCGCCATCTTAATTCACTTGTTTAGAAAGCAGTGAAGCAATGGACCCCGAGTTAGCTTCCAAGCTTACTTGGAAATACCTGAAGGTATCGGGCATCAATATACTTTCCCCCTTCCTAATAAACCCTTCTCCAAACACTGGGGGACCAACAGGAGTGATTTTTTTTTTTTTTTTTTGCTTTAAGTATTAGGCAGCAAGAGCCCTGAAGACACATCTTCCTCAAGTGCCTTCCCAAGTGACTGCCACAGAAGTCATAGAACTGGGAACCACATGGAAAAGTAGGAGGCGGAAGGAGCAAGCTCTGAAGGCTGAGCTGTAACAAGAACTGGCTACATTTAGTGTGTCTTCCATCTGGATCTGAACAAAAAGAAATCCTCAATTCTATAGACTGAGAAATACCATAACGGGCAAGACTGTCTTAGCTTGTATTCTTTGCAGAAACTCCATGGATTTAACCAAATTTAGAATTAATTGCCTAGTTAATTAGTACCCAAATTCTTTGTAAACAAATGTGTTTTTAAAAAAACCCAAACCCAACCCCAAATCTCCTACATCACTCTAGTTAGATGAGGACAGACTTCTCCCTCTGCAATTCTGATGCGATTGCACACATATGTCATGTGCAGCTGAACTCACCAAATGTCAGTCAGCCTGGGGCTCTACAGCCAAATGCTGCAGGCCACCTGCACCAAATGTGGCAAATCTACACCACCAGTTCACATTCTGTCTAGAGCCGAGAGTCAAATCTGTTCTAAACACAGGCAAATCAGCTAACACTATCTTGTGGCAACAAGTTTCATAGGTTAATTATCTACCACCTCTAAAACATAACCCCCTGTCCACCAAATCTTTCACCAACTAAATTTTCTTGTTGCTCATGATTGAAGAATAGTCCTCTCCTCTCACTTCTAAATTCAGTCAGAATTTATAAATTCATTGTCAACTCTTATTCTTCCCTACATGCAGTTTAAATATTATGTGGAAACTAAAATGAACACATCTGTCAATATCAACTCTTTCAGTATGTTCTGTATACACATCTGTAAGAATAGTGAGTTTAGCATGACTAGTAAGTACATGCTTAGGTACAGAGAAAGTAGAAATACAGAAGGATCTATCAAAGCATTTTGTGTCTTAAATCAAGTTGCATGTTTGTTTTGAAACAGAGCTGGCTTTAAATAAGCAAGAGCCTGCCAAATGTTTCCCAGTTTTCTACGTAATTACTTACAATGGAACAGCAGATCAATTAGAGGTCCTGGGTGGTAACCCCTATCCCTCCCTCTACTGTAGCACACTATCTCAGCCTTTTTCATAAACAGTTCCTTCCTAAAGGCAAGGAATGTTTTGTCCCACAAAGCATTAGAAGAATGTTCTATAGCCTCATGGTTATTTTAAGTTTCAGATTTTCAGACAGAATTTACTAGAGAACAGAAGAGTACACAGCCACAACTGTTTAGCTTCAATTCTTTTTCCTGCTGGAATTTTCTCTATGGGAATAACGTCCAAATTCTCAGGTCTCCCAAAAATCCAATTATTTAGCTTCCCTATTTTAGTTTGATTCAACCCATCCTGAACATGGATGACCAGAACTGTTCACGAATGCGTATGTTACATCTCAGATGCTCAAGTATGCTACCTCTAGGGACATAGCTGCCCTTTCAAAAATGCATCACGCTGACAGTTCATATTCACTTACTGATGAACTGGAGTATTTAGGTATTTTCCTCCTCCTTGGCCATCTTTCACTGCCAGGCTCACAGGCTATATAACCAGAATTTGTTTCAATCCTCAACAGGTGAACAACATACAACACCCCAAACATACAACACCCCAAAAATCCCTCATCAGCCTGTTATTTACTCACCTTGCTCCTACTCTTGTTGACCATTGTTATTTGTGTAAATATTAACAAGATCAGCCCAACACCTGAACTTTGTTTTCAACAACAGTCTCTAACCTTCCCAGCTTTCATCTGAAAAAAATCCCTCTTTGAGCCAGCTTCTTTACATATCTTGTACTTCCTGTAATACCCACCTCTCTAGCTTAATAACTTCCAAATGACACAAGGCAAAAGTTCAGAGAGGAGAGTTCTACTACTGCTCCTCTGCCTAGGAAAGTCAGTTTTATCAAAGATTGTTAATTCTTTAAATCCAGTTTCTCTGAAAGTATGCTATACATTAATAATACCCATCAGTTTACCCATCTTTAGTGTGACTTCTGAAGGAGAGAAGTGGTCAGAGTAACAGGACTGGAAAACAGCCTGATTATGTTCTTCTTCCTCATGTGTAGGTAATTTAGAATTAGATGTTCCAGCTATATACTGTACCACATATTTAAAAAATTCATTGACAACACCAGATATCAGACCTCATATTTCAAGCACTTATTCCCTCATTAATGATGGGAGTTTTCTTACCACTCTGAACTAAGTATAGTCAGCTCTTACTTTTAGCTTTGCCTTCTACCTTGTGGATATATTTTTTTTTTAAAAATCCATATTCCTAGCTTATCTTGCTCAAATTCCAAACTTTGTGACTACTGTTCCCACCACAAACTGAGCCAATGAGATTCTTTTGAGACATCGTGGGAGTATTTTTTCATTCAACCTCAGCCCCACTTCCTTTTTGTTCTCTTCAAGAGCTTGTAAATCTTCATCTATGTTTTTACGTCTTTTACAAGGTCTAACTCAATCTGACTGTTGGCAGGCAATTCTCATTTTATCTATTTTCCAAAATAAAAATATTGGTTTATTATCAGTCCTTTTTCCTATTCTTCATAGGTTCTGTACTTATTCATTATTTCTTTTAAGGTAGTTTATCACCCAGTTCGGTGTGGAGCCCATTTCTAACAGGACTGTTTCTTCTTTCTGTGGAATACAGATCCAATATAGCGTTAACAACTTAGAACTGAAGAAACTGCTTACATCCTGCCTGTTCAAACACCTCAGTTGCTTAGAACTAGATGACTTTATGGCCTTGTTTCTTCAACCACCACTTTTGAAATCAGAAGCCTTAGTTACAGACCTGTTTTGTTTACCCTTCCATTTAAACCTGAGCAACTCATGATCCTTCAAGTCAATGGTCATTTCTATTCTCATCCATAACATCTTCATTACTTACCAAATTGAGTTTAAAATAGCATCCCCTCTTCATGAGTCAGTGAGTGTTTGATGAAGAAATTTGTCGGATATCACATCCCGGAATATCTGGGCCCCACCATTATTACTAGCAATTCTTCTCCAATCTGTATTAGGGAAGTTAAAGTCTCCCATAATGACATAATTCCTGGTGATAATTTTCTCTAACAAGAGTAAAGAGATCTTTAATCCATAACCAAATCTCACTTTGGGGATAGCTCATGACTATGGTAGTAAAAAGCTTTATCTTTTTCCAACGTTACTTAAGTTGCACGTGTCTGCATTATTCCTTTTGTACAATACAAGTGGAATAAACAATGCTACTCCTACCACTTCTACAGTTACCAAACATGCACAATTTCCACAACCTCTATTCAGCCTTATCTTTTGTTCCTCCACAGCCATGTTGTCTCATACTGATTCCATACTATCCTAACAGTTCAGCTGTGTTAGACATTTTTGGCCATGTTCCCTACTTGGGGAGTTTGGATTTCTTTGGCATGTTTGTTTCAAGTATGATGGTGGGGAAAGGATCAGTGTTTTTTAGAAATACTTCTCTCACTTCTCATTGACTACACCTGTTTCCAAGCAAAACTGTCACACCACTTCATCACTTAGGTGATCTAATTTTAGTGTTGTTTACCTTTCCTTCTCTTTCTGGACTAGACACACTTTTTCCTTGCCACTGTGTCTTTTTCATCTTTTTCTTCTCAAATAGAAATAACCCCACCTTATTCATCAACCCACGTTTTTCTTTCACTAGCCAGTCCCTTTTCCTTCCAAGGGTGTACCTATAGTAAGACCCTACTGTATTCTTTTAGCAACTGTCTATAGTTTCATGTGTAAGGTCTTGTCAAAACTGCACCTGAACTTCAGTAACGTGATTCAGCTGTATCTTAAGTCTGAATCACTTCTGTCACAAACTCTGCTGGAAGACAAACAAAACACCACCACCTATTCTTTATTGATTTCCTGACACTTCTCATGTGTTCCAGCATCTACATATTTGTGACATTCAAGTCTTTTCTACTGCTATGACAGTTTTATGCCCTTTTTTCCTGTATTAATAAAAAAATAATAAAAACAAGAAGAAGAAATTCTACTCTGAATTCCTAATCTCCTGCGGGAAGTTACTCATTGCTTTGGTTCTGAAGCCCTCTTGAACAGTTTGTTGTTTAGGCCAGCTATGAACTAGCAGCAGCAATCATATCCTCAGCCTCATTCCCTCTCAGTAACCTTCCAACATACCCAGTTGTAGAACACAAAACCTTCAAATCTCCTGATGTACAGTGTCCTTCCTCCCCAGGACATACACTGTACAAACCTAACACTACTGTAGTCCTAGTTGCCATGTCCCCTATAAAGCCCTAATAACCTTCTTGCCCGTGGTACAGCTCTGCTTTTTCAGAAGGGTCAATCCCCTTCCAGTTATGAGCCTGCCATTTTTAACAGTCAACATTTACACTGCAGTATAACTAAGAGTCCCCATTTGTACAGGGAACAGTAAAGATAAAGAGATGAAGGCTTGGGATGAATTAAGTGAACTACAACAGATTTGCCAAAAATAATGCAAAGTGAATCATGCCCATCAAAGCTGTCATATGTTGTCCCTGTTTATTTGCTCATGGATTTGCAGTATTTTACAGTTTGTAAAACATGCTGTAATACCTCTGTTCTCATTTTAAAAGAGCACAAAATGTAGTTAAGTAACTCTTGTCTCAAAATTATAAACCATAAAGTATTTTTGAAAAATAAATAGGCCATCATTCCTTACCTGCCACAGCTCCAAATGCCAAAGATCCACTCATCTGCAGAGCCTGCTGTGCGGCTGGGGGAATCTGCAAACCAGTACCTAGAACAGAATATGAATGTACCTTGTAGCAAGCACTTTTCACTCAGTTAGGGATGCGGTAACAGAAGTACAAATCTTACTGTTGTCAAGAGTTTAAAAATACCGTTCCATGCATTTAGTATAATATTCTGTGGGGTGTATTAATTAAAATTCCGCAAACTTCTGTATTGTCACACATTTCCTATTAATCATCACACATACCTTCTGCAAGTCTTGCCATCAACTGAAGGCGACCAGTTGTTCCCAAGTCAATTCCAGTCCGTTCCAACTCATCACTGTCCAAAAATGAACTAGCACTCGAAGCATCAGTGCGCTCAGTTACATGTCCAACTTTCATTGGCCTACCAGCCAGCTCAAATCCATTGAGTTGTTCTAAGGCCTTTTTGGCACACTCAGAGTCTGAGAACTGTAGATTGGAAAAATATAAATTAGAAACACTAAGTTTAAGATAACAATAGCTACAAGATAACTTAAATGTGCTCCATTTATTTTCCATTTAAACCAAGCACACACAAGTTTGGATATTTACCTTCTCATATTTAGGTAAGAATATATCTATATACATATCATCATTGAAGCTAGAGCATCTAGATACTGCAATCAACAGAAGTCATGGCTGTGGTTCTCTTTCAACACTTTCCAAGAATGACAAGTCACTTCCTTTGTAACCTTCTAACTGTCATGCTTCTACTGGCTATTCCTAACAGATGCTCTGCTTTATGCTGTGTAACGTCAAATTAAATATACAAATAATTTGTCAGTGTTAAAACCATCAAATATTAGCTATATAGGTACTTTGGTTTCATTTGTCTCCTAGTACCAGAGGTCCCAGCCAAGACTTTTTCCCCCCCATGACAAACTGCCAGGTCAGTCAAGAAACCCAAGTTCACAAAATTATGTATCTGAGAGTAAAGAGGAAAGATGTTTTCAACTGAAAGTTTTAGCCTCTAATATTTTATTTCCCCTAAAAAGCTCAAATTGCACCATTTTAACAGCACTGTGAATACTTCACTAGTATCTTTGCCTGCAGAGGACAGCATTTCTTTACCAGCCACAGACCAGAGTATACTATTCCATTCTAAACATGTGCGTTGTTCAACAATATCCACAGAGAGCTGTCAGAACCAAAGAAAAGGGCCATTGTTGCATGTTCAACAACACAGCATTTCCAAGATGAGACTTAACAGATTGGTGAGTAAAGCTATATTACTACATGGGAAGGTTACACTCAGAAATTCTCTAAAAAGCCTGGCAATCCTAGTCATACCGTAATAAATCCATATCCTTTTGAGCGTCCCGTTTCACTATCCATCATCAGCTGAATGCTTTCGATCTAAAAACAAGAATAAAGCTATTTATTATCAGACATTTTGGAACAAACCACAAGATATCAAAACAAAACCTGAACACAGCCCTGCCAAACACACATATATCAATGTGAAACCACTTTTTTTTTTTTTTTAAATCAGTTCCTCATTCCTTCCTCAAGTCAAAATTAGCGTACAGGCAGTTAGATACAAACTTTGATACTAAAACAGAAGCAGGTAAACAGAAGGGTGTCAGCCAATTTATCCTTTAAGTTGAGTGCAGCTACACACAGAAGCTTGATCCTGATGCAACATTCTAGCAGACAATGAGCATGCAGACATCATCAATTTCTAACTGAACCATTACAGTCATGGCATCTCATATGCTGAGAAACTCCATTTTACAACCTAAGAAAAGCAGTTTGCATGACTTTGACCAAGGGCTTTAAGAAAAAGGTGTATATTGTAAATAATTATTGGCATACGGGAACTCCTGGGAGTTCACAGTTACTGAATTTAAAACATATTGAGCCATAAAATAGTGTTGGGAACAGACAGCAGCACAGCAGTAAGAGGAAGAACTGAGTTTAAGACTTGGGTATATGGAATCAGGAGAAGGAAAAACCTTCACGGCTCTACATTTAAGCCAGGAGGCTTACTACATTAATCCTACTGGCAGACCTTGAGAGAAAACAGAAGAGCAGCCACACAGATTAAAATTTAACAAATTGCTGCAATTTTCCAGGCTTTTGCACAACAGAATTAAAGGGATACACATACCGAACTGAATAAAGCATCTGAAAAGCACTGTTACAGTATGTATGAGGCAGGGTTAATATCCAAAGATGGTATGAAAAAACATCAATGGACTTGGTAATTTTTTTCCCCATTAAGCAGCATTAATATAAAAGTATATTACTTTTTCACTATCTAACAATGATATACCCATGATACCTTTGTTAGCACAGTAGATATAACTAACATTTATTATGACTCCTCTGCAAACTTCAGATTTCAACTGCTTACTTCCAGAACACACACTCTACAAAAACGTATTACCATGCTGCAAACTGGGGCCTAATGTTCAGGAGTAAGAAGGGGCCTGTGTCAGTCTCGTATGGGACACACCACTAGTTCATGGCAGTAACATGAGCTAAAACTTAAGCAGAATTCTCAGAAACAGGTAAAACTACTGTTCACAGTGAACAGAACTCAGACCTGATTCTGTGCTCTGTGCTTTAACCTGTGAAACGGGACCCCCATTTCAATCATGGGGGTGGGGGGTTGTGGGGAGATATTTAGGAGCTGCAGAAGCAGGAATTTCTGTTTTGTTTTGTTTAGTAATTTTAGGTACTCACTGAATTCTCAGCTTTCCTTCGTAAGACCTGCCATTCAAAACCACTGAACCACATCACAAATCAAGGTTCTCACTTGTTCTCCAATATGAACTACCTATCTAAAGCCTTGCAGATGTAGAGGCACGAAGGGTGAAGAAACAAATGTTTTTCAGGTGTGAAGCTGAATTATTTCCAGAAGCTGTGAGCACTCTACAACTAATTTAGGTTTTTCAGATAAACTACCATAACACAACATGCCAAATTAAAATTTACCCTGCCAAATGGCTCAAAAATTCCTCGAAGCATATCCTCAGTTATGTTGAAGTGTAATGATCCCACATAGAGCCTCATAGGACCAGCACTGCCCTTCTGCAGATTATTTGCCATTGCTGCTGCTCTGTTTTTTTCTGCCTAAGAGAAAAAAAAGAAAAAAAAAAAAAGAGACCTTCTGTAAGAATTTAATAAAAACCCTAACATAAACAGTATAACTCTACCAGATTAAAACAAGCAGATTCACCAAAAAAAACCAAGCTGTTTTATAATCTGCACTGTCCATTGGACTATAACTTAAAATCCACAAAATCCAAGATCATGACCACATAGAGACCCAGGTTCCAAAAGCCTCCAAATTAACAACTTCATGCAGAATTCTGGATTCTATCTAGTAAACACTTTACTTTTTACACATGCTGGAAAGCACACATAAAGCATGCTACAATTCTGTAATGCTATTACAGTTTCGTTATCACCACCTTCTTAACATCTGTATTTTCAAAATGCATTTATATCACTTTGAATTGCTTTAATTTTCCTGTCAACTATGGGAAACAAAGGCCCATTTATAATTAGCTTAAATAATCATTCTTGTTAAGGTTTTCCAAACATTCAATGTCAAGCAAATTTTCAGTGAGTTTTCCAGCAAGATAAAAGAGGCACCACTCAACATGAATAAAAAAGTTTACAGCTCCTTACCTGTGATGCTTGTACTATGATTGGTACACCCAAGACTCTCTGTCCAGTTAGTCCTATTGCCAGAGGCACTGAACTAACATCAACAAATTCTACATAAGCAATTCCCTTTGAACGCCTGGAATTTCTATCCGAAATCATTCGTACATCACGAACCTGAAAGGCAAGTACAGAAATGCTGTTAAGAGATAAAGAAAAAAAAAAAACCTAATGCAGTCCATTTCTCAGAAAGGTATTAATAACCAGACAATTGTTTGCCCAGCAAGGGCTTTGTAATTATGCTGCAAATCTAGAGTAGCACAAAACTATCTTAACACACACATCCCAGAGGTAAGCTAGCAGTAAAAGCTGCCATTCAAAGTCAAACATAAAATGCCACAGAACAGGGGCATTAGAATACTTGCAGCACTACCATGCTTTAAGCCAGAACTTTACAGCTGATGGAACAAAGGAAGTTTTTCACAATTTAAACTGATTTTTAAATTACACTATAACTGGCAGACCTACCTGCAAAAGACTGAAACTTCTGAAAAATGAAGTTGTTGGAATCAGAATTGCATTGCCATGTTTCACATCACATCACGTGCTGAACAATGAACCAAGATAAATTATGCTTTTGTGTTCAGAGCCTTTAAGAATTAGCTGGTCATCATTCACACACACACCCCCTTTCACCTGTATAGGAAGCTCCAGAAAGCCACTTGCTTACAATTCTGTAGAATATCAATCCTGTACTAGGACAGCTTGAGGAAGTATTCAGAATAATTTTAACCTCCTTATTAATTACCTTCCCTACTGTAGAGAAAAATTCTTCCAGGTCTCTCGGTCGAATTCTTGCAGCCAGCTGCATGCAGAATACTGTTCGAGCATCCCGCTCTTCAGGGGTAAGATTATCAATAGGTTCTCTGGAAAGAGGAAAGTTCAGTTAAAAATAATCTGAATTAAGAGAACTCATCTCTAGACCATGCATGAAACTTTAAATAATCAGTAATTCAGTCTTATGGGGAAAAAAACACCTGCCATATTAAAAAAGGCAGGTCAAGAGCTGAAGGAAATAGATTAATAATAATAAGAAGAATAAACTTCTTTAACCTAACTAAACATCCTGTTTCAACTGTAAGCATTAAATATGACCGGAAAATTGTGTTTTAAGTACAGAAGACCCAATTAAACAGAGGTGCCATTTTGCTACCTGTCCAGAACAGGTAAAGGTACCACTAGGGAACTTGCGGTCAAAAAGATCATAGAATCATTTGGTTGGAAAAGACCTTTAAGATCGTAAGAGTCCAACCATACCTGTTCACCACTAAACACTGTCCCTAAGCACCTTGTCTGCCCATCTTTTAAACACCTCCAGGGATGGTGACTCAACCACTTCCCTGGGCAGCCCCTTCCAGTGCTTGACAACCCACTGAAATTGAAGAAATTTTTCCTACTATCTAATCTAAACCTCCCCTGCTGCAATTTGAGGCCATTTCCTCTCATCCTACTACTGATGAAAACGAGATGAAAGGACAGGAAAACAGAGGACAATGGGATTAATTAGAACAGACTAGCTGTCTGAACTCTCAAGCAAGCAGTATGAACTTCTTGTGGCTTTGCAAACTAAAATCTTACATGTGCCCAGTCACTCTGGAGTTACCACAGCCACTGCATAAACAATGCTGATATCCATACAAACAGAATTCCCAGCCCTCATTCTACAGGTTCAGCTTGTTAAGTATGAGTAGTGAATAATTACTCCCATCCTTGACACCAGAAGCACCAGATTAACTTTATTCCAATACTAATCACTAGCCGAAATAAGATGCACCACTTTCAAGGTGTTAAAGCTTCCCATCTAAAAAACCCTGCCTTGTACTAAAGTACAGGACAGCATTAGCATGCTGGACCCTGGACTGAGCTTCCAGTCATGTAGTATGTATTTACACTTTTATAAATATTTAAAAGAACAATCATGGAGAATACACAAGAAAAAATTAAATTATCTCAGTAAGAGTTTGCTAATAATTAAAAAACAAAGCAAGATTGGTTAAATTTAACTGCATTCATTTAGAGAATAATCTCATTAGCCACTACCTAAATCCAGTTCCCTTCAACAAGAAGCCTAAGAATGGATAAGCACCTCCTCGATTTCAAAGGTACTTGGCTTCCCTACAAAACCATCAATACATATGGAAATAGGAAAAAGAAGCATTTGTACAGTACTTTTCCATTCCATACTTAAGATTTAGCAGAAAAACTAGCTAATTTAAATCACAGTTAACAGGAAAAAGGTTGAGAACGCAGAAGCACAAAAAGCAAAGCAAAACATGTTTTGTAAACTGACATTTACAACTGTACACTGTTATTGGGGGAGGGGGAAGAGAGGGTTCATGACACAGGGAGAAAGCAATGTACTTTCAATGCTCTCCTCTCACGGGCTTTCTGAATGAATTCCAGCATTACTTGTGAGTATAAGCTTGCGAGCAAGTAGTCATGCATTATTTCACCATTATTTTTCTAACTTCAACTGGACAAAAATAAACCCCAAATGTGTGCAAAAATTCCTACCTAACAGGGCTCTTGTCTTTTCTGAAGGGACTTTTGCTTCTGGAGCGTCGTCTGCTATAAAGACAGATCAACAAGATTATAAGAAAACCTTCAAATATACCAGACCAATTTTAAGCAAAACCTATTGATGATGCAATAAAAAGTAGAGAAAACTCAGAAACCTTAATTTGATGCTGTGAGGCAGACCAATCTTCCCTCTGATGGCACTGTTGAATTTTGGACCAGAACTATGGCAAAAGCAAAGACAGACATTACACACCAGAGTACCTGAACTCAAGACTTCCTGTGTGTACTCACGTTACATTGCAAGTGCTCACCCACCCTCACACCTGAACTTGTAAACATTTTCCATCAGCAGCACCCACAGCATGCACAAGCTACATGCAGCACTCCACATCAAGGCACAGAATATGCTCCCTGCTCAGTTTCATCTGCATCACAAAATCCCAGAATATGTAGGACTCCAAGGAAGAACTGAATCATAAGCCAGCCAAACATGGCACACTTGTATGTGCAAAATATTCTAAGCTACAGTTACTGTTGTAATCTACTTTACATGGGTTTTTTTGTTCACATGCATATTCTACCTACTGATGACTGCGAAGCAGTACCTTAATGGCCTGGAACTCAGCCTCAGAGTTTTGAGCAAAGTGATGCTGGCAGGACTATTTGCTCAAGTGTAACATTTTAAAACTGAAAGTTTAATGAAATTTAAGGTGTAAGTGGAAACCAAAGTAGCTCCCTGCAGACATCTGCAAGGGACACATTCACTAATGTTGTCTCAGCTCTAGCCACTGAAGTGCTACGAATATGTAAATGCAGCTTCCTTTACTTAAAGTTCTTAATGGACATCAAAACACAGAAACATTTAAGCCACCAGTTAACCTTATACAGACATGTCACCACAGAAGAAATCCAATCTCTTGGCTGAATCTAATTTTAGTTTGCCAGGCTTCACAGAGGCTGTCAGAACAAATGGCAACCTGCCCATTGCTTCCATGTTAAGGACAGTCCTCTTGCTAGTTATTGTGGCACAGGGTAACAGACTGTGACACGAACAGTAAGATTCATCCTATCATGTTCTCCCTGAACTTGATCTCCTTGTAGATATAAGGCAAAGAACACCACCTGTTAATGTTCTTCCTGTATATCCACTGAACGGCAGAGGCACTGCTGCAGACTGAATGCTAGGGAGTTTGTCTTTCCATCTGCACAGAATTGATTCTTTCTGCTGTGGCTATAAATTGATGTGAAAACACCCCAAAAGACATGGCAGTCTGAAGACATTAAGTAGTCTTTCACTAAATCCATTTAGCCAACCAATTTGTCTGATAAATGTCTTCTTGCTACTCAGTGAAGCAGTAATGCTTAAACTCAGCATCCACAACAAGAGGGAGGATGCCCATTTTTAAACATGTCATGACACAGGTGGAAGTAGTGGGCCAAGATCCAAAACCGTGGGGGCCAGATTAAAGCAAGGGAAATATGGCCCTGTATAACACTGGAAAAAAAATAAAGAAAAAAGATCATTTAGAAATTGCTTATTAAGAGAAAATAAGACATAAAAACAGGCACATCTTGAGATGAGATCACTATTGATCAAAACCAGACTTTTTGCCTAGGATAAATTACTCCATTTCCTACTCAAGTTCCGACAAGCGACTGCTGAGAGTGTCCATTCAGATTCTCCAATGTCTATGACATACTGCCAAAAGCTGCATCTGGAAATGCTGGTACTAACTCGAGAGATAGGACTACCTTGCATCTTCACAGCTCCTGATGTGGAACATGGTGTTCTCAGATTCAAATGCAGCAAGACAAACCAATTACAGTGACTCCAGCATATTAACATACAGACCAACTAAATGATGGTCAATAATCAAGACCATGAGTTTTAAGGGAACAGGAAATAAATGTTTTAAGGGTTTGTCTAAACCTACTGAAAAAAATCTAAGATAAACAAGAACAGTTTTCAAATACATACACTTCTGATGAGAAAGAAAAAAAAAGCCAAGCCCACAACTCTAAAAAATCGCTTTCACTCTTGACAAATAAGTAGTATCTTATTCATGTGACTACATGGGGGCAACGTTAAAAAACCCCAGCAAACTAAAGCTGTAATAGACCGAACAGAAAGCTGGCTGGGGCAAGATGATGGCCCAAGTTACCTCCTGAACATCCTATTTCAACAGCATTCTGCAGTATGCATTTCTTTGGGTTTTTCTAAGGAGACTTGCTTGTAAAACTGTAGATCTCAGGGGAATTTTCTTCTTCCCTCCTACTGTGCAAGAACTCTTTGCAGTTGTTGCCCAGTTCCTGCTATTGTGTATGGAAGCACCAAGCCACAAGCAATTCGTCTGTCTAGGGGTTACCTTCTTCACAGGCCAAATGCACCAAGTCTTGTGTATAGCCAAAGCACAGCTATGTATATGTTTTCCTAAACCTACGTGATGCCACATGACCCAAGAACAATAGTCATATCAGAAGACAGCCAGTAAAATATCAGCTTTCACCTGCTCAATCACATCCAAGACTCCAATGGAAGAGTGTCAGACAAGGCAAGCTTTGGCTAACAAAGTCCAGGAAAATCACAATCAAATTTCAGTCCTCATGTAACAACCCTTGTTTCCCAGCAGCTTTCCCAAATTCTTGGTTCCAGATTAGCAACAGAACAGTCTAAGTAACTTCTACTGTACATTAGCAGTAGCTGGGATTTGTGAGACAGGTGTCTAAGCAAGAATAATTGGTCAAGTTTTCTCCTAAGAGACTTAACATAACTGTAAAATACTTAAGGGGCAAGATACGTGATATGAATAACATTTAAAAACCCTGTGAACATTAAGCAATGCAATCCAGTCACTCAATTTCAAAAAATGAAAACATTTAATTACTACCTCATGCTTAAAGATGACAAATTCAAAACCTCAGGTTCTCTGTGGTATACTCTTCTTTCAGAATTACCTATTCCACATCACCCCCAGCAGCCAGAACATCTCAGTTTAGATATTAGCTTGAAAAAGGACTTTTATAAAGCAAATGAGAAAGATCACAAGGAGGAAGAGTAAAAAATATTTTTAAAATAATGCAGCCACAAAGTATTTTGAACTAGATGTTGCAGTCAGCTACAACACTGCCCACAGTAACACCAACTCAGAACTGTCTGAACAGCCCTGCAAGGTGAGATACCAGATTCAAATTCTCTAGCCAGCAAGAGCATTCTGGTAATTACTTCTGAAACGCTGAGCTGATAGCACTGCTACAGAGACTGTTTCTTCATATGAAAGCACCATTTTTGGTAGATCCAAAGGAGGCTGGTGATGCAGGAGGCTTCATCTCCAGAACTTAGGCCTCCCTGAAAGTCAGCTCCTGTTACACAGCTTCTAAAGGCAAGTCTCTGCACTGAAGAGTCTTGAAAAGGAAATGAAGAATTCCTCTCCCTCCTATCATCTGAGGTCCTTCTCTTTCACACCTTCTGAGCCAAAACTAGAATTTTGGGATCACGTTAGCATGTATATCACTTCAACAGCATCATCCATAACCTACAAGTGAACAGCCAACTGCCAGCTATGCAACAGTCAGTACCAATGCCTCTGAGATGCACGTAGCTGCTCTATACCAGTCTTCCACTAAACTATTTTAAACGCTAAAATTCTACTTAGTTAAATGAAAGCAACAATTCAGCAACTGAAGCAGAGAATGTGATCCTGCCAAACCAACAAGCACAGCCTCGTATCCTCAGAGGATACTAGATTATCTCACCTTTTTGTTCACTGTCTCTCAATACCAGAAAAATTGCCCAGAGCAGCTATGGAAGAGTATCAGAACAAGGAAGACGACCCCTCACAATCATTTACCTTCCTGGCACAACATGTCTTGATGCATTAAAACAGACATGGGCTATTATCCATAGTTTGAAATTCTACTTGAGGAAATTATTTTGGAAGACCAG
Source organism: Gorsachius magnificus (assembly GCA_034008185.1). Classification (NCBI taxonomy): domain Eukaryota; kingdom Metazoa; phylum Chordata; class Aves; order Pelecaniformes; family Ardeidae; genus Gorsachius; species Gorsachius magnificus. The sequence continues at coordinate 10,022,111 of CM067091.1, forward strand.
AACACTGGAACTCCCAAATTTCTCCAGATGAAGAACCTTCTCACCCAGTAACAACAGAAAAAGCACAAAACACTCCCAACACAGCTAGGAGAATGCAACAACTTGCAACCAAGTGATGAGATGAAGGACATCCACTCCACATTGGAGGCAAGACGACTGACAGGCTCCACATACAGAAGGCTGAAGATCTTGATCAAGATCCTCTACTGGAGCCACAACAGTGGCACTGGCACAACCTGACTAGCTACTGTAATCTTACAGGTGCCACAGAGCTGCAGAAAACATGCCAACTACGTACAGCTGAAATCTTCAGAGCTGAAGCCCAGAACAGCTCTACAGAGGCTCTGACAGGCCTGATACTTGAGACAAACTAAAAGCAGGGCTGATATGCTCTATGATCCCCAAGTACATAGGACTGATGGAAGCACAGGATGCCACCACATCTCAGCAGAGCCAGTAGTTTCAAGCATGTTTTCATTATGAAAATGCCAACATCCAGGTGACTTGGTGCAAAATGAGACCTTGAGACCTCAGGCATTTTTGGTTTGTATTCTTAAGTACCAAAAGGAAGGCATTCCCTGGATTGGGACCCAGCCACCTAGAAAAATACTCATGCAGAAAACTGTACAAGCCTACAATTTATCAGAAGGTAAACACTGTCCTCTCAAACATCTTGAGAGATATTTCTCCATCACGGATGATGTCACATGCCATGATTAAAAAAATACATCCTTTTCAAATGCCTGCTTCTGACACGATCTTGCATTCTGAGACCTGACAACAGTTGGGATGAGACCTGGACAAAAGCAGACACAAACAGCAGCCTCAGGTAATCAATGAAAGCCAGGCACGCAGCCCAGTTCTGTTTTTCCTGCTTCTCTGAAGACAAAAAGAGGTGATAGGGAGCAAAGGGGAGGGCAGGAATACAAAACAGCAGAAACACAGAATAAATGTTGATAAAAAACTATTTTTTGATAAATGATTTACAACTGCCAGGAATCACCTATAGCAAAAGTTCTATCAAGCCAAAGATCTGAGAGGAACTGAAGAGTTCTTCCACAGCCCCTAAGCAAGTTTGGGAAAAAGCAGGGCAAATACACAACCCATTGGCAATTACTAAGACAAGATGCTTCCAGTTTGGATGTTTATGCACTAAGTGTTTAAGAGCAGCAACCCAGCAAAAACCTTTAGTAATAAAAGCAAAATGTTTTATAAGCCTGTAACAAAAGTCATAGACTACTGTTTATTCCTTGACAGTTAAACTGTCAGGTTCACGTACTGAAGATAGTTAGGGCAGGTAGAAAACTTGCTCATTATTTTAATTTTGTGATAAACTTTATTTTCCAGTCAGTTGTACGCATTCTTTCACTTGCTTTTGCACCTTTCTGCATTTGGGTAAGAATGAAAACTAGCAGGCAGAACTGGATTCCTTACTGTCCTCCTCTTTCACTCCATATTTATTGACACTCTTCAACCTTAACCTCCCACCTTCTTTGGTATGATTAGTGACCAATTTAGAAAGCAGAGAGTGAAACTTAAAGCTTCCACATCATACACTAAAGCAGCACACATGCAACTCTACATAAATAACCTACTAGGGACTTCTATAGCGGCCTCTGAATCGTCGATCTCTACTTCTAGAACGGCTGCGTCTGCGTTCTTTGCTTCTGCTCCGTTTCCTTTCCCGGCTTCTGCTCTTTTTCCTTTCCCGATCTCGGCTCCGTTTGCGTTCCTTACTTCTGCTCCTCTTCCTGTCATGGCTTCGACTTCGGCTCTTGCTCTTTTTTCTCCTGAGAAAGAAAAATACAACTTCGGTTACACATGTAGCTGTGTTATTTACCTCGCATTCCACAGTTCCTCTAACCTGGTGTCAGAGACATTGATAGGAAAAAGTTTATACCTGTTGGTATTTATACAAGTTTCTTTTGTTAAATGGGTGGTTAAGCATGTCAGGATTCTCTTAGAATTTATCATAAGCAACATAAAGTGCTCCAAAGCAATGATTTTAAATTTTGTAATAACTAAAGAATGCTTCCAGGAAGAGTAAAAGGACTGAAAAGAATATTTCCTGCATGAGATCTAGTACATACTAAATGCAGTATTTCACATGTCTTTCGAACATACTTTAAATACACCATCAAGGTGCTAAGAAGAAATTATATTTTTACAGTACAGTAAAACAAAACACAACAAAAATGGAAAGGAAGAGGCAAGCCTGAGGGAGAGGAAGGTTGTTTTCTCTCAATACTCCCTTCCATCAATCTTAACACACTGCCAAAGGGTTTTGCTTCCTACTTGGTACTCCCATTCATAAGCTTTTCTAAGTCTGTGGCTCTTACGGGTTTGGGACAAACTGCAGATCTTCATAATTTTAACCACTTAGAAAATTTATACATCTAAAATCTGTAAGTCAATTATACATCATATTTGAAAACCAGTGAGCCACTGTTCCATTCTCTGCAGACTATTTTTGGGTTTTTGCAATTTTTTTTTTCCTGTATCTCAGTCTCAGACCATAAAAACTTGCAGTCTCCTAGTTTTCAAAGGATGCATACATAAAACAAACATTAAACAGATGCTCAAGCAATTATTCAAGACAGTATTTTTCCTCAAATTGGATTTTGGGAATAACCAACTTTGCTGCTAAACTTTTGAAATTCAAGACATCCTTTGCTACTGAGTATTTCTTCTCCTTCTGGGCCTTCTGATTACACACACCATCGTTTTTTCAAAGTGGTCACTCATACACTTAAAAACTTTGTATGCTACCCTCCACTTTTAAAAAAAGTTCAACCCTATTACTTTCTATGGCCACGTATAAACTAAGACTTTAGTTAGTTTCGATTACTAAAATTAAAATCTCTCAGCTACCACATCTAACAGAGCATAATGATCACTAGCAGCTTTTACTCTCCAATCTCCACCTCCGAAGACCCATTAAAACTACCCGAGTATTTATCTCTCATGAGAAACGTTTTATGATTTGGTTTTAAAAATTGGAATATTGCATTTGTAATCAATTATTTATCTACAATACCCCATCAGTTTCTCTAATATTTTTGTATGGACAGAGAAGCTGCTGCATCAAACCCCAATATTCAGAAGCTTCACAATCTCTGGTAAGATGACACCACCCAGAAATTCAGAATGATCTGCATCAACATCACTTAACCTCAATTCCTACTGTAACAGTTTCTGACAGTTGGGCATGCATAGTCTCTCTCCTTGGAGCAATCACTTACCAGTATCTCCCTAAGTTAAAACCCTCAGACACCCAATGTTGGAACAGCTCAAAAAAATTCTACCTGTAGCTCAATATACCAGCCAGTACCAGTAACTGCAGCTAGTCCTCAGTAAAGATAGCAACTATGCACCATCCAACCATGCAATGAACCATCTTTGCATGCAAGACTCCTAACAGTCAAGATCCACACTCTGCTTTCCAATCATGATTAAACTGGACATACAGTACAGATATCTAGTAAAACTGCAGATTCTTAATCCTTCCAATTTCTAAATCACAAATTTAGTACCGTTTGACAATTACTGAAAGCTGCACACTACATCTAATATTCTTTTTTAGTTCTTGATGTTTGCTGTGGATTATAGTTTTCCTCACAGTTCAAGTCTTCTTTCAGTATTGTCCAACTGAAGTAGATAAAGAATACCCTCTACATACTGACACTCCAAACAATTTCATTGTTAAGCAAAGCAAGAAGTCTTGTAATGCCTTATACACCTTAGTCTTCAGCAACAGAGTACACTGTCACAAGTCACATACACAATGGTGTAGTTTGTTCTTTAAAGATTTAGGCGAACAATAAGCTGTATCAGATAAAAATTCTGGGACAAAAAGCTTCTACTGTCAGAGAACTGCAGTACAAGAATAACTAACCTCCGAGCAACTGCTAACTTGCAAACTGCAATGGGGAAATACCACAGGAGCAACATTTCTCAACAGACACAAGGGTACGAGTAAGAAAGCAGAAGAGGAGATGAAACTCCACACAAGTAACACTGCAAGAGTAACGGCAGCAAAGCAGCTTGACTTCCTTCTGGTTTACAGTAACAATTTTTTTCTAAAATTAGTTTACTGTTTTTCTGAATTAGAAATACAAACTGAACACACAGGTCCAACCTGAAAATAGGTCCATGGGCAGAAAAATAACAAACGTCACTGCTTTAGTCTTAGAGAGGTTACAGCAACTAAGGAAACAAACTGACATACCTTCTAATATTCTCATCATTCTACCATGAACCAAGGTCAGAACCAATTCTAAAATTTAAAACCCACTGCTTTTCTTTCAGATCCCAGTTTATATTATGAGGCTCGCCATCCAAACAAAAGCAGGGTTTCACACACCATGTGTATATATGGAATATATGTGTTAAAGCAATAAAAACTCAGAACTTAAATATTTGGAACAGCTGCTTTTGATGGGGTTGTAGGGGTCTCAGTATTTAGCATGAGAATGATGTTCACAGTATTGTTAAGAATGCAGATATAAGGAATAATCAATTTTAGATTATTAGATTCCAACATAAATATGATGTTGGAATTGGACTTCTCATTTTCCAAATATTCATAGACCTGGCAAGAAACACTCTTTGGATCCCTTCAGTGTTTCATCTGAATGATTTCAGAAAATGACAACAGCATACACGCTGACTTCTTATGTTAGCTGTATATTACAAAACCACACTGGCTACTGTTTACTCAACTATCAAATTCTTCCTATCTCAACTACCTCATCACCAAATGCTGCTTGTAAGGTGAGTAATTTATTTTACAGACTTAAAAACCTTCCATTTATTTGGGGCATTTAAGAGACTCTTAAGAGTAAGTAATCTCTCTCTCTTAAGAGACTCAAGGCATTTTTCTTCAAATTTCTGATTTGATTCCAGACTGTTTGGGTCAGCAGCAGCTGTTCAGACTTTGGATTTATGCTTCCCCAAGAAGGTGGTTCTCTGGTTCTTTAAAAAGGTCATAGTGTACTTTTATAAAGGTTAGATTAGAAACAAAAAAATTATAGAAATGTTGGGGGGGGGGGGGGAGTGGGGGTGGTGTGTAATTGAGGGAGGGGATCAAACAGCCTAAACCTTTTCAAGAAAGCACTGGTATCTTTAATGCTTTGAACTGTTCCAAATCACATCAAGTTCTACACCAAACAGATTTTTAAAATGCAAAATCCATTGCACTGCTGAAGCAACAAAAAAAGAAACTAAATACGCTGAACCTATCAAGTCTGTACTTTTATCTGATGCTAGCACTAAACGTTTCCACAATTTTGATGACATTGGTGACAAGGGCATAACTACATTTGTAAACAAAAGTCCCCGATTGCTGCAGTTGCAGCAATTGCAAATACCAAGCTTTTCCATTTTATTTCCCTAACACTACTGACACACACTGACAAGTTTACAAAAACCAGCAGCCTCCCCACAGATGTAGAGAATTGAGCAAATACTTACTTCTTGCTGCGTTCTTCATGGCCATTGGCACTGCTCAATTTGTTCTCATCCTAAGCAGGGTTGATAGAAGAACATCGTGAGGACGAAGCGGAAACATTTCAAGTGGTCAAAGGGTAATGGGAATAGGAATAAGAAAATACAAAACAAAAATTTTAATACTAAATTATTTGTTTACAGTTTAATGTGGAAAGTTTTAGAAAATTTAGGTAGGCATTTTTAACCACTTTGCTGCTTAAATTTAAGTCATACAATTACAAAATACAAGACTTACATCATTTGAAAGTGTATATGAAATTGTAGGTACTTCCTTACATGGTTTAGAGAGCAAGTTATCCTGTAGAATTCAGCACTCAAGTGGTTAAATGTTATTTCTATAAAGTATAAAAGGAAGTTTCAGGTTTGTGTTTGTGTGCCCCTCTGATCAGTACCAAGGCTACATCTCTGCCTAAGCCCCAGTGGCTACACTAGCAGCCAGCCACTATGGATTTCCTGTGACCGATGCCATTCCCGAGATCTTCACTCATTTTCGTTGAAGAGTTGTAAGAGCTTGATGTCACCTCTGTCACACATCTCGCCCTGAAGCAAACAGGGATTCACACTGCTTTAGTAACGTCGACTCCCAAGAAAGTCATCAATAATCCACCAGTCCAGCCTAAACATTCCCTATTTCCATACCTGTTTACATGGAAAATATCCATGTTAAACCAGGACACAAGAATTTTAACATAACAATTTACAAATTTTTCTTCAAGATTTTAACGTAACTGCTAAATATTACATAAACTAAATATACCACTTAAAACTTACAAATGCTCATCCAAAATTCATGACACAGTTGTAATAAACACTGCAGAATAGTCTAACAATAGCTGCTATGTAGTTTATATACTTGCTTTACAGTTTAATCACATCTGTTACATCAAAAGTACAACGCCTAAGCAACTTAATATACATTTCTTGTGAAACCAGTGCTAAAGCATGCATAATGTTAACACTTCACCATCATTTGGTGAAAAACACAAAAAGACAGTATTCATTTGCTGCTGGGTTAGGTAAAAGACATCACTACACTAACTGATAGAAATTTTGCATAAAAATTGACATTTCCTAATTAAACAACTAGGACAGAATACAAGAACTTATTTTAGAATGACACCGCAGACTGTGATACTGTCTTTTACTTGCTAAGAACATTCTATTCAGGGATCCAAGAATTTCCGTAAATTCTTTCACTCAGCAATTGATTTCCATCTGCCCTGTTAAAAGATTAACCACCACCAGTCTTCTGCATTAAAAGCAAGTCTCACTCTTCTTGCACTGAGCAGACTGTTCAAATATTTACTTGCCATGGGACTGGTGAAAAGGTTATTCTTGGAACCCTGCTGTTTTCCCAAACCACTGCATTCACCTTGTTACTGGACCTGGCAATTTTAGGAGAGGTTTTTGGTTTCTTGTTTTGGGTTTGGTTTTTCTTGTGGGGTGGGTTTTTGGTTTTCTGGGGGGTTTTTTGGGGGTTTTTTGGTTTCGTTTTTTTTGGTTGGTTGGTTGGTTTTGGGTGGTTGTATTTTTGGTTTTTTTTTTTTAAACCTAGGGGACCACGGTACAGCGATACGTCACTCAATTACTACCTTATGATTGACAGTTCACACTGGAATCAAAGGTGAATTCATGGGAGTAGAGGTGAGATATCGTTAGGCAAGTCTACAAAGAGAGATAGATGGGCATTTATTCATCACTCTGAAGTGAAACTACTGCACAATATAATTACATTAACAGTATATATTTAATTGTAAGTTACATGTAATGCATCTCCAATAAGATAAATCATGAGGGCTCCAGGGATGTTAGTTTACAGTTCAGCAGTAGTTTCATGAATAATGCTAAATTAAGGTAAACAGGACCTCACTGGCACATTTTTCTCACCTTCTTGTAAGGAGCTTCAAGCATTGCTTCAATATCAATATCATCAGCCATTTTTCAGGACACCTGAAAGAAGAAGCAAAATCCACCTGTGATGGAAAATACTCTTGTGCTTTATATTTCAAAGGCTTTTGCTTAAGAGGCCATTGCTGCATTGGCTCAAATTCACAGGGCAGCGTCTCAGAAGACATTTCCAACAAGAACTGGAATGAAGCTTTGCTCAGTGAGATGATAAAAAACATGGCACAAAGCAATTATATCTGTGAACAACAACATGCTATTGAAGACAATTAGCCAGTGGAAAGCCCAGAGGTATTCCACCAATTTCTTTCAAAACAAAGAGCACAGACCATTTACAATACAGAAACACAGGTCTGGTGGCCATCTTGGGAAGCACTAGAGCTCGACCAAAGGACTCAAGAGAGACATGTAAAGAACACAGAACAAACATTCAGGCAAACCTGTTCACAGCGTCCTAGCATTTGCTACCATCACATTTACTGATCTGAAGACTTAAAGTGAACACTATGTTCCTTTAAGAAACATTGCGTCCTGCCTAATGTGGGCCACAGAAGCAGCAGTTACGATTCAAGCATTGCATACACAAGATCCATCCAATCTGGAACTTCAGGTTTCAGACAGAAAAGGTCACTGTGCCGTGTAACACTAGTCACCACAAACTTTTTTTTTTAATTGTTCCTCTTATTTTTTCAATGTCAACCCCCAATATAATTTTCTGTTTATTATACTCTGAATCCCTTTGACATTTGATTTCCTTTCCCTATGCAGATATGCTATTGAGAACCTCTCAAGACTCTCTGCATTACAGTAGAGACACTCAACTTCCTCAAATCTCTTAATGGAACACTTTCTCTCCTCTTTATTTCTTAAGCTCAAAAATGGCCAAGTCTCTAGATCCAAGTCCATCAGCCCAAGAGTAAAGATTTTGCTGCATGTCTGCCATAAAAATGGCTTTTTGATCACAGAGGTTAATTCTTGCACCTTTGTAACAGGCATTGCTGCAGAACTATGCGATCCAGAGGCTTGGCCAGCACAGTGAAATCGCTCCAACATTTCAAGATCCTTTAAGCTGTTCATTATACCAGAGCTGCACCACATGTAAGAATCAAGTCACTCCCCCACCCACATCAGACCATCACCCATTAACACAATCAACAACAAAACATAATCCTTTAGCCATATCAGAGCACTGAAAGTTCATACTCAATTACTTAACCAAGGCACACTAACCTTATTTTCAAGTTATTACCTCTTGGGCTATAGTGCTGTCAGAAATACAATCATCCTTAGTGTATGTGATATGGCTCAATTTTACTTTTTACTAGAGTATTTACATTCAGCTTTACAAGTCATCTACACACAGGCATATGATTTAATTCACCGCTGTTCTACCAGTATTTGGTATGAACAAGTACATCATTATGACTAAGGACCATGAAGAAGCACCAGACCAAATGCAGGATTTTACAAGAAAATTCCCACCAGTTCCCCCCATTTTTGCATGTGCAATTTAGTTAATATATCCAGCTACACCTGGGGTGGGATTTTTCACCCTGAAGAAGGGTGGCCAAAGGGGGCCATAAAAGGGACCACCAAATCATGAGTGGCATGGAAAAGTGAAGAGGGAATGACTATTGCTGCATTCACCCAAATAGTAAGAGTGAATGAACTATCATCCAGTGGGTTCAAAACAAAGGCCCTTATTCACACAGCATTAAGCCATGGGAATTCACTGTTACAGAGACCTGTGGATGCTAACAAAGAAAAAAAAAACCACATGCAGTGTTCAAAAAACCCAAAACAAAAAAGCACAAAAGTTTACAGAAAAAGCTTTTCATTAAACAAAGACATGCCTTGTGACCCTGAACCACAACTAGCTGACAACTAAGAGCGCACAGAGAAGTGTCACTCTACGATTGCCCTATGTTTCTATTTTCTTAGGCATTTGCTGTTTGTTGGCCACCATCACAGACAAGATCCCTGAGTTACATGGACCTTTGGTCTCACCCTGAGCAATCTGTGCCCTCTGTACCCTGCACAATACCATGTTTGCATCAGAATACCTTCTGTTCACATAACACAGACCTACTATCCACTCTGCAATTCATGTAATGCATATAATGATGCTACATATAAAGTTATTATTTTTAAAAAGTCACAAATAGGAGTCCTTATTCATTTCAAATTACTAGAAAATCATTATATTTTCACATCTCTTTCACTAAACACTGAAGAAGTTCAAAATAATTTTCATAGAAGCCTTTCAGCTCACTCAAAAAAAGATACGTATGCCCGATGTTTCTGTAGAGAGGAAAAAAACCACCCCAAACCAGAACAAACAAAACCCTAACAACAAAAACCCACCCAAAACACCAAAACAAACAAGGAATGAACTACACCTGAAATGCTGCAGGTCTGCAGGAAACCTAAAGGGACACGAAATTTACCACTACTGATCTAGCCACTATTTTGAAAGCGGATTCCATCGCTTTTTGCCATGTTATAGCTCATAAACGGAGTTTAGGAAGACCCTCTCCTCGAAATTACTTGGTTTGGAAATTCCAAGAAATGACAATTCCGCTCTTGCTTTGCAAGGAGCCTCCGGGAAAAGCATCAAGGAAGTTGAGGGAGAACGCCGACGCTTCAGGAGGGGAGCCCAGCGCCCGGCAGCACAGGCACCTCTGCCCAGCGGCTTTCCACCCGCCATCCTCCACACGCTCCCGGCGCGATCGCAACTACGCGGGTTCTCAAACAAACCGCTGCGTCCGAACCAAGCTGCCCCGTTCTGCCGGGGCTCCCAATCCGCTCCGGGAACCCCCCCCCCGCCCCCCAGGACCCCCCCCCCCCCCACAGCCCGGAGCCGCCCCCCCCCCCCGGCCGGGGGGCCGGAGCCCCCCGGCCGGGGGGCACAGCGCCCCGGGGGGACTCGGGGAGGGACAACGCCGCGGCGGGGACAGCCGGATCCGCCCGCTACGTGGCCGTAGAAACAACCAAACCCCACGCGGCCAGGCCGCGGTCTCGGGGCGGGGGCAGCCAGCCGGGCGCTCCGGCCCCAACAAGGCGCAAGGTGAGCACCTGCGGGGAGGCCGGCGGCGGCCCCCGAAGGCAAGGGACGGGACCACCCAGTCGGAGAGCGGCGACCATGGCGGCGGGAGGGTCGCGGGCCTCCCGGACCGCCCGCAGGCCGGGGCCACAGCGCTCCGAACCGGCCGGGCGGGGTCCGGCCCCGCGCCCGGCAGTTACCTGCGCCACGGGCGGGTGCTGTCCTTGTACGAGCGCCCGAGGTCCGGCGGCGACGGCTCCCGGTTCTGGCGCTGGCTGCGTTGATGGTGGGGGATGGGCCCAAGTGCTCGGGAACCCTCTCCAGGCGTCTAAACCTCAGGCAGACGGCGCCGCTCGGCCAGCCCCGGGGCGGCAGGCGGCGAGGGGCAGCGCGGCCGCGGCGGGTGGTCCCCGGACCCGGGCTGGGCCCCGGCTCTGGCACCAGCGGCTGCTCCCCGAAATGGCGCCCGCCGCGTCTCGCTGCTGGCAGGCTGGGCGCGCGGCACGGGGGCGTCTAGCGCCCGGCGCAGGGGCTCTCGCGAGACGTAGGGCCAGACAAGGCCCCGCGCGCCAGCGCCCGCCGCCTCTCGCGAGACATTGCGCCCGGAAGGGGCAGCCCAAACGCTCGCGAGACTTGGGCCGAAGGGAGGGGACTGTCACGCGCTCTCGCGAGAGCTGGCACGCCCGCCAGGGGCGCGGCGGAGGGGTCAAAGGTCACCGGAGGGGCTCACTGTTGGCCCCGACGCCCCGGGCTCGGCCCGGCCGCGGGCGACCCCCCCCCCGGAGGGCTGACGTGCCGCGGCCTTGCCCAGGCCTGGCTCCGGCTCCGGCTCCTGGGCGGCCGCGCGGGGCTCCGGGCGCCGTCCCGCAGGCGGAGCAGGGCGGCAGGTGCCTCTTGTGCCCGAGAAGCCAAGGCCGACCTGCGCTGTGGTCAGGCGGCATGCCTGCGGGCTGGGAGCCCCCGTCCCTTTTTTGGCTGGGGAACAGCTGCGTCCCGGATCCTTCAGGGCAGGAGCCCCAGCACCAAGCCCTGGGGCCTGAAGGGAGCCCTGCCACGGTCCCTTGCTTTCCAGCAGACCTGTCGCAGCTCCTCAGCTCCCCAGGTTTTGTTCTGTCGTATGCTCTGCCCTGGCTGTGCCCGGGGGTCTTGCCTGGGTTGGGTGTATTTGCTATGGAAAGTGTTGGGGTTTTCCCCTTCTCGAGTGGTTTTCTAGTCTCTTCAGTCCAAAAGCTGTGTTAGCTCTCCAGGTGCCTATTGCACCACATGGTTGGTGGGATAACAAGCGTGTATCCTCTGCAGACAGGCCATTTTAACATCTGTGTCCAGGCTTCTGCCTGCATTTGTTACATCAAATAACTTTATGCTTGCTTTAAAAGAGAACTAACACCTTTTTTGAGCTCCCAGTTTACCCTTACGCTAATGTTTCCAGTGTAAGCACAACATCTTGGGTGGCAGTGCCAAGCGAGAATCATCTTGGGGATCTCGTGCCGGAGGAGGAAAGACCATTGCCTTTTCGTCAGGTGAAAAGAACTGAACTGTTCTGACAAACGCACAGTGTGTGTAAGTCATGTCCAGGTCCAGTGAAGTTGTCTTCCTTCACAGTTGGTTCTTCTGATGTGAGGATTTGACAGCATCTGTGCTGTCACCTTCTTCCCTTTGCTTGGGGTCTTGACAGGATTCAGTAAGTTTAAGAGTAACAGCACCTGAAGTTGTTACAGCCATACCCTGCTGTCGGGCCACTGCTGTCTGACAGCCTTTTAGCCACTGCAGTCCCCGGCATAACTTAAATTGTCAATGACCTGGCGTTCTGGTGTGGCTTCTGGCCCAAGCCCCTGCAGATCGCTGGAGCCTTGAAGCTGAATGGTTTAACTGAGAAAGTAAGTAGTGCTTTATGAAACAAAAGCCGCTTGTCTCATTAACAGTGCTTTGTTTCCCCTTGGAGCCCACAAAACAGCTCGTTTGTATTTAAATCTGATAACACAAAGTAAGTTTTGGCCAATTGCTCAACACAGAGTGGGTTTCCTGACGAAGTCAGCACAAGATAAGCAGCAATGGCTGGGGGTTTAGGTTATTTCTTTTTTGTCCTATGACACAGAAATGATGTGAAGAGAAGTTCTAACCAAAATTTGCCTCCTGAAATGGTAATTTTGCTGTTACATATAGAAATACTTTACTAGCCAATTAAGGTAGAAGAACTCAGGCCCACAGATTTGCAAATGAGAAACTCCTAGGCTACTGTGTTATTTAATGTTATTTCTAACAAAGTTCCTGAAATGTTAACAGCCTAAAAAGATCCTGAAGCTCTTTCACAAAGTTTACAAGTCTTTCTAAACCAAACTGGTCAACTTAATTGAGTTTGTGACATTTAGGAAAAATGAGCTGTTTAAAAACTTAAAAAAACATTACTGTAATGGGTCTATTCCAAGCTAATCAGGTTGGTTCTAGGCAAAATGAATCATTTTCTCACGGACAAAATGAGGTTTATTGTGGTTGTACCCGTAGCACGGCACTGGCTGCGTGCCCCTCACCCCACTGCTGTTGCTTGCTCATTAGCGCTGCTCCCAGTCAGCCATCCGAAGGTCAGGTCTAACCAGCCTGTGTTCCTTGTTCCCTCATCATGAGCGCAACTTCAGCGTGTGCTGAGGCTCATGTTGGCGGATTTCTCTGAGGGTTTTTCTCTCCCATTGTTTGCCAGGCTCTGGAAGGAGGCCACAGAGTGTCTTTTTTTGTCTACTCCACTAGCACACCCGTCACCCTTGGCTGGTGCCTGGGAGGAAGGATGAACCCAACAGATGTAGGGCTAGGTACTTACAGACTGGGTCGGGTGGCTAATGGGGGACCTCGACTGGCAAGCAGCTGCAAAAGCTCCGTGCCCACCCCCGGCACTGGCCCTGGTGTGTCGCAGTGCTGCCCCGACTGATCAGCTGCAGATGTTCAGCCCTGTGGGGCTGTTGATGCGGTCACTACACGCTTGGCTGGATTCAGCTCTGGGGCTGGTGGGAAGATACCACTAACACATGTCCAAACAAGTTTTCCTGTTTCTGGAATGGCTTGATCCATAGGCAAGACTGGCTCTCACTGCAGTGCTGAGGGGGATGCCAGCCGTCACTGGTGTTGCTTCATTGTCCCTGACTCTGCCAGGAGCGCCAGGGCATTCAATCACTGGACATCCCTGGGAGGATGTGGAGGGTCTGGCGTGGGAGTGGGAGTCGTTCGTGTTACCCCGCGCTGCGGATGGTGGTGGGGATCTCGCGGAGTTGACAAATAAAAGGACGGTGCGAAAATCAGAAAACGTACGCCCTTCCCACACCGGGAGTCGAACCCGGGCCGCCTGGGTGAAAACCAGGAATCCTAACCGCTAGACCATGTGGGACTGGTCCGTCGCTGTGTGTGCCGCGCTGCGTGCTGTCTACGCCGTCCGCTGCCTGTGCTGCCTGTGCTGCCTCCTGCTTGCGCCGCCTGCTGCCTGCTCCGCCTGCCCGCGCTGCCCGCACCACTGTCCGCATGCCCGCCCGCTGCCCAGGCTCCGGGCAGCCCCCCCGAGCAGCCGCCGTGGAGGCTGCGCCGGGCGCGTTTCCCCGTGCCTGAACCCCGGAAGGAACCCCCCAGCGCGGGGCTGCCGGTAGGGTCCCCCTCAGCCGGTGGCCTGGAGCGGGTGGTGGGAATGCAGACACGGGCTGCGAGTGGAGGAGTTGGGCTGCCGACACCTCACCAAGGTACAGGGGAGCTTTGGCACCAAGTGAGCAAGGCTGATCTGCAAAACCCGGCAAAATTTAGGGTCATCCTTCCCCAAGTCATTACAATTCTCTTAGTTAAAAGATGGGGGTGGAGGCTGACAAAACTGAAGAAGGAAATGACAGATGGGAGGTTGAACAAATGAAATCCGGTCTAAAAAGGTACAGAAACTGGGTAACAGCCACAAATGTGCTTCTATACAAATTCTAGCAATGAAAAAATAAGGCGGAACAGCTGGACTACCCAGTTTTGACTGAGAACAACCTTATCAGGAACTGGTGTGAGGCAGATGATCAGTGGAACTTTGCAATAGCAGGGTACAGATTATACAGGGAGAACCTGTGTCTCCATGTGCCTGAACAGTTTTCATCTTCCAACATGTAACACTGAACCCCTATAGTTAGGAAATTCACCCCTAAATAGGCAAAGGGGAGTATTACGACTACTGTAGTGAACAGCCTTCAAAAACGGTGGTGGCAACAGTGATATATTTAGATCAGAGAGGCTGCCGAGGCAGAAAACATCATCATAATGCAATCATAATCTCCAGTTACCTCCACATTGAGTGAGTAGATGTCACATCAGCATCTGAGGTAGTTGCTACATTTTAGATACCACAAAGGCTTGATTTTTGAAGCAGCTGGTTGGAGGACACAAAAGAAGCGGCGGGGTTTTAGTGCTGAGATGTGCAAGGGCCTTCATTCAGAACCGTGCTATTAAAAAAGCTATGTGTAAGAGTGAGTATAACGTATTCTATCTGATATCATTAAAAGAACAACAGCAACAAAGACATTTCTCCCAAAAGAGCTTATTAAAAAACTAATAAGCCAACAGGATAACATGCTTGTAAGAAGCATGGAGATTGCTAAAATGGCTCAGAACAGTTTATATCACCGGGAGGAAAAAGACTAACAGAAAGAATGATAAAAGGAATTTCCGGGGGAAAAAAAACCAGGATGGGATGGCTACAAAGCATGGTAAAGAAAGCTATTGAAATATTAAATTAGAAATAAAATGCCCTTCAAGATGTGAAGCCAGTGCAGACAATGCCCACATGACAGCAGAGAAGGTCCTGAATAGGTCCCAAGGTGTCAAATGGATCTGACAGTACCTGCACAAGGTAGACCTTAGCAGATCCCATTTCCTCACATGGATCCCAGCTGCAGCCCACTGGCCTACACAAAGTTGCCATGGTCTGTGCTAAGGACGTGGGGAGGGACTGGCTGCCAGTCAGAGGTCCCTGCTTTTTTGGCAGGAGATGATTGCAGTCTGTCTCCATGAGATGAGGGGCAATTTGCTCTCTAAGGGCTTGCACCACTGGTGGCGAGATATGAGCTTCTCCCATGCATCAACCTGCCTGTCCTCAGCTTCTCTTCCAGTCTCAGCACTGAATGATGCTCCTTCTCCTTCCAGAAGCTCTGGGGAGCTGCCAAGAGAAGGAGCAGCAGTGCCAGCACTTACACCCCTCCACCTCTGCTTGCCCAGGAATTGTGTGTGAGGGAAGGTCTCCCTTTATTGACCACTCCTGGGGATCAGGGCACTTCTGGCTTCATTTAGAGGCAGACTTTTGGCTTCATTTAGATTGACCATGCTCATGCTATTACTGTATCTGCCCATGTAGCTGTTCTCAGGGCCCCAAGCCCTTATCTCTCTGCAGCCTCACCTGGGGCTTGCACCCCAGCCCTGCCCGGGAGCCCTAGTTCAGATCAGCCCTGGGCCCTCAGTCCCCATCTGAGCTGTGCTGGTGGTGTGCTTGGCTCCAGTGCCCTCCCCAGCCTAGCTCCCGGCTCACCGGCCCTGACTGCCTGGCCTGGCCTCGTCTCCAACCCCTGATTCCCACAGGCTGCCCAACAGTCTGGAGTCCGGGCTGCCCCTCAGGACCGCTCTGGCACAGTGGGGCTGACCATGGCCTCCTACAGATGTGCTTGTCATGGGGGATTACCCGGGGTTTGCATCAGGTGGTCCCCTGAGATGCTGCTCAGGCCTAAGCCCAAGAATTTCCTCTCTCCTCTAACAACAGGTATTCACAAAGGGTGGCCACGGCGGTTCTTGGACAGAGATGCACGCGCTCAGGTTGTCAGCACCCAGCCTGTGTGCACAGCACACATGTTAAAATACAAGAACCTGTTTGATGAGTTGGTCTGCTTAGCAGGTACCCAAGATGTTTAAAAAACTAGCAAAGAACAGCTTTCAAAGTGGTTTTCCTAAAACAGAATACCTGGATGGTGGGAGGAACCAAGCTTGCCTGACAGTCCATGCAGCAAATGCAAACAGGGACGTTTGGCATTGCCACACTGGCAACCACTGATTCAGAAGCTTAACCTCTCCCTGCGGTTACGTGGTAGAGCAAAGAACTTGCTGCCATTCCCACTGACTTCAGCAGGAGCATGGCTGGTCCTCAAACCCTTGACTGTATGAGAAAGGATAAAAGATAAAGAGTAATAAACCACTTCCTGCACTCTACAGAAGTTCTTGTTACCAGTTTGTATTAGTAAGCAGGTGGTGTGCAGGCAGAACTCAAGACACTGTCTGAAGGCAAAAGGGGTTAAGTTTTAAAAAATCAAATCTGTATTATTTCACTGAAATAATGTGGTGAGCAACAGCAACCTGCAGATATTTCAGCTGGGGACATCTATAAACAACAAAATGGAGCATTTTTTTGTGTGATAGTGTGGTGTGTTGGCCTTGGCTGGATGCCAGGTGCCACCAAGCCGCTCTATGGCTCCCCTCTTCAGCAGGACAGGCAGGGAGAGAATGAGATGGAAAAGAAAGCAAACTCATGGGTCAAGGTAAAGGCAGTTTAATAAAAAAAAAGCAAAAGCAAAGGCTGTGCACAGTAGCAAAAGGAAAACAAGATTTTATTCTCTACTTCCCATCAGCAGGTGATGTCCAGCCACTTCCCAGGAAGCAGGGCTTCAGTACAAATAGTTGTTGCTCCGGAAGACAAAACATCATAAAAGACGAATGCCCCCCCTGCTCTTGCTGTTCCCCTAGTTTTTATATCTGAGCTGACATCATATGGTATGGAACATCCCTTTGGTTGGTTTGGGTCAGGTGTCTTGGCTACATCCCCTCCCAAGATCTTGCCCCCTTCCAACCCACTGGGGAGGGGGGGGGAGGAGGGGGGGACGACGACACATGAATACTGGAGACACAGCCTTGATGCTGTTAGAGCACTGCTCAGCAGTAGCCAAAACATTGTTGTGTTATCAACCCCTTTCTGCATACCAATAGAAAGCACAGCCCTATGCAGCTCAATACAGATAGTTAAGAACAGGAATAATGGGATGAAGCTGAGAAAACTTAGGTAGATTATAATGCAAAACACCCTGATAGGATCTCAGATACATGCCTGAATGATCGCCCCAGGAGACAACAAGGCCAGCAAGAAATGCCCCCAGAAGAGCCTCTGCACTAGTGAGGAACGGCATAGGTGACCTCGCAAATCCCTGTCTGTCTTTAACTCTGGAGTCCTGTCTGTGGCACTTTCCTTCCAGGTTCCTACAGAAACAGGGATTCAATTAATTTGTCAAAGCTTGCAAGAAAAAAACATCAGACTGCAGGATTAGCTTGAGGAGTTACTAGTTCTGTCTGTGGCTAAAAAATAAACTCTGTTCTTGGCAAGTACCTACAACAATATTACATTGTCTGGCACAAACAGCCAAGCCAGGCGGGTCAGGCGGGAGAGGGAGCAGGGAGTTACAGTGAGACGGGACAGCTGTGTCACCACCGCTCACGCTGCTGTTCAGGTGCACATGGCGGTGCCAGCTCAGTCTCATGTCATCAGCCTTAGCCACCCACCTCTCGGCAAGTGTCCTCTAATCTGGGCAGCCATCCCCCAACCCAAGGCAGCTGGCAGTGGGACTCACGTAGCCAACCCACACACAGTTTCATCTTTTCCAGTGTGTAACAGCTCCTGTGGGGGAGAGAGCCCCATTGCCCAGCTCATGCGTTTGGACCAATCGCTAAATCCTTAGAGGATGTGGATTGAAAGCAGCAGAACAGAACCCTTACCAGACACAAAGAGGTGTGAGAGGCTGTGACAGAGAGGAATTCCCTCGGGAACCTGTAACTGATCTGGTGGCAGGGACACATCCACTTTATTTTGGGGAATTTTTGTCCCATGGGAAATTTGAAGCAAGGCAAGCAAACCTCTGCTGTGGACATTTTCCTGACCTTCATTGCCAGCAGCCTCAGAGTTCAGCTCATAGTAAGTGACCTGGGAGCATGGGCTTCCCTTCCTGTGCTTGCTTAGCTTTGGGACAAAGACTTCCCCGGACAGCAGAGTTGATCTCCCAGTTCACAAGAGACATTCCCACCTCCACCTTCCTCCTCTGTTCTTCTCTCCTCCTGGCCCATTCTGGTGTGTGGGTCTGCTCCTCATCCTCGTCCCAGTGCTTGCCTGATCATCCACTGGGCCAGTTCAGGTTACTAGCCTGGAAAAACACCACTCACTTCTGTGTTGTGGCAGTTTAATGAGCTGTTGTGGTTCACCCAGGCTCAAGATGAATGCCAGAACCAAGACCCAGAGCAGCAGGAGGAGCAGGATACGATGCATGAGGAGCCCTCAGCTCAGTTCAGCCATCTCACCCACTGCACCCTTCCTTCCCCTCTAAGGGCTTGTAATCATTGTACCTGATGCCTTTCCCCTCTCTGCAGCTCCCCTCTAAAAAGGCAGAGCTGTCCTTTGCTGTAGGGACCAGGAACCCCTGCTAGAGCTCATCCTTTAGCTTTGTCAGCAGCCAGGGAGCCACGGTAGCAGGGAAGATGGCAGAAACCTCTGCTGTATGTTTTTAGTCACAATCTGTTTTAGAAAGCAGGAGGGGAAACAAAGAGCATTTGCTGCTCCATCTGTTTCCGTGTCCCATGCTGGTTGGGTTCCAGCCAGCTGCTGCCATTGCCAATTGGTAATGCAATAGCATGACTGCTTACTTTGCAAGGTTGTTAAAGACAGTAAGATGGAAAAAATTGGGACAGGATGATTTTAAAAAAGCCCCATTTCAGAACATCTGGCTTGTTATATAAATTTACATCATGCCCACTATTAAAAAACCTGCTGATTGCTGCTTAAAACCACGTATTTTTACAAATGGCCAAATATCTCCAGCTCAGTCTTTCCAAAGGACAGTCCTGGGCTATTCAATACCTTCAGTCAGCTTCAAAACACAGAGAGGGTTAACTAAGAATGGGGATGTTTTTTCTTTCCCTCGTACACGCTAATACCATTTGTCGGAGAGGACTCTCACAGCGCACAGTCCAGAGAACCTCAGCCAGACACTCCTGCATCCAGCTCAGCCTGGTCCCATTCAATAAGGTATTCGAGACATTTGATACAAGACGTCTGTGCTCTGAAATAATGGAGAATTCCCCACATCTGCCTGCCCAGCTCGAACCTCAAGCACCTTGACAGATGTGTTGACCAGAAGGGACCTTTGGAGGGCGTTAGCCCAAACTCTTGCTTGAAGTGAGACCATCACCAACACTAGATCAGGTCAACCATGGCTTTGCATAGACAAACCTTGAAAATCTCCAAGGATTGAGATCCCGTCACCCTTGTGGGTGAACTGTACCCCCAGGTCAACCTAGCACTTTATCTTGTTTCCTGTTGCAAGAAAGAGCTGCCCACAGTGAGAAATCCCACATGCGGGCGCTCACAGTGGTAGCTTGGTAGTAGTTTGACCTATTTAGCATACGGCTTCCACAGTACAGAACTTTTTCTGGTATTATTGGCTCCTTCAGTACAAGAGTGCACAGAGCTGCTCCTGCTCCCCCCACCCAGCCACAGGGGCTCACAGTGCCGGGTGTAGCAGGTGAGGTGACAGGTGAGCTGGAGACGAGGTGACAGCATGGCAGTGCTGTACCCACCGTGCAAGAGGAGCAGAACAGGTTCGGTGATGGTAACCAAGGTCAGCCACAGCCAAGTGATTGCTGACCCAGCTGGTGGGTTGGGGTCAGCAAGGTGCCAGGCCTGGCACAAGCTTCAGTGGAACACAGCTCAGGCAGCTGAGAGTAAGGACCTGAGCTTTGATGGCAGCTCCTGAGCTGGGCAGGGAGCCCCTCATGAAGCATCTCCCAGCTCATCCTCCCACTGCTGGTGCCCTGGAAGGCTGATCCAATGTTGCAGCTGCACCGGGTCAGTGCTGGCTGTAAGCCCAGACACCCAAACCTTGCCAAGCATTTTAGGCGTCTGCTCCCAGTATTACCAGTCTCTCCTCAACACAGGGTTTGTTCACACCTGACTGGAACTATCTCTCCCCCCTTGCTGTATATGGAGACACTTACTGTGGGGCTGGTACTGGGCTGGGCTGGTTCCAGGCTGTGCAGTCCAGTTCATTAACAGAGGCAGAGCAAGGGCAGTGCCCACTGGCCCAGACCTCTGGAGCAACGTGCTGGCTGTGCTCACAGCTGTAACACATCTGCCTGGGCATTGCCCCATCTCCCCAGCTCAGCACGTGAGGGCAGGGCAGCTGCAGTTGAGCTTTCCTTACCTTTAGCATCACCAGTTCTTCCACACCCGTGGATGAGGAAGACCCCTCATGCAAGGTTTTCTACCTGCCATTTCCTGACATGGAGTGTGTGCACAAGTACAAACGTCCATCAACTGAGCAGCTTCATGGAAGGGGGGTAGGTGTACAACTCCAGATACAGTTTCTTCCACCTGGGAACAGCATCTGAAGAAGTCATTCGAGCGTGATCTCAGGGAGCTGGCTCCTTTGGCAGTTCTTCAGTGACAGTTAACAGGAAATATCTTTCAGCCAAGAACAGGCAGCAAGGGGATACTTTGGCCTGGAAACATTGATCATACATCTCTTAATTCATCTTACAGTGATCTAGTGTCCACAGCCTCGCAGTTCATGAAGGCTGTTTCTTCTTGTAGGCAGTGTGGTTTTGTTATTAGCAAAAGAGCCAGGGTTTATAACCCTCTGTTCTCAGAGACACTGCAATGTCTTTGCCATGCTCTCAAAAACTGTCCAGATGCTTCATATTCACCTCCTGCTGCCATCTTTGGTGTATTGATGGCAGGCATCATGACTGACGGGCTTGATCTCTCACTGTGTGTCACAGAGTGTCCCACCTCTCTGGAGGAGGACCTCCTTGTGTTATTGTACCAGGTACCACTAGTAGAAGTTTTCCTCAGCCCATGACTGCCTGAGCTGTGAAAGCCTCTGAAAAAGTCACTGCAGAGGTCCCAATAAAAGAAGCTTTTCCCTTAGCTGCTTCATTTTTCCCCTCTGGGATTTCTCACTCCCTCCCTGAGTCACTGGTGTCAGCAGAGCTCACGTCCACCAGTGCTCCCTGGATCTCCTGAAGAGGTGGACCCTGGTCTGGCAGCTTTGCACCTGTGTGCAAGTCACTGCCTCACAACCATCTATTGTGCCTGGTAATTGAGCCCCCTTTCACCCAGCTTTCCTCTTCCAGCAGTGGGGATCTCTGCTTCCAAGAGTGTCCGTGGTGCCAACAGGTATGTGACCATCCTCTGGTGGGGAGGTTCTGCCTTCATGGTGGTTTCCTTGCTCTTCATTTTGATGCTCTCCTGCTGCATGACTTTGTGCAAGACAGGACAGGGCTGCTAGCCCATGAGTAGGACTGATCTGAGATGTCATCTCTGTGTGTCCTCTGTCCTTCCGTGCCTCCAGCTCACTTGCTTTGGCCTCAAGAGAGAGGGGATCTCTTAGTGCGCTGTGTGCAGAATCAAGTCCCAAAGAGTTTTAGCCGCAGTGGCTAAGCAATGAAGTTACAGGTTCTAGCAAGCCTGCCAGAGGCGTAGGTTAAACACAGCCTACACATTATCATCAAACCCTGAAATATGCACAATAAAATGAGAACATCGCAGAAAAAAATGAATGCTTGTCTGGTCCCTCCTGCAGCCAACTTCCCATGTACTGTGTCCAGTCACTCATTCGGCGGGGGGGACCTGAAGCTGGGGTTCTTGCAACATGCCATCTCCCCAGCTTCTATTTTCAGTCTCTCCAAAGGCTCTTGCTAGCACAGCAACGTCCATCAGGCTGTTAAAGTTTTTATACACCAAGTCTGTATCTACAAGAGCCATTAAACAGATGCTGTCAGGCTCCTATAACCATTTTCCCCATATCGCTGTTTTCCGCAGAGGACAGGTATAGCTTTTTTTGGCAAGGGCAAATGATATCTGCATCTCCACAAGGAAAGCTGCCAATTTAACCATGTTAGAGATACACCAGCAAACTTTTGTTTCCAATGCAGACCTGGTTGTCTATGTCTCGGGGCCCAAGCTTTGCAGCCCCTCCTCTGCCCGCTCTCCTGCAGCACCGCAAGCATCTCCAGCAGCTTTGCAGCCCCCGTGGGGGCCCAGCTCTCCGCTGGCCCCCGCTGCATGGACATCCCCCCCAGTAAGCACAATGCAGCTGCATGTCCAGCCAGTGAGCAGAGCGGCCATGATCTCACTGTCTCTCTATTTGTTATTTAAAAGTGCAGTGGGACTTTTGCATGAATGTGTTCAGATTAAGTTACTCTGAAGTTCTTCAGCAGTGCCAAAATGCCGTCTGCAAGAGAGCACCACTCTGTGCAGGGACCTCATCTGCTGGCTCGCCCAGGGTGATTAATAAGCCAAACAGACTCATTTCTGACTGTAGCAGACATTTGCTGCATTGGTGTGATACGGGCCAAAAATCACTCTGTTACTGGCAAAATCCACCAAGTATCTGCCAAGTCTTGCACCCCCAGTTAGAGGGCTCTGAGACATCCAGGCAGCTCAACGCCCAGGATTTGCCTCCACATAGGGCTGTTCCTATTCTGGAATAACAGGACCCCATACAAAATCTGTTGGGAGCAGTGCCTCATTGCAGCAGTCACTGGGATAGCAGGGGCTCTGCTGTGCCACCATGCCAAGTGACGTACTCCAAACTGGTGGCTGACAGAAGCTGATCTAGGGAGCTGACCTTTAGTGCACAGCTTGTTTGTTCAAACTACTCATGCTGGTTGAGGAGCAGGGCTCTACCTTTTCCCAAGGCCTCTGAGTTGCTGTTCATATGCTCATGGTTGATTCATGCATGTGCGGGGGACACACCACACCTGGTCTTCCTGCACAGAAAGTCCCCCAAATCTGCCCAAAATTCCCGGGGCAAAAAAGAGGACATGTCTGGGCAAACCCAGATATGTGGCAGCCTTACACCATGGGCTGATGCAAGGCTCATCATCCCACCATGTGCCCTTGCAGGGACAGCCCGGAATCCAGTGCAGATGAAGTCATTTTCCTCTCCCGATGCCCCAGACTGGTTCAACTTGCTGAAGTCCCACTTTCCATCCCTGCTCTTGGAGGACATCAGGAATAACAGAGGGCAGAGCAGGGCCACGGAAGCACCATGTGCCGTGGGGGCAGCTGCCTGTCTGGACACCCCCTGCCAGCTCCGGGCAGTGTTGGGGACACTCATCATGGGGACAAATGATTTACTGGGACAGCGGTGATCCAGGAGCAAGCACAGGCTACATATGGGACCCGCACGAACCACAGTCTCCAGGCAGTCTTGTGCCCCTAAAGCAGGGAGGCAGGTGTGTGACCCTCCGGCGCTCCCGAGAGCCCCATGCCACCCATGATGGATGGGTACAGCTCTGGCCGCTAACCACGACTGTCCTCACAAACTGGGTCACGACAGCCGACCGTGGCCATTGACCTGTAGCTCAAATAATGCTTCAGCTTCTATAAAATCGAGGTCCTGGCTCCGCTTCCCCCCTCCTCATTTCTACCCCTCGGGCCGGGCAGGGGCAGGCGCCGGGACAGGGACTTGAAGGAGGCAGGGGCCCGGCGGGCTTGGGAGGGCCCCAGAACGGCCGCCGCCGCCAGGGGCTGCCCTCGCCCCGCGGCCCCGCCGCTGCAGCCGGCCCCGGCCGCCCGCGGCCCCCCACCGCGCGCCCCCCCGGCGGCGGGCGAGCGGGCGGAGAGGTGAGTGCGGCTGCTGCGCACCTGTTGAGGCGGGCGGGAGGCCCCGCCGGGGCCGGGGCCGGTCCGCAATCCCGGTCCAGTCCGAGCCGGGCGGCCAACTTGTGCGGGGAGCTGCTGTCCCGCCGCCGCTCCCCCGGCCGCCTTCCTCCCCCGGTGCTGGCCTGTCTGCGGGGGGAAACTCCGGCAGCCGCCCGGCTCTACCAGACCGGCGCCGCGCGAGGCCCGGCTCCTGCTGGGGCGCGGTGACCGCTGCCAGGACCGGGCTCTTCCCAGCTTCCGAGCGAGGCCCCAAGTTTCACCGAACTGAGCTGGCCTGACCCTGACCCAGAGCCCCCCGTCCTGCCAGGGCCTTGGGGTCTGGCTGAGCAGCAGCATCGCCCTCCCCGCAGGCTGTGCTGGGCTCTGCCGGGTGCCCTCGCGCTTCTGAAGACAGGCAGTTAATCAGAAGCACCCTCTGATTTTGTACATGTTTCAGACCAGGCTCACAGGCTTTGGAGCAGGTTGCGTGCATAGGCTGCTCTCCGTCGCTTCAAAAACCAAACACGATTACAAAATTACAATGTTGTCCTGGTCAAGCAGAGGAATGGCTGTTGCACTCGGTTTGCTGGAGAGGGGTGACCGGGAGAGGGTTCACTCCCTGCCTGGAAGCGGGGAGGGAGCCAGGATCACCTGTTGGCAGTGAAAATGGAGGGCCAGGTAGCCAGGCCAGTTTCCCAGGCTGCATCCTGCTTCCGACAAACACGGGCGGATTTTATGGCTCCTCTGAATAACCCCATTCAGGGAGAATTCCTGCTGATCGCTCTGTGCCTCAGCTCGTCGGCCAGAAGTGGTTGAATTAAGTTTGGCTCTTCTGGGAGGAAGGTACGGAGCCTGGCAGAAGCACTGTTGTGTGTGTTGTCTCGTGTCCTGTGCCCCCCCGTCCCCCCTCCCCCGCCGTGGCTGATGCCAGTTGCTGTTGTGCTGGTTTTTTTCATCCTAGATGAAAAGCTCAGAATGATTTAACATTCCTGTGAGCGGGGCTCTCCCCAGGGGCACCAGATTTCAGCTGGCTTCTCACATTCTCTTTGTCTGGGGGAGAAGAGGGAGGGCTGTGCTGGCATTTTGCCCGGTACCTCAGTGACGGTGCAAGGTGTTTGGAATACTTTTTTTTTTTTTTTACTTCTCTTGCATTTGAAGTTGTTGTTTGGGGTTTTTTTTCCCTTCTGTCTCTTCTGCATCCTCTCCAGCAGAACGCAGTTTGAGTTAGTCCGCAAGAAGGAGTGTGTTGGGAAGGGGTAGCAAATCCCCTTGAGAGTGGATGCAGAATACCAGAATTCATCCAGAGCAAAATGATTGGCACAGAAGCATGCTCTCGATCTGCCAGTAGCTCGTAGCGGCTGTTTCTGCCTCCTTGCTTGAGACAGCCAAGGGCACTCGTCGCTCAGGTGTCGAGGTTGCAGGTTGCTTGCTTCAGGGGATAAGCTAGGAAACCTGACAAAGCCACGTAGATTTGGGGCTATTGTTCCACCAGCCAGTGCAGAGGAATACAGAGCTTCTTGCGCTGGATTTCAGCATAATTTTTCCAGCGTAATATCTCCACTGGCTATCTCTTTGGTGCTTTTTGACTTTGGTGTCGGTTGGGTTGATGAGACGGCTCTTTCCGACCAGTCGGATGGAGGCTGTTTGGAGTGAGGCTGAGATCACAGTGGATTTTAGGAATGCAGATTTTGAAGCCAGGTTTTTGGTCAGATAGTTCACATGCCTTCTGTATTCACAACAGGTTTGCTTAGCTGAAACAGATGTCCTGGCCTTAGCTGGGAGCACGTGAGCTACAGGGAGATCTAAGGATGCTGGCCTGGTGCATTTTGTAATCAAGAGAATGTTATTGTCATCCTTGCGATGCAAAAGGCTGCTTTCGGCCTGACCGTTACTGGATCCGCAGCTGAAAACCTTATGAGAGGCTTGCACATTTAATGTGCCAGCAAGACACACAGAACCTGGTTCACTGAATGCCCCCCTGCTTTAGGGGCACAAAAGGCAAATGCCTCCCATTCCACTGATTTATTTGATCTTGAGAAAAATGTTATGTGCCATGGTGCAAAGATGAGAGGAGAGACTGAGACTCCTGTAGTGAACTGCCGAACGGGTAAGAAAAATCTTGCAGATTTCAGTGTATTTGTGTCTGAGCTTTGAGGCATTTCTTTTAATCAATCCTGCCGCTCTTTTGGGGTTGGCTTCATAGGACTGGGGCAACTGCCTGATGGCAACCAGAGAACAGTGGGGTCTTTTCCCATAGAGCCGTGGAGGAAGAACGAGTAGCATCATTGAGGGACTGTGGGAAGGATTGCTTTAAAGGAATCGCTTCTGTAATTAAAGATAAAAAAGCGTAAACTGCTGTAGGGTTTTTGCTTTTTGGCCCATGAGGGTGTGGGGGTTTGGTCGTGTGTGTGTCCCCAGTGGTGCAGTGTAATAAATATTCATGTTGATGAACCCTTTCTTTGAAGTTGCAAAAGGATGTGTTGTATCTGTATTTCTTGATAAGTAAGAGTACTGCTTGGCTGCCATTTTAGCTATGGAGAAGAAAGCTGTTCAGTTAGGACTCACTGTTTTAGCGGCATGTTTTTGGCTGTTTAATTCAAACAGCCTTGGGATGTGAGCAGAGGGAGATCCTCCAGCCTGTGTCAGAAGTCCTGGGGATTGCTGAAGTCCTGTTAGCTGGGTGGGTGGAAGGACTGGGGATGTGCTTGTTCAGTGGGAAGTCTGCTGGTCTGGCTGGCCATTTTAATTTGATTAATGTGTAAAGGATTCGCGTGCTTTATGTTCTGATGACGATGAAGACTCTTAATTCTCTTACTGAATCTCAGTATGTTGAGTACGAGTTCATTGCATATAGTTAATTCAGATTAATTCGGGCTTTAATTTGTCTTTGCTGGATACTAGTTTCTGTGTTTTATCAGAAGCTTTAATTCACAGGAGCAAGTGAAAACTTTCATGCTTTGTCAGCCTGCCCTGGAGCTGCTGACAGACTCCTTGTGTCTGAACTCAGCCATAGCTTTGTAGCAAAGGGGTCTTCTGGTTTTGGCAGGGCATCTGAACCTCCCACTGTTCCTCGGCACAGAGCCCCCCACATCCTCAGAACTGGGTCCATGTGCGCTGTTCTCTTTACTCTCTTCTTAATTGGCTTAAATAAGGCCAAGAATAAAGGTCCTCTCTAGCTAGCTGTGACGGCAGGACAAGCTTCTGCTCACAGCAGGTTGTCCTGCTCTTGTCTGCTGGATGAGCCTATCCTGGATGGGCATTGTTAACTCACTTCACAGTAAATGAGCTGGGGTAGCAAAGGTCTCTGCTCTCCGACCTAAGTGCAGGTGGGAGAGGTTATTGGCAGCCCGAGCTCAGCCACGCACTCCTGGTGTCATCCGTGCTCATCTGAATGTGCTGCTGGAGCTATCGGTGAGCTTGCCAGGGCAGTTTCCTTGGAATGAAATGCTTTAGGAGTAAAAGATGGATTGGCTTTAAGTGAAACCAGGAGTGTGTTTTTGCTTCAGTAGCTCTGCTGGCAGGGGCAGAAGAGAGGTGACAAGGTGGTTATCCTGTCCACCGTCGCTGCTGTATTCTTTTGAAGGTGCTCCCATCAGCAGACCCAGCTAGCTCTCAAGGTGCAGTCGTGCCTTCAGTTAGTGTTTGACTCTATGCAGATAAAGCCTGGTCCTTGGGAAATGCCTTCAGACCCACCAGAGCCTTTTGATCAACCTAATCAGAAGTTCAAAGGAAAGGAGCACCATTTCCTCCTTCCCTGTGGTCTCCTTTCCCAGTGTTTCCATTCCTGTCATACTACCCAAATGGCTTTCTCAGTGGATGATGCAATTAAGAGGAGATGCTTGCAAGCTTTCAGCAAATAAATATGTCAGAATTTGAAATGCTCCATTTAGGCTCCATCAGTCCTTCCCAGGTGGAGTGCAATTACTTGTGCCTTGTTGTGACACGTATATGCTCGTGTTTCTTTAAAAAGCCCTCTGGGCAGATTCAAATAGTTAGTGAAGTGCCTCTTTGTAATAAAAGTAAATTCCAGAGCAGACACTGGGGTTTGGTTTTATCTGGATTCATAGAGGGTTTCTGAGCTCTGCTGTTGTTATGTACACACTTGATATTAATTCCTGCCTTTGTCAAGGTGTGCAGAAAGGCAGCTCCCTTGTAGGGAAGGCAGCTTCATTGATCAAGCAGTTCCTCGCGCTCGGTCATGAGGGTCCACAGAAGCAAGCTGTCTGTCTGATTGTTTTTATACTTTTCATGGGGAAGAGTAGTATTCTGCTTTGGGCAAGTTGGGTTTTGGAGTGGCAGAAAAGTATTACCTAAAGCAGCAGATATGAAGCCCATCTGGCTTGTACATCTGGAACAAGACACTGTCGGTCAAGAGAAAATTTTTTTGCATTTGGTCTTTGTCTCGTGGGAGAATGGAAAAAAATACCATTATTTGGGATATATTCTCTCATCCTAATTACTGTTCCAAGTGTTTGAGGTTACTGATGTAAGGAATAACAATGTTTTGTATTTCCAGTTGAATACTGACCAGCGAATTTCAGTGGAGCTGGTGTCAACTGTCCTCCAGTTACTCTCCCAAGCTTTTTTCTTTGCCTGTTGTCAGCTGCCTTTTTTTGGTTATGCAATGCATAGAGCCAAAACAGATTTGGGTAGCTTATAATGAGGATGCTGAAGATCCAGATTGCCTATTTGCAACAAAGCAAAGGACTCCACACAATCCCCAGGAGGAGTGTTGGTACGGCTTGTGCAGCAGCTCGGAGTCAGAGTGTGCCTGGCCTCCTGCAGTTACACGAAGAGACTCAGCTGGACAATATCAACTTTAGAAAATTCCCCCTGAAAAAAAAATAAGCCCAAAGGCCAAAGCACTGGAGGTGCTGAGATTATTATTTTTCAGGCTGCTCTGTCTTTTCAGACTTAAAGCCCTCACTGGAATTTCATACAAGATCTTATGCTGCAGAGCACTGGGGAACTTCTGAAGTAGAGAGTATGTCTGAATGCGACATCTTCGTCAGCCACCAGAAGCAAATAGAAGGCTGGCTCTACATAGAGGATGCATTTCTTACCCCTCTTGGAATCTGCTTGTGCCCAGCTCCCTGAGCTGAGCTCTTGCTGCGCTTTGCCTTCCTTGATGGAAACTGCTCTGATGTGGGATGAAACAAAGGTGACAGTGAGCGTCCTGTGCTCCCCGGACTTGCTGTGTATTCCTGTGTTCAGCCTGGAGCAGAGCAGTCCTGGGCCGCTCTAAACCGACCTTTTTCTTAGCCACAGGGTTTATGATCTACCAAAACCAAACAAACCAAGCGTGGGGGGAAAAAAAAAGAAACCAAACCTGTGCTGGTCTCATTTGTGTGTGTAAGTTGGCAGCTGTGGGATGCTGCCATGAGGCACTTGGCTTTGGCAGATAGGGCTGTTTCCTACCTGGACAAACGAGGTTGCTGCTTTCTGGCTGGAAACCTGTTACCGAGCAGAAAAGACTCAGTGTAGTGGGATTTTTGTGTTGTCTTGGACACTGTGAACCAGTGGCCCAGGGCCAGGTGCACTGTAGCAGGGATAACTTCTTTGTTCTGTAGATCTGGTTTTTCTGTCTGATTTTGCTTGTGTTTATTTTTTCCCAGAAGAATGACAATGAGGCTTGCTGTCTCCAACACCAGTGATACCAAGATAAGTCCTGCACCATGCTGCCTGATGAGTTGGGACCGAGCTCAGCGAATTCCCTTTAACCACATGGGGTTCAGCTGTCTTGGTTTTTTTGACTCTGAAGGAGTGGAATCTCTTGCACATGGGTTTTTATGTGTAGCAGCAGCCAGGGCTCAGTTCAGGAGAAAGATGAATTGGCCTAAAAGATTTTCAGTAACAAAGTCAGAGAAAAAGTTATCATAGGAGACTTTATAGCTGAATAGTTAAATACAGACCCAGGGGATGCAGTGGGTGAGCAGTGCTGTGTACTGTTGCCTGGGAAGATGCCCCTTCAGAGGCTGTGGCCAGACCCAGCGGTGGATGTTGGCTGCAGTTTTCGGTGTCTCTGCACTGGCTCCTGGGCCCTTGAGGTGGCTGGCTTGGTTTTATTGTCGGGACCTCGACCTGCTCTAGCCAACCTGTCCTGGCCACCCCAGTGGCTCCAGCACCTGGTCCTCACCCCCCTGTTGATCCAGAGCTTGTGTAGTCGTGCTTCCCCATGCAGCCTTATCTACTATGGGCTTGTCCCCCGTGTGCTTTTGGTGCTGTGTGGGAAATGGCAAGTGCAGGGTTGTTTCCAGACATGGGGTAAGCTGCGGGTGGTCACACACTGTAATCCAGGCTCTGAGTCTCCCTTACAGGCATTTAAACACTAACTCAAGGTTCAGCTGTTGGTTTTAACGTGTTCAGTTTGTTGTAAAACTGTAAATGCCATATTTGGCCCTATTCTGGTCCGGCAACTGTTTCCTCCTCGTGTATATTATAGTTCTTTGATAGTCCTTTGATAGCTACAAATATCCAACTGTTTCCTCCTTGTGTATATTGTAGTTCTTTAATAGCTACAAATATCCAGCTGTGTATCAGCCACACTGTCTAGCTCTTCTTTGCTCCCTAGCTACAGTAATTAGGTTTGGGATTTTTTTCCAAGCCTTTCTCTAAGCTATGGTGAGAGGAGAAGCTCAAAGTGTTTTATGAATTCTTGGTGATGAGTCGACATCAAGTGAAGCAAAGAGAGATGGTGAAAGGGCTGCGAGGCCGAGGTGCAGAGCCTGGAGTGCGGCTGGCATGGGAAGTGCTTAATGGATGCCTAATGGATGCTAATCACGTTGTAATATGGAGGCGTGTTTTCTTAGCAGCTTATACCATGGTAATACAATGGATAGTCTGGCTGGGATCTGGCTGACTTGTATTTAGTCTGTACAGTAAAATCATGGTGAAGCAAGTAGCGTTGGGGCTTGGAGGACAGCTTTGTGCCTGGGTCGCTGCTGCCCTTGGGCTCTCACCTACAAGTCGTGCATTAGAGCACGCGTGGCAGAAGAGTTGCAGTTTTGGCTTGGAAACTCCTTTAGAGAGCTTGCCCCTGAGATAAGCTACTTCAATTTTCATGAAGTTAGTTTTAAAATCACTGAAAATTAGGGTGAAAAGCAAGTGCTGCAGTCCTTCCTGTACTGTGGGCTTAGAAGCTGCTGAGGAAATGCCTGCTGTGTAGGTCCTGGTCTGACAACTCAGCTGAAATGCACTAAAGCTGTGATTTGGAATTAGTCCAACACATGTGTTTGAGGTTCTGGAGACTGGTGGCTTTTCCAAAGCAGAAGTCTGTTTTGGCATGGTAAGCATAAAAGATAAGAAAGACGGCGATGATTTGGGGGTGAAGCTGTGCACTGCCACCCTAATTCCTTCTGGCCATGGGTCCTGTCACCGGGATGGTTGAGTTTGCTAAAGCAAGAAAAATCTGGCTGCTTTTTAGTGAGCAAGCTGAAATAGCTCCATGTGGGATTTGAGGAGCTCCAGTGTCCTTGTGTGATGAATGCTGGGGATGCACCGTGGGGAAAGGGGGGGGGGGAATGCAGAGGGGACCCCCTCCTACCAGCAGCAAGTCATGGGATCCACTCTGCTTTCAGTGTACCATGATGTTATCATCCAGCTCCTTCTCCTGTGGTCTGTCAGGCCAGGTTTGGACACCATGCTGCAGGGGTGACTTTGGGTATGTTTTTGAGGCTTTGGCTTGGTGCTGCGAGAGAGGGTGCTGGCAGAGAGCCACTGCAGGGCAGAGCTCCCTTTGGTGGGGGATGCTAGTTCAGGTTGCTGTTGTTGAAACAAGGAGGGCTGGATGAGTCCAGCAAAGGGGGAGAAGTCGTTGATTTCAGCCTCTCTGGCTCCCTGTAACTCTTCCCCAGCAAGATGGCTTCGTGGAGTGCGATGGCAGAGTCCCCCGTTGGCCACCCAGTACTGCCTGTAACGGCTGAGAATTTGTGTGCTTAAGCTTTATTTGGTCCTGGAGGGATGAAATCACTCGCTTTTGTCTCTGTTTGGATAAGGAAAGCTTCTGCTGAGCTGTGAGAGCTGTCTGTGCGTGGGGGAGGAGAAGCTTTTCGGTAACCCAGCATGTTCGGCGCAAGGCGTCCTTGCTGTGGGGCTAGAGAGAAACTTCATTTTGGGCTGCTTTCTCTGCCCTGCTGTCTCTGGAGCATGAAGCAAAGACTGCAGGTGAGAGAGGGTGGACAGTGTGGGGATCACCAAATAGCTCAGTGAAACAGCCCAGAGTTCATATCT
Source organism: Gorsachius magnificus (assembly GCA_034008185.1). Classification (NCBI taxonomy): domain Eukaryota; kingdom Metazoa; phylum Chordata; class Aves; order Pelecaniformes; family Ardeidae; genus Gorsachius; species Gorsachius magnificus. The sequence continues at coordinate 10,054,465 of CM067091.1, forward strand.
AAATGTAAAAATGGGTGACTTCCAGTGGTTGATGTGCTTGTTCCTGCCTGGCCTGGATGGCTTGGGCAATGAGCTGTGCTCGGGCTGTGTTGGTTTTGGGCTGCATCCTGCACTGGAGGCTCTTTGGGGAAGAGCACGGTTTCCTATTTGAGAGTGTCTCCTGATACCACGTACATCTTGTACTCTGGGCGCTGAAATAAAATAGCCCCTGCAGCTGGTCACGGCGGCTCCGTTACCACCGTTCTTGCAGCGTGTGCGGTGCCTGCCCAGAGCGGAGTTTGGCCCCCAGGAACGGCACGCTGAGGGCCCTTGGCAGGGGCAGGGGAGGGCATGCATTTAATACCTGTTACCTGGCCCAAACCTCTACTGCTAGCAGCAGTAGCCATTTTTTCAAGTGAATGTGTGGGGATGGTCAGAGAACAGACAAATTTCTCATGGGGCTGCCTGTGGTGCTGCTTTCTTGTCCTCTGCGTCCCAGCCAGACCTGGGTTAAACACAGAGTTTCTGTGAACTGCAGAGACAATTTGAGGGGCTTTACATGAATTAATAGTATTCCCCTGAAATTACCATTTTGGGGCCATTACCTGTGCTAGGAACTTATGCTGCTTTTCCTATTGGGCAATAGCTGTAAACGCTCCTAAAGGTGTGGCTGTTTCCCCTGGAAAAGGCAAATGACATCCATGAGCATGAACAGCTTTAATCATGACATGTGTCTGTTCCAAGCTTGGAGGGCTCTCTTGGTCCTCGTGGAAGTAGAGCCTTTCATTAGGACAGGCGGCACGTGGGCCCATGGACAAAGAGCAATGTCAGTGTGGCTGGCTGTGAAAATTGGGTGCTGCTGGGGTTCAGAGGGGTATCAGGCTTCATCTCTTTCAACTTCACACCTGCTAAGCTGTGACAGAAGAAGTCAGGAAGAGGAATGAACAGCTGGGAGATGCAAACCCTCATTTTTCTTGCACTTCAGGCAAAAATTGATCCATGATTTTTAGTTGTCTGTCTTGATAGCCTAAATTTTTTTTTAATTGGCCTCCTTGGCCATGCAGGCCTTGACCTTGGCCAAGATGCTCTGCCATGGGGCACTGCTCTCCTGGGACCTTGGCTGCCCTTTGATGTGGTCCAGTGTTCCCCCAGGAAGGAGGAGCCTTGACCCCTCTGCCTCTCATCTGGTGGCTGCCTCAGGGGTGCTTTGGTCACGTAATGTGTTTCCTGCTGGAAACACATCTCGGTTTGGGCATCTGGAAACTGGGAATATGCAGTTACCTGTGAAAACTCAGTGTGTATGTGCCCAGGAACAGTCAGGATAACTCCAAGCCTGTGGTTATGATGGGCCCTCTTTGACTGGCAGCATTAATAACATTAATGAGACTTGCGTCTGCCCTGCCGTAGAGCTGGCACTTACTCCTGAGTTGGCTAAAAGGGGGCTGCCTCTTGTTGCACTCCAGTAAGAGCCCTAATATTTGTCTGCCTTGTACGGCTCTGTCCCTCTGCTAAATAGTAGCTGATAGGACCAGAGGTGGTATGGAAGTTATTTGGCGATGATAATGGCAGCTCAGAAGGAATGGATTACCCCCCCCAAGAAAAGACCCAAGTCTTCTTGTTTGTTTTATTTTAAAGAAATGTGCAGGGAAAGAAGGCTGGTAGAGTGAGAAGGATGTTGGTCAAAAAGAGGAAGCTGTATCCATACAAGACAACCAAAAAACAGTATGTATTTCAGCAGATTACAAGTAAAATCAAATTAAGGCAGTCCAGAATAAGACTTTTGAAGGGTGAATTTGCCAAATATGATTAATTTTCAAATGCATCAGAAACCTTTTGGAAACGAGCAGCAGAAGAGATTAAGGTGTGAGAGGCACAGAAGATAAAGCCATCACAAAAATTGAAACCATTTTTTGGCAGTCTTGATTCCAGTGGAGGAGCTCTGTAGCTTTACAGACTACAAGCTTGCTACAAAAGAGCTGTCTGAGAGGTTGTCTCACATTGAATGTCAGTAGAAATAGCTTTAGAGCAAATAGAGGAACTGATAAGAAACTGGAAGGAACAGATAGTGTTTACTCAAGAGTGCCATAGGATCTTAAATCTGAAACTGCCGAGATACTTTTGTGTGTATCCTGTTGCTTAAGTGCCCCTGGTATCGCAGAAATTGATGGCAGCAAATGTGAGGGCATTTTTTAAAAGAGGGGGATCTTGGGAAATCAGGGAGGTACATGTCAGGTGGCTCAATGTCTGTGCCAGGCGTACTGCTCCGGAAGGGCTGTCAAAAGGATCCTGGGGACCACAGACTGACCTCTGTGCTTGGGCCTCTGCAATGAGGAACAAGATCACTGAAGGCATGGCCAAGCACGGTTTCTTGGAAAAGAGTTAACAGGGCTAATGTAAAGGGAAGAAGCCCTGCCTCACAGACCTGCTGGAGCTTGATGAGCACATGAGTGGCAGGACCAATAGACTGCATATATCTGGGTTTTCAAGCAGCCTTTGACAAGGTTTTCCACCAAAGGCTTTTAAGAAACCTAAGTCACGGGCACGGAGGAAAGGTCTTGTTATGGACCTGAGAGCTGGTGAAAGCACAGGACACAAGGGGTAGGGCTTAATAGTAATTTTTCAGCATGGGTAAGAGTGAGCTGTGAAGCCCCAGAAGCTGGTCCTGGGACTGGCTTTCATTCTATGGGTGACCTCAGGCATGGAGGGGTGCAGTGAAGTCCTCAAGCTTGCAGAGGATCCTCGGTTCCTTCAGGTGGTTGGATACCTCACTAAAGGTAAGGAAATCCAGAAAGACCTCACAGAACTGAGCAAATGGAAAAATAAGTGGCAGATGAACTTCAGTATAAGAAAACACAGGGGACCTGTAGGGGAAAATTATCTTTACCGGGCTTGTATGATGCTGAAACTGGAACTAGTGGTTAGAACTCATGAAGGAGCTTGGAGTCATCATTGACAGTTCTCTGAAATCATCAGCTCAATGTGCAATGTTAGCCAAAAAATGCCAATCAATTCTGGTCACTGTCAGCAAGGGAGATAACAGCAAAGCAGAGGGCATAATTTTGGCCCTCTGTAACACCTTGGTGCGTTATCTTGGGGGCTGCACGCAGTTCTGGTTTTTGCATCTTGAGAAGGACAGTGGCGTTGGAGAGGCTGCAAAGAGAATTAAAATGACTGAGGGAGGGAGCAGTTGCCTTATGAGGAGAGAGAAAAAGATTTGTGACACCTTGGTTTGGAACAGGAGAAGTCTGGTGTAGCTGTATACCTTTGATCAAGGTATACAAAATCATGAAGGCACTGATTAAGCTGAATGTTATCTACCGAGTCTTGTGGCGCTAGAACCAGGGGCACTTGTTGAAATCTAGAGGACATTGGTTTAAAGCAGGTAGAAGGAAGTATTTTTATTTTACACAATGTGTGGTGGACTTGTGAATTAATTGTCCTGGGGAGTTGTGGATGCAAAAGGCGTCAGCAGGTTCAAAAAGCATTTGGGTAAACTTACGGGCAGCCAGTCTGAAACAGACACTAGGAAGAACAGCCAGGGATGTGCCTTTAGCATCCAAAATACAAGTGCGGATTCCGAGGGAATAAGGAAGACGATGGAGAGAGGGTATGACCAGGCTCACGTGGTCTGCTGGACAAACCTCTCCTGTTGTCCCAGCTGTAGAAAGGACGGAGGGGCAGTTGGTTTCACCCAAGATGTGTATCTTACGTTCTTGAAAGTTTCCAGAAACTGTCATTGAGTAGGAATGTATGACCTGTTGTGGAAGAGCCAGCATGGCTTTTGTAGACCAAAATTGAGCCACTCCATTGGTACTTGGAAGGTGTTTGCAAGCACGTGGCAGGGGTGATCCAGCAGAGTGGTCTAGTGGTCCCCTCTCAAAGGTTTTGGCATGGGGTATCCAAGCAAAGCCCATAATGAGATGCATGGGTGAATAAATGGTTAAAAGATAGGCTATGAAGAAGAGGAGTAGACTGCAGACTTCACAGTGGAGGGAATTCCCTTGGGGAGCCAGGCTGGGATCTCCACTGCTCACAGGGTTTGTATGTGACCTAGAAAAGGGGATGAAAGCGACGGCTGGGGAAGAGCGTGCTGTCGTCCATGTGTGCAGTGAGGGACTCTGAGCAAACGAGGTAAGAAATCCTGAGCACTGAAATTCGGGAATGAGGTTGGGGGTAACGGGGATTTCTGCAAAAGTATCGGTCAGCTTTCAGCAGTGCTGCAGGAAGGGAGGAGGGGGTTGTGAACAGCATGGAGGGGAGGAGAGGAGAGAATGAAAAATCCACAACACCTCTGGGGTCTGCTGTCACGTTGAATATTAAGTGAGTGTCAGGTCATCCCATCTCGGAAAAGTCCTTGCTTCTAACTCCTGGGAATAGAATAAGTGCCTCTGCAGTTTTGTGCTCTTATTTTTTTTTACCAGCGGCAAATACTATGTAGTGTATTTGCTGCTGATAAAAGCGGAGGCAGATGAAGACCGTCTAGGTGGACATAAAATACAAAGGGAAGTTGAATGTCCAGATCTTTGCCCCAATCCATGGTCCATGCTGTAAAAGAAGGACAGAGAGAACACTGCCTGCTTTGACATCTTTCTGAATTTGTCCCTTTTTTGCTGCCTTCCTTGCCACTGCTGAAAGTGAAAAGCTCAGTTTTGGACTGAACACAAGCTAATAAATGCTTGGGCTTTTGGTGAGAGAAAACAAAAGGAACTTGTTTTGGGCACCAAATCAAAAAGTAAATTGTTCTCACACCACTGTTTGCTGTTACCATGTATAGCAGTTACTGCCATAGCAACAGATATTTTCAAGATCCAGCCAAGATCTTCCAGGGCTGCAGCATAACTTCTGATACTTGCTCATTGTGGAGCTATTAATAACTGTGTTTTCCCTCCTCATAGCCAGGAAGTTTCTTCTTCCTCGTGTACCAAGTGCAAGGGATAAGCTCATTTTAAATCGCTTGTGGGGAGAAGCGACACTGGGGATTTCCTGGACTTTTTTTGTTCTGGAGATCCTGTCTAGTGCTGTCAGCTCTGCAGTCAGCTCCTGAGCTGAGCTGGGCTCTCTCTTGTGCTATTTATAAGAAAGCCCAGTCTGAATTTTTTATTCCTTTTTTTTTTTTCCTCCCTCTTTCCCTTACACCGGGACAAACAGATGACACATATTTACTGTTCCAGCTATGCAGAGAAGCTTAAGTGTTTATTTCAGGCTGACTTGACCAAGGGGAGAACCTGCTGCCAATTAAATATGACCTGGGCCAGGCTCTGGTCTGCACAATCTCTTTACTTACCTCCCGGTCACTTAAGCAAGATAAACCCTGTGTATTCAAATTTGCAGTTCAACTGTTCTTGGCAGTAGTTGAATTTAGGTATGTTTAAAACCCCCAAGTGCACATCCACTTTTTCTTAGCTGCATTAGCATGCCTGCGTGAATCTCCTTTGAGTTGGAAGTGTGTCAGAAATACCATCACCAGGTCTTTTGGCACCTGACTGAGGAGCTGTGGAAAAGGTGGGACTTGGGCTTTTGCTCTGCTGGCAGCTCCTCTCAAGCCTGAGCATCTGTGATGCACTGCGATCGGTGAGGACCAGGGTCATGAGTCCATCCCCAGCTCTGCTCCTGGTTGTACACAAGTCCAGTTTCATCCCTCCAGAGGAATGAGTTGTCAGGCCAATCTCCTCCCCGCTCCTTCCAGGGAGTTTGCTTTTCTTCCACAGAAGCGTAGCTATTAACTGTAAAAGCCTTCCTGCCCACTTCCCTCACCAACTCAAGAGTTAAAAGGAAGATGCTCTGTGAGCACTCTGGTTTTCCTTATTTTCTGGTACTCTCAAGTCTTGCAGCTTCTTCTGATGTCACTGTCTTTGACATCGCCCTTCCCCAGGTCTCCCCGAGCTGCTGGATTGACAGCCTACCATCAAAACAGAGAGGAAAAGATTAGTGAAACCACTGAATCTTTTATCCTGCCGACCTCCCTGGAGAAGGTGAAGAATTGAGCATATGCCCTGCAAAAGGTTGGCCCAAGGCAAGAAATCATTCAGTCATGTCTGCAGGGAGTGACCACATCCTTCTCTTACTGCTGCTCTACCTGTTTCTCCGGAGGGTCCATTGATTGCGGTACCACCGGAGGCGCTGCCAAGGGCTGCGGCTCCCCAGGGAGGCAGCACAGGGAACATAGGAGTTCAGCCGAGTGAGCCTGGCTGGGACGGTACCAGCTGACACAACCCAGCTTGTTTTTCTCCTGGACATCTCCAAGAAACAACTAAGACCCTTTTCGAGACCCGCTGGCAACTGAAACAGTTGTTCACCAATAACTGGCTTCTTGCTGACTCTTGGGAAGGTTAATCCCACCTTTGTTTCTGTGACATAGTGAGAGCAAAGGCAGATTTTGGGCTTTAACTGACAGCACTTTGTTCCGACACATGAGATTGCAGAGATGTTTTTGAAAAGGTTTTGAAAAGGCTGTGACTGCATTTTAAGGCAAGGTTGAGCAACTCTGCCTTTGTTTCTCATTAAATCAAGCCAGATCTTGTTAATGACAAAGCACCATAACTATATGTAACTAGTATTTTTGTTTATTTGGAGTTTGAAGGTGTTACTATAGCTGCTGCTAATCTCACAGATGTGAGTGTGTAGTGCACAAAGCAGAAGTTGAAATATAGCTCAAGGGATGTGACTCCTATCCACGCCAAAAGGTTTTGGAGGCGATTGGAAAAAGAATGTTAGTTTGGGGCAACACTTAACACGCCTTTCCTTTCAGAGGAAGCTTTTTTTCATGGTTTATTATATCAGAATTAAAAACAATGGAAAAAACCAAACATGGGCTGTGTTTTTCATCCCAGACTGCAAATTCATGCATTGATAGGTGAGCTTTTCAGAGATCAAGGTGTGCATGGAGCAGGGAGCCATGTGCTGCTCTGTGGGGCAAGCGTGTGGGAGGGGAAAGCTCTGGGGCTGCAGGAGGGGACCGACACTGTGTGGTCCAGTTCATTGTCTTTGCAGCATCCTTACTCTGTCATGTATGATGCGCTTCTCATTCGGCAATTTCTGTAGGCAAAGCAAATGTAAGAAATTAATTTCTCAGGGGAAAGAGGCGCTTTTGCTTATTGTTTTATGAAGGGTTTATGAACTCTGTGGCTGAGCTTTTTTGCTATTTATTTACCACCTCTCTTCCCTTGCCGGAGGAAATTAGCGTGCTTTGGGCTGGGGAAAATGACGATTCTGAAGCAGCTCCTCTGCATGGAGCCCTGTTGGGATGAGTTCCTGACGGCAGCTCGGGGCACAGGGGAGAGTTAGTCGTTTGCGGACTCGGTGTTTCCTATTGCCTTTGACTCACTGCCAAATTCCTCTGTTGTCCCGGCATTGTAGCGGTTAACTTGAGTCATGCTTAACAAGCTTGGACAGCTAATACTTTCGAGAGCTTCTCTGCATTTGTTCCTGCTTAGTTTTTTCAACAGAGTCGGCAGAGACAGCTGCAGCCGGACAGATTTGCCAAAGAAAGAAATGGCCTAAAAAAGTTGTGATGAAACACTGTTATCTTTGTTTTACGCTTTTAGGTACCAGGGTCTTGTGGGCTCTGCTAGCTGAGAAATAACCCGGTCCCTTGCAAACCATGACTGTGGTGTGCATGAGTGTTCAAGGGACTCTGTGTTTCAGTTAATAAATGACTGGCAGCCCTTTAAATGAAGAAAGACAGAGGGCCATTATTTTGCTAATACCACGCATTTAGGAATGTCGATGCTTTGGATGTGTAGCTTTGTAGGCTGGTGCTTGAGAGCCTTATGCTCTGCCATCCGGCTGTTGGTAGGGAGTCAAAAGCTGGCACCCTTGGTCTGTGTCGAAGGGCCTTGACTTGCAGGTGCTCCACCCTGTAATTACAACCTTGGTCTGCTCCTGCCTCCAGCTGCTGCCAGCTCCTGTGCCTCCTTTAGAAAAGCTGAAGTTGTGGTGGGTTTTTTTATGGTCTGGTAGAGTTATTTTAGAACTGAGGCGGGTGTCTCACGAGGTCCTTTCAGTCCCCGTCCCTGCATGCTCTTGGGAAGGCGGCTGCTCTGTCCTAAGGTACCAGCTGATGGGTTTGCCTTTTTTGATTTTTAGGTTTCTCTTATGTTCCTGTCTTCACTTGCCAACATCATTCAGAAACACCTTTAAATGTTTTCTCCTTGCTGCTCAGTGTTCCCTCGTGTAGCAAATGCACATCTCTGTGCCTGGTGTAAATGAGCCTCTGTCACTCGGCTGTTTGCTTTGCTCCATCGTAGCTGCTATGGGCACTCTCTTCCTTTCAGCGAAGATGGTACAAAACCTGTACTCTTTTTTTTTCCCTCCGCTATGGGGAAGCTATACACCCTGTAGCACTGCAGCATGTTTGTGGCTGTGCGATGCCTTGCATGGTTTCACTAAGCTCAGGATGATCTATCTGCACACAGAAATGATGGAAATCAGTCGGCTGCAGAGTCGTGTTCCTCACGCAGCGTGAGTGATGTGGGCTGCTGTCGGGGCGGTGGAGCAGTTGCTGGGTTTGTGTGATGGGGCAGCTTTTCCAGAACAGCTTCTGATTGTGGAGCCTCCTGTTCCCAGGCTGCTTTCCTTGGCATTGACCATCTGGGGCAGCAGCTGCAGGGTCCCCAGCTGCAAGGGCTCCACAGCAATGCTGCAGGAGGAATCCCTGAAATCAGTAGCGATGATATAGGAGGCCATGAAGAGTAAATCTCAGTCCCAAAGCAGCTGGGCAGCAAGCTAGATAAATCAGGACCTTTGTCAGTAATTCCTAGAATGATGGAGAAGGCAGCGGGTGCTGCCATGTCCTTGAAATAGCAGGGATATCATCTGTGTGGCATTACTGGCATAGGGAGAGCACTTGGTGTGTGCTGCTTCTCCAGGGCTCTGGGCTTTTGCCCTTCATCCTTTTGGCAGGTGCGTCTTCTCCACCTCGTTCCTGCAGCCATAGGTATCAGCATGATGCTCTTGGCCCTGGGCGCAGCCTTGTAAGCATTTGGAAATATTGTCCTGCTTAGGTCTGACTTAGTTCTGTTCGGCGGCTTGTGAGAGGTCTGTGGAAGCAGGAACAAGCCATATTCAGCTTTCTGGTCACTGACCAGGGTTTCAATCAGTGGGTAGCCCCATGGTGCTGGGGCTCATCAAGAAGGCAGGGTGCTCATGTGCATGTTCCAGCTCCATCCCTTCCTCTTGCTGTGTGCCCATCCCCCTGATAAAAATGGGAACAGGCCTAATTGTAGGGTTACATTTACTCTGTGAGGCTCTTAGGTGCTTTGAGTCCCATCTTGGGCAGACCCTGTATGACTCGGTGCCAGCAGATGCACCCGAAGATGGATAAAGCCCAGCTCTGCTCTGGCTGGAAGCATCTGTCTTGCCTTGGTGTGGCCCAAGAAGACATAAGGAGAAAGCAGATGCGTGACCTTGGGTCCCTCACTGTGGAGATTTGCACATCTGAAAGGATCCGGCTGGTGCAGCTGGCGATGGCCTCACGTGAGTACCCGCTCCCGCCTTCAGTGGGGCTGCGGATGGGTGGGATGGCCGCTGTGATGCTTATCGGCCATGCTTGTGATGTATGTGCCTGTACAAATTCTCCCTGAAACTGGAAGCATCGCCTCTGGGGGCAATGGGAAGGCGTCTGGCTGCTGCCCTGGGTCTGAGCTCTGGATGCCTCACTGGGGCAGCACCAGGGGATGGAGGGAGAGCAGGACGTGTCCCAGCTGTGGTGGTCAGCTGTTGCTAAACTCTCGGGTTGTCCTGTAATGCCTTCACCTAAGCAGCTGTGAAGTATTTCCTCTCTAGGGTATTGCTAAAATTGAGGTTTTCCCATGTAAATCCTGTTTGTTGGGGACAAATTCTGGTTATGAGCATGTTGAGGTGGGACGCAGTCACCATCAGAGTACAGTGCTGCTGGGTATTGCTCTGAGTCCCAGTGGCAATGGACCTGAGCACGTGTCCTGGGATTGATGCAGCCCGTGGCTGTGCACCGAGCTGTGCCAGGCCTCAGCTCCCCTCCAGGGCACCCCATTCTCTCCAGGCAGGGACCGTCCGGCTGGCACCGAGCCTCCCCCAGAGCTGCCTCCCCTTCAGCAGCTGGCATTTGGATGGGGCTGGGGATCCACACAGCACATTTTGGAAGGAGGGAGAGGGGAAGAAAACTGCCAGTACTTTTTTTTTTTTTTCTTTTTTTTTTTTCTTTTTTTTTTTTTCTTCTGAAACCGTTCTCAAATGCTCAGCCCTTAAAAGGAAAAACGACTCTGCTGAAGCCTTCACTGGGCTTAGGAGGTGCCACTGCGTCTGGGCCAAAGCAGAGCTTTACAGAGGCCGTTTAAGGACCGGGGGTTTCAGCCCTGCTATGACATACAAAACGAAAACTCCAGCTGTGATGGCAGGAGCGATTCAGGGGATGCCATGGCGGCAGCTTGAGGGCTGGGCCGGTTGTCTGGGCAGGTCCTGTAGCCCAAGGAAGCTGGCTTGCTGCTCTGCTGTGGCCTGGGGCTCAGCCCTGGGTCGGCTGGGACAGGTATGCAGGAGAGGCTGTCCAGCTGGATCCGTGTCCCTGGCCAGTTTTTGGGACCCTTAGAAAATGCAGAGGGAAGCGCCTGTAGCCTTTTTGATGCTGAATGCTTTTTGGCATTTTGTGTCTTTCACCTCTGCCTAGGCTGCCACGGCCACAGCTGATATCTGGCTGTGATGCAGTCAGAGGTTTTCACCTTCACCGACAACTTGGGGACAGGGAGAAGCAAGAGGCTCTTGGTCTTCAAGGGAGCAGTAGGTCCTTTCCCAGGGCATGGTGGCCAGCCTTGTTCTGTGCCTTCAGCAGAGGAGCTGTGGAAGAGCCTGTGCTTATCCTGGCTGTGCAGGCATAGGCAGAGCTATGCCCAGTCAGCTTCATCAAGGATTTTACTTCTCCTGCCCTCGGGTGCAATTTCCTTTAGTGTTGGTCTGTGCAGTCCCCTGGTGACAGTGCCCACATCTCTGGTACCTGAACTACTCCTGCTCTGTTAGTGCCCATCCAGCAGGTGCTTTATGCTCTGTCCTGAAGCTATGAAAACAGGGATGTTTCCTGCCCCTTGCTCTTCCCTCTGCTGCAGAACCCCTGTCCCCTGGAGAAGGGATGGAGGATGGGGTGGGGACAAGCAGCATTTCAAGTCCCTCTGCCTTCCCCTCCCCTGGGGCACTCTGCAATGCTGGGGCTTTTGCCCGGGAGTGATTTCAGGGTCTGGATCAGTATGAGCCTGGTGCTGCTGGTGGGGCTGCACAAGGCCTGGTGGGCAGTGCTCGGCGCAGAGGGGGTGATGGAGAGCGTGAAGGTTGGTTTTCTATGCTGCCCTCCCTTCTTCCTGCTGAGATACAGTGCTCTGGGATGCCTGTGTATCCATCCCACCCAAGGTTCAAGTGCTGGTGTCAGGCTGTAGGATCTTGCGCCTTTGGGGCTGTTCTGGGCTTTATTTTAAGTTGATTATCTTTGTAGTGCAACTCAGCATGGTGTGTGCCCTCCCATGGGGAGGATTCCCCTCCACCTTCCCCAGTCCTCTTGTGGAAACCTCAGGAGATCTCAGTTGTGTCCTGAAAGTCCTTGTTTCTTACTTCTTTCTGAGACAGGATCTTGAAGGAATCTGCTGTTAATTTTGCTACTGCCCTGACCCGCTCCTGCAGGATGAGCTGCCCCATTGCCATCAGTTCTGCTCTGGAGCCAGGGTGAATTGGGAGACTCACCCTGGGAGCTGGCAGTACTGGCACAAGGGCTGGGGGAGAGTTTGGGAACAGCCGGCGAACAAGCAAGAACCAGCCGAGTCTGAGCAACCAGAAAGCCACCAAGTTTCTCATCTGATATCTCTGTCTTTGCAAATACCACTTAGCAGAAGGCTTGGGGCTTTGTTTGATTGGTTTTTTAAATTAAAAATGCCAAAGTAATGAGATGCTTTGTGTGGTAGGACCTTTTCCAGGCTCTCTCCTACTTTTATCCCACCCAAGTAATGGTGCTGTGCTCTATTTTCCTCTCTGAAACATGTTGCTGGTCTGGGCTCTGCTTTCAGAGGGCTGGCCCCGTTCTGCTCTTGCTGGAGCTGAACATACGTGCTCCAGGCTTTGAGCAATTGCAGCCATTTGTTTTATGTTTTCACAGTCTGGTCTGTCTCCTGCAAAGCAGAGGTTGGTTTGTTTGCACAATGCTTATTTTCGGAGGGAGGAGAGTTTTAGGAACAGGCTGACATTATGTTTATTTTAGTTCCTCTATAATTTTTTTAGAAGGATAAAAAATAAGTTCAGAGATATACATATATATATATATATATATATGAGGTGGGGGGAGAGGGTTGGTTTGGGTGTTTTGTTTTGTTTTTTTTGTCCCCCTAAGATCTAAATTACAGCTTTTCTGGAGCTGGCTGGGAGAAGGCAGTGGATAAAGACTAAATTGCCTGAGTCAGCTGATGGAGCATAACTGCAAGGAGCTGGTGCTAGAGACCTTCTTGGAGGCCCCCTTCAGCTCCAGGATACAGATGAGTTTTACGGCCTTGTCCTGGTTTTGATGTACAAATCTAAGCAACTTGGAGCCACCCAGGGACTGTGCTTTATTGCTCAGCATCAGCACTGAGTGAAGTTTTTCTAAGGGGAGTCTGTCTGACAACACTCCTAGTGTGCTGGGGTGGCTTTGCCCATCATGCAGAAGGTGAAGGGGCAAGCATGATCCTCTTCAGAAAAGCTGTGCTGTTGTTGGGTGATTCAGAACAGCTCGGGCTGCTTTTCAGCCAGCTGAGAGCCTGGACCTGCAGAGGAGCAGTGATGTCAGCTGCTTTGGTGCCTCTGGGATGGTACCCGCTCCCCTTAACTGGTTTGCTCTGGTGTGCTGCTGGGACCTCCCTTTGGAGCGCTCAGGGCTGTAAACGTGGTTTCATTCTCCATAAGGCTGTTCCTGCTCCCTCTCACGGGCCCCTCATCGTATGGTCTGTTAGCAGCAAACGAAGGAAGCTCTGAACTCCCTGTCTCTTAGGACAGATCATTTCAGATGCCCATCCCCATCACCTCAGCCACTTGTTGCAGCGAGGAGCCCTGGACCCCACGCACGTGTCCCTGTCTCCAGCTGGTGTCACAGCATGACTGGTCTCTGAGAGTTGTACTTCAATCTGTGTCTGTGTCCAATGGCCAAACTCTTCATTCCTCATCCTCAAGGAGGACCTCTTCATAGGCACTTAGTCTCAACCTTAACACATCCTCAGTTAGATGAACTCTGATGATGGGTTCTGCCTGGTCCTGGGGCTTTGCAGAGGCTTCAGCAGCCCTGGCTTGGAGCCATAGGCAAAGAACTGCAGATCTTTGTGGAAGGGCACAGCATGGCAGCTGCCCTGTGCAGGCTGTGGTAGCAACACCTTGTCCTTGCAAGGTACGGAGTTGATGTAAAGGGAAGCAACAACACCCATAAGGGTCATGTTGGCCTATGGCCCCTCAAGTTCTTCAGCCTCCTGTTGTCTAGGAGAGTCCCCTGTCCTCCTAAGTGCAGCCATCCCTCTGTGATGCTAAAGTCAAGACCGTACATGGGCTGCATTCAGACTCCTGTTTCCTTGAGGAAGAGCTTAATTTACCAGTTGCTTTTTCCTTGTGTTGGGGCCACCTTTGAGCATGCCACAGGCTCCCTTTGAGGGCATTAGTCTTCAAAAATCCCACCTGGTATGGAGTCATGTTTGGCCCAGAAGGACTTGGTACTGCCCCAGCTCTCTGCAGGGCTCATCGCAAAGGGAAGTGGGGGAAGGACATGCCCTCAGTAAATTTGCAGATGACACCAAACTGGATGGGAGTGTTGATCTGCTTGAGGGGAGGAGGGCTCTGCAGGGAGACCTGGACAGGCTGGATCGATGGGCCGAGGCCAACTGTATGAGGTTCAATAAGGCCAAGGGCCGGGTCCTGCACTTTGGTTACAACCACCCCATGCAGCGCTACAGGCTTGGGGAAGAGTGGCTGGAAAGCTGCCTGGTGGAAAAAGACCTGGGGGTACTGATTGACAGCCGGCTGAATATGAGCCAGCAGTGTGCCCAGGTGGCCAAGAAGGCCAATGGCATCCTGGCCTGTATCAGGAATAGTGTGACCAGCAGGAGTAGGGAAGTCATCGTGCCCCTGTACTCGGTGCTGGTGAGGCCGCACCTCGAATACTGTGTTCAGTTTTGGGCCCCTTGCTACAAGAAAGATGTTGCATTGCTGGAACATGTCCAGAGGAGAGCAACCAAGCTGGTGAGGGGTCTGGAACACAAGTCATACGAGGAGCGGCTGAGGGAACTGGGGTTATTTAGTCTGGAGAGGAGGAGGCTGAGGGGAGACCTGGTCGCCCTCTACAACTACCTGAAAGGAGGCTGTAGTGAGGTGGGGGTTGGTCTCTTTTCCCTGGTAACAGATGATAGGACGAGGGGGAATGGTTTGAAGCTGCACCAGGGCAGGTTTAGGCTAGACATTAGGAAAAACTTCTTCACCGAGAGGGTTGTCAGGCTCTGGAATGGGCTGCCCAGGGAGGTGGTGGAGTCCTCATCCCTGGAGGTATTTAAAAGAAGGATAGATGAGGTGCTTAAGGACATGGTTTAGTGGTGGGATGGCAGGGTTAGGGGAACGGTTGGGCTGGGTGAGCTTAAAGGGCTTTTCCAACCAAAGTGATTCTATGATTCTGTTGGCTTGGAGCACAGAAGTCCAAAAATTACGGAACATGGAAGTGAAATGGGGGATCAAGCTGTAAGAGCTCCCCGTGCAGCCATGCAGAGGGGTTTGCTCACAGCCTGATGTGAAGCTCCCTGCAGCAGGGGTTTCCTGTGGCTTTCCTTGGGGCTCTCTTGCCCTTAGCAGGTAGAATGCCTCCTTGACTTGGTGCTGAGCAGCGTGCACAGGTAATGAGCGGAGAGAAGGCTTCATGCAGAGGGCTGGGTGGTCACGATGTGCTGGTCTCAAGCTGACTGCTCCAGCTGAGAAAACTTCTCTTTACTATTCCTATCTTCGGACAGTCTTGTGAAGAGCTTGCGGTGTCCAGGGACCATGCTCAGCTGCCTGGGCTGCGGTGTCACTTGGGTGACAGTGGCAAAGAGACCAGCTCTCCTGTAGAGTAGTGGCTGTTCAACTTCTTGGGGTTTCTCAGCTCTTCCTGCAAGTGCCTCTTCTGTATCTGTGGTGGGAAAACCACCGCAATGATCCCGCCGGTGTGACCAGGCGCTGCCGTGCCGGTGCTCCCACTGGTAACTGCTGCGTTACCCAGCACTTGGAGCTGAGAGGACAGAGAAAAGAAAAGCGTTATTCAGACCGTTCCCAGGAAACTACTTCTTTAACGCTGCGAAGAGGAGTTGGAATTAATTTTTTTTTTTATGTCCAAGTTACAGCCTTATTGCTCTGCAGTCCTGGGCTTATCACGTCTTTCCAGAGTTCCTGATGTTATGTTCGAGGCTTGTGTGGCAGCCCAGGGCTGGCCCTGCTCCAGGAATGTGTTCCCTGCTTTTCCTTTTCTTTCTTTGCATGTGAATGTGATTGTACCAAACTTTGGTATTTCAGTGTGTTCTGGGCAGATTTTTTCCCTGGTTAAACTCCACCTTGGTCATCCTCAGCCCCTCAATTTTAGGGGGAGCAAAGGGGTCACCAACCCAAGTCATCCACTTAGTGTCTTTGCACGCAAAGATAAATGTAAGCTTGTTAAAACGGAAGACTATAGTTAGCAATACACGTTCGGTCGTGGCTAAGTGCCATGAAAAGAATTAATTATTTTCAATAGCTTGCACTTAACAGAAAATAGCTGACCTCTCCTCTCTCCCAAGGAGCAGCAGCGGTCGGTGTTTCAGAGCTTTGCTAACCCAGTTGCTGGCTTGCTGGCAAATTAGATCAAAACCAGCGTGCTCTTGAACATTAGAAAGGTTGATCACTCAACTGCATCTCGATCACTCAGCTGGGTTTTGGGTTTTTTTTTCTTGCCAAGCAAATACTCCATAACTACCTCCTTTCTCTCTCCCAAGCTCGTCTGTGTGTGCATTTCTGTGTTGCTTTTGGTGGGGATGGGGGTGGGTCCCGCCATACCCGCTTTCATCTTCCAGCCCTTCCAAAGCCTGCTCTCCTCCTCCTGTACCCTTCCCCTCCTGAGGGTGGTGGGCCATGCCCCCCACCTTTGGATGAAGCCCCCCACCTTCTAGCACCAGCAGCAGCCTCTCCCCACCTGAAGCTGCCATGTGCCACCTGGGTCTAGGTTCCATTTTCAGTCCCCTGTACCCCTTTTCCTATTGACTGCCTGTCCCTCCTGTGAAGAGTTGTGGTGCTCTCAGAGGTGAATGCTCCCTTGTGTCCCCTCTGAGCTATCCCTTGGACCCTCTTTGCCAATTCCTTTTCGTATCTGTGCTGCTTTGCTGCTCTCTCTGTGGTTCTGCTCGTCTCGCTCTCCCCCCAGCACTTCTGGGCTCTGCTGCTGCTCTTCTTTTCCCCTTTTATGTCCTGTTTATAGATGACACCTCTTTGCAGTTGACAATGCACTTGATAATAGCAGTGACTTGCTGATTTGTTCCTTTGCCTATGGTTTGACATTGCAACTCCATGGAAATAATTAGGCTGGCTCTGTGATTCCCACCCTGAGCCATGGAATGGGGTGCTGGTACAGCTGTTTGTGTTGCACCTTAAATCAAATAGGGGAACTGATCTAGTTTTGACCAAAAAATACCAAACAGCAATCCAGATGTTTTCTGGACGTAGGGTTTTCCAAGTGGAATCCACTTGCAGGCACGTTCTTGGCAGCACCCTGCCCTGCTCTGGCAATGGTGGGAGGCCAGCAGGAATTGGTGCCGTGGGGAAAGGCGGAGTGCTCTGCTTCCATCTGCTTGTTGGACCAATGTGAATGGTCATGGTGGTGATAGCCTGGGCTGGGTGAGCTGATCCGACTGAAAATAGACCTGTGCCACAAAAAAAAAAGTAGCTTTCACCCAGGTCAGCTTCCCCAGCCAGCCTGTCTGCGGTAGCCTGAACATCCACCCTCCATCAGGCTGCATGGAGGTCAGCATTGCATGGTACATGTCATGGCGGGGAGAATTGGATCTTTTCAGAGGCAGTTCAGGTTTATTTTGGGTTGAACTGACATTGTACCTATCAATTTTGTATCCTCAAAGAGTCAAGGAGCAGCCTGGTTTTTAGGGGTGCTTGCTGAACTGCTCAGCGTTGAATATACCCGCAGTTTTCGTAGCAAGGAGTTGTGGTGTGCAATTAAATCTCCTCCCAGACTTGCTCCTTGACCTTCCCCAGAAAGCCTGGGCAGACCGGAGGGCTCTGCTGCAGCAAACACCACCTCTCCCATGACCGTGCCAGTAAGGCTGAGCAGTGGGAGCCCAGGCTGCCGTCTCAGATGCTGCAGTGCTGCCACTGTCAACCCAGACCCCTCCAAGGAACCACATGCCAGCAGCAGAGGGTGTGCAAGAGGAATGCAACGGGATCTCCCTTCTCCTGCCACTCCTCTGGGAATGGCTCCTGCTGCCGTGCCCTCACCAGGGCAAGCCCCCGAGGCGTCAGGTAGGAGCAGGTTTCAAGGGTGGCCCTCGCCCCGTCCTCTTTGTATGGCTTTTATTAATAACAAAAATAACTTGGGTTAAATAGGGCCTCCTTTCTGCAGCCTCTGTTGACACAGGGCAGAGGAGGAGGGTGGAGGGCCAGGACTCAGGGGGGTGCAAGGAGGAGCTGGGTAGCATGTGTGGGTTTTATCTCTTTTCAGCCACTCACTCAAGTGTGCCACTGGGGGTGGCATTGCTTTAGTGGCAGCATCTCTCCTGCACAGGAAGAGATCTTGCTGGGTTTTGGGCCTCCTTCTTCTGTTTGCCTGGGCCCGCCAAAATGGTTTTGGCTACAGCATCATGGAGGTGTTGGCTTTGCTGAGCTCTTCTGCTCTCAGCCAGGCCAGCTTTTTGGGTTAGGTGGGTCATTGTTAAAGGCTGATGTGCCATGTATGAGGACTGCACAACCCAACACCTCTGTCACCACAAAACCATCGTGCTGATCTGTCTGAAAACCAACCCTGGGTTGTTTGGGCAGTGCTGCCCACGTTGCGCTCTCACTGACCTCTAGCCTGGGCCAACGTGGGTGCTGGTGAGGGACCCTGGGACTGGAGGGGCTCCTCTGGGCAGCAGAGAGGTTACAGATCAGTGGCAGGCTGTGCCTGTCCTTTGGGTCACCTTATACCCAAAAGGCTGCTGAGGGCTTTGTTCCATCAGCCAAGGGAGGAGGGGAAGAGCTGGCAATGGAGATGGACTCATCGGCCAGTCACTCCCTGACATTTACCTTTTGGGCAAGCAGGTGTGGGCTTCAAGCAGGGATCAGGTGACCCAGAGGTTCCCTCCAGCCCTGAAGCATGAGAGCCCTGCAGGCTGGCACTCAGATGGGCAGGCTTCCCGCACTGTCAGGAGTCGGGTTTGGTCTCCTGAGGTGACATTAATAACAGGGTGCAGGTCCCAAAAGGAGCAGATCTGGCTTTGCAGATCCTCCCTACTCGTGAGAGTGAGTTTCCCTGTGCATCTTGCCAGGTGCCGGCACTCCTGTGATCGCACCAGCCCTTGATGTTATTTATCAGATCATCAGCAGATGATGCTTGCCTGCCCCATGCCGCTTGTCCCAGGCTGGGATGTCTGGGCCGGTCTGGGGGGTGACCTCCCTTTCCCTGTGCCAGGGAGCTGCTGATTTCACTCGGCCCTGTCTCAAACCCTTCTCCTCCGCTTCCCCTGAGCTTGTTGGATTCCTGAATGGCCCCAAGCAATGCTTTGATCTGCAGCACAGCTGCCTGGCCCAGAGGCAGCAGCTCTGTAGGACTGCCAGATGACCCGCTTGCCTCCAGCCTTTGGCCCAGACTAACATGGCTCTTATGTCCCTGCAGCTCAGACTGGGTGGAGATCATTGAGCCCCGCTCCCAGGAGCGGATGTATGTCAACCTGACCACTGGCGAGTGCGGCTGGGAGCCCCCTCCCAACCTGAAGGTACGCCAGTCGGACCAGAAGCAGTGGTGGGAGCTCTTCGACCAGAACAACAACCGCTTCTACTACTACAATGCCATCACGCGGCAGACGGTGTGGCACCGGCCCCAGGGCTGCGACATCGTGCCCTTGGCACAGCTCCAGGCCATGAAGCGCAGCTCCCAGCCTGACTGCAGGGGCCGGCAGCACCGGGGCAGCACCGGCAGCGATGGCAGAAGCACCCCCATCCAAGCGGCCCTCCTGCAGGAGGTGGAGAAGAGCAAGGGTAACTGCACCGCGGAGAAGAGGAAAGACCCTGGCAGGTAGGGAGGGCTTTAGCCTTCTCTGTTTATACCTAATGGGTGGCTTCAGTTGCCGGGTGGGTACTGGCGGGAGTGTCATGCGGTGACCAGAGCTCTGTTGGATGCTAATGGCAGGGTTTGCTGTTATGGCTGAGCTGCCATGCAAGGGGTTAGGCTGCTGCAGGGTGCAGGTGAGCCCAGCTGCTCTGGCTCCTTCCCTCGCTGCTTGCTTGGCTGCTTGCGTGTTCTTGCAGCTTTGGCCAGGGCAGGAGGTGGGGCTGCAGGGACAGAGCTCCTGGGCACAGTTATTTGCTCACATCAAGCCCGAAATGAAAGAACAATTAACGGGATGCTATTTTGTTTGGCTAAGAGATTTTCTTACACTTAAACCAGCCTGACAACAGTCGGGTTTGGTTTGTTTTTTACTGAAACTTTGCCAGCTGCAGCTGCACAAAAGCATCCCCTCCCCAGTCTCTGCGGGGAATGACCCCTCTGCCCATGGCACTGCCCAGGGCTGCCCTGCCTCCCACCTGCCCTGTCTGGGCATCATCCTGCCCTGGAGAATGTGATACCAACAGCTGGGGAGGCTGTGCAGTGAGCAGAGTTGAGTCATGCTGAGGCAAAGTGACTCACCCAAGGGCTGGAGCAGAGGTCTGGTGAGCCTGGCACTCCTGCTGCTCTATGCCCATGCTCCTTGTCCCTGCTTCTGGGCAATGCAGTGAGATAGGCATCTTTAACAGCTTGGGGTTTGGGTCGAGGTTGCCTTTCAGTGTGCCTCCTGCTGGTGGGGAGAGGAGAAAAAAGCCAAGATGATGAAAACTGTATAGGATAGTGATTCTGGAAAACATATGCTCTAGAGCGCCCTAAACTGAGGTTTATCATTTGTCTGCTGCCCCCTGCGAGATGGTACTGTATTCGCTTCAGATCTGTGTGACTGGGAGACCCTGGTGATGCACATGAAGTGCACCACAGTGAGCCCAGAGCTTTACTGGTGCTTGCAATGCTTCCAGTGCCTCCTGCCCCACAAGCAGCCCTTCTGAGCTTCAGACCCATCCAGAGGATGATCCCTGCCCTGCCAGGAGAAACCTGAACAGTGAGAAATGCCTTAAGCTGAGCCCCAGTAACTCCCAGTTCCCTCCAGTCCTCTCAGTGACCCCAGGAAAGCCACAGTCACATGGGATTTGCCATGAGCCGACCAGCTTCCCCTCCTTGTCCCTCTGCAGTCTGGTGCTCTGGGGCAGCTGGGGTGGGCACTGACAAATGACATCTTTCCAGAGGAGCGAGCGCAAGAGCCTTGCATGGGGCATAAAATATCCTGAGCTCCACAGGGTCCAAAATATTTCTGACTCAGGCTTTCAGGAGGGGAACATGGCCTCCTCTGCCTCAGTCCAGGGAACGTCTGTGTGTCGAGGGATAAGCGATGCCAGCTCTGACCCGTCCCTCTGCTCTCCAGCCCTCTTGGCAGGGAGGACTCCGCACAGGCCCCCTCGTATAGGAAGAAGGGGCAGGGTTTTGCTTTACTTTTCATTGCCAGCCAGGCTGGTGCCAGGCAGCATCTCGGGTGTCACTGCCGGTTCTCCTGCAAAGAAAAAGAGTGGGAAGGGGTCCTCCTTCGCTCCATCCCGAGCCCAGGTTTTTGCGGCAACCTTGGGATACCTTGAGCCTGCAACAAACTCCACTGAAGGGCAAGTGCTGGGAAAGGTGTGAGTGGCAGCTTGCTTGGGAGCTAACAGGCTGCTTCTACGTGCAAGGTTCTTCCAGATCCTCACATCTGTAAGCTGACAGCGTTTGCCTGTGGAAGCTGCTTTCTTGGAAGGAGGAGAATGAGCACTGTTTCTTTCATGTGTCATTGCTGCTATCTGTGAGCAGGGGTTGCATGTCCGGTTATGGCGCAGAGAAAGATTTCCCTACCCAAGTCTGACACCTGAGGAGAGATTTCTTGCCTTTTGCTAGCTTGTAAAATGGTGAGCAAAGAGCTGAGCCCAAAGCAAGTGGTCCCAGGTGGGTTCTAATGCCCTTGCTGGGACGTCTGGTCTAGTAACAGAAAAAGCATACCAAGCTTGTCAGCTCTGTTGTCTGCGTTTTTTCTCCAAAGACAAACATGTGTGTCCTCTTCCTTCCCTCGGCAGGGATACAGCTGTATAAACAGAGGGCAAATACATTGACTGCTGTTGGTAGCATTTGACATCTTTATAAGTACCTGTGCCCAAGACGGTTTCACTTTTGTCTCTAATGGCAGCACAAAAGATTTGTTTTTCTTCCCTTCATGTTTGTCATCCCATGATAGATGGAGAGGCCGGAAGAGACCAGTGTGGTTCCCAAGAGGGGCCTCCTGCAAGCACATGCCACAGAGAGCTCGGGGAAGGGATTTTGTCCTTTTTTCAGTAATACTTTGTGGTTGAGGGGTTTTTTTACTTTTAGCAGACTTGTTTTGTCCCCACCACCACCCCTGCTTTCTTGTGTCTTCTGTCAGCACTGCTAAATCTGCTATGCCTGCTGCCACGTCTCTGTGCTGCCTCAAGCAGAGCGGAGTTGCTCCCTGGACAGGCAGGCGCTGCACTGTTGCTCCTTGCTACCCGTTCCCTCTGTCTATGTGCCAATCCCACCCTCTCCCTCATTGCCCCACTGCTCGCTGCTGCTCTTCCAGCTCTCTGGAGCGCACCAGCTCGGAGCAGCCTTCTCTAGACACTGGCCCATGTCTTCCCCAGGCAGCATGGGAAGGTCAACCCCCCCGCGGAAATGGTAGCTGCTTGCTGAGGGGGAGATGCTGCTGGGATCCCCAGAGCCTTCTGGGGAAGCTCTTCTTCCTGTGCATGTGCTCTTGCTCCTGTGTCAGTTTTTGGCTGCGCTTCCCAGGGCTGCAGCAAGGACAGCAGGCAGCACTTGCTTTACAGCTCCAGACCCCTCCTGAGCACTTAGGGTCCCATCAGAAATGCAGACTGACTCTCCAGGGGAGGTGTGGGCCAAATGATCCTTTCGCACACTGGAAGGCTCTGCAAAGGATGGGTGTGTCCCCTTGGAGACTGTGAGGCCAGCCTGGGGCTGAAGCAGCTGGTAGTATTTTAGAAGTGTCTTGTGAGCCGCTGCAGCCACGCTGGGGTTTGCCAGAGCTCCCCAGACCTCAGGGGTGAGAACAGGCTGGGCATGGCAGAGGGCCGAGGCCTGAAGAGGACAGTCTCACTGGGAGCAGAGCCTGTGTGCTGGTCTGCAGCATTTGGGCATGCCATTGGTCAGGGCTGTGAGTGTTCTCTGCTGTCCCCAGCCCTGCTGTCCCTGTGGACCAGCCCTTTTCTTCCTCTTCCCGTGGTTCTCCCAGGGTGGGGGACTTGTTTGAGTGGGGTTTCCAAGGTTGCCCTTGCAGTAACAATACATCTCAAAGTCCTCCAGACAGAAATCCACCGTCCCTAGGAACACCCCATCCCCCAGGACAGGGAGAGGCATTGGGTCCCTTCTGCGTGGGCAGCATGTTGTGCTGCCTGTCCCCTCTTCACCCACCTTCCCCATGGCTCAGCCTCCTGGGCTGGGGGGGAGAAGGGGCTTACCATGGTAGGAAGGTATGCTGAAAGGGGGGTTAGAGGGTACGGTGTGATGTGAAGCCTGCGAAGGTGGCTATGAGGATACCTCTGCCTCTTCCAAGTCTGGTTTGCCTTGTCAGGGGCTTATATCTCCTGAGGCCCCATGTAAGTAATACCAATATTAAGTTCTTTATAACTGGGCAAGAAACACCATTAGGATTCCTAATATGGGCTTGTTTCCTTCTTACGCTGCTGGCCTTGGGGCAGGGTGCGCAAACACAATGTGCTTTGCACATGTCGGCAGAACTGTCCTCGGGGCCATGCAGACCTGGGTTTGGGTGGGTCACCACTGTGGCGTCTCCATCCCTGCCTTCAGCATGGGCACTAGAGGTGGCAGCAGCAGTGCTGCTGAAATACAAATATCCCTGTTAATTTGCCTACAGCAATGGTTCTTTCAAAAAAGCCTTGGCACCACTGCAGAGAAGACTTTCCTCTGTTCTCCAGCAGACAGGGAGGCTGGAGATGGCACATTGTGTCTGGGATGGGACTGACAGGCGCAGTGGGCTATGGCACACGGTTAGGGGTTTTGCTTCTTTATCACGTTTGCTTACAAGCCTCTTGGTCAGGGGAAGCGTAGTGGCCGTGGTCAGGCTGGGGCTTGGCTCCCTCTGCCCTCAGTGACACTGGAGTGGCACAGCTCCCCTGTCTTCTCCGCACTGTGGACCCCCTTGGACATCCTGGCGGTGCCATGCAAGGATACTGCCATGGCATGAGGAACGTGCCTGAGTTCCATGACAGCCCTGTGTGCAAAGCTCGTGGGTGCAATACCCTCTCCTTGAAGTGGGAGCGCCCATGGGCACACAGCGGGCAGAGGGGCACCCTGGGGAGGTGCGAATACCCAGTGTGTACCAAGGAACCCCTGGCAAATGCTTGGGTACCTGGACTAGCCCTCTCATCCCCAGTTGCAGCCAGGGAGGAGTGGTGGCACGGCGGCCTTGCTCACCTCCTGCTGCTGACTGCACCTTTGCAATGCACCCTGCTCAGCTGCCCTGCATGGCTGTTGTGCAAAAGGTCCCAGTACTTTGTCCCCTGAGAGCTGTCTGAGTGCCGCTGGGCTCTGCTGGCGCCAGGGGTTCGCAGCAGTTGGTGTGAAATAGCCTGGGGCAGGCTGGGTGCCAATGCGAGCTTTGCCCCTCAGCCCAAAGGAGGGCATGTGTGTCTGCAGAGGCAGCGGATCCCATTTCTCCAGCCCTGTTGCCCATCCGGGCACAGACTGCGAGTGCCAAAAACCTGCTGCGGGGAGACTTGCTGCTTGCAGCAGAACCCCTTGCCTTGTTGCCTTTTTGTGGCTGTCTGTCTAGCCCATCCGCCTGTCCTACTGGCTGGTCTTGGGTGTCAGCAGAGCAGGCACAGGGAGAGCCCCGCGCCGGCACGGAGCTCCTGCTGCTCACCAACACGTCCCACCTGCATGGACGAGCCTGTGCCAAGGCCCCACCCCATCCTCCCGTCCCAGGCAGGGCTGTGGTGTGGGATGCCTTCCTCCCACCCCAGTGAAGTGACTTGGGACAGCGAGGACCCAGCCGGCACTGGGTCACAGGTAGCCTCTGGGGGAGGCTGCGAGCACAGCACCCCCTTTTCTTTTCTGGATCAAATCCCTCACTGCTTGTCTGAGGGCCAAAATCTGTGCTTTGCTCTTTTTCACGCATGCAGAGGGGAAGGTTGTTGCCAGCTGGGGTCCCACAGGATCCCAAAAATGGTAATGTCATGTTGGCGTGGGAGCCTGTCTCCGGAGGCCAGGCTGGTGGCACTGCTCAGATGCTCAGCCCCACACCGAGCAGGGACGGATCGGGACACTCCCAGTGCTGCTGCATGGGTGTGGATCCGGACAGGCGCTGGTATGATGGATCAGGCAGGAGGTGGTGCCGCTCCCTGCTGTGCAGGCAGGGAGAGGCTCCTCACTGCGGCCCAGAGCTGAGCGAGGAGGCAGCAGGGCTTTGGGCTGAGTTTCTGCTGCTCTGGATTGGTGGGGGTTTGGTGAACCTGGCTGGAGTGGCAGGCGCTGGTGGGCCTGCTGATGCCGGCTGGTACCAGTGCACGCTGAGCCTGTGCAGGGGGACGAGCCTGGTCGCACCATGCCTGACGGAGGTGGGTCTGCCAAGCCTTCACTGAGGGGTGCTTCAACTGTGCACAGAGCTGGCTGGAGGTGCAATGTTATAGGTCAGGGAGAGGAATAACCTTGGGAGGTGGCTCACAGGACATGGGGTCCAGTGCTTTCCCACAGCGTAGAGGGTTATTTTGCAGCCCTGCTACAGGTGGGGGTCTCTCAAGGTGGGGGGACACACCTGCAGCTCAGGGGCTGTGGTGCTGCAGGGCTGCGGCTCTTTTCCCCTGGGACCCATCACCTGTATAATGCTGGTCCAGATAAGATGCTGCGCTGGCCATAGCGTTCAGTTAAAATCACTCCTGGCCTGCCTGCTGAGTCAGGAGCCCATGAGTGGCTCTGTCCTTGATATGGCTCTTTGCCAGTCTCACATCCCTGCCATGAAACAAGCCGCTGGTACAGCCAAGCAGAGGGGTAGGTGGAGGGGTGTCGGAAATGCTCATTTAAAAGCCTACCAAATGCTGCTGCTCTGGTTCTTCCCGTTAGTTCAGGAGCTCTTTGAGGAACAACCTGGTCTTCAGCAGCACCTGCGCTTGGGATCGGGGCTTGGCTGCGTGCAGGAGGGATGCACCGGTGCAAGGAGCTGTCTCTGCGGCCCCCAGAGAGGGATGCCTAGTGGGTTGCAGGGCTGCGTGTCCTTGTGAATGCCACCATCATCCTGCCATTACCGCTGGCTGTTCCCTGCCTGTGTCCTTGCTTGGCGCTGCTGGCAGTCACCCCCCTGCTCCAGGCATTGTGCCTCCGGGAAGAAGCACACAGAGGACACTGATGGCAAAACAGGAGTGAGAGAGCAAGGGCCATGCTTGATGGCAGCTTTGGCAGGTGGAGGGAGGCCAATCTCAAATCCCTCGGTGCTTCCCAAGCAGCCGCTCTTGAGGCAGGGCTCAGGTCAGTTCTGGGCTGCAGCGCTGTGAGCGGGAGGCAGTGGCTGGCGACAGTCCTTCCTTGTGGTGCTGGCATCTCCAGCTTGAAGTAGTGTCAGGAGCACCCTTAAAATAAAACCCTTCGTGCCTTAGTGGGAGATGCTGGGGGAGGTCCCTGGAGCAAGGGGGCTCTAGGATGGGAAGCAGAGGATGGCGGCCTGTTCTCAAACCCTTTCTGGTCACCTGGGCAGTTGCACGAGGCAGAGTCACATGTCTGTTGTGGGGAAGGAGACGGGCCCTGCAAAGGCAGTTGTGCAGCACGGGGTGGGCGGTGGGGGCCTTTGGACCCTGGCTGGGAGCCAGCTTCTGCAGCAGGGCAGTGCCGTGCCGGCCGCAAACCGTGCCTCTCCCGGTGTTGCTGTGCTGAGGTGGGATTCATAGCGATACAGTGCCACCAGAGAGCACGTTTTGCCAAAAATATAGTAAGCGGTGGATGGGGAAGGGGCACACTGTCCCCTTAGGAGGGGAGTGAGTGGGAGTGGATGTGGGATATTGGGTGTGGGGCAGGCAACCAGCGGGGGAGCATGTGAAAAGGGCACCCATGGTGATGTGGGGCTCTGCTGTGAGGCAGATGTGTCCCATTGGGGTGGGGGGCACCCTACGGTGAGAGAGCTGTGGGGGGAGGACAGGCAGAGCACCTGGGAGAAGCTGTGCCGAAGGAGGGGGCTGGCACCTGGTGGCTGAAAGGTCCCTGGAGAGCAGGAGCAGGGCGAAAGAGGGTTGGGATGTCTGGCTATCTTGGGGCTTGGCAGGGAAGGCACAAGCAGGGGACAGCATCACCAGGAGGCAGCTCTGGGCATGTGTTGTAGGTGCATCTGTCTGCCAGCCCAGGGGCCAGGCAGCGCAGTACGGGGAACAAGCATTAAGGTTCAAATAGAGCAAAATAGCTGTGAAGGTGTTACGGGAACATGTCCTGTTGCAGACAGGGCATGCGCAGCACACCCTCAGGTCTTACCCAGTGTTGGCTGGTAGCAGATATGTGGAGGGAGGGCACAGAATGGGGCCAGGTTCAAGGGGACCTTCCTGGGGACAGTGGTGCCTTTGAAGACCTGGAAGCTTGGGCTAGTTTAACAGCCTTTCCATTCCCTTCTCCTCAGAGCTCACAAATACAGATCACCTGTAGCCGCATCCTGACAGTAGGTTGTTATTACATGCAGAACGTGCCTTTGGGACTGGGATGCTGCAGTGGACATGTTGGGTTGTGGTGGAGCTTGGGTGCCACCATGGGTCAGAGGATACTGCTAGCAGAGGAGGATTTCACGGCCATGAGAGCTGAGCAGAGCCAATAGGTTTGGCCAAGGGAACCAGATCTGAGGCATCTGGCCCGGACTGGAAGGATGCTCTACACCAAGGCTTGGTGGCTTGTGTGGGAGTGTAACACACATCCTGTGAGCCATGGACATCGGCCCCCATACACATCCCATACATCTCATAGGTTTTTCTGCAAAATAAACATGCATTTAGAAACTTAGATCAAAAAAAAAAAAACACCATGGTCTGGAAGGACCATTGTCAGAGTTTGACAATCCGAAGGCAGACACTTGGGGTTATTTTCCAACTCACTGCTTGAGTGGTCCAGAATACCTTACTGGTCTTCAGCTGGTCATTTGGGGTGCTGTGCTAGCTAATGAGCCTTGGGAAGCGTAGGTTGTTTCTTATCTCAGTGCTGCTGATACCAGACAGGTTATAGTATGATGAACTTGTTTCGTCTCGTTCTGCTGTTCATGACTCAGAAGTTTATCATGTGTGTAACAATGATGTGTTTCTGTTTTGGGAAGGGGGATCTCTAGGAAAAAAACAATGAGGAGCTGATATAACTGGTTGGGGAATCTTCAGGCACTTTTGAGACTAACAATCTGGTATTTGGGTGGGAGTAGAGGATACTTCAGTTAATATAATTCTTAAATAATTCCCTGTATTTGTATCTTTCTTCCTTTAGGGAGACTCCTACCCACTGGCAGCCTCTGCCAGGCACGAAAGCAGCCATGTTGGTCAAAGTGAACAGCTTGAGGCAAATGCAGAGCTCTTCAAACAGTTCCCTTCAGCTGCAGAGTGTTCCAGAGGCCAACAGCCAAAAATCTCTTCCAAAACCAGCTATGTATGCTCAGCCTCAGTCCACGTCCCAGAGCCCTGGAGCTGCAAAGCAAATGCCTACAGGAGAAACAAAGCAGTCTATGCAGATTAAAAAGACTGAGAATGGTGGGTTTTGCCTAGTGCTGATGAATGGTCCCACTTCTCAAACACCTGCAAGGAGCCAGACAGGAACCCCCCAGCCTGCATCCCCCAAGTATGCCTCCCCTGCACCTATATACGATGAGCCATCTTTAGAGTCTCCAATTTATGATGAGCCACCAGTAGATATGGACACCGAAAGCATCAGTGTGAGTGGGATGTCTCCGCCAAAGTCACCAAGCAATAGTTTAAAAAAGCAGCTCCAACCAACCAAATTATTACAGCATCCAGGTATGCAACAGCAGCAAGCTGCAAAGAAGCACACAAGTAATCCTTCTTCCACTGAATACAGCCCGGCTGGCAGAGAATATATAAAACACATGGTCAATGTTGACCAGTCTTCCAAACTCTCCCACTCTGCGGCTGCAACAGCTGATGCCTCTGCTAAACTGCCTGGTCATCTTACTTCAAAGGACAGCTTCAAGCAGTCTTGGAGGATCTTGGAAGCCAATGTCCTCAAGAACATGGAAGCCCACCATAGTTGGCAGAACAGCCTGCAAACTCAAGAGTACCCAACTGGTATAAGCCATCAGGATTCTGGTTATTCGACTGGCCCTTCTCCAAGCTTGAGAAAAAGGAAAGGAAAGAGGCAAGGGACAGGTCAAGGAAGACCTGGCTCTGTGGGCAGCAGCAGCGAGCTCACGGCTTTGAACGATAAGCTGATTGCCGAGATGCGTGCTGTGGTGGGCAGGTCAGCAGCTTGCAGGGGAAGCAAAGCCAGCCTTGATGCTGAAAGTCTGGAGAGTGGCATCCCAGCAGAGAACAGCAAAGTCAGATTTCAGTCCGACCACTTGAAAAAATGCATCAGCCGGAGCTCAAGGGATGATGTCTCGGCTAGTAATAGGTCTCTGTATAGACAGAGCCTGGAGAGCAGGGGCAGCTTTCCCAATGATGTGGCTGCTCCACAGGACACAGTGAGGCAGAAGAGGACTTTTGAGAAAATAGATTCTTTAGAAAAGAATGTGACCAGCCAGACAAGTTTGGCTTCCTCAGATGCTACGCGCCACTCCTCCCAGGTACCTCCCCATCTACACTGGGTTAAATTGCATGCCTTTGCTGGACTGTCATGGTGCAGAGCCAAGTACCTGGTCTGCTCCCGGGTGGGTTTAGTGGATGTGCTGGGGAGCAGGTTGCAGAGAATATGGCAGCAAAATTGCTGCCTTGCCTGAAAATGGCAGCGTATGGCTTGAGTCACCAGCGATGTCCTGTGTTGGGCCTGCATGATGGAGAGGAGAAATGGGAGACAAGAAAATTCAGTATCCAAGGAGGGTGGGCAGAAGTTCTAGGACAGGCTGAGACGAGGTGGATGTATACTGTCAGCACAAAGATAATAGCTGGGTAGCTGTACGAACAAGATTTGAGAGATAAACTCTAGAGAGAGAAGAGGAGAGAACCAAGAGCCTGTTGAACCTCCAGAGGGTATGAGGAGGTGGATCCTCAGAAGAAACATGCTGAAGGAGCAGTTGGGGTGGTAGGAGGGAAACCAACTCCGGGCATGGGAGGTGGACTGAAGGAGGCTGAGGATGGAGATGGCAGAGAAGGTATTTTTAAGCAGCGTGTTGAGTGAATTCGGAGAGGGCGAGGAGGTAGAGGGGTAAATCAAGGGTTAAAAAACCAATGCAGTAGAAAAGCAGGAGAAATGATTGTGCCCCAGGCTGGCAATAAGAGGTGGAGTGTGATGTGTGCTAATCCCGTCATCCACATGTGGGTACATGTTTGGTGTAAGATAGGGAAGGGTTGGATCGCACAGGCCTCTGTCGTGAGTTCCGCAGTTCCTCCTTACTAAGAAGAACTTGCTCTAAATGTTCTAAAAGAACTAACATGTGTTTTGGGGTTGACTGTAGGTCAGGACTGGAATAGAGTGTGGCACTCAAGTTAAAGGTGCTCTGCAAAGATGGAAAATGCATGCTTTGTTTCACTTTTTCCACTGTGAAAAACAAAATTTACAGGATTTCTGTTTCTTTGTCTTCCTTTAAAAACCAAAAGACCTCAAGATTATCTTGTTTGGCTTTTTCCTACTTGCAGGAGATCTCCTTGGAGAGGACAGAGCAAAAGTGTGGGCTCTTTAGCTCTTAGTTGCTGTATGTGGGAATTTAAATTCTGACAAAAAAGTCTGTTTCCTAAACCAACTTGTTGGGTGTTTGAGTTCAATATGTGTCCCAGGCTCCTACTTCCATCCAAAACAGAGAATTCTGTATGGGCAAAATAAGTGTCTTATTCTCACAAGTACTTATTACACATCATTTTCTTGGAATCAGTCCTACGAAAGCACTAATTATGTAGTTGTCGGTAGCCATTGCTGGGGAGGACAAAGGATGGACAAAGGCTGCATGTAAAAACTGCATGCAATGTCTGGGAGGAAGGAAGGTCCTTGTGTCTGCTGCTTATCTCTGTCAATTTGTAATCCGTGGACTTGTCCCTGGAGCAAATGAGTTCGATCGCTGCAGACTGTGGGTGGGGAGCAGCTGTCCTTCATTTGCTGAAAAGAAAAAACAACCCAGTGCTTGCAAACAACTCTGATTTAATTTGGGGAAGGTTTCCTTGGATAGGAAGACATGGTAGGGAGCCCATCATAGAGACGTCTCCAAGCCCTGTGCAGCAGTTCTTGGAGAAGCACTGGGTCTGTAGCCGCAGCCTGTATCTTACCCGTGGATGCTGAGGATCAGGGTCCGTTCAGCAGGAGGTCATGGTGTGTCTGTAGGATACAGCGAGAGCCAGCTCCGTCAGTGGTAGAAGTTGACTGACACAGATATATGGTCTCCTTCACCAACTCAGACATGATTTATCCTACCTGGGTGACAGCCTTGCCATGAAAATAGATGTGCCCGTGCCCTTCTGTGCCTCTCTCAGCTTCTCCTGTCCCGTTTGTGTGTCTGGCCAGTATCTCCATTAGGAAGGTCACGGTGGAATTGAGATATGTGTTTCCAGTGCCTCAGTGCGGAGGCTGTCCTCCAGGCACAGGCTGCCCAAAGCTCAGCAGCTCTTGGTGGTCACTAGTCATGTTGATTTGGTTTTGTCTTTTTTTTTTTTTTTTTTTTTCCCCCTCCCCCCTCTAGAACTTGGAAAAATAGTAAAGGCAGGAACCAGCTATGAGACTGCAGGGGCCACAAAGGGTAGAGGTGAGAAGGAAACAGTGCTCATAGTGCTGTGGCTGTCTAGTCTCTGTCACCTCCTGGTGTTACCCACCCACCTCCTGGGATCCTGTGGCTCTGCAGGAACTGAGAGGTGAAGAGTGGAGAGAAACTTGGCTCCTTGGTGTGTGCTTGGTGCCACGGAGCTGTACCGCTGCTCTGGGAGTCAGCCCAGCTTCTGCTTGCGTTGTCCCCCAGAGCTCTGAGACAACTTGGACAATCAGCCCTGCTACTCCATGTCCCAACACTTCCCTTGGGGACAGCATCAGTGTGTGGCTCTGCCCACCAGGCTCTTGCAGAACTACAGGTGTCAGCCACCGATTCTGCACAGAATCATGTTTTGTACTGATTCACCACTTTGCAGTTGCTGGTAGCTTCATGACTCACTGCTGATATTTTTCCTAGCATGGTAGGGAGTCATTTAAGCTGCTTTTAATACATCTGTTCTCCATTGCAGCCCGGGACAATAGAGTTGGACTCCAAGCAGGAGAGCAGCTGCCAGCCTGGTGGCTGTGTAGGATATAATTTCCCTTACAGTACTCTTCGGAAGCCCATCTCTCAGAGCAGCATGGCAGACTGGGCTTCTAAAAACCTGAACATGCACACCAGGGCATCTTCCGCCGAAGGATCTCCATCTCCAACATGCTGTCCTGGAATGGCAGCTCTATCAAAAAGCCAATGCTCATCACTAGCAACCGCACCATCAAAAAAGAGGCATGTGAGATGTTCAAACTGGTGCAGAGCTACATGGGAGATCGTCAGACTCGCATGGACCGGAATCATGTGGCGTTGGTCACGGTCACCAAGTGCTGGAGCATGCAAGGTTTACGGGATGAGCTCTACATACAACTGATCCGGCAGACAACAGATAATACATGCTACCGAAGTTTGGCATGGGGCTGGGAACTGATGGCCATCAGTCTAGCCTTTTTCTCCCCATCGCCCAAATTTCAGTCTTACCTGGAAGGTTACATTTATCGCCACCTCGACAATGATGAAAACAGTAAGTGCCTCGTGCACACCCGCTCTGTCCCCAGTAGCATTCTGGTGGGTTATGCCACTTGTTCAGGGTTGTCTAGTTTTTAAGAAAGCAGGTTGTCACCAGCTAGTGCTGTGGTTTCCGTCAGTGTGAGCACCATGTGCTGGGCAAGTTCATCCTTCCTTGGTGGGATGGAGCTGCCACCAGCTCATCTCCCTGCAGTTCTCACTTCTGTCTGGCAAAGATGCCAGCCCTAGACTGTTCTCATCTCACTGATCAGCATGGCAGGATCAGTGCTGAACAGAGCTGATTTGGACCTACCAAGCACAGAGTTTCTGTGGGTTCTCTGAAGACCTGATTGACTTCGAAGCTCCTTTTAGTGGGGGAAAAAAAAATAAATAATGTTAATGCAGAATTTTTTGGGGGAGCCATTGCAAACATTACGAACAGGCCTTAGCTTGGTAAATAGTTGGGGATCCTGAAGGATGCTGGCTTTTGTTGTGAATAGATGAGATTTATCTGTCTCTCAGGAACGTTGGGGACCAGCCCAGCATACGTTCAGTTATTACCCCAATTTTAAATTGCTATAGCATCCTGCGGGGAGGGGGAGGAGAAGCCAAGTGCCAGCCTGGAGAGTATTTATTGGCTGCTTCGTCACTATTTCAGTAGCGCTCGCTGTGTCTTGTCCAGGCTCAGGTGAGAAACTAGAGCACATGTTTCCACCTGGGGCTTCAAATGCAGGTTGAAAGCCCCTGCAGATCTCCTGGACAGGCGCAGAAGTTCTGCCCTAGCACCCCTCTGGCCCTGCTAGCAAGTGTGGTGGTAGAGGTGGGTCCTAGGGGCAGCGGTGGTGCAATGCCAGCCTTTGCCCTCTGGTTTCATGCTTGTAGCCTTAACATGGGGCTCCATCACTGAACTGCTGGATGTGCGGCACTGGTTTGTATTTTCATGAGGATCCCAGACCCTCGTCACTTCTCTCCAAAACCATTCCCTCCAGCCACGCTTGGCCCAGGAGTGAAAAATCACCCTGCCAGCACCAGGGTCCAGGCAGCAAGGAGGCATAAGCTGAACCCTTTGAGTGGATTGTTCCTTCTGCTGGTCTTTCAGCAGTACGTTTACTCAGGTATAAGCTTGCTGCCTACAGCCCCTTCTCAACTATTTGGCCATTTGGAGAAGTTGAGTGATGTTCTGGGCCCCTCACTCAGTGGCATTTGCAGCTAGCTGCGGTGCAGGACCTTTTCTCAAGCAGACCTCCTCATGCTGGAGTTAGGCTGGCTACCATGTCTAAGGGCAGTTCTGGGGTTTGGTATTTTATCATTCCACATTATTAATCCAGAACCTCTTTTGAATTTTCAGTTGCCCAGCGCATCAAGGAGCTTGTGGATCTAAAAAACAAGAAGAATTCAAAATCTAGGAAAAAGAGGAAACAAAACACCGAGGATGAAGGTAAAGGTGGGCACAGCGTGCAGGGAGCCAAGAGGGAGGACCGCACTGACCTCAGAGAGACAGGGATGCTGAGCTGCACTGAAAATCAGACCATTTCTTTAAAAGCATAGACTTAGATACAGGAAACTTTACTGCAGGTGGCCTGTGTGAGAGGTTTGACCAGAGCACGGATTAGCAGTGCGGGTGGCAGCTGGGCAGCATGTGGGATTGGTAGCAGTGTGGCGGGAGCAGGGGACCCCTTTCACTCACACTTGTGTGAGAAAGGGGATTTTAATTTAGATGCAGACCTGGGGCTGTACTCAAATGGTCTGTGTGCACCATGGAATTTCCTATAACACATACCAGTGCTAAAAGCTGCACGGGCCAGTGTGTTGAAAAGAACCTGTCTCAACTGTAGTACTGGATTTTGTAAACCACCGAGCAACCCGAGGACCTTTGGGGAGGACACTGATATCTGGTAAAGAGCACTGCCTTTTGCTCTCCAGTACTGGCTTCCCCTTGTCCACGCTTCCTGGGCTTGCAATAACATCTTCACTGAATGAACAAGAGTTTACGTATTCCTCAGGTTTGAACTGCTGGCTGCAGGATACTACTTTATCTGGCTGAAGTCTTGCTAGACAAAGTCCATTCAATTTTTTTTTTATATTGCTTTCAAGAAACTTGAGCCAACCCCATGAATTCATATCAGGCAGCACTTTTAATCATGTGGCCTCTGTGTTTTTAATCTGGGAGAGCTGGACTCCAGCTTCCTGCACTGCTGAGCACTACCTGACGCCAACGGGCAGGCATGTGAAACTTGGACACTGCAGCTACGCTCTCCCGCAGTGGCTTCCCTGTGTCACTGCTCCCCCCAGGCAGCTGCAAGCCTGGGAAGTGGCTGAGGAGGCCCCTTGGCTGCAGTCCCTGCCGTAGGAGCATCTCTTGCCTCTCAGTCTCCATTGCGATTCGGAGCAGAGACCTGAAATTACACAGAGGGATTATATTTCTGGTAGGGATATGTCTTTTTCCTTTCCTATTCAGGCCCAGGAGAGTTCCGCCCATTCTGAGTGTTCGAAAGGTCATTTTGCTTGTGCTCAGAGGGACTTTGATATCTTTATGGGACAACTCCCCAGAGATTGTTCTGTGCAGGGCGTGGTCTGTCTGTGGGCTGAGCAGGCTCTTCTGTGCCATTGCTTGTCTGTGTTGCATGTGCTGGAGTTGTGCTTAGGAAGAAAGAGGTAGGTTTTATCTAAAAAATACGTTTAAAATAATACACACACACACACACACACACATTATATATATATATATATATATTATATATATATATATATGAAATATGATTAGAAGGGTGTGCCAGGAGAGCTTTATAAAGTTTCCAAAATGAAGCACTTGAAAGTCAGAAGTGCCTGTGTGGCATCAGCTGGGGCTCTGATGACAGGTCATACGCTCTTCCTTTCACCGGACCCTGTCTGCTTTCTGGCACACAGACCTGCTCTGGCAGTGAACTGGAGCTTTAGAATAAAAGAGCTGATCTGCAGGCTCCTGCTGGCTCCTGCAAAGATGGTGAGAGGTGCAGCAGAGGAGGCAGGAGGGCTGGCAGGTCACTTGAACCAGCTTTTTTGCAAGTGCCCAATAACTGAGGATTTTTTTGGGGGGTCTGACCTCAGAGCTGCACATGAAGTAAGGGGGGATCCTACAGGAACATGCCAGGAGGTATCTGCTGCTGGCTGGAAAGGTCGGGCTTTTCCTCAGGACACCTACGTCTGCTCTACCAGCCCCACTTGCTGGACATGCGAGGGGTGAGTAGGGCACAGCTCCCTGAAGTTGCAAGGCTGTTGTGCTGTTGTGAGAACAAGTTCATTAGTAGCTCTGAAATACTTAGATGCTTATGGGTGCTGTAGCAGTGATTTAGCAGAGAAATCTGTAAGGAAATTAAGTGACTGTCTTCAAACAGAACTGAATATTTAGGTATGTAAGCATGTGTGTCAGTCTTTTGGTGAAAAAATGAGTTAAAGCAGTGATTTCCACCCCCACTACCACCACTTCCTTCCATGCAGGGGCTGGTAAGTAAACACTTGGGTGAGCAAACACTTATCATCTGACCTGCACCCAAAGAAATAATTTTGAAGTTTCCCATGCTTACCTCTGCAGTCTTGGTCTTCTAGCATAGTTCTCTTGAGTAAATGAAATATGAAGGTGGTGCAAGATCGTTTCATGGATCAATAACCCATTGAAAGGCAGAAGATTATGTGTTTTCAGAAGGAGGATTGTCTGCTGGTCCTGCAGGAACGTAAGCTGGGCTTTGGGTCTATACAAGGAGGCAAATAATAATCTGGAAGCTTGGTGTTGGTACAGAATTTTTCAGGATTGTAAAAACTAAAGGTGCAGAGGGGTCTCTCAAGGGTGAGTAACTGAGCAATCAAGAAACAGAGGAAATTGTGTCAACAAAAGCTAAGTATTGTACATGGGGGAGACATCCCTAACCGCATGTGCAGCGGCAGGCTCCTGTGTAGCTCTTTCGAGGAGGGAAAGACACTTTGCAGCCCACATACAAATTTCCAGAAATGCATACACAGTGCTGGGAAGTGGTCAGAAACCAAACAGAGGTTTGGGAGCTTGTAGAAAAGGGACAGAGAGCAAAACCAGCACTCGGCCATAGTCATGCTGCGCGTGCTCCGCATGTCCTGTCCATGGTCCCTCCAGGGCTGAGTGCAGCTGGGAAAGCCCCGCGGGACCAGGAGCTGGACCTGGAGGAGAGAAGAGGGGAGAAGGTCAGTGGGCTGAAAGAAACTGCAGGTCACCTGGGGAAAGTGAGAGGAAGAAAATTTCTAATCGTTTTTCATAGCAGAATTGGAAACCGCCTGGTTTTATTGTTGGGCAGCAGGCCCAACTGGGAATACTCATCTTTGAGACATCCCTTATCTGTTTTTATCCTCCTGGTGGCAGATGCAGGTTGCTGACAAGTACTGCATTCCCCATGCAGGGAATAGTGACAGAGCAGCATTGCTGGGATGCAGAAGAATGTACTGGTGGTGTGATGAAGAGGGGCTAAAGCATTGCCGGGAAGTGGAGGTGCCTGGACAGATCAAAGGCAGGAGAGTGGCACCAGTGCCGAGCCCAGCTGAGCTGTTCAGGGGGCACCTACCCCTGTGCTAAAGAGCATGGCGAGACATGGCCCGGGCCCTGCTCTGACAGCCAGGCTGAGGTCCGTGAGAGGCTGAGGTAGGTTGGAGAAACACCAAGACAACAGCTTCTGCTGTGCAAAAATGTGTCCCATGCCCAGGTTCTAAATTCACATTGGGTGCTGCGTTTTTTTAAGACATTTCTTGGCAGGAGAGCATTCAAGTCTGTTCCGGAGGGTATGTTCCTATATGTGCCCTGCCTGGATTTTAGCTTGTTATAAAAGATGATGTTCTTTAAGAAGCTCCTCACATGTATTTCTAGGCCAGCACATGGAAAAATACTTACCTTTGCAAACTCTTTTCACTGTGTGGGTTATTAGCAGTCTTCTGTTCCTGAGCTCCTGGGGCTGCTGTGGTACCACAGGAAATAACAGATCAGCTTGGATTTCGCAGATCCATGATGTTCTCAGGGAAGTGGAATTGCCTTCAGTATTGGCCCTTTCCAGCCCATGCCGGAAAAGCTGCCCGTTCCTGTGCCTGAGGGGGGTGAGCTGGGCAGAGAGGGAGTACCTGGCCCGCTTGTTAGGAGAGCTGACCATGTGTGATGAGCGAAGCGCCAGGAGCTGGCCTCCAGCTGAACATTTTAAAAGCAGCCAGGCAGTCAAGTCAGGTTGCTGGTTTGGAAAAGCAGAGGCTAAAGCTAAATTCTGCTCCTCTCCCTTGCGTTTCCCTCTCCAGCTCACCGCTTGCCTCCCAACCTCTCCTTTGCCTACCTCTGCTCTCCCGGGACCTGGGAGTGCTCACGTCAGATGACTTCCGCTACGTTGCAGGGAGGCTGCATGTTTAAGGTGTGAGCCCCTGCAGGAGCCATTCATTCTGTGCCTGCTGCAGCAGGGCGCCGGTCACCCCATTCCTCAGGGTTCCCTCTGCTTTTTTGGTGATTGGGGTCCGTGGGCAGTAACAGGCCCAGCCCCTTGTGCACAGGGCAAGTTTAGTTTTCAGTTTGTTTGCCTGAAATTTGATTGGCTCCATGTGTGGCCCTGACAGTCCCCTCTGGGTCAGAGGCTGCAGCTTGACTGTCGCTGGGAACAGGATGCCTCGCTGCAGAAAGTGCAGGATGTCGGTTTTACACTTTTCTCAGGGTTGGGGGCACTTCCTGGGAAAGTAAAAAACAGGCTTCAAGCAAACTTGTCTGGCTGCTGCCCATGCATCAGCTGTGCAGGCTCTTCAAGGCAACCAGTTCCTTTGCAAACCTTGTTAAACTCTTAGGGTGATTATGGGTTTCATGGTCCAATTACAGTGTGAAAAAATATTTCCTATTAGTAGTTTTGAATGTGCTGCTTCCCGCGTAATTCTTGTGATGCAGACACACAGTCCAGTCTTCTCCCTTCTCCCTTCTTCATGAAGCGGAGGACACTTTGCATCAGGGGGTGCTGCACATTTTAACAACAGAAGCCACAACCTGAAATAGTGAAGCATCACAGAGCAGCTCATTGGTTTTGTTTTCTTTAATCCTTAGACATTTCCAGTATAAATCATGCCTGGGATTAGCAGGATTTTTGCATTCAGGGAATATTTTGCTTTAGATATTCCCAAGAGAGAGAAATTCTTAAAACTGTGTTTCCTTCCCTTTGCCTGTGGGAGAGGCGGATGCTCTTGTGCTTCCTTCGGCATTGCTCCAGCGTTACGGAGAGGCTCTGCTCCAGCTGGGACAGTCAAGCAGATTTATTAAGGCGGGGGGGCTTGTTTTGTTGTGGGGAGCTAAGGGCTGGGGTTTGCCTGCTGGCTGAGAGGAAAACGGGGCAAAGCGCATTTCTCACCTTTGTGAACGGTTGCTCTGCTTGGGCAGAGCTTGTCCTCCGTCTGCATCGAGAGGACTTGAGGAACTCCAGGCTCCTGACCAGCTTACCTAAGCTGTAGGGTGTGTGAAAGGCTGCTCTGAAACACGCAGCATCTGACCAGAATGTAGATTTTAAAAGCCACAAGTATTTTGAACTCTGCTGCAAGCTTTGAGCCTGGCAGGGAATCAAATAGGGCAGCTCTATTTACTGCTTTCAGCAAGCAATTTGGGTTTGACTCAAAAAAGAACAGAAGACCAACGGTTTTTGGAAAAGTCTCCCAGCAATCAGTGCTCTGTCAGTGCAAACATTTCTCTTGGTGTCATGCGGGGATTAGCTCTGTGAATCCTGGCTCCACTCGCCCTTAGGGTTCGCTGAACCAAACACAATCGGAGCAGCCATTCTTGTGGAGGGCTGTGGCTTTTGTGGTGAAGCTCCCAAGCTCCAGTGTGCCTGATTTTCCTTGTATCACAGAGCATGCCCCAGCCTCATGGTACAAGGTTGGGTTGGAGGAGGCTGCAGGCGGGAGCAAAGAAACCTTTGCAGGGATCTGGGGAGATGAGGGAGACCCTGCCGCCTTCCCATGCTGCTCCGTGCGTCCTAAGCTCCCTCCTGGTGCTGGTTCTGCCTCTGGCCCCGCACACCTTTCTCTGCTGCTGCCTCTCTCATGAGCCCAGGACTGCAGTTCTTGAATCATAAACAATTTCTTTTAAACACCTTGCAATCTTTCCTGGCAGGAGGCTGGCTCTGTGTGCTCTTTGGCTGAGATCTGGGAATAGGTAAATACCTGGTCCTGCGTCTGTGAGCCACGCAACTCCAATGGCTGGGAGCGAGGACTCACGCTCGCGTGTGTGCCCGGGCTGTGAATGCTGAATGGGCGCTCTGTGTTGAGCCAGGCCAGGGTCAGGCTGCCTGTGCGAGAGGTGGAGATCTGCAGGAGCAGGGGTGGGAGGTGCAGAGCTATGAGCCCTGACGCAGAAGATGAATCCCTCCAAGCCCAAGCACCGACTTGCGCTGATGCCACCTGCCACGGGGCTGCAGGGCCAGGAGGCTTCGGGGCACTTGGAATGGGGTCTTGGCAGTCTCTGCCCTGCCCACGCAACAGGGTGGGCAAAAGGGGGGTGGCTGTTTGTGCTGGTGTGAACTGCAGCGCTGGTGCTCTCTGAAGAGCCCCAGCATGGTGGGTGCCTGGCGCTGCGGGCTGACCACTTGTTTCTCCTTCCTGCCAGGTCTGCCCATCAGCACCTATGCCAAGTACTGCTACCGGAAACTCCAGAAAGTAGCTGTCACCGGAGGCAAAAAGGTGAGTGCCCGCTCCGGCTCTGGGGCCTGCAGGCTGCCTGCGCAGCACCCTGCTGCTCCGGTGACCCTTGCAGGTCACCACTGATTCAGGCATGGGAAATGGAGGCGGAGGGAGCAGGGGAGGCTTGCTCAGGGCTCATATCCCTCTGAACGTATGGGAGAAGGCTGCTGCCCGGGTCCTGCCGTCCTGCCAGAAGACAGCAGTGCATGCCGTGCTGGCAGCTGCGCGGCTGAGTGCTCATGCTCTCTGCCCTTAGGGGCGTGGAGGACAAACCTGTCTGGCATGGAGGGGGAGCCTCCGTGCTCTGCGTTATGTGGAAATCCCCCCCACCTCCTCCATTTCCTCCGCACAGTTCTGCGTGGGTCTGTGAAAGCTAGCAGGCGGCCCCAGCCTGTCTGTCCCAGGTCTCTGAGCTAGATCCGGTCATCTTTTATTTCTGCAAATCCCTCTGGGGCCTCCCTGCTATCTGGACTCCATATACAGTGAGCAAATAGCTGAAATACCTCGGGAGGGGTGGAGGCTCCCGGCATTCCTGCAGGGCAGGACGGGAAACATTCGGACACGCATCGCACACAACTGCAGCCCTGGCAGCTGCCACCCTCCGAGAGGTCATTGGGAGCTTCCCCCCCGCCCCCTGTCGCGCCTCCCGCTTGGCCGCAGTGTCGCTGCCAAATGGCTGCTGTGCTGGGCAGCATGCCGCCCCTACGATAGCGCTCTGCATTTTTCCGAACCTCTGCCAGGGGAGATTCAAAGCCCCTTTCAAGTGCCAGTGTCTTTCAGAAGCAACAGGTCCTGGGGCCTGCTTTTCAGAGAGCTTTAGCCCCTCTGAGAGCAAAGCTTTCTCTGGAGTTGGACATACCTGGAATTCCCTTCTCCAAAGGGCTGTTTTTCAGCTGTCCCACGGCCAAGTGCTCATCCGGCCCTGGGCTGGTGTATTCGTGCCCTCTGCTGACCTCACCACAGCCAGGGACAGGCTGGGCTCCATCCTTCCTCCTGCCACGCCAGCAGGTAGAGCTGCAGCTGGAGCAGTTCCCCTGTCGTGCAAAACACTGCAACAAAATCCCTGCAAAAACAGCCTAAAAGCTCCAAAGAGGTCTCCTGCCAACAGGCAGCAGCTTCTCTGCTTCTCTTGGGCCTGATGATTTGAACCCCCCTGATTTTAGGAGGTGTAGGCTGCAGAGTGAGAGCCCTGCTGCCAGGAGGCCAGCAAGGTGTCTGTGTGCGTGGGCAGCCCTCTCCATCCTGGCCACACCGCCACCATCCCCAGGTCACTTTTTCTCTATAGGCTGGCTATGCCACAGCTCCACTGAGCTCTGCTCTGTCCTCAGGGCCTCCGTAAACCCACAGTGGAGGAGATAACACACGCCAGGAATGCCATCCTGACGCCATCACTCTTTGGCAGCTCTCTGGAGGAAATCATGCTGCGGCAGCAGGACATGTACCCGGGTAAGAAGCTGCCCTGGGTGCAGACGCAGCTATCGCAGCAGGTCCTGGCTCTGGGAGGAGAACAGACAGAGGGGATTTTCAGGTGAGCTTTCAGGGTGCTGTGTTACTTTTGAGCCACCCACATATCAGTCCTCAAAGCCAAGAAATCAAGACTGACCTCCATGTGCATCCTTTTCCCTGGCAATAGCACTCCACTGTGGAGTTCCCAGCTTCAGGAATCGCCTCTTAAAGTACGCTAAATGCTAATACATTTGCATGCATTAGTGCAGAGGGGACAGCACAGATGTTACTTGAACTACTTAGGACAGCATGTACCCAGGCAAGGCATTGAACTTTCATCGATTTCAACGGCAGTAGTTGGCTGGTGCGGGGAAGGGACAAGCTCTTGGGTTCCTGGCAGAGCAGTTCATCAACAGCGCATCAGTCTTGATGATGCACAAGAGGTGAGGAGTCAAGAGAGACAAAGAATCTGTATGGTGAATATAGGGAATTCTGGTTTGGGTTTGGTTTTTTGTTGGTTTTTAGGTTTTTAGTAGCTAAACTTGATTTAAGGTAGCTCGCAAAAGACTCAACTTTGCTTTGTAAGGGTTTCTCGTGTCCTGGTATATTTAGCCAGAGATGCTTCTTATCTGTGGAGTGAACATGCTGCAGAGAGGCCCAGTTACAGAAAATAATCACTCCTGAGGACAGATAAATAGTTGATGTCTGAGCTAGTGGGATGGAGAGAAGTTTTTCTTCTACCCTGCTTTAAAGCTATGTTTAAAAACAGGCAACCTGTTCTCTCTGAGGAACTGCTTCTGTAGCCGCTGCTGGTGCGTGCTCCCTTCTCCCCGGGGCCCTGGAAGCAGCTTTGGAGCCACGGTTTGCTGGCCAGCTGCCACACCAGGCACGTTGCCTGCTCTCTAAAGCACCTTTGCTGTGTCTCTGTTTGCAGGATACCTGGTGACATAGATGAAGTCAATGCATTGAAGTTGCAGGTGGATCAGTGGAGAATCCCAAGCGGCCTCAGTGACCCCAACATCCCAGGTATGGGAATGCAGCAGGTGTGTGTGCTGCAGCCTCAGCCATGGTAGAGCATGGAGGAGAAGGGACCGGAGCAGCCCAGGAGGTGTGCGGCTGCGTAGGGACATGTACACAGGCTGTATTCACCAACTGGGTTTTCATTCTCTGCCTTTCTGCTGCCTTTCCAAATACTGTCCATAGTAAAACGCTGGGGACAGTGGGGGAGCCTCGGTCTCTAGCTGGCTCCCACAGAGTGAGGCTGTGCAGGCTGGGCAGCGTGCAGAGCGGCTGGGAGTCGTTCAGCAGCAGCACTCTAGTTGCGTTGTCCTTTCCTTTAGGTGGCCCCAGAGCTGCTTCCTGGAGGAGCAGGTAGATAAGAGCCAGCCTTTCCCTCTAACTGGCCAGTTTGGCTGCCTGAGAATCTCAGAGCCAAGACTGAAATAAGGTGAAGCAGCATAAGTGCAGAATCTCTGCCCTGTTTCCTGAGACCTTCAGTTTCGCTGCCAAGTTTGCCCCTGAAGGTGGTAGGGAGGTCACTAGAGCTGCTCTCATGCACCCTGCTTTCTGCCCAGCCTCTCTTCTCAAGCTGTGGTATCGGGAGCTGGAGGAGCCCGTGATCCCCCAGCAGTTCTACAAAGAGTGTATCAACAACTATGAGAACCCTGATGCTGCTGTGGCCGTGGTGCAGCTTTTGCCAGAGCTCAACAGGCTGGTGCTGTGTTACCTCATACACTTCCTGCAGGTAGGTAGCCCCCATGGTCCCATGCCCCTGCTGCCAGCTGGGAGCCTGGAGCACATGGGGCACAGTCAGTGGGACAGCTGTGGTGGGCCCTCAGCAGGGTTTGGGGACCTCTCACCTGTATTTAAGGTGGGATTGACGGAGGGGGGTCTGCTGACCTTGTACCTTACGGGAGCAATAAACAGTGTTCCTGGTCTTGTGGAGCACTGGGACCGGTCCCAAAGGTTGAGATCTGCAAGAGATGTTCCCTGTCTGCTGAGGCTCCCACGCTGTCAAGCTATGTCAGAGTATAGTGGTCTTCCCCTGTGAATGTGTGGCTGTTGGGGCATTGTCCTCCAAGGAGACATCTCTGCTGTCCTTGCGCCTCTTCTCAGGCCATGTGTTTGGAGTCTCTTGCCCTTTTCCACTGCTCCAGCTGAATGTCTTCTTGTTACCTGCAGATCTTTGCTCAGCCATCAAATGTGGGCAGAACAAAGATGGATGTGAATAACCTGGCCATGGTGATGGCCCC
Source organism: Gorsachius magnificus (assembly GCA_034008185.1). NCBI lineage: Eukaryota > Metazoa > Chordata > Aves > Pelecaniformes > Ardeidae > Gorsachius > Gorsachius magnificus. The sequence goes on from CM067091.1 coordinate 10,097,987, forward strand.
CAACTGTCTGCGCTGCCAGTCTGATGACCCTCGTGTTATCTTTGAGAACACGCGCAAAGAAATGTCCTTTCTTCGCATGCTGATAGTGCACTTGGACACAAGCTTCATCAAAGGGCTGGTTTGAGCCGCTGGCCCTGGGGTCCAAGATGTTGCTCTGCGGAGTTACTGGGTGCCCGAAGTCTTCTCCCCTCCACTTAGGCTTCTTCCATTGTCCTCGTTGTTGTCACACCCTGAGCATCTCCCAGCATATGACCTCGAGGACAAGGACTAGACACTCCTGGAAGGCTCAGGCTGTTCAGCACCAGGAAGTCCTTGGACATGCCAGGCCAGATTCAGAGGTTCCTGGCTTTCCAGTGTGTGTCAGAGGGGGACAGCCCTCCTCCTTGGAGCCGCAGGATTGGTTGCTCATTGAAAGGGCTGTGACATCTGTGAGAAACTGCTACCAGGGGCAGCGAGATTCTCCATCTCCCTTCTAGAGGCAGAGTTGGCTTCAGGTAGGAGGACATCACTCCTGTGTTGTGGCATGAGCTGGTCCTGGGGAAGGTGCTGCCTCATTGGGAATAATTCCACTGCTATAGAGCCAGCCTGGTCCACCTCTGCAGACTGTTGGCTGGAGGTGTGAGGATTGTTCTGACACCTCATGATGCTGTTGGTAGAGGGATATGAAGGAGCAGGGGGTTCACTGTGGCAGAGGGGTTCCTTGGTCTGCACGAGTCAGTGGAAGCACATTGCAGCCCAGGGAAAGGAGGTATTTGAACCTTAGCTGCTGGTGGCTGGATAGGCAGGCATCACACAGCTGGGAGCCCTGGCAGGATGGATCTGCACAGCATTCACCTCATCTCCTCCTTTAGGCAGCTTCAGAGCTGCACAGCAGCATGTGGTTAACATGTGGGATCAGCTCTGTGCTGAGCTAAACCAGCACCCACCCACGCCATGGGGGCTGGGGACGAGAGGAAAGCCACACACCTGACAACAAACAGATCAACTTCTTTGGCATCCTCCTAATGAGGGCCATATCCTCTGGAGGGGTAACCCCAGCGGCCTTGCAGCTCCTTTCTGCTATGGGCAGCGTGAGCTGACACCAGCTTTCCTGAAGAGCATCTGAGACAATGCTCAGAGCAGCCTCCACAGTGCTGGCACCCCCATTCCTGGTTCCAGGTCCTTCCCAGACTGCTCTGCCGGGGACTGAATACCAGTTTTGCCCACCCTCCTGGTTCAGCCTAGGCCTAAAGAAAGCAGGGAAGGCCATGAACAGTAAGAAGTGCTCGGATGTGCCTTTCCAGGCAGAGCAGCAGCATTGCCATGTGCTCGTGAAATGCTGATACTGCCTGGAGACAACCTGTGCTCTTCCCACCAAATTCCCATGGGAGCTGCGGAGGGGTGGGGAGGGAAGAGAAAGGAAGAAGCAGGTCTGAGCAGCTGAGATGCGGTGGAGCCTGTGTAGGGGTGGTATCAGGCAGGCAGCTCAGTGTTCTCACTTCTGCTGTTAAATCCCTCCGGCACAGCAAGGACAGTGTATTCCAGAGGCACCGCGTGGATTCCCCTGCAGCCTCCAGACACTGTCACATGTTTCTTAGCAAGCAACAATTTCTAGTTCTGTGGCATCCTGGTGTTACTCTTCTCTTCCTTTGAAGTTTTTTCTGCGGGAGGCAGGTCTGCTGCAAAAAGCTGTGTGTTGGGATTACTCATGCGATGCTAAATCTGCTGGTAGCATCCAAGGTTGCATTTGCATTTCTGCATCTCCCTCCTTTTCATGTGGGGACCAGGATCATCCTCTCCTGATTGCAGTGGGGCGCTGAGGCCTGCCAGCAGTGAGGTTTAAAGCTGATGTCTGAATCCATACCAAAAGTTTGGGCATAAGGTGCCGCATGCAGAGAGTGCCCCAAGCCTGCTGGCTGCTTGGGTCTCTCTATGTGCGTGAACAGGTTTTCCAGGGAAGACGTTTGCTCGGATGAGCTCCACAGCAGGAGTTCAGTTTGTGCCCAGCTGAACAAGGGTTCCTCTCCTTGTACCAGATGCTTTTGTGGTCCAGGGGGCCAGGAGGTCTTGCTCCCATGTCAGGACTAGCTCTGTCAAACATGCCCCCAAAAACATGACAGGAGTTGCTTCATGCACCCATTGCATCCCATCCCATCTGCCTTCTGAAGAGCTGAACAACTTGTACTTCCAATGTGGGGCTAACTTTCCCAGAAATGCAGACGGGGCAGGGTTACTGGCTCTACCGTACTGCACTGAAATTTGAATCACTGAACAGGCTCAGGTTGCCACGTCCTGCCCCCCATGGGCTGGAGCAGCCATGTGGTGCCTGCCCCCCTTGCTTTGGGCTGCAGATGCATGTCCCTGTGTCAGGCTTCACCTGCAGCCAGCCACCACGTAGGTGATCAGTGTTATTCCTCCCACTTAGCTGTAGCAGGCAATCAAACCATAGGGATTTGCTGCTATTACAAATGAACGCTTCTTGCCAGGGCTGTAAAATAGGCTAATAAATGACACTGGATATTATTTTCTTTGCCAACAGATTTGTAAATACAAATCCATAAAGCAGCCTCTCCTCTGTTACAATAATAAATACAATCTCCATGGTTTTCTCTTGTCTTTTTTGTGAATTTCTGAAGCATGATCATACCCACCTGGAGCTGTGGATTTCAGCCTGGATGTCAGTGTTCATGAATAATATTTGGGAATCAGCGTGATGTAAGTGCTTGGAAACTGAGCTGTGGGCTGGTTCTGTTGTTCTTAACTCCCAGGCAGCTACTAAGGGACACTTGGTGAAACTTGGAAGAGGACAGAGATAAAGGACAATGCTTCTTTACACAGGATCTCCTGGAGCCTCTCGGGGTTAAAAAGGGATTAGAGAAGTTCATGGGCAATAGCTCCACAAATGGGCAGTCAGAGGATAAGAGAGGGATGTACTGCTACTATCCCTCATCCAGCAGCTGAGGGTGCTGTGAGTGGACTGCGGGAGGTGGCCACGCACCTGCAGCTTGTCTGAGACTTGCCAGCAGTGGTGGAAGGGTGGTGTGTCCTGACGGGCCCAGCACCCTCGCAGTGCTGGGTGCTCTTGCTGGTGCTGTTGAATTTCTGGCTGGTTTAAGTCTCCTTTTTACAGAGCCTGGTGTGAGCCTTTTGCTGTCTCTGTGATAGTGTCCTGGGAATCTGCAAACAAAACTGGTAAAAGCAATTCTCCCAGCCAAGGATTGCAGCTGATGGATGCTGAGCTCTCGAGCCTGCTGTCCATGTTCCACCCCAGCTCCTGCAGAGGTTGGGCAGCTGCTGGGGGATCACTTGTGGAATTTGGACCTCTCTGTGGGTTCAGCTTGAGATGGAGGAAGGTAGAGCTCAGCTTTGGCAACTGCCTGGTGTTTTACAGGACATGGTAACCATGAGGCCACCCACCCTGCTCACCTACCACCCCTCCTGGTAGAGAAGCTTCCTGAAGTCTCTCTCCTCCCCTTATGAACATGAGGTGTCTCCCTCCTCCTGGCCCACCAGAGACACTCCATTTCTCCCTCAAACCAGAGGTGCGCAAAGGTTGTGCCACTCCCCAGAAATCCAGGGCAGTGGGAGGCCAGTTTTTAGCCTAATCCTCATGTTGAGCTTTGCATTAAATCAGCTCTGTGGGAAGACAGAGACCAGAGGAACAGGCAAACCTGCATCAGGAGCCCTGCAGCACCAGAGGGAGGCAGAGATGGGAGGGTCCCTGTCCTGATGCTGCCCCAGTGCATGTTTGATGTGGGCACAGCAAAACACTAGCACATTCGGGAGAACCAGCTCATGGAGACAGCACTGAGCCAGGGCTCTGCAGAGCAGGGCTCGGGCTCTGGCACACCCATAGGCTGGCTGTGGGACAACCGCCAATGATAAGATGGAGAAGGCCGATTTACCTGCTGAGCATTGCTGCTGTTGCCCCTGTAGCATTTGTCAACCACAGTTAATGATGGAGAGAACTGGGTGTGGGTGCAGGCAGCTGGGGGAAACTCTCTCAGGCGTGAAGAGGGGGGAGTGAAAAGCCCCAGCATTTGGAATGAGGCAGACCACATGCACCCTGCCAGAGCTGAGCCCTTCCAAGGTGGCTGTGAAAGAACACATTTGGGACAGGTGGAGCTGCTCATCAGCTGGATTTTCCTTTTCAAATCAGAGGGTACCAGTTCCAGACTCTGCCCAGCCTGCATCTCCCAGGAGCTACTCCAGCCCTAGCCTCCGCCTGGAGCTTCCTCCATCTTGCCATCAAAGCCGTCCCACTTTGTCTGAAGCGCTGAGTGTTTACTCGTACCATAAGGGGAGCTTGCGTCTGAGGATGGTGCAGGCTTGGGTGCTGGCAGGATTCGGGGCCCAAATCCATGAGGTCATTCAGAAGCCCAAGACCAAGGCTGGTTTTAACAAGCTACTCTTTCTCCCAAAGGAGAACTTGTGGCTTATATCAGCTCGTCTCCGCTCGCAGCCCCATTTCTTCTGTCTGTGCCAGGTCTGGTGCTTCTGATCACAAGCAACAGGGGAGAGCGGGTGGTTGTGGGGGGGTGTGGAGGGCAGGGGGTGAGGAGGAGTGAGATCCTCCCTGAAGAGGGCAGTGAGCTATTGGATTGTTTACAACTTCCCCTGAAATGGCCTGGTCTTGGTGCCTGCTGGGGAAGACGAAGGCAGTGCAATTGCAAAGAGTACCCAGATGCTGGGCTGGGGCATCCCTGCCGTGCGTGCTACCTCCCCATCCTCGGGGCAGGATAAACGTTCAGAAGAGCACAGGAGAGCCAGATCCTGTAGCCCCAGGGACCACAGAAGGGCCTATAGAGCAGGGTCTCTATTGCCTGCAGGCAGACAGCCCCAAAGAGGATGAGGAGATGAACGGGGGCTACAGCCTCCCCTCCACTCCCAGTTGAATCAGTGGTGGGGGTAGGTGTCTACATGCATTGATGCAGAAGCGCCCACTTCTTTGCGCATGTCTCCCACGCTGCTCCACGGATGAGGCTGCGCCTGCCCTGACCAAGGGCAGAGGCTGAGGGTGGACATCATTCCTTGGAGACCTGCAGCGTGTTCCCAGCTTCTGTGGATGCTCTGGCCAACAAAGAAGGGGTGAGAAACTGCCCTGAGGTATAAACTGCCCAGACGTGAAGTGCTGTTGTGAGCAAAGCACGCTGACGTGGCGAGTGCCTCATCTCCCACCCTTATGTGCACCTTGGGGCCAGACCTGGTGGTCAGCCAGCCCTGTGGGGAGCTCCAGCAGTGCTCCAATGAGAGCAGGTACAAGCAGGACGAGGCATGGCGGGGAGAGCTGAACACAAAAAACTCATCCCTGGATGGCAGCATGTGCTTTGGTGCAGAGGGCAGGGACTGTGCCCAAATGAGTCTGTAAACTCCCCTGGCCTGTGCTGGCCCTCATCTAATCCCCGCCAGAGCTGACAACCTGCACAACATGCCACCTCTCCTGGCAGCAGAGCAGTCGGCTCCTGCAGCTTCTGCAGCCGAGCAGGCTGCAGTGACCCCGCGTGGGCTGCATGGGGACAGCCGGGGGCTCCCTGCCGCTGGCTGGCAGAGGTCTTGTGCAGGCTATGGTAAAACCCCTTTGGGCACAGAGCCACCCCTTCGCAACTGCCACGGTGGCCCCTTGGGTGGCCCATCAGGGAGGAGGGGAATGTCTCCTGGGGGATTGCTGCAGCCGAGAGCCGGGGCTGGCCTCGCAGACCACTTGTTGGAGCTGGTCTGGCCTCCTTTTATAGTCAACGCATGATGTGTTTTCTGAGTGCGGTTCCTCTGGTGCCAAAGCAGAGGCGGAAGGCTGGCTGGGTGCGTTGCCCTTGCCATGTGCCTGATCTTCTCTGTTGAGTCATGGGGAGGCCGGCCAACAAGCTCGGCTCTCCAGCAGGCAAGAGAAGTGCCAGCAGTGTGGCTGCCTGCACTCAAGGCCAGCTCTTTGGTAGCACAGCTGTAGAGCTCGCCTCATCGCAGACCCTTACCCTTGGTCTCTGTGTGAGCCAGGCAAGCCATTCCCGTGCTGATCTGGACCCCGACCCCAACGCACAGACTGACGTCCTCCCTTGGCCGCAGAGCTGCCTCTTCGCTGCAGGACTCACATGCTCATCTGGTCACTGTCACAGGACCTGCTCTGCTCCTGTGTCCTGGTTTCAGCTGGGACAGAGTTAATTTTCTTCATAGTAGCTAGCATAGTGCTGTGTTTTGGATTTAGTACTAGAAGAATGTTGATAACACACTGATGTTTTTAGTTGTTGCCAAGTAGTGCTCAGACTGCTCAAGGACTTTTTGAGCTTCTCCTGCTCGGCCAGGTGCATAACAGCTGGGAGGGAGCACAGCTAGGACAGCTGACCCAAACTGACCAAAGAGCTATTCCATACCATATAACGTCATGCTCGGGGGGGTTAGTCGGTCGGTCGTGGGCAGAGTGGTCGCAGCTCGGGCTGTGTGATCATGGCTCGGGGGGAGTGATCGCTGCTCGGGACGGGCTGGGCATCGGTCAGCGGGTGGTGAGCAATTGCATTGTGCATTGCTTGTTTTATATATATTCTGTATATACTTTTACCATTATTATTATCACTATTGTTATTCTTCTCTCTTATTAAACTGTCTCTATCTCAACCCACGGGTCTTACTTTTTTTTTTTCTTTTTCTTCAATTCTCTCCCCCATCCCGCAGAGGGAGGCGGGGGGAGTGAGCGAGCGGCTGCATGGTGCTTAGTTGCCAGCCGGGTTAAACCACGACAGTCCTATTTTGGCACCCAACATGGGGCCCAAAGGGTTGAGATAACGACAGATCTGAATGTGTTAAAACGAATTTGTGATAAGCATTCATTATATTAGTCTAATAGTTGCTGGTCGCAATGTTGTTTTATTTGCTCTCAGAGTTGTTGTCCTTGTTCACAGAGTTCTTTTATATATCACCTTACCTGCTGTATGCACTCCCTGTGCTGCTGGTTATCACTTTTCGCAAGTGGATTAAAGTTACTGTTCTGCTGTACTGTGTAATACTGGCTTATGCCATGATAAAATTATTGGTCATCAGATTAAGCTCATATTTTTACTCAGTATTGCTGTCACCTCTGTATTTTGGGAACTATCTATTGGGAATTATGAATAATTATACATTTTACTTTCTATCCTCGGAGAGCCAGCCTGTGGGGGAGTCACCTTACTCCATCTTCCCCTTCTTCTCTGAGCTAATTACAGCAGTTCTTGAGAATGTTGAATATCCTTGGGCTGTTCCAACCAGCATGGTCCTATTGCTAGGTCTCCTGAATATGGTTCAGTTTTTACTCAGGGTTAGACTCCTACGCAAATTATATACCATCCAAAGTTCGACTCCTGCAACAGGCCCTGCGGCTACTCCAACCTCAGCAACACCCACTGTAGCTCCTCCAACTGCGGACACAGGCACTGCAGCTACTCCAACCCCTGCGACACCCATTGTAGCCACCCGAACTGTGGACACAGGCACTGTGGCTACTCCAACCTCTGCGACATGCACTGTAGCTGCTCAAACCCCAGCGACAGGCATTGCAGTTGGACTAGGGAACCAACCTGAGCCGGTATCAGTTGCCCCTATACAGAAGAAGAAATCTTGGAAGCGAAAGTCAACTCGTTTAGAAAGGGAGGATGAAAGACCAGGGCCATCACAAGAGGAGGAGGAAGAGGAAGAACTCATAAATGAGACAGAAACTACACGGTCTCTATCCTTGGGTGAGCTGCGAGATATGCGAAAAGATTTCAGCCATCGTGTAGGAGAGCACCTTGTCATGTGTTTGCTCCGATGCTGGGATAATGGGGCCAGTAGCCTGGAATTGGAGGGCAAGGAAGCTAAGCAGCTAGTATCCCTTTCTAGGGAAGGGGGCATTCACAAAGCGATTGGAAAAGGGACACAAATCCTCAGCCTCTGGAGGTGACTACTGTCAGCCATGAAGGAAAGATATCCCTTCAAGGAGGATGTCATATATCACCTAGGCAAATGGACCACCGTGGAGAAAGGCATCCAGTACCTCAGGGAATTAGCTGTCCTGGAAGTGATTTATAGTGACCTGGACAATCACCAGTTTCCTGAAGATCCAGATAGTGTCCGGTGCACACGACCCATGTGGCGGAAGTTGTTACGGAGCGCACCAACATCATATGCCAGCACATGGGCAATGCTGAGCTGGAAAGATGGAGAACCGACAGTGGATGAAGTGGCTAGCCAGCTCTGGGAATACGAAGAAAGTATCTCTTCTTCCCTCGTCTCTGCTGTGGATAAACTGTCCCAGAAGTTTGAACAACTCGAAAAGCGTATGTCCTACTCCCCTCCTGTACAGACCAGTATCTCAGCCATTAGAAGTAAGCGCCCTTCTGCTCAAGGAAAAGAATATTGAGGGTACACACCACGGGGCACTCTATGGTTTTACCTGCGTGACCATGGAGAGGACATGAGGAAATGGGATGAAAAACCTACCTCGACCCTAGAGGCATGAGTATGCGAGTTGCAAAGAAAAACAAACACAAAAGGGGGCTCTTCCAAGAAACTTGTTGCTCCAATTTCCAAAGACGGGGTAGATCGTCATTTTTTCAGACAAAATAGAAGGACTGATCTTAGTTCTGATTGTGATGAAGGAACTTCTGACTCATATACACAAACCATGAGCAACAGTGATCAGAATTAGAGGGGCCCTGCCTCCAGCCAGGTGGAGGAAAGGGACAACCGGGTCTACTGGACTGTGTGGATTCGATGGCCTGGCATGTCAGACCCACAGAAGTATAGAGCTTTAGTAGACACCGGTGCACAGTGTACTCTAATGCCATCAAGCCATATAGGGGCAGAATCCATTTGTATTTCTGGAGTGACAGGGGGATCTCAAGAGCTGACTGTATTGGAGGCCGAAGTGAGCCTAACCGGGAATGAGTGGCAAAAGCACCCCATTGTGACTGGCCCAGATGCTCCGTGCATCCTTGGCATAGACTACCTCAGGAGAGGGTATTTCAAGGACCCAAAAGGGTACCGGTGGGCTTTTGGTATAGCTGCATTGGAGGCAGAAGAAATTAAGCAGCTATCTACCTTGCCTGGTCTCTCAAAGGACCCTTCGGTTGTGGGGTTGCTGAGTGTTGAAGACCAACAAGTGCCGATTGCCACCACAACAGTGCACAGGCGGCAATATCGCACCAACCGAGACTCCCTGATTCCCATCCATAAGCTGATTCGTCGACTGGAGAGCCAAGACTCGCTCACCCTTTAACAGTCCCATATGGCCAGTGAGAAAGTCTGATGGAGAGTGGAGACTGACAGTAGACTATCGTGGCCTGAATGAAGTCACGCCACCGCTGAGTGCTGCTGTGCCAGACATGCTAGAACTTCAATACAAACTGGAGTCAAAGGCAGCCAAGTGGTATGCCACAACTGATATTGCAAATGCTTTCTTTTCAATCCCTTTGGCAGCAGAGTGCAGGCCACAGTTTGCTTTCACTTGGAGGGGCATCCAGTACACCTGGAATCAACTGCCCCAGGGGTGGAAGCACAGCCCTACCATTTGCCATGGACTGATCCAGACAGCACTGGAACAGGGTGAGGCTCCAGAGCACCTGCAATACATTGATGACATCATTGTGTGGGGCAATACAGCAGAAGAAGTTTTTGATAAAGGGAAGAAAATAGTCCAAATCCTTCTGAAGGCTGGTTTTGCTATAAAACAAAGTAAGGTCAAGGGACCTGCACGGGAGATCCAGTTTTTAGGAATCAAATGGCAAGATGGATGTTGTCAGATTCCAATGGGTGCGATCAACAAAATAACAGCCATGTCTCCACCAACTAGCAAAAAGGAAACACAAGCCTTCTTAGGCATTGTGGGTTTTTGGAGGATGCATATTCCAAATTACAGCCAGATTGTAAGCCCTCTCTACCAAGTGACCCGGAAGAAGAACGATTTCAAATGGGGCCCTGAACAACGACAAGCCTTTGAACAAATTAAACAGGAGGTAGTGCATGCAGTAGCCCTTGGACCAGTCCGGGCAGGGCAAGATGTGAAGAATGTGCTCTACACTGCAGCTGGGGAGAATGGCCCCACCTGGAGCCTTTGGCAGAAAGCACCAGGGGAGACTCGAGGCTGACCCCTAGGGTTTTGGAGTCGGGAATACAGAGGATCTGAGGCCCACTATACTCCAACAGAAAAAGAGATATTGGCAGCATATGAAGGGGTTCGAGCTGCTTCAGAAGTGATTGGTACTGAAGCACAGCTCCTCCTGGCACCCCGACTGCTGGTGCTGGGCTGGATGTTCAAAGGGAAGGTCCCCTCTACACATCATGCAACTGATGCTACGTGGAGTAAGTGGGTCGCGCTGATTACACAACGGGCTCGAATAGGAAACCTCAGTCGCCCAGGAATCTTGGAAGTGATCATGGACTGGCCAGAAGGCAAAGATTTTGGAATATCACCAGAGGAGGAGGTGGTATGTGCTGAAGAGGCCCCGCTGTACAATAAATTGCCAGAGAATGAGAAGCAATATGCTCTGTTCACTGATGGGTCCTGTCATCTTGTGGGAAAGCATCGGAGGTGGAAGGCTGCTGTATGGAGTCCTACAAGACAAGTTGCAGAGACTGCTGAAGGAGAAGGTGAATCGAGTCAATTTGCAGAGGTGAAAGCCATCCAGCTGGCTTTGGATATAGCTGAAAGAGAAAAATGGCCAATGCTCTATCTCTATACTGACTCATGGATGGTGGCAAATGCCCTGTGGGGGTGGTTGCAGCAACGGAAGCAGAGCAACTGGCAGCGCAGGGGCAAACCCATCTGGGCTGCCGCACTGTGGCAAGATATTGCTGCCCGGGTAGAGAACTTGGTTGTAAAAGTGCGTCACGTAGATGCTCATGTACCCAAGAGTCGGGCCACTGAAGGACATCAAAACAACCAGCACGCAGATCAGGCTGCTAAGATTGAAGTGGCTCAGGTGGATCTGGACTGGCAACATAAGGGTGAAGTGTTTCTAGCTTGGTGGGCCCATGACACCTCAGGCCATCAAGGAAGAGATGCAACGTACAGATGGGCTTGTGATCAAGGGGTGGACTTAACTATGGACGCTATTGCACAGGTTATCCATGAATGTGAAACGTGTGCTGTGATCAAACAAGCCAAGCGGTTAAAGCCTCTTTGGTATGGAGGACAGTGGCTGAAATACAAATATGGAGAGGCCTGGCAGATCGATTATATCACACTCCCACAAACCCGCCATGGCAAACGCTATGTGCTCACCATGGTGGAAGCGACCACCGGATGGTTGGAAACATACCCTGTGCCCCATGCCACTGCCCGGAACACTATCCTAGGCCTTGAAAAACAAGTCCTGTGGTGACATGGCACCCCAGAAAGAATTGAGTCAGACAACGGAACTCATTTTCGAAACAGCCTCATAGACAAATGGGCCAAAGAGCATGGCATCGAGTGGGTCTATCACATCCCCTATCATGCACCAGCCTCTGGGAAAATTGAACGATACAATGGACTGTTAAAAACTACACTGAAAGCAATGGGTGGAGGAACATTCAAACATTGGGATACACATTTAGCAAAAGCTACCTGGTTAGTCAACACTAGAGGATCTGCCAACCGAGCTGGCCCTGCCCAATCAAGCCTCTTACGTACTGTAGAAGGGGATAACGTCCCTGTAGTGCATGTAAAAAATATGCTGGGGAAGACAGTCTGGGTTACTCCTGCCTCAGGTAAAGGCAAACCCATCCGTGGGATTGCTTTTGCTCAAGGACCTGGCTCCACTTGGTGGGTGATGCGGAAGGATGGGGAAGTCCGATGTGTACCTCAAGGGGATTTGATTTTGGGTGAAAACAACCAAAGAACTGAATTGTATGATGTTAATTGCAGTATAATGTGTCATCATTTTTACTATTGCTGTATATCCTATTAATTGTATAACAGTAAGAATCGCCCAGGTTAAGAAGAATGAATGTTGAAGAAAACTCAGGAAGTGCAGCGGATGGAACCAGAACTGACTTCAGCAAGCAACAACCCAACACCAGACCCCAACTCCTGCCCTGGAAGACTGTTATGACAGATGGAGCCCAAAACCATGGACTAAATTAACCCAATGGACATTTTAGAAGGATGGTCCATAGACTAGGGGAATGCTATCTGTGTATATTTTTTTTAAAAAACAAAATGGGAAGGTGGTGGTGATTAATTGGAATGTATTGTAAGGGTAGGACATAAGCATGACGTAAATGGTATAGAATAAGGGGTGGATACTGTCCTGGTTTTGGCTGGGATAGAGTTAATTTTCTTCATAGAAGCTAGCATAGTGCTGTGCTTTGGATTTAGTACTAGAAGAATGTTGATAACACGCTGATGTTTTTAGTTGTTGCCAAGTAGTGCTCAGACTGTTCAAGGACTTTTTGAGCTTCTCCTGCTCGGCCAGGTGCATAACAAGCTGGGAGGGAGCAGAGCTAGGACAGCTGACCCAAACTGACCAAAGAGCTATTCCATACCATATAACGTCATGCTCGGGGGGGTTAGTCGGTCGGTCACGGACAGAGTGGTCGCAGCTCGGGCTGTGTGATCGCGGCTCGGGGGGAGTGATCGCTGCTCGGGACGGGCTGGGCATCGGTCAGCGGGTGGTGAGCAATTGCATTGTGCATCACTTGTTTTATATATATTCTGTATATACTTTTACCATTATTATTATCACTATTGTTATTCTTCTCTCTTATTAAACTGTCTCTATCTCAACCCACGGGTCTTACTTTTTTTTTTTCTTTTTCTTCAATTCTCTCCCCCATCCCGCAGAGGGAGGCGGGGGGAGTGAGCGAGCAGCTGCATGGTGCTTAGTTGCCAGCCGGGTTAAACCACGACATCCTGTTTACTGCTGGCCTGCATTGCGCTGGCCAGGGCAGTGCCCTTGCCTGTCCTGCTGCCAGCTCGGCTCCGGCTCCCCTGTCCCGGCACAGCATCCACTTCTGCCACTCCCCAACAGTTCATAAATAACAGCTTTGCATGTGAGACCACAGTTGCTTTCCAGAGAAGGCAGACAGACCCTTCCTGGGCTGCAAAGCTTAATTTCTCCACAGGTGCTTTTATTGGTTTCCTTGATGCATGGGGAAATGCTGGATCCCAGCTGATCCAGCTGATCCGAGCAGAAACCCATGGAGGAGGCAGAGAGCAGGCAGCGGCAGCCCTGGTGTTCATAGTGGCTGCAAGCACGGGAGCAGCGCTGACCCCTGCGTAGCCAGCCAAAACAGGCAGGTACATCTAACCCGAGGGTTTCCTGTAACATTAATCATGGCTGCTCACATCAACTACTGAAGCTGGCATCCTGGGGAGCACCGAAGGAGAAACCGCTCACGGACCGGCATAGACGCATCCCTGGGCTGCCAAAAGCCACATGCTCTCAGTGGGAACAGCAGAACAAGATCTCAGAAACAGTGGGATCTAGAAAGCCCTATTTCTATGGAGAAGGAAGCAGTTTCTGATGTGCGCCTTCTCATGGTGGGCGTGCTACAATTCTGGGGTTTTTTTAAATGATGAAAACTCCTGAATGAAATATGCTCTCAAAAAAATGCAATACACAAACACTATGCTGGTGTTTTGGTAAAAAAAAACCACCAACTATTTCCCTCAAACCTTTGGAGTTGGGTTTTTTTTAGCTGCTTTCTATTTTAATTCTTTCTGCATTTTTTTTCTTCCTTCTAGAAACCTGCAATGTTAAAACCCCATGTGGGATTTCCAGGTTAGAAAATAAATGCACACTGATAACTACATTTTTTTGCCACTTTTTTTTTCCTCTTGTGGTATTTTTACCAAGCCACTCTCCTTCCACAAATTCCCAGCGCACAGCTCACAGGCTCTTGCGGAGAAGCATTAGCACACAAGCTGCTGTACGGCCGTGGGGACCGCTCTGCTTTACGCCATCCTTTGTGCTCCCCGGGTCCTGCACCGCTCACGCACTGGGCTGAGGCCGATCTGGGGGCCCTGCCGCGCTCTCCTCCGGAGCCTGGCTGCACCCGCAGCCCCAGCCCTGCTCCCGCAGACACCTTGGCCACAGCAGTTACTCTTTTGATCCCGAAACCCAGCGGGCAAGAATCGTCCGCTTGTCTGTGGCCTCTGAGCAGAAACCGACGGATTATCCCAGGAAAACCGCTTGAACCAGAAGAGTTTATCCACCGACAGTGACAAACGCTGTAATAATCGACATCAAGGACTTCAGCCTGCGAAGATTTTTGCTCTTCTGACTCAGTCTGGTTTTGGCTTTAACCTGGCACAAAACTAAAAAAAAAAAAATAAATTTATTTGCTGCTGTACGGTTCGGTATCTACAGGCGAAACATCCGGTTCTCCGGCTCTACCACAGGGCAGCCAGCCTAGCCGGGCGGGGGGCATTAACGGCCCCCCTCCGTTTGGCACTGGTAAGGCCCTGCCTGGGGTGCTGGGTCCAGGTCTGGGCTCCCCAGGACATCAGCGAAGGGCGCCGCGTCCAGCCGCCCGCCCTCGCGAAGACCGAGGGTGCCGGACCACTTTGTTCTGCCCGCGTTTCACCCTCGTACGGCCCCGCGCCCCCGAAACGCTCCCGCCCGCAGGGTGACACTGCACTGGGGGTTTCTTCCAGGCACGCTCCATGGGGAGGTAACGGGACGCACCCGCCGGCCGGAGCCACCCCAGGCCGCGCTCCCTCAGCACGCCCGGCCCAGGACCACCGCCCCCCACCCGCGTCAGCTCCCGGCCCCGCCCCTCGCCTCGCGCCCCCGGGGCGCGCGGCCGCCGCCGCCACGCAGTGAGAGCGCGCCCCCGCCCGCGCGCCCCCGCCCACGTGCTCTGGCCGCAAGGGGGCGGGGCTTCCCGGCCCGGCTCCGCCCCGCCCCCCTGCGGGCTCCGCCCCCCCCGACGGCGCCGCATCGAGGCGGCCATTTTGTGGCGCTGCGCGGTCGGTGGCGCTGGGCTCGGCGCGGTTCGGCTCCGTTCTAACCCTTTTTCCCGTACAGATCCCTCGGTAAGAGCGCGGCGGCGCCCGGGCGGGCCTGCCCTGCGGGCGCGTGGCGTGGCGTGGCGAGGCGCGGCTGGGAGGGGATGGGAGGGAAGGGAGGGAGGCCGAGCGCGGCGCGGCTGGCACGCGTCCCCGCGCACAAAGGGCCGGGCCGGGCGGCGCCTCCCGCGCTGCGGGCCCGGGCGCCCAGCGGGGGCCGCTTCCGCCTCGCGGCGGCCGCTTCCGCCTCGCGGCGGCCTGCGGAGCTGCGCGGCTGGCGCGGGCAGGTGAGTATGTGCGGGCCGAGCGCAGGCGCCTAGGGCCCGTCCGGCGGGGGCGGGCGAGTGACCTTGCAGTGGCGGCGGGGCCGGAGCCCGAGCCGGGCGGCAGGGGCTGTGCTGGCGTTGGGCGTCGCCGCGGCGGTGTGGGGGTCGCGCAGGCCGGGAGCGGTGCCCCGCGGGCCCCGAGGTGCGTGGGAGCGTCGTGGCCGCGGGAGTTGCGGGCGTGGCGGCGCGGTCCCGTTGTCGGCGCCTCGCCCCTTGGGCGCGGGAGGAAGCGGCGCGGGGCTGGGGGCGAAGCGGGGAGGCACCTCGCGTGGGGCAGGTACCTACCCTGCACGGTGTCACCGCGGCCGGGGTTGCTTTCCGTAGACCATTCTGTCAGCTGGAGGCTTCTGGCTGCCTTGTGTCCTGCGAAGCCTGGAGCACATCGCCGTCCCACTGCATTTTGTCCCTTCAAAATGTTTTTAAGGAACAGAAGTAACAGTGGATCCTTGCGCTGACCTGAAAGCTGCTTCGTGTCAGACACGTTTAATGGATGGAATTGGGAGGCACCATGTTCTTTTTCCTGACAGGCCTAGGTTCAGATACAGCTTATTGCCACTGAAATGGATTATTGTACCAGTTTGCTTGGCATGTGCTTGCAAACTGTAGCTGTAGTAGGGCTTGGTTAATCTGAAGCAGGTTGTCAGTGGAATTTTGGGAGTTATATGTCCTTTACTTACTGAAAATGTTCTTGGTACCAGCTATGTTTCTGTGATCCTGGGCTGTCCTAGCCTAAACACTTGAAAATAGATCAGGAGGGATATTTGAATGTTGTTGAGTCCAAGCTGCATAAAATAAACTTCTTTTTGTGTACAGAATTGGGTATTGTATGTAGTAGGGGGTTAAACCCAATGTTAAATACAATGCTAATGACTTGAAGTAACCTTCTGTAGGTGTATGTACAGAAACTTGTAACTGGGCATCTCTCTAACAGAAATGCTTTTGACTTGGGTTAATTTAATTTTCTATAATGAGCAAGGATCCTTTCTCAGGACCAGTTTCCAAAAAAAGCCAAGTGAGAAGACTTGCAACAAAGTTCACTTGTAGTATAACTCTCTTTCAAATTTTTGGGTGACTTTTTTTAATAGTTCTGGAATTTAAGGTGGCTTAGATGAATACTCATTATTTGACCTAAGTCAGCTTATCAGCAAGAACGTAAAGTGAGCTCTTGCATAACTTGGTTGATGTCTCCTGAATAGAAATAAAATTTTACTTGAGCATTCTGAGAGTAAAATCTGCTTGCCTGTAATCCAGAGTAATTAATTAAGGTCAAGTTGGGAATGAGGCTAGAATAGTAATTGCTCATAACAGTGCTGCCTTGACTGAAGTGTAAGAAGCATGTAATTAATTCTTATCTTTAATTGGATAAGTTTTCTGAAGTGCTTTCTTTTGCTCTTGTAGTTCCTGGATAACCTAAGCAATGATATTGACCTAAATTCTCCCCCTCAGTCAGGAAAGGAGAGTGCAATCCGCAGTTTAGTGGTAGGGGATGATAAATTCTCTGTAACTGCATATTTTATTTATAACTGCATTTCTAGAAGCTAGGTATTGCCTGTGGCTCTAATTTGTTGGACCTCGACAGGAGCTGATGCTGTTGCTGTAGGAAAGCCGTCCTGTCACTTGTCTCCTCGTTTCTGCCCATATGGCACTGTCCTGTGCAGATGTGAGCACTCTTGCAACAGCGTTGTGAGCTGAGCTAAAGAACATACACTGGGGGGGATGCTTATTGTTCAGCCCTACAAGTGATTGTCATTAGTGTGTAAACATCATTCTTGATGGTTGCCTAATAATGTGGGTGCAGTGGTTTTTCTAAATTAAAGAAAAAAGGAAAGTTGCATGTACTTTGACTTAATTGTGCATCATATTGAGAAGTCTTGTGAAGTGCTTGTAACAGTTCATTCAACAGTTGACCAAGTCTACTCCTTTCTTTTTTGCTTCAGTTTATTCATTACCATCTTCATACTATTCTTTCTTGCTTGCCTGCAGGTTTATTTTGACTTCTTGTGCTTCCTGTAGGAAAAGACTTTTTTTCAGGTAAGAAATTGTGACTTGGAGCTCTTGGTTTGTCCTTGCTGTCAAAATGTCAATAGCTACATGGCCTATATACTTCTAAATGCCTGTTGGAACCGGTGGCTTTTGGGGGTTTTTTTGGTTTTGGGTTGGTGGTTTTTTTTTTTTTTAGATGCACCAGACTTAAGTGTTCACATGCATACAAGTATATAATGTGTCCATGCTGACTGACTGCAGATGTGTGTGGCTGAAAATAATGCATGTTGGAATATAATTATTTCTTCTTGAGGCTTGTTAGTTTGTTAACGTGCCTTTGTCTGTTTTTACTGGGCTCGGGAGCTTTCGGCCAGCCTGGTTTCAGTATAGCCAGCTGCAGTATGCCTTTTTTTTTTTTAAGAACTCCATTTCAGGTGGGTCTGTGAAATTGGTTAAAGAGTTAAAACTGTACATCTGTGTCTTTAGCTAGGTACCCTGTATTAAAAGAAAGAGGGGAAGCTCTACTGCTTAGTGTGGGTGGGGTGGGGGTTGTTTCAGTATGAAGTTAGCACCAAAGAGCTTTCCTGATTTTGTTGCTGATGTTAAAATACTAGTTTAAAAATGGACTTCTTTTTCTGCTACTTAAGACACTCGGTATTTCTTTCACAAGGAAATGGAGACTATCCTCCTGTTCCACAGAGTGCTCACACCAGGAAACGATCTTGGGCATCTCTAGTACTCCAGGTGCACAACTGAGCATCTTTAGCCTAGACCTGTGGCACAAAGACAGTGCCATTGGTAGGGTTTGAGTTAGAGTTTTTAGTTAGTCTTAAAGCTGAGGGCTTAAAGGTTTCTGTTAGCATAGTGGAGGTCCCAAGTACACCAGACTTTAATTGCTGCTTCACTGTAATGCAAGTTGCTAATGGCTTTTTTGTTACGTGATCCCCTGTATTTGTATCAGTCCTTTGCCTAGACTGCAACTCTGTCTTCTCAGTATTGCTGTCGTCATTGTCTTGCAAAAACATGCACTGACTTTTTTTTTTTTTTTTTGCTTGTTTGTTTTGTTTTTACTGTTGTCCTTTCATCTCTGAGCTGGTGGACAAGTCTACAAGCAGCCTTGAAGTTCACCCCTTTATTTCCTTCTTGTAATAAAACGGGGGAGTCGCATCCTTCTTGCAGTGTGGCACATACACAGATGATTTGTGTGCTTAATGTGTTATCTTAAATGAAGACATAATTTTTCATCAAAGCTCGTGGCAGTGTAACTTGCAAGATTTTCCTTTATTTGACTGTAATGAAAATATCCTCTTCTTTATCAATCAGTAGGGCAGGTTTGGTCCTGTCCAGTCAGGAAGCAGCTGAATAATGGAATGGAGAATGCCATGTCTAAGTGTCAGAACACTGTACACTGACTGGCTGGAAGTAGTGCCCTATGGGATTTTCAGTGGCCAATATTGCAGGTACTATAAATTATCTCTGAAAAATGTTTCTCAATTTTTTTTATGGATGTTTTTACAGGTAGATTTCTTCTAAGAATCAGAAGTCCAAGTTCAATTACTGCTGCAGGTACTGTTGTTACCAGATAGTTTTTTTGCTTTCCTACTTTTTTTTTGCTTTCCTTCCATTTTTGGTCATTATCTTTTCCTCTGATAGCTAAAATACATGTTGATGCTCACTGATAAGAACAATCTTAAGTTCAACAATCTGCTGTAAGTGTATAGTGTGCTGCTAGAGCAACCTCAAAGCTGGGGGCAGGACATCTGGTCAAAACTGAGGAATTAATTGGTCAGCTTGCTGACCAACACATAGCCTTAAGTATTAAATTTCTATTTTGGATGTGGACTTCTTGAGAATACCAAGGTAGTGCTTTCAGAAGGGATGTAGATCATACTTCAGCGTCACTTATATGTTTGTACTGGCTTAAAAACATTGGCATTGAGTGCAAAATGGTGTTAGACTCAGTAATCTAGGTGTTGTAACCAAGCAGACAATATGTAGGCAAATGGAAGTCACGTTCTTGGACCCTGCGTATCTCTTAAAGGTATGTTCTTTTAAGAAGAAATCTGTTCTCTTTGCAAAATTGTCAAATTGTCATATGAGTTTTTGAGCCCACGTGTGGTTCCTTTCCTTATCTGTCGTGCAAGGCCACTCTCCGACAGTTAGCACCTTGCCCAGGGTTGTTGAATAGGTTCAGCCTGCAACACCACCCTAAACCGAATATCTAAATATAGTCCCACTGTAAGTTTGTCTAAGAAGTTCTGTGGGTCTTTGTTATTTTTGCTTCTGAGGGAGTATAGAATGGCTATGAGAATCAGTCCCCTTTTTTCCTTTTCCTGACTTCATTTTTATTTGACAAAGGCACTGTGAGCCCATAGGTCCCCATTGGACGGGGCGAAAGCGTCTTTTTGAGGACAGTTACATTCATCATCGTGAAGTGTTTTTTATACAGCTTCAATTCAGGTAGAAACACAGGAGAAACTGCATTGTGGTGCCCAATCTGTGGTTTAAATTAGGCTTCTCAGAACAATTCTAATGGCTGCAGCTTGTTTCTGCCACTCCTCCTGCAGTCCGGAGAAGCCTTGCGTGTATTGACATGAATTGGATTTGTGGATGAAGAAACTGTTCTGGATAAACTATTTTAGTTTATTTCTTGTATGACCAAAGCACAGATCCCTCCGCTGTGGGATGTATGTAGTTTATCTGACTGAGCCTGTCTTCGTAGGCAGGACAGGCCTGCATTTGGTCAGCTTGGCTCAAGTTTGTTCATGTGGCTAGACATGCATGGGTTGAGGCAGTGAGCTCTCATCACTGGGAGATTGTACTTACATAAGAAACACCGTAGCTTGCGGGTCCTTCAGTTGTTCAACATTTGAACTCTTAATTTCTTTGAGAGAATTCTTGCTGTCGGATATATTAGTTTCCACCTTAAAATACCCTTCACACTAAATTTATTCTTTCTTAACTAAGAAGATCTAAAACCGTAGAGATGTTCAGAGTTTTAAGTTGCTAGAAGCTTTTTCAATGAAAGAAGTGTTTCATGTAATTTCCTCCCCTCCTGATTTGTTAGTCTGCTTTTTTCATGGCAGTTGGAATTATTTCTAAATGCAAGAAGGGTTTTTTTTTCCTGTCTCTCTGAATAGTTAAAAAGATATTTTTAAATATTGAGAAAGCATCAGTCTTACCATGATGATATCTTGAAAAGCCAAAATAAGAGTTAAATAAGAGTATATATGTAATTTGTGCTTGTTGAAGGCTTGCATCTCACCTAGGGTTTTTGGTTAGATTTTTTATTTTTAAATAACTTGTACTGAAAGATGACTTGTTAGAGCTTGTAACCACTATGGTATTGCAGGAGAAATCCACCAATATGAGTATGAATTGTATGGTAACATCAGAAGTGATGACTTAAGTTGTGTGAATCCCAGTCTGCTGTAATTGTTTTGCAAAAGAATTTTGACGTACTTCCAAATCCAGAACACTCAGGCGTTTTGACCCTTTGACTCAGATTTGGCAGGGTTGGTTTTGTTTATGGGCTGCTTCTCATGCTTGGTATTTCAGAATTGAAGCTTTCTCTTTTTAGCTACTGCCCTCAGAGTTAAAGACTGGGTGATAGGAGTGTAATTGATGCAGTGATATTTGGAGGGGGTTCTCAATAGTAGCTCTCATTAAACTCCTGAGAGGAAAAGAGTGTTAGATTTGGGGCAGATCGGTTGCATTTAAGTATCTTTGAATGTTTCAGATACGTTTGCTTAAAAGTCTTATCTGCCACATAGTGGTTAGATGAAGTGGGGAGAGCAGTTAAGAATTTCTGCAACTTAGAATAACAGAGAAAGGGGGGAAAAAAAAAAGCAAGTGAGATAAAGGAGGGCAGGGACACCCAACAGTAGGGACTCTTGTTTTCATATTTGGCAATCCATGGGAAGAGATGGGGATAAAACTGACTGTAGCCTGTAGTTTCCTCTAAGTGCAGCTTGGCCCATAGTGTGGATTTAACATGTCGGTGATCTGTTCTTTAAATGTCTGCAGACAGTACGTTGGATTTTGAGTTACTTGCGTATGCAGCGTTTGGTAGTTACACTGTCCACTTGCTTAGTTAATGGGGTTATTCTGAAATACCTGGTGTACTAAAGTAGCAGTAATGATAAAGTTGCTGGTGGCTTCTGTTTGGCAAAGGATAAATAAATGATGGAGAAATCTGATGTGGATATGCAGAGGGAGTGTCTGTAAGTATCTCTTAAGTTTCTCTCAAATGTGGATCACAGCAGCCTGATGACCCTCTGTACTGAAATATTTTCAGATTAAATTGATGTTCTAGAGGTGCTGTTGTATGATTGGGGTATCATTGGCAGTAGAGAAAATAATTCTTTTTTTTTTTAAATCTAAACTATGTCTAGTTTCAGAATTCACATGACCTATTTTTCTTTCCCTATAGTTGTACAACAGTGTTTGGAATGTTTGCAGCCATATAAGCAACGAGTTTCTTGGTGAGTATAAGCATGGATCCTTGGTTTTGTTAATTGTAGCTTTCCTTTAAGCTTTTGAAGTTTTGCTTTAAAATTCAGGTTTTTCTTAATTGTTGCAGAGGCACTGTGGATAATACTTCTTTATATTAAATCTTTATATTGTTAAAGACTGCACGCTTTCATTTGGAGGAAAGTGCAGTTTCACTAAAGTCTATTTTTCTTGAATGTCATTTCATTTAGGAAAAACCTACTTTAATTCATGTGACTTAAACCCTTTTCTGAAATATTTTTGCTTGTTCAGTGGTTAAGAGTGTCTTTTACCTTTAGTGTGTTACAGGAAACTAGAACAGCTAAATGAGATATGATCAAATAGTTGAAAAGAGTAATTCAGTAATGAGTATTTATTTCTTTAATTGCACTTGGTAATTCAAATGGGTTTTATTATAGAAAAATATTTTTCTGTCTGTTGAATTGCCTATGTTCGTAATTTCTGCTTCTGTATTGGTCTGTCCGGACGTCTCACCACCAATTTGAATTGACAGTACAGTTCCATGGGATGTTGTTGAGAGGATGAAATCAACATTTGTGATGTCCTGTAATCTTAGGGAGAGCATGAGGATCTTGATCTAGGGAAGGGTAACTTATATTTGCTGACAACTTTTCACTTTTGTCTCCGAGTACTTTGAGTAAGTCTTGGTTTCTGCTTGAAGCAAATGTAGATTTTTACTGCTCTCACTTTCGTTAGTCTACTTGTATAAACTAGAGGAAAAATAGGAGTCTGAAATAAAATACCAAGTCTTAGCTTTGAGGGACTGTTTCAGTGTTGAGGAATTAGCTGCATGGTGTTCTTGTTATGGAAGTCGTAGGTATCAGTTCAGGGTCCAGTTTCAGTGTTGTGTTGCTCAGTCAAAGAGTTTGCTTGTGTAGTAGTTGTTGATTGAATCTGGGAAACTTTTAAAGTGAGGAGTGAGTGCTGGGTAAGATGTAGTTGAGGATCCTACGTGGTGCAAATAAGAACTGTGTGTAGTCTAGTGTCTTTCTTTTGGATAGAAAAAAGGAGGTGATGCAGCATTCCTTGGAATTTGTTGAAATGTCTAGTGGTCTTCATGTCCAGTTGGAAGCTTTTCTGTTTCTGCTCCTGTTGTGTTAAAAAAACAACAACCTACACCACCACCTCCTACCACTCCCCACCCCCAAAAAAAGACCCAAACCCACCAAAACTTGCCTGAAGATCCAAGGCGTTGTGTTTTGAAATACCAGTGCTAAGGACATCTGAAACTTAGGTTTCTGTTCTAAAACTTGCTATGAAATGGTATGTAGAAACAAAGAATAAGGCAGGAGCATAGGGGTCCTTGGATCAGTAGCTAGTACGGAAACTGTGTCTGGGTTAATGTGTTAACAGGTGTGGAGGTTTATTTCTGGTTTTATATCTAGGGTAAAATACAGTGTACCTCATGGTAGCTGTGCTGCTGTAGGCAAAACCTGGTAGGCAGACTTTATTGTCTGCAAGCAGTAAGTCTGTTACAATCAGCTTCCCAAGTCAGCATCAAAACAATTTTTAAAAGTGGTGTTTAAATGTTTGTGAGACTTGTACTTAGTCTTCATAAGATGCCATTAGGACTGTATAATATAAATGGTGTCTGTAAATACTGTTTTGCAGTCTGATATAGCCATTACCTTTTCTCATCTGCAGGTGTGTGGCTTCAGCACAGCATGGCTGTGGTCATCCACTTGCAAGGTCTTCCGATTGTGGTGGGGACCATGGACTTCTCTGGATTGACCATTCCTGATGGGGGCATGCATATTGTAGGGGGTGAACTGGGTGAGGCTTTCATCATTTTATCGCTGATGAAGATGCAAGGCTTGGTATCACGTATGCAGATGGTATAAGTAAAAGGTCAAAACTAACTATTGCAGAGCAATAAAAACCTTATGTGCAAAATGTGATTGGATTTAGTCCTTGGCAATTTCAGAATGGGTACACAGATGTGCCAGCAGTTTTGGAACACTGTCTGGTGCTGGAGTGAATGACAGTCAGCTTAGACTTTGTGGAATTGACTGTAAACATATTCTGGCGTAGAAACTGTTTATACTGCTATACCTGAAGGAAACAAAACAAGCTTGTGCCCAGTTGCTTGTGTAGGAACTACATTCCAAATCTTGGAGCTGCCTTTAGTATCCCAGTTCAGTTACACATGGGCTGCATCTCCAGTGAACACAGGACACTTTCTTGCTAGTCCCTGGTTTTAGAAGTGCTTTTTATTAACCCACTCCCTTTCCTACCTACCATGTAGTCCTACTGAATCACCAGTGGTGTGGAATGCCTCATAGGAATCGGACACCAAGCTTACCATCCAGAATAAAACTTACTACTACTTTGCGTTGAAAATCTGTATTTATGCAAGCTGTCAAAGGTCACCACGCTCCTTTATCAAGCCAGAGCGCTATGTTTTTTTGTGGAATTCCTCCTTTTTTCTCTAGTGTGCTCTGATGGAAGGGGGGGAATCCCTGGGTTTGGCACAGATACACTGAAGAATGAAGTTGATGAGAGGCTGAATTGTGGGAGTAAATTGCCTTTCTTCTGAGCTGCTTTTGAAGTACTGGACTGAGTCAGTACTGTTTGGAAGTGGGACTGTTTTAAAGGCAGGGGGTTTGGTGTGGTACTACATAGGGAATGGTTTAATAGTACTTACCAGTGGTTTGGAAAACAGTGTTTGTAAAGGTAGGTAAGGTTTTTGAAAAAGGCAGCAGCGATCCTGTGGTTTCCAGAGAGAAACCACCAGAGGCTGTTATCAATGAAAGAGAAAGTTTGCCGTAATTGCTTGGTTTTGCTCTATATGATGATATGAAAGATTTCTCCAGTTTCCAGGTGGTACAGGTATGGGTATATGGGACCCGCACTGTTAGCAGAGCAGAAAGCTTGTTTTAAAAGACAAAAATCATTATCGCTGAAGGGATTGTTAAAAATATTCTCCTCTGTACTCCCCTGAGTAAATGTGGCCAAGGATTTGATTAGTTGAATAGTCTTTAAAGGATACATTACCTCATGGTGACTTTTACGGGGAAGAAAAGGTTCTCCCTTTTAAACAGAAACATGTGCCTTCAGTGATGTAGATTTAGAAATGTTTTGTTGGAAGTAGTGACTTGTCTAAATTCTGGAGTATTTGTTACTGAAGCAGGTCTAATCCTCATAGTGGATTAGGAAGTTTTGGAGAAAAGCTTTGGGGATAGGCCTAGTGATGACCCCTTGTTTTAATGGTGGTCTGGAGCACTTGAGAAAAAAGGATTCCCAGAGCTACCAAAGTGAAAAGCTTGCTCATATCCTGGCTTAGTTACTGAGTTAGTACAAAATAATTTTGTGCTGAAGAAAATTTTAGAAGAGATGTTCTGGTGAAGTGTTCTTTCCAAGTTGTAGCTATGAGTGTCTCTGATTAGTCTGGGGTTGGTTGTTAATAGTCTCTTTTGACATAGAGGTTTTTAAGTAGTCCTTGCAGGAGAGGACAGAGGCTGAAATACAGAATCTCGAAGCAGAGGCAGGCCCCTGTATTCAGTGCTTTCTTTCTGATAAATGAAGTTCTTCATACAGTTAAGGCCATGCTGGTGAAACGTGGATGGGCTTGAGTGTTGCCTGGTGCTCTTGTTTGTGAAGAGCTACGTGATGGCTCCCAGGGAAGGCCCTATGGTATGGTTTCAGTCTTGCTCTGAGACTGTATGTTTCAGGGCAAAATTGTTCAGATCCTCTACTGAGTAATTTATCTCATGTAATGTCTACCAAGTATGAGGCTACTTGAGGAAGTTGTTCCTGAAATCAGCTGCAAAGGAAAAAGCTTGCTTTGTAAGGTGTGCTGAGATAGGGACTGCTGGATCCAGTTAAATCCAGTTGTGGGATGTGAGGGAGAACCCAAAGCAGCCCAAGTTTCATAACTTGGGAGGGAAGTAAGACTTTAGGAGAGGGGGCAGTGATAGGAGATTTTTGCTGTACAATTTCTCCTCTTTCAACTTCCTGATCAGCTGCCTTGTAGCAAGCTTGGCCAAGTTGGTGAGATGCAGTACACATTGTGCTCTGACAAATCCTGGTGTTCAGCTGACTCTGGCTGGAAAGTGGACAGCGTTCAGACTTCTCACAGAATCTGCAGCCTCTGTAAATATGGTTAAATGGCTTCTGCTGTTTTTTCAGATTTCCCTTTAGTTGTGATACTCGTAAGTTTTTAATATTTGACTGAAACTATAGTAAGGCCTTCCTCACCAAAACTGATGTTTGTTTATAGAAGCCCTATTGTATGAGATCCTGTTACTGAAGTCAGGAGATGTGTATGTTCCTCTTCCAGCCTCATGTAGGTGAGATGAAATGATTCCTGTTCTTCAGGATTGCAGCTATTACTGAAGGGGACCACTGCAGAGAGCTTCAGTAATGTACTTGTAGTACTTTAGGAGTACCTTGTCTTTGCCTGTCTCAACTTAGTGGAAGGAAAACCAAGTTTACTAGGGCAATTGTCGTCATACAGCTGTAACAACTTCTACAGGTGTTAAGCAAAATGTGTGCCTGTTCCACATTCAGAGGCATGGAATTCTATTGCTAGTGCAAGAAAGTGGTATTATAATTATGTAAATCTGCAGAAAAAATAGTGGATGGCTGAGGTATGGGTGGATAAACTGTTTAAAAAAGAAAATGTAGCTTTGCACTTGCTTCTTGGATTTCCAGGGGTGTTTTTCTTAATTCTTACTGTTTATTTTTCTTCAGAATGTAAACCCTAAACCATCCTGTCTTTCCTTTAATTTCCTTCCCCCTCTCCTTTCCCAGGTAAAAGTTACGGAGGTGGTAGGTAAACCCCCCACCACAACCTTTAGTTGTATTACAAGGCAGCCATTCCTGGACTGATTCAGGTCCATGCTGGGTGAACTCACAGTTTGTTATTAGATGCTCTAGAAAAGTAACTTGCAGTGTTTCTCAGTTCCTAGGTGGCTAAAATGTTCGGGGTGTGTTTTTTTTTTTCTTTCCTTTGGTGTGAATCAGTGTTGTGTATTGAGCTTACATGCAGTAGCATTTTTTTCCCCCCATACCACTGCAGGCTGCGTTAACAGTAGTGAAGATAAGGCTAAAAGCAGTGCTTTAGAGGAAGACAGCAGATCATCTTCTGGTAGAGAAGTTTCTTTGCAATGTGGTTATGCTACTCGAGGTGGTAGGGGAGCCTCTGTGGCCAGCCCCTGGCAAATGGCCTGGTTTAAAAAGTGTGTTGATGGAGTAGCTTTTTTTCCCTGCAATAGAAGCTTTGTGACTTCCCTAAAGATCTTTGATTTCTGAACCACACTTGAACTTAAGAGTAGTTCTTCATAAAATAATGTTGATCCTTTTATAGATGCAGCTCAGTTGATATCATTGCTGTTTATGCAGTGTGTAAACCAGGATGCTGCTGCTTATTTCTGTTGTTAGTACACGTCTCCATATTCTTGCTGTGTGAGACTAGTATTGAATAAAAGTTATTTGTATTTTTGGATCTTGTGAGCTTGAAGAGCACAGGAATGGATCATAATTTGTACTGTATAATTGTGGGAAATGACTGACAAAAATTTGGGGAAAATAGGTCTTGATCAGGCTTTCCACTAAATGTACCTTGAGAGAAACTACTTCGGCAAGATTTTGTAAACTTTTATATTATGTGTTGGAAACATGTCTTAATGAAGACTATTTTTATTTTCTGGTTAAAATGGAGGAGTGGGAAGAAAGCAATGCAAATGTGCAAGCAGTATAGACAGTCTTCTAAAACTGGTTAAAGAAACTACCTATTTCTAATGTCTTTGAACTCCATTGCACTTGTAGTGATGAGGTGGGGTAGTGTTCTTGAGTGTTTCCACTAACATTGTAGCTGTTGAAAGATTGTTACTGTGTTTGGTTTTGCCCACTTCCTGTGTACTGGATTCCTTGTTTTCATCAAAACCGGGAGGGGGGAGAGAGTATCACAAAACGCCATCTCAGTTGTGAATAAACATTGGGTTGCGGAGTTCTTAATTGACCTGGAATTTGGACCGATGGACAGAGGTTAAGCTTCAGTCTCTCATGGTCCAGTAGCTACAGTTTTTTGAATGTTTTTTGAATAATTCCGCACACTGTCCATTGGGAACCCTTGCTTAAGGGATAATTGCCCCCATGACTTTCTGCAAAAACCACAGAGGTCCCTTAACATGTAGCTTTTGGGGATTATGGTGCATAAGCTTATTTTGTGTATGTCTTGATTAGTGATTGATATTTAATTGCATTTTTCAGGGGAATAAAATCAGCAGTGTTGATATTACAAAATGACAAAACATCCTCCGAATAGAAGAGGGATCAACTTTGAGGTGGGAGCCCAGTTGGAAGCCCGTGACAGATTAAAAAACTGGTATTTTTTTTAAAACCATTCATATTATATTAACTCTTAAGTCTTTAAGATATTAAACATTTTGTATTGGTACAATATTTAGAGTCCTGGACATTGGTTTGTAGGAAAGTAGTTAATTTATAAAAGTTTATATACCAGTGGTTGAGATGGGCGATAGATGCTGATATGTTTTGTTGGCCCTTAAAAAGTGTATTGGTGCTCTCTGTGTCTGGGAAATGGGACTTTGCATAAATCTAGTGGGACTTCAGATTTTGGTACTCCTGAACTCATGTGGTGAATTCTGTGCTACACACAGACTGCAGAGCAGACATTATGGAGAGAGAAATCCTTTGCAGTGCAGAATACCCAGGGTAGTTCCTTGCTACTTCCTTTCCTGTTGTTGTTGTGAATTCATAGGCTTTAAAGCCTGGTTGAAATTGTTATGGCCTGTGTTCGTGTGAGGGTGGTCAGCTTTAGAATTAAAGAACTGGCTGGGGAAACACGTTCCACACTGAGAAGCCTGCTCTGGAGCTTGTCTTGCAGACTTCAGTTGTGAGGAAGAACACTTTTCTTGACTAACCACTGCAGTAGGAAGGGGAAAAAGGGCCTAAAAGTTACTTGGGCTAACTCTGAGCCTTCTAACTCCTGTTTGTTTTAGGAAGTCCGCTCAAGGATTAGCATTTAATAATGCTCAGTGAATGACACATACAATGAAAATTGCTGGAGACAAAGACTTCGTCAATACAGGAATTAACTGGATTTTGTTAGTTCCTTATGGTATCTTCTCTCTCCTGAAGTTAGCTATAGTTGACTTTTATTTAAGAGTCTATGTGGGTTAGACATGATTGTACTTCAGGCTCTGGAACCTGCCAGCAGGTTGTGTGTGCAGAAGTCACAGTGTTGAAAACCACCTGGTTGTCCCAGAAGGATGGAGCACTGCGTTAGACACAGGGGACTTGTTCCAAAACATCCTGGTTGCATGCAGAATATTTCTCTACTTTCCAGGTACAAGGGGATTGGAATTGTGAAAATGAGTAAACATAGCTCCTTATGGAAAGAACATGAAGTACAAATGTTAAATCATACTTGCATGTTTTCTTGGTTTTCCTGTGTCACCAAGAGTTGTGTAGATAGGACTTTTGATATCAATCTGCATGCATCTTTTGTATTCTTGAGCGTTGTTCATACAGCAAGAAAATAGTCGTGCCTACAAAACTGAGATTTCTTAGCCTGTCTGTAATGTAGGCTTATTAAAGATGCAGTTTAGTATAGACTGTGTTTGAGTAATGCTAATAACTTACGTCCATAACTATTATCCTTGTGACTTGTTTGGACAACACTGTCTCAAAGTATGGGAGTACACAGCTCTTACATTGGAAAACTTTTGGGGGGGAAATTAAACACCTACTATGCTTTCCACATACCCCTTGGCGTAAGTCTGAATTTTGGATGTGCTGCGTGTCCAAAACCAAGTCATGTTGTTTGTTTTTTAAAAAAAATGACCTGTCTTATGGCCCAGTGTTTTGCAACTCTTTGATCTCACAACTTAGTTATTGACTCTCCAGTTCTGAAAGTTTTCTTTTGCTTGCTAAGCTTTTGAAACCTGGGTCAGAAAGTCCATGTTCCCTTGACCAGTGTGTACTTCTGTTTTCAGGGTTTGTGAACCAAAATTTGTCAGAGCTGAGGGCTTCCTTTCTCTTAGCAATGTCAGTGGTGACAGGCTGCACACCTCCCCAGGTGTGGATTTGCAGAGGACAGCAGACTTCTTTTTTTCCCTGCTACTTTCACCTTGCTGCTGTGTGAACAGGACCACTCTGTGGTGTGGTTACAACGCACTCCTTTTACGTGGATACAAACCTTTTCATTTGATACTTGCTTTTCCCAGTGCTAGACCTTCAAAGGTCTAAGATTTTTTTGTGTGTACTTTTGTTGCTATGTTGGCACTTAAACATAGGCAGAAGTCTCTTGTTTGATTGGAGGGCTGCCTTTGATTTCTGTGTTCAGCACCAAACACAGCAGTCAATTCATGGGCCAGTATTGCTTCTCAAATGGCAGTAGTGCTTTGGAAAGTATTTTGTCTCAGAGTCCCATTTACTGCCTTTCATGGCAGTGGCTTGTGTACTGAAATGCTAGTTCAGGACTTTGAGGGTGTTTGGATGTGATGCCAACCCTACCGAAGAGAAAAAAAATTTGTGTATGCCAGCAGAGTAGTCAATACAGAGTCTGCTCCTTGCCAAAGTGCAAAGTGAATTTTGTGTCTTTGGAGCTCATACCGAAGGTTGCTTTGTATCTGGAATCATAATGTATTGGGAGTGCACTTCAATTCCTGGTGCAGTTATCTGTTGCCCCCTAGACTCAAACCATGGGGAATACAGTGGGTACTTTAGGTACTTGGCTTGGTTCTTAGGGTTTGGTTGATGCATCAAAGCTGTCATGAAAGGCTTTTGACATTGTTGACCTCAGGGCACTAAAGGGGGAGAGCTCTGGCCATCAGGCAGTGCCTCCGTGCATGCTGAAAGGTCTCTTGGTGCTGGAGTTCAGAGGATGGAGTAGTGGGACTGCTCCAGTAGTGTAGTCCTAAATTGAGAGATCCCAGGGAGGCCAGCGGTAATGATATACATGCACACACTGTCCCGGCTGAATTGAGTTCTTGAAACTTTTTGCATTACATCATTTAAACTCTTCAGTGCTGGCTAGCTGCAGACATCCATAGAAGAGGAAGACTCTGCTCTGGATGCCTGCAGTAGGCAAATTATGATACCTCATGTGTTACCTTATTGTAATGACACCTCTTTATGATGTTCTGTCTGTTGTACAAGTAAAATGGATATGAAGAGACTTTTGATCCTGGTTGAGACTCTTGAGTATAGAGAGCAAGATCAGTAGAGTATTGTGTTACCCTGTTAAGGTAGAGATTGTCAGTCCCATGAGTTTACTTGCTCATGCTGTCAGGACTTCGCCTCAGTACTGAGAAGATGAAACCCCATAGCTGTTGCCCTTCATAGTTTGGGTTCTCCCAGATGCTTCCTTGCTTCTCAGCATTGCTCTAACTGCAGTAAGCTTGTCCCTTCCTGGCTCTGAGAGAGATGGGGTTTACAGCAATTTCCATTTTGGTATATAGGAAAGGAGAAGAGATAGGAACTCCTTCAGTCAGCACCCTGATTCTGAATGTCCAGGTATTTACGTCTTCACGGAAGAGGATGGTTTCACGCTTTTGCCTGCAGTAAACCCATTTTCACAGCAGTAGACTGAAGTTGTCAGTCATTGCTAACCCCGTCTGGTGAGAGTTATGCTGTTTCAGCTTTTGATTGTCACTTGTGTTCTTGTCAAAACTAATGCCAGCAGTTTGGGCATCTGGAGGTTTTCCCTTACTGTTTAGCCAGTGCATAAGGACTTGAAAGGTACACGCTTGTCATTCCTTTTAAATTGATCTGGAAAACTACTTGTTTTGGCCTCCCAATATATTGCAAGAGGTTGTGTCTGATTTTAGCTTGATTTTTTGCAGTGTTAGATAAATATTCAAATCAATACCAGGTGGGGATTTCTTAGCCAGGATCAATTAGCTGTCTTGAAAACCCATGGAGTCTGTTAAATGTTTCCATTGTGGTTTGGGGAAGGATGTGTTGGACCATCCCAGGACACATGGCAGTTGTACCCTTCCTGCCCCCTCCCACCCCTGGTCTTAGCCAGGCTTCAGCTATTGGCCTTTCATGTTGTGTATCCTCCCATAGTATGTTTTCTTGATCAACACATCTGAATTTATTTTAAGTTACCTCTACCCCTTGGCATGTTCGCAGGCTTTTCGATGCATGTGTATGGATATGCTGTATTACTTCTCTTCTGTATAGATCTGTGAGGACTTGTGCCTCCTGATGTAGTGTGCTTGCTCAGCGCTTTGAAGGCTAGGGGACAAATGATGGAGGAAGGAAGCTTGCATTGTCAATGTGTGGTGCTCGGGGTTCTTTAGAACCTATGAACCGTGTGAAGTTGCCAGTGCTGGTTTCCAGCTGAAAGGAAGTTAGTATCAGGGAGGGGGCTGTCAAAGTTTGTGGATAGATTTAGCACAACTTCTGATAGGTTTACTGTTCCAGTTGAGAGCGCTGAACATATGTTTGGTGATGTTGATTTCTTCAGACTTTGCAGCATGTTATCCAGGAGCTGGCTGAGCACTCCATGCTGGCTTTCAACTGGTCTGAAATTCGGTCTTGTTGTCAGGTATGTTTTAGCTGTTCCTGATGATAAATCAGCGTCTCTTCCCCCATCAGGGAGTCTTTAGAAGGTGAGGTGGGACAGGTGCAGATGATACTGGTGCATGGTTCTGGGATGACGGTTCTTCTGGTGGGTGAAGTTTCTCCTTTTACTGGGTATGAAGCAGGGAACAGTCTTGCTTTATAGCGTTAAATGGTTCTTGTTGCTGGGGTTGTCTCTCCCCAGTGGGAAAAATTAGTGGATAGAGTATGTTTACCAGAGATGGTTATCTGCATGGACTGGATAGTTAGCTTAATGTTGAGCTGTCATTTTTTATCAGCTTCCTGCTTTATCTTTGACAATCTGGACAAGCCCTAGGCCCATTGCAGTCCTGATGGCAAGAGCATCCTCTGGCTAGTCCTTGTTGAGAGGACCTGGAAATTCCTACCCCCGTTTTTGCTGCACTTTGCAGGGAGCTGGATGCTGATTTTTGTCGTTACCTGTACCTGGTGATAGGTAGTTGCTGAGATATCTAAGAATAAACTGTTGTTGTGGTTTAACCCGGCTGGCAACTAAGCACCACGCAGCCACTTGCTCACTCCCCCCTCCCTCAGTGGGATGGGGGGAGGAAAAAAAAAAAGGTTAGAGCCGAGGGCTGAGATAAAGACAGTTTAATAAGAGAAAATAATAATAGTAATAATGAGAATGGTAACAGAATATACAAAATGAATGATGCGCAATGCACTTGCTCACCACGCGGCAATGCCCAGCCTGTCCCGAGCTGCAATCACTCCCTGAGCCCTGATGAGTCCCCGAGCAGCAATCACCCTCCCTGCAACCAACCGACCAACTGAGCCCCCCGAGCATGACGTTGTATGGTATGGAATAGCTCTTTGGTCAGTTTGGGTCAGCTGTCCTAGCTCTGCTCCCTCCCAGCTTGTTATGCACCTGGCCGAGCAGGAGAAGCTCAAAAAGTCCTTGAGCAGTCTGAGCACTACTTGGCAACAACTAAAAACATCAGCGTGTTATCAACATTCTGGTACTAAATCCAAAGCACAGCACTATGCTAGCTTCTGTGAAGAAAATTAACTCTATCCCAGCCGAAACCAGGACAACTATGTTTAATAGAACTATGTTATATGTGCAGGGCAGTGCTTGAGGTTACCTAAATATGAAATATATTGACTGTCACACGAAGGAACCTGGTAACCAGTTAGAGGTGTCCCTGTTGTAAGTGTCTCCCATTTGTTGTCTTCTCCTCCACAGCCTTTGCTGAATGTGTTTTGATAATATATTGGGATGAACTAATAGCATAGCTTGAGGCGTATGGCATTGAGTGTTAGGCAGGGCCTTAGCCTGTGGTTGCAGTGGAGTCTCTAGCATTGGCCTATTTGTAGCTCTCTTTGAACAAGTCATAAGTGGATGTGGCTCTAATCTGCTGAAGAATTCCAGTTGTAGGTAGCTTTTCATTTGTGTATGATTGTAGAATGGTAGTCTGTTTCACTTAAGTCTTAATTCTGATGTGTCTGGGTTTTATTTTTAGCATCAGGCTTTATCCTTTCAAGGTGCCATTTCTTTCTACCCCTTGTTCTGTCTTTTAAAGTATGATTTATCAGGTAAAGAATATTTGTGGATTTGGTTTGTGGTTTGGTTTGTTTTATTTCGGCCCTTTTTTAAAGAATTCAGTGGAGCCTTGCCTTTCTTCCACAAATAACTGAGAACACCGACAAGTAAAGATTTTCTCCTGGCGTTGTTATTGTGGAGGGGAAGACATCAATACTTGGGATGCTGTCTTCATTTGGATCAGTGAAATATGCTATGTTTCTGATATGCTTACTGAAGTTACAAATTACCAATGCAATTAAAGAAATGTATAGATTATAAGGTCTTCCTGATTAGGAACAACTGGATTTGACTGTTCTCAGATACCTGTGCTTCTAATGTACTGAGAGCTTTTTATTTAAAAGTCCCAGGACTTCGTAGATGAAATTTAGCTTTGAGAATCTAAAACTTAAATTAGGTTTAGTGTGCCTGCTAGACTTTTGCTGTTACACTGGGAAGATGGAGATCTCTGAGAAGTGAGTGTATTGACCTCCAAGTGTTACTCTTTGTTAAGGGGGAGCAGAAGCTATCATTTTTGTGTGTATGTGAAATTTCTAGGTGTAAGGAAGGTTTTTCTTGACTTCTTAATGTCCAGTTACATTTTTTCCCACCCTGGACTAAGGACTCCTTAGTTGTCTCCTCTTCCTGTGGCCAGTGCTTGCCTTTGCTGTTCAGTTTTGGGGTTCGTTCTGTGCTGAGCTCTTACTCATTTTGTAGTGTCTTTATTGCTTATACAAGTGATACATTAAATAATATTAAGACTGTAGAAACTAAAGGTTATTGGGTATAGTAATGCTGCTCCTGTCACACCTGATCAAGCAGATCTTCAGATATTTTGCTTTGATCATGCAGAAGGGTACATCTGTGTAATGTTTTATACTGTAGATAAATGTCTGAGATACCTTACCTTATTTTTAAGTGAATTATGTTAATCTACCTTTTGACCAGGTATCCAGCTCACATTGAAGAAATTGACTATGAAGAAGGAAAAGTACTTATCCATTTCAAACGCTGGAACCATAGATATGATGAATGGTTTTGTTGGGACAGTCCTTATTTGCGTCCCTTAGAGAAGATACAGTTAAGAAAAGAAGGATTACATGAGGAAGAAGGTTGTGCAGTAAGTAGAAAATCGAGGACATTTGAGTACATAAGTTTAAGGTGCAGTTGTATGATTTATGACCATTAAAATGCTTGTATTGCAGTGTTGCCTGCTGTGTAAGTTTTATGACTTGTTTTTAATATTGGAAAACTAATCACTTTTTTAATGAAGATGAAAACACTTTTAACTATTGTCTTATAGGGATTTCAGATAAACGATCAGGTATTGGCGTGCTGGTCTGACTGTCGCTTCTATCCAGCCAAAGTTACTTCTGTTAACAGAGATGGTAAGGAGTCACTTTTGGTTTTGTCACTCTTGTTAGTAATGCATTTCTAGTTGTATTCTAACTTTTTGCTTCGGTGAAGAGAGAGTACAGCAGATAGAAAACAACTGTGACAAGTTTTATTTTCAATTACACGTTTTAGTCTGCCGTCAACTTTTTTTAACCTAACCTCTCTTATGCTTTTCATGAGATAAAAGAACTTTCTGCTAGATAGCCAGTCTGTAATTGCTTTAAGTATATGTTTGGGAAAAGCTGTTGTTTCTTAAGTTTATTGTCAAGAGATGCCTGTAACCACAGTAAAACTAGTGTCAGAGCTGCAAAAACCCTTTATGAATGGGGGTGTGTGGGTGTGTGGAGCACAGCCATGCTTTTCCTTTTTGAGTATCAGTAAGTAACCATGAAGGGCTTGTTCTTGTGCTGTGCTTTCTTTAGATTGACTATATGTTGTAAGATCAAGGAGGAAAAAGTCTGTGTAATTATTCATTGGAGTATTCCACCAAAAACATTGGGGTTTTGTGAGGGAAGTATGTCTAAAGAAACAACTCTAAGCTTAGACATGTACCTTTATGCTTACTGTAACTATTTTTGGTAACTTCACTGTTTCTCCCTTACCTGGCTGTTCAAGTTTCTAACACCACAGATAAGGCAGCTTTTATCTAGAGCTAAATGTACAGCTAGCGTATTGGAGCTGTTAGTAGATGCTCTGTCAAATAACTTCTGATCTTTAAACTCTTATGCTTTGTTTTCAAACTCTAGGTACATACACTGTGAAGTTTTATGATGGTGTAGTTCAGACTGTCAAAAACATTCATGTCAAAGCTTTTTCCAAAGATCAGGTAAGTATTGTGTTTGTGCTACTAGTGTATTCTAGAATTAACAGTTCAGGTGGCTAGATATGATGAAATGAATAAAATGTTTCTCTTGCTAACGTACATTACAACTGAAATAAAATCCATTAAAATGAAAAGGTTATGCAAATCTTCGTGGTATGATTTGCAAAGCTCCCAGGCTCATGTTCTCATGAGTGCACTTCTTGGAAGATTCAGTATGTACATACTGAAGATAGTGGTAGGTTATTGAAACATGCTTTGGTTGCTCTACCTGTTTGAGGTAAGTTTAAATACACGCATCTTAAAAATTAAGGAATGGGAACTGTGGAGTGGACAGAAACTTCTTTCCCAAAGTAACTACTTGATTGTCTTGAGACTTTTAAGGAAGTTGCCTAGTAATCTTTCACCTCACAACATTGAGAAGATAAACTTTTTTACTAAACCATGTTCTGCTTCTGTGGTTTGGCTATTCTGCCAGCCCTTCACCTGCTCAGTGCTGTGGGTTCAACCTTGTGATGGAAAGTAGTAGGGAGCCATTCTAAAAAAAAAAAAAAAAAAAAAAATCCTGCTGATAGTGAGAAGGGAGAAGTGCTGCTTTGTACAGTTTCTATATGCGGGCGCTTTGTAGGAAAGGCCAGCAAGTTCTAGTCCTGTGTAACTTGGTTAAAACTTCTTGAGTACCTGCTTCAGGATAATTTTTATTACAGGAATGGTTTTAAGTTTGAGATCTTGCTGCACATTCCTTGTGGTAGCTGTAGCCTGTGCTTTTAGTCATGCCTTCTGCTTTTAGTTTTCTGGAATTTCAAGTTTGAACAAAGAAATTGAGTCCCTCCTGTCAACACAAGTCTCAAATACAGATTCCAATAATGAATATTAACGGATACAAATTAAATCTGTCGCTGTTGTGCATGCCCTTCCTTGGGGGTCTCCAGATTGGTGTATCTGCCAGGCTGGGAGGGGAAACTATTTCAGATTTGCCACAAAGCGCTCTTAATAGCTTTCAAATGGTAATAATTGCGCCAGGTTGAGGGTTGACTTATACTCACAAGGGAACTACCTGAAGAATTCTCATTGCCATGAGAAATATTTCTACCATATTTAACCTTAAATACACGAAGTTGAACATTCTTAAGAAATATTCTGCATAAGAAAGGCAAAATACTTTCTCCTCTCTCCTTTAGGGATTTTCATGTTTCCACGTAGCTTTGGGTAGGTTTTGAAAGGAGTTTAAGTAGTCTTCTCCCTTTAAGTGCTGGCTGGGAAGATTTCTCTTAACCCAAGAGATAAGTTATGCTAGAACATTTTGTTCTGTCCTTTAGCATAAAAAAGCATAAGGGGAGAATTTCCTAATAAGCTCTGTTTACACAATCAGAAGTAAAGTTTAAAAAATACTTGAGACACATTTGTAACTGAATCTTGAGCTCTCCAGTAAGTTACTTAAGGTGTGGGTGCAGATACAGCACTAATGTAGCAGCATGCTGTCAGTGGAAGGAAAGTGTCTTGTTTACTTTTCTTCAGTAGGGAGAGGCTGTAGCCATGAAGACACATGTGGCTCATATCTTAGCTGTTCTTAAAAACCAAAAAAAAAAACCTGAAAAGAAAACCCCACCCCCCCCGAAAGAAAACCCAGAAGGGAAGGGGGGGAGAAGGGAAAAAGGAGGGAAAAGGCAAGCCCAAAAAACACCTGATTTCTGAAGGGAGCAATGTAAGCTGGTCATGTTTTCTGTAATGACAGTGTTACTCTCCCCCTATGTAGAGGATGTAAAGTGCTATATTGAACAATTATGGTAAAATGCTAATGACCTGCACAGTGTGAATGTACTTACGCAAGGACACACAGCTTTTAAGAGGTCAGAAGCATCAGGAGGTAGTTCAGACATACTGTGTTTATGAATAATTTGATTAAGGTGGCTCATTTGTGTTCCAGTACCACACACTTAGTTCAAATCAGATGGTTCTATGAGCAGCACAACTGATGAAACTTAATGTCTGAGGGTTGTTTTTTGAGGGTTTTTTTCTTAATGTTCTACTGAAACTTCTCCCATAGCTATGGCATTTGAGGAATTTACAGAAGACAGATTTTTATGATGTCTAGTAAAAGTGGTGCTCAGACACCTTTGCCCTCTGCCTAGCTGTGTTCATTAAATACACAGCAATTTGATCTTGCATTTTTAAAAAGTGATTTTTTTTTTTCTATCACCTCTCTGCCAAGTATGGCCGAAATAATATCAGAGAGGGTGGAGCAGATTGCACAGCCACCACTTCATTGTATCAAGATTATTTCTTAGGACCGTGGTCTGAAAATGGCAACCTTAAAAGGTATCGGTTCGTGTAAGCCACATACAGGCAGTAAAATTGGGGTGGGAAGAGGCAAGATGTACGAGGAGATAAGGAGTCTTTTGAGTATTCTCAGAATTTTGTATAACTGAAATCATCTGTTCTGCTTTCTTGCCCCAAAGAGGTATCAAGAGGTATTTAGCCTTTCTTGTCCTCTGATCCTTGTTCAAAGTTTAAGCTTCTTGTGCCTTGTAGAACTACGGCTGGAAAGGAATATGGTTGCTCTTTAATTCTTCAAGTTAATGGGCAACAAGAGGAGGGAAGTTAGTTCAACTAAAGGTGGCATTGACACCCAACCAAATATAAATTATTAATCCAGGCATGAAGTTAGAAAGTTTCTGTTTATCAGAGCAGAGGAGTTCTGGGACAGCCTGTAGCAGGATCATCAGGAGGGGGGATAAAACCAAAACCAGCATAGCCCCCAGGCGGTGTTAATATGAAACTGATCACACAACAGAACAGACATTGAGTAGCAGAGACCTGTTGATACAGGGGTGTTCTTCCTGGTTTGGTGGTGTTATACAAGAACTACGGAGAAATGAGATTACGGTTGAATATTGTATCAGTAGCTTGCTGGCCAGGAACTGTTAAGGATTTTCATGTCCTCTCATGCTGAGCACAAATCATAGAAGGACAGAGTTGAAAGGTTTGTTTTTAAATTAAATGTGTAAATTTTAACATCACATGGTTCCTGATGAAGTTGGTCATTGCATTTGCTTTATGTGACTCTACTTGGCGTGTTTCAGTAGCAGTGATAACTACAAGCTAAATACTGGTCTGTTTTGAATGAGATACTTTTGTGAAAGGAAGACAGTTTTTGCATCCAAGTGATTGCCCTTTTCTGTGCTCTTGATTCCCACTCTTTTTTTTTGGTGTCCCAAGTAGGCTTTTAGTAGTACTGTGCAAGCTGTTATGGACCTAACCTGCACATGAGAATGAAGAAACAGCAAATCTCTTGTGCCACTGAGTTGTGAAAAGAGCAAATCTGTCGCACTGTCCTTTTGAACTGTTCAAGACCCATGCAGCTTCAAGTGCCTCTCAGTTTTAATCTGTGGGTTGCAATAGAGTATATGCTTTTATCCTTTGAAAAATTGGACAGGGATGCAAGTCTGCTATATACAGAGGCAGGGAGGACTTTCAGATTGCACTATTTTCATATGTCATTTTCTTTATTCTAGAATATTGCGGGTAATGCTAAGCCTAAGGAGAGAGGTAATGAAATTCCGTCATCTCCTGAAAAGCGGGAGAAATTTAAAGAACAGAGGAAAGCAACAGGTAATGCAAAGAAAGACAAGGATGAAAAGACATTAAAGACTGAGAAAAGAGTTAAGCAACCTGATAAAGAAGGAAAATTGATAGTCATCTTGGAAAAAGGCAAGGTCTCAGAAAAGAATATATCTAAGAATGGAAAAGAAGATAAAGAGAATATATCAGAGAATGATATGGAATATTCAGTAGATACACAAATTGAGAAGAAGCCAGAGAACGACAATGTGAAGAGTCCACCGGAAAACGCAAAAGAAACAAAACGAAAACGTGGAAGACCGCCAGTAGCACCCCCAACAGGTATGTAGCTAAACTTAAACGTGTAGGCCATATATCAGAACCCCTCTAACCTTAAAGGAATGAAAAGTATCTTGCTCTTTTGCAGCCTGTCTCTAGAAACTTTTAAGAATTTTTAAACTCATCTTTGTTCAGGCTTGGTTAGGACAGCTGAGAGCATACTTGTTAGTCAGGTTTGGAGCTTCAGTGGATTGGTCAGAGATTAGATTTAGGCAAGTAGTCTGCAGTAGGATTAAATGCTAATATGTAGACTTTGGAAAGCCAGGTGAAACTGTATTTATGCAAGTCCAGTATTTAAGGTTGTGAGGCTTGGGAATTTTTATTTTAAAGAGCATGGCAGCTTCATATCCAGGCAATTTTTGTTCTCTATCTAAATATGTAGAGCCAAGTTCTCAGACACTGCAGCCCATAACTTTGGAGTTAAGACGTCGGAAAATACCTAAAGGAGGTGAAGTTCCATCAAAGCGTTCCAGGATTGAAAAGAACTTGTGTGAGTATTTTTTGGTATTCAACTCTCACAGTATTTGTACATGTAAGTTCTTGAAGCTTAAGTGGAGGGGGAAAAAAAGTCTGTAGTATTAACCTTGAACTGTGGTCCATGTAATGGCTGAAATGCAGCACGTGTTTTTCTTAAATTGGCCATTCATATGCAGCAACATCATGTTGAATTTCCGTCCTAAATCTTGGAAGCTGGGTTTGGATAAAGGAGCCACAAGCTGTGAGTCTTGATGCAGAAGTTCATAGACTTATATTGCCTCCAATATGTAGAAGGTTATAAAAGCCTTTTTCTTTTGTAGAATCACTTTAGTTACTAGATGGAGGATTTACCACATTGCTTAGCAAAGAAACTTTAATGCTAGATGAATATTCATGTTACTGCTGTCTAATAGCTTCTACTTTATCTTAGTATACTATGTAGTGATGTTGAGGAACTTGAGCATGTTGATGAAGAAAGAAAATTATATTCTCTGTAGTATGAGCAAGGACATGAAGATCTGAAGAAAGCTGTCTTTCCCTTCCTTAGGACCACAAAGTGTTAAAACTTCAGTGTGCATATGTTATCCAGCCTAGGGTCAAAGTTGTTTGTGTGTCTGAGTTGTCTTCTCTAACTTCTGGTATCACTTATGTCTGTGGGATGGTTGCTGTTTTAAAGCAATGTTTTACCAGTAACGTATTGATCAGTATTCTTACTTTAAATCTGTTACTAAAAGATAAAGTTGAGACACTTAAAAGATAGGCTTTTGTTCAATTTTTGTGCTTATTTATAACTGTTAATATGATGGTATCTTATAGAGAGAGGTCTGATCACCAGGGCTGTTTAGCTTTTACTATTAACTTCAGTCCTTAAAAAAAACACTCTCAAACTTTCACTGGGAGGGGAGGTCTTTCAAGTTTGCTTGTGAGCTATTAGTAATCATGTAACTGCATGGTACTATGAAATTTGTCTGTTCCAGCTCAGGAGAAATTGAAGAACTCTTCAGATAACCCTGAAAGAGACCAGATCAGGAGACGATCTTCAAGACTCTCATCTAGTATTAGCCATGAGATTTTAAATACAGATCATGTCACAGCTTCAACGGAAATTCAGCCTTTGAAAGATGCTGTATCTAACCAAAAGGAATCGGAGAAGGGTAAGCAGCTTCCTGGTATACTCTGAGTTTATGGTGGCATGGCAGGCATCTTGTTGTTGCAAGCACTGTATTCTCCCTTCCATAACCTGCAGGCTCTATATCTGCAAATAAAGCCTGATTTCATCAGCAGTGCAGAGAAAACTCAAGGAAAGTTTGTGTGTCTCTGCTGCCCTGATTGCCTTTTGCTTTTGTTTCCCTCTCTGTCAGTAACCCTAGCACTTCCCTTGCACGGTGGGAGCTTTTCCAGTAGAGGGATAACTGGCTGGGATAACTGGCCTTGCAAAAGGAGAGCTCCATAGGTTGTGAAATAACTTAAAGGAAATGTGGTTGGGTTCTTTTTTTTTTTTTTTTTTTTTTCTTAAAGGGATGCAGCTTATGCTTGTGAAAATGAGGTAATTACAAAGTTTTAAGACTTTTAGATTGAAGAAGTAACTCAAATGCTAAATTTACAGTTTAATCCTTTAGCTGAAAAGTGAAAACACCAAATGGGGTGCTTTTAGTCTTAGACTGGGTGGAGATAATTCTCCCTTTTTCTGCCCTGTGCTTTACTGCCTTCCCCTTTCAGGGGGAGCTCTTACAACAGTTTGAGGAGGCCTGTCCCATTTTAGGCTGTTAGCAGTTAGCAGCCTGTGTGTTTCTAAGCAGCTCTAAAATTTAAAGGGTTGCTACAAGTAGCTGTGTTGTGAAAAAAATTAATTTTGTGTTAATGCAACAGCTAGCAGTCTGAGCATGGATGAGTCTTTGTCTTCACTGTAATGTGGTGAACACACATACCAGTGTTCTGGAATATGCTTTTGTGTACATTTCGCTCAATAAAAATTTTTTCCTCTGCTCTAGTCCAGTTAGAAATTCCTGTTGAATCTGACCAAAGTTTTGGTGAACAAGGATCTCCTGGAAACACATCACATAGCACAGCACTCAGTACAGATGCCAGCTTACAGGAAGAAAAAGTTGAAGACCCGGAGTCTTCGTCTGTTGCTGTCAGAACACAAGAACCTTCTGCTGCTACAGGTTCAAATTTTGATTTCATATTTAGTATTGATGCATTTAAGGCAACTGATGCCAGGTGTTGTGTGCTTGTACAAGTGTCACTTGTAAAAGTTCTGTGCTCTTGCAACGTTAACCATGGGGGAAAGTGCATGTTTTTATTTCTTATGGACTCAGTTTTGATATTAGGCTTTAGAGACTGACAGCAATTTTCCAAAAAGTGGAAATAGTAGTTTTTAAATGACTGGGTGTCATATTTTTGGCATGTGAATGGTGAAATTAACAAATGCTTGTTTTCAGGTTATAATTGAATAACTGTAGTTCTGGATTAAGTTGGACTAACATCTTAAAAGATCAGGTTCTTTTGTCGTTTCTATTTTGCAAGTATGTGGTAGCATTTGATGTTTGGGAATCCTGATTGTGCATTTCTATATCCTTATGTTTTGGCTTCTGTTACACTTAAGTCCTAGACTATTTAGGGGGTTTAGTGCAAATTTATTAAATGGTTCAAACGTTTCAGTCTCTGTCTTAATAATGAATATATTCTATTTTCTCTTAGCTGGGGAGTGTACTTAACTTGCTTTTTCAAATTAAAATTTCCTGTCTGCATAGTAGACTACGCCAAAACATAGTGCTGCCCTGTGATTATTTCTCTTAACTTTAATACTCAGATCTGCAGCTAACTGGGGAAACTTGTACTACAAATTCCCTAGTTTATGCTCTGTCAAAGAAGCCTAATTTTAAGTGGAACAGAGCATTTAGAGGGATTTACAGTTGCTCAGGATTGCTAGAGGAGTCTGTATGTGCTAGCTTTCATGCTGTTTGGTTGTTCCAAATTTACCCTACTGCTTGCATGTGTCCTCTTCCACCTGCTCTCATGTAACTGTACAAATGAAACGTCCTCTCCCTTTGCTACTGATGTGCACCTTCAGTGCAGGAAGGAATTTACCTCCTTCCCTTTGCTCAGGCTTGATGTTTAAATGGGGGGGGGGGGGGTTACTATTTAAAAATTAGAGCTCTCTTGATCTTGCTGTCCTTCATAACCAGGCTGTAACTACCAGTATTCTAACTATGGTATATCCAGAGTCTTTTCAGTTGATGTGCTTTGGGTCCATGCCTTCCCTTCCCTGCATTTTGGTAGTGAGTTCAGAAGATACGGAGTGACTGCAGATTCTGCTCATTGGGCTGCTGTGTTCTTTTCAGTCTATAAAGTACTTTTGGGTTTAAGGTTTTGGTGTTTTATTTTTGTTCGGTTTTTTTTTCCTTAACTGATGGGTTGTAGCTTGTTCTGGCTCATGAAGGCAAAGCCACTGTTTGGTTGTTTTACCTGAACAGAACACTAACCTCTCTGATGCCAAGGAAGTGCCATTACTCTCTGTATTCGCTCTGAGTACAGGAGCTATTGACAGCCTGCCTGCAAATCTCCAAAGCAAAGGAAAGATGTAAAAAGTGTTGCTTCTTCCAGTGGCTACCAATTTGTTCCTCTCCCTCTAGCAGGTAGAACCAATTTAATGTACACTTTAAAGTTTTTAAGTTGAATACTTCCTCTGAGTAAAAGCAGTGTAACATCACTGGTCTCCTTAAGTTCATGTGCTCACAACTGGTGAAGCTGCTCACAAGCGCTTGTCAGGTACTGCTGTAACAGTCTGCCACCTGGGTCAGCTAAACTGGTACCCTGTCTCTTGGAAGTTTGCAGCGCCAGCAATGTTAGCAGCTGG
Source organism: Gorsachius magnificus (assembly GCA_034008185.1). Taxonomy (NCBI): domain Eukaryota; kingdom Metazoa; phylum Chordata; class Aves; order Pelecaniformes; family Ardeidae; genus Gorsachius; species Gorsachius magnificus. The sequence continues at coordinate 10,142,273 of CM067091.1, forward strand.
TGCTGTGCTTTGTAGCTCTTTCCTTTGGAATTTGAAGTTCCTCTCCCCCAAGGTGCCCTTGAAATGGAACAGGCATCCTTGAATGTAATTGAATGTTAAGATGAACAGCTGTGTCCTGTTTGCAAATTTTCACCCTGGAGTAGCTTTTGTGGGTGGCAGGAGGAGCTGCCTGCTGTAGCAGCAGAGGAGTGTTGTTTGGGTGTGGGTTTGGTTTTTTTCTTCCCTTCCTTCCTTGCATCTCTGGAAGATGTCCCTGGAGTTCTTAACAGAAACACTGCAGACACCTGTGTCACTGGGATTGCAAAGAAATGCTAAAAAGCAGTGATGCTTCTTGATCTTGTTGGAATCTTGTGCTTCAGGCAACCAGAAAGCATGGTGGCTGTTGTGACTCCAGTCTTAGGCATATGAGAAGGTGTGCAGGTACAGGCCAGGCATGGCTCCAAACAGGTACAGTGATCTGAATTGCTCTGAGGCAAAGCGTGCAGGACTTGCACCTTAGAGACAGCTCTTGTAAGAGAGACAGCAGGTCGTGGCAGTTTTGAAAATGGAAAGAATTTTTAGTATGTCTGAAAATACTCGCTTTTCAGCCTCTGGCAAACTATTTAATAGAAGAGAACGTATGGCAAGGCTTCCTGCTACAGTTGATACAGTCACCTTTTGGATGTGTTTTATGTAGGAAGACTATGATAAAATGCTTTTTAACTTAAGTGATCTTGCATGGGAAACTTACTGTGTTTCTTAAAGTGTGGGGTTTTTTTAGCTGACAACTACTTAGCTTTTTTATTTTGTGAACTCCTGCAAATTTTCAGTTTGAAGTGCAGCATTTTTAAGATTACACTTATCTTTTGGAGGTACTTATTGATCTACAGATTGGCAAACCACAACTGTGTGTGATAAGCTCTGAGAACTTGGGGAATGGTATATCTTGGCTTATTAACAATATGGAAAAACTGTGTTAATGATTACAGATGTTCTTTGAAACAGTTAATGCAGTATTAAGAAGGCATCTGCTGCCATTGCCTTTGTAAAATAATCCAGAAGTAGTCACAGAATAGTCTCAAAAATAAAGGTGATTTTACTTGGTACTGTAATGTCTTATTGCAAAGCTTTGGGCTTAGTCGTCAAATACCATTTTAAAAAATACCTCCTCCAAGGGTACTTTTCCAACTTCAGTACTCATTTAGGATGCAGAGCTTTTCAAGGTGTTTCACAATGTTTCAAGTAACTATGAAAAGGTGTTTTAAACATTTTTACTGGTATATGTGAACTGGGGTTGTGTTGTAGCTGTATGGTCATCTTCAGAGAAAGCTTCTTTAAAAAAAAAAAGAGGAGTTTGAGGATCTGAGTTGAGGGCTATAATGTAGTGAGAGCTCGTGTGTACTCAGCAGCATGGGTTAGGGGTCACACCAAACACACCCTTTAGTGACTACGAAAGAACAAATAGACAAAACAGGCTTGACTGTGTAAAACTGTTACTTTTCTGTGTATTGGGAAATCTCTTCTCCTTCCATGAAAAAAATTTAGGGAAGTGATTGACAGCTTTAAGGATTTAGGTTAAACTAAAATATGGACAGATTTTTTTCCTCTACTTGCATACTCACAGTTCTGCTTGAGATTACAGATGCAGTTTACAATTGCCTTGTTTTATCCCCTTGAACTTGTATAATATCTGTTGGGGTGAGATGCTGTGTTTTGTTAGGGAGGAAGTAGGGAGAGGAATTAACATGTACATTTGAAATTTATAAGGTTCTGCTTTTTCAGCATTTGGGGAGCATACTTCTGGCAGCAGGTAGGTGGGGCAGGACACCAGTACAATGCTGGTGTGCAGCTGAACCATTGGGAGTTCAAAAAACTTTGGATATCTTTTGCCGTTATTACCACTTCCCTCTGACTTCCTTGGGCTTAAACTGGGGAGAATTCCAGCTGACTGTGTAAATAACTATGTGTATGGTGTCAGTCACACTGATGTGGTGTGTGGGATGTGCATTCTGAACTTGCTTAATTGGATACAAGATGTAAGGCTGTGGGAACATGACGTGGTTCGCCTACCTATCCAAAGCCTCTAGTACAGCTTATGCACTCTTGACCCTGGCACTTCTGTCAGTGCTTGAGTGAGCTGGATTAAAGTTGATTTTGGGAATATATATTGAATTCTGACCTAAAGTTCAGCACTGGTGGTGTCTGAAAATCCATGCTCTGAGCATAGATTTTGTTTCATTTAATTAAAGCAATCTCATTTAATGTTAGAAATGCCAGACATGCACCTGGGTGGACATCCAGATGTGGCAAGCGGGTGTTTTTATTGGAGAAAGCTCTTCAGGATGGGGAATAAGAACTGCACAGGGTCTTTTTGAGTAAATACTGTCACCTGAAGTCCAAGTACAAAAATCTGTTTCCATACTTAACCAACATTAAAGTATTATTAATGAGTGGTTGTTGGTACAAGAGTTAAAATCCATAGATCCTGTCATGGTTAAATCTACTGTAGTTAAAAGTGGATTTATGTTTTCCTGTACGTGCTTCTGTCTTACTCATGGGAGTTGAGTCCAGTGCTGATGAGCTGCCTGACGCGGGAGCAGAGAGGCTGGGGCTTTCACTGGGTGGTTGTGTCTGTGCGCAGCAATGTGACAGAGGCCCCTGTGTAGCATCTGAAAATGTCTCAGAAGATTGCCAATGGCTTCCTCCTCTTGGAGGGATGTTGTGAAAGAGTCTGAGCATGCTGTCGTAAAAATAGATGGTGTTGGAGGCTGAAAGCTGCATTGACTTACTTCATGGGTATTTATCAAGGGAACAGATAGACATCTCTCAAAATACTAACACCTGTATGTCAAGCAGTTATGTTCTCAGACTGCCAAGTGTATTTAAGAGACTTGGGGTTTTGAAAGGGGAGAAGTCTATTGTCAGAGTAAGTGGTGCAGGTGTAAAAAAGGGGTATTTCTTCTGTACAAGGCTTCCACAAAATAAAGCGTGGAAGTTAAGGTCAAAGATAACTTCTCCTACTTAGTACTGGGTTACAATGCTGTGTTCTAACTTTGTTACTTGTCTGTAGGCTTTAATTCTAGTCACTTGGTGGGAATTCATTCTCTTCCTGTAGAAAAATACTGCAAAACATAAAATTAATAACCTTCCTTTTCTTCAGTGTGTTATGTCAGTATTATTTTGGCATGCACCCTGGTGCTGCTAGTTTTAACTTGCATGATGCGTGATTTTTATAGCATTTGAATATCAGGAATTTTTAAGGACAAAAGCTCTTCTTAAAGAATGTTTTCCCAGTCACTGGTTGGTAGATGATTCAGAATTATCATAGTTGCAGACAGCAAGTACAATTTGGAGTGTTTATATGCTTGTTATGTTTTAAAATGTGTATGTCTGTGATGTGTTCTGAAAGGGCGATATGGCATTGCTTGTCAAAACTTAAGTTCCTTTTTTTAAAACTTTCAGCAAAATTCTGATTAATTACACATACTAGAGGATGAAAATCCTATTCTGCTAGTTTTTGGATCCTCTAATGTTTAGGGACCAGAATTGGTGATTACAATTTAGCTAAATTAAGTTGTCTTTCAAAAAGCCAGGTGACAGTCTGTTGACAGACTCCTGCAGCCAGTTACAAGCTCTGTTTCATACATGTGAAAACAGGCTTAGAAACACTACAGCTGTTCGTGTGGCTTTACTCTTCTTACAAATGGAGTTGACTTTAAAGGTGAGCTGCCTTTGCTTTGCACAGATCTGCTTTTGTATTTGTAGTTGTGTTTCCCAGAACTCTGAGGATTTCTCTTTCTATTTGCATAGACATGCATCAGGGATTCCATTTGCCTTATACTTACCACACGTTTGTCTAATTTTGTGACTTTTGTCTTTTGGGTTTCAGTTAAGGAGAAGCATAATATCTTTGCATCCAGCTTGAGAGAGCAGCTTACCTAGGTAGGCTTTGATTCCTTCAAGGTGGTGTAAAAGCTGTCATTTTAAGCCTAACAACATAATGCATAAGGAAGTCCATCCTGCCTTGCTCACAGAAAGTTTCTTACAGCTGGATACCGTGATCTGGACCCTTTCAGTTACACCTCAAATTGCAGGTAAAGCCTTCACATCTACCCAGCTGCTAGCCCCCTCTGAAGGTATGTTGAGGTTTGCACAGTAGCACACTGCACACTTACAAGCTCTTTGTGCCATATAGACCTCCCTGGTTTTATTGTTACAGATTTAGTGCCAGCGCAGGGAGAAAATGGTGAGCGGAAGATCAGATGAAACACTGTCTTGAGTAGTTCCTGCAATGTCAAGTAATGTTTCAGGCTCAAAAATCACAATTTCATGAACATGTAATGATCTGTGATTATTGGTGCTGTTTCAATTTATTGCCTCAAGCATCTACTCTATGTAATTGAGTGGATTCTGGACACACTAGAAATGCTTGGATGCTGTCCTTAAAGTAGTTTGATAAGAGCAATTAGGCAAGATGTTCTTTGTTTCATAGCTGAGATCTTGAAAGACAGAGGTTTTTGAAAATAAAGGAAGGAACATAGTTTGGGTGCTAAAATGATGAGCAGGAACACTTTTGGTGAGCTCAAGAAAAACAACACAGGATTTCAGAAGAAATAAGACCAAAGAACTAAGTAATCAATGAGGAAACTAGCCCAATGGTGTGAAGTGATCCAAAGCACAGTGTAAAAAGTGTCAGCTGGGCTAAGCAGAAGGCTCTACTTAAAATGTGGACTATTACGAAAATAGATGTATTCCCAAGCAATGAGAATGGCTCCAAAATGGTTCTTAAGAGTTTTGAGACTGACTGTCCTGAACTGTTAACATTAGACCCCACAGGTCAACTTCACATTTGTGTGAATAGATGGAAATGTGAGAAATGAGGTTTTGTCATCACTATCCAGAATCACCTCTGCAGTTGTCCCCAGGATACATAAAACTTATGTCTGCAGTTCAAGAAAAGTAATGGTAACAAACAAAATAATCTTGAAAATCATACAGATGGAAGCACTAGAGAACATATGTTCTAGACAGACTCGATGTGTTTAGCTTAACAGCGGCTGAAGGAATAATTTTATATTTGCTTAATATTTCTGTGGAGACCAGGAAATAGAGAGAAGTCGTCCCATCAGTTTAACAGGCAATTGTGTGTGAAAACCTAATGGCTAGAAACTGCAGCAAGGCCAACTTTTTTGGGGGAAAATGCTGTGTGTTATATGCACTGTTGGCTTTCTGGGGTAGCTCACCAATGTGTTGCAGAAGATGCCTCGGGATGGCAGATGCTCAGTCAAGACACTGTGCTGCTGCCAAACATTCCTGTCCCAGCAGGAGTTGGTTCAAACAAAGAAGTGGTGGTGCTGAAATCTCTTGTGGACTTGGAAGCTTCACATGGTGATGTTTTACTGTAAACCTTCTGCTAAATGTGGTCTTAGCTTCAACCTTGGATGATAAAGCACAATGAGAAGTGAGAGAGGTTGCTGAGGTGAATGCTGGGGGGATGGGTTATTTTCTCTGTAGTGAAAGCTAAAGGAGACAGTGTTTGACCTTGAGTCTCTGCTTAATTTTGTAATGGCTAATTGAATGCCAGGTGAGGAGTTTTGATTTTGGTTATAAACATGGAAGAAATAGCAGGTGTTAGGTCTTCTCATTAACTTTTCTCTGTACTCAGAGAAAACACCCACCAAGCTCCTCTGAAAAGGCAAGTGCCTGAAAATCTAAAGCTAATAGAGCAAACCTTTCTCTCCATAGAAACCAGTTTCAGTACCATGTGTTGGAGCAAAAATTGTATGTATGTATGAACGTGGAAGTTCCCTCCCTTCAGATGTTGGTGTGACAAGTTGGCTTCAGAGCACTTGGCTGGGAGCACAGACTCCTCGGAGGCTCTCCTGGGTGGCAGAGTTGGGCATCAGTTTCCTGCTGTGCCCTGGCAGCAGGGAGTTTGATTGTGTTACTTGTAAAGAAGGAAAATGCTGCCAAATGCATGATGGTAATGATTTAAATGTAGTTTCAAACTGTGTGGGATTGTCGGTGTTCTTACTACTCTGAATAGATTCCTTTTGCCTGTTGCAGTAAGCTTTTGTCGTCTTCCCCTTACCCCTTGTCTTTGTTCCCTCTGTTTCTAAACTTCAGTTAACATGGTCCTGTGCTCCTCTTCTAATGTGTAGCTGATCAGTTAGAAGCCATTCCCTATATCCTCTCAAGAATTTGTCCGTCTTGATGGAGGGGAAGAGCTTTGAGCTTGGATACAGGGCCTCATCGTGACAGTTGTGTGGTGGTATAATAGTTTTCCTTGTCATCTTTGTAATATTTTTTGGCTAAATCTTTGGACCCCATTACCCCCTTCTGCTGCAGTTAAGTTTTCCCATCTTCATGTTAGTTACCAAATAGAAAAAAGTTCTCTCGTGGTCCTGAATGCTGTTTTTAGCTTCAAAGTCAAGAGAACCTTTCTGCGCTTGCTTTCACTAAACCCACAGGCTGTTTTGCTGACTGTTCTTGGAATAGTTTTCATTCTTTATGAATGCAGCTTCTGATGGTGTACACAGTATATTTTGATGTTCGTATTGGCAAACTTTTTCATTTTGCAAGTGTGATTGAACTGTCTGGCTTTGTTACAATCTTATTACCATAATTGCTTGAAGCAGCATCCCTATCAGGGTGTTCTTAATGTGGCTATGCCAAAAGGTCTTTGTCTTTCTCCTTGTCATTATCTTTGTGAAACACCCAAAAGCAGCGTCTTCGTTTCTACTATTTTCTTCTCAAAATTAACTGAATATGCTTTCTTTTAACCAGTCTGATGTGCATATGACTTCTTAATCCTTCCCTGTGCACCAGCCTCCATGGTACCATTACATGTTTGCTTTTCCTCTATGAATGACTTCAAGTTTTGTTTCTTTTGTCGTAACACAACAGTAGTTAGTAAAAACTAAGAATGCTTCGGATACAGCTATCTAGGATGCATTTCTTCACTGAGTCATAACCTTTGAGTATGCAGCTCAGTAACACTATTTTTGTTGCTACATGCTAAAAATTTCTGAACAAGCTGTCCTGTGTTCTTATGCCAAGATGGTGTTGACGCTGCCTTTAACGCTCCCATTCTAGGCATTCCTGCATATGTGCACTTTGGGAAGTCTTACTCTTTCTGCGCTTATTCTTGTTCGTGATGTTTCTGGGTCCTTTTGTGTTCACTCATTTCAGCTACTTCTAATACAGTGGTTTAATTTTCATTTGTGTGCTGATACCTTCAGTTTTGCATCACTGTTGCTAGGTCTGGGTCTTAGCTTTAAGCACTTTTTCTTTCTTAATACTCTAATTTTGAAAATACTTGTAAATATGGAAATTATATTTTAGAACTGGTAAAACAAATGGAAAAGTTGTATTTGGAAACTGTTTGGTAAAAATGACACCTCTTTTCCATCCATCTTCTAGTTGGTGAGGGATTTTTTGATGCTGTGTGCGTATTGGTGATGGATAATTGCCTGGATCTCTTTATATCTGTGTGTTTCCAAATTTCTACCTCTCCTCTGTTGTATTGGGTGTAGATACTAGTGACAGTGATCTGATTTACGCTTAGTTCTAAGTGTTTCTTTTGTGTATTTCTTGGCAAAAACATCAATTAAAAGCTTCTGAAATGCTGGAAGAAGAAACAGAAATTTACCACGTCAAGTTTAGGTATAGTCCTGGGTTGCACAGCAGTGCTCTGTAAAACAGATGCCTTAAAGCGTTCTTCCATTTAAGTCTGAAGATTTTGCTTGCTTTTTTTGAGAAACTAATTAACATCTTTTAACAGATGCAAGCAACTTTCCTTTTGCTTAGTTTCATTCTTTCGTTGCTGCTTGAGAATTGAAATAAACTCAATTTTACTTGAAAAATGTCATTCTGACATACTGCTTCCGTTGTTCTCAGAAGTAACCAGACTTGGTGGTGGGACGAGGCATCCAGAAAGCAGGTAGCAAAAGAGTTAGAAGCAAAGAAGCAGAACTGTTTTCCTTGGAAAGTGCTTTCACCAAAGCTGTGAACAGTTATAAACAATTTAATAAATACTTGATAGAATCACAGAATCTTCAGTGTACTGACTAAAATACACTATCAGTGTAATTCAGTCTTGTATCTATAGTAGCACTACAAGTATATATAGTATAGTGTGTATATGTACACTATGTATATAGTAGCACAGTGGTATTAACTGTTGGGCAAGGAACTCATGGAAGCAAAGTGTTGTTTTCTGACAGTAACTCATTCATAAAAACACTGGCATCACGAGAACCAATTTTTAAGAGCAGTTTTCCCTTAAAAGCTATTGATCTTAAAGTCAGATACAGCATTAAAATTTTATTTTTAACATTTCATAGATAACATGTTTGAATGCATGCCCATTTCTTAACTCTTTGGTTGTTTTAAGTTTAGGAAACCGTTTGATAAATATAGCAAATGCATGGGGGAATTAATCTGTTTTGTTCTTGCAGTAACAAAACCTTGTAGGAGAGCAGATTTTCTTGCATCAAAAAAAGCTGCACCTGTTGATCAAGATCACAAATTTAGATGCAAGTTCTTGGACTGTTCAAAATCCTTCCGCAAAGCCAAGTTATTGCATTATCACATGAAATACTTGCATGGAGTGGAGGAGACTGCAGAATCACAGCAGAACCCTGTAAAAAGAAATATTCAAACCAGAGCTGCTTTGGCTTCTGAAAAAGCTAATCAAGAAAGGTCAAAAAGAGGACGGACCACAGCTAGTTCATTGTGTAAGTATGTTGTTGAACTATCTCTCTCTGTCTTTTTTTTTTTTTTTCTAAACAGCAGCAAGCAGGAAAGAGCAGAAATTGATTTTTCTTTCAGGCCAAAGAAGTCTCTTTAGGGCTCCATCTTAGCATTTTTTTTTTTTGTGGAGAAGAAGCATAATATGCATAAACATTATGTTTTGGAGAAGATTACACTGAAGAAATTCCCTCATCTAGAAATATAGATCGTATTCTGTGATGAATCAACTATGCAGCTTTCCTTATTCCTTTGTAACAGCTCACTTGAGTATTAAACCTCTGTTCTTTCTTCAGAACTACAATTCCCTGAGTTTCTGATTTTTATTTTTTTTATTTTTTTTTTTCTTTCTTCCCCCTTGCCTTTACAAATATCCAAATAGTGAAGGAAACAGTCTGGGTAACTCCATTTCTCTCCTATTTCTTATTTGGTCTTTACTCTTGAAGTCAGACCATGAAATGTATACTTAGCTATAAATCCAGTACCAGTTTCTACTGGTGCTTAAGAGTTCTCATCGCTGGACCTGTGGGGGGAAAAAAGTCCTAGTATTTCACAAATGCAATTGTTACAGCTGTACTTGAAAAAGATCGTCATACAACTGATGGGTAGTGGAAAGGATAAAAACTTAATGGTTAGGAAAAAAAAATCAATTCTTAAGTTATAACTGCTTTGCAGTCTTCAGAATCATGCTAACTTCTGCTTCACCATCTCATTCTCTGAAGCACTTTCTTCCTACTGTCTTGTATGACATCAGAGCGGTAGTCTGAGTTGTGAGCTGCAGTTTTGTTGATAACCTGTCCAAGCTTTGTGGACTGACTTCTCTTTGTACTGCAGGTCCATAAAAGTTGTCATCTCTTTTGGCTTCTGATTGAGTCTGTTTTATACAATTCAGCTTTCTCTTTGCTGAATTCCCTGGTGGTTTTTGTCTTTGCATTTGATCTTTCATTAATGTGCTGCTTAATTAAGAATTTCAAAGTCTTGCAAGTTGTTCACTGAAGAACAGCAGAAGTACATCTAGCCTTGCTTTGCTTCATGTCTGCTTTTCCTAATGTATCCAGCAAGCATTTTTTCATTTGAGGTGCTACTGCTTGTTCCTAACAAGAGAAATGTAAGTTAACATACTGCTGCTACACGTAAACTTCTATACCCCAGATACTTCTGTAACTTTAAATAATGCAAAGGCGTAAGACTTGGTTATGTAGAGGAAGATTGTTCTTTAAATGCATTAGGATGTGCCAGTTTGTGTGTTATGCTTTGCGTGCAGCTTACATGAAACCAAAGGACTGCTGTGACAATCACAGCTGAGAAGAGTGCTTTATGAAGAGTAGCTGCTAGCAACTGCACAGTTATCAAAATAGGCTTCTTGTACATCATGCACTTTTCCATAAACACACTTCTATTCTGCTTTCTGTAACTGCGTGATTATTGTGGTTTGAGACGTTGTTTTCCTGTGATTGTCTTAAATGAACGGACTAGTGACTCAGGATTGTGACCCTTTCATTTATCCTTTCTCCCAAGCGCACACTGTTGGTTTGATGTCATCATCTTGTCTGCACTGGCAGATAGTTCTTTATGGGTTTAGTTGTAACCATATTTACTTACTTTAAGCCCCTCCCCTCATTTGTGGATGGATGCTTTTAACTCGGATTGTTTTGATGATGTGCTTCATAGCATGTCCCTGCAAATAGCCCTTGGCTTATGCTGGCCACTGTGCATCAGCTGGCAAAGCCTGCTGTTGTGGTGCTACAGTAATGTTTTTCTTGATGAGGAGAAGTGGTGTCATTATATATCAGTTATATGTCTGATATTAAGTGCCATTTTTTTTAACTCAATGTGTTCTTAGTTCTTCTAATTTTTGTTGTGGGGGTACCACACATTCTAAAGTAGAGTTTGTGGAGTTCATGAGCTCATAGTGTGGCACTTTGTGTTCTGTTACCCTGTCTTTTTGCAAGCATCTCTTCTGTTCTTAGTGGCATGTTTAGGAAGACAGCCTGCTGAGCAAGACTTTCTTCATGTCTACTGAACACTGTTCACCTTTTTAAAAGGTTTTTCAGGATGTACTGCTTAGTGAGAGTGAAGGCTTTTGAATACATAATTAAGTGTGGTACATGGTGGGTTTACTTTGCATCCTTACAATCCTTCTGTGAGCAAAAGTCCTCCTGTTTGAAGTGAATATATTTAAATCAATTTACCTTTTGGTACAAATATCCTTTTCTTATACTCCACTATATTAGATAGGTTTTAGTGCTTCACAAAAGGTGTCAGTTTCTAACAGATAAGACTTCAGATTGAGTCTTGTTATTACCTAAGCTTGTAGATACTCTTGCTTTAGAAGCTTTATCATGCTTAAGTCAGTATCTCTCAAGGTTTGTTTTGGAGTTCTGGGACTTCTTACTGTTTCTGCTACATATTAAATTATAAATAAGTGGTGGAGTGGACTGCTGACTAGATTTCAAGTGAAAATACTTCTTGTTCCTGAAGTTCTAGGAAATGGTGCAATACTCAGAACAGTAGGAAAACCTTTTCCCTGTACTTGTGCTTAAAATTTAGAATTTTGACACATAGAAAACAAGATGGATGTAAGTGGTCTTCAATGGCCATGTTGTGGGACGCAGGAAGAAACAATTTAAGTACAATTACTTTGTACTGAAGTGACGACTCTGAAATTTCAACATCTGAAATGTAAATTGTGCCTCTTGGCATTGGCTTCAAAATGTGAGTGAGCTGGAAAGGTTAATGTGGAACCCATCTGTCCTCTCTCTTCCTTTTCCTTAAGAAGGATCTTAGCTTTGCAGTGACAAGATTGACAGAGATCCCTCTAAATTCCGTAGTGGCTCTTCACTGAAAAGAGGGGAAGGAACTACTGCTGCCTAGCTTGTACTTTAGAGATGCCTTACTGCTCCGAACAGAATGATGCAGGCTTAAATGGCTACTGGATGCATTCAGGCAATACCTCTTCTCCTTAATTTGTCAGGAAATATTACCAGATCATTATGATGAAACAACTCTTCCCCCAGCCCCATGTTATACTACTTACCTCCATGAGTATTGCTACTATTTGGTCTTTACTGAGAGAATTGTCCTCATGGAGAATAAGGCAGCTGATTTTGTGTCCCCCTGGAATATAGGAGACACAGGCATTTCTGCCCTTGGCTCTTAAGTTGCATTGCGCATCTGAAGGTGCATGATAGAGCTGCCTGCAGCTGTCCTGTTAAAGAGGAGAATCACAACCCACACAAATGTATGTGGATGCGTAAGCTTAAAACAAGCTTTCTGAACATAGCTTGTTCAAGCATGGCTTTCCAAAGTCTGTCTTGCAGGAAAGAGTTGCTTAAGTTTTTGACAGTTCAAACCAAGATGTTCTATCAAATTTATCACTTGGAAATTAAACGTGGTGTAGTATCTGTTATAATTTTTGGCAGCTGGTTACTTGTTGATTGCTGTAATTAAAAAAAAAAAAACCCACCACATTCTGTGTTCATATGTATTAACCTTAAGACAGGCTTTTTTTATTTGTGGTCCCTTCTCTCTCCCTGCACGCTGACTTCATCTGCTGCTGAAATATGTCATCCATACTGTGAGTTGTGCCCTACACTTACTGTGAACAGCTTCCTCTGAAGGTGCCGGTTTTCTCTTTCAGATATGTCTGTCTGTTATTTTATGTGAAGTGCCTGCAAAAAGTTATTTTTAATAAAGTTTGTTTCCTGACCTAGACCACTCCAAGGGCATGAGGCATGGAATAGCTTAATTTTGTTATTTGTACCTGCAGCTTGTAATTTTAACACCTGAAGTGTGTCCTCTGTCTTGTGTTTGAGTCTTTCTAAACTGGTGGCTTTCATTTTTAGTAAAATCGTTTCATTTGGAAGTTCAACAAAATTTAGTTCATGCCCTTGTGTTGAACAATTTTTCTGAATCTGAAAATCAACTTGTGACAGACTTCAGGGCTTGTGCAGCTGATGCACCTTGCCTCAGACCTTGGAGAGGCTCTGTACTTGATAGGTACTGAAGATTTGTCAGGCAATTCTAACCTCATTAGATGTGAATAAGTAGGGGAGTTGATACATGTGGGCAAGGAGATGCCATCAAAACCTTTACTCAGGTGGCTGCTGTACTGCTAATGCTCTTAACCACTTAGTAGTGCTGGCAGGCTTGGTACTGCCCACCGCACAATTGTTGTACTGGCGGGGGCTGCTTCAGTCGATACCCTTACGCTCCCAGGACATAGTTCAGCTCCCCTGAAAAGTCTTGCTCTAATGGAAGTTAAGCCTGGTTTTGAGACTCTAAAAACACCGTGCAATATTAAGCTCCAGTTTTGGCATGTGAGGATATAATAGCAGCCTGAGTCTGGCAAAGTTGCTGCCAGTCTTGGCTCTGCTCTTCTTGCCATGAGGAATATTAAGCTCCATCTGTGAGTTTAAAGGTACTTGAAGAAAACGCATGCATTTTGTCAGCAGGTTTCAATGTTTGTATGTGACCTCATTGTTAGAACATCCTGCCTACTCAAAGTTAGTTACAGTGTGTCATGTTAATGCACAAGTGCCTTAATGCCAGGAATGCATGTAAAGAAAAAAGGGGCCTTGTCTTTACTTGTGTTACTGATGAGATCCTAACCCTGCATGCATAGGAACAGGTTGGCAAACTTGCTTGGACAGCTTAAATATATAAGGCATCCAGTTGTCAGCTGATGGCTATCACCATGTGAGTCTCTGGCATGTGGCTTAGGGGTTTTCAGGGTGATCGGGGTGGGGGGGTGGGGGTGCCTGCTTCCTCTGAATACGAGCTGATGGACGCCTCTTTGCTAGGCGGGAGAATGTGCAGGGGTGACCTACAAAGACAGGGTTTCTCATTGGAGTGGGTGAAGATCTGCATTAACACCCTCCATGTTCTGCAGAATTGCCTATCGGCTTTGTGGCTTATCTTGAGATACCACATTTAGTTTGTGGAGGAAGGCTGTGTGAAATACTTAAGCTGTAAGCCAAGATGATACGTGGTGTTTCAGTTCTTGAAAATATCAGTGGATATTATCAGCAAATGATCTCACAGCTGTGGATGGTAAATATTGTCTAATTCGTAATTCTTGGGAATTTGGTCTTTCTGCTTCCTGTGAAGGCTGAATCTGTCTTCCTAACTGAGGTCTTACATGTTTTGTCTTCCATCAGATGGGAAGCTATTGCCTTGTCTGTCACTGAGTCTTGACATGCTTAGGTTTATGGTCTCTTAAGGCTCTGTCCTTGTGCATTCTGCATGGTTGAGGTGGTTTCATATATCAGGTCTGTATTTTTTAGTTTCTAAGATCCTTCACTGCTTCTGAATCAGCTCTTTATATGGACGAGGATACTTCTCCCAGGCTTAGAGAAGAGAAGCCTGAAAGAACTTGGTGGAAGGAGGCTGTGGGCAGTTAATCAGCAGGCCTCTTCATCTCCAGAATTTTATGAACATACCTCCTGTTCCTGTTAGTGGTATTTAGCATCATCTTAGCTAGAAATTAATCTGCTGGTGTTTAATTCCAACATCACTGTTCTTGAACAGTGAAACTGTTCACTGTCCTGCATGTCAGGAGGGCTTTTGTGGTCTATTTGTAGAGAATTGTATAGTTCTAATGATGATTAATGATAATTTGGATCGTAGAGGTATTAAAGGGTACTAATACCTATTTTGATTTTTTTTTTTTGCTCGTGTTGGGTGTCATCAGGAATATGTAGAAGTTGTAGCTTAGATGCCACCTGTGTCCCAACTCAGGATATCTCTGAGACAAGTGCAGGTGTCTTCGTGGGACCCGCACAGACAACTTGGGGAAGGGTATAGGCGTCTCCTGTGCTCTTCCTAATAGGAGTCTCTGTGGGTGTATTCCTGCCATTCACCACAAACTCACATTAGTGTTGTCTTGTTGCCTGGTAGTCTCTGTAGAGTGCTTCCGGGGACAAGTGACTTGCAAGACAAGTTAGTTATAGCACCAACAAAAGTTGAAGGTGTTGTCCATGTAAATATGGTGTATTGTGCGCTCTGGCCTTTCTTAAAGCTGCAAATCAGGAGTTGCTGTGATTGGGAGGAGACAGAGGGGTCGGATGCCTTCTGGAGAGTAAAGGTTGGCTTGGGGTCAGAAGGATGAAAAGCACATGGCACACTCTGCAGGTGGTGGTAAGGCAGGAAGTCTGAGCTTGGGGAACGTACACGTTTTAAAGGCATGTGCCTAAATACAAGTTCTTGTTTGTGGTGGTTATGGTAAGTAATTGCTCTTTGGGTTTTGGGGGGTAATTTTATAAATTGGCCTGTCTCAATTATACTGAAAATCCTGTATTGAGAGGAAACAGGGCGCTAAATATGGAAGGCTTAGAAATATGAGTCTTCATGGCACAAGTTTTAACATTTACTTTCCCAGAAGTTGAGAGTAACTTTCCAGTCTTATCTTCTCAAATTTTGTCTCAACCCTAAAATGTATTTCAGAGTGCTCG
Organism: Gorsachius magnificus; assembly: GCA_034008185.1. Taxonomy (NCBI): domain Eukaryota; kingdom Metazoa; phylum Chordata; class Aves; order Pelecaniformes; family Ardeidae; genus Gorsachius; species Gorsachius magnificus. Next base: position 10,157,455 of record CM067091.1, read on the forward strand.
AAGATCTCAGACCCTCTAAACCTTTCTATCAATAGAACAAAAGGTGTTTCAAAATGTAACATATTTGTCAATAGCTATTTTTTTTTGTCAGTTATTGAAGAAAAATATATCTATTGTATGATAGAGTAGCCTTGAACTCCCCCAGGGTAGTGTTACTGGTGAAAAACCTTTCTGTGCCATAAAAGATAGGACATTCTTGGCCAAAATTTCCTTAAACTTCAGTCTTGCAAAGCTAAAAAACCTAATGGGCGTGGAATGTGGTTTTGTTCCACCAAGAGTTTGTGTGCACAGATCTCAGCCCACAGGAAGCAGAGATGCCTTGTGCTCTTTGAAAGACTGGTGGGATTAAGGTGGTCATAGGGTTCTTCAAATGTGAATTTATGAAACTGAGTTGAGCTGCTGGAAGAGGGGAAAGTTAGGAGTCCTAAATGAAGGTTATCTGGTTTGTATAGCTCTTTCTATTGTAATTGTGGGATTCCCTGAGGTGGGGTTCAGTAAATATTTTTGGAACTTAATGTGGAATGGTAAGACAATCAGGAAAGCTTAAGGAAGGCTTGTTTACATGACTTCTCACCCTGTACGGCTACAAACAGTTTGCATTTCAGAAAGTCTGTTAGGACACTGGTATTACCAAACACGTTATGAAGTACCTTAATCTTATTTTTCAGCTATGTTGTACCATGGAAAAAAGTGGGGTTTTTTGTCTGTCTGAACTGATGATGATGTCTTGTTCAACCCACTAATCATGGAAGTCCTCAGATGAGCAAATTCTGTTAGCAAGAGGTCCTACAAAAAAGCCCTGTATTTAAAAAAAAAAAAAGCCAAACAAACAAATAACATCACCCCATGCCCCAAAACCCCTCTTTATTCCCGCAAGAGGAGAAGTTAGTCCTGCTGAAAATGGAAAGCCATACACATCCTGTAGTATCTTACCAAGGAGTATTTTCTGTGTTGATACTTTCACATACTGCAGTGTCTTATCAAGGAGGTTTTGGTAATACTTTGTGGACAAAACATGGTACTTTCTACAGTCTTGCACCCAGGGAAAGGCTACAGTGGGTTGTCTGACTGGACAAAAGGTACCTTTACGAGACAGTCTTATGTGGAAATCTGGGGTTTGGTCTAATTTCTGTCGTCTTTTGTGGCTGCTCTAAAGCACTGTGGCAGGTGAGTAGAAGGTAACCATTTGGTTACAGAAATAGTTACAAATGTCTCCTTTTCTATTTTTTTCCCTTCAAGTTCTAATATAACTTCAGATTGAGAGGAACATGGAAGAAGTCATCTGATGGCCTTCAGATTTCTGCATCTTGGAGTTTCTTTTGCCTGAAGAGATCTACCTGATTCTGAAAGTTCCATAGTGACATGTCTTAATTTGCCTTGTTATAGCTTCAACTTGAAATGTTGGTCAGGGCAGAGTACTTGATCACATCTCTTCTCCTAAGTATGCTTTCTTGGACCCTTTTCCTTCTGTTTTCAGTCATTTTCAGGTACTGGTCACAGTTACCTTGTTAAAGGTGTCCAAGTGAAGATCCAGCTGGCATGTAAGTCTTGAGACAAGAAGGAAGTTGCCTTTTGTATCCCCTGAACTTTTGAGATGCTTATGATGGTAGAATTGGACTTTCTTGATGAAAGTCAGCAAGCTGTCACCTTGGCTACTGGGTCTCCTTGACCAAGATACTTGATGTCATACTCAAAAACGGCAATGTACTTGCCATGCAATACCATGCAGCCTTAGCTTTTGTCAGCTTCACTTCTCTATTTCCATGTCCAGTAGTCTTTCAGTAGGAAAGCTGTAGTTTAGAAGATGAGAACCACTTGACTTAAGTGGAATCTCAGATGAAGCTATGTCTGTGTCTTGTGATATTTGTGAATTTCAGGTGGTGATCCTGAATTCTTGCATCTCGGTCTCAGTTGAAACACTGTTGTTTCAGTGGTGAGTATTTAAAAACTGCCATTCCTTAGATGTGGAGAGCTTCTCTGTGCCACTTCTGTATGCCTCATTACAAAGCACGCTTTTGAGAACCCACTGTGATTCCTCGAATAAAATCAACAGAGACCCTTTTTATTTTCTCTTAAATTAATAATAAAAATCACCTGACCCATATCTCTGCCAAACGGAGCTGTTTCTCTTTCCATCTTTATTCAAAGAAATATTCTTTGAAGAAGGATGTTCTTCTGGAAGAACAGAGCTTTAGGGAATGCATTTGCATCTACTGTTTCTTTTCGGAAAAGCAACAAAAGCATTACAGGTTTTGGCCTTTAAATCAGCTTCTGTTTAAAAGCTTTTCCGTGGCCAGGTTACTAGGATTGTGAGGTGAGCAGTGCATCTGATCAGAAATGCTCCACATGGACTACCAGAGATGCTGCTGGTGAAGTAGACTTACATTTTGAAAGTATTTAAAATTTGGACTTGGTCTTTATTCTCTTTGTAGATGCTCCTCTACACATAGCCCTAAGGAGTACCCCATATAGAGATGAAAAAATAGAAAAGAGAAGAACTTCAGCTCCTGTAAGTGCATTAAATAGTCACCGACATTCTGTTAGAGAACAAACAAAGAACCACATAGCGAGATCTCTGCGGAAGCCTCAAGAAAAAGAGAGAGTTGAAAATGGTACGCCTCTTCAGTTTAACATGACAAAGTTAAACTTGGAAAAGTCTTGGAAAAGTTGTAAGCATTTTAAGGAACTGGTAATATTGACAGAAAGTACCTCGTATACCTTCTCTTAGAGAGTTTAATTTTTTATGAATGTGCAGTATAAAATGTAAGTGGTGTTTTTTCACTGTTTCTTTACAGTAGTTTCAAATGGAGAATCAATATAGGGAATTTTATAAGTGCTGGGCTTTAATCTTCCCAGTCAGTGTGTAATATTTTTAGGATGTAAAAAGTACTACGGTATTTAAGGGCATGAAAAAATTCTTTCTTGATTTTTTTTTTTGCTTGTTTGATACATGTATCTTAATTCTGTTAAGTTCTTGGTTGTCCAAAGCATTAAATATTTTTAAGTAATGTTGAGAAACCTAAACTTTATAAAGCAAAAAAAAAAGGGGGGGGGGGGGGCAGGATGACCTAGCTTGTTCTTTTGTAGGTTTTTTTAATAGCTTTTGACTACTTCTGGTAGTCAACATTCCTTTCTATTAAACATCTCTGAACAACTTCACAACTTTTGACTGTTCAGTGGTATAGTGTAAGCCCTGTTTATACTGGAATCTAATATAGGTGGGTAACAGCCATACAGCAGGCCGTGTGTATATATGTACACACATATATATAAATAATATGTATTTAAATATATTTTTATGTATGCATAATAATACATAAATGATTTCTAGCATACTTCCAGATTTACTACATCACCACTTTCCTTCAGATACATGGTGAGAATGAGTTGTAGTGATGAGGAAAACAAAAAAAAAAAAATGAGCTTAGACTATTCTACCTGTAACAGGCAATCTTTATTCTGGAGATAGGTTGGAGAAGATGACCTTACTTGCCTGTCACTGTATGATTCTGTTGGTCAGCATAGTACTTACCACCTCTGTTTATTCTTGGGCATCCTGGGCTGCCATCCTGTGTAGGAAGGTCTGAGTGAGATCCATTACTGTCCTTTCATTGGGCTGACTCAGTGGAACACATCTTACTTGAGGGTATGGTATATAGAGATTAGAATAAACTTTCATGGTGGTGGTGGAGGATGTGACTGAGTACTCATCCTGGTCCTGACAAGCATCTCTGCCATTCAAGGACATTGAGAGGGCTTAGGTCTTCCTATGTTTTCGCCAAAAAAAAAAAAAATTTAAAAATGTGGTGATTGTGTGATGAATTTTTAGGATTACATTAGACAGTTTACCTTTCTTTTTGATCACGTAAGTCTATGAAGATGCTCCTAACCTAGGTAGCCTCCTTATCTTGGTCTTTTTTCAGTGAGAATTCATTGGACTTCAGAATGCTTACAAGAAACAACTTGAGACACAAAGCTTATACAGTACAGGGTTTTTGGAAGGTCCCTTTTATAGTAATCATCCTTTGCAGATTTTTTTAGGAAAAAAAAAATCCTGCGTTAACTGTGTTTTGTAGTTAAGATGATTGCTGTACACAGAAGTTTGCAAATACTTGGATTTTTTCAGATTTTTGAAAAGACATACTGGCACGCTCAAGAGGAAAAAGTGTGGAACAAAGTGACCATATTTTGTCATTTATCAGTCATAAGTTGATAGTGACTGAAGTAGTATACTCTGCACTGCTGCATTCCTTAAAGCAAATCCGGCAATCTGACCGTGCAAATTTCAATTCCCAAGTGAAAAGATGCAAAATTTTCCTACATGTGTTGGCCTCAGTTATTTTTCTCTTTGCCCTTATGGAAGAATAAAGTGACAGAACTTACTTGCGTCCCTGTGCATGAGTAGGGAGAAGGAAATGGTACCCGGAGGAGGACTGGGAGATGGAGGAATTTGGAAGCTCTGTGCTGAGACTTAAATATGAACTTTTATTTCCTTCCCTTTTTTGTTTGTTTGATTGGGGTTTTTTTATCCCCCTTAACAAATGGTAATAGAGGGGGGATGAAGTTTGTCTTTTGTGCTGCCAGCCTTGTTCCCTTTGAAGGACATGTAGTTGGTGTGGCGGGCTGCCATTAGTGCAAGTGGTTAACATGGCTGCTGGCACTGCGCAGTTTTAGCAGCCATTGCTAATGACATACTAGAAGAGGAACATAAATGGCAAAGTAGTAGGAGGTGCTCAAGGACTAAGAGGATGGGGAGATACAGAGCTGAAGACTCTCATGAGGAGGAGCTAATGAGCACATCTCCTGCATGCTTGTCACAGATCATAAAATGTGACTGAGGTTCCCAGTTTCTGTGAGCTGTTTGTACCATAAATATGTAGCCCTAGATTGTGAACTGGGGAGTTCACTACTAGCATGTAGGAAAGAGGTTAATATAATAGACTGCTATTGCTGGTTTGCTTCATAAGTGGTTACAGACCAGCTATGGTTCTTAGATGTTTTGTGTAGGAGATTTTTTTACAGTATAGAATGTCTTTAGGCACTTATTCTGGCATCAATAATCAGAATTTAAAATAGGTTTCTAAATGGGATGGTGAGTGCTTAATCAGCTAAGCACTCCGAGAGCAGAGCCCTTTTGGGATGCAAGGCATCCCTCCATAATAGATTTTATGGTTGCACTCAGCTGAGTCAGGATAATTTACTTAAGGAACTGTGTAAGTATCAACAAATTCTGCTGCAGAGATCTATACCTGAAAGGGGTTGTAAACAAATGCTGGGATATTGAAAGCAGGGGTTTGTGCACATTACCTTGCAGTGGGGTTGTACTTTGTGGCAAGTGCTCTGGAAGCATGCTTTGAGGGTGGACTTGTTTGAAAGATATCATGCAGTCATTCAAAAATTATGGTATTTGGGGTTTTTTTATTCCCATAAAAATAGGATGGAGAACAGATGATGAGAGAATAGTAGTTAAAGCCTACTGAACCAGATGTTACTCCATTTTCAATGAAAACAAAATATTTGACTGAGGAGCTGCACTACAGTTTGGGGGGTTGCAGTTTTGTTCTTGTCAGACTTCTGTCACAATGCTGCTGTGAAATGTTCAGCCATAATAATTTAGAAAATAGATGTGGCAAACCCCCCAGTATTTTCTTTATTAAAAATCTCTGAAACATGTAAGTAGTACATGGGCGTTGGTGTACAGTTGATTGCTCCCTCATGGTATTGTAATTTTGTTGTGGGACGATCAAATTAAAACTTAAAACAGACCATTCCAATTATGAGAGCTGGGAATTCTTACAAATAAGTTTTCTTGTTGGTTTTTGCAGTGGACTGGCCATGATTGTCCAAAGAAACCATGCACGTCTTTTAAGAAAATCAGTAAGTAGAATAGGTGTATATATGTCTTAAAAATGAAATTGGATTGTTGTCTAATTTCAGCTGTTAAAGAACATGAGAAGAACAAAGAAAGAAAATCCAAAGACTATGGAAGGTCCAAGTCAAAGAAAAAGAAGAAAAAGAAAAAGAGAACTAAACCTGGTAAAGCTCTTTCTTCTGTGGAGGAAAATGGCTTCATTTTTGTTTTGTTTTCCCTGTTACACCATTCCGTGCTCCTAAGAGTGGGCATTGCAGATAAGACTGCTTTCTTCATTCATTAATCTGTTCTGATATTATTAAATGGTTGATATTAAATTGTGATTGGCAAGATAATTTATTTCCTGGTTGAGGTGCATCATTAATGCCTGATGACTTTATAATAGTGCTTATAATGGTACAGAATAAATCTAACTCATAAATGGATATGTCAGTTTTAAAGTCTGGCTTTTATTAGCAAGTGTACTTGTGTGCAAGTTCTAACCAGTTAAGAGGGTGCAGACCCCCTTGATTTGTTACCAAGTACCCCATGTACCAGATGTTCTCAGTTATATGGGTTAGTTTTGGGGCATGAATGATGGAGCTTGAAATTGGTCTTCTCTTAGTATGGGATTTCAGAGGCTGTGACAGTGAGCTGTCTTAAACCTGTTGCATCCTACATTTTTTCCTAAGGGTTAAATCTGTCCTGTCCTGAAGAGAAGTAAAAACCTGATTTAAAGTCTGTACTACTGCTGCGTCCTTCTCTTGTGTCTCCTAACATGCTGTTCCACCTATATGAATAGGGTTGTAGGAACATGTCTTCTCTGTTGCATTCCCAAGCCTCTATAGATGAAATCTTTCTTTGGGCTGCTTTTTGCTTTGAACTTCATACGTAGGCCCAGATGTTATTGGTAATTGGATCCTTCACTTCTGAAAATTGTAGTTGATTCTGAAAGGTTTCTCTAGTTTGTAAATCAAATGTGGCAACTTATTTGCCATTGATAGATGTCTAGGATCATTAAAGCAGCACATTCAATCTGTCATGCATAATTTGTTAAACTGGAGGATTTTCTGAGACACGAGAGAAAATACCTTATCTTTTTGTTTGCTGCCATGAAGGAATAGGGCAGGCTGTCACGAGAGTAGAGGGGAAAAGAACCACAGGCAGACAGACTCAGAATTGCCAAATAATTTTAGTGAGTTTATGATTATATGCTGCCCTCAAATATAATGATAATATGCAAAGTATACTTTGTAAACTTACGCAGTAGTTGCACAAACAGTACCCACAAACTGCTCTTCCTTTTGGGTTCTAAAATGTTGCTTGCCTTTTTTTGATGTTGTTTGCCTTTTTTTGATGTTGCCCTTTTGGTTTCCTCCAGGTAACTGGTTGGAGGGTACTGCTTATAGCTGCAGGCAGCCTTGAATGGTATACAGTCTGGGATGTGATGAATGGGTACATCACAGAGGAACTGTTCTGTTTTCTCCACATGTTCCTAATCAGGCTTTTTTTTACCCATCCATGCATCCAGTTCTGTACATGCAGTAGGAAAATAAGAGATGCTTTCTGTCTACTTTGTAGTCTGTGAGATTAGGGAATGTGTGTGGCCCATGTGAATAATAGTGGGATGTGAAGGAAAGTTCTCCAGCTGCCAGTGTGTGTGTAGGAGTGCCTGTAATGCAAAAGCATTTGTAAACATATTCACCCTGAAGAACAGTTCAATTGAAGTAACCAGTCTTTTCAGCCTTTCTCACTTATGTCAGCAGTGAAGGGTAACTGAGCTACATAAGATTCTTCTGGTTCAGGCAATGACATTATTGCCTCTAGAAAGTTTGCAAATCGTTCAGCAGCATAATGAAGTCCTGGAGTCCTAACACACTGAAGTGGAAACTGTCCCAGTGAATTACACATCTGCTATGGGCATGCATGGTGCTGTTTTTCCTTCCATCAGCTTTTCTTGACCACAGATTTCTAATATTATTTCTTACACTTTTACAGAATACTCTGGCAGCGAAGAAAGCACGGATATTTCTCAGGAGCTTTCTCCTGAAAAATCAGTTGTCACAAAATGTATTTCTTCAAACAAATCATCTGCCCACCCAAGCACACTGCTACACTGCTCTAATTCTGGACAGCACAGAGGAAAATCAAAAACAAATGGTAAGATGATGATTTTCCATGGTTTGCTGGTTCTGTCTCATCACCAGTAAATGTCTGGGCTGCACTAATATACACAAAAGCTAGTGGTCATGACATATATTTGCTGTTCTTTCACAGGACCGTGTGTGTTTCCTTTCCCCTGCCTGAAGAAGTTGAACCCAGTTAATTTGCTGGAGTTTGATGTTGCTGCTTTTTGCTTTGACTTTACTTTCGCAGAAGCTTTAAGACTGCTGCCCTTATTTCAGAACTCAAACTCATTTTGCACCTTTTTGCAGCACCTTATTAATGCTATAATAACAATGTTCAGACTTCAGTAATTAAATTTTTCTCATTTCCTAAGGTTTCCTCAAAGTAATAACTCATTCAGAGTTAAAAATACTTGCTATGCAAGTTTTATACAATGTGTGCTGTGTTTGAGAAACCACTGGATGTGGTTATGTGTAGGTACATTGATATGAGATACATGGTTATAATGACTTTCTGAGCCTCATAATGATGAGAAGCTCCTGAGTAACTATTTATTAGTGTCTTCAAAGTACTTGATAAAACGAAGCTCGTAAAAATGTGGATCTGTGTTCCAGCTTCCGTAATTTTTAGTATCTTAGTCCATCTTGCTGTTTACTGTCACAAACCAGTACAATAAAAAAGGAAGACAAACGTTTTGTTCTTTCCGTTGTTACTAAAGCCCACAAACTTGAAGGAAATGGGAGATGTATGACAGCTTTATTTTGTACAGGAACACTGTTGGTGACCCTTGGATTTTTTTTTTTTACACAACTGTTTTATTGTTTGCTATTAGGCAAAATGTAAAAATTAACACCTGTTAATTCCATCATATAGGGAAAAGAAGAAACATTAAAAACTACTGAAGCTGGTGGTAATGTCTTAAAACATGTTCTGCAAGGCTGGTCACGTGTGGGTTTGGAGCATATCGACCATAGAACATACTTGCAGTTTAGTAACTCGGCTATCAGTTTCTCAGACTTCTTTTGATAAGTTCATAGACATTGAAAGAGGTGAAAAGTATTGGAAATGGTTTTATTTCATCCTTTTCACAGTTGCTTTGCTGCTTTTTGATGCTGGGGTACTTGTACTAACAATAAAAGCAGTGCCTATATAAATAAGATCTGGTGCAAGCGATAGTGAAATTCTTGAGTAGAATGAAAGTGCAGCATACTTAACCTGTTGCTTCCAGAGTACTTTAGGAAAGCGTTGCATCTCAGAGGTGGAATAAAACTTGTAAACATGAGAATAAACTAATGCATTGGATTCTCAGCCCCTTACATTTGAGAACAGATGTTTCTCCAAAAGGTCTGGTTTATACCACAGACTGGTTCTGTTATTTCTAGTCTTCTTTTAGGGGCTGAGTGGTCAAAATGGTTCTACCCAATATAGGTGAGAGACCATAATCTAGTTAAGAGTGCCTAATATTTTCACCTTGCACTCTCCTCCAGCTCATTAGAGTATTTACCAAATAATTAAAATCCTTATCTTCTCCCTCTGACCCTCCCATTCTATTGCCAAGGTGTAGACATTCCACTAATGTTACTGAGGTAAGCATCTCAATTTCACATGTTGTTCAATAAGGATTTTCTTAGCAGGTTTTTTTCAATCCACAGAGAGGCATTAATGCTTTAAGCAGTGTGGGAGCATTCTTAAAAGAATACCTTGGGCAGTGCACTGCCCCTGCATTGATAAGCGTGTCCTCAAAAGGAGTCTACATGAAAATAATAATTTCTGAAGCAGGATTAAATTCTGTGTTAGACTCTGGTTCTGTAATGGAGACATTACTTTGAGATCAAGTGGTTTGTAAGACAGAACCCTCTTAGCTCTTTTGGGGAGCTCTACACTGTACCAAGTCACAATTCTGTACAGATTGCAGAAACCAGTGTCAATCCTACCTGAATTTATAAATCTGGTTTTGTTTGTTATACTTACTCATCTAAAGAGACTTTGTGCCTTTGGTTTGAGGCACTGTATGTTGAGAGTACTATTTTAATGGCAGAAGCTGTTACATTGAAATATTTTGAATGAGCTATTAATGAGAATATAAAAGTTCATTATGTAGTAACCTTCAATAAACTTACTGGTTTTTGAACGTCACTATATAATGTAGTAACATTGTGATGTTCCTTGAATTGCACTGTGAACTCATGCTTTTAGAAATGTATGCCTGCATGCTCAGGATGAAATCTTGGGAGTTATCTGACCTTTCTGTAATTACTCAGGATTTTATCTAACAACTTTTTCTACAGAGGATGACACCCTGAGTGAGTCATCTATGGACAGCTTGCTTTGGAGTGATGATGACTGCAGTCAGGATGTTGATGTAACCACAAACCCTGACGAAGAAGCTGAAGAAAGTGATTTTGAGATTGTTCGGTGTGTTTGTGAAGTAAAAGAAGAAAATGACTTCATGATTCAGGTATGAAGTGGAGGGTGAATGCACATTCTGGTGAATACAGTGAAAGGTGTCAGTGGAAGATCTATTGTAGAAATAACGCACAGGTACATTCTGTACATGAAGTAAACTGTTCTTGTCCTCTGAAATAATACTTTTCTTTTCAAGATAATATGCCAGGGTGAGCAGCTGTTAATGATAGTGGAGATCTTTGATGCTTGATACAGTTTGTGAAAAATGTTCAGTTTAGTTTTCTTATCAAAGAAAAGGGGGGGAAGACGGACAAGTCTATACAAGCCATTAATGGTTGGTTTGTCACTTGTGGATTTGCATTTTTCTAAAAATTAGAACATTTCCTAGGTTTAGAGAATACATATTTAAAATCAGTGGCTTTTTATCTGGCTTTTTTGCTTCCCTCTAATTCTGAGCATGTTAGAACACTGCCATGAGATGGTGGTACTGTTTCAGTTCTCTGCCCTGGCAAGAAGCTTGACTTAAACATACAATCCTCTAGATAGGATGAACAAAAAAAAACCAACCCCAAACCCTAAAGTCTCTTGTTTTGAAGCAGAGCTGCATTTGTCCCTTCTGCAGCTTATTCTGTAGTTTGTAAATTCAGAGTTCCTAATCTGCGCAAAGCCATGTGTCTGTTCTCCATACACCTACTCTTTCTAAACCAACTTTACAGAAAACTGTTTCCAGCCAGAGCTGTGTCTGTTACCTCTCCTGCTTAAAACTGTTGATAAAAGCCTCTTTGGAACTGCCCTGGCTGTTTACTTTTACTTTTTGAGACGTTTGTAAATTATCAGGAAACCTTTCCCCAGGTAGCTGCTCTGAGCCATTCCACCCAGTTCCTATTAATTTAAATAGTGAAGTCAAACATGTCAAATAAAAAAGCTGCTTCAGCATCTTTTGCTGTAGCTCACTTTGCCACTGCTGTTTACGTGAGCTGCATGGTCCCCTTTGGTAATTCCCCCTAAGTCTTTGAAGAAGCATATATAGGGGCTTAAGTACCTGATGCTTTTGAAACTAATCATGAGCTTTTCGTAGTTGCCCTTCTGAAGAAACAAGGAGGGCTGGGGGGGATGTGTGTGTGTTTGTTTAGGAGGCTCCCACCCTTCCTATCTAGATAATGTTTTGCTTGTTGTGGGACCTCAGTTCAGAGGGACAGCAGTATAGCTTGGCAGCTGTGCTCGTTGCAAATTTTGAGGTAATGAGTGCATTCTTTTGAGAAGGATGTTTTATTTGTGAAAGGATATCGCATGACTCTGACTTCAGAAATATTTTTCTGGCACAGGAAGCTCACCTCCATCTGCAACTTTCGGATTCACTTTCCCAAGTATTCTGTTGCTCCTTATGGGAGCCCTTACTGGGATAGTTGCTGGCATGTTACTGTGAACTGTGGGGTGTTTCACTATTTGAAACTAGGAGAGAAGACACGAGCTGCCATACCTACCTCACAGCTGCTGATGATCTTTTCGGTGGACTTTATTGCTAGAATGGAGGCAGAAACCTGTTAAGGAGGAGAGAGGGTGCACTGTTTAAATTGATGTCTGAAGAATTCTTGGCTTCTGCAACAGGACAATAGAAACACCTTTTTTGCTGTGAACATAAATAGCCTTATTTAAAAAAAAATGTAATAGGGCTAGCTAATGCATCTAGATTTGATTCCCCCCCTCCCCCCGGTGGCTGAATTTAACAGCTAACTTCACTGGATTGTTTTCTTTCAAAATTAGATAAATAGTGTCAGAGTGTATAGGAGGAAAAGGAGCCTGACAGTTGGGAATAAGGGGGCTGGCTGCCTTCTGAGGAGATGGCTGAATGAAACACACGAAGATACAGCCTAGAGTATAGATTTGTGGCAGATGTGGGCTCAACACTAGCCTACGATTGCGAGAATGCAGAGAGCTGTCGGCTAGCTCAGGACGTAGTCTACGGATGGCTTTCCATAAGGTTTTGTGGGCTGATTCTGAGATCAGTTTTCTAGGTTGAACTACTTTTGGGTCTTTTTGAGCGCATTGCAGAGTTTTAAACACTTCAGCTGTGTGGTAAAAGAAATATCCAGGAGAGTAGGAAGAGAGATGCAGATTGACAGGGTGGTGAATACCTGCATTCATTATAGGGATTGAAGCTCCTTGCTCCCCAATTCCTATTGCTGGTAACAAGATTTTGGGGGGTAGATTAGGCAGGTGGTTTGCTTAAGGTACCAAATACTGTGCTCCCCACACTTTTCTGTCAGCCTGTAGTTTTTGGGAAAGTGTTTTGAACAGTCTGGTCTTCTGTTGCTGATGCAGAAATGCCCGAGTTAGCTCTCCAAGTGCAGAGCATTAAAACAAAGGAAAGGTGCTATGTTACACAGCTATAGAACTATGACGAGGGGAACCTACTTTCAGCCTTTCAGACATGTAGTGCTGAGATTGATGCTTCCCTTTGACTTTATAGGGTGAGAATCCTGTGTAGTTGTTGTAACTTTATAAGAAAGAAAGATTTCTTCTGTTTCCTACTTGGACTTTAATTTGACACTTGGAAACTCAAATTTGGAAGCGTCTACCCTAAAGAACTTGCATTTAGACTTGCCCTCTCTTCCTGAAGATATGTAATTTTGTTCAATGTATGGGTTTTCAGAATAATATTGTCATTCTTTGCACTTGTCTCCACTGGAGTATTTATTCTGCCCCTGCTGATTACTCTGACAAGGTCTGATTGAAATACACTGACTTGGGGCGCTTGCTTGCGTGTCTGTCTGCATGCCAGTCTGCCCTGACTTGGTATCAAAACTGGGGGCTAGGACAGTTTTTCCATGCATGTGACTGGAGGCTCATTCCTCCCAGGATAGGTCTATGGGACGCCCTTACAAGAGGGAGGATGGTCATTTTCTTTGGACTGCACTCATTTCCATGCATGTTCCAAATTTAGAAATAATGAGGGAAAGACGTTAATTTTAAAAACAAGCAGCACCTTTATTTTTTTCTGAAAGTTTGGGGACCATTAAGGCTTAATGAAACTTTTATACAGTTAAACTGAGAGTTTGGTCTGTTTAGGTCTTTAAACTAATAATGAAACCCAAAAAGAATTCAGCTTAGAGATTTTTGCAAAAAAACTCTTCCTTTATCTTGAACTTGCCTTAAATAAATTGTGCATAAAGAATACTGTTCATTATACTGGGATACAGAAATACGGTTTTGCATTTGAAGTAAGTACCTGCCTCAGTTAGTAGAAGTTAAAACAGGAAAAAAGTATAAAAAATAATATATCATTAGTCAATGCTGTTTCATTCCAGTCTCTAACTTTGCAAGGAGGTTACTAGATTTCATTTATGGAGACTGCCTAAAGTAGTAACTTAACATTGCAATGTGCTACATCTGAAGGCACAGGACTCCCTCTGTAGGGTAAGGCTTGGGCCCAGAAAAGTCCAGACAAAATGTCATTGTCCCTTCCTTTTGCTTTTCCTAGCTAAACTTTGGTGAATTTGTGTGTGACGTAGAGAATTCTGGGGCTGGATTTGGTGGCCTTGGAGGTGATGGATGAAATCGACTTGAGATATTTTTGTTCCAGTAGACAAAAAGCTGTTTTAAAGACATGTCCACTGGGCTTGCTTATTTGCTTTGCAGTTGAACTTTGATTTAAATATTACTGCACATCTCTACATGGTTTTCCTCTTCCAGATCTCTTACTTGGCTTGCTTTGAATCTCCCTACTACTGCCTGGTGGCTTCTCTGTAGCACGTGTCCAGAGTAATAGCCTGTAGCCTGGCCAGCCAAGCTGTGAAATAGAACATGCAGATAAAAGGAAAGACCTGTGCCTCAGTGGGGTGGATATTTAAATAAAATAAAAAAGGTTGGGGTGCTTCATTAGTGTTCTGGGCAAATTTGCCTGGAAAAGTCACTGGGTGTAGCTCTGTGTCGTATGGCATGATTTATAGGACACAAGTCTAATTAGGTCCAGGAGTTCCCTTCTCATTTTTAGTACACAGTCTATTTTTCTGAATCTGTTTTCTTCCTTTTAGAACACTTTTTCTGGCTCTTGCTAATCATCTTTGTGAAAGGAGGATGGTCTCTCAGCCTTTTTTGAAAACATCTTACTGCTTTAGGACTGTTTACCCATCTTTTAAGGCAAAACATTGTTAGTCCCATCTTTCAGAAACCTGTTTCTCTCTAATCTTTTACCTTCTCCGTTCCCAGTGCTTCTATTTCCTCCACACCTAGACCACTAATTTAATACAATGACGTATTCAAAAACTCGTAGTCCCTTTCTGTTTCTCGTAACTGGAGGGAAGGCAGCAGATAATAGCATTAATAAAAGTAGTTGAAGTGGTGCTCAACACAGATGAGGCATTTGTCAAATTGGCATCCTTGTAGGTCAGTGGAGAGCAGCATCTAAGATGGCTTGCAGTTGCTGTTTGTGTTTGTTTTAGTTAATTTTGAAAGTCTTTGCCAATACTGGCAGGATCTCAGCATTAAGCTTTTGGCTTGTGCTCCAAGAAATAAAGGTTATGATCTGTTGTCTCACTGCTTGTGAAAATAGTAATTTTGAACTGATACCACAGTTTCAAATCAAAATTTACTTAATATTCTTATGTGGGGTTTTGTCTCGTGTTTCAGTGGTCTTTAGGCTACAGCTGAAGTTTTGTCTGCTTGTTAAAGCAGGGGGAAGTGACTGAAACAGAACATGTGGGTATAGTTTTTCCTGCTCTAAAACTGTATGGCTTTAAGTACAGTGATTGCATTTTGAATAGCTTAACTGCGCTAAAAAAGTAGGGCCAAATTGTATTCAGTCTTTGCCAATGTGATTGCTTATGCTTGGAAGGATGTCAAGTTTTCAAAGCTGGTACAACTAACCAGGTTGGACGGGGCTCTGAGCAACCTGATCTGGTTAACAGTGTCACTGCCCACTGCAGGGAGATTGGGCTGGGTGACCTCTAAAGGTCCCTTCCAACCCAAAGCATTCTATGATTCTATGAACTGCATATGCACTTCAGTTTTATGTTAGTAGACTGCCTTCTGAGATAGGTAAAATGTTAGAGATAAAGGTGTCAGTAAAGCACAATATTGCTTACTTTAGTTCTATGTGACATAAATATCCCTTAGATTTTATAATTGAATGTGATTTACTGTTTGAGGGGGAAACCTTTTAATTCGGAAAACTTGATTGCATACTGTTTTCTGTCCTGATTATCTGTGCCTGCATCTTGTGAAAGATTCCCATCCCCAAAGGGAACATTTTTGCACCTTTCAGGATCTCTGCTTCCACTTTGTAATTGTCATTCTCCAGAAATCCATGTGAAAAATGTGTGGGAAGGGTTCAAATTTTGCTGTAGTCTGATTTCTTTAATATATTTGCTTGTAGCTGGAAGAGGGGGGTGGGTATTATACACTTTTTTTCTTAAAATATGTAGATGATGTGTCTCTTAATTGCGGTAATCTTATTGAACTCCTGTAGGCTTCATTTCTGTTTATGTGCACTTCTTGACTTTAAACAGTGTGAAGAGTGTCTGTGCTGGCAGCATGGAGTCTGTATGGGTTTACTGGAAGATAATGTACCTGAGAAATATACCTGCTATATTTGCCAAGATCCTCCAGGTACAGAAATTTAAGGTTACAGAGCTTCTTACATGTATAGTAACTTTATTTGGTTTTTTATATATATATATATTGCAAAGATTAAACTTCTGTCTTTTTTTTTTCTTCTTCCCTAGCTCTGTCTGTCATTATAGGTAATTGAGTTCAGTTATAGATACAGAAAAAGTAATTTATGTGCAGGTACATGAGTCAATGTTGTGGAATTACAGCTGGACAGGAATGGGAATGCACGTTTTAACTGTGATGACTATCTGCCAGTAACAAGGATTGTACTGTCTGGCTATGGAAAATGAATTTAGAAGCACTCGGGAAACTTAAGCATAAGACTCCCCATGGGCAGATCTTACGGGATGTGACTGCAGCTTTCCTCCAACAAGACCAGGCTTACGTGTTCTTTAAAAGAAACCGGCAAGAGGCTTACTGGTTCTCAACAGCCATGATGTGCTAGTGGTTGTTACAGAAAGGAACTTGTAATCTATGTGTATAAATACAAATATAAATTCAAATATTAATTACCTTGGGTAGTGCAGTCAGAGTTGACTAAGCAATACATTCTCTGCTCCTAACTGTATTTTAAAATGTCTTAGTCCATCTTATGCAGCAGGTAAAATAACACTTAACGTGGATCTTATCTGACTTCTTACTCCTGAGTTACAAAGCCTTGCTGAATGTGGAAACGGATGAGGTTCGGGCTTGAGTCTGTGTTTGTAAATTAGAGAAAATGGGATCTCTGCCCAATCACAAGACCTTTTTGGTTTATTTACATACTTGGATTGTGATACCTGGTTTTTTTGGCCATTTAAAACTACCAAGTCCTTGGTAGTTTAATTCATTGATTTGTGTAGTTCGTATACTAATGTTTGTACTCTTAGCAAGGAAGACATGCTATGCTTACATTCAGTTATCGTAGTAAAATAGTTTTAACATTTATTGAAGGGTTTTTTTACAGTATCTTGCATCCAGAATTTTAACCCTCTATTTTCAAGATATTTTGCTTTGATTTGTGTCAATTTGAGTTAGTTCTAAACTTAACTAAAGCGCATGTGCAAAATGCAGTTGTGCCATTGCACTTGGAACTATTTGTATTTAGTAAGAAACTTTATCAGAATGCTTTTTGGTAAAAACTAATTACAACTAACCCGTCATTTGCTTCATTAGTTTGAGCACTTCTGGTAACTACTGTTTTGAAGATCCTGAAGTACACTTTTTTTTATTTGCGCTTAATTTTTACCTCTGTCTTGGAAAAGGAAACAATATCCAACTTTTTGACTGCAAAAGTGGCCTCTCAGTGACTCTACTGTTGAAATGAGCTAAACGGGCTTTATGAATCTGCAAAGGAGTTGCTTTTAAAACTGGTTATGGCCATTCATCAAACTCTTATTTAGGAGCTTCCCTCAGTTTAGTGCTGGGACTTGTAACAGCACCATTCATATTATTGGAAATAAAAGCAAGTTTATTGTAATTATGCCTAAAAACTGTACCAACAGTCATTTTAGACAGGTTTTTTTGAGTCAGGTGGGATTTTTAAGAGATATGTTAACATTTATGCTTGCTTAGATGTTATCAAGATGCTTATGATGTGACAGATTCGTTCAAGCCATAGAGAGTACACACTGTTGGATATTGTCTTGTGTCTTCTCTAAGCTTACACACCTAGAAAGAGAGCATTTTTTCTCTCCAAGTATCCTGCTAAGTAAACAATGCCATGGGTGGGCTTTAGTTGGATAATCTCACTGTTGTTAAGATGACCATGGAGTTCTGAAATACATTATTTTATTCTTGTGTCCTGAACTTCATTTTCTGTCACAGGTGGTAGCTTCTCTAGCACAAAACTAAATGTGTAGGGGCTAATACAGGTATGTCAGGCATCTCTCCAGAGTGCCATACCTGGCAGATCTCTTGCTTGATACAGCATATCTGCCTGAAAAGTTTAGCTGCTGGAGCCTTGAGAATTGTTATTCCCTCTGTTGGTTTCTGTGTGAGAGCTTTTGGAGGTCTTGCCTCCAAACATGGAGTATTGTCCTATACGGCCTAGAGGCTGAGTGTGTGCTTACAAGCGCACTCATTTGCTTTTACTCCTTTACTGAGAGAAAGCATTGGTATTGAGGTTTGACAGTGTCCTTTATGTCCACAGGTATTCATACAGGGCATGATACAGAATAGGAACAAAGTGGTTTCTATAATTGCCATCCAAAAGCATATTGAGTACCCGTGACCAAGGTCTGCTCACTTCTCAGTGCAGTTCCCAAAGAGATGTTTTGCTTCGTTGTGCCCAAGCGAATGGCATGGGCAGCAATGCTGCCTCGTCAGCCTGCAGTGCGATCTCTTGTTCTTACTCTGCTGCTTAGTAACTGTGTTTTAGCTTTTTTTTTTAGCTTCTCCTTAACTGATGAAAATTCTAGTCAATATTAACCTGCTTATATTGGAGACTTGTGAATATCGGTCTGAGTCTGCTCCAATATTCTCTCTGGTGTTGCAGGTTTTGTCTGGGCTGGATATAGGCCAGTGAGTGATGTGGTGTTTCTCAGGGTGCTGAGCTGTCTTCTGAGAACATCTGCTGTAACAATACATTTTATGGGGTGGAGGGGAGCTTTGGTTGGGGTTTTGGCTTGGATTTTTTTTGCTTGTGCTTTTGCAATTTCGCGAGCTACTCAAGTTCCGCTCTTTCTCTATGTTTGTATTCTAATTTTTTTTTTAAAATTTTTTTTTTTCCAACCTTTTGAGCTAGAATTAGCATTACTAATAGCTTGACTTAGGCAAGTTCTCCATCAGAACCTCATCACTGATTCCTTTAAAATTTACTTTTGAATGACTGTACTAATACATGTATGATGCTTGAAAACAAGAGCACTGGAGAAGGGAAGTTCGCTACTGTTTGCTGCACTAGTCTGTCTGCAGAGAACCAAACTCAAACTGTCACTTTAGTTATAACCATGGTTACTAGGCAGCGTGTTACCCTGCTAAAAATACACTTTCTCTGTGCATCAGCTGCAATTACCTGTTGTGGATGTCCTTCAATGGAATTTGGGGTCTGAATGCTTTTACAATTGGGCAGAGGTGGGGGTGTTTTTGAGGTTATCATCTCGCCTCCCGCTTCACAAGTTCTTCATGTTTTCAGGGTTTGTCTGCTATTCTAGGATCTTTATTGGTACTGTTGATAAGAAAAATAAGCTGTTGCAAGACCAGTAATGTTAACGTGCCATAGTTAATGCTTCATTTTAACACACTCATTACTGTTGCTTTAGGTCAGAGGTCCAGCTTAAAGTACTGGTATGAGAAGGAGTGGTTAAGTAACGGTCACATGCATGGCTTAGCATTTTTGGAAGAAAATTATTCCCACCAGAATGCCAAGAAGATAGTAGCCACTCACCAGCTTCTTGGCGATGTACAGAGAGTGATAGAAGTACTGCATGGACTGCAGCTGAAGATGAGCATATTACAGTAAGCAGTATTTAAGTATCAGTCGGCATGTTCTCAACGTGAATTAGATTT
Organism: Gorsachius magnificus; assembly: GCA_034008185.1. Taxonomy (NCBI): domain Eukaryota; kingdom Metazoa; phylum Chordata; class Aves; order Pelecaniformes; family Ardeidae; genus Gorsachius; species Gorsachius magnificus. The sequence goes on from CM067091.1 coordinate 10,176,938, forward strand.
CAAATAGTAGAAAAATAACCAGACATTCAGACGTAATTTTGTGCTGCTTTGTGGATATATAATAACATAGTTTGAATTGCTAATGTGATCTTCGAAAAGGACTTGGCTGTTTAAAAAATGGTTTTGGCGTGGTGAGGAGTGTAAATTGTCTGTGTGTGTAGAAGGGTTGGGAAAGTATGATGGAAAGTAGGAGAAAACCAGTACCAACAGCTTCTCCTAAAGCACCTAAAGAGATTTAAGTAGCAAGAAGAGGAGAGGCATATAACCTATGACAGCATTCTTGTAACTCTTGACTGCTCCATTCCAGTAATTCTAAGTCATGGCTTTTCCAGCAGAAATCAAATCTTTTTGTTCAGCATCATGTGTTGCTCTGTTGCAGTGGGAGAGGAGTTGCACCTTCAGCAACCTGTAGCAGTTCATTCCTATGCTAAGATTATTACAGATATATATGAAAAAATAACATATTCTGTAATCGCTCTAGAAATCAAGTTTTCTGCATGCTTTCCTCTTCAAAGTCATCCTTGGGGTCTGAGGACTGAAAAATTTTTTTCTAATTCAAATCCAGCAGTTTAAATTGATTGAATTCCATATTTATCATTTATTAGTTGATAAATCACACAGCAGCAGCTATTTGGAAAGCAAAGCTTTTAGTGTTTTCAGAGTTCTTTAGAAATTTTTTCACTTAAATTTTATCTGTAGTGATGCAGTAGGGCCACTGGCAGTACCTGACATGCTTAAAGGACGGAATAATGCTTAAAGCAGAAGAGTAGTAATTTCAATGTAAGGTTTTGCTTTTCCATTGTGGTATCATTTAGTCAGATCTGTAAGTAATCTCTTTCTTCTTTGGAGGGGGTGGAACATAAATGTTGTAAGACCACTTTTTAGGCCTCTTCTTAAATAGCAGGACTTTAGATTGTGATTTTCCAATTGTAGAGTGAGTGAGAAATCCTCAAGTTGGTCTGATGACCTGGTTTAATTAAAGATGAGGTGCGGTCCTGTTAGGACCATTTTGTTAAAAGCTATAGCCCCTGGGGTTTTTTTATCATTACATAAATAAGAAAGGATTTTTTTTTTTTTAATTGCTGAATTAGAAGAATGGTTATATTGTTGATGCAGATGTGCTATCCGGGGGAGAGGACATGATTTCACAGCTGCCTGAAATTATTAGGAGAGCATTGCTCAGTATCCAGGAGGTGGCAAAGGCTCAGAGGTGACATGGACAGCTTTGGTCAGTGGGTGGGAGAGCCAGCCTTCAGAAGGCAATAGCTAAAAGGTTGCAAGTGTCAAGCATTTTAATTATATCCTGATGTAGCTGGTGCATCATCTTTCAATTTTGTGTCTTTTGTAGAGATACCCCTTGCTCTTTGCTGAGCAAAATAGTACCTTTAGGTGTAGAATATCAGTGGAGCTGGAATAGAAAGCTTTGGTAGATGAACACTCGGCTTTCACCTTTCTAGGTGTGCCTTCAGGAGCACTCACCAAGTGTTATCGTAGGCACCCAGTCCCTGGAGGTAGAGGTGCTTGTGTAAAGCCACCCAAGCAGGTCCTTGGCAGTTGTACTAACTGTAGTTTCCTCTGATAGGCACTGAAGAAACCTTAGCTGGAACGGATTAGAAAGCAGTTACTTTCGAAGCGTTTGGGTTTTGTTGAGTGGTTTGGCCAACAGCTGGAAAAGCTGCATCAGCTTAATGGAGCAATTCCATCTGCCCTTGTTCACAAGGAAGCACAGAGCAGGGTTTTGGGGCAAACACCCTCCTTTCCATGCAGCTGAATGCAGGTGCCTTAGGGTTAGGATTTGATTCTGCTCAACTCTTGCAGCCTGTAGCAGATAAGCTGCTGACCCTTGGACAATAAGCAGATGGATTCTGCTTTGCTGTCCTTTTTACTGCTGTTTTAGTGCCTGGCAGACCTGTGGAAGAACAGTATCGATTACAACGCTCAGTCTTAATTTTTTGTTTGTTCATTACATCCGTGTAAGAATCTGATACCTATAGTTGTCCCTGCTGCTGGAATAAACAATATCTTAGTCAACTTGAAAACAATTAAAATAAGAATTTCTCTAAGAAGCAGGTTGGGGGACTATGGCATGTGGTATAAACAGGCACTAGAGTTTGCTCAGCATCTTGGCATTTAAAGGAAATTTAAAGTTTTAAAGGAAATAATAAAGAAGTTCTACACCACAGCCCCAAGTCCCCAGTTATTGTTGTTAGAGGGTTATAAAAGATCAATGGATTTAATTTTAAAGTTTATTTTGGGGAACTACAGGCTAAAGTTTGATCCTGAGTGGTTTGAGGGGGTCTTTTTGTTTTACTGGTGTTTAAAATTGTTAAAAGCTTAGTTTAGCTACAGTGTTCTTCACTTACCTGTTTATAATACACTCATTTTCCCTGGCATATTTTTAATAGTATGCTGTTAATAAATTTCAGATATTGAAGCAAAATGCTTCTTCAGGGGCAATGCTGGTGAGAAGTTGTACATCTGTTTGAAACTTATTCTTCAGTTTTTTTCTTAATGACAACACTTATATACCATGTTATAGAAATGAAAATAGTGAACCTAACAGAACATTGTAGGAAGGTACACAATTAAGGTCAGTGAGATTATATTATTTCAGAATATTTGGGTATTTGTTACTGATTACAATGACTAAAGCATGTCATAGTTCAAATGTTCTTACTTAATTTCTTTACATAATAGGATAGTTTGCTTGGCCACCTGCAAGTTTAAATTTGGTGAGTGTTATACTTTTTTTACGTTTGAACAGAAATAAAGAACATCCTGACCTAAAGCTTTGGTGCCATCCATGGAAGCACATTACAGTGGATGAAAAAATTCATACAAAACACATCATTCACATTGAGGAAAACTGTTGCAAAGAGGAGACGGCAAGTTATAGAACTTGGAATGGGACAGTTGAGAAATCCTCAACCATTCCTGCTGTGGAGGAATCTTACATTACGAGTGAGCACTGTTACCAGAAGCCTCGGGCCTACTACCCTGCGATAGAGCAGAGACTGGTTGTGGAAACAAGAGGGTCAGCCATGGATGATGGAGTAAATAGAATAAGGGAAAATGGGGATGATGCCCTGTCAGAGAGATTTGGCTGGAATCTGGACCGGGAAATATGCAAGGCGGAAAATGAATCCAAACACAATTACTCTAAGGTATTTGTATTAAAATAACCCTCTCTGCATAGAGGATCTGTTTGCCTGCAAGGTGCAAAACTTAACCCTTTTTAATAGTATTTAGTTTGATTATTTATTTAAGCTGCCAATATGAATTAAAATGATACACACTATCAACTTCTCAATTTCAAACAATAATAATAATAAAAAAAATCAAGGTTAAAGAGGACTTCTAGACCTTAGATCTTCTGCCTGGTCTGTGGAACATGCATTATGGTCCAGTGGCAGTGCATTGCTTCTTGCTTCTATGTGTGTTAAATGTAGAAAATAAATACTAGCCACAGGATATAGAGAGAACAGGGCAAGCACAGATGATACTACCAAATGCACTGGTGTTCCAGCTTTTAGTTATTTCCATCTTGTTCCCATGTTTCTTTCAATAGGTGCATTAACTGAACTGATTCCAGGTTCTTCAGGCAGCATTTCGGGGCAGGGGAAAGAAGCCTGAACTGATTTTTAAGAATGATCACTATTGAGTAGTCCTGTATCTTCTTCCTCCTGGAGCATCCTAGTGCTATCTGTTCCACTCTTGGTTCTCGTTTTCAGCTCTATCAGGACTATAAGGCCTGCCTTTCTACACACCAGTACAAAAATTTTGGTTTGATTAGCTATCGCCAAGTCGTATGAAATATCGCCTGACAAATGCTAGAAAGCCGCTGGGAAATACTAACCTTCCTTTTTTAGATTAAAAGATTGTTTAGCTTTTATTTCATGCATACGTAAGCTGTAACTTGTGTTCTTGTTAACTCCTCCTTCAAATCAATTGAGATTGCTTTGTGTTTCCCAAAGGGCATACATTTCAGTTCTTCAAACTTCCAAGAGCCTTTTTCTAAATCCTGTTGTATTTCAGCAGAATGATGAAAAAAGTAGGGGAGTAGAGTCAGCACTGCTGATAACATAGTCAGGTTTTGTAAGTGGTGGTAATGTTTTTTTTTTCTAGATGCTTCCATTGAAGTTTTACTAAAATTGAGATTAGATTCCTTCAGGAAAAATCCCTTCTCTCTGCAAGATCATTAGCTCTTTAGCTGATTACAGTCACATTTAAAATGGCTTTAATGTTCCCTAGGATGCACAGGTGACATGCAGTTTCTCCCAGCTGGAAGCTGGCAGGGACCTAGCTCTGCGTATATATGTTATCTCTTGAAAATTGGATGTTTGTGAAGTACAAAGAGTAGGCCTTAGCAAAATACCTATAAAGGCATGTCTGTATTCCAATTCTCTTGCCCAAACTGCCTTAGTATTTGTGTATGATATGTTCTCTGTGTGTCTCTATCCACTAGGCTAGGATTAGTTGAGCAGTCAGCTTGGGTAACTGTAAGGACCCAGACAGTTGGGCTTACCAGTTCGATTTTGGTATAATAAATGCTAATGTATGCATTTCTGCTAGGTAAGAGAGTCTGTCTCTAAGAAAGTCTCTCCAGAGGGAGCTATTGAAATGAAATTGCTGGAAAAAGACAAAGAAGGAGTTGTGAACTCGCAGCTGCAGTGGCAGCTTAATCTTTTAGCTCATGTGGAATCTCTGCAAGATGAAGTCATACACAGAATGGATTTCATCGAGAAGGAGCTAGATGGTAGGTAACATTTCTCTGTTTCAAAAATTAACTGTACTTTGCTAAGCTACCTGTTCAAAACATGTTAATGTGAAATTTACTTCTGCAGACCTACAAAGAGATGAGCGTTGCTTTGTCAGATTTACTGCATTTACTAATAGAAAATAGACCTGCTGATGATGTTGGGGGGTGGATTTTAAAACAAAGATCAAATTAAAACTGAGCAGAATTTTATAAAAATGTTCTAGTTGGATCACCTCTAAATACTTGCATCAGATGATGTGGTGGATTATCTTCCGTGTCTTTTTGCTTTCAGGTTTCTGTCACTTTTCCATAGCGCTTCTATGTATCTGGACTTCTTTGGGGGCTTGCTGGCTGTTTCAGCCTCTCCTAGGTGGCCTTTTTGGTGCACAAGGCTCTTATCTTTTTCTGTATCTTTCAAAATCTTTACTTAAATGTCTCTTGAAATTTGTTTTCCTAGTAATGGAAAACTTCTAAACCCTCTGTTATATTAAACAATCCAGGATAGTTCTTTTTAACATCTTGAAATCCAAACGTGGGTTGTATAGTGGCTGCAAGCAGCAGCTTTTCTTGCACGGGTTACTGGGAGTCTAACGTTTTGCCAAAGTCGGGGTCCTCGCTTTGTAGTTCAGTAAGGCACTGAAAAGTTGAACAGCTAAAGGAATATTTCGGGTAATGAAGGTCAATCAGGCCTGTAATAATAATGGGGATTTCATAAATGAAGTCAGGCTTTTTGTATCTGCTGCGGAGCTGGAGGGCTGCTCAGAACATTGCTGCTCTGATCAGAAATTCTCTTATTTCAAGGCTGGATATGTCAGTAGTTGGGCAATGTCCGCTAGTTCTTTAGCAGATACTGCCCTTAGGTTACGCTAGCCTGTGATCTAGTTAATGGCAATGGCTGCTTCTCTTGGCAGATGTATTCTGTCTTCAAGGTTTCAAGCTCCTTCTGCGATACTGTCCTGTCCCCTGAGCTCGTCATAGTTCAGAGTGACTACCCTTCTCCTGCTTGCATTACACTGTCGCCTGAGTTGCAGCACATCTGGTTCTCATTCCCTGCCGAGAAGCTTTAGAGCAGGAACTCACTCTCTTTGTGCAGTAGTCTGCTGCTTGTGCTTTTGGATTTCATCCCTGCCTTCTGTTACCCAGTTCTTTCTGTCTTGGCGAACTTCCTTCATTAGTGTAGTCCTATCCTTTTAGGATCTTCAATGAAAATAGTGTGTAGTTGCATCTAATGCTGATCCTAAAGGTGTTCCGAAGGGCTAAACTTCCTGAACTGCTGTGTTCTTGCTCTGGAATTGATGCAGATCAGAGTAAGTTCAGCACTGGATTTCACAGTGTCTAGTACTGAGTGTTCCTTCCTTGCTTTCTCCTAGGAATATCTGCTTTTTTTGCTGCAGAGATTGGAGTGAGGAACCTGGTTTTCTGATTTCTCAAATACCACGTTAAAAATATTGCCCACCATGCTCTCAAGATTCACAAAAGAATTCCTGGTTTGTGACTTAAGGTGATCTGTGTGCTGAGAACTGGAATAGTGACAGTTTTGTTTTTCATTGCAGTTCTGGAGAGTTGGCTGGATTATACAGGAGAGCTGGAACCACCAGAACCGCTCGCTCGCCTCCCACAACTCAAGCATTGTATAAAGCAGCTTATAATGGACCTAGGCAAAGTGCAGCAGATTGCACTTTGCTGCTCAACGTGAAACTAAAAACTGTCGGAGACAGTTACTGAGTGTGAAGCTGGAGCGGCTGATGTGAACAGCTCTATATATTTAAATGGAATGAGCATGCTGGTTGCATGCGATGCGGATTGACTTCAGGGATTTGTGAAGAAGTGCTGTTCAAAGAACAGCAAAAGAATTTTATCTCCTCATAATTTTGGGTTTATTGGCAATTAAAACGATATGGAAGAGGTCACCTTCGGAGGTTTGGTTTTGCTTGAATAAATTATACGTAAATTCTCACTCCTGACAAGTTGCTCATTGGGACGGTATGCTTTTTCATAATTAAATTGACTAAAAAACGTGCCACTGAAGAACAGAGTTCTAAGAGCCAAAAATGTTTAGTTGACAGAGGTTGTAAATAACTTTGCATAGTTTAAGTGACTTGTGTCCTGTTTTATTCCTTCTGGTTTATGCATAATATCACATGGTATTTAATCATTAGGAAATATATAACAGTTTGCAGACTTAGTAAGTATGAATGTCCAGCTCTTAACTATAAACTGTTACGTGGAGGTTTGCAAGTAATAGTGGCCTCAGCCCCACCTCTATTATGTTAAATAATGTAGCAGAGGGTCGCAGGTGGATTGCACTTACTTTTAGAATAAATGATTGTTTTCCATATTTATCCTGTCACGATCACATGACTTGGTACTGGGGAAACCCGAACGTTGTGTTCATGTGGATTCTTGAGCTCTTAAACCCGGCCATTCTGTGCCTCCTGCAGCAGTGCTAGTGGGATGCCCTCGCTGTGGCAGTGGGAAATACCGCTGTGAGAAGACTGGGGATGCGCTCACGGTTCCAGGCTTCAGCAAGGTCTGTGGTGAACGTTGCGTAGTTTTCTACCCATTTGTTAATAATTGCCATTCCGGTTACATTTTGAGAAGTAGACTTTTTTCAGTACTCTGAACGTGTTCATTGTAAAGACTTGCTCTATGAATGTGTGGTTTTGGGAATCAGTTTATTTTATATTTGTGTAAATAAAGCCTCAAGATCTATGCATGAGGTACTGTCCGTGCAGACAGTGAGTGGGTTGTTATCTTAAATGGTGTCTGTTCACAGAGTCCCTTTTTATACCTTAAGTTTTAATTCTCTGGTTTGTATTACGTTGAGGGAGAGGTGAAAATGCTGCTTATGTTCAAGCCACGTTACACAGCACCTTCTGAAACGTTGCTGTATTGTAAGTATTTGAGATGTTAAAAGGCTTTCAGCTGCAGACCATAGCTCCATAAATAATGGCTGTGACTTCAGTTTTCCTTCCCAGATGTTGCTGAGCTAAGTTCGCTGTGGAAGGTGGTGAGCTGTTCTTGCAGTGAGAGGGCATCCTGCAGAAGCTGGATTTGTTGCCTTGATTTTATTGTATGTGATGGTACCACTAAAGGCTAAAATTTAAGCACAGTTGTAAAATGGAAAGGCCCATAACTGTACAAATTGCTAATTCTGGATACGAGTCTCTTCTGTTTGTATACTGCAAAGAATAACGTAAACTTGAAATACCCAACATTGTTGTAGGAGTTAACGGTATCTACACAGCGAATATTTTATTTCCTTCAGAAAAGAAAATAATTAGGCTGCTCTGGGTAGTAACTAAGGCCTTTGTGCCAAGCCTCATTTCAGGGAATAACTTGGCTCACAGTTTTAGAGTGCCAGTGGGTATATAGTGAATACAAAATATGTACAGCAGAAAAACTTATTTTTCTGTAACACAATTGGAATAAAGCTTACATGGTATTTAAGAATCACTTCGCTCTCTGAAGATGAGACCAGTGTTTATCCCTTGTGTCATTTCTACTAATGGCTCCAGAAGCCACGTGTACCTCTGTGTAGCTCTAGAACAGGCAGTGGTAACCAGACAAACAGAATGGCTTCAGGAGGAGCGGCACAGACACCTGTGAAGGTTTGGGGGTTTTTCAGGTGAGATTCAGCAGAAAAGTGTTCCCTGGTTGAAATCTGTAAACCAAGCCCTGTGGCCAAGCACCTCTTGAAGAACGTAGCTGCGTTTTGTTAACAAGTCGGCTGTGGTTATAGTTGGAGGGTGTGAAAGAGATCAATCCCTGAGCAGATTTCTCACTACAGAGTGCAACTTCTCCTTCCCAGAGAGGTTCTCTTTGTGTGCTCCTTGCATGTTCTCGCCTTGCCAGGCCATTTTTGCTCAGGGCAGTACTTCAGATCTGGAAGGAAAGGCGGTTTGATGGGTGAATCAAATGGCAAATACTGGAGCCATGTTTTCCTTTGGTAGAGCTGGGGAAGCCCTTGCAGATAAAGACTGAAGATATTTATTTAAGATAGTGCTTCTCATGTTCAGGAAAGATCCTTTCTTGTGCTCTGCCTGGGCTCCTTCTTGCCCCTGTTCCTGCAAGTTTCCACATGATTATTTCTTAGTCTGGACCACCTGTTCGGTCTGGCAGATAACTTTTTTTTTTTATTTCTTTAAATCACTGGTAAGTGAATGCAACATGGAGCCTTGATGAAAAGAGCAAATATTGCACTGTGGATACATGAGTGTATTTGTCTTTGTTTATGCACTATTATTAGAACCGAGGGCGCTGTATATAGAATTTTGCTTTGGAGCAATATTTGCAAAACTTGAAAACTTCTGTATCTTGGTGTTTGGAATAAATAAATAGGTTTTTGTTGGTTAAGTCTTAGTAAAGTCTTTGTTTCAATTAATGATTATTCAATAAAATACCTTGAGACTTCACATGGTACTGAAATGCAGGTACTGTAGTTTGACAGGAGTAGAGATCTTAACTGTTCATAGAATATGGAAATTATTTGTGTCCAGATCTCTTGTATAATTATCCTTACTAGGTAAACTGTTATGTGTTGGGTTATGTTGTATATTGTTTTAGCAAGGAGCCTGTACATTTTATTCCAAAATCCTAATATATGTAGTATATTAAGACCTAGTATACATAATGGGAGCCTAATTTTAGCTCCTGTTTCGACGAATGGCCTGCCAGGGCTGCCGCTGCGCACTGGCTGGTGGGTGGAGGGGGCTGGCTCATCCCCTGATGCGTTTCACAAAAGGCTTGAGTGTTGCGGGTAGGAAGCTGCTCCAAGCAGAACAGCATGGCTCTGTAGAATCTGGAGGTGCATGCGTGAGACTTCCACGCCAGGAGAGGAGTGTGAAGCCTGGATGCTTGCTCCAGGAGTGTGGAGACCTGAAGGCATAGCTTCCCTGAACAGTTCCTGAGACCAGTGAATTGGGACAAGTTGCATGGGGAAGAATTTGTAATTACTATGCGATTTTCAGGTGGAAATGTCTTTTGCCCATGTAGCAGCAGGCTGGCAGTTGAGTTTCGGGTGGGTTGCTGCACAAGACATGGGTGCTGCGCTCCTGAGAGCTGCTGTCACACTTTGGGCAGCAGCAGCCAGCCTGGGGTAGAAGCTGTGTGTTCAATGAATGAGGGAGCACTGCTGCGAAGGAAGGAGCTTTTGATGCATTTGGCCAGTCCATACAGAGCAAATGCAGTGGCGTGGGCAGGGGAGAAGCTGGGAAGTGCTGGAGGGGAAAGTACCTGGCACAGGGTGTGCCTGAAGGCAGAGGCAGGCATCGGTGTGCCTTCAGCTGCATTCTGCTTCTGTCTCCTCCCCTCTCAGTTTCTCCAGTAGGAGGAAAACAAGTTTATTCCCTTGTCCTAACAAACTGCCCTTCCTAATTTTGTTCTCAAAACAAGATTGCTGTAAAGCTGCTGGATTTTAAGGCCAGAGGATGTATTGTTCTGCTAGAGCCAGGTTTGTGAAGCCTGGAGAAAGCCCTGCTGCTGGTGGCAGATCCAGTGTGTGTTTCACAGTTCAATCAAATGGCATACGCTTTGCTGATCACTTAAATGTCACGTTCTGAATTCGGAATAACTTACTGAAACACATGCTGTGGCTACACTGTGTTTATGGGGATGTGTGCCCTCTGGTTTGAGCTTGTCCAAGCTCCCTATCTTACCTGCTTGATCTTAAGATTCTCGTAGGGGCAGGCAGGCTCTGCTGGCAGGAAGCAGTTCCAAGCCATCCGTCAGCCTCCGTGTACCACCCCTGCTGCGGCAGTGCTGGCGTTCCGTCAGACTGGGAAAGCCTTCAGGGCTGATGCGTGGTCGGGTGTTTCCAATGGCATTGCTGAGCGCATCAGGCTACTGCAGTACACGCTACTTGTGGGGAAGAGTATTTCGTATCTTGGTACTAATCCTTCAGTATTTGCACCGCAGTTCTCTTGCGAAGGGAAAAAACTATGTACAGCTCTTGTCTGGTTAATGCCTGCTAGAGGTAACCAATAAAACTGATGTTCAAATAGGCAAGTACTTATAAACAGAAAATGCGACAATTTTTTCTTATTAGAACTCACAGGAAAACAGAACAAAACAAAAAAGTTGGAATTCACCACATTCTGCCTGCAGGACCATTGCTGGTGGTGCTTTGAGGTGTTTGAATGATGCAACAGCGTCTTGTTGGTTAACGCTGCGCACCAAGTTTTTAAGGACGGTGTGGGCCCTGTTTCCCACCACTTAGGGGTGTTGGTGCATTGGGCTCTGGGGAAGGAGAGGAGGGGTTGTGTGCACCTGCTGAGCTTTCATATGGTGCAGGTTTTAAGTGAAGCAGATGGAGTATGTATGCTATTGCAAGGGACGTGGCAGGAAGGACCCGCTTGTCAAGTGGTGGGTTTCTGTACCCTCGTGTGTCAATTGGAGTACTCAGTTGCTGAATGCCACACTGAATCTCAGCTCCAGCAAGGGCTGTGTCCTCTGAATAGATGTCCAACGCTGCTGGAGGTACTTTGGCTATTTTGCAGCTCCTCCAAACACCTTCAGAAGTCCCTTTGATCCCAGAAAATGCTTAGTGGCTGCTCTTGTGAAAGAGATGCCCAAATAGTTTGGCTTCAGGTGGGCATAGAGAGCAAAGCATAGGCTTGTATGGCAAGGCTGCATGTCTGGATGCTATTGTGTACTTGTCACTTCAGAGGAAGCGGGTGACAAGGCCCTCGGAGGAGAACTGTCCACAGCATGGCTGATCTGGCCAAAGTGGCCACAGCTCTGCAAGCTCAGTTTGCCCTCGACATGCAGCAGAGAGCATCCAAGGAGCTCCTCTTCCCATGAGCATCCTGGGCACTTGGAGCCCCTCTGGTGAGGACAGGCGGCAGCCCCTGTCTCATCTGGGTCTCCATGGCTGCCCATCCTGGCACCTCCTCGGGGCTTGTTTCCTTTAACAGCCTTTAGGGTCTCAGCCCTGCAGCCTCTGCCTGGGGCAAGAGCTGCTGCTGAGAGATGTCAGGACCTCCTCTCTGCCTCTTCCAGCTGTTTAAAAAAAAAAAAAAAAGTGTTTGGCATCTGGCTTCGTGCCTGTGATGTTAACAGGGGCTGTGGTGTTTAACAGTGGGAGGTAGGGCATGGGGATGGCAGCACCCCAAGGCTGGGTGCCCTGGGTTCCCCCCAGCAGCAGCTGCTGCTGCCTGGGGTGCCACTGCCCCACTGTTCCGGGGGCCTGCGGAGGCATTTCCCAGCAAAAGTGAAGTGTGCACGGAAGAGGGAGCTTTTGGGGCTTGGAAAGGAGGAGGGCTCAGAGGCTGCCAGCAGTGGGGTAGCATTCAAATAGACTTTCCAACTGGGTATTTCCTATCTTGCCAGTCACCAGGATACAAATACCAGAGAAGCAGATTTTTGACTGGCTGCCTCCAGTCTGAGGTAGCACCATCACCGTGGTGTAAAACCATCCAACAGCCTGGATCCCGGTTGGAGGTGGAGGAAGGAGGCCCAAGAATGGGCTGCCTGGGGCAGGGGTCGAGTCCCCATCCCTGGGGGTATTTAAAAGCCGGGCAGACACGGTGCTTAGGGCACGATGAGGTTTAGTGGTGAGACGGCAGGGTTAGGGGAATGGTTGGGCTTGATGGTCTTGAAGGTCTCTTCCAGCCTGAATGGTTCTATGAGTCTAAGAGGGGGTCTTTGTTCACACAATGTGGGTTAATGGCAAAAATGAAGGAAAAATCCTCTGAGCTGCCTGGGGGTGCCCCCAGGGGTGACAGCAAGCAGGCGTAGCTGGCTGCAGGGCAGGGGCAAGGCTGAGGGATAAACCCTGACCTCCACTGAAAAGACACCTGGGCTTGAGGCTGAGGGCTGAGTGGGTGCATGAAGCTGTGTGGAAGGAAATGAGAAAAGTGACAGGGCGGTTGCAAGAGCAAGCTCGTCAGCCATGAACCTGAGGAGGATATGTGAGCCTGTCAGAGGCAGGAAACCTGCAGATAAGGGGGGGGTCCTGCTGCACCAGCCTCTGGGTGCAGAGGAAAGGAAGGAAGGGATGTTACCAAGCAGTGCAATTGCTTCTGCACCGGTTCTCACCCACAGAGGAAGCTTCAGGCGCTTTCCCTGGGCCCTGCTTTGCTGATAAGGGGCTGTTGAAAGTGAAGGCTCAGGCATGTTGCTGTTCTGAGGCATTTCTGCTGATTTTAAGGCCCCCCTCTAGCCCAGAGCTGTGGCTTTGATCTGGGCTGGACACAATTCTGCCTTTTTGGATCATCTAGTCCTGGCATGGACCTGTTTCTTTCTCCATTGCGCCTAGAAGAGCCGTTGTATTGTTACACATTTTTAAACCCCTAGGGCTTGTTAATTTGCCCTACATGAGCTGGCTGAGGACCAGATCTGACCTGGACCCATGGCAGTCGGTTTGCCCCAGGTTGGGGAAAACTGGTAGCAAGGCTTGGGTGACAGACATGGCAGGAGCAACCTCCCAGGTGGTGGTGGGTGGAAACCTGCCCTGCGGTTGCAGCTGTCAGTTTACGATTTATTCACAAACCCTCAACTGTGAACAAGATGTCCTTTAATTAAGGTATTATAAATGGGTACTGCTGCCTGTCCAGCAAGATCCTGTTTTATGGACCTTAAACCCAGTACAATCCATGTGTTAAAAGGTTTAAAAATCAGCTCCTTTGGGTGCAGTAAGAGGCTGGTTTCTCCGCGGCTGCTGCTCTGCTGGTCCCAACAAGCAGAGGGGGGAGTTAGGGGCGGGTGAGAGCTTGAGGGTCCGTGGCTGCTGCTCACTGGCTTTGTCCTCCACAGACACACACACCACAAAAAAGGTTGCGCATGAACTTGAGGCATCTGATGGGGTTGGGCCAGGCTTTGGCTCCTTGGGCATTTGCATCCCATTTCCCTGTGGCTGTGTGAGTGCAGATGCAGTGGGGCCCTGTTGCAGCCTGTGGGGTGGGCAGGGCTCCTTCTACCTACAGCCTCTGCCTTCTCCTCCTGTGGGCACTGGGTGATGCTTGAGGTGCTCAAACATCACCTCCCAAAGCACCCTTGGCATCCCCTTTCTCCAGCATTGGTGCCTCCTCATCCCCACCTTCGTCTCAGATGTCCCATGTCCAGGCCTGGCTCCTATGGCATCAACGAGTGATTGTGGCTGAAACTGGGGCAAATGCTGCAATGGGCAGGTGGCTGCCACAGGGCTGTGGTGAAGCGGGGCCCTGCCCTCAGCTGTTCTTTGCCCCCTTCCCCCCAGGGCCCTGCTTGGGGGCAGCTGTCTCTGTCAGGAGGAGGTAGGAGCTGATGGCTTCCCTCAGGCCCAGGCTGATGGGAGAGTCCTCCTCCGGTGGGGACACAGCGTCTGAGAACAGGAGGGAGCTGTGCGAGGGTGGATGGGACGGTCAGTTGGCAGCCCCCAGACCCCTGGGTGTCTGGCAGGGGCAGTGAGGGGAGCCTTAGCCCCTTCCCCGGCTGTCCCTACCTGTCAATCTTGTCCCAGTTGAGTGATGGCTTCTTCACGATAGCAGGCAGGGCTGGGATGGGGGCCACCCTCGCACCTTCTGTGGAACAGGGCTCCCTGAGGGTGCAGCACAGCCCCTCTCCAAACTCTGGGTAGGGAGTCGGCAGCATCAGCAGGTGCCCCCCACCCATACCTCAGCCCTGGGGGCACCTGGGGAGGCAGGGGATGGTGCTGCCTTTCCCCCCCCCCCTCCCTGCAGGGTGCAGGGCATCCCCACACACATAGATTGGGGGTGCCAGGGGGCTGGCAGGGTGTTACCGGTGTAGTGGTCCACCAGGTCGTGCAGGCTGGGGAAGGTGAGCCGGGGCGAGATGTAGAGCCAGCCGTTCTCCAGGCAATGGATGCGGTAGTGCGTCACTGAGTCCCAGGAGGCGTGCTCGCTGCGGCGCACCGACAGCGAGTAGCAGCCTGACGGGGCATGGGGTGAGGGGCACGTGGTTGGGTTGCTGTGGGCACCCACCCTGCTCAGCCCCTCTGCCCTGTGCGCTCTCACATCAGTGCTGTGAACATCCCTGTGCCTGCCCCATGCCTGAAGCACCTCCAGGCAGGGGCATGGGGGTTGTGGGACGTGGAATGACCTTGGGCAGCTGTTGGCTGTGTCCCACCCCCCCCTTAGCATTGGGTGCTGCGGCTCTGTGCACAAGACTCCTTTTTGGGGTGCTGTGCAGGGATGGGCTGGTCCCAGCCCCCCCAGGCCCCCTCGGTGCCCAGGCAGCCGTGGGGCCACGCAGCACCGGGCCGGTGCATCAGCTGCGTGCACCGGGGCACCTGGCAGGATCTCCTTGCGGGATGTCCTCAGCACCTTGTGGTGGGACCCCATTTCATTTCAGAAGCTGAGCCTTTTCAATTCTCTGCTTAACCAAGAGCTGCAGGAAGCCTGCTGGTGGTTTTTGTCTTTTGAGGCCTTGTGGCAGAAGCTCAGCATGAAGCAGGGAGCAGCAGCACCAGGAAACTTCTGTGTGGGGCAGGCCCTTGCCACCAGGTGCAAGCAATGGAGGAGCATCCCCACTAGGGCCCTGCTCATGCCCTCAGCACCCCAGTGGGGATGGCTGGGAGGGGATACAGGAGACGGGGCCCAAGGGCTCTCACCTCGCCTGGTCTGGCTCTCCCGTATCAGGAAGGACCCGCTGTGGTTGCTGGGCTGGAGCAGCAGCTCCTCTGCCTTCTGCCGGCTGACGCCCTCGTAGAGCCACCTGTGCAGGCAGTGGGTGCTGGCAGAGCCTCTCCTGACTGGGCAGGGACACCCAGGACCCATCCTGCCCCGACCGGGTGGAGGGGATGGCTTGGGGATGGCTTGGGGTACAGCAGCTCACATCCTGGGGACACCCCGGCCCACTGTGCCGCCTCCCTAAGCCCCAGTGCTGCTCCACAGCCCAGGGAGAGAAACAAGGTGGGATGTCCTGGCACGGTGGCTGGGGTTGCTGCAGTGGGGCCATGTCCCCAGAGTCCACCCTGAGATACACCCTTCCCAGCATTTACCTGTGCCTGACTTTGGCCACACAGCTGCTGGGGACACGGCACTCCTTGCCAGACACCTCAGATGCCACCAGCCACCACTCCCCGTCCCTGCAGGGAAGGGGGATGAACCATCCTGAGGGGCCAAGGCTGGTGGGTGCAGGGAGGGGACGGGACATCCAGGACAGGTGCCACCAACATGGCCTCGCGGGCTGCACACTGGTCAGGAGCACCCACTTGGTGCAAGGACTTACTCAGAGAGGACGTGGAGCTGCTCCCCCATCCTCAGGACAGCAGCTGTGCCCGCACCAGAGGGGAAGTCGCAGAGGGCCAGGGCCAGGAAGCCGCTGGGGGCTGCAGGGAAGGTGAGAGGGTTCAGCGCTGCCCCAGCACCATCTGGCCCCAGCTGGGGCGGGAAGACCGTGCACACTGAGGGATGCTGGCCAAGCTGGCGGCTGCCAGGTGCTTACCTGCCTGCGTGGGCAAGGGAGGCTGCGTGGTGTCGGCAGCTGCTGGTGGGCTGCTGAGTGGCTTCTCCCGGCTGGGCAGGCTTCCCATCCCTCAAGGTCAGCACGTGCCCCTGGCCCCCAGCCTCGGCTGCTGCTGGCTGGGGGGGCGGGAAGACGGGGCTCGGGCTTAGCACCAGCAACACCGTGGGCCCTGGGCAGAGCAGTTGGCCCCTGCAGTGCCATGAGCCCTGTGGCACAGCCGTGTTGGGATGCAAACTCATGGGTCGCGGTCACCCACCCTGTGCCCCGGGTAAGGGCATCACCGTGGTGTGATGCCAGCGTGGTGGCTCCCAAGGAAGGCAGGGCCTGGCCAAGGCTGTGGGCTGGGGCTGAACCTGGCAGGCAGCTCTGCAGGGAGCCCTTCAAGGAAACCATCTCCCTGCAGCCCCAGAGGGTGTCTGGGGAGTCGTGGCCACAGCTGGGGCAAGCTGGGGGCCCTCCTCATCCACATCCCCACAGCGGGTGGCAACTGGCCATGCTCACCCTCTGGGTGCTGCCATCCCACCCCAGCCCAGTGTCCCCTGCTGTGTGGGGCACCCCATCCCAACACCCCCTGCCCCAAGACCCACTGCTGCCCTGGGGGCAGGGGGTGACCCCCACTTACCTGCCTCTTGCTGCTGTTACCGTTGTGCAGTAGCTGTCAGTGCCGGGCAGGCACTGGCTGGGCTCTGCCCTGCAGGGTGCTGCTCCAGCATGGTGGGTCCCCAGGGCACCGGGTGGCAGCGGCTCCCTCTGGTGCGGCGGGGGGTCCCTCGTGCAGGGCAACACCCGTCCTCACAGGACCCGTTTGGTTTGCCCGCGTCCCTCTGCTCTAGGGCTGGGTCCTTTTGGGTGCTGGAGCTGCTCCTGGCAGTGCTGCTGGCGGGGGGGGGGGGGGGGGGGGGGGGGGGGGTATGAGGCGCCAGGGCTGCGGCTGCCACTGTTTCCTGTGACGTGCGCATGCACCGGAGCAGGGTTTTCTCTTTTCACTCAGCCAACAGGTTGCTCAGCTTTGAGCCTCAGGAGACCTCAGTATGGGGCACAAGGCTTAAGAAAATCCCTGAGGGTGCTACGGGCACTGCATGGGATTTGGGGGGGGGGGTAAGCAGGAGGGATGGGCAGCGTGTGTGAGCGGGAGCAGTGCCAGCTCCAGGACTTGGTGGTTGAAGCTGGACAAGCACAATCCCCAGCCAGGACAAACCACGGGGAGTTCCTGGTGCCTCCTTGGCATGGTGACTGCTCTGCCAAGCCCATTGCCTGGCTGGGTTATGTGTGGGAGCATCCACAGCCCCAGCTTCATACCCATCCCATCTTCATCCTCACCCCTACATGCCCATCCTTGCCTCATCCAGCACCAGCCTCCACCTGGCCAAGTGCCAGCAGCCGCCGTCCTGGTGGGGGACATCATCCCCCTAGCCATTTTCAAAAATGCATGTAGATATTTCACTTTTCAAAGCAAACGCTGTTTGGCTCACCGCAACTACCCCACCCCCCCCCCCCCCCAGGCCCACCAGCTACTCCAGCTTGAAACCATCCACGGCGGGACATCCCTCCCTCCCCACCACTCAGCCCACAGCTGCACCACCCTCCTGGATTAAAAAACAAGGAAAAGAAAAAAAAATAAATCCCAATACCAGTTATGAGCCTCCCAAACCAAAGTTACTGGCCATTACTCCTTGCAGCATCATCTGGCACTGCCAAGAAGAGTTTCACTCCATCACCTGTCCCCAAGGAGCATGTCCAGCTGAGCGCGCAGGGTGCTCCAGCCCGGGCAGGGGCTGTGCCGCTGCCACAGCTGGGGCCACGAGGCTGGGAGGGCAGAGCGAAGCTGCCTGCTCCCCAAGATTGTGGTTTTCTGGGTAACATACAGCACCTTCCAGCACAAGCAGCCGCCTGTCAGAAACCTCAGCCCACGGCCAAGATGTGTTTTTCCACCAGTGACCCAGAGAACCCTTCAGCAGAGCTGTGCTTGGCAAGCCTCACCCCATGCTGCTGATAGGTACTTTTACTGATACACAGATTCGGGAGCCTGGGCTGGCTCTGAATGCACTTGTCCCAGGGCTTTGAGCAGTTAGGCGTCTGGTCCTCAGAAGAGCTGGCAAGCGCTAGCTCCATCCGCCCACCCGCCCCGGCTGAGCCCCCTCCCCAGGCATGCCACCTCCAGACAGAAGAAAGAGGTCTTGGTGACACTTGGGTACCCCACAGGGACCAACGCTGACCTTGAGGTCTGGAAAGGCACAGCCCTGTCCGCCCCTGCCACCGGCGGGTGTCCAGCCCACACCCCAGCAGGACCAGTGCTGCTGAGGTTGGGGGGTCCCAGCCCAACCTGGGAAGCCTGTCCTGAGCGTGAGCTCTGCTCCCAGATTTGATTGGCATCACTCGTGCCACCCAAAGAAACATTTTGTCCTTTATTAAACTAACTAACTTCTAAACTTGTGTTTAGCTTTGGTTTCTCTATTTTTACCGGGAAAAGCACTTGCTTATGTGAAAACAAGTTTATTTTTTCCAGTTATTCTTGAGGTAATAAAATACCTCACTACCAAGCTTGCCCTGCTTATGCCTATGAACCACCACGGCAACAAGCCTCTCTTGCTAATCACCACCCTTCCCAATTGCTAAAAATCTCATCCATCTACTCTCCCGGGTTCCTCATCCACCGGCTGCCTGCAGCTCTGAGCTGTCTGCTCCACGTGATCACAAACTGTGCCCTGCCAGCTCGCACCAACCCCTGCTGTGGTATTATTTCCTCTAACTCATTTTGGTGTTGTTTTAATAGCGCGTGCCTTTCTTCTGGCCTGCTGCTGTGTTTTCATACGGGAACTCGAGGAAGAACCATTTCTCAGTGTCGTTAGCTGGCAATAAATCACAGTGCTGCATGCACATCGGCTCTTCTCCTGCATACACTGCTTTGCGCTCGTGTTCAGCAGCAATGAAATTCATGTGGAACTTGGTGGCCTGGCCTCTCTGCTACGTTTCCCATTTCTATAGACTCAAACTTGTATTTTTGTTCATTAATCACTTTGTCCCTTCACTGCTCACTCACTAATACAACTGGCCCGTTTTCCCCATTTCTCACCTGGCATCATTTGCAATCCATGAAAACAGTCTCACCTCCCGCAAGGACCCCTCCGCGCAGCCCTTCCCCAAAGCAGGAAGCTGCAGGATTCCACCCCGTCGGCAAGGCTGGGACTAATCTGTGACCATCAGTTTAACCCCTCCTCAGTCCCAGCCAGCTTTCTGTGAATGTGAGACAACAGATGTCTGAAACTCGAGAGCAAAACACTGAATCCGGAAAGCAGAAGATTAAGAAACGGCTGTGTTCAACAACTGGCTGCTGCGTATCACTCTGCCTGCACCTGGCTGCAGCGCAAGGGGCAGACGTGCGAGCAGGCCTCATGCTGCCTGCCCTCCGCCTTTTCACGTCATGACAATCGCCTTGTCACAGGGTTTACAGGTTAACCTTGTGTTACACCCATAAACCATGCTGGTGCCGCGTGCTGCTCACCAGGGAAGTTGGCTCCTAGTGCTTGCCTTTCCTTGGAGACCGTTCTTGGTGGCGTGCCAGTTTCACAGCTAACCTGGCATTCAGGCTCAGCTCTGTCAAAGCTGGGAGTCTTTGCATTTTTGCAGAAGCCTACTCTGCAGGGCCTTCAGACAGCCTCTTCCAGGGGACATGGGGGCATCCAGCCACGCCGCTCCCACATGGCTGCAGGGATGCCTCTTGCAAGAGGTCGCCAGTGCTACCCCTTCCACAGGACAGTTTGCCTCTGACGGTAGGAGACACCAAAAACAGGCAGGGGTGCCAGGTTGTGCCAACAGAAGCAACACGAGCACACACAGTAACAATGAAACTCAGTTATAGCTTTATTTAATAACTGGTACAAAGTCCCCCTCAGGCAGAGCCTCCCAGTCCCATTTCCCTACCTGAAATGGAGCAGAACATGAGCACAACCCTCGGAGGAGCTGGTTCCCAGACAGTCAGGACTGCTCAACAGTTACAGAAGAATGTTTTGCTCACTTATCGAGACCTGTAGTAGCCTAACCACTCATCCCTTTTCTCCCAGTAACAGCGAGACCCTGGCATACAGCAGGCATTTGCCTCCCGCCCTCTGCGACCCGGCCAGATGTAAAAAGGCAGCAGAATTGTAAATTCCACAAAGGCAGTAAATAGCGCCTGCATGGAGGCAGTCCCTGCTCACACTTGTGACCCAACGGGCAGGAATGGGCACTGGCTGGCAGTCGTACATTTACTGGTACCTCCTGAGCCAGGGTTCAACCCCTGTGCAGCCAGCCTGCCTGGGCCTGGCAGCCATGGGAAGCGGGGCTGGCAGTGCAGCAGGTTTCTGGCTCTCCACCTCGCAAGGGGCACTGCTGCCCATTTCACAACCTACTTGATGTTAAAGATTCACCTGTGCCAGCATAGAACAGCGACTACGTGTTAACCGCATCTGGACAAAGTCTGCAGGGGAGGCAGAGGGTCAGCAGAGGCAGTCTGGAAGCCAGGGCTGCTGCAGTTTGATCCCTTGTATTTGGTTAATAGTGCACCTTGGTTAGTGTAAGTTTACTTTTTAATTGCTTTGCCCTTTCAAGGAAGCTCAGGTAAGAAATCACTCTGCTCCTTCTTAACACACGTACAGAGATGAGACCAAGACAGTATTTCTGACCATTTTTTTTCCCCACGGCTGCCTGGCATGCCCAGAGTGCTGGGAACACAAAGACCTTCTGGTGGGTTCTGCACCCCAGGCACAGCTCTGCCCAAGAGCATCGCCTGCTCCAGCACCCGGAGTTTCACATCATCACAGTCTTGCTTTCCCACATCTCACAGAAGCCATACCAACTGCACCACAAGGGTCCTTTAGCAGAAGCACAACTAGAAAGCAATTCTAAACCTCACAAAGCCACAGAAATTATATTTAAATAAACAGGGGAGACAACGGCTGTCATCTGGATTGATATACAGCACAGACAGGAGATGGTAATCAGCATGTACAGTAACGTGACTTACTAAGACCGCAGAATGTTAATGAGTTTTAAAGAGGCTCTGATGCCAAGGGCATACAGAAAGGACCAAAGTAATGCCAAGTACAGACTACCAAGGAGGTGGCAGCTCAGGTGGCCATGCACAAGTTAGAGAGAACAGTTAATGCCATGTTGGATGAAATGCTAGATTCTGAATGGGTTCAGTGGGGGCAAGTAGAGTTGTCTGAATCCAGAAGAGGGCCTCCTGCCTAACAGGATACTTCCATGGTTTGAGGTGCATCCTGGAGGTCAATTCCTTCTGGTGTTCCAGCACTTCCATCACCGTGGTTACTGGTGTGAGACCGGCTGCGGATGCTCTCCCCAGAGCCCACACTAGAGGAGGAGTGAGTACGGGAGCGCATCAGCCTGGTCATACTGGCTGCTGGCACTGCAAGAAAGAAGCATGGGACTTAGAGAAGGAGGAAGCTCCTAGAGCAAGTATCACATCACTCAGATATGTGTCACTGGGTAAGCACAAGAAGAGCTATACCCTCAGGAAGAAAACTCACTCTTCACTGCCAAAATTAAGTCTTTGCATGTCTAAAGCAAAATGTTTAAGGCCTAGTTTCAAAAGGTCCAAGGTGCACAAATGCCAGCAGTGTAACTGACCATTTGCAAGTGCAGTCACGGTGAGTGTCAGTGCAGACCAAGGCAGCCCTTGGAAAGATGACCTTTTGAAAGTCAGGCTCGTCACTCTAGAAAACCACAGCGCTGAAGTCATGCAACAATCAACAAAATACAAATGAAAGGTGAAAAACCGCAGCATACACGTTGTACAATGGATCAGCCTAGCTCGCAGCAGGACATGCTGAGACAGAGCAATGCACCCGAAGAATCATTCAACTCAGTACACAGACTTGGGCCGAGGCGGATGCACAGTTGAAGGTACCTGACTCAGTGCTTAGGTGGCTGAGCTGCACATAAGGGACTGGAAACAACACGAGACAAGGAAAGGGATGAATACAGGAAAGAGCCAATTAGTTGCGGTGTGTGACTAGCAGCAGCACTGCTCCTGGGATCCCCAGCTACTTTGCCTTCCACTCCCAGCTCACACGCTGCGCTGGAAAGCTCCCCGTATTTGTGAGAACAGCTGCTAATGAGCATTCTCAGGGAGATGCCAAGCTGACTCAGAAATCCATCAGGGCCAGAGCTCTTGAATACCTTTAGCTGGAAATTGCAATGTATCTGGTGACCCTACCTCCCCACAACTGTTCAGAGATGTCATTCTCCTATGGCGAGGAAACAGGTATACGCTGTAGCTCCAGATAGGGAACAGAAATTCATGTCCTTCCTTGAGTTGACAGCATCAGATTTCTGCTACCAGCCTTCCACCTGCAGTGCCAGCACAGGCAGGTCCAACTGTTTCAGCCAACGTGCAGAAGGCACAAGAATAGCTGCTGAGGAACTAGCTTGTGCACTTCTGCGAGCTGCTGATTTGCCTCTCTCTTGTTCTCCCCGAGAGAGGAGGCCTCACTGGCCAAGCTCAGCAGTGCCAACACAGCCTTGCCAATCAAAGTTGTGAAAACCATTACGTGACTAGGTACTAATTCTGGAAGTAGAAAATTACCCTCTGTCCTTCCCCAGTTCTGCGCATCCTATTTGCAAGAGATCTGACCCCCAAAGTGCTGCTCTAACACCAGGAACACAAGAGGCATGAACACTGAAATGCTCTCAGGCTGAGAGGCTGAGGGAGCCTTCTCACACGGCACCCTCCTCTGCAGGGCCGGGCTCTTCTGGGCAGCCTTGGAGAAAATGATTCTCCTACAATACTCATGTCAGCTACACATAGCTCTAAGGAAAAGGACAGCTTCTGAGCCCTGATGCCCATGAGTTGGCAAAGAACTGCTGGCCATGTGGAGACCTTTGAGAGTGCCACAGCTGCCATGGCGGCCATGCTGGCGGTCAACCAGTCACATGAGCCAACCCGTCCCATAATTCTAGCTTTTGAAGGTTCATCGTCCACAGAAGGGAACTCCTAGACCTGGCCCCTGGCAGGTGAGACACAGCTGTGCCAAGGTGCCTGCAATGGAGAGAGTTGCTTCAGTGCACTGGGAAGCCCTTCTCCTGAGGTCCCCCAGTCTCTGGAGCACCGAGGGCAGGGGAGCTGAACAGCCACCAGCCTGGCACACTCAGGACATGATGCCTTCCACCTCCAAGCACAAGGAGGAAGGCAGAGGGCAGAGCATGCACTGGATCAAAGCACAGCTCCCTCTGGGCTCCCCAGGTGACTCTCAGAAGTCACCCAGCTCTGTTCTGCCATTAGAGGGTTTCATTCTGAGATATCACTTACCCCCGGTAAGAGTCTGAAAAAAATAGGTATGTCTGAGGAGAAAGGAAAGAGCTCTCATGTACCCATCACAACCGTGAGGCTGTTCTGCAACTCCTTCCCATCCAGAGAAGGTAAGCATAGACACTTTCAGAAGATTTACTGTTCTTGGGAGCACGCTTTTCTGGACTGGCACAAAGTGATGGACTTACAAGGTTTTACCAACACCAGCAAACAAAAGGGGTCACCACTCCAGCTGCAGTGCAGATTAAACACAAGTCAGGGAACAACGTTGTTTTGTTGAGGCTTGTTAGCACACTAGTTGATTTTCCAGCGTGGATGGATCTCCTGGAGACCACACTAACTCATGGGTGGGGACACAGATGCCAATGGGCTCAGATGGACCAGAAAGGCTGAGTTCCCTTCACAACAACCCCGCTCCAAAACAGAAAATTTTGTTTGCCACTTACTATAGCCCATTCCCTGCACAAAGTACTTGAAGGCTTCAGTCAGCTTGCCAGGCTGTGGAAACAGAAAGTGCGGCGTTAGCATGAGCAGAGCAAGGGGCTCTACACAACTCATGCCACGTGGCAGTCAAGAGGCATTTCTCACCTGAACCACCTGGGGCAGGCCCCCGCAGTCAGCCATCTGCAACAAGAAACAAGAGGGGGGTTGAACCACCCTTCCCACCCCAGGAGGACAACCCCAGAACCATGCCAGCACTTCCCACCCTGCCGGGGCTGACGGCACCAGGCTGCACTGCTGCTGAGGCACGCTTCCACCACCTCGCCTCTGAAGGCGAAGCAAGGCCTGGCGATACATCTTCTGGGTGTCTGCTGCTGGAGAAGCCTGGGACCTTGGAGGCTTCATTACCAAGTGACGTCAGGCCATCCTCTAGAACCCTCTGCCATCCTGGCTCCTCCTGCCACTTTTCCCAAACCGGTCACTTTACGTTTCTATACAGAAGCTGTCCGGCATGCTGTGGAGCCATATGTGAGGATGGGATGGACTGGTATAAAGCTAGAAAAAGTGATGTTGTTGCTGGCAGAGAGCAGGGTGGAGGCAGGGCAGCTCTGCTAACTCTCAGCACGTCTTCCCTGCCAGCTGAAGATAACAGGGAAGCGGCTATAAAGCAGGGATTCAGGGACCCCCTGACAAACTCTTCTCTCCCAAGTCTGGCTCCACACAGGAGAGAACACAGCCCTGAATGACAGTCCACAAAGTTCTTAAAGCTAAATGTATGGAAGGCAAAAAAGCTAAGTGGAGCCTGCCTCAGCAAAAATAATGTCTTTGTGCAGGCTGGAACGATTCTGGAGTGGCACTCACCTTCAGAAGGGTAGTTTTGGTTGGGTCAAGACGTGAATTGCATTCAACCTAAAATAAAAGGAGGAAAGAGGGACATGATATCACACAGAAAACTTGGAAGAGTCAAATGTAAAATGCAGGGCAGCTGCACCAGAGACAGTGGCTGTCTTCAGCAGTGGAAGCTTCTCCGTGGCCAAGGACTGAGCAAGAAAGCAGAGAGCGTGTAGGAAGAGAACAGTGCACGACAGATGCAGAGAAGAAAGGCAGGTGTTCCCCTCCAAGGGGACCTCGTGGTGACAGAATGAGAGATGGGGCCATGACTCCACGGGAAATCACCCTCTGGTTTTGGGGATGTACCATGGAACCCTGGAGCACCTTCTGGGCTCTGACAGCAAGACTGGGAGGGAAGGAGACTTCTGTGCAGTGCAGCACGGAGGGAGATCACTCAATCCCCTGGCCAGACAAGAAGGCCACAGCCACCTCTTCTCTGTAAGGCTGTTGCAAAAAAGGGTATAGGTTGGGGCCCTATAGGAAAAGCAACCCCAAGCAGTGGAGATTATCATGAGCTGGGAACCTGGGCAAGCCAAGATCCAGAAGACCCTATCGTGTCCCCCCGCTGTGGCTAGGAAGCAATAATAATCCTCAGGAATATTATCCTAGCGAAGTCAAAACTTGTAGAATGTCTCAGACTTCCAGACCAAACTGATGAAAAGGCAACAGGCCATGACCTGCAGCAGGTCTCCATGCACAGCTCCTAGGTCCAAGATACTGCTTTAGGAGACTCCTACACTCTTCCACGGTTTCTTAAGACAACAACTTTTTTCACAACCCCCTGGTCTCCCCATAAACACTGGCTGACAGGGGGGGCAACGTCCACCACAACCACGCTGCACTGTGCCGCACTCCATTTATAACTGTGCTGGGAGGGAAGTGGGTTACAGGTGTCTGCAGAGAACAACAGGAAGGAGATGCTTCTAAGTGTTGCCTTCCCTATGATACAGTGCTTTTGCAGAGCTCTGTGTGACTCCCCACTACAGGAACTGGAGTCACGTTGCTTATTTTTAAACCCCAGATAGCCTCAGTACAACATCAAGAGAACAGTAAATGACTTGAACAAGCAGCAGCCTGGCAGAGCTTGGGGAAAGGTACAAGCTCCTGACAGGGGTCCTCTGCATCACTTGTTAAGCAAGATGCTTGGGCACAAGGACTCATATTCAGATCCTGCCACCCTCACCTTAGAGCTGCCCTGCAGGGCCATTAAGCCCCCTGAGCCTTGGCTCTCCCACTAGAAGCTGACAGGTCTCAATAGCTGGGGGACTAGGAAAGAGCCTGGGACAAAGAGCCACATTCTGTGACCAGTTCTGGGCAAGCTGAAAGCACTGCTGGGTGAGGCAGGTTTCCTAAGTGATGTGCAGGCTTAAAGTCATGAGAGGAAAAAGTTCACATATACATACCACTGCTTCCACGGCAGGCGAGTTGTCACCAACCACTAGCAAGGCAGGGCACCTGGTCAAAACCCAAACCAGAGAGATGTTACTCACTGTGCATCTAAGGCATTTCTGAGAAGGCTGAGCTCTGTGAACCAACAACCTCATGAAAGGTTAACAATGCTCAGCAAAATCCCTACCTGCCACCACATCGTGGCATTTTGTTGCACCAAAACACCCTCCGGGGCTTGCACACACACCGGCACTGTCCCCTCCATGCACACCAACTACCACTACTGTTGCACACACATTAAAAGATGTGCCTAGGCCTGGGAGAAACACCACCCCAGGTTGCAAATGGAAGCACACTCTCTGAAATGAACGTCCATTAGGAATTTAAGAATAACCACATCCAACAGAGTTTAATGCTTCTGAGACTGGCTACTGCTCAGCACTACATTTTGGTTTGGATTTTAGAAAGAAACACAAAAGCTGTTGCGGAATATATTGAAAAATGTCATGATATCAGAGCCTCTGTTGGCAAATCTGTGCCTTCATATCCATTTTTATATGTATTGTAATTCTAGAAGACAATTAACATTCAATGCGTAAAACATATATGGGAGGTCACCAACCAAGTGGCTGTGAATTTACACCATTCATTTACAGACCAAGGTAAGAAAGGGTGGCGAGAAGCCCCGCTTCTGTGTGTTGACTAGATGACAAAAATAAAACTAGAGAGGCTGTGAGCCACAGACCTCAGAGCCCGAG
This sequence comes from Gorsachius magnificus, assembly GCA_034008185.1. Classification (NCBI taxonomy): domain Eukaryota; kingdom Metazoa; phylum Chordata; class Aves; order Pelecaniformes; family Ardeidae; genus Gorsachius; species Gorsachius magnificus. The sequence goes on from CM067091.1 coordinate 10,203,888, forward strand.
GACCTATATGTAAGTCTACTGGCACAGAGATCCACACTTCCACAAGAAATATTTTAAGGGTCTGCAGATCCCTGTGAGTCACTTGAATGGACAGACAGTGCTCTGTGACTTACAGAGCATGACAGAGAGCAGCATGATTGGCTTTGCCTGGAGACCAAGCAGGGAAATCCACCTCTTCTAGGTTAGCCAAGATCTAGAGGGTTTGGTTGTGGATGCCTAAAACATTCCTGGAACTGGCAGGAGCAGAAGTCCATACGATTTCCAAGGAGCAAAGAGCACAACAGCCTGGGCAGCAGTCTCTAGCCCAGCCCAGGCATCCTGCCTCAGCCCTGCAACTTGCAGTCTCCACATGCTCTACATGTTGTAGATAATTTGCCCCTTTTGCTTTCTTGCCCAGAATCTGAAAAATTACTTACACTTGCCCTGTGCTGATTATCACTAGTTCTCCAGTGTCGCCCCTTCTCAGCTGCACCCTGCACAGACTGTCCCCTCCCAGACGACAGAGTCACTGCCAAGGTGGGAAATCACTGCTGAGTTCTCTGCGTTTAGAACTCACTGCCATCTCTAGAAGAATTGCAGAGGTAATTTTTTTTGGCAAGGTGGGGGAAGGCAGTCAGTGGCAACAAACAAAAATCTGCCTCCCTAATTTTTCATGCAAAACAACCGCACCCAGCAAGCACAGCAGCTGCTCGGTTGATACACTTATTCCTCTGACCCTGCCTTCTGGAGAATCCCAGTGTGTTCTCAATGAAAGGGCTTCCAGCACCTCCCTGCCCCGCTCTAGCTGAACAGCACTGCACCAAAGCCTGGGACACTCTGAACAGCCTGCCCAGGGGGGGGCTGAGAAGCAGCAACAGCTTTTCTGCTGAAGGGACTGCACAGGAAGCAGCTGACACAGGCTGATACAGAGCAACTTACTTGAGTGTTTTTGCAGTATTTTCATTGATGCCAAGAACTGGTCTCTCAATTTCCAGGTCCCTACGACTGAAAGACAAAACAGAACAATTCTCCATCAAATCAGCAGAGGAAACTGGTTATTGTGGGAGCATACAAAATCCAACCGGGAGTGCTGGCTCCAGCACCCAGACAACAGGGTATCGCTCCCTGTGTCATGCCATGACCAGGAGCCCCAGCAGTAACTGCCGCAGAACAGGATCCACACTCTCACAGCAAGCTTGCTGTGTACCTAAAGGGATGATCTACTGAGGTGTGAAAGGGTCACCCAGGCATGAGGCTGAGCTTGGCTCAGGATAATGGCTGAAGACTAGGCTTAGGACAAAGGTTCACATGACACAATATCCAATGGAATAATACATACAGCAACAAATCTACTGAGCATGGAAACTGTGGGAGCAACCTAGCAGGCAAAAAGATATCCTGTACCTGTTGTATGAGGTGAGAAATAGCTGGAGGTTATCTTGGTTAATATCCTGTGCGATATGAAGCCTGTACGTTTGGATCAAATCTAGATTTGCCTGCAGTTCCTCCTGTACAAAAGCAGAAGAATTGAAAGACAGGGAACATAATCTTTTTCACAAGTGAAGAAGTTATACTCATAAAAATACTGAAGCATTAAACTGCCTCCCTACACATCGTTCCTCTGTGAACAACACCACAGAGGGCAGCGACTCGAAACTGCATCAGTACCTAGGCTACATTAAGTGTTCCTGTGACGTGACTGTTAAGTGCCATACTTTGCTAATGTGACTACACTTTTACAAATGGCAGTGGATGTGCTGCTGCAGGAGTACAACGGTATCCTGAGATGGTATAAGTTAGCTCCTGAGCCTCAGTAATGCTTATACAGATACAAATCACTCTGATTTAGAAAGGTCTTCTGCTTATGCTTAATGCTAAAGAAGCAAAGCTTTACAGGCAAGCCCCAAGGCTGGGACCAAAGGAAAATTTAATCCCAACACAAAGTTCTGTGAAGAAACTGCATTCCAGTGACAGCTAGAGAGAGACAGAGAAAAGGGAATGCAGAGAAGCTCTACATATAATGAAGGGGCTTGAAAGCAGGGTGAGAACACACATCCTCTAAGCAGGAGGAAGCTACGCGACTCCTTCCCATGCTGACTTGTGTCGTTGCAGAAGGGCTTTAGGTCAGGAACTGATCCACTGGATGTCATATATAGCATGCGTGAGGTACAGACCCTTTCAGTTGCCCAGCAAGCTTGCTGATTGAAAGCCAGCAAATCCCAAGCAGAAGGCATTGCTGTATCCCAAGTTTTCAGAAGGGGCTGGTTTGCCTCTGCTGGAACTGAAGTGGAAGATGAAGAGCAGAATGCAGCAGTTCAACATCTGGAGACATACAATATCTCCCTGTCAACTCCCAGCTGATCTGTGCTCTACCCACAGCCAAAATGCTTCCCTGCTGGCTACAGAGAACTAGCTATCACTTGTTTCTGCAGACAATTGCCTGGGCACAACAAAGACAGGAGTTCTAGCACCAGTGGCTGGGACATTACTTTCTTAACACGTCTGGAGGCAGTCAGGACAAGTGTGAGGATGTGCAGGCTCACCACAGTGTGCAAAGCCCTGATGTGAGCTTGCCACTCTGAGAAGATAGCACTATCTGTGGTGGACCACAGCTCTTTCAGAGCAGTTACATGCAGAAGTTATAGCTCCATGTACAGTTGCATGGGCAACGTTAACACCTGCTGGGTACTTACATGGCCAAAATGATGCGCCAAGACAATATCCACGATGTTGGTTGTCCAGCCTGAAAACTGAAGAGTGACCATGAATGAGGAGGAGGGAAAGTAACCAGAAAATGCAGTTTCGTTACAAATTTCAAAGCATCTCCTCAGAATGAACGAAATAACAAAGAAACTATTCAAGCGATATGAGGAACAAATGCCTGATGCTTGGGATGGGCGTGCAAGGCTCCAAAGAAGCCTGTGCATACACAACACACAGCCCTCCAGAAACCTGGAACCCTGAATGGTGGCAAGTGGCCAGAATAACAGAATAATTAAAAGATCTGTTTAACCTCAGCCGAATGAAGCCTGCAAGCATGAGTATTAAATCAGACGACAGGTGAGTGCTCAACAGCCACTCATCTCCAAGCAGTTTATCAGGATCTCTCATTCACATATGATCACCCCCACCCTTGCTTCTACGGTGGAGGCCGTACTACACCCAGACTGAGAAAGCAGCAGAGACAGAGATGAGATTGAACAATTTTTGCCGTAAACCGACAAATTCCTGTGCTCTGTACTTTTTCTTCTTACTCTATGCACTGTCCATTAAGTGCTGTGGTGAGCAGACATGCAGGGGAGGGAGGATCTCACCTTGGATGCTGCCCAGTCAATCCAGCCCTTTGCACATGGATCAATGTTAATAAGAACAAGTCCCTCCACCAGGTCGGGGTGGCTGAGCTGTGGGGAGAGAGCACAGGCACACTCAGAAGGATGATTCAGCCCACACACTGGTCAATGGCAGACACAGCAGCTGGAAAGCTTCTTGCAAAAGACAGAGTAAAATGAGGACTTAAGTGAGGAGCTCCTTCTGTGCCGGGCAGCCTTTTCAGAGTCTGGCCCGAAGCTGGCTCCCAGAGAGACCTAACTCGATTGAGTTGTTGGCACTGAGGGACTGACTGCTTGCACAGCAGCCTGAGCAGGCCTCAGCAGCATCTTCTGGTGACCCACGCATCTGGTGCAGCCACAGGTCCTGCTCAGGCTCCCATCTAATATGGGGCTGTGAGCAGGGACTCTCTCTGCTCCAACCTGACACCTCCAGGAAGGACCTGGACAAACTCCTGTGTCTCCCTTATGCTCCTCAAGGGAGAGGCAGTCTCCCAATGGAGATGTGGCAAAATGGCAGGATTTGGCAAATGGCACAGGAGTTGGCACCCGCAGCCTGAGCAGAGGCCTGGGAAGCTCCAGCTGCAGGGGCACCCAGCTCACCAGAGGGGACCCCCTCTGCCCCCAGCCACCCCCTCCCCTGCTCCAGCCTGGCATCCCCAGCACCCTGCAGTTCACCTTGGGAGGTGGGGGGGGAGGGGGAAGCACGGGTACAAAATACTTTGGGAACTGCTTGCAAACACAGATCCAGCAATCTAACACAGCCAGAGAACTTTGAGCCCTAAGCTCACTCCACAGCTGAAATTTCATGGCAGCTTTTCTGCTCCACTGTATGGATTAGCACTGGTTAAGCAGAAGGAAACAACTCTGTCCTCAGCATGAAACTATCCACAATCCAGGTAGCACGGCAAGGGCTTTCTGGCACTTCAGAGCTGAGGCCAAAAGCTTATTTTCAAGACTGAAAACTATGCAAGATACAAAAAGCAAGGAACAGAGCAAACACCAGTGCATCACACTGTCCCAGGCTCAGCCCTGACTGGAGGAAATAGGAAGCAAAGGACATTTTGTGGGAGGGGCAGTTGTATGGTGAAGTGGCTTTAAGAAGCAGTAAGCGGCCTAAATCATCCACAACTCTCTGCACTCAATGACTTGAAGCAAACTTTACTGACAATGTCAGATGTCTGTATTATTTTTTTAACACTATCTCTGAAAGACTCAGGCAAATTCCTGGGCTGCTGAACTATGTCCACTGATTTCACATGCTTATAACCACTCCACTAGAGAGAAAAGTAGAAGTAAGTACCAAGATAAAGCTAGCACTCTCTTGTCAAAGGATGGAGTGCAAAATCTGCTTCTTTCCAGTGAAAAAGCACATTCTTCATCAGAGCTGGTTCACAGCATATCACCAAATTGTTTGGTGTCACAAACACTGGAAACAGCATAAAGTAATGCAGCCAGTCTTTGTGAAGACACGAGGCTGGATATTCCTAGCACCCAGGATGGGCTCTGCTGACTCAAAGACACCACATTACAATCTTTCCACACCCGGCATAGCTTCAGAGTAGCCTTGGCTGCTCCAATTTAACCATCTGGATGCAAAGTAGCTCTCGCATGGCTCCCTGCAGGCCTACTGTAATTAATGCTACTTTGCTGGTGTCACACAAACGGTCTGTCTGATCAGTGGAGGACCACAGCTCACGTAAGTCACAAGGAAATGAAGAGGTACTTACTGCACACCTGCTGAGGACATAAGCGCCAGCTCCCAGTCCAATCCCAATGAAGCTTCTCAGGCTGAAACACAGGCATTTCACAATCAGTGAGGCTAACTTGAGCTCACAGCTGAAGCACCCTAGAGGCAAAGCCTTTTCCCTCTCTGCATCCAGATGTTCACTTATGGTTCATTTTCAAAACGATGCAGCAATGATGCAGCAGCCATAAATTGTCTCATGCGGCAGACAATGCTCCCAGCATAAGAACCAGACAGGGCTACACAGGTTAGGAGGTACTCAGGCCTCTTGGGACAGCTCAGTGTTGTGAGCAGAGATAGAGATAGGAGGTGCTGGAATGGCTGTACCCAGCTGGCCCACCCTGTTTGCTTTCACAGACTTACTTCAGGTGTGTCAGAACAGCAGGCAGCATTTCAGCCAGTTCATCCATACTGGGATACTGGTACCTGAAAATGAAGAGAGACTGAAATCAAAGCACCTCCAAATACAGCTTGACAGAGGTTACTTCCCAGTTCTAGCCAAGGTAGGAGAGACAAGGAATATCTGACAGGCATATGCATAGGTGATTATTTTGCAACGATACTGTATATTCCACCCAACTTCATGGACCCCGTCCCTCAGAGCAAGACTAACACAGAGGTGTGGTTTTTTGGGCAGTCAGACATCTGCGGGAGGATGGACAGATGGAGCAAGGAATGCCAGCTACACTGCAGTGTACTGGGCTCATGCTCAAGTCAGAAAGCTGGTACCAGTACTCACTGCTAGTGAGGGCTTTACCCGTGCCTTAGTAATAGGAGAGTTCCCTGAATGCCCCTTGGGAAGCATCCTCATCTTCCTGCTTCCTCTGCTCCTGAAAGCTGCCTCCTGCTACACTCAGCCTGGCAGTCCCAGTTGGCTTAAACTGGGTGCTACCTCAGTCCAGACTGCAGTCCAGACCATGTCTGGAACAACAAGGATCTCTGCAGAGTTCTTACCCAGATGGGAATGGGGGGGCTCCTTCCTGCTGGCCTGGTGCATCCACGTGGCACACGGCAAAATGCTGAGTGATCTCTTGCATGTCTTCGAAGTTGAAGAATGCATTAAAACAGGATTTGTCTGCAACAACAAAAAAAGAGAAATGAGACATTTCCTGAAGTTTTGTTGCAATCTACCCTCCAAACACCACAGTACACACCTGTACGAGCCCACCCCTCCTGCTGAGTCTGTGGGGCAGCTGATGCTGCGCGATGCATGCTGCTGTGCCCCACTGACTGCAACGCTGCAGCAAGTCCTAGCGAAGTAACTGCCACCACTGGAGGGCAGGCACACAAATGGCACCCCAGCATGCACGCCCAGGAAAACAGGGCCTTGCAGCACTTGGGTACCCACAATACACACTGAGGAGCACCTTCGTGAACGTAACAGTACAAGTTGGGTGGGAAGACATGTGGAAAGAGCAACTAAGCCTGCTAAAAGCATTATACTATTCTGCAGCCTCACGGAGGGCACTTGCTCACCTGCCCAGCATCCAGGGAACAGATGCCTTGGGGCAGCTCTATCACACAGTGCAACAAGTCAGCTAGAGCACTATGGTGTGGTGGGTGGATCTATTTCCACCTCGGCCCTACCTTTCAAAGGCTGTTGGAAGGGACAGGGGTGTGCCACAGGCTCTCTCTCCTGCAGACCTTTATCTTTTTACCCTGGAATGACCTGCTCCATCTCAGCTCCAGGCCAGTCCCAGTGGTCCCCATACTCAAAAGCAAATACCACAAATAACCAGTCTTTCAGGGTCCCGGGAATGCAAGGGCTTACGGTTGAGGCCAATGTCATGGTATGTGAGGATGACAGGTCTGTTCCCTTTGGGTGTGCCCCGCATGGTGACATGGACCACTCCGAAAGCTGTCTCAATGTCATGTTCCTGCAGAGAGAGAAGAAGGAGCCTCAGTGTTATGTGCGCTGCTTACAGGGAACCCGAACTGAGGGCCAGCAGCAAGGGCCTCATCCACACTTGAACACTGCTCTCCTATCTACAGCTGGTAGCTCGGTACAGCTCTTGCAATCTGCAACCCCTATCAAATCTCTTTCCAACCACTGCCCAAAGCAGGCTGGTTTTGTACAGATGTGTGAAGGGTTTGGGGGATGTGTCTTCCTGTGACCAAGATCTCATTTTGATGGCCTTTAGTGACGTCACTGCATGGTAGCAGAAGCTGGGTGTCATGTGTCCATCTGTCTCTAGGGGTTCATTGCATCATGAATGCAGCTCCAAGCCCTCGCTCCCCAGCTGGCATCCCTCTCCCTTCAACCCACCACCCACAAGTCTCTTTTCAGTGCACCTCACCCACACCCTAGGAACATCCTGTCTGGGGATACAGCAATATCTGAGAGGCTGGCAGCAGCCCCAGCCCATGGACCAGGTACTGGAATGTTCTGGAAACAGCAACAACACAGAGCAGGCAGATGGCTGGGACAGCAGAGACCCAAGCTCCGCAAATCCCGTCACTGGCTGCCTGGGAGGTTGTACCTATCTACAGAGGAGCGTGTGGTAGCTTTTCCCTTCAACAGCATTAAACATGAAAGATACAGATCCACATGTAGCTGCTCTTCTGGGCTGCCTGTCTACCGCAGACCCACCTCGGCCATTTGGCCAAGAGCCCGCCAGATCTTGACCACACTGATGTTCACTGCAGCTTGGCCCACAAGCCCTGACCTGTCACCCCAGGGAAGGTCAAGCACTGCGCCTTAACCGAACACTTCTTTTCGCTGCTACCAGGTTTGGTAATGTGACAGTTAAACACCTTTAGGCTCCTCCAGCAACTGGCACAGATACAGGAGGTTATGCTGGCTTCCAGCTGGGTGTCAGTGGAGCAGTTTCATGATTATTTGCCAGCAAACCTATGTGCCTTTTACCACGCAAAAGTATTGAGGGTTTTTTGCACTGCACCTTGTATAAGAGAGCAAGAGGACCACGAGGCCTCTGGGTACCTCTCCAATACTTGTGCAGTGCAGAAAGAGAAGCCACAACCTCATGATGACAAACACAGAAGTGCCCATGAAGTTGTCTGTGTTTAACTAAAATAGCTGCAAACACACTTAGACAAATGCTGACCTGGGATAATTACGGACTTTGGAAAAGCTGCAGAGATGGCAGTATGGCTGGGTACACAACGTCACTGTAAGTCCTGTCTCTCATCTACAGAAATCAAAGGAGAGACATGCTCTGACTGAACAGGCACTGTAAAGAGCACCAATTATTTTCTTGATATTAAAAATCCCCCTGCTTAGGGAATAGCCTCATAGTTCAGCCTGAAGACAGGACATTACAACCTCAAAAATATTTTTTACTAGTTTACCAAAGTATGTGGGGTTTTTTGGTTTGTTTTTTTTTTTTTTTAATAAACAGTAACTTCCAATAACCTGAAAGGGATGACACCAAATACAGGACAGGTGAGAGTACCTGGCTTGCAACACATCAGAAACTCATCTCTCCGCTCCTTTCTGGGCTTTCCAAGGGCTGGCTGCTGGCCAGGCTGATTTAGTTCTTTCAGTGAAAGATGCTCCTCCCCCCAAGCTGTCCTTCTTTTGAGGGCCCTCAAAGCCTCTCCCCTCTCCAAGAAGTGTGGCAACAGCAGCAAGCTGCCACAGCCAAATCACCCAAGGTAGCCTGAAGCCTTCTCCAGCTTGGCTTTGAAGGATAAAAGACACCTCTGACTGCCCTTGGCCTCAGAAAGGGGTTGGGTTTTCCTTGCACGCAGCTGTGGCACTGTGCACCCAGAGAGCCCACAAAGAGCAGTACCTGCCTGCGCGAGATGCAGGCAGGAGAGCAAGGCAGGTGAGGTTATCCAGCCCGATGCCCACTTGGTGCCCTGTTCCTCAGGAGGGGCTGCGGGCCAAGGCACTCTGCACAGGTAGGGAAGGACTAGTCCGTGTGTGCAAAGCGCATCTGGGTCCACGCAGCAGGACTGCTCACCCTTACAGTAAGGGTGCACGAGGAAGCCCAGGGCACAGCCTCCGTCACCTGAGCCTCTGGGAAACCTCCAGGCTCTGCCCCTTGCCCATCTCCTCTGCTCACTGGGCTGCTCTGCTAAGCTGGGCAAAGTCCTGCTTTGCACTCCAGCGGGTTACGTTGTACAGCCATAGCAGTGGCCCTCGTGTTAGTGTTCTCCAAGTTCACAGGTGTTAATGAGTCCTTTAACAAAACTTTTGGACAAGGCTGAGGGTGGCGACTGGCAGTGCACACAGCTGAAATGGCGAAGCGTGGCAAACTCATGGAAGAGTCCAGCAAATGGCAAAGCAACCAGAGCTTGCAGTCCCTGGCTGCACCTCCCTATGCATCTGGCTAACCTTGTGGCTGATTGCCATTAAAGGCAGGTCTCTCTGCCAGCTGTGGCAGGTGACGGTCTCTTCCATAAGCAGCTTTAACTCACTGACTTGGCAGGAAACTATCCAGCTGCCTTTTATTTTTTTTTAAATCTTCCTTTGTTAGATTTCTGCCAGGTCAGTGAGTTAAGCAGCTCACAGACAGGTCTGGCAAATACTGGTTCTGGCTCAGAGTCTGAAGGGAGTGCATGGAACAGTAGAAGAAATAACCCTGCCCTGAGCACGAGGCTGGTTAAAGTGAATCACGTCTCACGAAACTGCACCTCCAGGGAACTAGGGAGGGTTTTATAAGCAGCAGCACAAGGTTGACTATCAAACAGAAGCACAAAACCCAAACTGAACCAACAGTGAGAAAAGCAATACAGGGTCTTTTCTGGAATTACGTTAGAGCTTACTGCTAGGGTCACACGTGCTTCCACTAGGTAGAATTCTGGACAAGGTAGTGGGAACAGAAACACCCACCTCTCTTTGGAGCTCTTGCTCAAGCCCCTCAATGTGCTCCATACTGCAGAACCCTGCATTTTCGTTTTCTGAAGTTGGGCTGGGGTCTTAGTTCTCTAGCAGAGAAGGAAAAGAGTTTCCTTGACCTAAAAATCAATTCTCACTCTCCCATGTACTTTGACTTTGCCGACTGTGTAAACTGTGATTTGGGGAAACGAGATAGTTTGTTGAGAAGGGGTTTTTCATGTCACCATTGGGCACCAGCCCAATCTGAAGGGTGCTCACCTTGCTGCTCCTTCAATCGCATCAGTGATTCAAACACAGGGAACGTCAACTGAAGATGGAAGCAACTTGAGAAATTCCATCTTTAACAAATCTCAGTGAGCATCACTTAAAAAAATTTAAGATGCTCAATCTGCAGAATTCTTACTCTGCCCTGTACATCAGACTGGGAGTGCTTAAGGTTATTGCTTTTTTCTCTTGTAGTTGCCAGGCAGGGTGGAAATCCTCCTCCTGGGAAGCAGCTTCCCTCCTCTGCTTCCACTGGTAAAAGCCTTTTACCTTTTTCCAAGCTCTACAAAGCAAGTAGCAGACACTACATTCAAGATAAGGGTTGCTACATTCACTTTTATAGCTACCCGTTGCAACATTGTGTGATCTCCTTTTCAAGATTACCTGGCGAGATAAGACAGAGTTTTACCCCTAGCTTCCCTGCACGTACTTCTATGGTGATTCTTCCAGGGAACTCTATTTTCTCTGAAACTTTGCCCTGTAGCTTTAGGGCTTTTATCTTGACCTACAATTGCAAAAGACAAAAACATTTTCAGATGTCGCACAATTACAGCACCTCGACTTCCCTGTCACCCGCTTGTCTCCAGAACACCTCTCCCACATCGCAAAGCCAAAGGACAGCCTGAGGCAGATGCTCAATGCAGAGCTTAGGTATCACGCTCAGGAGGGCAACAACAGTCTCTACACTTACGACTGCTACCTTGAACTGGTCAAAACACAGTTATTATTTCATTACATCATCACTGGCTTATTACTCTTCCAAACAAGGAGCAGAATAACCCAGTTACAACTGGTGCCAGAGTACTTAGTGAGAGAAGAGCAGCTTCACAGGCGGCACCCTCTGCCCTTGCCCAACATGCTTTCTTCACAACCTTCTTATAGATATGCCTGTCCTGCCAGCCACCCACAAGATGTCCTGCCTGCATCACGCCGCCTCCATAACCGCTGCCTGCCTGCAATTCTGCATGTGCTCTCCTCGTATTTGCCCACTGCTCATGTAGAAAAGCGGTGTTGGAAAGTATCAGGCACTTGTCACCTCTACTTCTCAGACACTGGTATGCTTGGTTTCAGGCCAGCTTCGACACATTGCAGCAGTGTAGCTGGAACAGAGGTTCAAGGACTGTTGCCTTCCAGCTGCCTAACTCCAGCTATGGTCTGAACACTGGTCTCGTCCATATTGCAGGGAAGCAGCAACAGAAGGCAGGTGGAAAAGATGTGGCCATGAGACAGCCAGATTTTAACAAATGTGCAGTCTTCAGAATCAGGGAGAGGAAGATGATGATCTGCAGTTGTGTTTTGAAAAGCTTGATAAAATTTAATTTTCACTTAGGGACTGGAAACTTTATCAGAGGTTTCACGGACGAGATTTTATCTTCTGCCCTTATTCGTACAGTAAATAAAAAACAAACAGCAGCTGCAGACAATCGGCTGTAAATGGGAACTCAGCAGCAGAGGCAGCCTTGCTCTCAGCAGCCCGCTCTCGCCAGCTGTAGGCGCGCAGTTTGTGATGCACATGCGCCAACAGCAGCCTGCTGCTGGGGAGACAGCAGAGACACAAGTCCTGTGCAGGCGGCTACTATTGATCAACTCAAATAAGCTGGGAACCATCGCTTCAAAACCCAGCAGCTCCCTCGGGGCATGGATGCGAAGAGCAATGATGAAGGGGGATCAGGAGGCATGGAGACAAGCTGTAGCTGCTCAGACCAAGGGTCCAGCCAGCCTCCTAGTCTGACTTTAAGAATGTGTGCTTCCGGAAAAATAAAATAGAGCAAGCATGGAGTGGTACTTCTCAAAGACTGGCATCTTGTAGCAGTTTCCCTAAATTTCTCCAACAATCTGTAGGTCAAAAAAGACTTCACAAACTGAAGGTGTGGTCTTCACTTTGACTTTCTCACCTGAGAATGGGCAGTCGCCCCCTGCTACCCATGCCTTTGGCCCCTGCCTCACCCTGTGATCAGAAAGGCCAAAGCTTAACAACCTCTGGGATGAAGAACCACTTCGGGTCTCCACCTTGTACCTATTGGTTTTGCACGAGACCCCCCAGTCCTTGGTTTGGAAGATGGAGAACAACTGGTCCCATTTCCATAACCCACAGCGGTGATGACCAAACAGCTCATTGCGATTCCCCTTCATGTGCCCCTTTCTGGGCTGATGTGCTCTGGCCTGTCTGGCCAGTCCTGGTACAGCCGCTTTTTTCTGACCATGCCGCTGTTCTCTGCTCTGTCCTTTCCGAGACAAAGGCACTGGCAATACGTCAAACACACGTGGGCGTGCAGTAGATTTGCACGGCAGCACAACGAGGTTGCTTTGTTCTCTGGTCCTGACAAACAAGAATTGATTTGCTTTGTTGAAAGCCACTAGCCCTGAGCTGACATTTTCACTTGTCTCTTGCAGTGTTAAGGTCTTATGCCTCTGCTTTATCATCAGCTCTGAGCCCACCCTTTTACATTTCACTGTAGTATGGTTTTACCCAAAGGCAGATAAAGTTTGCCACTGCACCTTCCATCACTTTTTCCAGATCATTTAAGAGTAGATTTGAGCAGCACAGATCCCAGCACAGGTCTCTAAGGTACTCTTTCAGTGATCTCAAACAACTGTGAAAATAATTGCTTGGGTTTTTTTTCTTTTTTAGTCAATATTTCGCCCATGAAAGGGCCTCTCCTCTGACCATAGGGCCACCTAAGTCCCTTAGGACATGTGTCTTAGGACCCCTTTCAGTAAGGGGTCTTGTCTTTTGGAAATCCAAGTAGGCTGCATCAACTGAGTTGCCATTACTTATGTGGTTACTGACCCTTCTTTGAAGAATCCCAACAGCTCTGCTGAGCAGGGCTTCTGCCCTTTACAAAACCCATGCTGACCCTTTCCCGATATTTACCTGTCACCAATATTAACCTCTCACTTCACAACCATTTAATCCTTAAGCTCATCTAAAGCTCCTGGGTTGATACACCCAGCCCTGGCAACTTGCTATAAAAACATGTATTTTAGCTTTTTTACAGCCTCTGCATTAGGCACTGTGATTTAAGGCAGGGTCTCTGCTGACTTGCCACAAAGAGCATTCCAGCATGGTAACCTATGTGAGCTGCTCCGTAGCAAGCCTGCGTGCAGAAAAAAAATCAAATTTCATTTTTCTGCTATGGCTAGATCTTACCCGAATCCTTTCAGAGCCCGAGCAGCCTCAGCACCCTCCAAACTCTCTCACGTGGCTCCATTTCTGATAGGTTTCAAACAAGATTAATATTTTTTTTCCCCCTTTGCAAGTCATCTCTCAAAATCCCCTTTTGCCTGCTTTGTTCTGTTCATGTATTTAATCTGCTGGAGTTTATAACCTTTTCCATTTTCTCCACCTTTCTGAAAAATACTTTTTCTTTTTCAATAGCCTCCATGCCCTTCTGTCCAGTCTTGCTGGCTTCCCTGCACCATTTCTCATGTCTGCTGTAATAGATGGTAGGCATTTGCTAGCAGCTCTGTTTCTGTGCAGTTCTTGTTTTGAACTGGGAGTGCAAAACCAGCGAAGTTTTCTATGGTTTGCTGTTTTCTTTTTCCCAAGAACGCTGACCTGGAGCACATTACAGTTCCCATCACAGAGCAGCTCTTTGAACACACTGTTCTGAACACGTTTCTCTGCCCTTCTCAGAATCACGTCCGTGATGGCTTCCCCCCCGTGGGGCTCCCTGACTTGTTGCTCCATAGGAGCTGGTGGCTAAAATGGAGCACTGGTGTAATGCCCCACAGCCAGAGCCGTCTAAGTGACACAGGGCAGCGGAAGCTTCCCACCCTTGCCCTGTCTCCTAGCCTTGTAGCTTCTCCAATCACTATCCTGAGCACTCACACAATTACAGACAAAACATAAATATCTTACTTAGGCCTGGGATTTCAGTCTAAAGGGAATCAAAGTTGTTCCCTGACATCAGCTAGAGCCAAATCAGATCAACAAGCTTCCTTTAACACCCACCTGCACCCTCTACTACCACCTGCACTACCCTCTCCTCCCTGTATGCTGTCTCCAGGTATTAGTGTTCCACTGTTGGTGTCCACCAAGAGGGACCTTGGCTCTCTCCTGTGACCTCAGGCAAGAACACAATAACCCCTGGCAGAAACAAAACAGAGCTGAGATTTTGCGTGCAACTTCTTGTTACAGACTGGCTGACATGATGATGAAGCGCTATCGAAAAGAGCGCTTCCCTCATCCCTCTGCAAGCGGACGGTCTCATGGAAACCTGCAAGTGGGAGCACAGGGCTGGGTTCGCTGTCCCACTGCATCAGGAAACCAAAGCAACTGACCCTGCAGCCACAGGATCTCTCCTTCAGGTGAAAGGTAAGCACTGCAGGTGCGCACATGGCAGCGGAGGCACTGACTTGCCCTAGCTATACTGTTAAGATATACTCTCGGGTGGGCGTTTATTTCTGAGTGAGGGAATGAAGCATCCAACAGCAGCTCCAGAGGAGCTAATGCCTCGAGCTGCAGAGGTCCCAGGCAGCAAAGAGAGGCACTGGGTGCCAAACTGCAGCACTACGAACTCCAGCCACACTCCCCCAGCCCCAGGTCAGACTGTGATCTGGAGCTTAAGTTTTAGAAGTTATTAAAGTCTGAAGTAAACCATTTGTTTCACAGGGGGAATGATTAACGATGAGAATTCATATTACTAGTGCTTTTCAAGACTAATTTATTAAGCTGCTCAAAGTTCAAAATTAATTCCCTGGAAAACCCGAGAATTGGTTTAATTTGGAGACTGACAATAAAGAACACAACTGTGAAGTCCCTTCAATTTTTTTTTTTTTTTTTTTAATTCAAACCTGGCAGAACACTGAGCAGCACAGTGTCTGTTGCTCACATTCAGCTTGAGCTCGTCAAATATCCATACTAGCAGAGGGCTAGCATCATCCCAAAAACCCGTTCAGCTTAAGGACACTCAGGTCTCGGTTCACCTAAGGGAAAGAAAACCGCCACTGCTGCTTTGCTGTGAGGTGGAGGAGATGCGGATTGCTCAGGTCAGGCTTCCCCTTTTCAGCGACACTGTAGCTACAGGTATTATTGACTTGATGTCATCTTTGCCAGTCTTGGCAAAGGTGGAAAACAATTGCAGAGTGCTCCTCAGGCAACCCATCACAGCTATTAAGCATGGAGAGACCAACGCACAGAGACCCTTTTCTTACTCTTTGCAACAGCTGCTCTCAAATTTCTACACATTACTAAAACAAAAACACTGTGCCTATAAGCTAAGAAAAAAAATATTATAAGGCTGTAAAACGTCACCATCTGGTAACTCTTACCATTACAGTACCACCGACCTTAATGTAGTTGGTAGGTAAGAGCTTAGCATGTCCTCTCTGTGCAAAATTATATTGGAAATAGTAGAGCTGAAGGAGACGGCTGCGTGGGAAGCAAGTCTAAATCAGATTTAAAGCAACATCTTGAACTAAATTATTCATTTCCATACAGAGCAGAAATTTATTAATAGAAAACACAATATGATCTATGCAAGCAGGCAATGGTTTCTAGTACTTTGTGTAATTGGATTAAGCCTTAAATTAGAGAAGTGCTGGGTGAGAATCAAGAGCAGCAGAAGAACGAGGCGCGTCGTCTGGTTACACAAACACAAAAGCATCAGGAGACAAAGGTGCTGTTGGGCTATCCCCAACTTACTGTGGCAGATACAAACAAGCGTTTGTGCATCCCTGTTCCAAAGGCACCTGGTGCTGAGGGACAGACCTGGTACATACCTGTAACCTTTTCTAGTGTTCTGTGTCAGCCAGAAAGGGCAGGCCGCCTCCAAGACACGGATTCTGATAGAGAGCAGGTACTCGCTCTGCAGCCAAACAAGCCGAAGGGACCTACAACAGGAGTACAGCTGACAGGCTGGGTTTGTGCTCCCAAGTCAGCGATCACAAAGTCCGACAATCACCCAATATTGAGATGGATGAGCAATTACTGACAACACCTACCTGTCAGAGATGGATCAAGTTGCACTTCTCCCTCTCCTGCCTTGCCTGCATGTTACAAGAAGCAGTTAAAGCCGCAACTTTCTTGTGCTCCAGTCAAGTATCCAATGTCATGAGCAAGGCACCCAGCACAGACTTAGGAGTACGTGGGGTTTCTCACTCCTGCTCTGAGGGTAAATCCCCCCTTCCCCAGCTAATGCAGGAAATTGGACCTGCCCAGACCTGTAACAGTTCCGGGTGAACTAAATCCCTTGCTGATCAGCTCTCATCTGCGCAGGTCTGGCAGTGTTTTTTCCAGCACTCTGCACCATTTTGAGTCAGTAGAGGATCAGGATGCAGCCTTCCCCACTGGCTGCAAACCCAAGAGGTTGATGCCTCCTGTGCGCTTTCATCCTGGAGCGTGGGCTCGAGGTGCTGCAACCTGCAAAGATGCAGCCTTTCATAAACCTGAGTCCTACACAAGGAAGATCCGAATGTGCTAATGCACAAGCAAGTCTAAATGCATTTTGTGTGACTGCTAGACCCAGATCATCTTAACTTAATCATCTAAAGGCAACCTGGAAGATAGGCCAGGGGCCCTGTTTCCAGCCCAGGGCAGTCCGCCTGCCGAATGACCTTTCAGTATCTTGCTGAAGATGGTGAACATCTTAAAATCTCCTGAAGAAGAGAAAGCAGGGCCACACTCTCCAAACCTCCAATGTCCCTGGGAGCTCAGGCTGAGTCTAACTGCACTGAGTTATAACTAGTATTACAATTACTCATTAGCTGCTCTGAAATACCATTAATGGGTGTTGCATAATGGATGGAAACAGGTCGGTCACTGTTAGTGGAAAGGCACCATTCATTTTTCCGAAGGCAGGATGGAGGCAAATACCTTTCTCAACCTAAAGCACATACATTCGCTTTGCTCTAAGAACTCACTGGCAAGAACAAAAAAGCACAGAAACTTCAAATACCACATCTGCATAATCAGCCTCTTTAGCACACTGTTGTCACCAGCATACAGACAGCAAAAGTAACGTTTTAGTAAACCCCATGGAAGGATTGTGCTCACACATTTAAAAATAAAAACCATGTTTCAGTCCAAGTCCAGCTAGCAAAAGCTTTCGAGAACTCAACACTGCAGTTTTACAGAAAACAAGAGTTTTTAGATGGGAAGGCAGTGATAGAAGGAATCAGAGGAAGAGCTTCCCAAGAAATAAAAATAACGAAAAACAATTTCCAAAATAAAATTGAATTTTCATAATTTTTAGCTTTACAGCGTTTGTTGCTATGACGTCAGCACAAGTCAAAACCAGTACTTCAGTGGTGACGCTAGTTTAGTAAGATTAGGGGCAGCTCCTAATTTTACAAAACTTGCTTTCTAGATCAAAACATGTTCTGTGTTGTAATTAATGTCACTCTGGCACTTTGAACAAGAGAACAAAAGAACTCATTGTACAAATCAGAACAATGCTCTTCAACATCCTAGACAAAACGTTTCCAGGCTCGTGAGAACAGCTCCCCTGATACTCATACGGAGGAGCAAACCCCTCCTCAAAGTGCTAACATTTCATGTTATTTCATTACAATGAACAGAAGATGCTTTAAAACATCTTGTATTCAACGCCACCGTGCAGCAATCACAAGCTGGCTTTAATGAGTCCATTAAAAAAATGAAGGCAGTTTCAACTCAACATCTGTGACATCAGCCAGTGCACATGATGGGATATTTCAATAACCTCCCAACAGCAGAACACCGTCCCTTACTGCACAGCAAGCAAAAGCAAAGCAAAGAGCTTGGACGAGGATAAGCAAAATTCTAAAAATGCAGATTTAAAAGCCTCAAACATACTTGTGGAAGAACCTCTCCAAAACTGAAGCAGGAAAAACATGGGCTCACTGAAAAGTTATACTTTCAGTAGAAAAAAGTGGCAAAAAATTTCTCCTTGAGGTCTGTCATTAACTCTCCAAATATTCTGCTGTGTTTTACTCTGAGCACAGGCAACACGGAGTAACTACACTGTCAATTAATTCCAGCAATGCACAGCAAATTATTGTACACAGAGACTTTAATTTCTTTCCTCCATGGGTTTATGCATGTCTTGTCTTTTCTATTCCAGCTGAGCTCTGCCTGTCCTGGACTTACTTGGTCCCACCTCTTCCATACCTTGTGAGCTTCCTGCCAACACTCTGCCAAATCCCAGACCCATCTCCACACCCCCGGTCCTCTTCCACACAGTGTGTGCTGGAGAGCAGAATGCTCCTCTCTCTTCACGCAGGTGGGAGGCAGCAGAGGGGAGTTACTAGCTGCAGATCAGATCAAATGCTAGCTTAGGTCACACTGAAACATAACGGGTATTTATTTGGACAGTTTTACAAATATATCAGCATATTCCTTCACAGGTATTTAAAGCAAATCACCTGGGAAAAGGGGAAGGATTTAGGCTAACACACAACACCCACTTTTCAAAGCAGCCAAAGAGGGTCTGCGGATAATAATAAAAGCACAAGCACAGCTCTATTAACTGTGCAGGTCACCACACCATCTGTCCATCAGCAACCCAGACCATTTAATCCACCATCTGCCCACAAACATTAGAAGAAGCCAAGCCTAGATTTCATTAGGGTTCATATAGCTCTCAAGTAAATTGTAGGTCTCAGATTTAAGTTAATACATTTTATTTCTGAGAATAACCCAGATTCATATTGATAAAGACCCCCTAAACCACCATGCTAGCTCTCCTTTTTATCTCCACTGCAAACGGTGATCAGATTATGTGGGGGTTGTTTCAACTGATGCTCAGGAAATCTGTCAGGGTTAATTGCGGTTGCTCATAGATGAAAGTTTTCAGAAAACCAGGGCATCTGTATCTGAAAGTCAGCTGCATCTGAAAAGCTTAAAGCTGCTTCGTACCACATTAACCCAGAGTAACAAATTTCAGAAGCAAAAGGACTCTTGCTTTGTTGACTGTGCCCAGATCTGATCCTGGCAAATTACTCAAAACTGAAAACAAACACACTGGGAAATTAAAAAAAATTCACGACAGCATCACCCATCTTCCCCAAAGGAAGAAAAGGTCTTGCAAACCCTAAATATGCATGTTACCTTGAAAAGCAGCGAGCTAAGCGTTATAGACAACAGCATGCCTAACCTGTGTGCCTGGCACCTCACACCTCAGAGTCAGAGCGCGCTAATGACCGGCTGAGCTGGGATTAAACAGAGCACTTCTCCTAGTCACAAGCACAGATCAACTGCGGACAGTGCTTTGAAACTCCAGCTTCCAGCCAGGAGGTCTAGAGGCACCGCAGGATGAATGACCGCTGGGGCCTGCTGCGTTACTGCCCTGGCTGTATCCAAGGCAGAGCTCTACAGGGTCAGTCCTGGGAGGAGCTGGGATGGACTTGGAGCAAATCACCTCATGGCCGAGGGCGCAGAGTAACACAAGCTGAAATAATACAGGACCCACTCCAGTACGTCCATGTCTTGTACTGGGGAGCTCAAACTGGACCTGCACTACCAGCAGGGGTGCCACCAGTGCTAACGGAGGGCAGCCCCTTCCCTCACCCTGCTGGCTGCAGCCCTGCAGGCACAGCCCAGGATGTGGTCGGCCCTTGGCAAAGCCACAGATTTATCTCCATCTGAAACAGCTTTTCTCAGACTACTAGAAAAATAAAAAGGTCTGAAATGCAGGTCTTGCATCACTGATGCCATGCTCTCGTACTGCAAATGCTACGCTGCATAAGATAATATAATCCATCCCACAACCCCCCTACGTTTTGTCTTAAAACCCACCAGGTCCCTTGCAGGTGTTACTGCTATCGGAAGCTGATCGAGAACTTCAGTGCGCTGTAACTGGAAATGCTCTTCCAGTTATCAGCCTTCATCAATTTGTGGCCAGTTTGTGCCTGTTCTTGTAAAACTGGCATCCTCACCGAGGTTATTCCTTCCTGTCAAATTCTGGACAAGTTAACCCCCCACCTCAGCCTAAGTGCTTTTAAATCTCTCTTCACACAACAGGATCTCCCTTCCTCTAAAAGCCCTAGCAAACGTCTTCACTTTGAATTCCTCCTTCTCAAACACCAGTAAGTAAAGATGCACCAATTTTGCAGGGGCCTGAATGTGGGAGCCGGACGTGCTTTGCCAGATTAAAAAGCAGCACTCATTTTTCACATGACAACAGAAGAGCTCAACCTCCAAGTTAAGTACTGTTCGTGGTACTAGCATCTGAGGCAGAAAATCCAAGGACCCAACACACCATCTACCCTCCCTGACAGGTTTCAGAGACTTAATCCAGCCCTTAGGGGTACTTTCCAGGTAGGATGAAGAGCCAAGCCAGGCGTGCCCTGAAACCACACCTTGTAGGGAGAGATGCTGGAGGAAGGTGAAGCTGGGACAACATTTACAGCCACAAGAGACATCGTGTTAACTTCTTGCTAAAAAAAAATATTCTAAACGAATTACCAAGAGGGCTCCTGGAAGGAACATCTTAGTCTCCTGCCCAACTGTTGCCATGGCCACCAGCTCACTGCAGATCTAAATCAAAGCACGGAGGAGCACCAAGCACATCCTTCCCCGGCCCAGAGCTCCCGACAGCCCCTCTCCTGGCAGCTCTTCCCGCAGCTCAGCCCCGGGGCAGTCAGGGAGCTGAGACAACAATGGCACCGGGACATGCCAAGCACACGAGTCGGTGGTTGCAGCACCATGTTCCTTTGGGGCTTGCACAGCTTCAGATTTGGGGTGTTCTTTAAAGAAGGGTGCAAAGAGGCCTTGCCTATAGAGAGAAAGCGTAGAGCAGAAAGGCAGCAGCGATGCACAGCTCTGTTAACAGGGATGCCTTCCTACCATCCTGCTCCATTCCAGCTCCGAAGACCAAACCTGCTCACAGATGGGCAGGGCACAGGCAAACCCAGAGCTCTGTTGGGTCATTGGAAAATTTGCAGAGAAGGCTGATGCGCCCAGATGCTCAGGCACTATATTCTCTTCAGTCATGGCTGGCAGGCCCCAATAGGCAGTGCCTGTACTCCCCGACGCTCTTACTCAAAAGCATTGCATCTATTTTTACCCATTCCCCATGCAACATGGGAGCACACTGTACCTCTGGCAGAAATGGAGAAGATGCAGAAAGGCAGACGGAGACAAGACGGGACAGGGAAGTTTTTTAAACTCATTATCTACCTTTATTAAAACAGAAAAATCATTGCCTAACACTGTTGCCACTTCTAAGACTAGACACTAAAGTTACAACATGCTAAGATTGGTAATTTTTATACTCACAGGCTTTAAGATAACACTAAAACTCACAATGAATTAAGCTAAAGCAGTACAGTGACATGTGCCTGCCTAGATGGGGTGTACTTTCAGTGTCTGTTATCAAGAGATGGGAAAAATACAAACTATCTTCTTGGGACCGTATTTGTTATATTCCTGTTCTGCATAGGCTTGCAGAAGGTTTTCTGGAATCATCGACACCAACAGACTTTTATAAAAAGCTATCACGTGATGTTGACAGCTCTACCCCCTAGCCACACCACTGGTGCAATACAGCAGTGAGAGCAGTCTGGGGCGAAGCAGAACACTACAAGACACAGCAGCCTCCGGCAGCTGAAGTGGAGGAAAAGCTGCTGGCTGCCTGTCAGCACGCTGAGTGGGAAGTCAGTAAGGTAATCCAGCACAGTAAAGGAGCCTATGCTCTACAAAACGCACCACCTAATCTCAGTGCTATGCTCCACGTAACAAAGAATGTGTCCTCTGTCTTGGATGCTTGTGGTGCAACCGCTCCACTAAAAGGATTATTCCTATAGCAACCGGAGCGATCAGGCTCATCCCTGCACTACTTTGGCAGGTGAATAAACCCCCAGAAAATGACCGTGGCTTTGTCATGACCCAGGCCCAGCAATGCAAGGGTGCTGTATCTGGGGCAGCCTGGTGACTTCCATCTCCTCTCAACAAAAATAGACAGAGCACGCAGGCTCCTCCTTTCCTAGCCAGTGAACCAGATGGGATGTGACAGAGCTGCAGCTCAACATATTGCATGCCTCAAAGAAACTGCTTTTCAGGAGAGCAGCCATCCTGTGAGATGTTGCGGAGCCTCGGCAGAGCAGTCCAGGTCTGCACCTCAGAGCTCAAAACAATGAGCTCTGCATGACAGGGTGAAGAACAATTTCTGCCAACTGGACATATTCCAGTTGTTATTGATTAAACCTTAACAGGAGTTAAAATTAAGACACAGAGATTTTTCATATCTCTCTCCCAGCATTACTGATGGGCCATGGGGAGTCTGCCCACAGACCTCTGTCTCCTGCACATGTCTTACCTGACAGTCGAAGTCCTGGAAGTTGCGAGCTGCATTCTGTTAACAAAAACCAGAGAAAAAAAAGAGTTCAGCACAGTACCCCAGAACACCCCCAACATCATGAAAGCTCTCCTCAGAGACCTCTGCTTCAGTACAGTCTAAGGACAGCAGCAAAATCTGAGACCCATACAAGAAAACACCAAACAAGTTCTGCCCATTACTATACAGCAAGTTTGCTGGGGGCTGTCCCAAAGCTGTCAACTAAGGAGAGTACCTTGTGGACACAGCTGAGAGTTGAGCGCATTTGAGCAGGGACAGAGGCATGTAGGAAGGACCCTGACCAGAGTCAGACTGGTTGCAAGGTTGGGTTTTATCTGGTACTGGTGCCCATTAACAATTTGAATGCAAAACTCTTGAGGGGACTGCCACTAGGATCTCACACAATGAGCGCAAGAAAACAAGCTCTGCAGTCAGGTACTCTGCTGTAACTGCTGTGTGCAATCGCAGTGACCTGCAAGCTACTGAAACCAGAGTGCATGGGAACTGGGCTCAGCAATTCACAACAGACTTTTCCCAGAGGGTGACACCATGTCTACAGGCAAGCACAGTTAAGTACAGCACACATTTGGTGTACTGCAAGTTCGCACATCTGCAGTAACTTGTCCGTATGCCCACGTGCTTCATTAGACTCTGGCTCTGCCCACAGAGCAGGTTACACTACTGCGTGCTGTCAAATGCTGCAAAAGGCTGAGCAAACCATTTGAGACAGCACAATAACTTAGGTTTAGGCATAGCACCTTAGTGCTAAAATTACAACTAGGACCATATATGCACAACAGAAACACCCCAAACGTTTCTTCTGGCTGAGCACCCGAACTCCTCTCCATGTGTAAACAAATGGCTGTGTTGTCCTCCCCCCAAAAGCCTTGTCACATTAGCAAGAACATGGGTTGCTACCTATGTTCTTCAGCCTGAGATGCTGAAGCTGAGATATCCGCAAATCTGTTTTAAGAATCCCCCAGTGTTAAGTACTGAACTGTGTCAATGTTTTGAACATGACATGGTACAAAGGACCAAATCCTCAGAAAATAAAAAGCAGCCCCCTCTTATTTCAGTTTAATATCCTGAAGTTAGTTGAGGTTTCTGACGCTTCTCATCTACCAGGTTGTAAAGAAGGTAAATTCATTCACTCACAATGGTTAAGGACTGCAAAAAAGCCTATGAAGAAAGAGGAATTTCTGTACCCAGCACTGGACCTGGATGGCGCACACTAAGTAAAGAAAAGGTTGATCTGAATTCATACTGAGAAAAGCACGATTGCCTGGGGCGGGGAGTGGGGAGGAAATGACACCAAGCAACCAAGGAAGGTCTGCAGCTGCATTGCTTGTGATCAGGGTACACCACCACACGCAAGTAGCAGCAGTGCTGACGTGTCCTGACTCGGGTAATAGATTTTAACAAACTGAAATCTGACTTCAAACCATTAATCTACTATTTGCCTTAACTTGAGAAAGTCTAAGACTAAGGCATGTTTTTCAGTCCTCTGAAGGTGTGACAGTTGCAGCTCAAAGGCAAAGAGCTAGCTGGAACGACCCAGTCCAGCCTAAGGGCTCTCCATTCAATCACCCAATTTAAGCTCTTGCATTTCAGTAACGTGTCACTGGGGCTATATTAATAGGAGTCAAAGGTGCCAGAATTTGGACCAGCCAGAATAATAAAGTGTCATTGGAATAAGTTTTCTGATGAGGTTACAGGCAGTATTCTCTTTTTCTCTCTCTTTCAATTAAATGGGAACATTTTTCTTTCCCCATATAAAGTCACTGCATTTTAGTGAGCCTGAATGAGATGAACATATATAATCTAATGTATTATACTTCCCTACACTTGCTATTAGGCTTAAGTTACACACAAACATAAGGGTGTTTGCATTCTTTAAGTCAGGCTTGCAATTTTCTGCTGACTTAGATTTGAGACAAAACAAAGCCAGGACTCAGTGATCCCCAGTGGCATGAACAAGATATGACCCATTTCCATTTCCCAGGCAATTCCACTGGTTTTAGAGTTTGAGTATTAAGAGACCAGAGCTGCTTTCCTCTGTTTAGCCTTTGTATCTGAAGAGTCCATGAGCACTCACCCATTAGCACCTTAAGAGTTTTACTGTACTATTTCTGGCCATTAATCCGTGCTGGCTCACACTCCTACACCTAAAGTGGGTTGGTCAGGAGAATCTTAGTGAACAGCCAGCTCAATGCTTTTTGGACTCCAATACACTGCACAGAACAGCGTGTTGCGGCACCACACCCATATGCTCCATAAACTATGTCTAAAAAGCATGTGTGTATTATTTCAAGCTTGAAAGCATTAATAAGGGCCAGACCTCAGAGATGGTAGCTCCTCGAGGCATTTCTTTTGTTACAACAAAGTGTAAAAAGGAGAACCACAGCACACTTCTCTTACCACGCAGTGCTGATGACAGTTCGGGAGCCACTCCACGTATTTTTTCCTACTGAGATAGTATATACTTCCTGTAACTTCAAAACCAAGTCAAGGAAACCAAATATCACTTTGCACGTGCCCTTCTGTATGCTGGTTACCACCACTGGGCTGTTGAGGCAAGCACTCTGCATTTAAGCCAGCACTGTCCTAGCTGTTAGCCAAGAGAAGTGGCTGTGCAAGTAACACCACAGCAGGGACCCGATGGGACCGGCCAGGCAACACCTGACAGAGAGACTGAAAACTTACGAAGTGAAAGTACTTTGCTTTGGCATGCTTCAATGCATCCCACCTAGGTTAGCTCACTGAAGCCAGGGAAATCTACCCTCTTGAACTCAAACATTGAAAACCCTAGGAGAATCCTGAGCCAGATCGGGGGCACTGCACTGAGGAAGGTTGTCTTCTGTAAACATTTATCTCTCATTCTGAAGTCATAAACTTTTTTCAAGGCCTTTCTGTATTTTTATCTGCTGGCCTATGCTGATTTTGTTCTTCCAAGACTCACCCTCCCTGGAAACATTTTAAAAGTTATGTTTAAGCTATGGTGGAAGCCTAGCAGTCAGCACTAGACTGTAAGAATAGGCAGGTGGACAGCAAATTTCGGCTGAATTTTTAGATTTTACAGATACTGGGTGGCAGATTTTGGCTGAATTCTTAGATTTTACAGATACTGGGTGGCAGATTTTGGCTGAATTCTTAGATATTACAGATAATAAACAGATACGCTACTACCACACTGAAGAAATTAGCAAAAACTAAGCAGCACAGACTAAAACACAGCAGAATTTCAGAGATTTCACCCATTTTGGGTGGGAGTCTGCACTAGAAAGCAGTCTTCCGCAAGCACACAGTGAGTGGACAAAGTACCACAACCCTTTGGCAGTACAAGCCAGTTCTTGATGTCAGCCATTAAACAGCAAAGCATCGGGAACTGCTTCACATCCCATCAAACTTGGCTGTTAGGTATGGGAAGTGACCAAACCGCATTGCTCACCATCACAATTTGCAGATGCAAGATTCTAGACCTTGTTGGGATGGCCCATAATGACTTAGGCACTCAGAGCAATGGCTGGACTCGTGGCAGAACCCCGGGAGGCTACGTCTTTCCTAAAGCCAAGATAGCTCTCCTCCAGCCCACAGAAGACAGTGAAAGCCTTAAACAGCTGCTACAATACAATGATTTTCCAGAGTTTCAGTACTGCATGAACCTGGACTGCTCTAGCTAGGCTCTGCAGATATTAAAAGGAAATAGCTCTCTATTACTAAATCCAGGGAGACAGAGCTGTTTTAGGGGTCAAAACACAAAAGGATAATTTAATACAAAAGATTTTTTTTTAAAAAAAAGTAAGTAAAAAAAGAAAATGGGATACAATCCAAGGTTTCTCTAACAAGCATGAACTTATTAGAGGTTCTACAGCTCCAGGTCAGGAATGGTACCACCTTTCCAATTTCTGCCCTGCCTTTGTAAAACCTGAGTACAGGCATGACCATGGCCAGGACTCCAAACTTACCTGAACTGTGGTGGTCTGTCTTTCCCCAAGACTTTGGAAGAGTATGTGGTGGTGGATTGTTGGAGTGGGAAAGCATTTACTGTTTTTCAGTACTTAAGGTACTTCAAGCTGTAAACAGACTCTGGCAATCAGGGCTCCTGGCCAGACATGAAGTCAGCCAGAGCACACCTGCAAGCACAAAGGAGCAGCTAGCATTACCTTATCATTCAGGAGCGGTTTGATCTCTGTCAACTGAACATCCTGCAGTTCGTCCATGGTGCTGGAAGCAGAGCCAATTAACCCTCAGAGCAGCAAATGGGTGATTCTGAAACAAAGGCATATTGTTAGAACCAGTATTACAAGAGATGCTAGCCAAAGCAAGCTTTAAGACCTCTCGTTAGACTTGTATATGCTCAAACTGAAGCCTGAAAGCCTGACAGAAGCTGGTTCTTGGTGCAACACAAAGCACCTGCAACTGCAGAAGGTAAAGAGCTGTGCTTGCACTGAGTGCATCAGGTGTGGTGCTCCTTACCCTGTACACTGCCTTGCCCACTGAGAGCTACGCCTGAAAGCGCAGGCCTTTCTGCTCAGAAAGCCTGGATCCACGCTGGTACTTCAGCTGTACTCTGCCTGGAAGTGAACTGGAAATGACTGGAATACTGACATCTCGCTGCCATGCCTGACACACCTGTACCACAGCATCCAGCCACCGAAGAGCAGCCTGTGCCTGTAACCCATGGGACATGCAGCCAACAGCATATTTGCCCATGGGAGACAGAGGCGCGGAGATCCAAGCGCCTTGTTGGCAGAACGTAACCCAAGGCAGCCTTTGTTTTGTGAGGGGGGATATAAAAATGGCCCCCAGATAGTCCTGGTGCAGTTGAACGTGTGCAGGGTAATGCTGTTAATTGTGCAACCCAATCAATCATTCTCCATCAGGTGGTGCAGAGTCACCAAAGGGAAGAAAAAACCGTAATCAACAGTATGTGAGGTCTGTGAGAAATCACTGCTACTACAGAGCCAGGGAAGAAATTTTCTACAAAATAAATACAACAGGAATGATGGAGGAAAAATATGGCAGAGTTTACCAGGGATTTAATTTTTATTCTAAAGGCTCTACCTGTGTTTCTAGACAGGAGAATTTCTAGAGCAGGCAGTTGCAGCAATATGAAGAGTACTCTGGCAATATATGATCGTGCCTGACGGTGCAGATTATTTGGTTGTTCAGGAAAACTACACATATGACTGTAGATGGAATAAAAGAAGGCATGGACATAAGAAGGGACAGGAATAGGCATGTGGTGGGCTTCCTGGGCGTTAGCTGAGTGTGCTAGAAAAAGACTCTCAAACACTGTCACAAATCAAATTCTTTGTCCAAGATAATATTCTGCTGCTAACCATGGAAGAAAAAAGTGGAAAAAGAGTGCTGCAAGTGTGTTTCTCCAGCCACCTTAATCCCACACACTGCCCTAGGAAGGAGGGGTTCCCTTCGCCCCATACGCTGTGCAAAGCTGCACATTCTTGTGTGCCAGGACTAACACTGCTGCAGCTGAAGCCTGAAGCCAGTCTGGCACAAAACAAATGATAATGCCTTTTCCCTCTGAAAATTGGCCATAGCAACTCCCTTCTCTCTTAGCTCTGTTGTTTTGGAAAACTTGAAATTATTCTTCTTTTTCAGATTTTTTTTGTTGTAAAACACACCAGTTGTGAGAATTCCAAGAAACCAGTTAATTTACAGGTAACGTTCCCCGTACCCCACGACAAATTTTTGTTCAGAAGAGCAGTAGGAGTCATTACATAATGCACTGTAAGCCCCAGAGGAAGAGCTAGTCGCTTTAATTCTGATAAGGCATTATGGAGACCAAAAAATACTTTCTACTAAGGAATCACAACTTCTGTATAGACCGGGACTGATTAACAGCTCAACATCTACCAGGTTCTCTCCAGAGCAGCATCTCACAAGGTTACAGACACCAAAGGGGCTTCAAACAAGCCTCACAAAGCTTGTCTGCAGTGGGTGACAGACAGTTCTGGAACAACCACTGCATTATCTGGAGAGCTGATTCCTCCTTTATGCCCCTTTGAAAAGGCATCCACTGGACCTGAGGGCAGGCAGGAAGGTGATGCTTATTCCTGGGGTCACCAAGAACCAAGACCAAGAAGTTGTCCGCTCTACCCAAAGGGATTAAAAAACTACGCAGGCACCAGCCACCTTTCTCTGTGGGTTTTTATACACAAAGGATTGGTGAGTTAGGCTTGTTTTGCGGTTCATGAGTCTGAGGCTCACACCTAGTGTTTTTGCCTAAACCAGAGCCTACACTGAAGCAGGGCATCTAATACTCTCTACAGAGCTCTGACTGACCAAACAACTCAGAGCACCAGTTGCTCTGCGAAGGTTGCTCAAAGATACTTTCTAAAGCTTTGCAGATATTCCTCCTAGCTTCCCCTGAGGTACACAAAGAGCAACAACTCGCCGAGAGCCCTGGGGTACATCCTGTGTAAACCTGCCCAGGGATGCAGTTTGCTGCTGATGCAAGCATGCCAGCCCACAACATGTGTAAAGTCTAGAGAGAGGGAGACAGGCACATTTTGTAAATCCCATGCACTACTTTGTTAATCATTTGTTACATGAGAATAACAAAAACCTAAGTAGGTGTTCAAAGCAAGGATTATCAGATGTTTTCATCTCATCAACCTCTATTTCATACTAGGTCTCTAGATGCAACTACAGCGCACACAATAAACATCGCTCAGAAATTAATCTGACGCTTATCTTCCTGGTCCACTATTGCTGCAAATACTGTTTCGGGGAAGAGGGGTCTCTATGGACTAAGGCAACAAACTGCTGTGTTATACCTGCACGGGGCGTCGCTCCTTTGTTAAAGCAAGCTGGGCAGCAACAAGAACGGCTGCTGGGCTCAGAATTAGCTGAAACTTCCTTGAGAGAAGACACCACCTTCCTTAACACCAACCGGGCTCGTGTAGCTGGGAAAACTTCTGCAGGGGGAGCACGCAGGAAGAGTAAGAGATGTGCTCTGCAATGAACCCGCAGCACCGTCAGCCTGCCAGACCCCTCAGCTGGGAGCAGGCGCTCACCCAGGAGGCAGGAGCAAAAGCAAGACCTCTGAAGGGGCCAGGGACCGAATGCCGAGGTGAGCCAGGAAGCCACTGAAATTGCTCAACTGAGAGCAAAATCAGACAGAAAGATTAAACTTGCACAACCACAAGTGGCCAGATGGTGGATTTCTTTTCTAAACCTTTTGATTCTAATCTGCTCATCCAGCAAATCTGAGTTTTTTCTGCTTTCCTAGAAACTCAAAGCTTTTTGAAGGTTTTTTTAAGAAAAAGGTACAGGTGGTCCCCATCACTGCTTGCAAGCAGCTTCTTCCAGATTGCTGAACCAGCTCTTCCCAATCCATTCCCTTGTCAACTCTCTGGAAAGCAGCTGTTGCAGCCGCGGAACTTCCTTTGGATCTGTTCAGAGGATATTCAGCAGGCAGATGCATGCACTTTTCTCTTCACAAGGTCTTGCAGCCTGAATGCGACTGCCCTGGAGGGTCACTTGTCATCACAGCATGAGATCTGACTCGCTCTACGTGATTATGCACCACAACTTCACCTGAGCACCCTGCTATGCTAACAGCAACATGGCTTTTTCTTTGAAACATGGCAAAGGGGCACATTTCTCAAAAAAAAGGCCACAAAAAATTTCTCAAAAGAGAACGCTTTGTAGCAGAGAGACCTGGTAAAGCACATCTCCAAAAGCAGAGGCCAAAGGAAGGGCGGGGTATTGGTGACCTGGGCTACCCTCCGCTCCAGCCATGTTAAAGACTCCTTGTAAAAGATCCGCAGCCATGTCTGCCCAGGAAACAAGCAATTCTCTCCCTCCACTCCTCCTGTTATTTAAAGAAACATATGTGTCATTTCATAAGCTGAAAGCAAGTTTAAAATACCACAACAAAGCAGAATAAATATTCATAACAGAGAAGGGCTCTGTAGAAGACAGGCTACAGGCAAAGCAAAAGGTTTGCCTGGAATGATCCATGTATAAATCATACATTTTTCTGTAAGTGTCCCAGTACCACCTGCTTTGCAAGTATTCCTCTTGCCTCCATTTATATATGGCTATAAATACACTCAAATACCCCAATTTAAAACATCCATCCCTTTGCAAAGGCTTCCTGAAGGCTGGAGTAGACTCTCTGCTCTTTGAAAACCAGGAAGACAAGAACTGAGGAAAGACATTTGTCGAATCATTAGCACAGAGACCAGAAATCAGGGGAGGACACAGAAGGCTGCAGAACACCAAGGCAGGCGAGCCTCAGAAAGAAACCATCTACCTACAAATAAGATCTGAAATATGTGCTTGCATGCTTACTCCAAGATAAGGGTGCTCCCAGTTTACATAATTTCAATATACAATAAAAGAAGTTGTGTTAAAGTAAGTTGAGTAAGTCAAGAGCACGGGTATTACAGCTGTGCACCCGCAGAGCCAGCAGCGTAAACTGCACCGCCTGCGGGTTCTTCAGCTCTAGTTTCTGCTGGGTGAAGTTCTAGCAGTACTGCTCCCCACAGGGTTACAAGCTGCAAGAGGCGGGCCTTGAATCAAACTCTCTGGGCACCTCCTTGAATATTGTTTCATTATGGAGGTGCAATCGCTCCACGCCATCCAGGAACTCAGTGCAACAAAACCTTGTATTCAGACTCTGAAAATTCTTGTTCATTCGTCTCTTGACTCACACATCAACTTGACCATAGCTTCTGATTTTTAACTCCATAGTCCGTTACACTCCTGCTTTGCATGTTAACCACATTGAGGCAAAATTGCACCAGACAGTTATCGAGCTATTCTACAACACATGGCATTAAACGTACCTGAACATACGCTCTCCTGTTTGGCAGCCCAGTCCAGCAGAGGCCGGCTGAAAAAGCCTTCTCTCCAGGGACCGACTACACTTACAGTCATGACAATCTGGGCTAGGTTTCCAGGAACTGCTCTCTGACACAGCTACCCACTTCTTACAAGACGGAAAGAAGAAATGTTGCTCCAGGGCATGCAAATGAAGATGGGAACAACCTCAGAATTTGCAGCCAGTGCAAGAACAGAAGTAAGCTACCCACAGTCCTCAGTCACCAATTACAGCTCAGGTGTTTGTTCAGCCATGTGTGTGGTGCAGCTCTTTGCTACAGCTTTTCCCTTTCTGCATGTGGGGATCCTTGCCTTCTGTACCTCTCATGTGCGGGAGGACAAGCTGCCTGGCAAGGCTCCTCAGGCTGGTCGGGCAGACTACAGTCCTGGCATACAGATCTTCAGTAAAATAAGTTTCATTTACGACCTTTGAGACCCTTGGGCTTTCCTGTTATGTTGCTCCTCAGCCCTTTGCAAGCCTCTTGACAGCAGTGCACTTCCTAACCGCCTGCATAGGCTACTCTGCTTTCTATCCTGAAACGCTGGCTGACACAGTAGACTTCCAGCAAAACAGGCAAAGGGTCCAAATTCACTTTCCTAGTGAATATTTTCCTAGGTTACTCACTTTGTGTTCCAGCTCATATATTTTTGGGAATGCACCACATGCTGCTCCACCTCCAAGACAAACCACGAGCCTGCAGAGATTAACTGCATTCCGCTTAACCAGCACAAGTGCCAGCTACTGCACACGAGCAACGTGCAGCAACACGGCGTGCTCCTACCTCCTTTAAATCTGAGCTACACCCAGGACAGGAATGCCAGCTGCTGAATATACTTTCTAAGGAGTTTAAACGAGACCTACATTTAACAACAGCTTTGTAAGGAAAAGGTCTGTGCCCATCCTTCCGTTAATTTTTGGAGAAAGAGTTCAATGCCAATTACAAGAAGCACCACACTGCACTGAACTCAGCTGCAGGACATCATCCTCAGTCAGCATTTGAATGAACAGGCGTCAACTATAGGGCTGATTAAGCAAGAATGCAAGAAAAATGTGAAAGTCTTCAAATTCTTTTGGGTTACCTGGACCAGTGCCCATGAAAACACTGACCATGCTGAGTTCCCCTGTACAGTGCAGTCCAGGAAGTTTCAGAGTGGGGATATCCAGGATATAAACTGGAATGAGAAATCTCTCCTATGAAAATAACACAAATGACTGTCTCCGAAAGAGCCTTTTCTTTCTGGTCATGGTATCTCTTTCAAGTAGCTTTGCAGCACTTCCCTCAATAAGCCAGTCTCCACACTGCAAATGAAATAAGCAGTGGCCAGTATTCTCAGCTGTGTTATTCACATGATTTTTGCATGTCCCTTTCTTGCCCAGTGGCACCGCTCTAAAGCAGCACCTGCATCATCCAGCTTCAGCAGCTCACACAGCTCAAACTAAACCACAGAGCCATTTTTACCAGCTTTACAGTGAAGGACATGTTCAGATGGATCTGTTCAAAGATGCTTTCCCCTCTACTGAGCCTCCAGCTCCCACAACCCCCCCAGTTCAGGAGGTCCCACCCAGGTATGGGTGCGGGCTCGCGAAGGCTTCAGTTGTACATTTGCCCCAGCCAAAATGTTCGTAGCTTCTTCATCAGCACTGTCTACCATCAGGGCATTCACCACAAGTTCTCCCCATGCTACCTCCTCTGTCCATCCCGTGACACCACCTTCAAGCTCTCACCCACATGAAGGCCATAGGTGTAGCTGAACTCAGCTGCTCTGCACGCACGCATCCTCCGACCCAACACAAGGCAAGCAGGGAAACCAGTCTCTTCGGCAGCGGCTTACTCTTAAGCATCTTACGATTAAATCTGGCTGCTTTCCACCAGATCCTTCGGGTCCCTTTGCAGTTTTATTTTGAAGCTGTTTCTGCTTTGTTTCAACTACTCTTCTTACTAACTGACTGTGCGTTTTTATTTCAGGTGAAAAAAATTAATCAAATGCGAATATGTATCCCATTGAGCAAAATAAAGCTTTCCAGAGCAAGATTGATTGAAAATATGTTTAAGTGAGATTTTTAACAATTATTTTTATCATCAAGCAGTACATTTCAATTTACTGAAATCTTATGCTGATTTTGCATCTTATCTTATTGAAAAAGTTGCATTTTCACTGTCTACCAAACACTGAATTGCACTGATAAATACAGCCTTCACACCCAGCGGAGCCGTCTTGCTGTGTGGGAGAAGCCCCCATTTACGTTACGGGATGGCTAAACAAACATTTTGTCAGACCTTAGTTTTCATATTTTGTAATGCAACTGTGATTGGTCTTTTTTAGCTCATTTGTGTGAAGTGCTACTGGGATGGAAGAAAAACATCAAATGCATAAGAAAAGTTGGTGGAGTCATCTTCACTTTAAAATTAAAACTATGTGAATTTTTAAACTTTTACATTCACTCATATATACGAATTGCACAACTGAAAGCTGATGTAATAACATATATTCAGCAGTGCAGGAACTGCACCACAGTTTTGGCCACATCTCTTGGCACGTGCAGTGTAATATGGTGCAACCTAGCTTAACGTGAAGAAATCATCACAGGCCCTGCGAAGCTCAGCAAGAACGAACACATTCCCCTCCTCCTTAGCAGATACGACAACACAATGGCTCTGCTATCAGCTCATGCAGGTAACTAACACCCTTCCATCACGCTGTATGTGCATATACAGCTAAATCACTCCTACTAACGTCTTCACAGGACAAACCCAAATTTTCCCACTCATTCAAATGTGAATAAATGGATTCTGGCCATCAGAAAACATTGTACTTGCAGCCAAAAGCTGATCAAACATTTCAACATCTCCAATTCCAAGTTATCCACCAGACATAGGAGAGACCTTTTAAGTTTTATCACAGCAAATAGATAGTTTTCAATTTAGTTCAGTATTCAATAATTATGTCTATTGAATATAAGAATACAGATGAACACAGAAGACAGATTTAACTCTCAGGGTGCAGTTTCGCTATTTTAATCTGCTCTAACGGCAGACCGCTTGCAAAAGGGGCATTCACAAGATCGACATGAATTTTAACAACGCATAGACATTGTGTGAGAAAAAAAAAAACCACGTTAAAATTAGATTTTTTTTTTTATTATATGTTTTTTTCCCCCTTCTGCCTCATTAATTAAATGCATCTTTCTCTTACCCATGTAGCACTGCTCATTGGAGCTTTCCAGAACAAGCTCTTTCAGTTTGGCTTCCTGCCTATCCTGCATCATCTGAAGGACCATCTCTTCTCGAGTATCAGTGTCATTGCTTCAAAACCAGCACAACTGCAGTACTGCTGTTGCTTCCATCATCGCCAGCCTGTGAATTAACTTCCAAGCAGAAAACATCTTTGTGTGGGTCAGGCTGAATTGTATGCTCCTCCTCAGGCAGATGGCCAGCGCAGGAGAGGCAACTCAAATTAACACAGTTAAACCCAGTAACAGATACAGGGCAACTCAGAATCAATTTAGGATGTAATTTCATTATTCATTTAATATCATTGCGAGTCGTTGCCAAAAGGGACGCTCCTGTCCTCCCTCCCTACACCAGCCAGAATTCCTTCCTCTCCTTCCCTCGGTTGATGATCAGGCAGTAACGTGGCAAGTTAAATCTGCCTACTGCCTCCTCAAGTGTTTTTTCCAGGGCTAGTTTTCACTTGGATCAGCAAACTGACTGAGGCTCCTTCAGCTCCTTGCATACCACCTTTTTTCTAAATCTGTCAAGTACAATCAAATCTCTGAGCAAGGTCTTTGTAAGAAGTGGGGTTTTTTGGCAGTGTTAGCTCTTCAGTTGAATCACAGGGAGGATAAAGTACGTGCTCATGACACTGCCAGATAGGCAGGGGCCTGCACTTCGCTTCAAGATATGCTAAATCTAATCAATTTAGATAAAGTGTATACAGAATATAAAACAGAATGCAGTTTGCTAATCTGAGTTGCCTTGTTGTAGGGTATTATTTCGGGATACAGAAGAACTAAAGTTTCACCTCACAGCCTTTGAAATGGAACAACAGACCCTCCAGCTCTCTGCCCTGCTGTTCCGTCCCCTTGCAAAGACCCAAACCCTGCCTTAAGCAATGTCTGGCACACCTGACTGCAATGTGAGCAGATTTAATGCTGACTTTTTGCCAGGCTGGATTTCTGCTGTTTTAGTGAACTGAAGGAGCCTATCAGACAATCACATGAACATCAGGCCCAGCTCCTGTAATAAGGACCAGACATGTAAAGAGCTCTGGAGTCAGCTCCAAACCCTGCAGTCTCAAGCTGAGGATCATGTCTAATATACAGAGTAGGCAAAGATACAAAGCAAGAAGTTAACTCACTACAGTCTTCACAGTTCTCCCCAGATAGAAGTAACCAGGTCTATAAATTAGCACCTAGTACACATCAGCATGGGCATTCATGTTGTAAGTTTCTGAAATGGATAGAAGCCCTTTAATAAAACAGATAACAACATCTTATTTCAGAGAGGGTGGAAACAGGTATGGGATGCAGCAATTGACCACTTCTTCTTCCAGCCATTGGGAGCATCCTCCCTTATGCGTAACGGGAGCAGTCTAAACACCTGCAAGAATGCAACAGAGACATAGGATGGAAAATACCGGCTGCTTCATCGGTAAATCGAGACTGTTCAGCGTGCCCCAGGCCATCGGCTCCCTGCAAGGTTCATCTGCCCAGGTATGAGACGTTAACTCTGCAGAGTTCACGGGGGGGTACTTGTGTCAGATCTTGGCCCTCCCACAGGGGCTCCAACTGGCCTGTTCCTCAGCAGCAAACGGAACCAGGGCCTGTTGCTCTTTTAGGAAGCATTGCCCTGTAGGATAGATTACCCTGGAATGATCCTTTGAAGGACATCAGTGGAAGATCTGCTTTTCAATAGAAAACACAATACAATTAGGCTAAATGCTGTAGTGTGACAGAAAGCCAGCAAATCTGGCTCACAGGCACTCAATTTCAAGAAAAGAAACTACGTAAAAAAA
Organism: Gorsachius magnificus; assembly: GCA_034008185.1. Classification (NCBI taxonomy): domain Eukaryota; kingdom Metazoa; phylum Chordata; class Aves; order Pelecaniformes; family Ardeidae; genus Gorsachius; species Gorsachius magnificus. Next base: position 10,240,134 of record CM067091.1, read on the forward strand.
TGAGACAACTTGTCAAAACAAAATTAAAAAAATAGCAAAAGCAACAAAAAAGGAATCCTACAAGGACCCTGGAGACTGTTGAAAATGCTGTATGGGAAGCCCAGGTAATCTGTGTGCCACTATGCAAGCGTGAGGACAGAGCCGCCTTCTACATAAAACCTGCATGACCCAGCAGGAAGTTTAAGGAGGCCATCGGGGAACGGATGGAATTTAAAAGCAGGAACTTTGTCCAGATGAGCAAAACAGGAAACCCCATAAAGCGCGGCAAACCAAATGCAAACAGGAAGCCAAGAGGACTAAAAGAAGGAAATAATTTGAATGGTCCCTTGGCAAATGATGCTCAAACGGATGGTTTGTGTTACTTGTTTACTTGCTTCGTTACTCAAACAGGCCACAGCCAGGAAGCCAGCTACAGAGCAGACAAGATCACCCGACTGCCACGGTGTACAAGGGCACTGCAGAGTGGCAGAACCACTGCAGGCACCCAGCAAATACTGGGCAACAGCCATCACTTCCAAAGCTGCCAGGGAAATCCCACACCTGCACGTTCCGTGTGGCAGACAGAGCACAGAAGTTAGACCATCCACAGAAACATTAGGCAGTTCGGTACTTAGGAAAATGTTTGAAAGTTAAAACTCATTGAAGAGTTTAATTGAAAACCACATTTTTATTTGTAAAACTTGGGTGTGGCAGACATTTTTCCTCAGGCCAGGTTTGCTTTCTGCTGTTTTAGCAAGTTGAAGGGGGTCACCCTGCAATCACAGGAGCAATGGAGCCAGTGCAATGATGGGATTGAGAGGAAAGGAGAGGGGGATACAACCCATCATTCAGGAGAACTATTAATAGAGCTTAAATATTCAAGGTTTTGGAAGTAGATAATTTCAGGAGATAAAAAAAATGGTTTGATACATTCAGAACAGGTCTATAAACAGCTGCTAGACGTGGGGGTGGGGGAAGGATCTATCCTCCATATCCACAGCCCAACCTTTGTGGATCCTGGGAGAGCAATGGGGGAAAGCAGCAGAAAGCTGCCCAGCTCACAGCCTCTTCCTAAACACTTTGCCCCTCTGCCACAGTTGGAGAACTGGATGGCCAGATGCACTGCTGGGCAGGCCAGGCAGTGCCCATCTTATGCCTGTCCGTATCTGACACGCTTCACATGAAGTCCTTACCAGGTATTTCTCTACATGCTGAAACAAGCAAGCAGCAGAGAAGCAACTCGGCACAGCCCAGGGTGCTCAGCCCATGAGAAAATACAGAATTACCTAATCACCAGCACCAAACTGGTTTTGACTGGGCCTGGATTTGGCCAGTTACTCTTTAATTCTGAAACAGCATCACCTGAGCAGGGAGCCACTGCCCTGTAACCCCCCAACCACATACAATAAGATGGCAGGTTTCAGACAGCCGGGTCCCTCCCCATCACCAGATTAAGTCACCTTGTGATGAAATGCAGAGGTGTGAGAGATGTATTTTGCCATCAGCTGTATCAAAAGGAGGCCAAGAGCCCCAAAACAGATGCCTGCCCTCCCTCCCTTGCCAGTAAAACCCATCCATCAATGACACCAGTTATTTAAATCCTATGTCCAGAAACAGAATCATACTACACCAGGCCTGGGATATCATCAGGTATGCAGGCCTTTGGCTAAATTCTGCAAGTTTGATGATAAATGGGATGCTTGAATCCCGGTGGTAGCTGCCTAGAAACAATGTGTTTGTGTGGGTTTCCTCGGTGTTGGTCAGACTATCAGACAAGAAAGAACACCGAAAGAAAAATTATTTTCCTGCAAAATACTTTAACTATTTCAAGAAGGACGTCAGTTGCTCCTGAGGTTTCAGCAGCAGAATGGGCTCAGAGTCTCTCTCAAATGCCCCTGCTTGACGTGGCTCTGAGCAGCCTGGGCCCCAGACAAGTGCCGGAGGGGACAGAGGGGAGCCAACTGCTGCTGTTCTGCAGGCTGTTATGACCGAGTGGCATTTTACCCAGAATAAAGAGAGGAGCATCTTCTGATGATGGGCCTGAGCTCTGTTGATCTGTTGAGGCACCTGTGGCTGCTTGAGTAATTTGCCACCCTCAGCAGGACCATGAAGCGGTGTTTAACAATCCCAGCAGAGCTTCATGGAAGTCTCTAGGGTGCAATTCCTGGCCATGAGTAACTGATTTTACATCACTATCATAAGAATGACTTCTGTTCAAAGTCAATTATAAAACTACATATGAGCTAGATACCTAAAACATCTTTGGAAGGAAAGTGATGTTTTCTGTCAAATTAAGAATGCCTTTCTGAAAGTAGATGGAGGCCAAAGGAGGATGGTACTCTGCACCAAACATGCCTTCCCAAATTTTGTCAGTAAGGCCTAAGGAGGAATCTCTGTCCTAATTACCAGGTGCCACATACACCCAAACCCGGTTTGCTCTCCACAGATTCCCACGGCTGTTCTTGGCTCTGCATGCTTGTGAGTTTAGATCTTCCTTCAAAAGCCCTGGACATCAGTGCCTGAGATCTGACAAAGTCTGACAGACACATCCTCTTGAAGGCGCTTCCTGCCCTGGTGAGACCTTGCCCCTCCAAATCCAAGCCCCATTGGCATTTTAGGCAGGAAAGAACTTGGCCTTCCCTTTCCCTCCACCCTTCTTCCCCTCCCTTTTCTCATTCATCCCTACACCAATTCACATTAAAATCTGCGTGGTCAAAGTTAGAAGCCAAAGTCATGTACTAGACTGCATAAACAACTCATACTAGAAAAGAATGTGGTTTTTACAAAGGTTCGTTGAATCTGCATAGTTCTTGCTGCAATGTGTGTCAAGTAAAAGTAGTCTGTTCTTTTCCTCTCACAGACTTCTCCAAACCAAAGTCCATGGTGTAGACCAAGAGTAACTCTGTAAACCAGAGTTTAGTTTCCATTAAGAAACAATAGTGTAAGTTAAGGTGATTCCTGGTAAGGGAAATTCAGTTTCATATACTTGGGATACAGCAAACACATTCACAAACTTAAGAGAGCTTCCCATCACGTATCTGAGTGGAAATCCACAATAACACAGCTACTCCAACTAGGATATGTAGTTATCGTAAATAAAGCCCTGAAGATGCTAAAACACAAAGATTTTACTACTTTCAAAAGTAGCTGAAGATCTCAATACAAATTATTTAGTTTCTGAATGAAGCCAAATCATCACATGGGTTTCATGTTTAACCCCCCTGTTTAGAAAGACTTGGTTACAGGAGATTAATTCCTGATTTAATTCCCTAGAAACCAGCATGAGATGCGGAGGACGTACCATGCCACGGCAACAGTGAAGGATGAAGCTGACTACACCAACGTCTAAAACAAATTCCTTGAGTAAGAAGTGCTAAGAGGAAGTTTCTCAGAAGTCTGTTCACAGCCTCTTCTGCAGGTGAAGGTGGCATGACAGAGACATCCCAAAGTTTCCATTTACGGGGACTGAATGCAATCGCAGAACAAGTTAGGCTGGAAGGGATCTCTGGAGGTCATCTAGTACAACCTCCTACTCCAAGCAGTAGTAATTTCAAAGCTGGATCCAGTTGCTCTACATCCCTAAGCATGCAGATTCCAGCATTACACACCACTCTCATTGCAAAAATGTTTTCCTTTTATCCAATGGGAATTTCCATTGCTGCAAGTGGAAGGCAGATGTATAAACAATGATATTTTTAACCTGAAAATATCACAGGCCAGAATAAAAAGAAAAATTAAAATCCCAAAATAGTGACTGTTACAGCCATACATCAGCACTATTTAAAAATTCCCTTTCTAAACCTGTTTAATAATGAATAAGGAACAAAGTCAGATATTTCACATTAAAGGTGTAGATTTTTCAGAGCAGATGTTAACATGTCAAAATAACAGCTTTAATATTAAATTGATCCCTGCCCCTGGAAAACATCCAATACTTTCCAGAATAAGAACACACAAAGAACTGCACAGGATCTGTGTGGTGCAAGATCTGGTCTGATACAGTTCCAGAGCAAATGCCCTAGGGAACATCAGAACAGCACCTAGCGATACTTCCCTTCTGGTTGTACATCCACACATACTTCAGATGAGCATCAATCTCTCTCAGGTCCTGCAGAAGCATCTTCCCCAGCGCACTGAAACGCTGCTGTCCTTTCCGAACACAGAGACTATTTATTCTCAGGCTTTGTGCTGCAGAAAAACTGGTAAGGTAGCCTTACCCACGAAATCTAGTTTGGTACCTCTCTCCCTCCCCAACAGTCACAAAAATTATGAACATCTTTGCCTGTTATACACAGAATACGCTTTCATCCCAACATGACAAAGCCAAAAAATAGTATTTAATATGAAGTAAGACACTCTGGAGGTTAAATCAAAGACTAACTCTTTCCAACAGCCAATTTCAACAGCTCTGAGCAGCCACAACTTTCCAGAAGTCAGAGAGTGTTGTCCAGAGAAGGACCTTCCCCGTGCATGGCCTTTAGCAAAGGGCAAGCGTTAGGACACCCGCCCGGACCCTACAAAAGCCTGTTGATGGCCAGCACTCACCTGGAAAGAGACTATCAAATATTTTACCTGGTTTTAGCATCTCCTTCCTGTAATAATACATGCACGCTTCTCCCATATTAAACTAAATTTTGCTTAAGGGTTCAAGACACTGCTGATACAATCATCTCAGAAATGACAGCCCTAGTTAGTTCTGGATTTTCTTCACTCCAATATTACTTTTTTCCCCCTCCCTCTCCAAGCTTCATTGCCTTATCCTCCTGGAAAACAGCAGATGTATTTACCTACCCCATGTCCAGTATTGCAATGTTACAGCCATGAATTCTGAAGAAACCCCCGCAAAGAGTTTTAACTTAAATGTTCTGAAGAAAGGCAGTCATACTGTATGATGCAATCGAGACAGTATTAGTCAGGCAAACTGTGGTACTAACAGGTGCCAAACCCAACTGTAAAGAGTGTCGTATTAGCTTAAGCCACCATCATGGAACCAAAGTCTAGATTCGCTTTTGAGCCTCCTCCACAGCAATTTAACCTAATGAGTTTGAGCTGACTGGTGGAGAGGTCTAAGAGCACCAGCAGAGCATAACACAATTAGTTATCCATTAAGCCCCAGTAATCCAGCTACTCTGGATCATACATAATACTGGAAAAGTAAAATTATAATAATCCACCTTACCACAGAGCACTCCCTCACCATCTCAAGAGCCCAATTCAGTCTCAGGCACAGCCGCAGTCTGCTCAGAAGTGAGGTGTCCCCAGGCAAACGCCAGCCTCTCCCAGGGAGCATGGTCCCCGAGGCCACGTGCTCACACTACAGCGCAGCACACGTTACAGTGGTTATGATGGAGGGGGTATCCAGACAGCACCAACAGACCCCACAGCTCCTCTCTCTACTCCTTCAACCTCCAGATATCTCAAAGACTTGCAGATTGAGGTAGTATCTTTTATCTGACTAGCTGGAAATAATTACAAGCTTTTGTGACCAGAAGCCCTTCTCCAGGTCAGAAGCAGACGTTGAACTGAAATACAACTCAAAGCACAATTCACCTGAGCAGTCTTTTAGTTTAAGTGATCTCTCGCTTTACAATTAAGTAAAGAAATGTTGTGTGAGGTGCTCTGAATCAGCCTAAAATGTCAAGAAATTAATTCTGTCAGTGAATATGTGAACACAACAAACCACGAATAAATAGCGCAGAATCGCAGAATCGCAAGGGTTGGAAGGGACTTTGTGAGATCATCTAGTCCAACCCCCCTGCTAAAGCAGGTTCTCCTAGAGCATGTTACACAGGACTTCATCCAGACGGGCTTTGAATATCTCCAGAGAAGGAGACTCCACAACCCCCCTGGGCAGCCTGTTCCAGTGCTCCGTCACCCTCAGAATAAAGTTCCTCCTCATGTTCAACTGAAACCTCTTATGTTTCAGTTTGTATCCATTGCCCCTTGTCCTGTTGCTGGACACCACTGCAAAGAGACTGGTTCCGTCCTCGTGATTTCTGCCCTTAAGATACTTGTATGTGTTAATGAGGTCCCCTCTCAGTCTTCTCTTCTTCAGGCTGAACAAGCCCAACTCCCTCAGCCTTTCCTCACAGGGGAGATGTTCGAGTCCCTTTATCATCCTAGTTGCTCTCTTCTGGACTCTTTCTAGGAGTTCCTCAACTTTCTTGAACTGGGGAGCCCTGAACTGGACACAGTACTCCAGGTGGGGTCTTACCAGGGCAGAGTAGAGGGGGAGGATAACCTCCCTTGACCCATTGGCCACACTCCTCTTAATGCACCCCAGGATGCCATTGGCCTTCTTGGCACTTGTACATTGGAACCACGTCCAGTTCCTATGAATCCAAAACCTTCTCCTTCAGTCTGTCCTTTTCTAAATCCTATGGAGTAATCCCAAAATAACACTACTGCCACTGGCTGATATTTTGTTGTTGTAGTGTTTCTGTAGTAGCTGAAGCTGGAACTACCTACCACCACTGGAAGAATATGCCACCATCCCAACTCACTGTCAGACCAAGAGGATACATTAGCTCTTCCTGTCACATATGTTTTAATACTCCCATAACAACCCCAAAATACCAGCCACAAGGCCAGGCTGTATGTTGTGAGCTATGCAAACTGTATTTCACTTTACTTGGTATTTTCACCAAAACACTTTGCTAAGAAGTTGCACTGATTTTGCCCAATGCAAAATGATCAGAGGGGCTGTTTCAGCCTGTCAGGCTTCACATCCCTACTCCAACATTCAAAGGATTTCTCTTACGAACAGAGCTCTAGAGCTAAGCCTTCAAAGCCTTGTGAACAGCATTCTGATGAAGTGTTAACTGCAGAATAAATCAGCCTAAATCCAGGGAATCATTCCAACAGATTAAAACCTCAACGCCAAAGAGAAAGGAGTAGGTCCTGCTCCCACTTTATAAATACCTCACTTTGTTTTGAGCCTGCCACCCGCTACTTTCATTTGGTAGTCTTAGTCCTTTCATCGGAAGAGACAGTGAATAACGGGTTCATATACACTCCATGTGGCTAAGACTTCATATGCTTCCACCATATCCTCTTCAAAGATGCCTTTCTGAGCCTGAAGAGTTTTGATCTAGTCATCATTCTTTACAAGGAACTTATTTCACACCTTTGATCATTCTTGTCAACTTTCCCAGGATCTCTGCCAGTTTCACTGGGTCTTCAGAAGCAACAAGACCAGTCCTCATGCAGTGTTCACAACACAGGTGCACTATGGGTTTACAGAGCAGTATGTTTCCTAGTTTGATCACTATTATTTTTCCACAAGCATCTAATCTTTAATTTGCCTTTCCAAACACTGAGATAATATTTTGATAGAACTGCCTACTATAACCCCCAAGTTTCATCTATGACTGGGAAGCCAATTCAAAGCTCATCGCTGTACACATACAGTGGGGGCTATTCTCCAGGTGCATTACTTCACTACACTGAATTTAAAATGCTGTTTTATCACTCAGTGCCATAGGATTTTTCCATGTTCCCTCAAAGTTAACTCTTCTATTTATTATCATAAATAACCTATTTTTTATCACCAAACATTCTCAGCTCTCTTCCATTTATTTTCCTAACTTCGACTTCTCTGTGGTTTTGGCCTCCGCATCACTCTCTGGCAATGGCTAACACTGTGAAAACACTGTATAAAACAAAACTTCCTTCTGCCCAGTGTAGATTTTTATTGGGTGTCCCAACATGCTGTCAGATATGCCAGTTATTCTTTACTCACCTTCTGGGCTAGTCGTGCTTTCATAAAGCTTTATTACTTCCTTTTGCCCTCCAAGTGGCTCCTTTCCAAGGTGCAAAGTCCTAAACTGTTTAATATCTCCTCCTCTTTCTTCTCATTCCACACCTTTGCTCTCTCTTGTCACCTTCCTCTCATTTCTAGTTCACTTATAATTGAAGAATTTGTCAGAATAATTATAGTGATAATGAGCTCCAGTGTAGATTGTCTAAGATTTTACTGCTCTATGGGACCGTTTTTCACACTTCCTCTGGGAGATGCATCGAGAGTTTCTCTCTGTAGATGTGCCTTAATGCTGCCACATACCTTCACAAACACGCAGGCAACCTTCCACATGATGCCCTGCTTCCCCCACTCCCAGAATCGTGAATTTTGTTAAAAACACTTTTTTATTACATCATTTTAAATCTAAGCTGCTCGTATTCTTCCCCCTTGAGCTCAAGCTGACCTCAATTTTTAATTTTTTTTTTTAATTTAGGCCTTTTATGTACATTTTCTCCATTTGCATATGAGCTACACTAGGTTAGTGCCTGGTAGCCACAAAGAAAGAGAAAAGTGTCCATCAACCACAGCAGTGGAGAAGCCCTACACTGCTCTACTTGTTCAAGAGCTTCAATCAAAAGAAGGACACAGTGGGAATCATTACAGGCTCAGGCATTTGTTTCTTTTCAATACAATATGTTGATCTGATTTAGTTTCCATAGTTCATCCTAATCTATTTTTAGGCTGTACTCTTGGTTTTCTTGGACCCTTCAGGTAACACTTATGTCAATATTACTCAGCACACTAGAGCCAGAAGAGATGGGTTTTGTTCATCTGCCTGAACCTCCTGCCTAGCACAGAATAATGAATCTCTCTATAGAATCCCTTCGCCAAACCACACAGGCTGAGATTGGGCAGTGCCATTTCTCTTGGGATCTTCTGAGTCAGCACTGAGTAACTTTCTGTTTAATGAAGGGACCAATACTTTCCATTGCAGCTCAATACACTGCCACTCGATACACTCCTCCTGTTAATTATTCACCTCAGGTAGAGTTTAAATGCTTTGGTTTTCTTTCAAATGAAGCTGTAATCAGGGGAGAAACAGGGAAAGGGGTAAGAGCTCCAAGGCCACCTCCCCTGCAGCCAGTTTGGAGTAAAACAGAGACTCTCCCCTCACCACCACTGCCCTACAGACAGATCGAAAGCTGTTTTCGACCTTTTATCAACCCAATCACCAGTAATAAAATTCATTGCTCTTCATCTAGCCACTGTATGAAAGAGAAAGATAGCACAGCATCGCTCAACCAAGCTCCTTACTAGGCCAGTGGTGACGGCGATTGCTAAACTGTGTTAATGCAGGTGCTCAGAGGAAGAGGCAGCAGCTGTCATTTTTGAGATGTGACCGCACGTCCCTTAAAAATTATGAGCATACAGGTATGCCAGCAAAAAAGGATGGAACTTTCCAAAAGCAACAAAGGAATAACTGCAGTCCTTGTCTGTTTGGCCAGATAAGAGAAAGAGATCCCCCTCCTCCTGCAACCGCACTCCGGAGCTTGGAGGCACCAGAGCTCCCAACTAGCCCCTGGGAGCACAGCATCTCTGCTCCCTGCACCATGGCTTTCCCAGGACCTTTTATCCACACGGGTGCTTGAGCCACACCGCAGGGATGCAGAGGCCAAGAGTGCAGAACAAGTCCCTTGATTTACAGAAAGGTGCCAGTCTTGAAAGCCAAGGCCCCAGACTACAAAAAGCAATTTGGAGTCACTGCTCCTGGGAAGTCCCGGGGTTCTCTTAAATGTAAAAGAAAATTTGAGTCGAGTGACTTAGGGTAGGACAAAAATACTTCAGACATCACTACAGGAAGTGTTTCAAGATCAGGATTTAAACTGTGAGCCTTTCCTTAGTGAAAGCTTTGACAATACTAAAACTCTATTCGCTTAAATAATTTTTAGGCCAGCAAGGCGATGGATGATGCATAGGCAATTCATTTTAATGTGGAAACAGGATAAAAATAGCAGCACAAACACCATGCTTACAATCAATCCACAGCCCAGAACGACATTTGAAGGCTAGAGATCTGAGAGAACACTAGTACATTACATCAAAGAAACCAAACTACAGCAAGATACACATGTTACAGCACTTCTCAGTTCAGGCAATTAATACTTAGGTCACGAATTAAGTTTTCTGGTGCATGTGTTTCAAGACATTTCTGTCTTTTCCCCCAACAACTCCTACCTACCAATCAGAGAAAGTACAGAAATTTATATTCTGGAGACTGCCATGAATGGCTAAATCAGATTTCTGCCTAAACAGTTCTTATTTTATGAAAACGACCTGCTGACATTTTCTCCTGCCTTTACGTAAAGTCTTAAATTCCTATTCCTAGCCTACTATGAATTCCTTCAAAGGTTACTATGCCATACAATGAACAAGACTATTTCTCCTTTTATTTGCTTATTTATTTTTAAAGAGAGCACAAGCTTCCCTGGCTAACTGCTTTATCACTTTCATTGTTAAGAAACTGCTGTCTTTAGTAGAGAAGAATAAAACAATTAAAGTCAAGGGGGGAAAAAAGCAGTTATCTTGTGAGAGACCAAAGGAAAAACCTCCACTATACTTCTACTATTGACAAAATAAAAAAAATCTAATGCTCCTTAAAAAAAAAAATTAAAAAAAAAAATGTCAGATGCCTGCTTCATCCATCTGAGAAATCCTGCGCAGCACCATTTCAAAAACTGGCATTTGAAGGCTTTCTTGTGCTTATTTTGCAACCTCAATAAAACATTTTTTAAACGAGGGGAAAAAAGATGAAGTCTTTTTTCCAGATCAAACCAGCTTCTCGGGATAGAGGAGAAGAGCAGCTCAGCCCCTGTGCTGTAGCACCACTGCGCACACCGTTTCTGCTGAGAGCATGGCAGAAGAGCACTGCCTGGCAGTGGAGCTGAGGATGCTGCTGGCAGCTAGGCTGCAAGCAACACAGCCACACAGCTCACCTTCCCTTCCTAAGGCATCTTCTGCTCCGCCTCAAAGCGTTAGATACCCATCCATTCTTCACCATCAAGGTTTAAGCGTCCCCCAGGAATTCTGCTCCCTTTGGGATACCACAGTTAATAAAAAAAAGCAGGATGACAGACTTCTAAGAAGTCTTTAGGAGTCACTGCACTGCCAAGATAAACTGTGATCAGTGATAAAATACCGTTTTCTAACACCTAAAAACACTGCCAAAAATGGAATGCATTCATGTGGAACAGGCACAGGACCCCCCTCCTGAGCACCCAACTGGTGAACTCTGCAAATTGTTTTAAAGACATTTTGATACTGGTGAGAGTGGCAGCACACACATAATTATAGTGGCCTAGCATTACCCTTGAAAACACTTCATTTAGGCAATTACTACCAGGCATAACAATATAAGCTGTTTCTCGCAGTGTAAGCTGAATCACTATCAGAAGGGCTCGATGGTCTCATTATACAAGTGAAACTTCTGTCGTACGCACATGACCAGACAGCCCTGGCACTGAAGCTGTTGCTTCCCTGATTACAAAGGACTGCTGAAATACATCCACACAGAACCTATTATGTAGTTAATAATCCTCTGGAACAGCAACTGTTGGGCTTCCCTAAATTTGGGAACCATTGCCAACATTCCTATGCATTTGCAAAGAATTCATGAAGCTAGCGTGGGAATACACCATCACACAAAATGTAACCATGAATGTTCAACATGCACGAACAGGAAACAAACCAGCCAAAACAGCAAAAACTTGGTAAGAAGGGTGCAAGAAGTCTCCATCACATCATACCATCTTGGTATGGCTGTCTCAGGCCGGAGAGGGGCCAGAAAGGCTGCATACCCAGTCAGGTCATCTGTTGGTTTGCTGGGGTTTTGGTTGGTTGGTTGGGGTTTGGGGTTTTTTTTGTTGTTTTTGTTTTTTGGGGGGTTGTTTGTTTTTTTAAAAATCTTCCATTCACCACCCAAAGTATAGTTATTTCAGAAAGGAAGAAATTTTTCGGGGGGGGGAATGGTGTATCTTATCCCACCCTTCCACCACCTATGCTCTCTAGCATGCCACCACAGAAATTCAGGAGAGCCAAGATACTCCCCAAGGAAATCACGTCAGCAAAGGCCTCAGACTTCCTTGCAGGTTTGGGGTGGAAACCTGGAACACAGACTGGCTGAGTGACCGGGAGTGCAGCAGTAAAGTCCATCACTCCTAAGGCAAGTAACTCCTCCAGGCAAGAATCGCACATCCAAGACAGCTCCCTCTGGTAGAGCACATTCACAGAAAAGTCAGTCAGCAATTACTCACACAAAGCAGCCTGGACACACATCCTCTTACTACGCGCAGTACACCCAGACAAGTGTATATTCAAATACAATGAATAACCTGGGCTAAAGGACGACAAAATCAACCTGGCTTTAAGCCCCAGTAGCTCCTTCTTAAGGAGCGTTCTCCAACTGCAAGCATCACACTCAGCAACTGCACATAAATAACCCTTTTGGGTGTAGAAACCAGGAGACATGGCAATGGTTTGTATTTTCTAAGGCTTGGAATGCTGCTGAAGAGATCAGAGAGACACCTTTTGTGAGCAAGAGAGCTCATACAGGCACTGGGTGTTTCCTGAAGCTCGACTGACTGCATGTGGTTTGTGGCATTTGAATAGAAGTTTAGAGAAACTTTGTGATCCCCTGGAATCACAGTCAACTTGCACCAGCTCCTGCTTCACATGGTCATTCCCATGGCCAAGTCCAGGAACAGAACAGCCATGAGCTCCAAGACCATTTAAAAACAGTTACAAACACACAAACTAAGCATCCAAGAGGTAATGAACACCTGGGTGCCACCCAGCTGGTGCAGTCGTTTTGCTTAGTGTGGGCACAGAATTTTTTAAACCTTCACTCTCTTATGGCCAGATCCCAGGTACCACAAAGTTCCCAGGCTGGGGTACAGCTGAGTCACTACAGCACACAGACAGTATCTCCACTCCTCCCTGGGGATGCAGGCCTCGCTTTTTTTTTAATATGCCACTGCAGAAAAAAAAAAAAAAAAAAAAAAAAAAGGCACTTAGCTCTCCAAAACCCCAAATTGCTTCAACTTTTTCTTGGAGGCACAGATGATCTGAAATTGACTCTTGTACAGACAAAGCTACAATCTCATCTGTGCTATTGTACTCGCTCTGCTGGAGAATTCCAGCCCTTTTTGCAATTTACACATTTGCGTTGGACTCTTCATGACAATGGGTCAGTAACTGAAAAATTACAGCTGACAGCCCTAGCTTACTCTGCGCTGACTCCTCAGCCACCATCATTCAACTGTATGACACAGCAGTACGAATGAGCATGGTACCAAATACCGCTAAGTGACAAATGCGGCAGTTGTAGCCAGGGAGACAACGTTACAACACAGCATTCACAGAGTGACACAGACGGGTGCAAGGTCTCACCAAGGAGACGTCTTGATGGACGATCTTCTAAACCACCCCTCCCTTCCTTTTGTTTCTTCCAACACCATAACAGCAGCTACAGCATTTGCTTTATATAGGTATTACACGGTGTAAAAGGCTGAATAATTTACTGTCTTTTAAAGCAACGTCCTTGCTGCAAACCAGAAGCCAGCAGACCTGGCGGTCCCACAGCTCAGCTCCCAACTCCAAGGTATTCCAGACTCTGCACGCACCAAAATCTCACAGCAGCACAACCACACTCACTGGTGTGGGAGAGAACTGAAAGGCCACTCATTGCCAGACGATCTGGCAAATTATTTGATTCATTAGCCACACACAAACTGGATAGAATACCTCCTGGTTACTGTTACTGCTAGAAGTAACCAAAAACATTTAGGGCAAACAACCTCTCTCACTGACTTTTTTAAAAAAAAATAATTAATATTTCCAATTAACTATTTTTCTTAAAAATGTCAGGAAAGCTTAATTTTTTTCTGCGGCTGAGCTAATCCACATGCAGATTTTCACCAAACCCTGTGCCCTTCTCTCTGTCAGCCCATGGATAAAGCTCAGTTGCACTGTAAAATGAGAAAAATAAACTTCCCTGGCTTTCCTGAGGGCCGTAAGAAACATATTTGGTAACCTTTTCATCCAAGCTGAAGGGATAAAGAAGTTGAATTCGTAACAAGGAAGGGCCACTGCTTTGATGAAAACCATGACAGAATGAACTACATGAGCACAATAGCAAAGGCAGAGCACCATCCAAGCGCTAAAACCGCCTCTTCATCAACTGATGGGCATGTGCTTGCTCAACACTCCCAACATTAATTCTCCAGCCACGGCAGAGACAAACCATGGCAGCACCTGAACTGGTGGCAGGCTTAAACCACTCCCTCAGCCCCCATCTTCTGCCATCTGGAAAATAAAGCACAAAGCCACATAAAAGTCCTCCTTTTCTGGAAAGAAATACACCAGTCCAAGTCATATAACCATGTATTTACACAAATCACGTTTTCTTTTTTTGCCTATGCAAAGGTAGAAACACCTACACAAGCTGAAAAAACAGACCTTATTGGCTAAGCAATACATTTCAAGTCTACTACAGCCAAAAGAAACTGTTAAAAACAGAAGCATCTGACTTCAGTTCTGCACACAAAGACAACCCAGAAAAACCCTCAGCAGAAAACTGTTATGTATGACAGCAGTGATCCTGGATATGAATTTTCAAGAACACACCTTGAAAAGCCTATTTAGTGAACAAAATGTCATTAAAGACCCATATCGTTTGTATTTAGGCAACTTAAATATACACAAATTCCAAATAATTCTAGCATTTACAAAACACCACAAGGGCATCAGCAGCAGAATTTGTGAATTTCCAGTTACATGGTTTTTGAAATATTTATGACGCAATTGTTCCTGATAAATTAGAATGAAGTCCGTATCTAGGACAAAAAGTAATACTAGATCCCTATTAATTTACAGAAATGCACTGAAAGTCCCTCCTTGCTCACTGTCTTTAAGAAATTCCAGGTATCAACCCATGGTTGGATTGTTTTTCTGCCTCAGCACAGTGAAAATGTCCAAGAAACAGTCACAATTAGTCAAATTAGTACCTAGGTGCAACTCATACACCAAGTCATACTAACCTAACTACGGCATCAAATTCACACCAATTTGGAATTAAAAGTGTGAGTCTGTGCACAGACACTTATGCTGCCTTCAGTCTAGACTACAGTTGAGCCTGTACGGTCACAATTTCAATCGGCAGCAGCAGCAAGCATAGAAATAAACACTTATCCAACTGAATTGATTCTAATTAAATCCACACATTTGTAAACTATCGGTACAGCAACACTAAATCAGCATTAATTCACAATTTGTTGGGTTTGTTTCCAGCCAGACCTGCTCCCAGGCTGGATTCACTGCAGGGCAGCAGGAGTGGTGGAGGGGAGCATCAGGCGGGGCTGCGAGGACGGGCAGAACCTCTCCGTGAGCAGGGGCGTTCACGGGTGCACGTTTACAGCAGTGACAGAACTGCAATACAAGACAGCGTTCAGATATCCGCCGAGCTTTGGCAGCTCTGCAGCTAAAGGGCAAATGGGAAAGCCCTCGCCTGGACTAATAACCAGCTGAACACGGACGACAGAGGGTGGGCATCGATGGTCAGCTTGCACAGGGAGGGAGCCTGCCAGGAGCCTTTTGCAGTGCTCTGCCTTACACTGTATTCATAGACAACCTGGAAAAGGGGCCAAGGAGTGGAGCAGAAGTCTCCTAAGGATATAAGCTACTCTGACAGTAAAGAGAAGGGCTGACTGAAGACTTGCAGAAAAACCCTCTGAGACTGAATAACCAGGAAATAAAATAACAGATGAAATTCAGTGCAAATAAGGTAGCAGTCCGAAGAAAAACGAACCTATTTTCACATAGAGAGTGATGTGCTCCAAACTGATCATTAACATTCAGAAAGTCTTGCTGGAGTCATGACAGACAGGTAAAAGCATCAGCCCACAGCCATTCAACATATAAAAAAATAAACCTAACGTTAGGAAATTATTAGTAATTAAACCACCATATAAAGATATAGAATGTCTGCAGCTTAAATCCTCAATGCAGCACCTGTTCCTTCCTTTCAAGAGGACATAATGGAAGAAGAAAATATTTTTTAAAAGGAAACAAGGTTTGTAAAGATGAATAATGAGAAATAATCAATTAGGCTAGGGCTCTTCTGCCTGGAAACAGATATTACCACAGCGACATATTGACAGAAGTTGCATGGAGAAGGCAAACAGAGATCAGTCATTCGGTGTTTCCAAACAATACAAAAGCTAAGAGATATGAAGTGAAGCTGTCAGCTGTCGAGTTCCAAAGAAAACAAGCAGAGGTAGTTAGCACCTACAATGTCATTTTGTGCTCCAGAAGGTCTCCCCTGGGATGCATCAGTGCTACACATTTAAATGGACTGGAGACACGGGCCAGTTCCCAGAAGAAAAATACATTAACCATTAACAAAATAAATACAAACATCTACTTCTTGACATCCTACAGCTGACAAGAGACAATAGGGCTGTCAGACAAAGATTTATATAATTTGCCTTCACCTTATGCTTTTCTATTTTTGGTCACTGTCAGGAAAGAACAGCAGACTAGATGGTTCTGCCTGATTCTATGGCTGTTCCTACACTGCAAGAATCAATTACATCTCTGGTACTCCTCAGCCTTTCTTTGAACTCATTCAACTTGCTTACCTGGCAAAAGTCGGTCTCCTGGGGAGATGGGGACACAGAGGGGCTAGATTAGTGCCTTGCTTATTTAGCAAACTGAACTGGGTGAGGAAAACACCCAGTAATGCTGGAGGTGGTACAAGACAGGGCAAGAACAGGACCAGTCCTTTTGCATGCCAGCCGGTCATTCAATCAGTTTAAGATGTAACACGCAGCTTCACCACCAAAATGCAGATGAAGAGGAAGCAGCAGATTGCCTGTATCCTCTGTTCGAAAACAGAGAAAAGCCACAATTCCAGCTCTTTGGGGAGAATGAGGGGCGTAGTTTCATATTTTTCATCCATCTGGTAATTATGAAGAGAGTCTGGTTTATACAGGACTGAACAGTAAAGACTACTGTAAAATTAAACATCACATTTATAACCTGTACTGTATGCATACTATGTGAAGTAAGGAGCGCCCCTTCGGCAAACTAAAACCGTTATAAATACAGAAATGCATCCAGGTCTGGCAAGGACGATAGCCACATGAAAACAAAGCTATTCCTTCCCATGCTTCCCACAGCATCAATTCAATTACTACATGAAATGGTGCTATATCAGTCACAGAAGCCAAGAGGGTATGACCAGATAGAAAAGGGTGGATGATCAATAAGAACGTATTACTAAAAATCCAGCAAGTCACATTTACAGTTCAGAATTTATGAGAACAGAACTGAAGACCAAGTGAGATTATTAATATCTCTCACCAACTGCGATGTGCACAGTAGAGGGCAGAGTCACCCAGTCCAGTTGGGACCAAATTGCAACTGCTTTGCTTAGTAACTGACCTGACTGGCCAGAATACTGAGAATTCCCAGGGAAAAGCAATACAGAATTTTATTATACCTCACAAACCACATTCATGTGAAAGTGAGACCACCGAGATTCATCCAGACACCTATCAGGAACATTTTTCTTCAGGATTACAGAGAGAAACAGTAGCAAAACACCCCTCTGTTCTCCTTCAACTACTGTGGCTTAAACCAGGCTGTAATAATTACGGACACAAATAGGCTTAACCAGCACTGCACAGCTGTCCAACGTGAAGCTTAAGGGTCTTAAGCAGCAGAGCCATCCTTACTCATGTCCAAGACACAGCTGACAGATGAGGAGCACAAGATAAACCCTGGTAACGGAGGGTTATGGGGTCAGCACTGCCTACATAAACAGAACTTGCTGTGGGTTTGGCTTTACCGTTTTCCAGGAAGCAACAGCGGTGGCAAGCCAGCTGAGCTAGTATTTGTGAGAATGACAATGAAATAACGAAAAATTAAATCCCCTATTGTGTTACACACGAAAACCAAACCCCCAAACAAATGTAAAGCTCATTTGCTTTTTCCTATTTATTTTTTATTTTCATGCTTAGACTATATTATGACCCTTATTTTTTGACCTCCTTACTGAAAAAGCCAAACCTATATAGTACTACTTTGCTATAATGTTTACCTTGAGCATGCAACAGAGAAGTGTTTAAGAAAACTGTCCTAGAAACATTTTTTAAGAAAATTTCCTACTGTATCTTTAAGGGACCAAAAAAATATGTTGTATGTAATAAAGCGTCTGAAATCTAAATGCACCGCTATGCTTACGCTTTCCAATGAAAAGCATTAAAGACCCCATCGTGTACAACCAATGTGAAATCTGAGCTGCAAACAGCAGCACTGGAGGATTTCTGAAGGTGATCTGAGATTAGGAAAATGCAAATTACACAAGTCTTTCACTTCAATTACATTTTAACCTTAGATACAAAATACGTAACTAGGAATATAATTACAGCCTCAAATAATGCTGCTTCCAGCAGTTGTTTAGTTTTCATTTTATAACATTTCCAGCTTCTAAGTTTGCAAATATCTCAATGCAAGCTAAGTAGAGCCTACACTAAGTTTCTGTCCTCACAACAGCCAGTTTCAGTGCCTCGTGTGCCACACACAAGCTAAGTTTCAAAATCCCAAACAAATGAAATTGGAACAGTCCTTGCCAGTCCTGAGCCTGCTCCACATTCCCAGTTCAATGGCCAATAATACACATGAATCCTAGTGACTGCCTCGCTGCTTCTGGAGTCAACCCCCAGTTCAGTAAGACACACGCATTTGGTAAGCTCTGCTCCCCAAGTAAATTATTGTGCCAGAAAAGCTCCAAGCCGATTTGAAACTCAGCTCTTAGACTTTACATTACCTTTTGACTTTCCACCATAGACAGATACATGAGGGCTAAACACGGGTTGAGAGACTCTAGGATTTGGAAGACTGTTGTCCTCTTGTTTCCATAGAAAAGGAAAGGCGGAAGCTAAAGTAATGAGCCCCCAAGTCTTCCTATTCTGAACATGGAAGACTCATGAGCGTGCCTGACACAGGAAGCAGAAGTGGATTCCTCTCCGCTTGCAACCTCCATCTTCTCATCACCTCTGTGTTCAGGCACAAAAACTCTTCTGGGCTTCCCAGATGCCACCCCCTGACAATTACCAGACCCTTCCTATTCTCCAGAGCAAAGACGCATGTGACCACACTGTA
The DNA here is from genome assembly GCA_034008185.1 of Gorsachius magnificus. NCBI lineage: Eukaryota > Metazoa > Chordata > Aves > Pelecaniformes > Ardeidae > Gorsachius > Gorsachius magnificus. Next base: position 10,259,074 of record CM067091.1, read on the forward strand.
TCACAACTTGATCTCGCACCGGTTCCAAACTCCTCAGACTTGAGAGGAATCAAAAACCGGATCAGACACCAGGCTGTCAATCAGCAACACAACACCCCAAGGCATGGCCACCGAGGCAGCTGACGGCCCTCCCAACACCTCCTGGGAAGCCGCAGGCAGTGCTACACAGCATCATTTATTTTGCAACTCCGCATTTTCTGCACTGGATTTTATAATGATGACTTTTAAGACAGCAGAAGCATCTGGCTTCAATGTTTTGAATTACTCCCCATGACTTACATTAAATATAAAAAAAGAAACGTCCGTTAACCTAAAGCAATGGTGCAAGCCAAGAAAAAAAAAACTGTACAAGCTATTCCTTTCCCATTCACGCACTGACAAGTCTGTACCGGATTAAACAAACCCACCCTGTTTTCATCGTCCAAAGCAAACGATACAGCTGAGAATTTTGAGATCTGGATACCAGAAATAGAAGCTAGCGATGAGAGCAAGCAGAAAGCCCGGAGCGCTCCAGTCCATTATTTACACGAAACAGATCAGCCCCGCAATAAATCCAGGGGCAGGTTCCAGGCGTTTCTCTCTTTTTCCCCCAACGAAGCCCGGCATGACGAGGGATTATTTCCCAAACCCAGCTCCCTCAGTGAGCGATACTTTTTCCTCCGGCGTCTCACGGCGGCAGAGGAGCAGGGTCCTCCCTCGGCGCCGGACCGCCCGGGCCCTGCGGCCGCCTCAGCGGGACCCGCCCGGGCACCCCCCGCCGTGCTCCGGTAACCCCCGCGGCGTAACGAGCCACCGGTGGCGCCCCGGGGTCGGGGAGCGGCGGCAGCGGCCGCCGCGGGGCGCAGGGCTCGGCAGGCAGAGGGTGCCCGCGGGCGCGGCCACCGCAAGCCACTGACCCCCCCCCCCCCGGACGCGGGGGGCCGGCGCGAGGGGCGTCCGGAGCCGCTGCCGGGCGGCGGCGGGGCTCACCTGGAGGCAGGTACCTCAGCAGCGCCGGCCGCCGCGGCGGGGGGGCCTCGGCGCCGCGCGCGCCGCGGGGGCCCCCCCGGGGGGTGGCCCTGCAGCGGCATGCCCGGGCGGGAGGTGGCGCGGCTCCCGCGGTCGGTCCCCCGTCACCCGGGGCGGCCGTCCCTCCGGCAGGCAGGGCCCCAGCCGCCCGGGGCCCGGCGCCCTGCCAGGCCACCGAAGCCCCAGCCGCGAGCGAGGTCGGGGCAGCAGCGCCTCCCGGGGAGCAGGGCCGGAGACAGGCGAGCTGCAAACTAAGGCAGTGTGCCTGCAGCCATCCCCGGGGCCGCTCCGAACGCCTCTCGCCTTGGTTTTCGTTTGTGTTTTGGTTTTTTTCCTCCAGAGGTAAAGCTTAGACTTGATGCTTGGTAGCCCTGCGCATTTGCCTGTTCCTTCCCGCACTGGAAGTGGGCAAGCGCGGGCGTCGGGGGAGCCCTCCCACGGTCATGGTCACGGTCACCCCGCTGGGACTGCGGCCGCGCTCCTTCCCCGAGAGCAGCCCTCCCCAACCGGCAGCGAGCTCCCTGCGGCGCCGGGCAGCCCCAGCTGCGCCCGAAGGAGGGGGCGTGCTATCCTCTACCTCCTGCTGCCTTCCCCCTCTTCAGGAGCGGCTCGTAGTAGAAGTGTTTGGTCCTCAGCGCCTCTCACCTTACCCTTGGCAGGGCCCTGCCCCAAACATTTAAAACATTTGCCCAAACTTAATCCATACTCTGATTTCTGGTGCCACCCAGTGGTCCTACGTACTGCTGCTAACTCGGTTCTTCAATAATTAAAGGCTGCTACTGAATAGCGGTGGAGGAGGGGAGGCAGAGAGCCCAGATGGTATGAGGGTAAGCCATTCCCCAGCAGGCTCCCAGTAGAAGAAAGAAGAGCACTGGACCATACTGGGGTCGCTGAGTGTCCAGTGCTCCCCTACCCTTATCTCTGAGCCTCAGCCCTTTGTCACATCACTCCCCTGAATCCCACCACCTCCCTCAGTGCTGGCTGCTGCTTTATCACCTTTTCCCACCTACCTGTTGTCTCTAGCAATTTGTCAGCAGTTTCTCCCACCCTCTCCAGCTGGCTTAACATCAGGCCAGGGCCTGCTCACCTGCCAGCAGCCCCCCCTTTGAGGCAGTATCAGAAGGAGCTGCCCTACTGGGGAAACCTCCACTCAGTTGGAAGTAGCTGCAGCCCAACCTCCCACCACCGAGACCCTGTGAGGGCCATACAGGGAACAGAGAGGGGGGCACATTTGGTAAATAACACTCCTGTAAGCGGGTGGACAAGTCCAGCTCTTTGGCCTCATTAGCCACACAATGCTGCTCTGGTGTTGGTAGCAAGGTGGAGTAGGTTGGTTGTCCCTCAGGCTGCTGGTGCTGGAGTGAACCCAGTTCTTGCCCCAGTCTCAGGTCTCTGGAGACCACCCTGCAGATCTGGGTGATCCAGCTCAATGGCCTCACTGTGAGTGCCCGCCTGGAAGGCAAAGCCAAGCCTGCTTCCTCGGAGTCAGGTTCAGTTCAGCGCCACAGAGTTAGGCAGCCTGACACACTCCAGCCTGGAGGTGAGCAATGCTCTGTTTTGCCAGCCGAGATGGGTACAGCCCTCCCAACACACCCGTTCAGTTACAGCGCACCACTGCCCGCCTTTGCCAGGGCTATTCACTGAAATTCAGGGGCTGCAGTGACCACCTCCCCCACAAGATTCCTAGTTCACCTCCCCCTTCTTTTAAGGCACCAAGGAGCCAAGGTGAGTGAGTGCCTACCAGGGAACATCGAGGGCTGGCTGCTCCTTGTGGGATGGGGGAGCCGGCCAGGGCAGGGGCCTTGCCAGTCAGAACACCATCCCATCTTCCTGAGCAAGCTGAGCAGAGGAGACCTAAAGATGGCAGCAGGGTTCAGTTGAGAGTCCAGACCATCAGGCAAGTTTGTGGCGATAAGGCAGGTTCCAGTCAGTCTGCAGGTTGGGGTCGGGTCTGGTGAGGATAACCAGGGTCAGATGCAGCCTGGTGACTGCTGGGCAAGTCTACAGGGATGAGGCAGGTACAAGATCAAGCTGGATCTTGTGTCTGTGGGTCAGGATCAGTTTAGGCCAGGGATAACTGAGACAAAGCTAGAGAATGGTTCTCTTATGAAACAGCCCAGGCAGGCACTAAAGGCCCAGGTCAGAGCTTAAATGGGACTCCCGGGCCCATGAGTGGAAGCCCCACGTGAGGCTAGTCAGGGCCATTAAGACCTATCAGTGCACTGAGGACCCTGGCAGCACTTCCCAAAAATCTGTGTGTGGGATTACCCAATGCACTGTGCCCGGGTCTGATACCCACACCCAGAACCGGCAGATCGCCCTCGTGTGCCTCCCTCCTGGGGAGTCCAGGTGCCCTCCAACAAGTCTTGGAGCTCTTCAGGTAGACACACCAGCTGTACCCACTGTACGAGGACAGCGGTTTTCTCTCAGATCCCTCGTGAGGCGTCAGCAGTGTGCAGTAGCAACCACTGGGCACTGGCCAGCCCCTAAACCTGTTGGCTAAGCTGGCCTTGTGGTGGCCCCAAGCACACCGACAGAGGCCTGGGTGTCCCTGACCAGCCTCGCCTGGCCCCCAGCCCTGCCCTCAGGCCCAGGACCTGCCTGCACCACGGGTGCCTGTCTCCAGCTGCATCTCTCACATCTGCTGTTAAGCAGCTCTCTCTTGGACAGGTCCCTTCAATGCATGTTACAGCCCGCCAAGCGTATCTTAACTGAGCAATTAATTCTTTTTTCTTCTTTACTTTTGTTTCATATAGATGCCTTTTCATATAAGAGCATTTAAAGTGTCACATGCCCAGTGCCGTCTGTCTCTTCTTGCACAGGCCTAAGCACAGCTCCAGCTCTTCATGATGCGTTTGTGCTTGCCTGGGCTACCGAGAACAAGCGGGGAAGGAAGAGGGGTAAGTGGACCTGTGCAGGCACTGTACACAGAAACAGGCAGTACCACTGCTTAAATTTGTGAGTACAATGTAAATTAGCTTGGCTGCTGGACAGGGGTGGAAGGAGGAATTTCCTGCCACGAGACTGTACAGTTGTTCTTTTAGGAAGCTGTTTCTATGCCTCCTGGTGTGGCTGGTTCCCCTGCTGTGCTTGCTGTTGCCAACATGCATTATTTCACCGGCGCACGTGCTGCAGCATAGCAGCCCAGGACCATGCAAAAGGCAGCAGCATTTCCCCTCACCAGGCTAACACCACCTCCTCTCCATGTGTTTTTGGCTGACCTGTGTCTTTTTTCCCCACAGTCCTCAAGGATGGGAGTGTTACTTCCTATTTTTCTCAGAGAAAACACTAATAAAAAGAACTCCTGCTTGGAAATGACTTACAGAACCATATACTGTTGTGTGGATGATCCAATGCAGTAATGACCATGTTGTGGGCATACGTAAGGGCTGGGACGCAGAGGGCTCTCTGGCTGTAAAGGCAGTCAGGGTTGGGGTTCGTCAGTGCTTTTGCAGTCATTCAGCTGCACATCAGCAGGAGTGCCCAGTGCCCCAGCACAGTGTGGCTCTGGGCTAAGGCTTGCGGCTGCTGAGGCAGCTCTCAGATGAGCCCGGCATGGGCCTGCTGACTTCACGCCAGGAGGACACAGGTGCTTGTTTACTTCTGAACAAGCAGGGTAAAGCTGCAGACTTTCCCATGTCAGCCTAATTCCTTCACAAGCCTTTGGCTGAATGTGCTTTCTTGATAAGATCTACAGCTTGCACGAGTTGATCTAGGAGATTGGTAGTGACTGCTATACCCATCCAGGTCTGTGGTTCAAAATACAAAGACGATCTTGAAATGGTATTGTATTTTAATTCAATGAATTAGTTTTCAAGCTTTGCAGAAAAACAAATCATTTGCTACAAAGTGATAAAACTGTCTTAAGCCACCTTCACCCTCATCCATCACCTGTGCAAGGTACACACTTACTACAGCTGAATGCTTGCAGTGCTTGCATTCAGAGGAAAGCTGTATTTGGAAAATAACAGTGAGAATTCAGTCTGTCTCTGTCAACCTCTCTTCTGCCTAATCCAGGTCAGATTTTCCCCAATACTGTTGGGTTTTTGTTGCAGTCAGAGATGTTACAGCATCTTCTCTGCATATTTGCAGTTCAGCTCTCTCCAAGGAGAGGGTGTCTGCCAGAGATACCAGCTTTGACAAAACTGACTCCTCGTCAAAGCATCTAATTGAGCTGAAGGCTGCTGTGAGTGGTCTGACTCTGCAAGTCATTCAAAATCCAATGTTTGTCCCTTATAGCTTTTGTGACAACACAGAAAGAAGCACGCAGCATATGCAGCTGCAGCACAAGGTAAAGGGAGCCTCTTCCATTATTTTTCCCCCTGGAGATTCATTTGAATTGTTGAGGGCTGTTCTGGATGATGGATGGCTTGTTTTCACCAAACACCAGGAAGGGATGGCAGGGATCAGGTATCATACAACCATGGAATCATTTGGTTGGAAAAGCCCTTTAAGCTCACCCAGCCCAACCGTTCCCCTAACCCTGCCATCCCACCACCAAACCCTGGCCCTAAGCACCGCGTCTGCCTGGCTTTTAAATCCCCCCAGGGATGGGGACTCGACCCCTGCCCTGGGCAGCCCCTTCCAGTGCTTGACAGCTCTTGCGGGGAAGGAATTTTCCCCAATGTCCAACCTAAACCTGCCCTGGCACAACTTGAGGCCGTTTCCCCTCATCCCATCGCCCGCTCCCTGGGAGCAGACCCTGACCCCCCCCCCCGGCTCCCTCATCCTGTCAGGCAGTTGTAGGGAGCGATAAGGGCTCCCCTCAGCCTCCTCTTTCCAGGCTGAACACCCCCACCCCCCCAGCCGCCCCCAGCAGCCTTGGGCTCCAGACCCCTCCCCAGCTCTGTTGCCCTTCTCTGGACATGCTCCAGCCCCTCCAGGTCCTTCTGGGAGTGAGGGGCCCAACCCTGAACCCAGCATTCGAGGGGCGGCCTCACCAGTGCCCAGGACAGGGGCACGGTCACTGCCCTGCTCCTGCTGGCCACACCATTCCTGATACAAGCCAGGATGCTGTTAGCCTTCTTGGCCACCCGGGCACACTGTGGGCTCATATTCAGCTGCCTGTCAACCAACACCCCCAGGTCCTTTTCCTCCGGGCAGCTTTCCAGCCACTCTTCCCCAAGCCTGTAGCGTTGCATGGGGTTGTTTTGACCCCAGTGCAGGACCTGGCCCTTGGCCACTAACAGTCTGTAAAGAGCTGGGGGCTGACCCTTAGCAGGCACCTCTGACTTCTATTACAGTAGTCAGGGGAACAGTGGGGTGCAAACATACCTGTGCCATGCACATCCCTCACTGAGTTCATTCAAATCTCCTGGGCCAGTGTGATTTCCCATGCCTTTGCAGTTTTATGGAGAAAGCAAAGCTGTCTGGATCCAGAGGGCAGAGCTGTCCTGGCAGCAGCAGCAGCCGGAGCCTGCTTTCCTGCAGGAGCAGCTGGCAGCTCTGCCTCACCAGGATGGAGCTCTCCTCCTGGCTGCGCTTTTCAAGCATCTTCCCAGGCTGCAGAAGTCATGATTGCTCATCTTCAGCTGCAGAAGGGAGATGAAGAAGGGTGCTACCCTGTGAGGTCATAGATGGAGATGGCAAGCCCGTAAGAGGGCCTGATGTAAGGGCATGTGTTTCCAAAGCGTTTCCACTGCTCGAGTCTGATAAGCTCACTGCGTGGTGTGCTGGCATCGGAAGGAGCCCTTGGCTCAAGCCAGCTGGTCGAAGAACTCCTGCAAAAGGCTGCTCCTTCCCTGCCAGATGGAGCACTGTAACGCAGTGCTCTGAGGGCAGGGTTGCAAAGTTGCCCTCCACAAACCTCGTTTCTTTGCTATCCAAGCCAATGATTCCCTTGTGTCTTCCTGGGGCTTTCATGGAAGTGGACAAGTTGAAAGGAGCGCTCTTCTTATTCCATTGGCATGTTGGAAAACACTTTCCGTGTCTCTGCACATCTGCCGTATCGGCCGTTTACAGAGACGTGCAAGTGGGGTGGTGGGATAACTGTGCAAAAAAGGGCAACACTGAGGTTGGCTGCTCTGTTTTCTCAAGGCAGAAAGCTGCCTTGTGTGGGCTGGGGTGGTTTACAGCTGAAGGGCATGGACCGGAGCAAAAGGACCGCGTACCTGCTCAGCAGCTCCGCTGAGCATGACTGGCTCTTTGCTCACTTCCAGCACAAATCCATCTCTGCCCAAGCTGTGTCCTGCACTGTACTGGCTCTTTGTGTGCAAACAGGGGTGGCTTCATACCTTCCAGCCGAGAAAACAGACCGCATCAAATTCCTTTTTCTTTTACAAAACCATGCCTTTTCTTCAGGAAATATTTACTTGTTTAGTATTTGCTTTCTTGGTGTTCACTTCCTACTAAGTATTAATGGGAACTAAAGCCGTGACTGCTAAGCATGCCTGAAAGTACAGCTACATGTTAGAGGCGTGCAGCAGAAGCACCAGGACACGTCAGAATGTAACTGGTAGACGGCAAGTTTTTTTTTTTTTTTTTTTTTACTTAAAAAGCTCTAAGTGGGACAACACCACAAGGGTAGCCATAAAGGATGGAAGAAAATCTGCACAAGAAACCTGGGATATTCTCTCAATACAGAAACGTGGGCTGAGGAAGTAGCCGAAATACCCAGGTTAAAGCTATACATATATGTGTATATGTGCATAAAGGGACAGTTATGCTTTGCGGTATGTTATATATGATATATGTTAATGATACATTACTTAGATACATTGTATATATGATATATAGTGAACTGATGTAATATGGATATAGAATTAACTGCATGCATAGGCCTGGAGACTGAGTGATTTGTGCTGGAGCTTTGGACTGGAAATAGGCTTGGTGTGTGTAAAATAATTAGTGAATTAAAACATGAATGATAGAAGAGAGCCTGTAGGAAAGTGTGTGGTGCAGTGTAACAAGGAGCTGATGAGGTGCTTATAAAGCAGAGCTGTAGCTTACATTTGAGTTCCTGGAGCTCAGGCAGCCACGTGCTGCTCAGCCACAGCACTCGCTTGCCTACAGGACACCCGTATGACAAATCTAGCGCCTGTTCATGCTGGGCAGCAGCCGTCCTCTTCCTTGCGGGGTCTGGAGCTGACCCCGGAGTGGGCGGCTGTGGGCAGTGGTCGCCTTCCGGGTGCACGGCAGGGGATGATGCTCCCGGGACTCCTGCCCAGCTGGGCACCAGGAGCAGGCGAGAGGCGAGGCAGACCCCAGGAGGAGCGCCTGGACACAGGTACAACGATAAACTTCTCCGTGAGGCCCAAGGTCAGGATGACCCCCATCTCTGCCTGTTCACCACCCAAATGCGCAGGGGTTCAAGCCGAGAGAAGAGCTGAAAGGTTTTCAAGAAGCCAGCGAAGCCTTTGCATTGCTGTTTACTACTGAACAGCTTCAGGCTATTCCTGGCTAAGATTTTTCTTTATGAGGAATGAGTCAGCCAGAAATTGTGCTTCAAACTGAAGTAAGTAGAAGTCTTAAGACAAATTGCTCATAAGAAGAAATTCCTAGCACTAGATCATAGTTGCTCCTGTGTTGTAGACTAAACAAGGAATTAGTCATCTACCTGCTTATGTAACCATAAAATGAAACGCCCTTGATATGAGCAGAATGGGACACGGCAAATGGGATTCCACTTTTTAAAAGGGATTTGGGGAACTACAGACCATTGAGTTTAGTGTCTTATTGGGCAAATGTATGGAAGCTATGCCAAGGAATGTAACTGATAGAAATATGGAGAAAATGTGGTAAAACAGCGATGAGTCACGGTGACTTTACAGAGGGGAAAGCACTTTGCTGGCAAAGCAGAGAGGCCAGAGGTGCCCAGCAAGTGAGGGCAGGGTCTGCCCGGGTCCAAAGAGGCAGAGCAAGCAGAGCGCCCGGCTGGGGAGCGGTGAGGCCAGGTCCCCACTCCTGGCTGGGCTGCTGCTCCCTGGCAGCTGCGCCCACCGCCTGCTCCGCAAGGGCGATGGGTGATGGCACCCCAGGGTGCCCTGGCTGTGCTGCTGGGGAGAAGCAGGAGGGGGATGAGATGGGGTGCAAGGGGCAATGCCCCCCTGCCTGCAGCTCCCAGTACCAAGCCACTGGATGGGGAGAAGCCAGTGACTCCAGACCATGCCGTCTCAGATGAGACTTGAAAACAAGCCATGAATTTTGAGAGGAGCTTTTCAGAGAAAGAGATTAAAACTGCATTTTGACTTTCCCCATTCTCAGTCGAGTTTAAGTAGTACCTCATCCCAGCTGCGGCTGCATGCGGTGTAGGCCACAATGGTGCTTCTGGGAGAATGTAACTAGTAGACTGGAGTTAACAGCCAAATTAGTGGACAGGTGGCGTTCTCTAGCATGCAAAAAGGCCTTACATTTAAAACAAGCTTTTTCTTTTTCTTCTTTGAATGCTTATGGCCTTTCTCTGATGTGGTCCTTTCTTTGAGAGCTGTGGTTCCAAACATGAATGAAGACTGCTGGGTGCTGCTGTCTTCTACCTGGTCAGCCAGCCTCGTGATTTGGAAGGACACCATAAAATACCGATGGGCCAAAGGATAAAAAAGCACAGCTAGCACGAGCTGGTGCTGCCAAACGGGGATTACCAGCCATGTTCAGCTCAACAGACGGCTGTGGGCAAAGGGAACCCCCATCTGGTACCAACCCCAGTTTTCTCTTTCTAATCCCCTGGCCCAGCCCTCTCTTCTCTCAGCACACATGGTCTTCTCCCAACAACAAACCCTTCGGGGTTATGGTCCCCACACACACGCTACTGGGATTTTGGCGCTTACTTCTGGCTTTCCGTTTCTGTGGGCAGCTGCCTGTGTCCTGCGCAGCGCCAACACTGAGGCTGCCTCAGACAGGGGCCGGTCACCCCGCTGGCTTGGAGCCATGCATGGGAGCCTCCTGGCCAGCCACAGGCCTGCTCTCCCCTTTGCAGGGCTGGGGCTGGGTGGGCGCCTCTCAGCAAACCCACAGGTCTGGCCCTGGGCCCTGGCTATGTGCGGGTTGTTTGCACCCCACGGGGTCGGGACGGCCCAGCAAACCTGCAAACTGCAGTCCCTGAGCTTGCCTTTTCTTTTTGTTTAATTTCCTTTCTGTTTGCATTTAAACTTCAATCATTAAGTTCACCTTTCATTAAACAATCTTTTCCTGCATACAATTTTACATATATTTACGTTCTGCAAATAGGAAAATATCTAAAAGTGCATCTGTGTCTGCCTAATATATTTATACATATTTGTACAGCTTTGCATACATAGAGATAGGTTTGTGTATATAAATACCTCTCTATATACCTCGGTCGTGTAACCGCCATGATGGAGCCCACTGCCCCTGCACTGCCGTCATCCTCTACCACCCGCCCCGGCCTTGTGCTCACTGCCCCGGTGCAGGTGCTCAGCACGGCACCCGGAAGAAACATGCTCCGGGTCTGCCAGGAATTGATTAAAATACCCTTTACTGGAGGGAACATGAGAAGGAAGAAGAGGCCAGCAGAGACACCCTTATGCCCCTGCCACTGTGGTCTTTAGGGTCTTAGAGAGTTTTCCCCGAAGGAAAAAACGCCATTCATCATTTCTGTGGTTGAGCAAAAGGCCGTTTAATGAAAACACACTGCTTCACTTCAAGATAAAGACAAGGAGAGGCCGGTGGCGTCATCACCGGGTGCCGAGTGGGAGCTGCCTGCAGGCTTCTCCGGTGCGATTAGCTGGTGAAGCCAATCTTGCAGCCAGGGGGTGCATGCAGCCCAGCACAGCCCTGAAGACTGAGCTCCCCTTGCGGCAGGCTCAGCCCGGCTGGGCCTGCGCCCCTTGGGCCAGGGTTTGCATGGGCCCCTCAATGCCCAGCAGTCTCCCATCAGGATCAGCACAGGCATTGGGGATGGGGATCTTCCAGCGTGCTCTGGGAGCACTCCCACTGTGGCTTGGCTTTGGAGAGGGAACACTGCGTGGACAGGGAAAGAAGAGGCAGCGATCTTAACTTTTTTTATACATAAATACAGGTAACATGATAGTGGTAAGGTGCGCAAACCCTGTGATCAGACACAGAGCAGGGGAAGCTGCATGGAGCCGGGAAGTCAGCGTGGAGATGGCAGCAGGCAGCCCCGAGGCCGCTCTCAGTGTTTTTGAAAACCACAGGTAGTGAGTGCAAAGGAAAGGAGCAGAGAGGCGGCTCGCCGCAGGCTGCTGCAGATAGAAACTCCGAGTTCCCTTCTTCCAGTCTCATGCTTACTGTATGAGACTGGAAGGAGTGTTTGCACCTCAGATAGAGCAGGCAGGGGGACGGGGAGGAGGACGGGCTCAGCAAGCAGACTGTGGTTTGGGGGATGGGGGATCCATGAGCCACCTCCGCACGGTTTTAGTTGCATGTGTCCCTGCACATGTGGTTGTTGGCTCTCTCAGCCTCTGCTCGTGCACCAAACTCCCTTTCCACTCGGTCTTCTCAGTCCTTGCTGCATGCACTGCCCCAGCAGCCTTACTAATACCTCTCCAGGGCACATTTCTTTTTTATTGGGCACGAGAAATTCATGGTACTGTGAAGGGTTGTGTCCTGCAAGGGCCCCCCTGTCCCCTCGGGGCAGAACAAACAGGCGGAAAAGATTTACAGTAAAAGCACTGAGCAAATCTTTACTGTAAAACTCTTGCCCCTTGCTGCCAGCAGCCTCCCACGCACAGGGCGTGTAGAGGCCTTGCTGCAGGGCAGGGGTACAGTTTGCAAGGCAATACATGGCATTCCTTCAACGGATGGCAATAGAAGGGGTTAAAAAGCTGCTGTTTGTTTGGGCTGACATTTTCCTGCTGAACAGGGATGTTTCTCGCTGAACAAGGAGCAGCACAGGTGACTGCTACAGAAGGGGCCTGGAGACCTGGCCCCCACAAAGCAGCTGTTAGGGGATCTGTAGGGCTGGGCCAACCTCCCCAGCCATGTGCCCGCTGAAGCGGTTTGCGGAGATCAGAGAATATTGCAGGTGAGGTGAAAGCAACCCACCCCCATAGGGCACCCACAGCTCACTGCGCCGCACACCACCCGCTGCAGGCTGACACGGCCACGCTGCTGCTCGCCACGCCGCCACCCTCCGGCCCCTTGCCAGAGGCTCACAGGACCCCATGCCCTCGCAGCCTTTCTTTACTGGGAGAGTGGTCAACCATCAGAAGAGGCTGCCCAGGGAGGCAGTGGAGTCACCACCCCTGGGGGTGTTCAAAAAACGTGCAGAGATGGCACTTGGGGACAGGGTGTAGTAGGCACGGGGGTGTTGGGTTGGTGGTTGGGCTTGATGATCTTGGCAGTCTTTTCCAGGCTTAATGATTCTGTGACCTGCCCTTGATGGTCTCTGTTGCCCGCGACGCCTTTTGCCCCTGTGCTTGAATACAGGCCACCAGTCACGCCACGGCCCAGCGCCTTCAGAGAACTTCGATCAATGCCAAGGGATGGGGGAGAGCAAACGAGGGGGAACACAGCAAGCTGGGAGGGCGGGACACGGCCCATGGCAAGGGGGGACGGAGCCGGTGCCGCTCGTTGTTCCCACCCGGCTCCGGCCTGTGCGGAGGCAGCCGGGAGGGGGTCGCTGCCCGCGCTCGGCCGCCGGCCCACGGGGGCTGGACCGCCCGGGGCTACCCCGCGGGCTCGGGCAGCAGCTCCTGAGGCGCCGGGGGCGGCTGGGCCTCGCTGCTGTCCCGGGCCCCGAGGCCGCCCTGACGGGGCCCTGCCCGGCGCACAGAGCGTAACGCAGGGGGCGGAGGGCGGGGCGGACGAGGCGCGCGCGGCCTCTTTAAGGAGAAGAGAAGGGCGGTGGCGACAGGCGCGGCGGCGGGCGGCCCGCGCAGGCGCGCAGCCTTCCCCCGCGACTTATTCGGCACCGCCGGCGAGGGGGGCGTGTACATGGGTGGGGAGCTATGCTGCAGCGTGGCCGCGCGCATGCGCAGGACGCCGTTGGGCCCTGGCCGCCCGCCGTGCGCTTTGTGGCGCTGCCGGAAGCGGGAGCGGGGCCGAGCGGAGTGGGGCAGCGCGGAGCGGCGTCTCCCCTGTGTCGCCTCGGCCGCCGCGGGCACCATGGAGCCGGCGGCCTGAGGGCGGAGCGGCCGGCCTTGCCCCGACATGCCCGCCGGGCCCTTCGGCTCAGGTAAGGTGGCCTGGGCCCTCCCGCGGCGGCGCTGCCCGCGCCCGGCCCGCTCCTGCCGCCGGCGGGGCCTGTGGCGGCGGGGCGCCGCCCGGGAGCCTCCGCCGCGCTGACCTCTGCGCTGCCCTCGCGCCGGCCCGGGGGTTCATCTCTGTCTGTGCCCGGCCCCGGGGGCCGGAGCCGACCCGGGGGGGGGGGGGGGGGGCCCGCGTTTCGGGCCCCCGAAGCGAGCGTGAGGTGCCGCCGGTGGTCGCCCTTCCCCCGCCTGCCGGCTCCCGCGGGCAGCGACGCGGTCGTGAGGGGGAGAAAAGTTTTTGTCGCCGCTTCCCTGCAGACTTGCTTACAAATGATCCGGTGGTGCCTTGTGCTCCTCGCCGCAGGCCGCCCGGGCTTTGCCGTGATTCTGCTTTCCTTTGCTTATTTTCCGTCTCGCTCGATCTTCAGGGCCTGCGGGCAGCAGGTCATGTTTCCTTCGGGAAGCAGTGGAGAGCAGCGAAAGCACGGTGAGGCTTGCTCCCCGGTGAAGGGAACCATCAGCTTCAGGAGACCCCTTCCAGGTTCTGCAGCTTGTCGGGGTGCACAAGGAACTGGACTGAGGAAGAAATGCCAATGTAAAATACACTGTTGAGTAAAAATTATTCTTGGTCTGGGTCAGGGAAATGCGCTGTTTTGAGGTGGAGTTTGTGACGTGTTTTTTTGGCACAAGTGAGGGATGTGAAAGTCCCTTAAATTCTCAGCTGACCTGCCTGGAAGATAATTTTCTCAACCCTGTTTTTAAAGATGAGAATGATAGTGAGAAGCACAGTGGTACTGATTTTTGAGTAAGGAAGCCTGAAAGCCGAGTAATAGCCAAAACATACAAAATCAACTGATGTTTTTGCTTTTTTACAGCTCTGTTAATCTTCAGATGTTAGGGTATGCAATTTTTAGGCAGCTTTCTTCACTGTGGCAGGTGCCGTGCTTCCTGCTTGGGGAAGGCTGGCATCCAGTGGTGCTCTCTGGAACCTGAGTGGCGATGGGGGTCTCTGAAGTCAGGGAGCCGGGAGTGCTGGGGAAAGCAAGATCCAAGCCCTGTGGCTTAAATGGCACTTTATGTTTGAGACCCAGCCTCCCCTGTTTTAACTTCTGCTACAGTTAGGTGATAAAAACGCACAAATTAACCTCTGGGCAAGGGGAGCTGTGATTCTCTTCTACTCAGTAGCACTGCAGCTGGATGGCCTGGGAAAGGATGACAGGAGTTCCTGCTTTTTCTGTGCCCGATCTCTTCCTGCCTTGAATCTAGACTTTCTGTTCAATAGTAATCCTGACATGCGTCTCCATTTATTCTTTAACAAAATACTGACTTAACAAAATACCAACTTTCTGCTAGTGTTTCTCTCAGATGGGTCTTCTGTTTGGCTCTTGCCCTTTAATTTTTGCCTGCTATCTGCTCTGCCTGCCTTTACACATGGTATGTGCCTTGGGGCAGAGCCTACCTCTTGGATGGGTTCCAAAGGTGAGCTGGATGGAGGGGTCTGTGCTTCTTCAGACTTGGTGGGCTTAATGAGAGAGGTGCTGAGTTAGTCTTGGCAAGATCCAAGTCACGCTCTCCAGCAGAAACTTGGATAGCAGAGGGGCAGCAGCGTCAAGGTGGGGCAAATGGGCGTGTGGCAGTTGTCTCTGCTCAGGATGTTGTAGGCCTCAGCTGGCTTGAAAAACTGCTCATGAACCTCTCTGGTTTATGATGGGATGTAGCCGGACGGCTTTCTGACAGCAGTTGCTGCCTCTAGAGAGCAGATATCAGTACTATTGGTGTAGTAGGGGCCATGTGAGAGAGAGGGATTGCTTGTTTTCTGTGAAATACTTATAAAGTGTATCTAATATCCCAGAACTTTATGGTGTTGACCCTTTATGTTGATGCTTCTCTGGTTCAGGCTCTGTTAGGTCTGCAGTCTTCCTTGGGCGTCTTTCTGCTGATGGTCTTTGCATCTACTCTGTTAATAACAATTGCCTCCATTGACTTTTCAGCTCGGGCTCTGCTTTTTCAGTTCTGAGAAAACCCAAGCAGCACCCATTTTTGGGAATCCTTGAAATCCTTTTGCATTGTGAGCAAACATTTCATTTTATGTATGAAGCTGCTGAGGACAAAGGGCTAAATCTTCCTATTTGCCCACAACGCTCCCCTCAGTCAGCACAGGCTTTCTGAGAACCCTTTCATACATCAGCACTGGTTCCCTGACCTCTCCCTGGCACAGACTCCAAAAATCCACCTCTGCTTTAGGCTCTGAGCTCCTGCATATTCCTCCAAAGTAATTGCAGAATGTGGGTCTGTTAATTCATAGAATCGTAGAATCTTTTAGGTTGGAAAAGACCTTTAAGATCATCAAGTCCAACTGTTAACCTAACACTGCCATCCCACCACTAAACCATGTCCCTCATCTACCCTTCTTTTAAATACCTCCAGGGATGGGGACTCGACCACCTTCCTGGGCAGCCCATTCCAGAGCCTGACAACCCTTTCGGTGAAGAAATTTTTCCTAATGTCCAACCTAAACCTGCCCTGGTACAACTTGAGGCCATCTCCCCTGGTCCTATTGTCTGTTACCAGGGAGAAGAGGCCGACCCCCACCTTGCTACAGCCTCCTGTCAGATAGTTGTAGGGAGCAATAAGGTCTACCCTCAGCCTCCTTTTCTCCAGACTAAACAACCCCAGTTCCCCCAGCTGCTCCTCATAAGACTTGTGCTCCAGACCCCTCACCAGCTTTGTTGCTCTCCTCTGGACATGTTCCAGCAATGCAATGTCTGTCTTGTAGTAAGGGGCCCGAAACTGAACCCAGCATTAGAGGGGTGGCCTCACCAGCACCGGGTACAGGGGCACGATCCTTCCCTACTCCTGCTGGCCACACTATTCCTTATGCAAGCCAGGATGCCGTTGGCCTTCTTGGCCATTAGGTAATTCTCACTGTCTAACTTTGCTGCCAGAAGTTTAAATATTTTGGTTGCAGGTGTTCATATTAGTGGAAATAGAACTTAAATATCTTTATTTTTGGAGTTTATGGGCTCATTAGTAAGTTCATTCACACTCGACAATTTCTACACTGTTTATCAACTGAGGATCTTTGGTCTTAAATGCTGAAATGCCCATTTTCAGCGTTTTGTATGGTGATAGCTACTAAAATTCCTAAGCTGAAATGCATTTGGAGGGAATATATTGAATATATTGAAACATGAATTATTTATCACACTAAAGAATATTGGAATTATGCTCAGTTTCATAGTAGATGGTAAATATTTTAATTTCACATTTCTCAGTTGTTCTGCCAGTGTTAATGCTTACAATTTCTTCCCAGATCTGTCTGTCTCTGAGAATCTGGGGACATTTTATTTAGTGCAGCCTCCAGGAACATAAACACGACCCCTTTTCAAACCTGAGTGTGTGTAAAACTGCCTGGCAAACTTCAGGGGTTTATTTATTCTTCTTCCCACCCCTCCTCTGAATTAGGTTGTCTGTCATTCTCTCAGAAGTGATTTTCTCAGAAGTCCTTAGTGATTTGAACCTCCATAAGACATATGTTTATGTGAAATATGAATATTCAGATGTGTGACACTTAGGAGATGTTGTTTGGGCCAGTGAGAGTGCTTTTTTGGAGCTGAAATGCAGAACATTGCAAAAACAGAAGTAAAAATCGGGTATGTGTTTGCGTGGTGTGAGAGCTGCTTTTTTTTTTCCAGTTTGCTGTTGCTGTTCAAATAATTAGTGATAAATACAGCCTATGCTGAAGGAGCGAGTCCTGCTTCTATGAAGCTTTAGGTGCCTTTTGTTCAAAGCAAGTTATAGAACTGTCAGTGTGTTGAACCTGTTGTAATGGATACAGTTGTGTGGGGGGACTTACCAGCCTTTTCTAACTTGCATCTAGTTATAAGATAGATATAAGCATAGAGGATGGGCTTAGCTATACCCCAATCCTCACAGAAGGCAGCAATTTCTGACTCAAATGGCAGTTGAAGGGGAGTCTTAAATTAAAAGTGACTTCTAGTCCTTGCAAATAAAAACTTCTTACTGCTTGCTTCTTACTGTAGCGGGCGAATAAATCAATACCCTAGGAAATCCTACCTAACAAGGTTTTACATCTGAAGGAATTACTTGTTTCAGTATTCCTTATATATTGATAAGACTAACAGAAGATTATTTTTTTTTATGGCAAGACCAAAGGAAGTCTTGAATATTAATAAGATACAGATTTGATCATGAAATTTATGTATGAAGGTTGGGCGGCAGGCTGGGTGTATGTGGCAGCAGAGGTTTTGGTTACTCCATCCTGCTGTTAAACCACTCTTAAACATGGCATATTATATCTGTCTATCCTGTATCTGTTACAAATGCTGCTTCTCTCAGACATGTGGAAGGGTTGCCCAAAAGAGCTTTGCATCTTTGCTTCACCATGGCAGTGAGCGGCATGAAGGCAGGTAGTTGTGTCCTCCCATTGCCTTGCTGTAGTGTGATGAGGGTTTTCAAAAATGCAGCAGTATTTGGGAATCCTTGTCCTCTCTGATGACTTTTGTCTTCTAGATGAGAAAGCTCCTACATCAGCACTGCGTACAATTTGCTTGTGCTGTGCAGCACCTCCATGCTTCTGAGAACCATGGGATAAGGGCAGCCCCAGTCAGTGTGTTGCAGTTATCAGCACACCGATAAGTTCCTGCCATGAGCTGTTAACTGCCAGTCCTTCAGCTGGAGGTGGCAATGGAAAGTACATGCTGCTTTATCATCTGGAATCAGTTTATTGAAACCAATGCATACTTCTGTAATGAACTCAAATGTATCAAATGGGAGGGGTGGAGAGTGCCTTCGCCTTTCCCTTGTGGTGAGCAGCAAGGCTGGGGGGCCAGGGCATGCTGCTCTGGGGGCTGAGAGGGGAAGAGGAAGTCTGGCAAGGCTGGTGATATTTCACTTCTGTCCCCCCTTCTTCCACTCCAAACACAAGCTGGAGACTAAGGCAGTGTTCAGGTGGGGCAGAAGGATGAAGAGGCCCAGTGGGTATAGGATATGAAGAAGGGGGAAAAGATAGCAGTAGGGAAACCTATAGAATAAGTCAAGTCGTTACTGAAGCCATTGCTAAAGGATTGTTGGTCATGTTCATTTTGGGTTGGTTGTTTGGTTGGGTTTTTTTGTTGTGACTTCTCTGTGTCCCAACAGTGTCTTGGAATTCCTCTAAGCCTAAGGGTTTTGACCACAGTGGCACGTGTGTTCCCCCTGCCACAGCCCCCAGAGGAGAGAAAAAGCCTGAAGGATGGAGAGGATATGCTTCCTGCAGGCTGTGGCTGCTCTGATTAATCTGCGATCAGATGAGCACACGTGATTGCTGCCTCAAACCAGGAGGGATGTAGTTTGGAAAACCAAGATTTTGCTGCCTTGCCTAACCTCCTCTCTCGAAGGGAATCATCAGTCTTTTAATGTAGATTTTGGGTCTAATTAAACACTTGGGGAGTCAGCTAAACTAGGCAGGCTTGTTTAAATGGTGGTTTGTCCCTACAAAGGTGTATTTCCAGGCCTGGTTTCTTGTTTGGGTTTGGGCCAAGGAATGTCTAAGGGAGGCATTCAAAACATTCTCTGTATAACTAACTGGCTTCCAAAGTGTGCCAGCTAAGTGTAGTTGGCGAAAGGCCCTCAGGGTGCTGTTCGTGACAGCTTGAGCTCATCTAAACTGTGGTTGTTGAACACTCCTTGCTTCTCTCCTGTGCCAACCATGTTTTCCTTGTTTTATTGTTCACATGGTCAGCTGGCTTAGATAACTGATAAAAGCCTGGGAGGGGAGGAAAGAGGGAGATAGCGCAGTCCCAATCTTGATGGCTTAGGCTGCTGCAGTACTGCCTGTTTAAGCAGCAGTTTTAACGTTGCTGTGAGTGGGTACAAAAGAAGGGATGCTCCTGCCACCCCTCCTGGCTGTGTGTCCTTACTGCTCCTCTGTGTTGGCACAGATGTTCATTTCACCTGAGTTAGATCTTGATCCAGCTAAAAACTGTTTCAGTCGGAGCCAGACTCTTCTCAGTGGTGCCCAGCACCTGGACAAGAGGCAATGGGCACAAACTGAAACATAAGAGGTTTCAGTTGAATATGTGGAAGAACTTCTTTACTTTGAGGGTGACAGAGCCCTGGCACAGGCTGCTGAGGGGGGGTTATGGAGTCTCCTCCTCTGGAGATATTCAAAGCCTGCCTGGACGATGTCCTATGCAACATGTTCTAGGTGAACCTGCTTTAGCAGGGGGGTTGGACTGGGTGATCTCCCGAGGGCCCTTCTAGCCCTTGTAATTCTGTGAAGATGTTTGTGCTGGCTTAGCTTTCTGCATGTTTTGATGTGTAGCTCAAAACTGGCAGCGTGTGGCCCCTCTCCTTGAGCTGCCCGGCGACTCTGGACAGCAGTCCTGTGACAGGCTGCTGGCCTTGTCGCACTGTCCCTCCCAGCTGCCCAGGCTCCCAAGCCTGCTTCTGTGCAGCAGGTAGGTGTTGCATATGTGCTGGTGCTGCGGCACGAGCTGCTGCTCTCAGGGAGGAAGGGCAAACCCTGCTGTGCTTCGGGGCAAGTGCTGGCTCAGAGGGACTACGGAAGTGTAGCTTAACTTTTGCTGCCTCTAATCCGCCTCTCCTGGTTGTGGTTTCACAACAATGCCATCCCCCCACCCCCCCCCAACTGACCGCTGCAAAGGCCTGGTTAATTCATGATCAGCTTGGCTCCCTGAGCTGTCTCAATATGCAATAAGGGAAAATGCACAACTGCAGTTGTGCCGGGAGCGCTGTTGAAAAGAGAACTCTGTGCTTCCCCTGTCTAGTTCCGAGAGCACTACCTGGGAAATTGTCTAGTGGCTTTTTTATCCCAAGTCTTTGGGACAAATCTAGATTAGGGAGTGACTCTGTGTGTATATTGACTTTACAAGGATTTGAAATGCATTAGGGCATACCTAATTAAGTGTCTCAAATGGGCTGCTAGTCCCTAACTGAAACTTACTGTAATCTTTTTTTTTAAACACGCATATACCCACACCCATCCCCCCCAAGTTCACAGCTATATTAAAAAAAAATAAAATATTAAGGTTGAAAAACAGCTGTTGGAATCTGTTCTAGATTTTCAAATGTATGACACGTCCACGTCCATCTTGAATTTTCAAGGGTCCATATCATGGCAAACAGCCTCAATTTTGGTAACTCGCGTCATAGATGTTTCTACTAATTATGTCTTTTTTTTTTTTTTTTCCCTTGTCCCCCAGGTTTTACTTGGATTGTAGCATAGAGGCACTATGTACTCAGAGTGGAGGTCCTTGCATCTTGTCATTCAAAATGATCAGGGTAATACCAGTGTACTTCACAGCTATCCTGAAAACGTGGGGAGAGAAGTGGCAAATGCGGTGGTGCGTCCTCTTGGACAAGCTTTAATTACATCATCCGTTGGAAGTGAGAGTTTACTAAAAACAGACAAAGAAGTAAGTGCATTTCCTTAGAGATCATAGTTTTCTTCATGCTAGAATGGCAACTTAAATAATTTTCTATAGCCTCTCATTTTTCTCTCTTTTAATTGTCCCAAGTTCTGTGAAGTGTGCTATATTTTTAGGTTAGTGATCTACATGAGGGCTTCTATTAACAGCTAGTTCATAGCAATAGTGTACTTCCTGGTACAGTAGCTCAGATGAACACTTACTACCAGATCATGAAGTTCAGACTAAAGCAAAAAAAAAAAAAACCACCTCCACAAAAAACCCAAAACACAAACCCCCCAAAGCCCCAAGGAATTTAGGAGTTAACACACAACGTCTTTCTAATTTCCTTCATTTTTAAAGCAACAGTATTTTCCCTTTAAAAAAAAAGTCTTTGGTACAAATATCTACTAGAATTTGAAAGACTTGCATTGCATCAGCTTTTGTATGTTCTGAAGAGTTCTCTCTACAGGTTAGACTAAGAGATTTGCCATTTATTCATAATGTCATGATATAAAATTAATGACTTGGTGTTTTCATGCAGTGTATGTTAAATAGTTGCTCGTACCACATAACTGCTGTTATTTTGAGTTAGAACCAATGTGCACTGACCATTGTTTACTTGCTAATATTTATTTTTAATAATTTTTGCTTTGTGTTTGGTTAGGTAAAATGGACTATGGAGGTGGTTTGTTATGGACTGACACTCCCTCTGGATGGCGATACTGTGAAATACTGTGTTGATGTATATACAGATTGGATTATGGCTCTTGTATTACCTAAGGACTCCATTCCTTTACCAGTTATTAAGGAACCAAACCTTTATGTTCAAAGCATTCTCAAACATCTCCAAAATCTCTTTGTACCGAGGTGAGTGCTAGGGCTGGGGCTTTTGGGAGGTTGAGGAATTTGAAGCTATAGTCAGCAGGCAACCTGTCAAAGTGGCCTGATGAGGCATGGAGGCTGTTCATTAAAATAAGACTGCTGTTGTTGCAAGTTTAGGAGGAAGGTCTCTCTCCAAACATGTTTTGTAATTTTCAGTACCAAATGGAGTTGTTGCTGCTGCGTTTAGGTAATTAGAATTACAGATCATTCACAGACTTGAATGTTTGCTGTTCTAAGAACTTCAAGAACAATCTCTATTAGATGGAGGGTGGGGGGAAAGGTTAAATAGCATCACTGTGTGACCATGTGCTTGGTATTGTGTAAAACTGAGATAACAAAGAGCACATCATGGCAATACTGTGCTTTGTTTACTCAAGACTTGACTGCATTTCTAATGTACTGGAGGATCTTGCAGGGAGGAGGAGGATCTTACTGCCTGTTAAATGGGCATAATTATGCTGACCATCTTTCACTGGTAGTTTCGAAAGAATCCTGTGGAGGAGTGCTTGCTATCTGACAACATGGTGTTACACAAGACATCCTTGGATGATGGTGTTGATATACACATGCTTCTAGATCTTGAACAAAGTTGTATTGTCAGAGTGCTCAAACATCATACTTGGTTTATAGCTTATGACAAGTTTACCTGCTGCTGTTGAAGACGGGTGTTGGATAAGTAAGGGGAGTTTGTTTAATGGTACCCTGTGAAACAGTACTACAATATTGGCTACCTGAAATTACTTCAGATCAATGTTTAGTATATGTCTGTAGGTACCAGATCATCTGCTTTTATCAGCATTAATAACATATCACTGCAAGTGGCCTTAGAAGTGCTCTGCTGTGCTTGGATCACTTAACTTTACCTGAAGGCTTTGTTAATAAAGGGCTTTGAATAATAACTCGTACAAATTCAGGTGAGGAGTTTGTTGCTATTTATTGATTGCTTCAAAGTCTACCACCTAACCTTAGTTGTCATCGCTCTTAACTTGTAGTAAAAAGGCATTTTAATTCCATTAAAGGATGGTCAGAGCAATGGCACATGTCTGAGGAAAGCATGCTTCTGGATTAGACTTCTGCAGAAGGTTGTCCCTAAGCTTTAATACATGCAGAATAAAGTCTACTGTCTGGGAACCTTTAGTCCCTTGGCACAGCAGAGAATGAATTCTTCACTAGTCTATCAAATAGTTGTCGTTGTGATCCCTTGCCTGCTTTCACACCAGGGGTCCTGCTGGCAGGCAGTTCAGTAGTTCTGTTTCTTGCATGCTGTTCGCACAAGCTACCATTCCACCTTTCTCACCCAGCTTTGTGGATGGAACTCCATGCAGGGTGGTAGACTGCACGTGATGACTGTTGAATGAAATAATTAACTTCTTAACATCTAGAGACAGGGAGGGCTGGAAAATCATTAAACACTTCCCCCCCCCCCCCCCCGCCCCAGTGTAACTATTATATTGTTTTTCTTTCAAAAGAGATGTATCTGAAACTGTTTTTCATGGCTGTTGCTGTCAACACTTGATGTTCAAGTTCCTACTCTGTTTTCAAGAAAAAGAACTTGGTGTACTCTAGGGAGCTGTGTTCAAAATTCACTCCAGCAACAGCAAGACGTTCTATAATGGAAATTAAATGCAGAACTTGGTTGTGCACACCTTGTTTGTGTGAAAGCAAAGGCTTGTATTCTTGTGTGCCCGTGGAGCAGCAGAGGAGAGTAATTTTTGCTTTTAACCAACTGCTGCAGGTTGCTGGTGCTGATGGGCTCCTGCAGAATACTTACCCAGGAGCTCTTGTAGCAGCCTGCATTAAACTATCTCCTGGAAAAATATCCTGTTCTTGGGTTGAAAATACTATGCCTTTATGATAAGCATATGCCCTATGGAGGGCTGTGATTAAAATAGCTTCCTTCCTCATCCTGGTCTACTAGAAACGATGTAGCTGTTGGTTTGGCTGCCTTAAGTGGTGGCCAGAGTTCAGATGAGGGCAGCCTTAAGACAGCAGTTCAACTTGAATAGCATCTCAGGAACATATATACACCAAATACAAAGCAGGTGTGTATAAATCATTCTAGTTTGAATGCTCAGCTGAATCAAATGTTTACCTACACAGTTCTTGAAATAGCGTGGTGCTGAGAAACAAGAGCAGTGAAAAATGGGTGAGTCGGGTGGCCTCTCCTCTGTCTGCAGGCTGAGTCGAGAGAGGAGTGCTTGCATCCTTCCCTCCAGCACTGATCTTCTGTCCGTTCCAATAAAATGAATGCTGCTTTTTTTGATGTATTTGAGCAGTCCCCATGCAACCCCCAGCCTTTCAGTCTCTAGCAACTCTACAGTATTCAGGAAGCCTTGCAGATTACTTAAGCAGCAGTGGTAGTTACTGCTGTCAGATAAAGTTTCAGTGTTGTAAACTCTTGTTGGAAGCACAGGAAGACAACATGAAAAGTCTCTCCCCTGCCTCCTCTCCCCAGGAGATTGAGGTGTAAACACCAGGGTCTTCTGTGCAACAAACATGTCTGGAATTGCTTGAGAGACTACAGGATGCATGAGTGTACAAGTATAGTAGACACTTTAACTTCTGCTTCTTGTATGAAATCATGAGAACAATACTTGTTGCAAAGGAGTGTGGGAATGAAGGTCAGGTTCTGCAGAAATCTAGACTTGAGTCTGCAAAATGCTGCAACCAAAGTTTGCCATTCGGTTGACTTTGGGCAAGAGGGGCTGATAGATGGACAGGGACTTTAGAGTTGCTTTTACCAGATTAGCTCAGGAGTATCCTGTTAGTCATCTTGCACATGGAGCTCCTACATGTAAGCCCCCTTCATATAAATACCCTAGATCATTAGGCAAACAAGTCTTGAAACAGGCTTTGAAACGTCAAGCCTATCAAGATTAAGGATATTGTATCTGCTCTGTTGTTGTTCAGGGAAAAAATAGTGTTGTAACCAAGGCAGGGCTTACTTGTCCTGAGCTCTGTTGTTCTACAGAGACGGTCTGTTAGGATTTAGCACTAGCATCAAGCAACCCAGTGAAGTCCCTGACTGTGATTAGTAGTCTGCAGTTCTGCATTAGGTATTACCTTGTCTCTTTGTAATCTTGTTTCCAGTACTGTAATGCGACACTTACCAAGAGTCGAGAATATTATTGAAGTGTGTCTGTCAATAAGTGATCTCAATGTGAGCTGCTATTCACTAAGAAAAGCAGATCTCTATCTAGTGGGTCAGTGTGTCCTTAAGATGCTTACCATGCAGCAGGACTTGTGGGTTACACCACACTGAAAATGTTTGGTAGGAGTCTGATAATACCACTCGGTAGTCCAGTGGAAGGTAATATTTTTATGACTTTTTTGGTCATCCTTTTCAGTAAGAGGTAGGATGGATGAGGAAACTGCTTACGGGTTGAAACATGGCTTGCATATATTGTACACTCTAATTTGTAATCTCCTCTTTCACCCATTAAACTTTTAGGCTTCCTCAGCTTTGTTTACTGGTGTCCTCAGACACTGTCCAGAAAGTTTCATGTTACTTTCTTGTACCCATTCTGCCTTGTCCAAACGTGCTGCTCTGTGCTGCTTCTGCAACGCTTTGTGTTGAGTGACTCAGCAGTGACAGTGTGGAAGTGGTTGCCACTGTAGGGAAAACCTTGATAATACCAATTTGTCTCCTGTCTTCCTTACTTATCCCCTCTTCCTTTAGTCTGATATTCCTATTTAATGACCCTCTTCTGTATTTTTCTTTTTTTCTCTCTAAATCCAAGGATTTGGGGGTAAGAGTTGGATCTGTATTTGGAAGCAAGTGGATAACTAGGAAGATTTAAATTTAGTTTGCTAACAATGTTTTCTCCCAGTTTTGCCATTTTCCTTCTGAATTATATAACAGTGATGTCTCAACTACATTCTCATTGTTTGTTCTAAGTAAATTCCTTTGGGATAATGGGTTGTGCGTGCTCTAGTTAGTGTTCACGCTACGGCGGTGAGTTCTGTGTCATGTAGAGAAGAATGTTATGGTACATCTTGTACTCATTAAGGCAGAGTTAGGATGCTTAAAGAGAGAGTAAAGGTGCATAGAATCATATTAGCTTATGTTCTTGGCTCTCTTTCAATAATATTGATGTTTCCTCTCGTAATTGCCCAAAGTTCAGATTATTGTACACATTGCTTTATAGCTGCTCTTCAGAGACTCAAGTATTGTTTTCTTCTCTTGCAGGCCAGACCCAGGATCTAGTCAGATTAGATTGTGCTTGCAGGTTTTGAAAGCTGTCCAGAAATTGGCTCGTGAATCGACAATTATGGCAAGAGAAACCTGGGAGGTTTTGTTGTTATTTCTTCTTCAGATCAATGACACTCTTCTAGCAGCTCCAACTGTACAAGGTTCATGTTCTACTTCCATTTGGTTCAATTACTGGAAAAGCCTTGGCTCTGCTTGATGTTGAGCTGCCAGGGGGGCGGGGGGAAGCCTGTTAAAAGCTCTTAGCCCCCAAAGCACATTAGCTCACTCCTAATTCTGCTATGCTGCTCTGAAATAACGCATTGTCAGAAAAGACTGAATGATTCGGAGCAGAGTTCTCCAAAACCTGTTTTTGCAGAACAGTGACTCTGTACAAGAACAATTCCTGGTGAAGAGTTTCAGATAATGTTCCCTGTTTGTTTCACTGAAATCCCTATGTGTCTTACTGCTTGACCTGCCTATTGGAAAGTAATATATTAGTTCATACCTATTTAAAAAAAATCAATGTAGGTAGAGAGCAATAGAAGACAGCCTAAGATCAGTGAATTCCTGGTGTCCCTTAGTGACACACGCATGTGGCTGGGCTTTATGTATTATTATGCTTGGTCTTCTAAAAAGGCTAATTGGCTGTAGGAGGCAATCAGGAATCACTCTTAAGTGAAAAATGATTGAAAAAATGAACTTAATCTTTATGTACTTAAACTGAAATCTTGGAGTTATTTGAAGTTGTTTAGGTTGAATACTCACTAAAGGCATGCTTTCTTTCTGTTATAAGGTGGCATTGCTGAGAATCTGGCTGAAAAATTAATTGGTGTGCTGTTTGAGGTGTGGTTACTAGCTTGTACACGGTGCTTTCCAACACCACCTTACTGGAAAACTGCCAAAGAGATGGTGGCCAACTGGCGACATCACCCTGCAGTAGTTGAGCAATGGAGCAAGGTCATCTGTGCCCTTACTTCCAGGTAGGAGAAATCACATGGAAATAAACACACGTGTGTGGGGATGATCACTGTTACACATGTCTTTCTCTGGAGTTGCTTATTTGTGGAATGCATGCAGCAACCCAGAAGTGAACGAGCAAAACAAAGTGAGAGAACATGCTAGTGTCCTTGGCTGTTATCTGAACTGGATTGTCTCTGTTACTGTGTAATCTCAGCATCTCTCTGATAGCACTTTACAGTGTGTGTATGTTGGTCTCCATCACTGTGACTCTTCATTATGTCCTGTGAAGAATGAGTCGTGAATATTAGTGTAGCACTATAGTCTGTATTTTTAATGGCAGTCGCCACCAAAATTATTAGGTGCTTGTTACTGCTGTAGCTCCCTGGTGCTTGTGCCCTGGCAGTAGGGATGCAACAGGCCAGAGGCAGGCTGCAGACTCTTCTCCAAGCAGTGGCACTCTCCTCCAGCTTGTTGGTGGAGAGCTCTGCCAAGCCTTGCTGGGCATGGGAACAGTGAGGGTCTGTTGGCTGCAGGAGAGGTTAGGCTGTAGTAGAATGCCTGAGTGGTGAGGGGAGTGTTGGTACCCTTATACTGGGGTCTTTGTGGTATGAAGTCTTTGCTGGACAAATCTCAGCCTCTTGGAGGAAAGAATTAGATTAACTGGTGTGGAGCAGGGGCTGGAGTCTCCTCCTCAAGCTCTCCTGAGACATCGATAATTTCTACAAAAGTTCAAAGATGTATTAAAATTGCTGCACTCTGAAAAATTCAATAGTATGCTTTTCTGCAAGGGTTTATTTTAACTCTGAAAACTTTTGCTTTTGAATTACCTGTCAAAATTCCAAGTGTTCATAGACATTTTTTTTTTTCCCCCAGGTTGTGCAGCTACTTGTTAAACCTGTGGGAAATAAAGCTGCAATACAAGTTCTGTGTATTTCCCACAGTTTTTTTAGCTATTTTTAGCTCATTAGATGTAGCATTGCATAACTGAAAATATTTTATGATTCACTGATCTGAAAAGAACAGCTCTGTCTCAAAACATGCGTTGGTGTTCTGCTCCATGCACTGTGCCCACACTTTATCTTCCACTGTTGACTAACAGTCTTAGTTTTGTTGCTGTGTAGTAATTTGCAGGTTTTCTGTTAACGTTTTAGTCTGCTGTTCAGTAATGTTGGCTTATGCCTAATACATAGAAAGCTGAACTCCTCTGAGGCTAACTTTAAGTTCAGTTATATTAAAAGTGCACCTTAAGATATGTCAGTGAAGCTCCAGCTTCAAACAGTTACAGTGTTGTTTTAGTAAACAGTTTTCTGAATTGGGTTATTAGCAATAAGCTGAGAGTAAATGTCTCAACTTAAAACCATATGGAAAATTCTGTCTGGAAATCTGTACACATGTGCCGTGTTAATCTGCATCCATGGCTATGACTTCATAGCAGGATGAAACTAGGGTCTTATTTGTGTTGCCATACCAATAGGTATTTCTCTTACCCACCTAGGGGGTTTTAAGTCTTACTTTAACTGTCCTGGATGTGTGGATTGCCATGGACTTCTGTTTTCAATCCTTCTTGAAAATGTCCCAAATTTCAGTTAAGATTCAGCCATGCTTCTTGAAAAACTGATTCGTTGCAGCTCCTACAGGAGAATTGTGATGCTGGGCAGCCTACAGCAGAACAGAGGTGTGGGGCATGCCTTTGGATGGGGTGTGCCCAGATGTTTCTGTGTTTGTCAGAGCTGGGTAGTTCCTCGGCAAAAACCTGCTATGGGGGTGATGCCTCTGGGGCGCTAAATGTAAAGGGGTGCTGGGGCATTGGGGTGGCACACTGGAAAGCAGTTGCTGCCTGGTACAGGTGTGTGTTTTGGGTTTGGACTTGAAGGCCTCAAGTCCTAAAGCTCACTTGCTTTTCTATTCAAGCCAGTTATGGTGATAGCCTGTGACTCCAAACGTGCTTGGAGTGTATTTTGTGTTAGTTGGCTGTCGTGCCCAGTGCTGGGGGAAGTGGAAGATGGTAGTTCAGCCTATTTAACTCCTGGGTTAGGAGTCAGCCATAGGCTTCCGCTCTCCTCCCATTTCTCCTAGTTGTAATGGCTTCATCTCTGTAAAACTGTATGTCTTTGTAAGTGAGCAATGATGAGTGGGACGCTTCTTGTCTGTTACAAGCAACTCGGCTTAGAAATAAAGGTGCAGTAATTGAAGCCAGAAACAGTGCTAAAAGTGAGTTTAGCTTAGGGAAAGATGAAAGGTGACTTCTGGGAATGCTAGGATATTGAGAAGGTGTGACTGATCTCTTCCATCCTTTTAGAGAACACCAAGATTATGTTGATCAGGGAATTGATCTGTAAGCTTGCAAAGCTGCAGATGAAGCAGGGATCAAATCAGACAGCAGTGGCTCAGTGAAGCCACTCATGAGGTAGTTACAGCACATCTAGAGAAAGATCTCCATTTATCTCCATTATCCTCACGGCACTGCATTGCTCTGAGGGTTTCCTCTTCGCTGTTCTGCAACTCCCAGGTTCTGCAAAATGTAGTGCTGCTTTTTTTGAAGAGCTTGCTACTCTGGATTGCAAATCCTGTGCTGCTTGTAGGATGGCATCAACTGTTGCTCAGTGTGCTGGTGTAAATTGTAAGCCATCAGTAACTTGGAGTTTAGACCTGTAACCTAATGTGACTTGCTAGTGTCATTGGACGCTTGAGCTAAAGAGCAGTGAGGATAAGGAGTGAAATTCCTTCTTCCCCCCCCCCTCCCTTTTATATGTAACATCTTGTCAGTTATGTGTGCCCCTGTGTAAATTGGTAACCCCCTGGCTAAACAGATGGGAGAGCTGCTGTGGGGTATTATGCCTCAATGCCCTTTGATTTGGTTGGGCCTTTGGGCAGGCTGCAAGCAGTGTACCCTTCAAAGCTTTGAGGGCTACATGACTGTATAAAATGGGGGTCTCTAGGAAAACTAGGGATGTTGTGGTGTTGCTTCTGGGCTCATCTGTGGACTGCTGATACCTTTGAGGCTCAAGTGCACTGCTAAATTTTTGAGGAGTATTAACTGAATGACTTGCTTTCTAGATTGCTGCGGTTTACGTATGGACCTTCATTTCCTCCATTTAAGATTCCCGATGAAGATGCTGGTCTGATTCCTCCTGAAATGGATAATGAGTGCATTGCACAAACTTGGTTTCGCTTTTTACATATGCTGAGGTATTGTAATTACAGCCATCCATTGTTCATATTATTGCATAATTTATAGACATTTGCACCACAAATGAAAAATTTCTCTGGTGATTGCTAAGATTAAGCACCTAAACAGAATAAAGTGTGTGACTTGTTGCACCAGTGCCCTTCAGCAGTCCCTGGCAAGGTTGTGAGTGGGTTGTTCAACTTGAAACCCTTTGACTCTTTCCAAATGTAAACTGGCTAATTTAATTAAAAAGTTTTTAGCTATTTGGTATTTGGGAGGATCTGAAAAACAAGACTTCAGTACAATCTTGTTTCTCTGAGATAGCAAACAGGAAAAGCAGAACAATAGCTCCAAGAGATGTATATTG
This sequence comes from Gorsachius magnificus, assembly GCA_034008185.1. NCBI lineage: Eukaryota > Metazoa > Chordata > Aves > Pelecaniformes > Ardeidae > Gorsachius > Gorsachius magnificus. Next base: position 10,289,189 of record CM067091.1, read on the forward strand.
CTTCCATTTATTCTCTAGGGTGTTAAATTTAACCTACAACGGATTATTTTTTAAATGGGTGTATCTCTTTGTTTCTGTGAAGAAAGCTATACATGTAACTTTAACATCCATGGCACTCTTCCTTAAATATACAACAGAACCAGGTGGCATGCTTGGTTTTAAAGGTTCTTGGGGATGACATGCCATTAATGTTCTGAATGGCCAGAATAATAACCTTTTTATACAAACATTATGTACCAATTAAAGCTAGAGAAACATTAGACTGTTGAAAATCTGCTATTTACAAAAAACAAATCTGTTCTTTTTCTTCATTTGTGATAGTAATGTCACAAGTGCTGTATTCTTCAAATCTGGAATCACTGTTACGGGATTTGTATCAGTCAGGAAAAATTGCTCTAGCTTTCATAGCTCATGGCCAGCAACCAGTCACAAGAAAGGGGATGTTTAATTCACTGCTTACCTTTTGAGAATAATTTTAACAATGTAAGGCCTCTTAAACTGAGTTTAAAAGACCTCATAAGTAATGGATGTTACTTCAATGGTGGGGTTATTCTCTCAAGTGTCTGCTCTGGTTCGCTGGTGTTAATAAAATTATTCAGTGTATTTGGGTAATGTTTGAAATTAAGACAACCAGGAAGTTAAAACTGACTTCCTGTGATGGACTAACAGCTAAAAATATATTGATATTGGATGCTGTTTTCTGGTGGAGTTGTTTAAGTGCCTTAAACTATTGCATCTTTATGTATTTTTAAAAACCTAACAGCTGTTCTTAAACTGACTAAAATATATTTTGCTCTCTTTGTGTGCAGTAATCCTGTGGATTTGAGTAACCCAGCCATTATTAGCTCTACCCCCAAATTTCAGGAGCAGTTTCTGAATGTGAGTGGGATGACTCAAGAACTGAATCAGTACCCCTGCCTTAAACATCTGCCTCAAATATTCTTCCGTGCCATGCGTGGGATCAGCTGCTTAGTGGATGCATTCCTAGGTAATGCTTTTGTCTTACCTGTGAATAGCTAGGAATACGAACTTAATCGTTATTTTATTATCTCTAAATCTATCTTCTCCATAAATACAACCATAACAACTTATCATTTGCAAGTACATCCTGGAAACTGGTAGGGAAGGGACCTCAGGTCACTTTTAAATGACCATCTGTATCCACAATAATAATGTTTGAATGCATGAAGTCATAGATGGCCTTAGTTTCAAATGCAAAACAAATAAATAAATAAATCTAAAGTCTTAAGTAAAACCAGTTATCTCTTCCCCAAACAAGGCTTCTTTCTTATCTAAACAATGCAGGTGTTGTGCTTTTAGCACATTGTGAGCACTGACCACTTTTTTAAGCTTTGTGGCAATAGCTGTGTGCAGTGCCTGGTTTTTATAAGGTGCTGAACTCTGACTGTCATCTTCAGATTTTTATGCTACAAGTGCCAGGTTCACTCAGCTTACGTCTAGTGGGTGGCTGGTAGCACTGAGAAGAAAAGCTGCCTTTCTTTGTGTCTGCTGGTAACTGAGTAGCTCAGATGTGACTGGAAGGTAAAGCAGATGTAAGCACTGGCTGGTAAGTTTTAAGTAACGTTATGTAGCACCTGAAGTCTAAGGCATTATTCTTGGTATGCTTCAGGCTTATTAAGAATTCTTCAGAGATAACGTGCCATGGTAAACTCTGAGGAGCTGCCTGCCTCCTACTGCTTTTTTGTTTAAATGTGTGCAAACAAATGTTGTCGTCTGCCAGAAGTGTGAGCTGATACGAAGCTGCAGAAGACTTGAGTAGATACGTAAACTGTGTTCGGGGAAAAAAAAAAATTGTCTGTGGAATTAGACTGTCAGCTTTTACAGGTGGTTTGTCTTTTGGAAAAACCTCAATGGTTCAGCCCTTTTAAGCACCTCAGGATCCTCCTGTCTCACTGAATTATATAGATCCTTTTTACTAGAAATACATTCTGTGTTTCTGTAAAAATATTGTAAGGAAAAGGTTTATTGCTGCTGCATTCCCTACTGCAGGCAAGTTTTTGTCACTTTTGTAGAAATAGCTTTGTTTAAAAGGTTAAGTGATGCAAAAGAGCAAATGATCATTTCTCTTAAGCTGTTATATTGAATCTTGAAACATGTTGTGTCCACTGTCTTCCAGATGTCTTGCCACCAATTTTAAGGAATTTTAATGATTGCTTTTTACTAATACCAGATGTGAGATTTAAAATATTAAGTAGTCTGTGAAATAATATCATAATTTGTTAGAGGATAATTGTATATAGGCAGTATGTGGCCTAACCTTATGAAAACAGCCTCCTTGTTAATCTGACAAACTCTATCTTCCTACCTATGATAGTAACATTTGTCAGTCTGCACTGAAACAATAACTTAAAAAAAAAGTCCAACTGAGCACTGATAGGTGTTCCTCTGAAGTGTCTTTTACTGGCATTCAGCTGTAAGCTGAATGAAAAAACTTTTGAAAAAGCTGTTAAATACAGTATGTATTGAGGGGGAAAATTACTATATCCAAGGGTTTTGTGGAAGTGTGCTTAGTAATTAATTTTCTGTGAATAAAATAGTTTGTAGTGTAGGACTCGTGAGGGGGGCATCTTGCAGTAAGGCAGAGGAAGCAGCAGAGCAGCTGTGAGCTTTTTGCAGTGCACGCACCCCTGTGGGGATGGCTGCTGTAGTGAATTCCTCTTGGACCTTAGGAATAGCTTGGGGTTCTTGTCTGAGGCTTTTAACCTGCTGCTGGCGTGGTCCTTTCTGTGTTCTGCACCCAGCTGCCTGAGGCTCTGTTCCACTGGGGTGACAGCGAGCACAGACACAACTCCCCATCCGGCTGCAGAGGCAGGGCTGTGTGGTGGGATCTGGGGCTGAGGTCCCCACACTGGCCGACTGTGGAGGACTTCTGTGGGCCACTGGCAGCCCAGACTCTCCTGTAGGCATGCCAGGAGCTTGGCTGTCTATATAAGCTTTGACAGGGTGTTGAATCGGAGGCTTAAGCCTTCTGAAGATCTTGTGTAGCAAGGTGAAACACTGAGGGTGATGGTAGCCCACCAGGAGTTCAAAGGCAGAGACTGCAGACTGTGATGCACTCTGGCACAGGAGAGCTCTTGATGAAATGCAATTTGAGCTGTAGGTGTGGATGCGAGGGTGTGCTCAGGCAGATGTTAGAGCTGCAGCATGGACCCCTTTGGCTGAGGCTAATGGGAGATCTCATTGCCTTCTACCCAAGTGCCAAAGTATGTGGTTTTTATCTCTCCCTCCCTGATATGTACTTGCATGATGCGTGTGTTTGTCAAAATACTGCATCCTCCTTCCCAAAGAAGTGTGCCAGAGCAATCCATTTCATAGTGCATACTCTGCCCTCTGCGTGGGGTATAACACTAATGGTTTAGCAGGAGTTGTTCTATAATGTCTGCCTGTGTGTTTTAATTAACATGGTCAAAAAAAATCGGTGCCAAATCTTCAGGCACACTGCAATTCCACACTTAATTTTTCAAATGGGGTGTGAGGGTGGTGGTATTCATTAAAATGGGCAGAAGTGGTGTTTGTCACTTCAGGTTTTGCAGAGGGCTGGTTGCTTCTGATTCTGACTGTGAAGGGTAGCTTTCTATACCATTTTTCCCTGAAGTTGGGTAAAGACTGATCTAATGTCCTGCTGCTGCCAGAAAAATTACAGCTTGCTCTGCTTTCTTACCCCATCTCTTGTACTGACTTAGTATTTGGCTGTTCAGCAAGCTGGTTCAGCTCACAAAACCAGCAGAAAACTGTATGGTGGATGGGTTTCATCTTCGCCTAGTGAGCTAAGTTGGCTTTGAAGGGTCAGACCTCTTGTCGACTCGGAATGGGCCATGGGAGGTGTGGTTGGGGAAGAAAGGCAAAGATGAGAGGCATCTGAATTTTGGGAGGAATGAGCTGTTACATTGGCTTTGGCAAACGAACCTTGCCCCTTTCCCTCTGCCTGCTCCTAGAATTGGTCCTCCTGTGTGCTGTTTTCCATGTTCTTAAGGTGTGGGGTTCCTTGGTGGTGGTTGTGGTTTTGGGTTTTTTTTTTAATCATTTGCTTATCTAAGGCAAGCAGGGTTTTCTGTTGCTTGTGCACTTATTTCTGCTAATAGTAAAAGGGGAAAGATGTTTTTCTTAGTACTGCTGGTTTGGGGGGTGGGGGGAAAAGCTCATCTATGTACAGAAGGCCCAAATGCTTACTACCTGGGCTGCTGCGTATGATCCTATGGAATTCTTGTTGAAAGCTTGCTTTATTTCTTGATCTACAGGCATTTCACGACCCCGGTCAGATAGCGCACCACCCACGCCAGTGAATAGGCTGAGCATGCCCCAGAGCACTGCTATCAACACCACTCCACCCCATAACCGAAGGCATCGGGCAGTGACTGTGAATAAAGCAACAATGAAAACCAGCACTGTAAGAGTTCATATTTTATATCTAAGTAGTTGACCCTTTTGGCAGTTTCCTCAGTTGGAGGAAGTAATTTCCTTGCTTCTAGGAGCTGATCTGTTCTTCTGTTCAAATAGGTAACTACTGCACATACTTCAAAAGTGCAGCACCAACCCTCCTCTACTTCTCCACTCTCTAGCCCAAACCAGACAACTTCTGAGCCACGGCCGCTACCAGCTCCTCGCAGGCCAAAGGTTAACAGCATATTGAACCTCTTTGGATCGTGGTTATTTGATGCAGCATTTGTTCACTGTAAACTTCATAATGGAATAAACAGAGACAGCAGCATGACTGGTAAATATTACTGAAAAATATACATATACTTTTTTCCTTGTTTTATTGACATTTCCTACCTGCAAGATTAACATATGCATAAGAAAAAAAAAATCTGAAGTGCTGTATTGTGGTTAACCCCTCCCAGCTGAGCTAGCACCTGTTATTGTCCAGCCAGGTGTTGGGGGCTTTAAAATTTTTTAAAAAAATCATTTTTTTCTATTAAACACCCCCTTGTTCTATCAAGCATGGCAGTCCCAATTATGCTAGTGGGGAAAATTTCATTAAGTGAAGGGAATAATGTGATAAAAGTCCACTTCCTAATTTAAAATCTGCTTGAGTATCTCTCTAATAGCAGTTCTTTATAGTGACTCGTTAATGTTTGAAAAATTGTCAAACGTCACTCCAGATACTGCACAAAGTAATTCTTGGTTTTGGAGAGTGTTATGAAAACAAAGTCCTTAAAAGAGCTGCCTTCCAGTGATGGTTGCTATGTGTTTGCATATATGGGTTGATACCTTGGTTGTCTTCAGTCCCTAACTGGTAGATTTAATTTGTCCCCTATGCTTTGGTCAGCTTTAGAGGTTGGATGTTTTATAGCAGAACTAGTGTTCTGCTCAGGGAGGCTTTTTAGCACTCTGCTTCCTTTTGGTGATAATACTTAGAAAAGAGTAAACCTTTTCACTCCTTGCATTTTTCCTGTTCTTCATGTAGTATTTTGACTAAAACCTTCCAAGAGATCTATCAGGAGCTCATTGGCCTAAATAAGAAAAATAGGAGGAAGACATTTATTGTAGCAAGTTGGGTTTATAGTGGGACTCGACAGCCACGGATAAACTGATTGTTGTCCATATGTGGTGTCACAAATCCCTGTGTGGAAGCAATGGGTTTAGGATTTGGGATCTGTTAAAGATATTTTTGGGTATGCAGCACATGGTTTTAGAAAGTGTTCTGTCATGGATTTCTGTGGTAGGAGGTTCAAGTCCCTCTGTAAAAGGCCTGTGATGCATTGCTAGAGAAATGGCTGAGCTTAGGAAGCAGTAAGGTGTAATTTGAGATTGTGCTTAGCTGCATATGCATCTAATATCTTTCTGTATTTAGTGCTTTTCAGATTGATTGGATCATTGTAAATTCGACATAACCTGGATCTTGAGCAGTTGTAATGAAGTGCTTAACCTGAAAAGGATGTCAGCTGAGATGCTGCTTATGCAACAGTGCCAGCTGTAAACAGAGGTGTTTTGTTTCTAGTGGAAGTACAGTCATCCAAAATCCAAATGATTGACTTCCATGAAGGGGTTCCAGGGCCTTCTATTCATATATGCAGAATGTCTAAGAGCAGACAATTGTCGTATTGTGAGCCTTACAGAGGGACTTGCTGCCTTCCTGAAAACTAGAAACAACTGTTTGGAAATCACTTGATTATATTCTTCCTCTGTGCTCTGAGCTGTCCGCAGTGAGACCAGTGTCTGCATGCCACATGTTCTGCTCTTTATTAGCAGCAGTGCATCTGAGAGAATTATGTTGGTGGAGAGACAGAGTACTGGCTGTGTTACATCCTGCTTCTCTAGTGATTTGGAAGACAGAATTAACTTACGGAACTTAGTGAAGTGTTTGCTGCCCTTCCAGCAGTGAGTGTGGTTACTGCTGTGTAAAGTACTGGTTACAGCAATGCCATGGCAGGTTGTTGGATGAGAGCAAACTGAAGGTTTGTAGAGAGGCACCAAAGTCGGATTGCCTGATTTATCCTTTTGGATAAATCCTTTTGCTCAGCCTCCGCTGTAAGTGGGAAAATGTAGGAAGACTTGTAAAGGGTTAGGCTCCTGTAGTTTGTTGACTTGAAGCATCAGTGTCTTTCAGGTCAGGTTTAAGTCCCGATTGAAAAGCTTCTGTTCTGGGAGCCTGATCTGTGAAGCCTGCTGCCTCCAGGTGAAGTCTTTTCTTCCTCGAACAGTGTAAGGCAGGAGGTGCTGTGCTGGGCAGCTGAGGTAGGCCAGGAGGGTTGTGTACTGTGATCCCCCTCCATCACACAAGAGGGACCCATCAGTAATAATCAATCTGCATGTTCTGCCTATCCACCTGCCTCTGCTCATGGTACCCAGTATAGATGTGGCCTGAAGAAAGAGGACAGCAGAGCAGGGACAGTTAGCTGCCACAATCCCTACTCTTAGGAAAGAGGACAAAAATAAATCTGATGTTATAAGACTTCTTTTTGGCAACAGATTGGCTCTATACCTCTATATCGTGGTCCATCTGCTGTCCTCTGTAGCCTGGCGCAGTAATGCTTTTGATGCTAGCTGGAATGTTCTTACCCTGTTTGACACTGCTGCTGATAATCTTTGCTTTAGCTTCAGGAAGCACTATTGTTTTCATGGATGCTTTAAATATTTTATGATTGGGAAGTGTCTGCTCTTAGTCAGCTTTGCTGTGTAGTACTGTCTTCCACTGGCCCACACACACTATTTTGCTTTTAGACCTGGGACTGCAGCTGTAGAAGAACTCAATAGCTTTAAACCCTTCTAATGGTCGGTTTGTTTCAATGCCATGCAGTTAAGAATTTCTTTTCTGGTAGCTCTCAGATGTGATTTCTCTGTTTCATTGCTGGCTGGAGGACTGAGAACCACTTTTTCAAAGAAAGAAGTGAAATATCTTGGTAGAGATTGCTCCTTGGTCCTGCAGAGAGATCCCTGCCCTGGAACACTGCGCTTTCTAGTGCATGTTTCTTACTCCTCTTCTGTCATGTGGCACACTTTCAGTGAGAACCCATTTGACATGATTTGCAAAGAGGTATTCATGAGCTAAGTGCAAGTGCCTAACAAGTAACCCTGTGGATGAGCTGTTGTCTCAAGTTCTAGTTCAGAATTTAGTTTGGTTCTTTTAAACAAACCCTGCTGATTCACATGGACTAGCACATCGTCCTTCTCCCATCTTGCAACACAAGCCTTTTTGATGAACTTCAGGAAGTAAAGAGGAGTTGATCGAGGCCAAGATGAATGACTACCTATCTACCCTTGCTTTTCTCCTTGTTCTTGAGCCTCACATATCTTAATTCTTGAAATCTTTAACCTCCAGAAAGAAAATTGAGGAAGAATTACTGTGGTGGAAAAAATGTGCAGCTTTTTGTAAGTTCTGAGCTGAAAAAATATCTGGCTGGGTAGAAGGGTAACTGACCTTGCTCTACTTCACCCTGCTTTGTTGGGGCTGGGGCAGTAAGCACTGACTTGTATCATCTCCAGAGGTCCCCTCCAGCCTCAACACTTCTCTGGTTCTGGGAATATAACTGCTGTGCCACTCTTGTTCAATTTTGTCGTCTTCATTGATAAACTTTTTGTACCGACCCTTGCATGATTCAGGATAATCATGTATTTTATGTTCATGGTTGCTGTGGTTTTGACTGTGTCTATTTGGGAAGAGAGGGAATTGTTCTCCCCCACAAAATTAGCTGGAGGTCATCTGTATATGACTGAGTACTGGTGGAGTTTATCACCTTGAAAGCAGTCTTCCTGTTTGCTCTCTGAGCCACGTCTTGTGCTGGTTGGATTCTGAAGCAAAACAGCAATCTTGCCACCATTGGTATAATGCTTCTGTGCCTCCAGGGTCCTGTATCAGGTTTTAGTTTTTGTACAGACACCTCGATGGTGAAGCTTTATGGCTTTATAGCAGGCAGCTAATGAAGATTTTTTTGTATTGTGGTGAGAAAGGAAAAATGATCTTTTTGAAAAATCATAGTTGGTTTGAAAGGAGCTGGATCCTGCTGGTGTAGTCTTTAGAATTAGATGGCTGTGAGGTATTTATTTAGCAGTTAGTGTGGCATAAATAGCTCCCTATGATTGGTACTTAAGAACTCTTTCATAAGAAATTCACTATGAAGCCTTTATGGAGTTAACCCTGAATATGACAGCTCTGGGGTGTGTGTATCTGCACTGAGTGTAACTTCATTGGCAGGTTGTGTTTCAGTTAGAGAAGCTTGGCCATGCTGTGCATACTGTTGCTGGGTGCTGTCTTCAGCAGCTTGTGAGAATTGAGAGAAACTCATGAATACCTTGTGCCAGCACTTCAGCAAGTGAATCTTCCAATCTGATGGGCTCGTTCTTTATCCTGGTACCTAGAGAACTTGGTCACAAGCCTGCCAGCTGTGTGTTTTATAGCAGCTGAAGGAGTCTTACCTAGGAGGTTGCTGTTGGCAGTGAGGAGTCTTGGGGTATAGTTTTACCCTCCCCTCTTCTGGCCCTAATGTCATTAATATTAATGTCCCAAAGAATGTTTCTGGGGGTCTAGGACCAAACTATGAGAAGCCCTGATTAGGGACAATTTGAGTGTTCCTGAGAGGCTTGGTCAGAGGTCTTGATCTGACCCTGCATGTTCAAAGCAGCTCTTGCGAGGTGGTGACTTTCTTTCCTGGTACCTGGCTACTGGAATCATAGAATCATTTGGTTGGAAAAGACCTTTAAGATCATCCAGTTCAGCCGTACCTGTCCACCACTAAACACTGGCCCTAAGCACCGCGTCTGCCTGGCTTTTAAATACCCCCAGGGATGGGGACTCGACCCCTTTCCTGGGCAGCCCCTTCCAGTGCTTGACAGCTCTTGCAGGGAAGGAATTTTCCCCAATGTCCAACCTAAACCTGCTGGCACAACTTGAGGCTGTTTCCCCTCGTTGTTTCGCCTGTTCCCTGGGGCAGACCCTGACACACACACCCCACCCCCCCGGCTTCCCCCCCGTCAGGCGTTGTAGGGAAGGGCTCCCCTCAGGCTCCTCTTTTCCAGGCTGAACACCCCCACCTCCCCCAGCCGCTCCCCAGCAGCCTTGGGCTCCAGACCCCTCCCCAGCTCGGTTGCCCTTCTCTGGACATGCTCCAGCCCCTCCAGGTCCTTCTGGGAGTGGGGGGCCCAACCCTGAACCCAGCATTCACAGGGCAGCCTCACCAGTGCCCAGGACAGGGGCACGGTCACTGCCCTGCTCCTGCTGGCCACACCATTCCTGATACGGGCCAGGATGCTGTTGTCCCTCTTGGCCACCTGGGCACACTGTGGGCTCATATTCAGCTGCCTGTTGACCAACACCCCCAGGTCCTTTTCCACCGAGCAGCTTTCCAGCCATTCTGCATGGGGTTGTTGTGACCCCAGTGCAGGACCTGGCCTTTGGCCATGTTGAACCTCACCCAATTGGCCTGGGCCCTCTGCAGAGCCTTCCTCCCCTCCAGCAGATCCACACTCCCACCCAGCTCGGTGTCATCTGCAAACTGAGGGTGCCCTTGATCCTCTCGTCCAGGTCATTGATAAAGATGCTAAACAGCACTGGCCTCGACGCTGAGCCCTGGGGAACACTGCTTGTGACCTGCAAGTCTTTCCCCTCTTCTTTCACTGGAGATTGTTTGTGGAATATTGGTATTTCTGGTAGTGTTCAGCCTTTCATTTCTGCTTTGGAAGATTTTGATTGGGCTGGTGGTCAGGGAGGCAGGCCCAGGTATACAGCCTGCTGTTAAGGGGGGTTAGTAACTCTGGCTAGGGAAGACGGAGCTGTGGCATGGTCAGGAGCTCACGGGCTGGAAGCAGGAGTATTGCTGTGAGGAGAGCCTGCAGGTAAGTCGCCTTCCCCCTACCAGACATAGCCCATGCCACTGAAGCCTTAGGGCAGCCTGGTGTGCACTCCCTATGCAGTGCAACCTAGGGAAATGTACTTAAGCTGGGAAGGGTTAATACATCCGTTTAAAGAACTGATGTACATTGATGTGAACAGCTCTAAATCTTACTAGTGTTTTGTAACTTTTTGTTCATTGTTTTGCATGGTACTTTCAAAACCATAATTTTGGACCTGAATGCCAATTTCCTATGTGTTTAACAAGCTTGCTATATCATAAAGCTTTTAATCTATTTTTTAAAAAAGCTAAAAGCTTCTTAACTTATATTACAATTTCACCATCTTAAAAGTATTTTATAACTACTGCTGTCCTTTGATTTGTTTCCATTTTATTTCTATTATCTTGCAGCATCTTTTATCCAAATTCTTCTTTCTTATAAATCTTGTAAGTAGGAACCAGTAGCTTTTCCTTAATTGCGGTCATGCTTTTCTTTTTTCATAATCCCATATTTTATTTGTAAACTCATTCTCATTGTCTCTTGTAGCTTTTGCACTTTTACTTGAAAAAGACAAGTAATTTTTTGTGTGTGTTTTTGAATGGGGAGGATTGTTGGCAAAAGCAAATTAATCTGCCTGAATCAGTCCCATCTTTTCTGTACTTTTAGTCTGTGGTCATGTCATGAGTTTAAGGACTTTGCACTAACCATATTTTTTTTACTTAAAAGCTTATTTTACAGACCTAGTGTTTGATTTGTATGCATTGTGCATGTAGTGTTTTTTCCAACTACAATATATTGCTGGATAGCTTATTCAGGACAAAAAAATGGCTCATGGGAAGATGCATAAAGATTTGTGCTTATTTGCTACTTGTGTCATGAAAATTTGTACAGTGACAGTAGGTTAAACCATGAATTTAAAGACCAAAAATTAAGAGTAGACACTTTGTCATTAGGACGTCTCCTTTAAAAAACAAAACCCTATCCGTAAATTAACAAGTATTCCAACTGTCGAAGGGTTAACCAGCCTTTGTTTGCAAGACTGGTTGTGAACCTGATGTTCTCCAGTGTCCTAGGCTTGACATAGAGGAGTTTCTCTGGTACTGGTGGAACTACATTGGTGTGATTATGTTAGGAACACACATTGTCTCTTTGGTTTTATAGCTTATAAAAGTTTTGGAAATCAATATAGTCTCAGCTAAAATAAGAAGGAACGTGCTCTTTCTGCTGTTAGTAGTCCAAGAGTGAAGTTGTCCAAGGGAAAAAATGGAAAAAAAAAAAAAAATTGCATTGAGAGCAATATATCTATTTTGGTTGCCATGCTGGAAGAAAGGATGAAGCCAGCAAAGCGAGTATCCTCCTGCATTGTAAGCATGAGATACTGATGTGTGAAGGGGGGGGCAGGGATCTCTCTAGAAAGACATGAATTCAGCTGGCCTGGGCTGGCAGAACTGTCCTGCAGGGAGGGAGCACAAAGCTCGGCAGACCATGTCCCCTTTGGGCAAGAGCGCATTCCTGAGTGACTTTTGTGGAGCTTTCCGTGGGATAGAGGGTAGGAGAGGGCCAGCCTTCCTGGTAGCTGCTGTCTGGAGGCTGTCTAACCTTAGATTTATTTGGCAATTGTAGTGGTCACCTGAGGAGAGAGGGGCCAGATCAGGAGAGCGGGTTTCAGCAAATTTATCTTTCTGATATGGGTCCTTAGAATGTTTGCGGTTTTTTCATAAGTATGTTTATACAACAGAATTGGATCAAAGCAGCTTGGTATTCAGAGCAGCATAAGAAATTAGTTTGCCAGTTGAAAATTAAGCACTCGCTTGGAAGTCAGTGGGTGCCATCTGCATGTTTTTTGGTATTTTTAAGGCAGCAGGGCAAGGTGGTAGCTCATTTTTCTGGGGATGAGAACTAGGTGAGAGAAGATCCCCATCCTCCAGAGAGGGTAGGAAGCTATGGTGCCATCTGCATGTTTTTTGTTTTTTTAAGGCAGCAGGGTTTTTCTGGGAATGACAACTAGGTGAGAGAAGATCCCCATCCTCCAGAGAGGGTAGGAAGCTAATGTTGGATGTAAGCATTCTCTGTCCCAACTTTCTGCTGGGAAGGTTCTAGAATATGAAGGTCAGTGGTTGTCATCCTTATGAACAAAAAAGTTAGTCACACCCACAAATACCTTCTAAACAGAGGCACTGACTCAAATATAGTTCACTAACAGCTTTAGATAACTATGAAATTTGACTTGATCTTTGTGTCCAGGATCCCATGAGCCTATTAGATTGGTAACAAAAGCAATGAAACACTGGGGGTTTGTTTTGTGTTTTTTTTCTTTTTCTTCCCAGCTATAGCAACTCAAGCTAGTGTGGAGTTTCGCCGGAAAGGATCGCAAATGTCCACAGACACAATGGCTTCCAACCCCATGTTTGATGCCAGTGAATTCCCAGACAACTATGAAGCAGGAAGGGCAGAGGCGTGCGGGACACTGTGTAGGATATTCTGTAGCAAGAAGACTGGGGAGGAGATATTGCCAGCTTACTTATCCCGGTACTAACCTGTTTTCCCATTGCTTTGTTGATATGACTTCATGGTGCCAATTAACTCGCAGTGACTAGCACTCAGTTACTGTCTGAATCCTCTGTTGCCAACTCAAGAAGCCTGGTTAGCATTCAGATGCTGTAGGTGGGAATCCCTGGCAAAACCAGACAGTGATTTCCTTTAGTCTTCTCACGATGCTGGTTTTCACTGGGTTTTTTTCAAGTTCCAGTTGGAGGGAAGGCCCTTGAAGTGCCTCCCAGCTGGAAGGAACATGGTGGTTTTGATATTTTCTTGCCTCTTGTATTCTTATTTTTTCTGTTTGTCACTGAATATTGTTCAGGTGGGAAAAATAATTATGCAGACACAAGGCTTTGTACACTTTATTAAACCATCTCGAATTGCCTACTGTTAGACCATGTCTAATAGTCTTACAGTTGTCAAACACCACAGCACTGGGATGGAATGTGTTTGCAGGTCGGGGTTTTTTTCTTTAAGTATAGAAATGCACTAATATTCTGTTATTTTAAACAGTTGTGTTCTGAACTACCTCTGTTCACAGTTTTGTTTCTAATAAAATAAGGCAACCTTGCCTACTATAGTGTGCCTTTTTTCTAAATTTCTGTTAAAGTGAAATAGCAAAGGCTAGAGGTAGAGACTCAACTCTAAATCATGACACTCTCAGACCATTCATTTGTCCCAGATGGCATCAAAACTTCCTGGAAGTCTGAACTATTTTATTTCTTGCACGTTTCCTATAGGTAGTTTGTGTTTCTCTTACCCAGCCAGTGAGATTCCTCTGTGTTTGCAAGCCTTTTAAAACCAAATAAATAAATAAAGGGGGTGCAAGTATTCTCTAACAAGAAACTTCAAAAGAAACGGCTTTCATGTGACAACCAGCTGGGTTCCTGCCCCTCTGTTCTTTCATTTGAGCTGGTTACGATGGATACGTTTGGCCTCATTTTCCAAATTGCTGATGAGTATGTCCTGTCCTGTTCCTCCCTGAAAGATTTCGCAGTATTTTTCTCATGTTGAGGGGTTAAAATGGAGGTCTCACTCCCATCCTTACATTGGGAAGGGGGTAGTAGGAGAGCACATATTCCAAGTGCTTTTAGTAAACACCTGGGCTGTATTTGCACAGCTCCCATTTCGTGTGTTGCAACAAGTTAGAGGGGTCAGTAACACTGTGCTGCGCTGGCTTTTCACATGGAATACATGTGATTTGAGGGGATTTTGTTAAGCTGGTTAGATGCGTTTGCCTGTGCTAAAGTAACTTGGGGGGAATGCTCGTATGAACATGTCCTAGCTCTGATTTTGGAACTTACTCTATTTTATATAGAAAAGGTCAAATAGTGGCTGCACGTTCTTGTTCATGTGGGATGCTGATGCTTTTTGTGTGCAAATAACTTAACCTTATCTTTCTTTGTCAGATTTTACATGCTTTTAATTCAGGGTTTGCAGATAGCAGATTTCGTTTGCCACCCGGTTCTTGCCAGTGTTATTTTAAATTCCCCTCCTTTGTTCTGCTGTGACCTGAAGGGGATTGACGTCGTGGTTCCTTACTTCATTTCGGCTCTTGAAACCATTTTACCTGACAGGTAAATTGCTGTTTCCATATAAGTATCATTAGAAATGTGAGGACGTGTTTATCTTCTGGGGTTTCCTTCATTCCTGAGTAGTTTTCACTGAAGGAATTCTGTAATGTGGGCCCCATGCTGTGTTTGTATTTGATAGAGCTTATGAAGTGCTGCTATTATCACTAATTGTTAATTTTATTAAATGAAATTTTCTTTAAATAGCAGTGCTTATTTTAAATGAAATATGTGAGTTGTCTTATCTACATATTCACTGATGGAAAGCAGTATCTATAAGAATAGGGAAAAGGAGTGGTTTAGCTCAAATACATTTAAAGCCTACTGATTTTTAAGTAAAATTTCACAGGATATTCGTTAATGGCTGTTACTGCAGTGAATTCATTAAGAGAGTAATCTTCCACATCGTTAAATTGAAAAATTGATCATTTAGGCCTCTTTTCAGAGCTTTATAGATTTCTGGACATTTTGCGAAGTAGTTTAAGGCGCTTAATAGTACTCCATGCATGCCTTCTCCAGCATATGTTTTATGTATTGGTACTGCATTTCATTTTGAAATTATGCATGAAATATCATTTATCTTTGTGGGCTTAAGTCTGAGCCACTGCTTCTTTTTGGATAGGTCTTATAAGTAGAAGAATTTGCTGGTGGCTCCTGACAAAAGTTGATCTATTCAGTGAGCAGCTTGTGTTCTATGCAATGTGTGCATGAGCACATTCTGCGGATCTCTGATCATCCTGGGTGGGTTTCAGTTGTAAGGCTTGTGACCAAAACCTCCTGCTTTGAACATGCAGTATATGAATAATACTTTCACCAGCTCGTTGCTTTTATGTGGGGTATAGAATCCTTAGCAAGTGATGATTCCTGCATGAATTCATTGTGTTATTGCTGCTGGTAAAAAACAAAAACAAACAAACAAACAAAACCAACACCAAAAAACAAACAAACAAAAAAATCCTGAGCCTAGAAAGAAACAGCTACATTGTATACTACAAATTACTTAAGACCACTGGGTGGTTGTGTATTTAATTTTAACTTAATTAAATTTGGCTCCAAGTTCCTGTGAGAAACTGATTAACTGTATGATGCTTTGATTTGCAGAGAACTCTCAAAGTTTAAAATCTATGTAAACCCCACAGAGCTAAGAAGAGCTTCAATTAACATCTTGCTGTCTCTGTTGCCTCTCCCTCATCACTTTGGAACCATAAAGTCTGAGGTAGTGAACGTAACCACTGTGTCTTGCATTTCTGTTTTTTGTTTCTGTGGTTGTTTTGGAGTGGGATGTGGATGACTTGTGGGTTTCATTTGGTGTTCTGTTCAGCACTGAAACTCTTACAGCAAGTGTGTAACAGTAAGACTGTGTTTAAGGTTGTCAGTAGCAATGTGTGCTGTGGATGCTGACTTTTGAAACCAATGCTATGCTGCTGTGATCTCTAATCGTTACTGAAATAAGTGTATTTTCCTTCAGGTTGTCCTGGAAGGGAAATTCAGCAATGATGACAGCTCAACGTATGATAAGCCAGTAACCTTCCTTTCCTTGAAGCTGAGGCTTGTGAATATCCTTATAGGAGCTTTGCAAACGGAAACAGATCCCAACAACACTCAAATGATACTAGGTTATTTCAACTTTTTTATTTATTAACTGTGTTACAGAAGTGTCTGTCTTAATCTGTCCTTGGAATAATATGGTTTATTAGTCATGTGCTGCTTTGTAAGGAAAAAGGCTGTTTGTGCTGGTTGACCAAAGGCACCCTGAATGCATTGGCAATTTTAATTTGTGTTATGCTTGTGCGTGGTTCTCTCTCCTGAGATGGAAGAGATGACTACCTGCTGGCTAGGTTGGATGTGGTAGGGTTGGCTACCCCTGCACTTAGAGCCTCAGCTTTTTCAATACAGTATTTTGGGCACTGTTCGAAAACAAAGCACAAAAAGTGAGAGGCTGGGGATGACTTCCAGGCAGAGAGAATTTCAGTGTATCCTACCTCAGATTATACACTGGCCTCTTGATTTAGGAAACTGGGTTTATATTTTAGCCAAGTTGAAATTAAAGTAATTTTTAACCTGCTCTACAAACCCACAAATTATCAGTGATGCAGATATTAGCCTTGTTACTTTTTTTGGTGGGGCAGGGGCAGAAATGTCTTTATAAAAATGAAACCCCTTGTGTTATGGTGGTTTGTTTCCCTGGTCACAGGTTAGTATGAGAACAAGCGTGGTCTGTTGCACTGGTGTCTCAGGGGTTGCTGAATGGACCAGACATTATTCACTTTACCTTCCAGCAGGTTGCAGTCTGTACTGCTAGTTCATTGAGACTTGAAAACGTGTTTTTGTTTGCCAGTTACCAGGTGCCTTTTGGCTCCTCATGGCCAAACTGGGGAAGGGAGCCTCTCTGTGCTGAGCAAGAATGCAGCTGAGGCCAGCACTGTAAAAGCCTTGAGGTGGCTTTGGACTATGCAGCTCATCTTGGCGCTCTTGGCTGTCTAACAAATATTGTTACTTTGTTCACAGAATCTGTAGATCTCCTTAAATGTAACCTAAGTTTTTAAATGATGGGAGACAAGGAACGATTCCAGCCCTTCTGTGAAACCAAAATCTTTCTGAACTGAGTAATTTGAAAACCCTGTGTTCAAAGCATTTTTAAAATAGCTGAAAGCACTCTTATCTCAGCTTTCATCTGCTTCAAATGGCTAAGCCAAAAATCCTGTGTTTTATAGCAGTTTTTATAAAACAGGATGGCAATCCTGTACATTAGACCTTGAGTGCTTCTTTGTAAACTTTAGCAGTGAATATTCTACTGCGGTCTTGAGTTACCTTCTTATATCTGATTCTTCAGGTGCAATGTTAAATATCGTTCAAGATTCAGCACTGTTAGAAGCCATTGGCTGTCAGATGGAAACGGTAAGTGGTTTTTGTTTGTGAAGTTACCCCTTCAGAAAGAATGCATTACTCATCCTGTCTGTGGTTGTGAGGTGCTCAGTTAGCATCTTGAGGTTTGATCATACCTCTTCCTCCATTGTATCTGAGAGCATCCTCTGGTATAGCGAACTCTACTCAGAAAAATCTTCTCATTGCTCAAAACTGACTTTCAATTTGCAGAACGGTGGTGAAAATAACCTCTTCAAAAGCCACAGTCGTACTAACAGTGGCATTAGCACTGCAAGTGGAGGCAGTACGGAGCCCACAACACCAGACAGTGAGAGACCAGCACAAGCCCTTCTGAGGGATTATGGTAAGGATAGCTCTTTCAGGGGAAAAATCTGTCATATGGTAAGGAGATAGCTCTTTGGGGGAAAAATCTCTGTCGTTATGTGCCAGGGCAATGGGGTTTTTGCATGTTTTTTCTGTTCGTAATTCTTGCTAATATATTAATGTGCATGGGTGTTTGAACCCAGGGTGGATAGCCCCTTTGTTTATTGCCAGTCTGTGCTCATATGTGCCCTTCAGTTGTTTTTTTTTTTAAACCTACTAAGGGACTCTATGAACATTTTTAAAATAAGAATGTAAAAGCTTATGAAAAAGATGTTTGCAAACTGGTTTACTTCAGCATATGTTTTCAGGATACTTAGTTTTCATGAACAACAATGGGATAAATGTACATCAAGTGTGAATGAATTGCGTCATTCATTTTGGTGGCATTCCAAATGCTTACCTGACTTTTGAAGCACCTTTTCTTAACCTATGTTTAAAGACCATTTGTGGGACTCCTGTTTTTATAGAGCAAGTAAGAAGAATGCTTGTGATGTGTCATTTGTTTTAACAAGATAATTTCTTAATGTTGGTTTGCTATGTCTTGTACCATGCATTTTTTGAACCTTTGTAATAAAATCCATGTTCTGCTAAACCTGTGTGTGGTGAGCTGGCCGAATGCCAAGATCCTGGCATTCAGCTTGCTCCTTTTGGTCTGCTTCAGTTCAACTGATGTTGACCAGATAAATGTGGGAACAGGTCGCCTCTGTTAATGGTGTAGCCTAGGTTGACAACTCTGTTCTTGCCAACCAAAAATTTTTTTTTTCTCTAGTTCTATAACTAAGGAGCGGAGGGAGACCAGTAGGAAAGATTTTGGTATATTCTAGGGATTCATGTAGACATCTCGGTGCTTTTCCTAGAGGATTTGTGTGTTCGCAATTATTGAAGTGCTACTTTTGGGCACACGATTTGAATTGTGTGTTTAATTTGTATGGGTTTTCATTGACAAGTCCTTGTAAAAATATCCCTTTGTAAGGTTAAAAAAAAATCTTTTAAATATTTGACTTATTGAGTCTTTAAACTGTGACATAACTTGAAAGATATTTTTGTAATATTCATTTTATTGGATTTTTTTATTTCCTGTGCACAGAAGGTAAGAGTGTATGAAACTCATGAAAAGAATTTGAAGCTGGACGCTTCAAACAAGAGAAAACTGAAAACAAGATGATCTGTTTTTACTGGGATTAGCTAAGATGTCCTTTAAAAAATTTAAAAATTGAGATAAGCTAGTCTGAATGTATTTGTATAACGTCTGGTGGTGTATATAAGGGAGTTAGCCTGGGCAAAAGTGACCAACCCGATTTCTAGGTTATGGGTTGTGTATCATTTTATTTTATGTGTGTGTTGTGGCTGCTTTGGCTTGTGCTGTGCTTTGCTTATTGTCACTAATGCTTAGTTATTTTCCCTCCCTGTGGTATGTGGTTTTGGGGTTATATCCTAGCTCTTAACACAGATACAGCTGCTGGGCTACTGATACGCAGTATTCACCTGGTAACCCAAAGACTCAACTCGCAGTGGAGGCAGGACATGAGCATCTCTCTGGCTGCACTGGAGCTTCTGTCCGGACTGGCAAAGGTGAGCAGTGAAGTTCTGTGTGCTCCAGCCTCTTCTCGGAGGGCAATTATAGTCCTGTTTGGGTGAAAGTCATGCCACCAGACATGTCTGTGTCCAGGTTTGTCAGTGAATGTTCTGTTTGGACATGAGAGAAAACAGTACTCCCTTTGTACTTCATCTCCTAACATCAGTGCTCTGTGGCTCAAACAATGTGTGCCCTGTAAAGGCCTGTTGGCTGGAAATGAAGCTCCGGGTGGCTTGTTCAGATACATGTGGCTCCACTGTACCATTCTGGCTGGCTGCTTTGAGCTAGCTGCATGGCTCCTAACCTTCCTCATGGATTCCCATGTGTGTATGGTTTTAGGGTTGGATTTTTTGGTGTGGTTTGTTTTTTTTCACACTGCAGGGGATGCACCTGCCATATTAGGTTGCACAGTTGAGGAAAAACTTGCCACTAAGCTTCCAGTGGCAGCGTAGGGGCTTGGGCCACTAGTTTACAATCCCACTGTGAACCATTTATCACTGGTTTGCTTGGTTGGGTGGCCAGTCTGTCTGTTCGCTGTGTATCCAGACTTGGAAACAAGAGTTTTGTTGCTGTTAGTTGGCAGACTGCAAATATGCCAGGGTATGAAACAACCTAATTGCATGTTTTCCCCTTCCATCTCATCTTGGAAATAGTTTTCTGAGCTTAGAGAATGATAATGTAATATGAAGGCGTCACCTTCTTCAGAGCTTGATCTGCACACATTTCCTTGATTCAACAGCACATAACTGAACTAAAGCTACTGGGGGGCGGGGAGGGGAGCAGCTTTTTTCTTGAAGTAATGTGCCCTTTTCTGCTTGAGGGCTCTTGTCCCCAAGCTGGACTTCATGACATTTGTTAGGCACTAGTCCAGTGAATTTATAGCAACCATGATTACCTGGCATGACAGTTCAGCGTTTCCCCCGGGAGCTCAACAGACCTCTCTGAAATACATGTGTCTTGGGCAGTTTTTTAGAGCGTGGAGTCAGCATTGAGCCATGTTGGACTGGGTGCTTCTTTTGTTACTGCAGCAGCGTGAGCTGAAGGATGCATTTGAAAGTGTTCTGCAATGAATTATTGTATGGATATTGGGTCTTACAGAGCATCATACAGTACCAGGGGTTGCTGCAGCGTGTGTGGCTAAGCCAGGGTTGGTGTGGTTTGTTTCGTGGGTTTTTTTTTCTTTCTTGGCTTGCAATGCGGTGGGAGTGTAAAAATATTCTCTTTTCAAATGTCTACTCAGGTTAATATTAAACATTGTAGTCTTTGCAACTGAAGTAATTCTTCCTCTGGGGTATCTTGGATATCTTTCCCCTTTGTAACAAAGAGGATAGAAAAAGATCTTACTGTAGAACTGGAGATTGGAGAGCCAGCTCTTCATGTGCCTTTGGAGGTGACAATTCCCTAAAGCCCTTCTCGGGTTTAGAGGTATCCCTGTCTTGTGGCTGTTCAGCACCAGGATATTACTGGGACTTGGTAAATTCAAAAAACCTGTTTCCTGCAAGAGTGCTGATTTACCACCCTGCTTTTCATAAGCTCGTCTTGAGGGCACTCTATTTGCTGTAGATATTGCGCTTCTGAGGGAGATGCTGCCTTCGTCCTAGGGCTCTGAGTTGTCACCCCCCTGCTGTGTGGAGTATAGCTGCTGCTGGTGTCACCAGCAAGACCATCCACCTTCCTGCTTGGATAAGGGTGCTCCGTAATGAGTGAAGCTTTATATGGTGTGGTCAGATGCTACAGAGTAGAAAAATCCAGCTTTAACTGACTGTTCCTTTGCCAAATCACAGGTTGGGAAGAAAAGGGAATAGAAATTCTGTTCTTTAGTTCCTCGTTTTTCAGTGTATTCGGTGTATGTGCCTCCTCACCAACCCTCCGGTCTGGAGCCTTGCTCCGTGAAGACCTGAGCTGGCAGACAAGCTGAAGGGTCTTTGAAATTAGTTTTGGGAGAGGGGTTATGGCAGGTTTTTTTGCCAATCTGCTTGTCTGAGGGTGGGTTTTCTGCCCCCTTTTCACTGATGAAAGTTACTGTGGTGACAAAATATGCTCAGTGAAAAGTTATGTGAGCAAAACGAAGCCCTGTGGAAGGGAGGCTTGGCAGTGGGTTGGCTCTCTGAGGTACAGAATGGGTTGCTATAGCTGAAGGAGAGATGTATTTGCTGAAAATGAGTTCCAAATGCGAATTTATTCAGCTTGCAATTAGTTTCTTATCAAACCATATAGGTACCACTCTTGCTGGCGGAAACCAAGCCTGCAGTGTGGTGGCACCTCAATGCAGTGTTTCTTTCCTTTAAGCTTCAATGTCCGTCAGTGTTAAATATTTTTAGCCACAGCTTTTAAGCTGTAGCTGTGAAAGAGCCAACTGTTTATTCCTATTTCTTAAAATTGCATTTAAAAATGCTTTTAAAATCTATTTCTTCTCCAAAAGACTTTTGTCGAGGAGTTCTCATCCTCTTCTGCTTGCTTTACGCAGGTGAAGGTGGTGGTTGATTCCTCTGACCGGAAGAGAGCTATTAGTTCAGTGTGCGGCTACATAGTGTACCAGTGCAGCCGCCCAGCCCCGCTCCACTCCCGTGACCTCCACTCCATGATAGTGGCAGCTTTCCAGTGCCTCTGTGTCTGGCTCACAGAGCACCCCGACATGCTAGATGAGAAGGTAGGTCTCTGGTCTATATATTTTGAGCACTCTAAATTGCAATGCCTTTCGTGCCCAACCTGTCTGTTCCTGATAATTTAATGTGGCTTTCTTAATTTTCAAAAGTATATTAGGAATTTCAAAGCTAGCTTCCTTGCAAAATAGTTTTGAATTTTGATTTCTGCTCTTGATTCATCAAGAAGTTTTTGGCTTTAAAATTGCCTTTCATATTTCTAAGAATGTCTTGATCTATCTTCTTGCTTTGGAAAATGGAAAAAGAAGAAAAAAAAAAACAAACCTGGAAAAACAGAAACTGAAAAGAGAAATATGGGAATTAACGGTGTATGCATAGCATACCTGCTGCAGATAAACTTCACTAAAAGCTAGGTCTCTTCTCATTTCTGAGCTCTTGCCTGACTAAAGCATCTTCTAGACTTCACAGAACTACTTTGATGCTAATATTTTGATAATCAGAGATTGTTTCACCAAGAAACTAGTTTTCTAGAAACTGAGCAAGGCTCAATCCGAGATGGAATTTGCTTGGGAAGCTTTAAAAGAGCAGGAAATGAAAGACGTGCATTTCCAACAGCGTTCTGTCCTGCTGTTTAAAAAAAAAATTTAAAAATTGCATATTTCCATTGTTGGTCTCTTTGCAGAGACAGCTTGTTGATACCTCTGTATTTTTATATATAATGTATATTAACATGTATTATAATACTTTAATGCAGTTTTATATAGAACATATTTTTGTATATTTTGTTTATATGTTCTATAGCATATGTAAAATTATAAAATCAATGAAAATTTTAAACCCACAAGCAGGGCTTTAAATAAAGATGTTTTCTGGATGCACTCTGGGATACTGGCATGGCAGTAGGTGACAAGGACAGGATAGTTCCCCTG
Source organism: Gorsachius magnificus (assembly GCA_034008185.1). Taxonomy (NCBI): domain Eukaryota; kingdom Metazoa; phylum Chordata; class Aves; order Pelecaniformes; family Ardeidae; genus Gorsachius; species Gorsachius magnificus. The sequence continues at coordinate 10,311,945 of CM067091.1, forward strand.
GATGTGGCACAGCATGGCTTCATTCAGTTGCATAATGCATTATTTCATTAGGTTCTTGTTTTAACTTTATCTTGATATGCAGAAATAATTAATGTTACATACTGTGTGCAGTAAATACTGGACACCCAGTAGCTTGTTCCTGAGTCATGATAGTCAGATGGGGACCTTTCATTGCATTTGCAAGTATTAGAATTGCAATTTTCCAGGTGCCTCACCTTATATTTGCTTTGAATTTTGCCTGCTATTTTACTGGCCAACACTGTAAACTTGTTCTGTAATTCTTCATGGCCAGTCTTTGCATCTCAACACTTACTAATTTTGCTGTGTCAGAAAACTTCAGCCTTCCTCTTAATCTCTTTTTCTACATCAGTTATGAATATAAGGAAGGACACAGGCTGAAGGCATAGAACCTTGCCTGGTCTCTGGTGGTAAAAGCTGACCACTCACTTGTGTTCAGGTTTTAGCCAGTTGTTTATTTGTGAGAACACTTTCCTTGTTATGCTGTAGCTCAAGCCATGAGACTTGAACCTTTGTTGTAGCAATCCAAATATTTCCAGCAAATGATTTTGTAATGAGCAACACTTGTGAGTCAAACCTGTGGTTCTGCTGAGTGTTGGCCTCTCCTCTAGTAGATTTGTTGAAGCTTTGCTCTGTACTTAGAGAATATTTTTAATGTTCTCTTCGTGAATTAGATACCATGATATATTTTACTTATGCAAGCTGTTGGCAGTCAAAAGGTTCGGAAAGGGATTTCTTACAATTTTCCAGGTGAGTTCATTCTTAATGTGCTTAGAACTTAATTAAAAGTTCTGCAGAGAGTCTCAGCAATGCATTTATTACCTCTTTAAATGTGTTTACATTTTTCAGTTGCACTCTTAATAGTCCTCTTGGCAATTTTGTACGTAGGTAATGGAATACATTGTATGTACGTACTTTTACAGAGCACTTTCTACTGTTAGAGTAGACATAGGCAGGAGACAGGATGGAGAAAATACCATTCCTATAGCGTCTATCTGTTAAAATAATCTTCTGCCTTTATTTCTGAGCTCATATTACCAGCAGTACTTTATTTTAATTGATGGTATATCACTCTTTCACTGAGGTCTTGGAGGCATTTATCAGAGCGCTTCTGCTTTAAGGTGGTTGTTCTTGTGTTTTAGGATTGTTTAAAAGAGGTACTGGAGATTGTGGAGCTGGGCATTTCGGGAAGTAAATCCAAAAACAGTGAACAAGAGGTCAAGTACAAAGGAGATAAGGAGCCAAACCCTGCATCCATGAGAGTGAAGGATGCTGCTGAAGCTACACTAACATGGTATGTAATTTGTCAGAGCCTGTTTACTGTTTAGCATTGCCTTGTCTGGGTGTTTTAATGAGGAGTTCCCAGCTGGCGAGATCTCTGATGTAGCAAGAGCATTTGCAAAGTCAGCCAGAAGCTCCCCCTGTTTTGCCCTTTGGGCAGGGTTGTCCTGTGCTCTGCCTTAGCTGTCTTCCCCCTCCCACTACAGGTGTTCAACAGAAAAAAGATCCCTGTGATTGCTCCTTCTCCTCCTGCCTGTTCTCTTCTTTGGGAGCAAAACCCAAGCTCTCCTGCAGCCCCTGGCATTCTGTTCTTGGCCAGTCCGCTCTGCGGACAGCAGTTCTCCCTCTCTCCCACTTGACGTAGTGACCCTGTCTTTCAATTCCCCCGTCTCCTTGTCCTCTGCCTGACAAGATAAGCCATCCCCAGGCTGATTGGGAAACTGATAGATGCTGTCTCTTGTGTAGCGCAGCAGGGAATGGCACATGCAGCAGATGTAAGCCCATGCAGGATGGGATGTCGTTCTGCCCACACCGTTGGGCTGGCTTAATATATTTGAGAGGTTTTGCTGGAAATGCAGTAAAGTATAACATGTGGGTTGGGGAGGGGAAGCACAGAGAAGAAAATTGAGATTTGCTCTGGAGAAGTTGAAAACCACTGGTTTACTGGATGAACAGCAGGATGGTAGACAGGACAGATTGAGGATGAGTAGGATAAACATGTTTTGCAAATGGCAATGGCGGCTTTCTTCTTTGCTCTGTTTTCCAGTAAAATTGTTGTAAATTTTACTGTCAGTAAAAACAACTGTGTAATTTCCAAGGTAAAAACAACTATTCATTGGAACTTGTGGACAAACCTTCATTGTTGACTGGAATTCTCTCTCTTTATTTAGAGATGTGAAACTATCTGTTCTCAGAGTGGAAAAGCGTGTGGGGAGGACTTTTGATAAAACTTAGTTTTGGTATTGAGTGGTGGTGTTAAGAGTAAAGCCCTGAGTTAGAGCATCTGATCTTCAGTCTGACACTGGACAGCTCTCATTATTGGTTCCTGCCATAGATGCTTTCAGTTTCTAACAGTGTTTGGTAGGTCCTGTACAGCTTCAGATGCTTTAAATCTGTACTTCTGGGAGCTTCCCAGGGCTGTGGCTCCAGGGAGGTATGCACTGTTGGACCACGCCTGGAGGCTTTCTCCCAGGGAAGGTTACCATCCATGCTAGTCATGCTTGTGCGAGCCTGGGTCTTTCTTAAAGGGTTTTAAGTTAATGTGATCTGTACTTGAAGAAAGCAAAGACAAGTGTAAATAGTGCATCTACCATGTCTGCCTTGCTTCTTGATATAAGAGTGGGCTAAATTATGGATGATTATCTCCAGTCATCCATAATCTTATAAGGATGAACCTAAAAGAAAAGCTGTGGAAGGGTACAGATTTTTGTGCTTTAAAGCATATCTTAATATTTTTATAACCTATGTTATAAAGAAACTCATTCCATAGGCATAGTACACTTCTTTGTGGGGTTTTGTGTATGTTTTTCTGAAGTTACTGGTTCTGTTTTAAAACAAGATGGTGGGAGAGGGCAGGCTTGCCCTGACAGTGTAACTGCTATGTCAAGATACAAGTGAAGAATACGAGTGAAAGTCTGTGCTTGGGTGGAACAGTTCGTCGTCTTAATCTGTCATAACTGAACTTTTTTCTCACTTGCAGTATTATGCAGTTACTTGGAGCGTTTCCTTCTCCCAGTGGCCCTGCTTCTCCTTGCAGCTTGGTGAATGAAACCACGTTAATTAAATATTCTCGTCTACCTACCATAAACAAGCATAGCTTCCGTTACTTCGTTTTGGATAATAGCGTCATCCTGGCTATGTTGGAGCAGCCTCTGGGGAATGAACAGAGTAAGCTCATAGTTCCCATTTCCTTCTTCCTCTCCGTATGGAGCCGCAAAGCAAAGGTGTTTCATCAAGTGTCTCTCTTGCGTTTCAGGCGCTTACCTGTTCTGTGGGTGTGTGATTGAGTGGAGTGGTGTTCTGGGATGAAATAGTGGGAATAACTTAAATGCCACTGATAGTTAAATGCGTACGAGCCATCCAAGCTGTTCATGCAGTTTTCTGTCTTTTACCTAGTTAGATCAGATAACTGCAGCTGACTGCCATCTAAATTACTGCAGATGGACAAAAGCAACAGCATTATGTTTTGAAAACATCCTTGTTTATAAAAGAATGAAAACATAAAGAGTATAGGAGGCTTGATAGGGATAAGTGCTCAACAAATTGTTGATGTGGCACCTTTATGCTTGCACGGTTGCTTTTGCTTGCTTTAGGTCTCCTGTTACTAAATGTTTCTGTGGGTGTTTTCAGCTCAAATGGTTTTAGTTGCTTAGGAGCTGTTACACCTCTCCCATGTACCATCCTGTTCTATCAATGACACCTACTGTAAAGGAGACCTATCACAAGGTATTGGCTTTCACAGCTGAATCAAACTCATCTCAGCCTCATGTACTTTGACTGACAAGAATTTATATTAAAAAAATCCGGTATTAAATTACATGATGCCTTGAACTGAATAACTGATCCCCCTGTAAGTCTTTGTGTATTACCTAACAGAATAGATGAAAATTCTCTTACAAGCTACATCAGTTTAAGACTAATATATATTAGATCTGCTGATCTGCCACAGATATATTTTCCTTGTCTGTGGGCAGGATGGAGTCTAGATACTAGTCTTGAAAACAGAGATTGCACAGAATTTCACAAACTAGCTAAGAGAAGTTGTTACTTTGAGTTGTGGTCCAGAGTGCTCCAACCTCATTGAGAATCACTAAATGGAAGTGCTGATGCTGGGAGCCATTGCCGCACGTCCACCCACAGTCTGTGTTTGAGCAAGCGTGTTCCTCACTAGAATGGAAGAATGGATCAGAGCACGCTAGATGGCCGAGCAATTCTCATCCTTGCTCTGCCTCTGCTAACTGCATTACTAAGGAATCCTGTAAAGCTATTAGAATGTCAAATTAGATTATCTTTTCCTACTGTGCATAACTTGCTTACAAATCCCCTTTGAAATACAAGATGAATTGCAGTAATGCACAAGGATGTCAGATTGCTTTTGAGGCAGATCACTGAAGAGGATGATTGTGGGGAGCTGGTTGGGTTTGCCTAGATGAGTGCTTATGTACCTGTGCTGCCCTCTGTGCTTCCTATGAAATATTGGGGAAGGAATAAATATCTGCTAGTTACCTGATGGTGTCAATTTGTGGTTTGTGTGCACAAAAGGTAAATATAAGTAACTTTAAAAAGAAAAGCCATAGAGGAATGATGATTCTTCTTCTAAGGTGGCCTTCTAAGTCTCAAAGTAAGACCGAAATCCCTGCAATGTTAAAGCCATCACTGTGCAAGTTGAAAGGCATCTTGGCAATCTGCAGTCTAACCTCCTGCTCTAAACAAGGTCAATACTGAATTCAGACCAGGACAATGCAATCTGACATTGTCCAAGTAGGTCTTGAAAACCTGCGAGGACAACTTCTCTGTGTCCCTGTTCCTCATGGTGAAAAATTTTCCATGCTGTGAAGTTGGAATCTTCCCCTGCCTTAGTCTGACCATTATCTCTTGTCCTTCCGCTCTTCCTATTGCTGCTGTTTCTGTGGGACCTTTACAGAAGGTCGTGGCAGTATCATGGAGACTGTCTCCATATGGTCGTTGCTCTTACCTAAACAGGCAGTGGCTGAACAATCTTTTTTCATTTCCTGGAAATAATTTGGAGAGAAACGGTGATCTGCATGAATTTGGATGGAAGTTACTTTTAATGATGAAACTGAGCTGGCAGCTACTGAACAGACCACAGAGTAGATCAGTACTTTCCTGCTGCGAGGAGGAGGGTTGCTTGCTCCTCCCCAGGAATTGCCGTCAGGGCCAGGGAGGAGTTAAGCTTGAAAACAAAACCTCTCTTGTCATGCCTGCATTCTTTCTGGTTAAATTATTGCACAGTGAACTGTTTGCAATTTATAATGATGTATTATTCTCTTAACCCATGTGCTCTGCAGATGACTCTTTCCCCTCTGTCACGGTTTTGATCCGTGGGACATCTGGAAGATTTGCATGGGCCCAGCAACTCTGTCTTTTACCAAGAGGAGCTAAAGCAAATCAAAAGGTCTCTATCAAAGCCCGTAAAGAAATCTTTAACTTAGAGATGTTCAGCAGAAATTCCACTAATGTGAGACAGCCCCACAGAGCTGGTGATTATACATTAAGGCTGAGCCACGGGGCCTTTAGCTGTAGGTAATGTGACACATCTCTGGTGACTCTTTACGACTTGTGATTAATATTAAATACAGGCTGTGAAAGTGCTGTTGCCTTCTAGACTTGTTTAAGGGGAGGGGCATTCTTTTTTTTTTTTTTCTGAAAGCATCTTCTGAGGCGATTGGGCAATGGACAGTGTATTTGGTGTGTAGGCATGAGTGTTGGTGCTGATTTTAGGATGTCAGGCAAAACCCTTGCAGCAGAGGGAGTGAAGTCTGGAGGTGTAGGATGAGATGCTGCAGAGGGAAGAGCTGTTCAAGCTACAAATCCCAATGTTGCAAAGATGGCTGTAAACCTGCTGTGGAAAAAAAAAAAGTTGTCTAGCTGAACTCTGGAACAGCTCTGGAGAGCAATAGCGGAGGAGAAATACCCCAATCTCATTTTACAGAACAATCTTATTGCAGTTGTCTGGAGCACGTCCTACCAACATTTCTGTCTGTTTGCAAACTTTTCCCAATTTTCGAATTCTTCACGTTCCCCTCAGTAAAATAAAGGAAATAATAATGTAGCTGAGTTGAGGGCTTGTCAGTCTCAGCTGTCATGTTCACATTTAGATGAATCTGGTCTCTTCAAAGCAGCCTTCCAGAAGACCCTCTGTGTGGTGCTGTCAGAGCTGGGCTGTCGCTGAAGCTGAGCCCTTCCGCTAAATGGTGGTGGTCCAAGTGTGCCACCTCCTGCACCACAGGAGAAGTCAAGGCCTGGCTGCTGACCTCCTTACCAGTTTTAAGGGACCTTTCCAACTTAAAGGCATCCTGTAACATTAACAGTTTTGCCCTTTTGAAGCGTAACTGGTAGTAAATAAATTCATAAAGCAGTGCTCAAGATGTAATTAAAGGTCTTGCTTGCTCAGACCTTGTGTACCTGCACACCTGCACCTAGATCTTTTGTTGCTTTCATTGGTAATGTCAAGCTTTGAGTTGCATACTAACAGTTTAGAACAAAACACAGTAACAATGGCAAAATTGTATTACGGCATGTTATGCAAGATATCCTGGCAGTGCATCTCACTCCTGACCTGCAGCTTTGCTGCTGTTCTCTTCCAGGTCTTCTCAGCTTGGCTTGTTGTGATCATTGTAGGCAGTACGGTTAACAGGGAGATGTCTCAAACAATTGGTAGCTTTTGCTCAATATGGTTAGAATGGGCTGAAAATAAGATGTTGCCATGTAAGCTTGCAATTTTTATTGGGACTTGAAACTGCTTAGAGGTTAGGTGGTAAAGAGGGTTCGTAAGTTCCAGGAGTGCAATGACCAAAATGAGCAGAACTGTCTGTCTTAAAAGTTGCAGCCACACTCTTAATACAACTCTATCAGTTTGAAGTACCTACTGAATGTTTTTAATGATTCCTCTTGGTAATGGGTTAGTGTACTTCTGGTTGTGAGGGGGGAGGGAACGTTTTCCATCTACTGCAATAAAGTATTGTCTAGTGGCACCGTGCCGCGAATATAAAAACTGTCCCCCTTTTCTGTCAGACTTTTGTACCAGAACCTCGACCAGCTCCTAAAAATGATGTTGGACTGAAATACAGTGTGAAGCACCGCCCTTTTCCTGAAGAAGTGGACAAGATCCCATTTGTGAAAGCTGATTTGAGCATTCCTGACTTACACGAAATCGTGAATGAGGAAGTAAGTAACTCTTAGTCTATGACTTAATTTTGTTCTTGGGATTTTTGTCTGTTCATGAATTGTACACTGTCTTACTGTGAATAGTTTTACTCTTTAGCTTGACTAATTTCATATTAATGGAATAATAACCTCTGCAAACTAATGAAATCTGTGCGCTTCTCCAGGAAGATGACAATGCCTTGGATGTGTCTTGGGGAGGCACTGCTCAACATGATTTATTACGGAGCCTAATATCCCAGTATTGCTAGGAAGCCATGCTTCTTTTAGGGGATGGAAGGGGATTTTTTTTAAGACCTCCTGGGGGAGGAGGGGATTGTGTATCTCAAATATTTTAAAGTTTCACAGTGCCAAATGTGTTTCAGTTTCTGTTTACTTAAAAGGGAGAAGCTGTAGCTGATACTGGATACATAAATTTGCAACAGCTCTCCCATGCAAACAGGGTGTTTAGACATTCACTCTGTAAGCTTGCAGGGTCTTGTTGATAGTGCTTTAATAAACATCCTTCTGGTGGAGGTGCAGCTGCTGCTGTATCTGACTTACAGCTTTCCTAAACGATGGAGCTGTTTTCTTGGCGGATCTTAGCAATCTTGGTGGAATCAGCATTTCACTCAATGTTTTTCAGCTTGAAGAGCGACACGAGAAGCTGAGGAATGGCATGGCCCAGCAGATTATTTTTGAGACTTCCATAGATCAGAAAAGTGAAGAGGAGTGGCAGAAGAAGAGCTTTCCTGATCCAATCACGGAGTGTAAGCCCCCACCACCAGCACAGGAGTTCCAGACCGCACGCCTGTTCATCTCTCACTTTGGGTTTCTCTCACTAGAGGCATTGAAGGTGACCTGATACTTCTTAGAGTTGTGCAAATGCTCTCAGTACCCATGTGGTCTGGCTTGGCAAAAGAAGAAAACTGAGTTTTGTTAGTGGAAGATCTTCTGTGTAATTCCAACTACTGTTAAGTGGTAGTCTAAACAAAGCGATGGATTCCAGTCTTCCAGGAGTGAGCGCAGGGTTGTGAATCGCCATCCTCAAGCTGAACATACTCTGAATAGGTGGCTGTATCTTTATTTTCTGCAGTGGGTACATAAGCTATGACATTCACATGTTCATACTTGAAATCGTTCCCTCAGCTTGAATTAGGCTTCGGGATGGTACTTTAAGAGTTTCTGAAATATGACTGCCTTAGAAGTTCTGCTCTGGAAATGATTGTGCTGAAGTGGTTTAATTGTATATAAACACTTAGTAATAAATATGGGTTGTAGAGCTTTCTTTTTAAAGTTAAAGGGACAACAATTTACAGAGATGATTCATATTCTTAATTTGAAATTCTGCCTCTTAACTGTGGATTCTCCCTCTTATTTGTTTTCCTTTCAGAAAACAGTCAACAAAAGTAGACAATGGAGCTTTTGCAAAAACGATGTCTAAAAGTGCTTAACATTTTACTTATTATTGGTATACAAGTTAATATGAAACTGCACGCATGACTATAGCTGTGATATTTTGAACGTATCTGCTGCTTTTGTTGTGGTAGCGAGCATCCTTTTTGAGAAAATGTTATGTCCGTTTTGCTGGCAAAATGTATTTTTTTATTTAGTGAGGAGAGTAGAATGCAACAAATTGTCAAACTGTTATGCTTGCTGTTACTCATTTACAGTAATAGGATTACATTGCGTCAGAAACTTCTGTATGATTTTGCTCTTCGGAGAAAAGGGAAATTGTCTTTTTATATTTTAATGCATTATTGAAGCCATAAAGACCTTTTCAGTTAGGAAAGATGGATTTTTAAGCTGTTGAATTCTGTCTTGGATAGGAACCTGCTAACAGTCGTCTACCTCCTCACCTGATTGCACTTGACTCTGCTCTTCCTGGGTTTTTTGATGACCTTGGCTACTTGGATTTACTACCATGTCGTCCTTTTGATACTGTTTTCATTTTCTACATGAAGGCAGGCCAGAAAACAAGCCAGGAGGTAAGTGAGAGTGTAGGGTGGCAGCTAGCCTATATTGTCTTGCTTCTAGTAATCCTCAAGTGAGTAGAGTGTTGCTGCTAATGGTGGAGTATCTGAACCAGGGCTTCTGGGCTTTGTGTTTATTTACAATGTGAGCTATAACAAGTCACTGCATACTCTTTTCATCTGTAGGTTGAAGTACATTACCTACATTTTGGACTGTTGTAACATCTTTTATATATTTTTTATATATATATAAAATATGTATTAAAATACTATTAATATTTTTAATATCTGTTCTGTCCATATTGTCCTCATTTGTAGACTTCAAAGATTCATATCAGAAATGCATTTCAGATTTGTTGGCTCAGCTTGCAGGGAAGGTTGCAGTTTGTTCCAGCAATGTGCAATGTCCAGGTAGTTTGGTTTGATTCTAACATTAAACATGTGTTAAAGGAATGAAAAACTTTCTGCAACTAAGAAAGTATTAATGCTTTGTAAGTCTTTACATTATACTATTTACATTCAAATGTGATTGGGTTAATCAGGTTAATTTGTGCAAATCTAAATCGTGACTTCTTTAGACTGCGACCTAGCAACTCACTAAGATGGCTTATGGGCTCATTAGAAAAGGGTCTTTCTATAGAACTGCTTCCTCCTATTTTTCCTAATTCTCATAGTAAAGACTAAAAGTATGGCTTCCATAATAAACTATTGTGCCATCTCCTTGTGTTACTGTGAATGTACAGTTGACAGTGCACCTTCTCTGTGGAATATGCTAATTCTTAAAACCGGGATCGTGTTGTTTATGGGTTTTCAAGTTGAAGTTCAGAGTAGCCAGTACACAGTTGTTCCACGTCCAAAGTCAGCTACAAAACAAGATATACAAGGTTTGCCTTCCAGCTGAAATGTGCTCTTGCTGAGCTAGCAGAATGCTTTTTTCCCCATCTGATACTTATATGCTCTTATGGATTTAGATGAGATTACTTAGTCCTGCAGAACTTGCTGGCCCTTGAAAACCCAGTTAGTATGGGTTTTGCCATGTAGATTTAAGAAAACCTTATATTTGGGAGATTCTGGACATACCTAGACACAGTATAAAGATGCCACTCCTGCTTCAAGATCCCTGTACACCTTGCTGTGATTCTAAAGCCTTTCAGGTTGGCAGTCAAGTTAATAACATACTCATCTCTGTGGACCTGAGCTGAGTGAGATACTGATACTGCTCCCATCTTTGCAAAGGCCTGTGACTGACTCCTGTCCTGTTTTGTTTTCAATATTAACAATCAAGAGAGGAGGGGATCAAAGCCAAGCTGTGACGTGGTTCCTGCTTTGAGCAGGGCTGGCTGCCTGGGCCTGCTCAGCAGTCTCTGTGCGCCTGAGTTCACGCCACTTCAGCTCAGGACCTCGTTCTGTTCTGAGAGGTGACCCACAGTCCTTTCACAGGAGTGGTGTCTGTTGTGGTTTATCTGATGCTGTGCAGCCCAGAATAGTAGCGTCTAGCCTGCTGGTTATTGCGTTAGGCCCAAGTATTCTTCTGTGCTGGTAGGCTTTATAGTTGAAGGGTCTCATGGCATTTATTTATACAGGGTAATGAAACTGCCGGCATGCTTTTTACATCATTATACTTCACATCGTTAAATGTCCTTGGAAAATACCCCCTTGTCCTTACTTTACTGTAAGTTCTTCTTTGAATGGACTCAGATATAAAACCATATAGTTGTATAAAGCCTGAGCTTGCCTATTTTCTGAAATTGTCTTCTAACCTGCACTTACCTTGATTCATTCTGAAGCACAGCTATGACTTCAGTGTACTCAGTAATGAGAATAATAGTAATATTTCAATGCAGTGTGTCTAGTCACTGCTGAATATTGTACGAGGCATCAGGATGGGGTGCCAGGACTGTGTGGATACAAGGAGCCTCCTGTCTGGAAGCTTTCCTTCCAGTGCCTGTCCCTGCAGTTTCCGCTCTGCTGGAGCCTGTGTCCCAGTCTACTGCACCCACACAAACCAAAATCAAAGATGCTCCTGCCACAAACCAAATTCTCACGTGGACCAGAAAGGATGAACATGTTGCACAGCGTTGTCTGTTCCACAAATCCCAATGTTTCTGGTAGACCAAATCACAAATCCTCCGTGTCTCCCTGCATGCCGTTTGTTTCTAAGGTCTCAACTTTCACTTGGTCACAATGGGATAAAAATTGCCTTTAGATGTGGAGACATCCCAGATCTTTATAAGAAGTAGGATTAAGGTTTGACATGAACAGTACAGTGTGATGTTTGATTAGAGTGTATGCTCGATCCTGCTGAAAATTGTTTTGCAAAATCTGTTTCCCTATTTAATGTGTGGTGAGGCCTGCTTTCTAAATTGCTGTATGTTATGCACAGGTGAGCAGTGATAAAATACCTTTCTCCTAAAACTTCACCTCTGTTTAGTAGGGAAAATTGTTCAGAAAATTCTTGTGTTATGTTTGGTGCTAATGCAGATTCTGCGCTGAAAGTTCTGTGGTTTATCCTCGATGAGTGGATAAGTCTCAGAATTGCCATTTCTAGCAGTTTGATTAACTTATCTTACAGGCTTTGGCAATGATGGCAGAAAGACAAGTTGGCCAACTAGGCCGTTGCTGAGCAGGATGGGTGGATGCTGGGCAGAAGAGAGTGGTGTCCATGTAGAAAGTCTGGCGTTCCAGGCTTGTTGAATATTTGGGCAAAACCATATTGGTGACACAAAATTTTTAGTTAAAAAGTGGAGAGGAAGAGAGCTGCTTCCTGGAGTCTCCTGTACCTACCACAGTACTGCTGGTTGTTTCAGATCCTGAAGAACATGGAGTCTTCCAGAATTGTTCAGCCACACTTCCTGGAGTTCTTGCTGTCTCTTGGTTGGTCTGTTGATGTGGGGAAGCACCCTGGCTGGACTGGCCATGTCTCAACAAGCTGGTCAATCAATAGCTACAGTGATGAAGAGGGACCTGAACAAGGTAAGACACAGTAAATGGTGCAATATTAAATGAAAATGTTTAGGCTCTTTTAGGAGACAATTGTTCCTGGATGCCTATCTGAGTACTTGGTTGGGGTTTTTTGTTGTTGGTTTTTTGTTTTGGTTTTTTTTGTTGTTTTCGGGGGTAGGGGTTGGATAAATACTGATGTTTACTAGAAAGGAATGTGTAAATGTTAGATTAAGCTTCAAGTCACAGTGAGCAAAACTAATGTCTGTATGTTGTTGGGAAGCCTCATCAAGAAATACCTCTGTGCTGTATCTTTAGCAGACTTGATGAGTCTTTAATATGTTATCCAAAACCAGTATTCAGGTGAAATTGGATACAGGTTGTGCTGAGTATCAGCAAATAGACTTGAAATGCTGCATAATTTTTAGTGTTCTGTAAGTAGGTTCAAGTGAGATGTTGACTAACAAGTTAGCCTTGTATTCATGCTTGGAAGGAAGCAATGAAAACAAGCTGCTGTTTGTAGGTCCTGGTGGTTGGAGCCCACACACAGCTCTTCTGCCCTGCTTAATTTACTCTGCTTTTTTCCACTAGAGCAACTCTTCCTCTAGGCTTGTCATACACCCCTCTCTCCCCATTCTGTCAACCAAAATGATCCTCAGGGTAGTGATTTCCTATCCCAGGGTGGTGAACTGGAGGTCGGGTTAGTTTCTGCCTTGAACAACTTAATCAGAATCCCAGGTAATCTGATTCATGGTCACTACTTCAAGGGTCGGATGTTTTCCTGGTGATCTTCAGTGCCTCAGCCTTCTGTTGTGGGCCACACAAAGGTATTGAAAAGGCTGGTCCGGCTGTGCCTCAAGTTGCACCAGAGAAGGTTTAGATTGGATACTGGGAAAAATTTCTTCCCCAAAAGTGTTGTCAGGCACTAGAAGGGGCTGCCTAGGGAAAGGGTCGAGTATACCCTGGGGGTATTCAAAAGATGGTCAGACAAGGTGCTTAGGGACATGGTTTAGTGGTGGGATGGCAGGGTTAGGGGAACGGTTGGGCTGGGTGATCTTAAAGGTCTTTTCCAACAAAATGATTCTATGATTCTAGGATACCTTTCAGTGAGATGTGACTAAAACATATTCATAGCCATATGCCTTGGTTTTGTTTCCCTGCACACCCTAAAAAGCAAAGAAGTTCTTAAACGATTGCCTTTGGATTGTGGTGCTGCTCCCCGAGAGCTGCGGACTGGTGATGCAGGAACGCTTCCCCGATAGTCAAGCATGGCTTGGAGGCTCCTGCGTGTGCCACTGGCTGCCTCTCTGCCAGTGTGCTGAATTTCACTGCTCCACTGGTTTTGCTGTGGCAGCTATCCTGGGAACCCTTCTGTAACCTGAATGCGAGAAGTAATTCAGCTTAAAGTCCTTGCTAGTCTCTCTGGAGGCGGTATGGGGAAGGAGAGGTAGGGAGGGTGTGTTGTAATTTACTTAAAGCACAGCTCCACCAAAGAATTGGTTTCTCTCTGTACTGTGAAGGCCTGGTGTACTGGCCAGCTGTGATGGGGGAGTAAATGGGGGCTGAAAACAAGGAGCTCTCCTGATTAAAGGGCCTTTTCCCAACTCTCTTAGACAGAAGAAAAGCCATAGAGGAGAGTCTGTAGAAACTGGCTTGAATTCTAGAATAGTATCAGACTGGAGTTATAAATGTTGAAATCCTTTGGAAATTTAATGACTAACTGAATGATGTCTGTTAGAGGGAATGGTTAGAAGTAAGGGAATAGATGAATGGTTAGCTATTAGACAAATTCTTGTGGCATATGTGCTTGCTGTTCTACTCAATCTGGGGGAAATAAGTTATGCAGTACAATGGAAATATGTTCAAAGTAAATCATCTCCCAGCCCAAAATGCCTTTTCCTTCAAGAGAAGAAAATGTTTATCCGAGAATGGTTGTTAGCTATGAGATTCGACTGTGAAATCTTCTCATTTTAAAATTAGAATTGCACTATTTCTTCATCATTGATTGCACCCTGCCTTTGAAGATTTTTCTCCTGAGGCAGTGTATAAAGAGGTCGAGCTTCCTTTTGACTAGACTTTCCTTTTATGTCCATTTCAGATGATCTAATTATTTCAGAAGATGTTGGGGCAAGTATCTTCAATGGGCAGAAGAAGGTGCTGTACTATGCGGATGCCCTGACAGAAATAGCTTTTGTTGTCCCATCACCAGTGGAGTCCCTAAGTAAGATCACTTTGTACATGCTGTTTACAAAAACCAAACCAACATTTTTTTGTTAGAGGGCTTTCAGAAGCAGAACCTAAATAAGCTAACTAGCAGTGTTTCTAGCAAGATCCTCATCAGAAAGCTACTGATGTTTAAATTGCAACATTCTAACCTTAGACTCCTTCCTAAGGTCGTATCTGTTCTGTGCCCCTTTTCTTAGTTGACACCTCAATCTATGTGCAGGCTTGCACAGTTACCCTGTTGCCGCTGTTACCCTGTGTGTATTAGGTTGAACATACGGTTCACCATCAACTGGTGATGTGGTTTTTTTTTTTCCTCTTATCTCGATGATGTCCTCCTGCAGCACATGGAGGAGCATGTGAGCAACAGCTTTCACAACATCTTTTGCACACTAAAACTGGCGTGCAAAAGTTCCCTGGAATAAAAGGGCTGTGAGGAAATGACAGCCATAGGAAGGAGGAGACTGCATTCCACAGGACGTAAATGGGACGTTTTGAAGTCTGTAGGGAGTGCTTTAATTGCAGCCTGTTTCTGGAATAACTGGCAGTTGTCCACTGCTGAATCCTCTTTCTGCTTTTGAGTACTGTATTGACTTGACTGTAAATCTATGTATGTCTAGTTTCAAAAACCTTACAAACTTGTTTTAATTTCAAAACCTTACATATGATGACAGCTTAAGTTTTTTGGCAGAAGAAAAGACAAAACCCACCTTTCTTGCTCTGGCTTACAGCTGATTCACTGGAAAGCAATGTCTCTGACCAAGAGAGTGACTCCAACATGGATCTGCTGCCAGGAATATTGAAGCAGCAATCTCTGACACTTGAACTCTTCCCCAATCACACAGACAATCTGAATCCCTCCCAGCGGGTAAGGCAAAACTTGCATTGAAAAATGGCTGGCTTTTTGTTTTGTTTTGTTTTTTTCATTGGCATTGCTACAGCATTTTTGATAGTATATGGCTTGGTTTCCTAGCATTTGGAGCTACTTGTTCCTAGCCATTAATCTTTAATGTCTGCTTTGGTCCTGTCAGAAGTTGCACCTGTGGTGGGAGACTGCAAGATTACATTAATGAAATGTAAAACTTAAACATAGAATCATAGAATGTTGGGTTAGAAGGGACCCCTAGAGGTCATCTAGTCCAACCCCCCTGCAGTTAGCAGGGATACCATTAACTAGATCAGGTTGCTCAGAGCCCTGTCCAACCTGGTCTTGAATGTTTCCAGGGATGGGGCCTCCACTACCTCTCTGGGCAACCTGTTCCAATGTTTCACTACCCTCATTGTAAAGAATTTCTTCCAATCTAACACATCAGAATATATCAAGTCTAAACCTACCCTGCTTCAGTTTAAAACCATCAGGTTTTAACCCTTGTCCTGTCACAGCTGTCCCTACTAAAACGATTTTCCCCGTCTTTCATATGGGCTCCACATACTGAAAGTACTGAAAGGCCGCCCATGCTAAGTAGTAACACTCTGCATACTGAAATCTTGAAATGCAGGCGGGAGTATTTATGCAGTATTTACAAAGTAATTCAGACTCGAATCCATGCTTGGAAATTCAGAATGGACAGACATGAGCACTTTTCATACCTACCCAGTTTCAAATAGCATGTCTTGGTTGTGTCTGGAGTATCAGACGTGGAGTTGCTTTTGTATGGTAGCAAAGCAGAAAACCATGAACTGCTGTAAGTTAGAAAAGCATTTACAACTGTGTATCTCTTGTATAGAATTTGCTTCCAAATGTGTATTTAGGTACTGATTTAAGATCTTTGAGAACATTAAGAAAAACTTGAACCAGTTTTTTAAGATTGAATGTATTAATTTATCTTGAATATAAATATTGTGGAGACCCAGATCACTGTGTCTTGGTGGGTAGTTCTGCCGCAGCTGCCCCATCTCAATAGCTGGCAGAGGTTGTACCTGCCTGACATCTGAAAGACTAAGGAGCAGCCGTGGAAATGCTTGTTGGATTCCTTGCTAGACTTGTGATGTTTGTGAATGCTATTCTTCCCTTTTGTTCAAAACAGCTCAGTCCTACTTCCAGATCCAAGAGGGTGCCTCAGGGCCGGACCATTCCACCGATGGGACCGGAAACCAAAGTGTATGTGGTCTGGGTGGAACGTTATGATGATATAGGTGCGTAGAAGTTTTTATTGTTTGCTAAAGTAACAACAGGGTGGGAACCAGAGGAAAAACTCTGTTCCTTTCATCTATAAAATGCTAAATCCATATTAATGTCTGTAAGTGACACTTCTAAGATTCTAAACCAGTTCTTTGATATTTGAGTGGTGGTCCATGGTCTATACGTGAATCAGTGGCACGTAGGTCTGGAGATTATTTTAGCTCTGGCAGTATATGTGAAATGCTGTCATGCACCTTCTTCTTAAGCTTAACACAAGGCAAGTGTGCACCTCTGGTTTTGGGTTCCCCTCAGCTGTGTTTTAAGTTGTTTGCTTCAAAAAAACCTTAAGGGGAATTTTTCTCGTTCCTTCTGTGCTCAGGGGTGCCTGTTTCATGCTATGCAGTCCAGCTTCCTTTCTACACCTTTGTTCAGGCAGGGTCCTGCTCCTCATGAAACTTCATGTTTCTTAGTTTGGTGTTTCCTCTCTGATGCTGGGTATTGGCTGACCTGGGAGAGACCCAGCTTTGCCCATCCTGTTAGAGCCATGGCATGGACAATGGTAGGTAGCTGGATACTAGGCTTGAGGAGTCCTGTGTCCCCAAGAGCTTCTTGTGTGCTGGTTCTAAGCCATGGCCTGACTTCAGCACTATGCGAGAGCCTCTCTCTACTGGCCTAGCCCAGCAGAGTCTGTAACACTGGCCAGTAACCAGTACTTTATTTTATCTTTAATCCTGGTTCCCAGTCTGGCAGCAAAGGTGGACCTTAATTAAGCCTTTAGCTCCTCCCAGAGGAAAGCAACCAAGACAATGGGAGTGATCAAGAGGAAGCTTCCTGTAAAGTGTAGGGGTAAATTCTCAAGACCACCTCGTCCACAGCACACCCATCAGAACTTTACTGGGATCAGGAGGTGGACATCAAGTTCTGCAGCATCATTTCCTTATCCAGACGTTGGCCTAAAGGGTGTTTCCTCAGCTGCTTCAATTCCTGAACTGGTGTTCCTGACTCCCTTCTTTCTTGGGTGGCAGCTAAAGCCATCTTGCTGCAGAGGCAGCAGCTGTGCTATGCAGGCATGTTTCTGCTTGGCTGCTTCTTTCAGCAGCTCTAGGAATCTCCCAAAGCTCGGGGCCTGAAGCTGAAGAAATGAGTTTGTGAGCCTCAGTAAGTGTGGCAGTTGGATTGGGGGGGGTAGGGGTGAGAGAGGGAAGGGACTCCTGAAAACGGCTGCTAGCCCAGAGACTTTGCCTTATGCTTCTGGTACATCTTTGAGTCTGGACAGTAGAAAAAGTGTCGCTTTGTAGTCTAGACTATCGCCCCTGTGCATGCTGCCTGCCCTCCCTCTTGCTCCATCTCAAAGTACTTCCATGGCCTTCCATGCTCTCCCTCTGCTAGCTCCAGCCTTTGTGTACTCCTAGCATCTCAGCTCTGATGGCAAGAGGTGTTTTCAGGCCTTATATTCTTTCTGCTGGAAGAGGTGTCAGCACTGTCCTGCTGTCTGAACTGTACTTTCGTGAATGGATCTCAACATCTCAACCTAAACAAGGTGATGGGAAGTGCCACATTTGCTTCCAGGGATCAGAGTTCTTACTTCCTCCTCCTGCACCTTCGTTATGCAGTCACTTGTTACCCAGTGCATGGCAGCGGAGTTGCAGGTTATGGTGAGCATCTGCAGAGCTTGGATTTGAAGAACAATACCATATTTGTCGGAGGAGGGCTCAAGGGAACTGTAGATGTGAGAGTGGTATTGTTTGAAATTCCCGACACTGTTCCTGAGACTGATTACTTGTGAATTGGTGCAGATGCTGGTGAATAACAATTTTAAAGCTCTTTTTGTGATTGAAGTACTTCACCTCCATCCTGCCCTCACTGTTCCTCCAGAGATTTTGACCTTTGGGATTGAGAGAATCAAGGGTCTGGGACATGTGTTACTTAATCTGAGTGTGGGATGGCTGAGGAGTGCCTATGCACTCCATGAGTGCTTAAGCTTGAAAACAAACACAGACTTTGCATTGCTGGTTGTGCAAGAACATCCATGGTATAAATGCTTGAGGACTGCATGGTTTTGTCTGATGATAAATAATCTTTCTTTGTACAGAAACAAAACAAAAACCCTAAACTGAGGTAGGTAAACTTTATTCAATGCATACTCTTCTTACAGAAAACTTCCCCCTCCCTGATCTGGTGTCTGAGACTAGTACTGGTGTGGAAACCACAGCCAACAGTAGCACTTCCCTAAGGTAAGACTGCTTTTATTTTCATTATTTTTCTTTATTCTTGTGGACAACAGTTTAGGCTGCACTTCAGAATAAGTCGTGACTGAGATTATTTGTGTTCTTCAGCTTTCACAGGCAGCCCTGAAAACTCTAGGCAGTCACATTAAAAAGGAGATGAGTTTTCTCAGTGGATTTTTTTGTTGTTGAAAAAATGAAAGAGCTTCTCATATCACTGCAGTTTAAACATAAATTAAGGAACAAAAAGTGTGTAGTCTTTATCTTCAGTCTGTGATTGGCCTTCCTACCAATTTACTCCCTTGTGAGGCGGTTGATGCTGCATGCGTGTTATGAGGCTCAAAGCCCTGTCTGCAGGACTCTCAAATTCTCTGGTGAGAGAAGATCATAGAAATGGTCCAGCTGATATAACTCTTCTGAAGTCCAGAGGATGCAGACAGGAGTCCTGACGGTTGAACCACAAGATATTTTTTAACATTCTTTTAACACTTAGTGGTCATTTTTCATCTATAGATTAATTGAAACAGTGCTATAAAACTGATTTAACAGTTGTGGTTTTTCCCTTAAGATCTACCATTCCTGAGAAGGAAGTTCCTGTGATCTTCATCCATCCTTTAAACACTGGTTTATTCAGGATAAAACTACAAGGAGCAACTGGGAAATTCAATATGGTTATCCCACTGGTGGATGGAATGATAGTCAGTAGGAGAGCTCTTGGTAAGCTAAAGGTTTTTAGGAACACTCATGGTTTGATTTTTTTTGTTTGGTTGGTTTTTTTTAAATAATAATGGTATATCTGCAAAATACATGGTCTGGAATCTTGCATTGGAAAAAGTGTTGGACATGGCAGAACAAAATAAAAGCATGCATTGTGCAGCGACTGGCAGCAGGAACAGCAGAGGGAGCAAGTGGTCAGCACTTGGCTGAGAGCAGAGCAGGGCTTCACTGCAGCTGTGGTGGATAGGCGTACATAACAATAAAACTAATGTTGTAGGGGTCTGTCGGGAGTGACACTGTGGGTTTTGCCTGCTTAATTCAGTGATGGTGAAATTGAAGCCAGACCAGGCCTTTGAATAACACTTGTGAATTCTGTTGATGACAATGGCTTGTACTGGAAAAGTCAGGGGTCTTTTCCTAGAGTTGGGCTGTTTTTTCAACTGCATCAGGACTATTAATGTAACAAAATTTCTCGTCTCTTAAGTTCAGTGATGTGGTTTTTTTGCAGTCAGGAATCAAGTCCTCTGAATAAGGAAGACACTGTTCCTGCCTGTAGGACAGTGCTTGTGAAGCAGTTAATGCATACTGTAATGCAGCCAGGGTTAATGCAGTCTTACTTCACTATGAATTTCATTTCCCAATAAAATAGGACGAAGTCCACTGCTAGCTTTGACCAAACATCACGACTTTGGTTCCCAGCCGTCTCCTCCCTGCCACGTGCAGCGGTGTGAGTTAAAGGCGTAACAGCAGCACAGCAGCAAGGGAAGAGAAAATGGTTTCCAGCCACAGACTGTCAAGTCTGTCCTCATCCCCTGTCTAAGGCTCTGCAAGTCCTCCGGGAAAAAAGTACTGATGGGTACTTTTTTCATCCTAAAGGTCCCCCTGGTGTGACCTCAGGGCCCACCCAAGCTCTGCATGTTCTAATGCAGCACGGCTGGGGGCTGTAGGACTGCAATTCTTGTGTTGGCTGCCCTGGATTCTTTCCCCTCTTCATCCTGAGGGTGCTGTTGTAGGCAGTTGTTTGGCTCTGGCAAAGCAGAGAAATTTTCTTCCTCCAGCCACTTCAGGGTCCTGCTGACTTGGTCCCTTTTTTACTCATTTTTCATGCTAGAATGTCCTTACAGGCCTGGAGACCTTGGTTATCTGTTACCAACTACTCACTGAGGAAAGTTCTTCACTTGATGGTGCTGATCATCTCCCCTGGGTTTCTAGATAGGACAGAACCCAAAATTGTCTTCAGTTGTGAAGCCAGCGAAGGGGTGCAGACTTGAGTTTGTTTAAACCTGATCCAAATGTTGGTTTTTTTACAGGTTTTTTAGTGAGGCAGACTGTAATAAATATTTGTCGGAGAAAGAGGCTGGAAAGTGATTCATACAACCCCCCACATGTCCGCCGAAAACAGAAAATAGCAGACATTGTCAATAAATACCGGAACAGGCAGCTGGAGCCAGAATTTTATACCTCGCTTTTCCAGGAGGTTGGGCTCAAGAACTGCAACCCCTAGGTCATTATCCTTCCAGGACAATTAGATCAGAGCTTGGTGGCTACAGTAATGAAAACAGTTAAACAACAACAACAAATTTCCTCAGCCCTCTGGAATTCAGGAAATCATATTCTAGCACAAGTCAGGAGATACCATGTGGGAGGAATGAGAAATGAATCCAAAAGACTGCGGTTGGGATATTGACTTAATTCACCTGCTCTCGAAAGATGACTTTATTCCCATCTTCCTGGATGCGAGCAACATAGTCGCTTCACCCAATCATCTATTCCCGGCTAATTAGGAACTAAGTTTCTCATTCTGTGAGAGGAAAACAATCAAACCAAATCCATCTCTGCAAATAAGGATGGAAACCAAAACCCAGACAAACCTGCCTTCAGACATCTCGCTTGCACCCATGTGTTGAAGGAGAAGGGAAAAGGATCTCCCCGTTGAGGGGAGAGTCTGTTTCGGAGCATTGACTGTCCCTGCTAAAGCTTAAGACACTTCCAGCCCCCCTATCGGAGATCCTTCACAGCTTCTAACCAATTTGTGTACTGAAAGCAAGAGGAGGAAAATTGCTTGGAAACATCAGGTCATGAAGTTCATAGCCAAGACGCTGTACTTTGCAGTTCCCTCCATGGCTGGGAGCGAGTCCATCTGCACATGAGATCTCTGTCAGGCTGACAGCAAACACCGCCTGAAGTTACCTGACTTTCCAACAGAAGCTGTTACTAGATAGGAGCTGTTGGTTATATAAAAACAAGGCTATGACTTTCAGGTCTTGCAAAATGCAATGTTTAATTTCAGTATCTCAATTTGTTTTCTTTTTAATTTTTTTTATGCAACTACTTAATTTATTTTGAAATGTCTGTATCGCCTACTCACAATTTCCATAAAAAGTGTGAACATCACTCGCTTTCCTTCCATTGGACTGAAATCTGAGATTCTGGGGCTGCCTCCTGTCTGATATTTATAGCATAAGCAGTTTTCACAGCTTCTACAACACTTTCCAGAAGCTCCTGTTAAACAGACTAAAACAGCTCAAAAAGAAAATTCAGGAATTCTTCTTTTTCCCCATTAACTTGCCATTCCATGAAAGCCCCTTTGGAGCTGTCGCTTAAAATTGTTTTGAATCTCCTGTCATGCTCAGCAGCGGTGGCTCCCCTTCACCTAGGTAAGAAGTTTTCATTGTCAGACTGGATTTCACATGTTCAGAGCTTGAAGGATGCACTGGGAAAAGATGTTTACAACTACAGATTTCATACAGGGAATATAAAAGCTGCAGTGGGCGCTGGCAGCCCCGGGAATGCTCTCAGGCTCCCGGCGCAATCTTAACTTGTGTTGCAGTAATGAATCATCGCTGGCGCTCCTGGGTAGATGCAGTTTGCAATCACTGGCAGCTGCATGTGTCCTTTTCCTTCCAGTAAGTAGGTGATATAAGAGCGGGAGCAGGAATCTGGGGACAGCCCCACCTTATTCCAAAAGTGGTTTTATCAGCTTTTTAATGTGTGTTGCAGTAATACCTGTCAGTCACTTAATTCTGATATTTCAGTTACTTTTTGCAATGGTTCTGACTGGAGACCGTCTTAATTGTTTCATTGCAGCTTAACCTGCCAAGGATATATCCTGCTTCTGTCTTTTCATGTGGCTTTTCACAAAGAGTTAATGGAAACGCAGGCCCTAAAAATAGGCATGAAAGGACTTTCAGGATGTCAACCAGAGAGGGTTTAGGTGACGTGTGCTTGTTGCTGGGGACAAGCCCTCCAGCCTCTTAACTCGGGAGCTCTGGATTTTGATCTAGATGAATCACAAGTGGAAAAAGGAAACTGCATAAAGAAAACTACTGTAGCGGTGAGCATGATGGCTGGCCCACGCCTGTGTGATGCCCAGGTGGGAAATGGCAGGAGGAGCTGCAAGGCAGCATTTGGGAGTATTGGCAAAGCTGCAAAGGGAAACTGGGACGCCTTCATTCCTCTGCCAAACTCTTGCCAGTATCAATTTAATGCACAGACGCTAAACTTACCCACATTTTATATGTACCTATTGGATCTAATTAATGGCCAAGCACACTTTAGTCCACTGATTTAAAAGGCATGACCAGTGCATGTGTAGCAAATAAACATACTGAGCAACCAAATGTCTGCACATCTTCAGTAACATAACAGCAAAACCCACATACCATAGCTGAGTGTATGTTAATACGCAAAGTCATTGGTTTATATAGTAACGAGCTGCAAAAGATGCTTCTTTCAGGCATTCGGGTACAGTCAGTAAAGACGTGGGCATTTGGGGAAACCCTGGATATTTTCTGCAAAGCCCAGGCAGCCAAATGAACTGCCTGAAAATTTACTCTTTAAAAAGGCCTGTGCTTGGATGAGGAATAGTCTTGGGTCCATGTCCCTGTTCATCTAAAACACGGGTTTGACACTCGCTTGAGCAGTAACTGCTGTGAAAGCAATGTACCTTCTCAAAAGCTTTGTGAGAAGGTAGCTTTTGCTGTGCACACTGTTGCCACTGATCCCGCCGCTGGGGGAGCAGGCATTTCAGATGTGCCCCATTTGAGCTGTGAAACCACCTGGCTAACATGTCACACGCTAGCAGCATGCCCTGGCCATGAGCGCTGGGTTTTGCTATCCGGAAAGGTGAACCTTCCAGAAAGTCCCAGTTGCAGTTACAGAAGTGTGTTGCCATCCCACTTGGTTGGGGTGCTGATCGCAGCAGTGAGTGCCCCTGGCAGGCCTGTGCTGGTGGAAGGTGTCTGCAAGGAGCGTCTCTCCTTTCCCTGCGCACAGAGAGGTCTCCAGCTTCATAATCAAACGTAAAACACCCACTTGGGAATGAAATCCTTGTCCTGCCAAAGTCAGTGGCCCCACTCCAATGGCTGCAGTTGGCCCAGAGTACAGCCTTGAGCTTTTTTCCCCAAGAGGGTTAGAACAAATGAGATTTATTTCAGTTGTGATTGCAAGAACATGTTAGTCAGGAATCTGGAATATTTATTTTTCATCATCAAACCATGGTATGGGGTTTTCAACTTGGCAACTTGCATGGCTGGGGTTTGCGTTCTTGCTCATCGGAGGGGACGGGTATCAACCGTTTGCTTTGTGCGAGGCATGATGTGGGTCTGGGGCTCCGCAGGTAATGCAGTGCTGCAAAAGCCAAGGTGCAAATGTCACGGAGTAACTAAACTGAGACTTTCTCCTTCTGTAAGACCTTTCCATTTGGGTTCATAATTCTACTTTAAATGATGTCATCCTGTTAACAGTGCAGAAAGAGGGGGAACCACGCTCTCCTTGTTAAATACGGTGTTGAAGTTACAGAAATTTTAATACCTTAATAAAGCTTTTCTTTTAAAAAGAAAAGCATTTTTCTTAAAGTTACTTTTAAATAAAGGCATTGCGACCTTGCAGCAAACGGGAGCTGGGAGGGACGGTGCCTGTGGAAACCAAGGCGCCTCTAGGTAGCAACGCGTGCCCGAGGCCATAAGGGAAGAGCAGCCCCTCGCTGCTCCGCTGGCTGTATGCGCCAGGTTCTCCATAGGCGACCGCATTTCTTTCCTGCGAGGTTGTGCATACCCAGAAAGGCGAGAGGATGAAATTTCAATCTGATGGACAAATTTGATGTGATGTAAGGATTGCATAGTTGAGCGATGTCTTTGAAGGCAAACACAGACCTTTTCCACATGGATCTTGGCAGGAGCCGTTAGAAATGAGAATGCCGGGTACCAACATGTGCTTCAAACCACACGCACCTTGTACGAATACCGTATGTTGCCAAGACATGATCTTTTTGTTCTTATTGTATTTTCCTGTAAATATTCCTGGCGCTAAGTTGTAAAGTAAAGGCAAAATGTAAATACGAAGATGTGAACTGTGTTCCCTTGTCTCTAGTACTTTATCTCTTATTTGTTTAGGGAAGGCACATGAAGGCTTGTTTGTATTTATGCCAATTCTTTGTCCAGGAGAAACACATCAAATACTGAATGTAACACAATTAGTCCAATAAATTTTAAAGATTCTTATCTAGCAACTTTGCAGCTGTCAATTTTTAGTATTTTTCCAATGCCTTTGGTTGCAGTTACTAGCCCGTAGAGATGTTTCCCAGGGAAAGAGCAGGCAGATGTAGTGAAGTCATGCACCCTCTGCCACGCAGCAGCTATGGTAACAGCGCACCAGCTTATATTTAAGGAAATTGCATTGCATCTCAAGAGTGTGGGGAATGAAAACATGGAAACACAGCTTTGAAAGGGAGAGCCAGTGCTCCTGCCATGCAACTGTTCTCTGTCTGCTCAGCATGCTGCTTCCCATCTTGGCCGTAGCTCCCCGGCTGCCTGGCCAGCGCCGCTGACACCCTTCCAGCGGCGCTGGGGAAAGCTGCTGCGGTAAAGCCATGCTGTTAAAATGCAGTGCAGGGTCCCGCAAGTGTTGGGGCGGCTCTTGGTTCTGTGCAGGCTGAGGATAAAGAATTTGACTTCTCAGTTTGGAGGAGGAAAAGAGTTGGGCAGCAGCACAGAAGAGTCCTGTGTCCGGTGGAGGTGATGCGGACAGAGAGCTCTGGGGAATTGGGAAAGCTTTGGGAAGCCTGTGGTAGACAGGAGGCTGTGTCAGTGCCCCTCCAGCCTCTGGTGGGCCAAACCACCTGCTGATCCTCTCCAAGCTCCCTAGGGAGGTGATGAGCTCTGGCTGACTCTCGCTGCTGGTTCCCTGGATGAGGGCTGCAGCATTTGGTCTGGCAGGGCCCTGTTCTTTGCTGCTGGGCAGAGCTGGTGGTTACCATGCCTTGTCTGTGGGGCTTCGCCTTCACAGCAGCTCTCAACATGAGATGCTGCCTTTGGGATGTTAAGCCGCCTGTGCGCTGAGTGCTGGAACAAACTCATTGAAGTGACCATTCCAGGAACCTCAAACAGAGCAAGGTGGATGCCTGTTTTCCTGCCAGCTCCCTCTCCGGTAGCTTCAGCAGCTGCACCCTGCCCTGGGCCACCAGCCCCAGCTCCTTGCTGAGTTGCTTCCAGGGAAGGTCTCTGAAGAATCACAAGAATGAGTGATGAACGCTTTTTTCTCTGCAGTCCCACAGTGCAGGGCCAGTAGCAGGAAGGGCTTTCTGGGGGTGGTTTTGGAGGTGCGATGCTTTCTCCCTCCATAGAGAGGAAGCAAAAGGCACTGAGCAGAGCGGTCCATCCCTTTCCAAGGGGCTGGGAATCCTTGGCTGTCCTTGCCGAGCCTCCTGCCCGCTGCTGCGGGCTTCTCACTTGCTCCAGGCTTCTTCCCGTTGCTTTCCTGGTGGCTCTTCCCCAGTTTTCAGTTTGCAGAGGGCAGTTTCTGGCCAGTCTTCAGCTGTGCAAGGAGCTGCTCTTCAGCTGATGTCTGCTCCTCCTCAGAAATCCTTTCCTTTGCTGTGGTTCTCATAACACAGTTTTTCAGCCCAAAGTGGATAAGCTCTTTGTCCCTGAATAAGTAAACTTGGGCTTGGCTGCGTTGAACTGCTTGGTGGCAGGTCACCCAATGGCCTGAACCCCTCCTGCCACACCATCATTTTGGAGCCACCACACAGGCAATTGCTGTAAAAAACAGGAGTAACAAATCCAGGGATGGAGGCAGGAGCGGCTACAGTGCGGAGCAGCCCAGGGACAGTCGGTCTTGTCCCACACCATGGCCAGAAATTAAATTAATTTCTAATTTGCTGTTAGTTGAGGGGAGCTGCTCTGTGGGCTACGTAGAAGCCAGCAGCACCCCGCAGCCATCCCACACCCTGTGTCCTGCCCAGCCCGGGTGAGCAGAGGGGTTTGGGAGCTTTGCCGTGGGGGATGCAGAAGAAGCACCTTCTCCCCAGCGCCCTCTGCCATCCTTTTCGTCAGCTCAGTTCCTAAAAGCGGCAGCGGGAGAAACATGCTGATGCCCAATACACCCGTTTTTCTTGCTGCACCATGGCTGGTTCTGACCACAAATGGAGCCAAATTGCATTACAAATAATTTTCCAGGGCAAAATGTAATTTGGTTACTGCTTTAAGATGAGATTATTTGGCTGCTGGCAGTGAACATGCATCTGTCGGGGTAGGGGTAAGAGGCTGAAGGTGGAGCTGGGCTGAGCCGTGGCTGCAGGTGTCCTCCAGCACGCCCACAGTGGTGGTGGGTGCTGGCGGGGTATCCCCAGGCAGTGCAGGCGCCATGGGTGTCCCTGGGCTGTGGGTGCCCATGGGGTGTCTCCAGGCCAGGCAGATGATGATGAGGTCCCTGGGCTCTGCTGCTGCTTGCCGGGCCCCGGCCAGCCCACCAGAGTGCTGCTGGGACATCCCTGGACCATGTTGGTGACACTGGGGTATCCACAGGCCACATTGGCAGGGCATCCCAGGGCCATGGATTGGGTCATCACCATGACAATGGGCCCATCAGCAGCATCATGGAGGAGGGCAGCATGTTGCCACAGCAACCAGGAGCATCCCAGGGGTCTCAGCCCTGTTTTTCGGCTGGGATGAGGCACAGCTTTGTACGCTGCTTGGGGGAAACCCCTCATTCCCAGCGCTGCTCCAGAAGCTGTGGGCAGCACCCGGGGCATGGCAGCAGCCAAGGGGAGCTGGGTGGAGGCTCACCTGGGCGCATGTGAGGTTTAAACCTGCTTTCTGCTTCCTGCGAGAGCAGAGATCTTTTCTGCTTTATTATATGCACTGCGTCCAAACCCACTCACCCTGCACATGGGGGCTCAGCTCCGCCTTTAGCCCAGACAGGACGGGAAGAGGCGATGCACCATGGCTCTGGGGCTTCTTACAAAGGTTTTGCTGGGAAAGGTGGAGATGGGCCAATTCCTCCTGGTGGCAGAGGAAAAGGCTCGCTGGGCTACCCCTGGAGCCGGTGCTGGTGGGACGGGAGGAGCCATGGTGCATCGGTGGCACCACCACCCTCGCCGGCTCCAGGGAGACCAGGCTGCTCTTGGATGGTAAAACTGCTCCCTGCTGCGGAGCCCCAGCAGCAGCAGGGATGTCCCAGAGGGGCCGGGGGTACAGGGCCGGCTCATGGGTCTGATGGGCACTGGCACGGGGATTCTGTGCTCCCTCCCCATCTTGTCTCAGCCCCAGCCCTGTACTGGGCTTTGACTCCCCCAGCACGGGCCACCCATGCCGCCGTGCCACCTCCAGCATCCCCAGGAGCATCCCTGCCAGGAGCCGTTCTCCATCAGCCCACCCATGCTGGGGCACCCCACCGCCCTGGGCCCCACGAGCCCTGGGGCTGCTCAGCCATCAACGAGGCAGAGGGGCATGGGGAAGGCCCCCACAGCCAGCCCAGCGGGACAGTGGTTGGCCCCGACACTCCTGGCTGTCCATCCTCCTGCCCAGGCCACGGAGCGCTGCAGGTGTCGCTGGGGAGAGGCTGGGGGTCCAGGGAGCAGCCCCTCCACTGCACTCCAGCCCCTGCATCCCGGCAGCAGCTTCCTCAAGCCGGCACCAGACATGTGTCCTTTCAGGCAGGGACAAGGGCCGGGTGCCCCCATGCTCCCCAACAGCCCCTGATGGAAGCACATTTGATGACATTATTAAACGATTCAGTGCGTTTTCTGCCTCTTAAAGTACTTAATATATGTGCCTGTGTGATTCATTATTATTATTATCTAATAAAAGATTATCTGATCACTTTCATTTTCTTCCAATTAAATTGAAATTTTATTATAAACTGAGAAAATTGAGTAGTAAAACTGCTTCACATGCTGCTAATTATCTTTTATTATGTCATCTTTACATGCAAAAAAGAAATATTGTTTTTAAATACTGTTTTCATTAGCCAATATACTTGTTAGCATAGCGATGGCTCGATTCTTCCTCAGCAGCCAGAGCCCTTGGGGACGCCGCTGCTTATTGACTGCAGGACTCTTCCTTTCAGATTAAGAAAATACAGTTATGGTCCAAATTAGGTTTATTTTGTCAATTTATTTTAATGGTGGTGACGGCCAGCAGGTGGGAGGGTGTCAGAGATGGCAGGAGAGCCAGGAGTGCCGAGGGCTCCTGTGGAAGGGCTGCCTGGGGGCAGCGGGCAGGGCAGGGGTGCTGCCTCCGAGCCTCCTCTTCCCAGGGGCCCTCCTCACTCAGAATGTGCCCCATGGTCCCAAGCTCCAGTCCGGCCATCCCAGAGCGCCTGGAGCAGCTCCTGGCACCTTGCAGGAGCCTGGGTGCAGCTGGGTGGGTGCAGGGCAGGCGCCACGCACGGTGCTGTGCAGAAACCCTTCCTATCGGACATCGCCCACGTGGCCAACAGCACTTCAGAGCAGCAGCACCAGTGAGGCAGGGAGCCTTGCGTCCCCCAGCTTCCATTGGAGGCTTCCTGCTCCACAAGCCAGCTGGTCAGCAGGAGCCGGTGCGGGATGCTGGGACCCCCATTGCTCCCCAGCACCCCGGTGTGGCAGCTGCTAGGTTTTCTGGCCCTTGGGGCCCCACGCCCTCATGGTGTGGCCCCTGCCCAGGAGCCCCAGCATCTGCCCAGAGCCAGCGCCAGTACCAGTGCCATGGCCGGTGCTGTGGTCGGGGTGACAGTGGGAGGGGCTGGCGGGGACGGGGGTGGCCCAGCAGCTGCTCAACCCCCTACCTGAGCATCACTGGGGACAGGTGTGCTCAAGCGAGCGGGAGCCAATGTCGGCTGTGCCAGCCACCAGCTGCCCCCCTGGGAAAATCCCCGCAGTGTGGCCAGCAAGTGCTGGGCCTGGTGGATGTGAGGGCACCGCAGCCCCCACTGCAGCCACCGGCCTCTGCCGCCGCCGGCCTCTGCCACCACCGGCCACTACCTTCATTTCTATGCACAGCTTGAAAACTGTCTTGTCTGAAGCCCATGTGCTTCAGGAGCATCTTTTGGGGCAGAGCCCCAAGTGAGCTCAGTCACCGACCGCTCGCAGCGGGCAGAGCCCTGCTCCTGCTGCCTGTGTCTGATGGTATTGCTGGGGACAGCCAAAATGATGTGTCTAGGTCCCTGTTCACCATGATCATGGTTAATGAACCCCAGAGAGCTCCGCACCAAGGAAAGCTCCTTTTTTTCTGGTGGTAGCAGCTGGGGGGGGGAAGGATGGTGGCTGGGATGGGCGCCAGGTGCTTTTCCAGTTCCTGGCCCACCCCCAGACCCAGGGTTTCTGCGCTGGGCTGAGCATGTCCGAGCAGGGTCAGCCCGGCCCTGCAGCCCCACACGCATCCCTCCAGCTTCATGGGGTCCCCTCAACCCCTGGGTCACCCAAATGGAGATGGAGCTGCCCAGTCCCACTGCCACGGGCACCTCCCTGAGACAGGGAGCAAAAGGAATGAGCTGGAATGGTGACAGTTTTTGCTTAATCAAAAAAACGCAGCGGAAAGCTGAGCACCTCGATGGGAGGAGGGAATCAGAGGCACAGAGCAGAGTTTTCTCACCATGGTTTGAAAGTGACCATCAGGAGCGCAGGGCTGCAGGTCCCGGTCAGGACAGGCTGGGTTTTCTCCCTTGGCTTCGCTCTCCGTAAGGGACAGGGAGGACGCAGCCCTCCCCGCACAGCGCCTGCTCCATCCCTGCCTACTGATGGTGCTTACAGAACCACAGAATGACCAAGTGCTTTGGGCTGGAAGGGACCTTTAGTGGCCGCCCAGCCCAACCCCCCTGCAGGGAGCAGGGACATCTCCAACCAGACCAGGCTGCTCACAGCCCCATCCAACCTGGCCTGGAATGTCTCCAGGGATGGGGCCTCCAACACCTCTCTGGGTAACCCGTGCCAGTGTTTCACCACCCTCATGGTAAAGAATTTCTTCCTTATATCCAGTCTAACTCTGCCCTGGTTTAGTTTAAAACCATCACCCCTTGTCCTATCGCTACAGGCCCTATTAAAAAATTTGTCACCATCTTTCTCACCAGCCCCCTTTATATATTGAAAAGCTGCAACTGGGTCTCCCCAGAGCCTTCTCCAGGCTGAACAATCCCAAGTCTCCCAGCCTTCCCCCATCACAGAGGGGCTCCAGCCCTCAGACTGTTTCCGTGGCCTCCTCTGGCCCCACTCCAATGGGTCCCTGTCTGTCCAGTGCTGGGTTCCCCTGAGCTGGGTGCAGGGCTCCAGTGGTCTCCCCAGAGCAGAGCAGAGGGGTCAGCCCTCGCCCCGCTGGCCAGGCCACCCGGGAGATGCTTGGCTTTCTGAGCTGCCAGTGCACATTGCCTGCCGGCAGCCTTTTTCCCTTGGGAATACTAGAGCCTTTCTGCCTTGAATTTCACATCCACCACGGCAATCGCCGGTGCTGCTCTTTCTGAAACACTGACGATAATTACAGGCTAGTTTGCCCTGGGGATGGGTTTAGTTATGTGGTCCAGAGCAGTCATGCACATCCATCCCCTGCATGTTCCTGGCAAGGCTGGGGCATGGGGACACCCTGGCACAGCTGTTTGCAACCCACAGCCCTGTCTTCATTCTGCAAAAACCTGTTGCAACAAAACTGTGCTGAACTGTGTCCCGGTGCCGGCACAAACCTCGGCACGGCATCAGCTGCCTTTCCCAGGGAGAATAATGTCACATTGTTAGGAATTAATGTCAGACCAGACCCGCTATCACTCCAAAAATAGATTTCTTTGTAATTTTGTGTAATTAAGTAGCAATTTGCTTCCTAAGCAGTTGCTTAGCCGTTCAGACACTAAGCAGTATTTATAGCCATTGATTGCCATGAGAGGGGAGGCCAGAGCGGAGCACGGCCACGCTGCCGCATTCGGGGCTCTCCCGCAGTGGGGACCCGAGGGGACACAGGGGGTGGCTGGTGCCAGGCTGCCCCACGACCTGGGTGATGGTAACTGCTGGGTGCTGGGCCCACCGGGGACCCGCTCCTTGCTGACACCCCCCCACCGCTCGGTGGGCAGGGATGCCCCAACTGCCTCTGCAGACAGGGTCTCGTGGAGCTGCACATCCCCAGCCCAGCTCTGCAAGGGGCAACTGGTGCCAAGGCCAAGGCCGCGGGCAGCGTCAGCCTGCCCATGGCAGGCAGGAAGGGCAGCCCCAGCCCCACAGCAGGCGGGCAGGGGAAGGACTCGCCTGGCTTTCATTTGACTTCACCCATGACATCCAGCTGGAGCAAAACCTCCCCTGGCAATGCTGGGGGTCAGGCCGAGGCTGGCAGCAGGGCGGGCAGCCCCGGCAGCTCAGCACCAGGAGCTGTGCCACACTGGGCACCGCCGGCAGCACCATGGTCCCATCCTCCTTCTGCCCCAGCAGAATGCCTGAGGGTGAGGGATTGAAATGGGGAAGCAGCACCAGAGGCCATGAGCTGCCTGCACTGCCTGCAAGCAGCAGCCCCGGCTTCAGGCTCCCGCAGCACGGGGCAGAGGGGAGCACCCTAATTACTGCCTCTAATTATGAGAGCAAGCGACTCTATCAGGGCTGTGCAGCCACCTCCGCCCCAGCACAGCCCCCCATGCTGGGGGATGTGCTGCTGCTGTCAGGCACCCCTGAACACAGATTTGTTTTCACTGAAGCATTTTTAGGACGTCCAGCTTCAAGCTTTCCAGCTATGACCCCCAAACTGCGGTTTTACCAACGCGAGGAGGCAGCACCGACCCAAGCAGTGTTTTGTGGCAGTAGGAATGAGGGCACCGCACCAGTGTCACACCAGAGGACATCTCAGAGGGCTTGGTCCAGGCTGAACCTTGGGTGCAACGAGGGGTGCAGAAACTCACCCCAGGCTTAGCAAATGTCACCCTGCCGCCCAGTGCAGATGTCTCTGCTCCCAACTCGGGCCTTTCCCTGTGAATATCTCCCCTCCAGGGTGACAGATAGAGATCAGGGGTGGTGAGGAGCCCAACGTGCCAATGGCCCAGCCGGGCCCTTTGTGTTACAAACCAAGGGCTTCCCGGAGCCCAGGAGCGGGAGAGCAGAGGTGCTGCCGCGTGCCTCCTCCTGCACTGGCTCCTCGCGGTGGCTCAGGTCACAATGAAACTGCCACAGCATGAGGCCACCTCAGAGCCACCATCAACTGTGACCACACAAGGATGGTGCACGCAGGGGATGGTGCTCACGGGGATGGCGCTCACGGGATGATGCCCCCCAACCCACCCCCACCCCCCCTCCCCCCACCTCCCTACCCCCCCAGTCCCCTGGAGTTTGCCCTTGCCGGAAACTTGCTGGAGGTGGAAGTGGCTGCTCTTCATGCCCCTGTTCCTTCCCACCTGCCGGACCAGTCCTGCCGGAAACCCACACTTTTGCCTCAGAAATATGTGTCTGAAGTTGTTCTTGTTTGCTTTTGCCTTGCCCCATCCCTGTTTTCCTCCTCCCCCGCAATTTACCTGCTTTGGGCCCAAATAAATCCTGTCCTCCTGCGCTCCCTCTTCCTCGACAGCGCTGCCAGCGACAACGCCTCATCACTGCCCCCCCCCATGAGAAGTCCCCCTGACAGGGACGAAACGGGGCGAGCACAGCCCTTCCTTCGTGCCGGCACCGGGCTCAGTAACAAACCAGTGCTGACGCCCTCCTGGCACTGGGTTTTGTTCTCTTCGGCAGCTGGTGCTTAGAGAGCCCTTGGCGTGGCTGTGCCCTCGGTGTGGCTGTGCCCATGTGCTCCCAGCACAGAGCATCGGGATGGGGCTGGGGGAGCTCATTTTTCCAAGCCTCGCACTGCAGACCCCTGTCTGGCAGGAGGAGGGAGGTGCTGCCGCAGCCTGGGCCCCTCGACAGGGGCGTCAGGCAGGGGGTGATGGCCCGGCCACTCCCTGACTCAGTTTCCCCCTCGGTAACACACAACAGATGTCCCAGGGCCTTGCTGTGCACCTGCAAGGTCCCGCTCTAGGCTGGGCATCAGTGACCGCAGGCACCAAACCATCCCCTTGCCCGGCAATGGGTGCCAGCAGCTTCTCGAAAGGCAGCATTTAGGGAGGCGAGGTGTGTGCAGCAGGGGTTTGCAGCTCAACCCTCTGCCTGTGTGGAGAACTGGAAATATTCAGTGCCATTAATTTCCACTAAATAATTGTGCTGGTTCACCAGGGTTTGTAACCAAACAATAAGGCATTGAATTGCTTTAATTCCCTAAGAATTGCTATGACGTCTCCAAAAAGAGTAAATTATTTCATTGCAGGAAGGAAAATGAAAATTAGTTTTGCTTTCAGAGAGGAAACTTGCCTGTCACACGGCATTCAGCTCCAGCACAGCTTTACTGCCCTAAAACACAAGACCTTAACAATTTCCCCGATTATTTTCTTCCCTGCTCGTCTTCAGCAGGGGCTTGGAGGATCGCGGGGTGGCTCACAGCACCTCTGGAGCTCTTCAGCCCCAGCCTGAGCCTCTCTTGTCTCAGTGGCCAACCGTTGTCCCCCCACCACACGGCAAAGATCCTGGCTCTGGCTCCACTCCTGCCACCCTGGATGCTGCTGGTCCCTGCATCCAGGCCACCCCACTGCCTCACACCTGGCTCGTGTCCCCCAGGACCATGGGGAGAAAAAACTCCCCGGAAAGTTGTGTAAACAGCCTGGCCTGGGGCGGTGCTCGGGGGACCAGTGTGTCCCAATGGCTTTTTGCTTCTCTGCAAGGTGCTGCGACGAAAGGGCAGCATTGGCAGCGGTGGGGGGCTCCCCACGGCGGGAAGGCACTGCCAGTGCCGGGGGGCTGGCAGGGCCGGTTGGCACATCCTGCTCCTGCTGCCAGCCCCACTGCGCACGCAGCCGAGCCCCGGCCCTCGCCCTGCGCTGCTCCAGCGAGCGGCTCCCAGAAGCTGCTCTGCTCAGCCACCGCCAGCCTGGGGACGTCCAGCACCTGCATGGGCACCGGGCACACTGGGGAGCCCAGCAAACGTGTCCTCAGCTGCTGCCTACCCCACAGCTGGGTTTGTCTCTGGCCAGATCCAGCAAAAAATCACAGGCATGCAGTGGGAGGATATGAACGCTCCTCGCATTTGCCCTGATGGCTGTTTAATGAGCTGATTTTCCTTCACACTATTGATTTCCCTGGTCTCTGCTGTGA
Source organism: Gorsachius magnificus (assembly GCA_034008185.1). Lineage (NCBI taxonomy): Eukaryota > Metazoa > Chordata > Aves > Pelecaniformes > Ardeidae > Gorsachius > Gorsachius magnificus. The sequence goes on from CM067091.1 coordinate 10,346,724, forward strand.
GACAGCTCACCTCTGGGTAAGGGAGACTCAGCCACTCAGAGTGGGGCCATGCCTTAAATCCACAGGACGCACTGGCACAGTGTGGGCAAGGAGACCCCAGCGCTGGGGGCTGCTCTGGGCAGGGCGGGTGGGGGCTTGTTTTTCCAAGCCGGTGTTGGCACCGAAGCACAAAGCTCCGGAAGAGGGCTTATGCCCCAGGGAAGCATGTCCAGAGCTTGGATTTACACCAGATACTTAAAGTGCCCAAGTATTGCCTTGCAGCTGGAATAACCCAAACCTGGCTGCTCCTGGCTCTGGTGCTGCACTGGGAGTCTGCTGCAAACCAAGATGGATGTGCCTGTCATGCACGCGTGTACACACACACGTGTACGCATGCACACACATGTGTACGCACACATGTGTATGCACACACACACATATACACACGCACACACACTCACATGTGAGCCCCTTCTTGCAGCGTTTCTGACCCTGCAGCCAGCGTAAAGGGGCCCGGGGGGTCCCATCCCTCCCGCTGGCCCCTTGCTGTGATGCCTGTGTAGGGACAGGCAGTCCCCAGGCAGCATCACCCCTGCCCAACAGCCACCTCCAGCAGTGCTGGGGGCTGTTTCACGGAGCCAGACGATGTTCAGAGCCCAGCTTGGTGCTCACTACTCACCCTCCTGCTTTCCTCCACAGCCACCCTCACCCCACCTCCGGGCCCCAGCGATGGAAGGAGAAGGGCTGCTAGCCTGGCCAGCCCCAGCACTGCCGTCTCCCCCTGGGATTGGCCCGGTGCTGGCTCTGGTGCATGGACAGGTTTGCAGCCCCACACTGGCAGCTCGAAGGGGCCACGGGTGAGCCAGAGGTGGCATTTCCAGAGCAGCCCCTGGGCACCGAGGAGGACAAGGGGTCAGCCACCGCACACCTGCCCCATCGGGACACGCGGGAGGGAGAAACAAAAGGCGCTGGAAGTCTTAATGCATGATCAAGATTATGATTTAATTGGCATAACAAAGGCTTGGTGGGCTCAGCCGCATGACTGGAATATTAATATGGAAGGATGCAGCTTGTTCTGGAAAGCCAGGCAGGGGATTAAGGAGGAATGTGTTGCTTTGTATATTAAGGCTGGATGCATTTGGTTGGCAATCCAGAGAGAACCTGGCTGACATCCTGCATACTGAGGGGTGTCCTGGTTTCGGCTGGGATAGAGTTAATTTTCTTCACAGAAGCTAGCATAGTGCTGTGCTTTGGATTTAGTGCTAGAAGAATGTTGATAACACGCTGATGTTTTTAGTTGTTGCCAAGTAGTGCTCAGACTGTTCAAGGACTTTTTGAGCTTCTCCTGCTCGGCCAGGTGCATAACAAGCTGGGAGTACAGCACAGCTAGGACCCAAACTGTCCAAAGAGCTATTCCATACCATAGAACGTCATGCCCGGGGGGGAGGTTTGGTGGATCGGTCGGTCGCGGGGGGAGTGATCGCTGCTCGGGTACTGATCGCTGCTCGGGACGGGCTGGGCATCGGTCGGCGGGTGGTGAGCAATTGCATTGTGCATCATTCATTTTGTATATTCTGTATATTTTGTTATCATTCTCATTATTACTATTATTATTATTTTCTCTCATTAAACTGTCTTTATCTCAGCCCTCGGCTCTAACCTTTTTCTCCTTCCCGATTCTCTCCCCCATCCCACTGAGGGAGGGGGGGGAGTGAGCGAGCGGCTGCGTGGTGCTTAGTTGCCAGCCGGGTTAAACCACGACAAGGGGCTTTTGGTGAGCAATTGCCAGGCTGACCCAAATCCCAGGACATCGTGGTGATGGAGAATGTCCCTCCCTGAGCAGCCGGTGTGGAATCAGGACAGCAGTGACAGACTGTCCAGCAAATGCTCCCAAGGCAACGTTCCCAAGGCAGTAAAAGTGAATTTTTCGGGAAGAGGCAAGTAGAATAGAAAAGCTCTGGCTTTGCTTCTAACCTGCAGGGCGTGGATGCAGACAGCAGGGGGAAATAAGTGGGACGAATGTGGCTGAGACATGAAGGAGCTCCTTGTCTTGCGGAGGGAAAGAACCAGAGGTTGGGGTCAAGAAAAGGGACCTCCGGGGCTGCCTGGTCCACCACGCTGCTCCGAGCGGGGACTTTGTTCAGGTACGGTTCAAACATCTTCACAAGCAGAGAGCCCAAACCTCTGTGAGCCCTGGGCCAGGGGCTGGCCACCCTCATGGGGAAAGTCTCGCCCTTACGTCAAGTTCCCCAAACCCACTGGGTCTTGTCCTGTCCTGTACCCCAAGTGTCCCACGCTCCAACCCTCTCCTACCCCCAATATTGGCCATTTCTGCCATCCACGGCTCACCAGCCTGACTGCAGGGAGGCTGCAGGAGGCCAGGGCAAAGGCCATGGCAAAGACCGTGGCAATGATGGAGAGCATCTCATGATCTCTCCAAACCAGGAGCCTTGGGCCAGGTGGCTGGGGAGCTGCCAGGAAGCGGGCAGGCAGGTTTGAATGCAAATGCATCAGCGTGGAACGCAAAATCAAGGCTGCCAAAAGGCAAAGAAAATGGACTCAGCGAGCAAGGCAATGAGAGAGAGCATGTGGGGAGGAAGGGGAGAGGCAAAGCCAGGGCTGATGCTGCGGGGTGGGAGGGGGAAGCCTTTGACGGGGATATGGTGGTGCTGGGGGCATTCAGTGCCTCAGCGCTTCAGCCTGGATCATCTAGGTGTGCAGTTAGCACCAATGAAAGGGCAACGGCTCTGCCGGGAGCAGGGCTTGGGGAGCTCAGCAAGGCTGGGCGGTGCAGGCAGGCCAGGGCTGGCAGAGCTGGCAGCAGGAGAGCCGAAAGCAGGAGAGGTGCAGCCGAAATCGCGGGGACTGGGGCAGCAGAAGGGCAATGCTGTGCAGCTCTTTAGAAAGAAGAGAAAACCACAGAGTGCTCAGCGCAGCTTCAGCCCCCTGTTAAAACCAGGACAAGCAACAAAGCGGCCCCAGGACCCAGCAGGACAGCACACGGGGGAGCGGTCGCCCACACTGGCTTCTCACCGGCAAACTGTGGCAAACCAAATCTGGCTTTCTGCTCTGACAGAAGAATGGGAAACACAGTGTGTGTATCCCGACGTTTGTAAGGCTTCTGACACAGGTTCATGACAGAAGCTCAGAAGCAAGTTGCAGAGCATATTCAGCCTGACCCTGCTATAAAGTGAGCGTCGGTCGGGCGTGGCTGGGATAACTGCCTCCAGGCTGCGGCTGCCAGCAGGTGGGATAAAGGGATGCAGGGACTGCAGGTGAAACAGGAAGGTAGGAAGAGTGGGAGTTATGTTGGAAGGCAGATTCCTAACCCCAAACTCTCCACCTGCACCGCCCCCACTGACAAGTTAGATAACCAGGCTTGGGGAGCAAGACACCGCGCGGCACAGCCCCACACCGGCAGCACCCCAGCACACCCAGGCCACCATATAAACAAGAAATGGGGAGCAAAAAGCAAGCGAGCAATTTTTTAGGGGAAGGACCTGGCGTTCTAATAAATCACAGCAGAGCAGGGGGCTAACTGCAAAAATGGGGCAAACACGACACCAGGATGCACAACCAGGAGGGCTTCGGAGATGCTGGAGATGGTTCTGCCTTTCTCCACAGCACTGGGAAGCAGCGGCCGGAGAAGGCAGCTGTCTGGGCATTGCCCTTTGGGCCAGTTGGAGGGGATCCAGGGAAGGATGTCAGAGACCTGGAAAACATGACCGCCAAGAAAAACTGGCAATATGTGGCACTGGCTTAATTGGTGGGAGAGAGCAGAGGGGGCTGCGGCAGCAGTCTGCAGGAATGTAAATGACTCCTGCAACGAGGAAAGGATTAATCTGCCCGTGCCAGATAACGCAAGGAGAAGCAGGCTTAAATTAACACAGGGAAATTCAAGGTAGGCACTGAGAAAAAATTTTCCCAGTCATGGCTGGGGAGGGGCTGGTGTCTCCATTGTCGAGGTTTCTGGGAGAGCCGGGTCCCAGGCAGCATGGTGTTAGCTGGTGTTAGCATTAGCTGGTCCCACAGGTGCCCTCCTTTCTAGGATTTTACCATTTCTGGGTACAAGTGTATGGAAAACCCTTACAGCATGGGCCTGGGCTGGCTGCCCGGCATGAGAAGAAGGAGAGGTGGAACAACTGGGCAAGCCTGAGAATAACACCCAGAGACCCAGAGGGGTGAAAGCATCTGTAGGGACCACGGAGGCAACACCAGCACCATCCCGCAGAGCCACACAGGGAGCTGCTGGGGGCTGGACATCAAACCAGCTCCCCCCAGGAACAGTGCAGCCAGGGCTGGAGAAGCCACAGGAATGGCCTTTTTGGGTAAAGCAAAGCAGGCGAAGCTCCTGCGGCAGCAGACCCCACCTCATGCTGGGTGCCCAACAGGAGCCTGGGGAAAGAGGAGCCTAGCGAGGAACCCTGCCTGGAAGCAAAATCAATTGGAGCCAGGGAGGGGAAAACGTGACGGGAGAGAAGCGGTGTTCAAAGAGCTGAGGGCTGTGTAATTTGAATTTGTTGAATTATTCCTGTTGTCTCCGTCCAGGGGCAGTCATGGCTGGTGGCTCTGCTTCAGTCACACGCACAGGATGAGCAGAGCTCACGCAGGAGGCGGGTGATGGGTGTTCAGGGACCTGGCTAACGACAAGCAGCATGTTAAGCACCTTTCACTCTCGTTAACTGGTGGAGCAATTAGAAGCACCTGAGAGCTGGCAGCTCTGAAGCAACAGGAGCCACAAAACTTGAGCAGAAAGTAAGTTCTGGGGATTTTGCCAAGAGCACTGGGAAACTGCCGGTGGCAAATCTGTCTCCTACCAGCTAAAGCTGCTGCCCACAGAGTGGTCCTAGGGTCAGGTTTGACCAGGCCGGGGGGTTGGACTAGATTACGTCTAGAGGTCCCTTCTGTCGTGGTTTAACCGGCTGGCAACTAAGCACCACGCAGCTGCTCGCTCACTCCCCCCCCCCCTCAGTGGGATGGGGGAGAGAATCAGAGAAAAGGAAAAAAAGTAAGACCCGTGGGTTGAGATAGAGACAGTTTAATAAGAGAGAAGAATAACAATAATGATAATAATAATGATAATAATAATAATAATAATAATGGTAAGAAAATATAGAGAATATATAAAACAAGTGATGCACAATGCAATTGCTCACCACCCGCTGACCGATGCCCAGCCCGTCCCGAGCAGCGATCACTCCCCCCGAGCCGCGATCACACAGCCCGAGCTGCGACCACTCTGCCCGCGACCGACCGATCGACCCGACCGACCGATCAACTAACCCCCCCACCGAGCATGACGTTATATGGTATGGAATAGCTCTTTGGACAGTTTGGGTCCTAGCTGTGCTGTACTCCCAGCTTGTTATGCACCTGGCCGAGCAGGAGAAGCTCAAAAAGTCCTTGAACAGTCTGAGCACTACTTGGCAACAACTAAAAACATCAGTGTGTTATCAACATTCTTCTAGTACTAAATCCAAAGCACAGCACTATGCTAGCTTCTGTGAAGAAAATTAACTCTATCCCAGCTGAAACCAGGACACCTTCCAACCCAAAACATTCTATGATTCTATGATTCGTGTGAGGACGACGGCTCCTGCCACCATTGCTTGCCATGGCAGTGCCGCGCGGGGTCTGCATGGCGAGGGCCGCCGGTGCCGACGCGGGTGTGAGGCAGGAGGATGCAGCGCGTCACAGCTCAGCCCTTTTTGCCCCGGCCCAGGACTGCAGCCACAGACAAACAGACAAGAAGACAAAGGCGACGTTCCCCATAGACATGAAGTTTTGTGTGTAATTCGTGTCGTGTACATGTCTGCAGGATAAGGTGGGCGGTGCTACCTCATCCCCAGGACTCGTGCCTCGTGGGACCGGCTCCTCATGGCATGTGGGGGCCCTGCAGGGAAGGAGGCTCCCAGGTCCTCGCTGCGTGATCCATCACAAACTTACACCCTCACCACGAGCAGGGGATAGTGTTGGACAGTCCCTAAGTTTATAGCAACAACAAAGCAGGGGGCTCACCACAGGGCCAGCGCGAGCAACGGCCCTGTGCAGGGGGAACTGTGCCAGGGAACTGCAATGGCACAGGGGACTGGCCAGGAAATTCCCAATTCCTGGGAGCACTCCATCAATCATCTGTGGCAGCAAAACCCAGGAAACCTTTTAATAATCCCAGATAATCCCACAGGAAAATTTACAACAGCAACCATGTAATCTCTCTGATAGGTGCTCCTGAGGGCAGGGGAATTTCCTCAAATAACCACATCCAAGGAAACCTCCGTCCTTGAATGGGGAGTTTCCAGCCAAAGCCTGCCTTACAGACTGCCTGGACCACAGCTGAGGAAACACTGGCTGGTGGGATCCCTGGGGTCTCCTGTGCAGCCCAGCAGTGGGGAGCATGGGCAGAATAACCCTGCAGGCAACAAGCAGAGCCAGGGCCGAGAGGCGTCTGGGCAGGGGCATCTCTGATCCTATGCACAGTTTGGCCACTGCTCCAGCTGCCCATGCAGGAGCCCGCCACCTCCTTGCTGTCGGCTCCAGCAAAGGGCACCTGGTGTATGGGGGTTTCAGCAAGGGTCAGACCAGGGTGACTCCTGGAGCTGGGGGGGGTCCAGTGGTGCCCATGAGCAGCGGCGCACAAGCATCTCTCTTCAGACCTTGTGCTGGAAAGTCAGCCTGCTTTAACCCGACCTGCCACACCGGTCTTTAAGATGCTGAGTTCTGCCTTGATGCTAACACTGGTTAATTACTCATGCATGCTTATGGGCTGCGCAGGGTCTTTAAAAGTCTGTTTCTTCCCCTTCCAGCTGCCTGCAGGCTCTGTATTTCTCAGGGGCGTAGGTGTGCTCCAGCAGCCGGGAAGAGAAGGGCGCGTGCTGTTGCAGCAGTGTAACTCCCTCTCCCTCCTGCTGCGCCTGATCCAGCTGGGACCTGACCATGGCTGCAAACAGTAGAAAGGGGGTTCCCTGCCCGCTTGCCTAGAGTGCTGCTGGCAGCTTGCCAGGGCAGCTCCAGCCCCTTTCTGGTTTGTTGCCTCCCCAGTGGCACTCAGCTGCTGAGCTCTGCTTCTCACCCACTTTGCAGCATGGCAGGGGCTGGGCTGACACCGCCGTCCCCAGCGGAACCTGGTGGCTGGACCTGCATGTCCCCCTTGCCCAGGCTGCTTGGGCATCACTGTCCACCCTCAAGTGCTCCCAAGCAAAATGCTCCCAAAAGGCCTTTGTAAACATAACCGATGCTTTCACTGTCACTGTGACTCCACAGCCTCCATCTCTGCCTCCTAGCTCCTGGCTCCGGCACAGCCCCTGCTCCCCAGCCACTGAAGAGAACCCGTGGCTGAGACGATGGACTTGTGCACAGGGAGGGCCACCCACACAAGCAGCAAGTACGCATCTGCTCTGGGGATGCAACTGCACTGGTGGGAAAGGCTGATAAATCTTCCTGTGCCTGTCTGCAGAGCCCTGGTCAAGCCTTGCCAGGCGGTGGGTGCCAGGCCCTTCCCCCTGCACCTTGCACTGGGCCGTGGGCCTGTGAATGTCACCCCCTCATATCTGGTGCCAGAGCACAACTTTGGAACACCCTTCCCACAGCTCCAGCCTTCGGATGCTCAGCATTGGAGACTATCCCCTTCTAGGGCATGAGGCGGTCGATGCAAGCAGAGACGGGTTTAGCCAAAGTGTCTCCCAAAGCAATTGTTCTTTGCTTCAGGCAGCACAAATCTTTGCAAAATCAAAATCACTTTTGTGACATTCCTGAATCAACGTAAGGGGGTTTGTTCTAGGGGAGAGACAGACACGTTAAATTTTGCTCTAAAAGATGTGATTTTATATGACTTCTGGAAATTGCTCCTCAGTCCCCTGCTCCAAACCCCAGGCCAGAGACCAAATGGGTCTCCAGCCCTCCCCTAGGTTGTTCTGCACAGTGTCTGGTTCACAGATGCAGTGCTCGCATTAAGCCTTCTGCATGCAAGCAGAACCCTGCCCCGGCACAGCAACAAGAAAGCGCGCGAACAGAGCCCGCCAAAAGTCTCTATAAAAAAGGCTGCAGTCTCAGACTGCGGGGGGACCTTGTGGGAGACCATCAAAGATGCCGGAGGAAGATCACCAACCTTGTGAGAGACCACTGAAGATTCAGCGTGCAATCACTGAAGACCCCAGAAACACGGACCCCCAGGACGCCATGGATCCATGGTGGTGACTGACTGTTCTCTTCTATCTGGACCTCTCGCTTTATTTCTTATCTTTCCTTCCTTCCTTTCCTGTCACTGCTTTCTCTCTTTCCCCTGAACAATAAACGGGTGGACTTATGACATCTGACCTCATTTGTGTCTTAATTTTGCTCAAAGGGATCGAACCTGAAATGAGAGGTTGGTCTAGCCGCCCGTAGCCTCTCAAACTTGTCTGAGGTTGGCTAGAAAGCAAGGGGGCCTTCCTCTCATCCAAACAAAATTGATCCTAACAAGGGGCTCACGCATCTCAGAGTCTAAGGCCCAGACTTGGAAACGATCTTGTGTGTCTGCTATAAAATCTGCAGGACAGCTTCTAGACAAATGTACCCCTCTACCTTGCTTTACGAATGGATCATTGAAGAGGGATGGGTGAACCGAGGCTCCTGGTCCTTGGTTCCCGCCGACCTCCATCTGGAGAGCCTGGATGGAGGTGGGACAGAGCAACTTGGTGGCGGTGAGAGCCAAGCTTCCCCTCCAGCCTGGACCCGGCACTGTGTGGCCAAGCCCTTGGCACAGGAGGATGCGCAGCAGAAAGGAGCTGAGGGATCTGTCACATACCTTGTGCTGGGATGAATGTCCGTGAGAGCCCGCAACAACTGTTCTGTGCGTAAAAGCTCCAGCGCCCCAGCAAAGCCACCATCTTGGTCTTGTAAGGAGGCCACAGATAACCATCGGAGACACACCAGCCTCCCCAGAACCAGGCAAGCTCTGCAATGTGCAATTGTACAGATGGCCACAACAGAGCAAAGGGCTGCAACATCAGCAGCTTAGACTGATTTACTGTAGTGGATGAAGCTCTGCATCCCTGTACCCAAAAAACCCCCATGGCTAACAGCAGTTAACTGCTCCTTTAATGACCTCTTCAGACCACTTCCAAAACCTGTGGGGTTCTGGCCTGTTCCTGGGTGAGGGCTGCCACCGCAGAGATGGGCATGTGCCACCGGGTGGCACATCGGCTAGTGGAAAACCACGCTGGCTCTGCCTGCCCCTGCCCGCCAGACGGGCAGAAACCCCAGCGCCCCGGGCTCAGCAGCCCCCAGGCAGGCACACTGCTTGCAGGCAGCACCGGAGCATCCCTCTCTGCAATACGATGAGTTTGCCTGGAAACACTTGTCATTTCTTCGCCTCAAGGGACTCCTTCCTTCCTGCTGCCGAAGCCGCCCCTGGGGTGGCAGCACGCCCAGCGCGGTGTGCGTGGCTGCCCAAGGGCTGCCCAAACCTGCGATGTGCCAGCTGAATGCTGCAGCACTGAGGTGTGCCTGGGTAGCCTGTACTGCCACTGAATATTAAGCAGGTATTAGAAATCTCTGGGGCTCCTGTCCAGGAGAAGCAACGTGGTTGGTAGGAGCCTGCAGGCACAGCACGGCACTGCACTGGCTGCTCAGCCCGGGCACTCCTGGGTGAGGAGGCTGAACCTTCTGCTGCAAAATCTGCACCTTGGAAAAATCAGTGATATTTGCAAGAGTGGCATGCGACATCGGCGGTCTCCGTCCCTGGTGGGAAGCTCAGACCTTGCTGCTTGCCTTGCAGGATGTTGTGTGGCAGTGGGTGCTGGCAGCTGCTAGAGCAAAGTCACTGCCCCAGTTGCAGAGGGGACATGATTCAGGTCACAACCACCAACCTTGGGACACAGCCCAGGAGCCCGTGCCCACCTCTCTGCACACCTCGGGAGTCCTCGGGACTTCTCTGTAAGCAGGAGCACATCCTGTGCACCACCAGACCCCCAAAGGTCTTCTCCCACTTCACGGATGCTGTCCGGGAGAAAGGCAGAGGCACCCAAAAAGCCGATGTCCTGGCAGGAGCGTCAGCTGACGTTTTGTGAAAGCCAACAAAGCGTACCATTACTTTAGTTTTCTCACTGCTTTCTTTTGTGTTTCTCGCTGTTGCCTAGCTGAGATGCTGTCAGTAACCACCTTCATTTGCATTTTGCTTTTCCCGATTCCAGTCGACGCTGGTTTCAAGGTAAGTACACAACAGCAACACGTTGCTCCTTCGGGGTGGGGCACATCTGTAAAGCAGGGCCGCGGTGGATGTTCATGCATGTGGTGGACAGCACAGTTAGCCTTGGCCCAGCACATCGCAGGTAACGATGCAGGTGATGATGGCCCCTCCATCCATCCTGGTGCAGGGCCATGCTCCCTCGGAGGAGGTAGATCCCCCGTGGGCAGTGAGGTATGGGGGTGTCCCGAGCCCAGAGGCGTTTGACTGTCACAGTCCCTCTTTATAGAGGCCAAAACTTTGTATTTTATTATTGTTTTCAAATTATCTCAGAAGGCGGTGATCCCAGAGACTCTGCACAAGGATGGCTGCTGGCAGCAAGGTTATGCTCCAGGTGATGCTTGCCCCCAGCTCTGCTCAGCTGAGCATCCTGCACTCACAGGGATTACATCCTGCACCCAGGAGGAATTGGGAATAGCCGAGCTCAGGACTTAATCCTGCTTTCCAGAGAGGCTGAGGGGGGTTCCAGTACTGGTGTCAAAGGGTGTTGGAGCAACCGAAAAACAGAGCTCATGCTGGCCTTGTGCAGGGTCCAGGTGGGAATGGTCCCACTTTGGCTGTCGCTAGCACAGCGAAATACCGACACTGGGACAGTTCTCGCAATCACCCTGTCCAAAACGCAGCAATCCCACGCCGTAAATAATAAAACAGATGTAGCTTTGATTAAGACTGGATTGGTGGATGAGTTTCAATTACAAAATCATACATTCTGTCTTGACTGTGTTGAGTTTTGAGGCCTATAAAATTGAGAAGTCAGAGAGGCATCAGTGACAGACACAGGGCCTTTGAATACAGGTGGAGGAGCTGGGCCGGTTTCTTCTGGTGAAGCGGTACCGAGAAGCTGATCCAACAGCAGCCTACAAGTACTGGTGGGGCAGTTATGAGGACGATGGAGCCAAATCCTCTTTGGCAGTGCCTGGCGACACATCAAGGAGGAACAACCGCAAAGTGAGTCCCAAAAGGTTCAGGTGGGATGTTAGGAAAACCCTTTCCTTGAGAGGATGGGGCAGCCTTGGCACAGATCACCAGAATGGTGGCGCAATCTCTGGCCATGGAGGGCGTTAAGGCTCGGGTAGGCAGAGCTGTGGCTGATCTCACCTTGCATTGGTCATCAGTGCGGTGCTGGGAAGGTTCAGCTGGAAACTCCTAACACAGCCTCCCGTGGTCCCTTCCTGCCAACAATACTGCAATGCTATTAACAACAAAGGTGTCAAAATGTTTTCCCAAATGATATTTGCCAGATGAGTTCTCACCCAGGGGGGAATTTGTTTGTGCCCTGCTTTACCACTTCCTAACGACTGGCCTGCCAAATTTGCATGTACAGCAATGAGTCGCTTAACCGCCTGTAGGCATTCTTTTGCAACCAACTGCCCAACAAGTGGCCAATCTGGAAATAAGCTGCTTTGGTTTTCTGGCCATACAGTACCAATTAATCCCACCATTACAGGCGTTGTTCATATAGAGGCCAAGGTGCTGCTCTGGAGACAAAGGGAGGACATAGCTAAGGGTGGTGTTGGTCGGCCAAGGGTTGACCAACAGCCAGGATGAAAATGAAAAGATCGGGTACCAGCATGCCTGGTAGCTAGAGGTGGAGTAGGCAGGACTAAGGAAAGGGGAAGGCACCGGAGGGGAATACTTTACATGTGTTGACCTATACACAGAAAAAGAATCTGAATCTGGGGAACAGGAGAGACAAAATGTACGTGTGAGATCTCAGCAGTGTCCACCAGTGCCATCCACGGGCAAGGAACTGGGCTGAGGGAGGCAAAAGGGTGAAGACGTGGGTTGGAGCAAGTGAGAAAGGGTAAAGGGAACGCTGCAGAGAAGGAAGTCCTGCCTCGCTGGGAAGAGCACAGCGGTTTACTGGTCTGTGGAGGGGACTTGGAGGAGGTGTGGACCGGGGCCACTGTAGCTCTGGATAGGTTTGTGCCACTTGGATGTGTCCTCTGTGCCTGATCTACGCGTGTGCCATGGCAGATACCATCCCGAGCCTGCCAGCAATGCCCAGCGGTGCTGCCCGCTCTCGGCCCAGGAACCCGCCGTGACCAGCGGAAGGGCCGCACGGCCAGGAGGGTGCTCTGGGGAAACGGGGGGGGGGCCAGGACAGCACAGGACACCAGTGCCAGCGGGTGCCAAACAAGCCAGGGCGTCAGAGGGTGCGGGGCAGGGCTGTGCCAGCGCTGCCCTGGGGCCCGGGGGGGTGCACTAGGACGGCACCGCACTGGGTTGAGCAGCCTCGGGTCTCAGCAGAGCCCATTAGCCCCGGCAGAGGCTCCTGGTGGTGCCGGAGCCAAGCCTGCTCGGAGCATCCTACATCCGCCGGGACGAGGGGCTGACCCGCGCTGCCCCCCCCCCCGCCGCTGCGTGCGCAGGCACAGGCGCCCCGGGGAGATCCAGCGGCGGCGCTACCCCATCGCCAGCCGCCGCCGCACCCGAACTACTCCCCGGCCGAGGCTCCCCCCGGACAGGCGGCTCACGGCCCCCGCCCCGGCCCCCCCGAGCGCCGCTCCCCCCTCTCTGCCGGCGCCCTCTCGAGCTGCCCCCACGCGTTCCCGGCGCCTTCTAAGCGGGGCCGCCCGGGGAAACGAGGCATAACCCCCAGCGAGCACGGGCCCAGGGCCCTTCACATCCGGGGAACGAGTGGCGGGCGCGGACGTGGAGGGCGCGGGCGGGGCGGCGGCAGGGGGCGGAGCGCGGGGGCGGCGGCGCGGCCAATCGCCGCCGCGCTCTCATCGGTGCAAACAGGAGCACAATGGAGCGAGCGGCGGGCGCGCTGCAGCCAAGCTTGTCGCGGACGCCGCGCGGCTGACAGGCCGGCCTGCCAATGGGCGCCGGCGCGCGGCGGCGGGCAGCCAATGGGCGCGGGGCGGAGGCGTGCCCGAGCGAGGTTAGGATGTCCTTGCAGGGTGCTGGGCTAAACTTCACCAAATAATAGCTGTTTGTATTTGGGCGGCCGAGGAGCCATTTTAGGTAAGTTCTGCCCCGAACTTTTGGGTTCGCCCGCCCGGCGCGGCCGGGGGCGGCGGCGGGGCGGGGGGCGGCGGCGGGGCCGCGCCGGGGCGGCGCTATGAATGAACGCGGCGGCGGTGGCGCGGGCCGCGGGGCGGGCGGCGGGGCCGGGGCGGCTGCCGGCCTTGTCATGGCTCCGGCCGCGGGTTCCTCCCGGCGGCCCTCTCTGGGCCGCGGGGCCGGCGGCGACGCGGGGGCCGTGGCCCCTCTCGCCGGCCCTGCCCGCCGCTCGTTCCTCGTTCCCCTCCCCGCCCCCCCGCCGGCGCGGGGGGAGGCCGGGCCTAGCCGGCGCCGGGCCGGCAGCTCGGGGCCCGGCGGCCTCCGCGGCCGCGGAGCGTGCGGGGGGCCGGGGGCGGAGGCGGGGCGGGCTCCCCCCGGCGTTCCAGCCGCAGTGCTCAAGAAAATCGATAATTCAGTCTTTAAACTTCGCGGGCGGGGGCGAAGCGGGTCCCTTTGCCGGCTGGAGGCCCCGGGGCGGGGGTTCCTGCTGCCTGGCCCCTGCTCAGCAAGGGCAACCGGGCGGTGGAAGGCGGGGGTCGGTCAGAGGGCCGTTCCCTCCGCTCCGGGCGAGGGCTCGCCCCTGCCGCCGGCGGATCCGTCCCGCTGTGCGCGGAGCAGGCGTGGATCTGTTGTGACACTGCAGCCATGTCACAACAGAGAGGCATCACAGTCACGTTGGAATCACGTCTTGCTCACGCTGCAGTCATCTCGCCGTAGTCGCCCCGCACAGCCTCGCATCCGCGGTGTTTTGCGGGCTGCGTTGTGGGATTTTCCCTGTTCCTACCAGTGACTTTTACTGGCGATCGAGATGGATTTTAGTCTTGGTCAACGAGGTCTGTAGGGTAAATGCTGTGAGAGAAATGCACGCAAGCAGAATATGGAAGGATGAAGAGAAGTCATCTGCCTGTATTGCTGCCTAGTGTGCACACCCCCCTTGGAGCAGCTAACGCTTTCTCTGTTAATAACCTGCGGTGGAGTCAGGGACTGGGGAGGCCAGGTGGACTGCCTCAGCACATGGAGAGCTGTTTCTGCTTGGTCTGCTGCTGGCCTTTGATGTGGTAGAGCTTTTTGGTGATTTTGTTCTGAACAGTGCTTGGTGTGTTTCTTCAGGGAGTTGGGATGCTTTTAGCCAAAAGCTCAGGCTTTCTCATTGTTTACCTCCTCCTTGGGAAATGCAGCAAAGGCTTTTGGGGTTGGAGAATGAGGAGAGAGGGTTGGAGATGGTTCACTGTGGTTGTGCAAAGTGTCCTGGACGTCTGTGCAGAAGTCTCCAGCACCCCTCTGCCATCGCTGGCCTCCCTGGCAGAGGGCTCCTCATGGGCAGACGGATGTGGCTGTACTCATCAGACGTTTTTCCCTGACCCCTTCACTTGCAGGGCTACAGATAGTTGGCAGCTGGTGCTGCCTATATCTTTTTAACTGGTGTGGGGTCACTTGGATCAGGGTGTTGCCAGAGGGGAGGGAATGCTGAGCTCTGTGAGTATTTTCCCCACCATGAAGTGTTGCTATTGGGCCCTGTTCGGGTGATGGCACAGGAGTAGGTGCTGCCTTGCCGCTCCTCGCCCTTTGTTTACCTCTTTCACATGGGAGCTCTGCTGTGCTGCTTTGCAGAGAAATTGTTGCTTTGGTCCAGCTGTTGAAGTATGAAGCAATAACAGCATATTTTTGTTCTGGGAGTAAATTCTTCCTGGAGTAAATCGGTTGTTCCTCTCGAAGCTTCTGGCCTCCAACTGGGTTAGTTTTGTTCAGGGCTGCCACTGGGTTCCTTTCCCACTTCTTGAGTGGAAAATTGATTCCTCTTCCCCTACAAAGCTTAATGTTGTTGTCTGTATGCTTTTGGAAAGGTAATTCTGCCCATCGTCTCTGAATAGGTACAGCTGCCTAAACTTGCAGGTCCTTCAGGAGCGTTGGACATAATGCTGAGTTTCCTTGGCTGCGGAGTTCGGAAGCGTGCAGCAGTGGTGAGGTGAAGCTGATTGAATGTTGCCCCTTGAGTGCTTCAAGCTGTAAAGCACGATAGCTAGTAGAGTTGCATCTTCTCGAAATGTCTGTGTGTACCTTGTGCAGCAGAACTGAAAGTATGTATTATTAGTCTTCAAATAAAAGCCGAAGTCAGTTAGAGGACTTGGAGAAGGACTGATCTTGGTTTGTTTTCACTTGCGTGAAGTTGGAATCCCATCCTGCAGCCATGGCTGTTTGTTTCTGCCTATTGTCTCGTTGCTCCAAGCAGAAACGTTGATTGTCCTGTTGCCGAGAACGCAGTTGCAGACCCTTGCTGCAGGCTAGTACGGATGTGTTAAAAAAACTAGCCTGCGTGAATCTATGAAACTAAGGCAGCTCTTGTGCTGTTTCTCAATGCTTGCAGCCCGTGAATGATGCGCATCTCTTGCAGAAGGTGCTGTGAGGTCCCTCATTTCCCTGTTCTGAGTGCTGCTGTCCAGTTTGGTAGCATATGCTGGTTTAATGGCTTGAGTTTACCTCTCCCTCCGTTGTCCTGCGTGCTGACATTAGGGAGAGTGGCTCTGTCTAAACTGCTGGTCTTTGAGCAGCTGGCCCTGGATATGCCGGCGTTAGCCCCAATGGTCAGTGCTGTGGCTATTTCTAGGGTCTGTTGCTTTCTAGTGGCTTGGGGGAGGAAGCTGTCAGAGGAATGTCTCATTTTCCTGACTGCTTTTTACCATATTTCTTTAACAGGAAGCAAATCTCTGCCTCCCCCACCCCCTTAAGTGTATTCTCAATAATTTTTAAGATTTAGCCTTCCTTGAGCGATCTTTAATGTTTTCTCAAGTGCTTCTCCGAAGACATAAACTTCTACAGGTAGATAATATAAAGTGTTTCACTTTAATGGTTTCTGTTATTTCAAGAGGGGTTTGCACAAGCAAGTGAACTTGTTTTTGCAAGATGGCAAAGCTGAGAGCTTGGCCGCCAGAGCGGGCCTTTGTTTTTCACATGAAGCTGCAGTGTCCTGGCCTGCCTCGGATTTGCAGAGATAAGAGCTACTATCATGCACATCGGCGTGCAGGAGAAGCTAGCCCTTGTGAAGGAGGGGGGAGGGTTGATCAGCCTTGCACTGTGAGTGAGCCCTTGGTGCAGGAATGTGGACTCGGTGTGTTGGGTCTGGAAAGCAGGCATGCATGGGGAGGCTTCTCTGAAATTGTCTTAAAGAGACGCTGGCAAGCGTGGTGGTTGGGTGTCCTACTGGGCTTCAGGGGAGCCGAGAGGGCTTGTTTTCCTTGTTCCTCTAAGTAGCAGTGGAAACTTTTCCCCACTCTCATCCCCAGTTTCCTGCTTGGGACAGCAGAGCCAACCTCTGGTGTTGGTGGCTTTGCCCTGATCTGTGAAAGCAGAGGCAGAGCTGTTGCTGGGGGCCAACAAGCTGTGTGAATGGGAGAGAACATGGTCAGGGTGAATGGCATATACGTAGCCGAGTAGCAATGTTTGCTGCGGGCAGTGTTGGCAACAGCACAAGGGGTTTGTATGGTGGGTTCTCAGCACCTTAAAAAACCCCATGAAAACAGTTACGCTTCACCCTGGGAACAGTGGCAATGTCAGCATAGTGGTTGTGGGACCAAAATCCTCTAAAGAAAGTGCAGGGCCTCTGCGTAGCAGCGTGCTCAGATGCTGCGCTGGGCAGTGCCTGTCCCAGCCAGCCTCCAGTGATCCTCAGACATGAGTCCCTGGTGGAAACAACAGAGCTGGGGAAGGCTGACCAAACCATCAGCAAAAGGGGAAAAACGTGGTGCTGTGGGTGTTGGCGTGTGACACGAGGAGACTCTGATTTTGCTTTCTAATATCTCAGGCTGGTGCAATATGTTTTCCGTGTGATAGGACAATGCCGTCAACTTTCCCTTATATGGGAAAATCTGGTATGCAGCCTAGCAATCTGCCAATATGTGGCTATTAATTTTTAGCATTGTTATGCTGGATGTGTCCAGTCAGCTTAAGAAGTAGGAAATACCTGGGACGCTGTGGCTGGGCTTTAATGTTTGAGGCAGATCCCTGACAGATATCTGGGGAGAGGTTGTGGCTGTGCTCTGGGGAAAGCCTAAGCACGCTCAGCTCCTTGGGAAGTCAGCTAAAAGCTGGGAGAGCTTGGTGCCTGGGTGTAGGGCTCCTGCCCTGCGCTGCCCTTGGGCCCCGTGCTCAGAGAGGAGTCGGGGGCCTTTGTCGTGTTG
Source organism: Gorsachius magnificus (assembly GCA_034008185.1). Lineage (NCBI taxonomy): Eukaryota > Metazoa > Chordata > Aves > Pelecaniformes > Ardeidae > Gorsachius > Gorsachius magnificus. Next base: position 10,364,109 of record CM067091.1, read on the forward strand.
GCACCGAGGAGGTCAGAGGAGCACTTGACCCATCCTTTGTGCAAGGACCTTCTCCCCACGGAAGAAATGCTGCCTTGAGGTTAAGGGGTGTGCGCTGTTTCCTTACTGCAGTCTGTTGCTTCTAGGGGATTCCCAGCTTGTAGTGAGTATAATCCTGCTTTAAAGGGAGCAAACCAGTCTCTTCAGTCCAGAAAAGAAAGTGAAAAGTGTGGGAACTGAGTCCCAGTGCCCCTCTGGTTTTCATGTGGGCGCTGGAAGTGAGCTTGCAGAGGTACGTTGGGTGTGAATCAGGGAGCGGGGGTGTTATCATGGCGATGAGGTGTTGGCTTGGCCGTGGGGTGCACATCACATTTTCCAGCCCTGGTTTCCTGGTGAGAGACGATCCTTGGTAGCAGCCTGATGGGGATCTTGCTAACATCTATCCTCGGCGGTGCAGCATGCCTTCTGCAGCCTTGCTTTGCCCTAACTTTATGCAGCCCTGATGTTGCACTCAGAGGTTGTCGTATCTGGTTGTTTGGTTTGGGGTGGTGGTTTGTTTTTTTTTTTTTCTTTCCCTTTTTTTTAGTTGTGTTGTAACTGGTGAGATTAAGTTTAGATCTCTTCTGGTGAAGCTTTCTGACACTTGTCTGGCTCTTTCTGCCATTTGGCTCAGCTGGTATGGGAAGTCTGGGTTGAAATGCAGGGTAACTCATTGCTTCCTTTTGGTGTGACTGTGCCAAAGCAGGGGAAGGTTACACTTGTTGGTGTCAGTTTCCAGAGTGTTTGTGTTTCCATGAAAGCCTGAGATTTGTGGAGCCCTGCTTTGGGTTCAAGTAAAAGGAGGCAATATCTGGGGTCAGGCTGTTGTTAACCTAGCCCTATGAACTGCCTGCATGTCCCTGCTAACCTGCATGTTATTGCAAGGGAGGGACAGACAGGCAGCAGAAGGGCAAGGTGGTTTCGTTCAGTATCTTATGTGGTCCTAGAGCATGTGTTTAAATTGCAGCCTGGGAGCTCTTGCACGGGGACGTAGGTGGGAAGGGCACGAGCGTACTGTGAGGGACCCCAAGCCAAGAGCCTGTGCAGACCCTGCCGGGGACGTGCAGCCGGGTGTCCCTGTGGCCGGCCTGCTGACAGTGTGCTGGGGGAGAGGAACTGCAGCACTTACTGCCCCGAGGGTTGCTGAAACTGCCACCCCTTCCCCCAGGAGGTATGGCATTTGCATTGCTTTGAAGGCAGAAGCAGGACTTTAGCTAATTGAAGGACTTCAGCTATCAGGCCCTCCACATTAGCAGCCACTGCTGAGAATTCTGGTCCCTCTGTATTGCACTGGAAATAGACGTTTGTTACGTGGACATAGTTGAGTTTCTTTCAAAAAACTTGCAGTTGTTAAACCTCTCATCAGAAGTCATGAAAGTAATTAGATAGCCAAGTTGTTTTGTGTGCTTTCTGGTTTTCATCTTGTGCTTTAGCTTCTGCTCAATGGCTGCCTTTGTAGGTGAATTCCAGAATTAGCCATGTGCTGGTGTGCTACATGCAGGAGCAAGGGTAATGCAAAGTTATGGGGGACTTTCACTTTTTTGGTGTACAGGTAGGTAATGTATTGGTTCTTTAAGAAACATTAATGCCTTGTTATATATGTGCATTGAGGCAGAATTAAAGTTAGTCCTAGATACAAGAATAAACATTAGTGGTTTGCTATAGACATGCTGTGAAAGCTGCTATTTTTGTGTGAGCTGCTGCCTTGAGTTCCCTGGGTCTTGTACACAGAGCACCTTTAACCCTAAATGTTTCATCTGCTTTGGTTGAACTTAAAATGTACTTAAGATAAAACGAAGCTTAAGTGTTAGGTGTCTCTTAATTGAGGATGGGAGAAGAGCAAGCCATTCTCTCTTGATGACTTCTATATATGTGCATGGTGCATCCCTGCTGTACCCTGTGCTCACTTAGCCTGGGAAGGAGAGCAGTGGGGTGTGGGAATGCACAGCGCATTGCTCTTATTTGTATGCTTCTCTGCTTGTTGCTTTAGGGCAAGCAAAGCCCTGTTTCTCAGTGATCTTTCTCAGTCCCCGTAGGGTGCCCCTCACCAGGGTATCTGAGCTTTTCCCGGCATGCACTTTTGTGCATACATAAAGGCAGGTTTCTCTCCTCCACCGCAGACAGCAGAGACTGTGCTCTGTTTGTTCGCTGTGTGGTGGTGATGTGGGGAGGCTGACTGAAGCAAGGCTTGTGCTTACTGTGAAGGTGCTGAGGTTTGTGGTTGCCCTGATTTCTTCAGAGAAGTGGTTGCAGATTTGTGGGCCAGTCACAGTGACTGCTCCACCTTCTTGCTCCAGAGGGTGAGAATTTCTGTCTGAGAATAACATCGCCGCTTTGGAGTTGGGCCAGTCCCACATCGTGCTTTGACAGTGAGGACCGGGGTCCTGTATCTGGAAAGCAAAGGGAGGAGTGGGTCATTAGGGGCACAGGCTCTTTGAAGCTTTAGTAGTTGTAATTTCAACAAGGGTGGCCCTTCCAGGAGCCCTGTAGTGAGGTGTGACTGCAGGCTTGCAGGCTGTGTGTGTTTGAATGGGTACAGCTGTGCTCACAGCAGAAAGGGCATAGCGCACTGTGTGTGGAGATGGGGTTATCTGCAGATGCTGCTCTCTGTTTTGTAGACAGGCTCTCCGCTGGCTGCTCTGCTGAGCGAATGGTGACATTAGGGCTGAGGAGCACTCCTAAACCCTTTCCTAGATCCAGCTCTACCTCCTGCTCTTTCTGCCACAGCTGGGAGCTGGAGATGTCTGACATGGAGCAGAGGTGGATTTCTGGACCTTGTTGCATGCTAATTCCTCCAAAGATGTCTGCTGAAGGAAAGAGTCAGAAAATGAGTGGCTCATCCGGGTATGGAGGGAGAGGAGATGCGGAAACCGTGTTGGTATGGACTTCTGATGGGTACATCCAGTAAGAGTGGGCTAGGACATGGGTCTGTGGTACCTGTGCTCTGCTGTTGTGTCCAGAGTTTGCTTGCCTGGCCTTCATGTTGCCACATGTCAAAGGAGACTGATGTCTGTAGGCCTGCCGGGCAAGCAGGGACAAGAGTTTGGTGCAGCTGATGCCACGTACTTGCCTGCTGGCTAGCTGGCCCCATGAAGATGGTGCTGGGTGGCCAGCAGGGTCCCAGACACAGCGGGCATCTTCAGCGTCTGTGCCCTGAGTGAATGCAGCTTGACACCAGGAGAGACCCATAGCAGCTCTGCCTGGGTGCTGTTTGAAGGGGCTTGATGTGCTCTGAGGTCCCAGCTCTGCTCAGAAAAAGGGTGCTCTGCAGTTGGCGTTAGCGACTGCAGCTTGGGTGTGCTCTGACAGGAGGGATGTGCTCCCCCCCATGCAAGTGCGGACCTCCAGCCTGGCAGCTCTCTCTGCTGCTCCCTGAGCTGGCCTCTGGCTGAAAGGCTTTATGAGCTGGGACAAGAAGGGGCTACCTCTCCATATGTGCTTTCGGTAGCATTTCACTTGCAGCATGTCTGGGCAGGACTTTGGGTGCTCACTGTTTGAAAAGGCTATTAAAGAATTGCCTGTGGCTGAGGAGGGAACTAAACCTGGCGTTGCTGAACTCCAAGCATTTGCACATGAGGAATCGATGAATTTCTTTTTGGTGTGTCTCTCCTTCCTGTGCTGGAGTGTTTCTTGGGACGGTGTAAAAGACACAAATGCAAGGAAGCATTGAGATGATTGAGAGGAAGTCTGTACAGATGGCATCTGAACTCTGGAGACTGTTCTTCAAAGTAACTTTGGGATTGTGGGGAACTTGTATACCAGAGAGTTAAATTCAAAATAAACTGGAAGCCCTTGGTCAGGGAGTAAGGGAGTTACTGTCCTTGCAGGGCAGAGCAGGCAAAGTGGAGGTGTGTGTAAGGGTGTGGACCTGAGGGCTGTGGGGTAGCAGCGCCGCTTGTGAAGGGTGCTCTTGCTCTGTGTTGCATCAGGAGAGTTTGCTATGTTTTGTTTTCTCTCCCTGTCCTTTAGACACTTGGGAAATGGGTCTGATGCTTCAGTGTGCAAGTTCTCTGGCCTGGAGAACAGCAGACTTCTGTTGCTGGTTTGGGCCGAAGTGTGCTAGTTTCTCTTGGGATGTACAGGCAGAACAGATGCCATGAGCCATGGGACCTTGCCATGAACCATGGGACTCTCAAGCTGTGTTTGTTTGGGATGTTGCCTTCCTGGATGCTGAGAAACAGCTTGGCTCCCCACAGGCAGGGGTCTTGCTAGCCAAACTTTCTGCCCTTTCCTGGGGTGGGGTGGCCTGGCTCTGCAGCAGCCTTCGGATGTGCAGGAGCTCCTCTCCAACAGGGCAACATCAAGCCAGTGACCTCTGTAAGCTGGTGGTGGAGACGCCCTGTACTTGGGAAGTGAGCAGTGCAGCAAAATGTCCTTTTATTCCTGGAGGTCCCTTCTATTCCCCTCCAGCCTTTGCTGTGTGTGAGAGCGTACCGACCGAGCTGAGCCTTCTTTGTCACCTGGGTTTTGAGATCCCTAGGACTGGGATGGCAGTGCTGCCTAGCCCAAAGGAGAGCTGCTCGCTTGTCACACGCTAAGATGTAGCTTGGGATCAGCATTCAGTGCCTGTGTTCAAGAACTGGTGGTGGGCAAAGCAAGGCTGGCCCTGAGCTCACTTCATGCACCATACGCCCCTCTCTGCTCCACCGTCTGTACACAGACCAGGCATTTGGCAAAGCAGTGGTGTCCATCCTGCTTGCGAGGCCCTGGAAATGCTTAAAAAGCTGACTGTGCTCTTGTGGCCCAGCTGCTGGTGGCTTGGCCACACTTCATTCAGGTCCTGGCTTGGATGTGTTTCTTAGGGCATGTTTCCGTGGGCTATTTGCTAGATGAAGAAGCAGGGGCAGGAGGGTGCAAAGCCTGGTTCACCCTTTTGCTTTACTGTGGTTACAGCAAGAGGGCAATAAGGAATAACTTAGAGCTGGCAAGTAGCAGCAGCAAATGGGTGTGGGGACACCAGCTGGATGGCTGGCAGGGGTAAAGGTGATCCACCGTGGAGGTCTATGGCAGGGATTTTCAACTGGAGAAGACTAACAGAAATACCTGGAGGAATGATTTTTCTGGAGGACTGGCCTCTGCAGTGGGGTCTCTGTCACCATTGGGAGCTGTGGCTGGTGTTGCTGTGCCATCCCAGCAGGAAATCTGCTCTGGGTGTCAGATGTGCTCTTCATATGTGCCTACAAGCCAAGTTTTGAGGTGTGTTGCATGTGCTTGTTCATCCTCTCAGTAGCCCTGCTGTGAAGGCTCATTTCCTTTATCCCCATTCTACAGTTGGAAAATAGAGGCACAAAGGGCTCTGATTGCTTTTGAGGAGCTGTCTGCAGTGTGGCAAAGCTGTTTTCTGACAGCTTGAGTTTGCTGTGCAGGATATTAACAACAGCGAGAGGGGCAGATCTGTGCTTTCAGGAATGCCATCTCATTTTTTTGGCCGTCTGCCTCAAGGTCTACCAGTTGAGCTGGCTTTTGTACACCTTTCGTACTAATAAAGGTGCTGTCAGCTAAATTACGTGCCTGGTGGCATCTTTACAGGGCTGGTGACCTTGAGGATGGACTTGGGCAGTTCAGTGAGGTTCCAAGTGCTTGTGCGTGAGAAATAAAGGGCAGCAGGAAAATGTGCAGTGTGCAGGGTGCTGGTTTCTGCTGAAACCTCTATATCCCTCCTGATAGCTGGAGAGCAGCTGGGTGGTTTGCCCTGTTGCAAGAAGCCTCTGAAGCAGCTGGCAATAAACCCTGTGCTCCCACGGGCACAGTAATTTGGAAGAGGCTTTTCTTACGCTACTGGTAAGCCTGGCTCCTCATGACCACTGGTCCAGGAAGCCAGAAGGAGCTGAGCCCAGGGTCCCATCTCTGCCCAGGGGTAACAGCCAGGCACTTCAGATAAGAGAGCCTGCTTCTAGGCACCGAGAGTGTGTCCTCAGAGCTACTTTGCCTGTTTCCATCTAAAATGTGGCTAGGGTTGTGTTGTCACTCTGGCCCGAGGCTTTGCACAGTCTCCTTGGCAGCCTTAGCACATACTCCCCTTGATACCTGAGGCTCCTTGCCTTGTGGAGGAGCAGATCGGGTGTGCAGCCCCAGCCTAAGGAAGAGAAGTTGTCCACCAGGCATCTTGGTTGCCCTCAAGCTGGTCCTGCAGCTGTGTTGAGCTGCCATTATGAGGAGTGTGCTTCTGGCTGCTGGCAAGCAGGGAGAGCAGCTGTGAGCTGTCTGCCTCCCGCCTGCAGCGGGGTACCGGAGGGGTAGGAGAGCTGTGCAGGAAGCTGTGGAAGCGGCAGTCTGCTCTAGGCTTTATTGGCCTGTGCTACCTGGAGCTCTCCTGCAGCACATGGAGACAGGTACTGCATTTTCCCTTATTTTAAAGTAGGAAATGAAGTTCTGGGAGTGTGATGGGTGAAGTGGGAAGGCTCTATGGCCACTGGCACTGTCTGTTCCCCGGACACTCCATTCATGTTCTTCCTTGTTGGCTGGCTGGTCAGCACGCCAGGACTGGTGAATATGTGAAAGGAAAACTGCACTGGTGATGGAGAAATGGCAGTTTTGCCACTTGCAAGATTTGGCAGACAGGGCAGTTAATTTGGCCTGTGTGGTGGCCTGGGTCAAATGCCACATTAGAGCATGTTTGTGTTTAATGGGGAACAGAGTTCTGGAAAATGCCACGTTGGTGCAATGGGCTTTGCTGATGTGGCAGGAGCCTGAGCTGGTGGTGTGCTCAGCAGGGTACGTGACTCATGCTGGTGGGGTGCTGCCCTGCAGGGAGCTGCTGCGGGCCCCCTGCATGCGCAGGAGTGCCGCACATTTTCACACATGCACCAGCGCACCCGCCTCCATGAAATGCTGGCCCTCGGCATCGCTGAGGGTGGTCATGGGCCTGCTGCCTCTGGGAGCCCAGCCTGCTGGGTGCCAGCTACGAGGCTGCGCAGGCTTGGCCTACCTCCCTTCTCTCTTCCTTGTCTGCACAGGTACTGAGCTGTAGAGATGCATTTTATCTTTCCTCTGGTTTTTGCCTTGCTGATGTTGAGGATTAAAATCCACTGCCTGGGGCTTATGAGCAGCTGTTTGGAGTGAGACTCTTGGTCTGCTGATCAGAAGACGACATATGTAGGCTTGAGAAACCTGTCTTGCTCCTGGCAGCTCTTGTACACCAGGGCAGCAGGGTGACAGTGTGGGAAAGGGGGTGCAGCTAACGCTGGGTGCATCGCCGCTCTGCAGACAGCCACCTCTCAACCCCCAGTGCAGCATGGGAGCAGTGCGTCCCCTCATTTTGAACTGTCTGTGAAGGTGATGAGGGAAGTACATTTTAGGGTGAGCTCAGACCTGGTTTCCCTCTCTTTAGCAACAAGCTGGAGTGCTGTGTCTGTGTGCACGCTGGCTGGCCAGGCATGGCTTTGCATGTCATGATGTACCTTTTCTGAACCAAACCAAAGGGGTTTCCAGCTGTTCTGCGTCTTCCTCTCCCCTTGTGCTGTTGGTTCCTGCTTGCTGCTGTGCTCACTGGAGTCTAAGCGAGCCCTTGTTTCTCAGCCCCGTGGTACTGTGCAGCTTTGAAATAACTGCTGAAGGTCATTGTGGTTACGGTCTTGGGTTAGGAGCTGCATTTGAAAACTCTCCAAAAAGGAGCTATTGCCACTTTTGCCATGTGAGCTTGTCATGAGAGTCATGAAGCGCAGCTGACTGAAGCTGCATTACCGGGGGCTGCATCCAGCCTGCGTGTGCTCTCTTGCTTGTTGGGTGCCGACAGAGCATCCTCTGTGCACAGGCAGTGGCATTGTCCCAATTCTCCCTGGGGTCTCTGACGTGGCTGTCACTTTAGGGCTAACAGCTTGCCTGGGAGGGCTTGGGAGCAGAAGTGTTGGTGCTGAGCAGGCTTTTTAGAGGGGGAACTGTGCAGCGTTCCCATATTCCTTGTCCCATGGAGCAAGTGTCAGGGAGGTTGCAGCTATTTCTTGCCTGCCTGTCAAAGTCTTGTTGCCTATTCCCTCATGGGGTGGTAGAGTTGGGTGTCCTGGGAAGGCACTGCATGGCTTGGCTGGCAGGATTGCCCTGTGCACTGGGAGTCCTTACTGGCAGATCTTGCAGCTCCCCTGGCCCCATAGAGAACACAGTTAATTCTGCCCCCCCTTCTTTTTTTGAAGATGAAAATATTTTAAGAACAGAAAATTGCTTGGAGCACAGCTGTGGCTCTCCTGGGGCTGGCTGTTGGTGCAGTGCTCTGCCCAGCATGCCCTGGACACGTGCACATGCCTGAGAGGTGTTTGCTCCCTGGTTTGGGATTATTTGGACCTCTTTGTGCGTTCCTTTCTCCCCTTGCTTCCTTCGTCCTGTCGTGAGGCCTGTGCCCCCTTCCTGTTGGGGCCAGGGAGCAGCAAGGGAGTGTTAGGGCAGCTCTGAAACGAGGAGCATTTGGCTGCTGCAGTTGGGATGCTGAAGGGGTCTTGCTTTCCGTAGCGGCGTGCGCAGAGCTGGGAGGCTGCCTCTCCATAGCCTCTGCTTGGGAAGGAAAAATGTATGCTGTAGCTGCCTCGCAGCAAGCTCACAGGCTCCCCAGCCCCCTGCCTTGCTGCTGCTTCTCTCTTACTAAACTACTGGGTTATTTTTAACTTGGAAGAATTACAACCCAAGATTTGCATTCTCTACCCCCAGTGGAGGGCTGGAGGCAAGGATGTGGGGGAGGTACTGCGGAGGGCCGGGAGCGCGGCTTGCCGCTCTGGCAGGCCCGTTTCCAGGGGCTCGTGCCCCCTGCAGCACTCTGCCTGCTGGGCTCCGCATGCTTGCCGAGCTGCGAGGTGGGGAGGCGGGGAGGCTGCTTCTCTGCTCGATGCGGCTGGAGTTTCAGCCTGGATTCCCATGGCGAATGCACGGAGCAGCTGCAGACACATAAACAAATCCTGCTGCAGCAGGCTGTGGGGAGAGAGCCGGGCTCTGGGCTGCCAGGCTGCTTGTGTGACAGCCTGCAGACGGGTGGCTGCTGAAGGGGACTGGATACCTCCTTCAAAGAGTACCCCACAGAGAAGCTCTCGGGTGACCGAACATGTTGTGGAGGAGCCGCCGGCTGGGTTGCTGTTTCGCCCAGCGGAGGAGGCTTTGCTGGGCCATGCGGCCCTCCCTAACTAAGCTTGCTGAGAGCTGGTTGGGAGGAGCCAGGGAGAGAAGTGTCACTCTGGTGTGTATTTCTCTTTCCCCCTCCCCTAGCTCTGCCCCCTCAGTGTTTTGCAGGCACTTGTCTTGTCAGTGCTGTCTCTCCTGCCTGGATCTCCCCAAGTGAGCAGAAGCACCTCTCTAAATCCAGTGGCAGGGCGATGTCTCCGCAGAGCCCCTTCTCTGTGCAGCCCACAGGAATGTAGTTGCTGGAGTCCCTCTGGATTGCACCACAGATACTCAGGCTTCAAGCTCCGGTAGCTCTGCTGGCTGAGTTGCATCTGTGCAGCCCTGCCTGGAAACACGAATTGATAAGTTAGCAAGAACCAAACAGCACCAGGGGACTGCAGCGCTCTCTCTCACTTCTGTTTGGTGCCTTGGAAAAGGGTGTTGGTTGAGCCAAGTGGATGAAGGATGGTGCAGGCTCTGAGTTCTGCTCTCGGTCTGTCCCAGCCAGACCCGTGAGTCCTCTCCTGCTGCTCACCATCAGGTGGGGAGGGTGGCTGATGCCTGGGCCATCAACAGCAAAGCTGCTGAGGGTGGGGAGGGCTCTGGAGGCCTCTCTGATGGTCAGGTGCTGCCAGGCTCTGGGGTCCTCTGCTCCAGTTTGCCTGGGAGAGCCTGCCAGAGCCCATTGATCCTGGCCTGTCATCTGCTACTCCATAGTGCCCCTAGTGATTAGGGCAGGAGTAGCAAGGAAATGCAGCAAACCTCTTGGCAAGCAATGGCCAGTACTTAGTTCATGTTTGCTTGCCAAGGCTGGTCCCTTACCCCCAGCACACTGATCCAGCTTGGCCTGACATGCTTCTGGTTAGTGTGCTGATGGAAGAGGCTCTCCAGGCATGAGATGCCTGACCCAGACAGAAAAATGATGTGCCTGGGTGTCATCTCTCCATGGTAGGGAATGGCTACTGACTACTCTCCCATTTCCTCAAGGCTGTAAGGTTTGTTGTCAGGCGTGAGACTCTGCTCCTCCATGCTTGAGCCAAGGGCTGCTGCCACAATGACAGCAGGCAGTGGGGAGCAGAACAGCTCTCAGGCTGCCAGGGCTGGAGCAGCACCTCTTCCCCCACAAAACAGCTGCTTCTGCAGCTTATGTGAGGTGGTAAGGACGTCCCTGCCACCCCAGAATGGTGTGTACACACAAGGACAGCTGCTGACACTGGCATAGGGGTTGGTGGTGCTGGACCCAGCTTGCTTTGCCTCAAGAGCGGGTGTCGGGGGCTCTCACTTCTGGCCTGGGACCCGAGTATCTGAGAGACCTGTTGAGAAGCAAATGCGGTCTCTTGCTGGATTTTTATCACTTGATTGAGACGTGGTCTGCAAGTTCAGGGTGCTGAGTGGCTTGGTTATGTCAGTGAATGTTTGCCACAGCTGTGGTCTGAAAATCAGAATTGAATTGTATCATGTAGTGTGGCAGACATCAACTTACAAGTGACTGTTCATGGTGTCTATGGCTGTAACTCAAGTCTGCTGCCTGTTTCCGCTCTTTGCTGCGGTAGCCATGGAGGGGCTTTGGTGCAGAATTCCTACTTGGAAAGTGAAAAGGAAGAGTGCAGGTTTTCTGAGTGTTTATCACCAGTATTTCTGGCACGTAGGTGGACGTGGCCATGTGCACCTATGGGTGCCCCTTGTCCTTCAAGAGGTGGCTTGTAAACACTGCTTGCTCTTTGAATCCCAGCTCCTGTTGTGCTTTGTTCTTCCCTTGGCGAAAGCCCCACACCCCTTTTGCTCATCCTGCTGAAGAGCATTGACAGTCTCTAAGGGCCTGATGGTTGGGTGTTGATTTTTGGTTTAACTGCACGTGTTGTTTCCTGGCTGTGGCTTATTTCTACAGATAAAATCTGTTCTTTTTCCCCTTTAAAGAAGAAAGCCACCTGCCTCTTGCAGGCAGCTGAACATGGCACTGTACTTGAGGGATGTGCTCTAATAAAGTAAAAAAATTCTCATCTGTGCTGCCATGCTGAATAAGGAGCTTTCTTGGGCAAATGCCATCATTTTCTGCAGATGCTGAGGCCTCTGCTTTGTCTGAGTTTGTAGCCCTTTTGACTGTTGGTGACAAGCCTGCGGACAGGACCTGGGGGGAGCAGCAGGGCTGTGCTCACGCCTGCCCTGAGGCAGCCCTGGTGCCTCGCTGCTGCTCATGGGCTGGGGCTAAGCTGAGCTGAGCAACAGGGTAGGGGGCCTAGGTGCACCACGGTGGGCAAAGAAGAGAGGGGAGGGTAGCTCTTGGAGATGGTGGCCAGGGGAAGTGAAGGCAGAGCAAAAAGCAGGACTGCATTCCGAGCTGCTGACTCCCACCTTCCTTGCCACTCTGCAGATGTGATTTCCCCTCAGGAAATGAAAGTTGCTCTTTGGATAAAACTATGAATAAAACTTTCTTTCTGAAGTGCCTTGATGTGTCCGTGACTGAGGAGCATCTGTTCCTGTTGGGATGCAGAACACTTGAAGGGCTATCAGTGAAAGTCTGCAATGGGGGAATGCCAGCCTGTGCTCTGGGATTGTACTTTAGGCATATGACGTCAGTCGTGGGTTGGTGGGTGTCTTGGGAGCAGGCACAGGAGTTGGGTAGAGGGAAGGGCTGAGGCAAGGCTGGATGTGTCCCCAAGGGAAGCACCGGGGCAGCCCCTGACTGTGCTATGTGCCTTACTGGTGTTGGGGGCTGTTCCCAGTTTTTTGTGAACCATAGAATCATATGAGGTTGGAAAAGACCCTTAAGATCATAGAGTGCAACTGTAAACCTAACACTGCCATGTCCACCACTAAACCCTGGCCCTCAGCATCACATCTAGATGTCTTTTAAATACACCCAGGGATGGGGACTCAACCCCTGCCCTGGGCAGCCCCTTCCAGTTCTTGACAGCCCTTGTGGGGAAGAAATTTTTCCCCAATGTCCAACCTAAACCTGCCCTGGCACAACTTGAGGCCGTTTCCCCTCATCCCATCGCCTGTTCCCTGGGAGCAGAGCCCGAGCCCCCCCGGCTCCCTCATCCTGTCAGGCAGTTGTAGGGAGTGATAAGGTCTCCCTTCAGCCTCTTCTTCTCCAGGCTGAACACCCCCAGATCCCCAGCCGCTCCCGATCAGCCTTGGGCTCCAGACCTCTCCCCAGCTTCATTGCCCTTCTCTGGACACTCTCCGGACCCTCAATGCCTGTCTTGTAGCAAGGGGCCCAAAACTGAGCTGAAGCTTCATCCCCCTGTGCCGTTCCAGCAAAGTGCTTGTCCTGCTGGGACCCTGAGACCCGCCCTGTTTGGCTGATCCTTACCTGTCTGTTCTGTTACATGGAGGACACCGTTCTGCCAGGTATCTTGGTGATCAATGAACTTCTATTAGCCCAGCCTTTTTGGGGGGATGCACTGCAAAATCAACTGGAGTTTCAGATGTGAGAGCTCACCAGCACAGTCTCCTAAAAGGCAAGTAAGATGTCAACTGAGAGCAGCTCGGATGGTGCAGACTCATCCTGTTGCCTGCTCTTGGAATACATAACCTGTGGGCACAGTCCTCTTTGGCTTGTTAACACATGCTACGTTTTCAGCTTGTTGGCTGTGGAGACCGTCAGACTTGTGGGCCAGTCTAATTACAGCACGTTTCCGCAAGATACATTTTAATGTAATTCAATCTTAGGTGGTGTTGGTGCTCTCTGTGATGAAGCTCCTCTCGCAGTCGGAATAATCCTTGTCTAGCTCTCACTGTTTTGCAGTGCAAATCTTTGCAGTGCCTCAGGCTGGCTTTTTTGTAAGGCTTCAACAAGAACGGATGTTGTTTTTGAGGAACAGGTTACAGAAAAAGGCAAAATTTTGCCAATTTGATCTTTTTCCTGTCCTTGTAAAAATTCAGCCAGCCTCAGCAAAGCACCAGCCTCTGAAAACAAACATTTGATTTTAAAAAATGCTGTTTGTCACTGTGCTCTGTTCCCTTTGCACCTGAGTGAAGGGGGGCAGAAGCCTGTTACTGCGACTGCCTTTGTGTTACCTTAAATGGAGAAGTCGTCTCTCTCAAACCTAGTCCTCGTTCTCCTGCTGAGCCTCAGACAAGGACCCGCAGGCATCGCACAGGTAAAAATTTCTCCCATCCAAGTGTCTTGGCACCACCTTCCAGCCCCACTCCAACAGCAGCTCTCATCCTTCAGTCCTATCTCTAGCCTTCATTTTCTTGGGAATGGGTAAATGTGGCCGTGAAGCCATGTTGCCGACCAGAGACCTCTCCTAGTACAGGTCTCCTGTCCGTTCACTTTTGGCAGCCCCTTTCCAGCCCTGCTCTGTCTGCAGCTCCAGGCTTTCTCTCAACCCTAACTCTCCCTCTTCGGGGGGAGCTGTAGGGAAGGCTGTCGAGCCATTTTCCAGACCAAAGGTTTCTCTAAGCCCAGTCTCTTTGCAGGCTCCCACTTTGCTTTGGCAGCACATTTCCATCCCTGCTCCGAGTGCATGTCTAGGCTTTCTCTTTCCGTCAGTGTTACCCTAACCCTAATTTTATAGCTGAACCTTTTGACAAGACCTGCTGTACAAAAGACAATTCCCAGCCAAGGTCTCTTGGCAACCTAAAATAATCTTTGGCAGCCCATTTCTAACCCCGGTCCAATTGAAACCCAAGGCTTTCGCTTTCTGTCAGCCTTAACTCCAGTTCTCACTTTCCATCTGAGCCTTAGACGTGGAAACCCAGATGGAGTTCTCCCAGCCCAGGTCTCTTGGCAGCCCCCACATGGCTTTGGCAGCCCCTTTCCAGCCACCATCCAACTGCAGTTCTAGGCTATCTCTGTCTCGCAGCCCTAACCCTGACTGTGGCTCCAGCCCTCATTTTCTCGCAGAACAATAGAAAAGGCGCCCCAGCCATTGCCCAGGTGAAAACTTTGACCCAGCCCAGCTTTCTTGGTAGCCCCTGCTTGGCTGTTGAAGCCCCAGCCCAGGCTCAGCTGTAAGCTCACTCACTCAACTCGAACTCTTTATTTTTTGTGAAGAACTCCAGGGAAGTCCCCTAACCTGTTGCTTGCACCAAAGCTTTCACTAGCCCGGCCTCCCTTGCCTTTCCAACCTTTAGTCCAGACCCCAGCCCTGGGAGCTGTTTTCCAGCTGAGGGAAGGCCCGAGCCATTTCCCAGCCCAGACCTCTTGGCAGCCCCTCTTCCTTTTGGCAGCCCCTTTGCAGCCCCATGGGAGATCAGACTTTGTCTGAACCCTAACCTTAGTTTTCCAGCTGAGCCGTAGCCAAGCTCCCCAAACATTTCCCTGATGAAGGCTTTCTCCCAGGTGAGCCCTCCCTTGCTCCACTGCCACTGCACCTCTGGGTTTTGTTTTTCTTAGCCATAACCCTCATTTTCCTAGGAAGCTATAGAGAAGTCTTCTACTGATTACCTGGACCAGTGATTTCTCCCAGCCCAGGTCTCTTGGCAGCTGCCAGGTACTTTTGCAGTCCCTTTGCAGCCCCACTCCAGCTGCAGCTCTGGACTTCATTTGTCTCAGCATTATCCCACCCCTGATCTTATGGCTGAACACTGTACAAGGTTGTCCTTGTGGAAGGTTTCTGCAAACCCAGGTGTTTTAGCAGCCTCCACTTTCTTCTAGTGAGCCCTTTCCAGCCCCTCTTGAGCTGCAAGCTTTTATCTTTCTTTCAACCCTAACCTTAATTTTACATCTGAACCCCAGACAAGAGCTGCCAGAGGAGTCTTCTCCCAGGCCCAGGTATTTTGGCAGCTCCCACTTTGCTTTGGCAGTGCTTTTACAGCCCTAGTCCCCCTGGCTGGCCTGTGCACCTGGAGGTTTGCTGGTAACTCAGAGCAGAGTTGAGGTTAGCTGGGGTTCCTTTCCTGGTACCTTAAATTTTTACGTGCAAATTTTTGGATTTTTTTTTTTTAAGTCAGAAACCTGCTATTTCAAAGTTGAGCGGTTGAGCAGGGATTGTGCAACATTAACTCGCTTCCCTTTTTCCCCTTCCTTCTCATTCGCTCTCAGGGCATGGCACAGCAGCCGTGCCTTCTCCCGTCTGCAGGGCTGATGAAGGATGCAAACACTAGCACAGGCAGGCTGGGCCTTCCCAGTTTTGGATCCAAGCTTTGGACTGGGATTCTGGCGCTGCTGCTAGCATGCAGCATTGGTGGGCAAGGCTTTTTCCATGGAGCAGCTGCCTACAGAAGTTCAATTAACAGTGCTCATGCAACCATCATTGTAGCATTTTCAGGCTTTTGAGTGCTTCCATCGGTGTCCTTTAAATATGCTCTTGTGATGTGAGGTGTGTGCTTGAAATGCAGCCATGGGCCATGAGCACCCCAGACTCCTGGAGAGGGGGGCAGAAGTGCTGGTCCGTGGGGTGGGGGAGTGGATGCTCCTGCTGCTGCCCAGGTGCCAGAGCAGTAGTGCTTTGGGGCTGGCATCACACACTGCTGTAAAGAACGTCTTTATGGGCACAACTAATTTTGCAGCCTGTAAAGTAGTTTTAGGGCTCTCATGTGGCTTTTAAAGGTGACCTGCAAAGATTTTGTGGAAAAGGAACCAACAGCAGGTTGCTGAGTGCCTGTGATGAGGGGTACAAGCACCGAGACCAGCTCTGACCCAGACTGCCCCTCAGAGCGTGGTCGGCTGGGACTGGCATGCAGTGGCCTGGGGAGGAGCCACTCTGCTGCTCTAGGAGGGCAGGTGGGAGATTGTGCCTCTGGGAGAAAATCTGCATATTTTGTATTTTCCTGGTGTGAAACAGCAGCCTCTGAGTCTGGAAAATTGTTTCAAAAAAGCAAGTCTGAGGTTTAAACCCTCTTTGAAACCCTTTCCATTTCTTGGGAAAAACAAGACCTTGAAGGAACGTAACAAGCTGCAGGCCCTCCCACCTGCCAGGCTGGGTGGCTAGCACTCTGCCTCCCCCGCGATTGCTCTCCCCTAGCCCAGCAATGCTCCCAGAAAGCTGAAAATAGTTGGTGCTTCCCATCCCTGGGACAATTATTTGATCCTCTGCAGCTGATCTGAGCTATTCTTGGAGTTAACAGCTGGCCCGGGCTGGGGGCTGCATGCCCCTGGAACCCAGGCGGGGTTCTGGAAGGAGCGCACAGCAGCCCGGACTGTGAGCTGTTGCCTGGTGAGCTGCCCGTTCCCGCGGCGCCCGTTAGCAGCCCTTGGTGCTGGGCTTCCCGTGGTGGGGCCCATTCCTGCTGCCTGAAGACCTGCAGTTCTCCAAATGACCTGGATGTATGAGTAAACTTCACACAGAGTTCGCCGTCGCCATCACACAAGGTGATGAGTATTAGAAATTATTTGTTCTTCTGCGGTAATATTAAATGCCATCAGTTTTGGAAGCAAGATTATGGGGGCCCGACACATGGTTAGTGTCTGCCTGGGAGCTTCGTGCACCCCTAAGCTGCTGCATCAGGATTTCCCTCCTGGTTGCTCTGAGCCTGAAGGCTAGGAGGTGTATGTTGCAGAAGTGACTGAATCAGCAGCACAACGCTGCTTGCTGCGGTTACAGACCACTAGCTATGCAGTATGTAAATGAAAGTAATTTTAGAGAACATTGTTTGAGAGACTTTGTTGTCTTTAAAGTTTCAAAACCTGGCCAAAAATATGCTTATCCCATTAAATTGGGGGACTTCTTTGGGTCGTGACTTTGAGGCTGCTGTGGGATATGTCTGAGGTTATCTGAGATCTGTTTGGTGGGTAAAGGGGGACCCTAAACAGCTGCTTGTTTTAACGCTGTTTACCCATTGCAGGCAAGCTAGCATTGTAACTATTTTTGCAAACCACATACTAAGAATTCTTTGGTGTCCTGTGGCAGTTTGTCTTCTAGATTTCCTGCTTCCAGCACTGTGACTTGCAACATTTCTTACTGCCTTGCGGTCTCAGCAGTGTTGCAGGGTCTCTATGGGCTTCGCATGCCATCGCAGTGGCTGTGTGGGAGACACTGTGGGTGGGTGCCTGTGGGGATGCTGGGGCACGCTCAGAGGGCTCTGCCACAGATGCTTGTCACCCAGCCCTGCTGTTAGCCCAAGGACTTATCAGGCTGGATGGTAACAGTGATGTTTAGGACATGTTCAGCTCTTTGGGCAGATGTGGGCCTGAGAACAAAGTCTGCCGGGTCAGCCTGACCTGCAGTAACTCATCCGGGTAGATCAGACTCGCGGAGGGACGGTGAAATGTTCTCCTGGTCTGGCCCGTGCCCTGGGCAGGCAGCGTGGCTGGGGACGCGCTTCCAGAGGCTTAGTAAAAGAGCTGGAGATGCTTTCTTGTTGGGGGATGGCTCAGCACGGTTGGAGAAAAAAGACTGGAAGGAGTTCTTGGTGGGGCTGGGTGCTGCCAATGGCCTGGGGACCTCCTCTGGGCAATATGCTCTGAAGTGTGGTGTGGTGGCACGCTGGGCAGGGTCCCAGCGTCCCCATGCTGGACAGACAGATCTGGGGAGGAGCTCTTCCTTGCCAGCTGTCTGGCACAGATTTCCCTGAGCCTTCCCCAGCCTCCTGGATTTGCCCCATTTGCTCTCAGTCATGCCAGCTCTTTCAAGCATCGGATGTGCCGTGGAATTGCCAGTCACACCAAGCAGAGTTTTGTCTTGGATTTTCCTGGGGGCTGAGTGCAGAAGGGGTGAGTGCTGTATTATTTTCAGCTTCAGTCCTCTCTGAATTCAGGCTGGCCTTGCTCAAAGCACAGCCCCAGGCATGCAGAGCAGCAGCAGAAAGCCAGGGTCCAGCCGCGTGTGGCATTCCTCCTGGTTTTGCAGTGCGGGGTTGCCTGCCTGCTCTTTTTTAGTCCCCTATATAGGACATAAATACAGTATAAAGAAATAGGAAGAGAGAAGCAAGATAGGTGCAGAAAGCCAGCCAAGCTTCCCGTTCCAGTGCTGGCCCTCATGGGAGCTTGGGGGAGAGCTGCAGGATTAGGGTCTCCAAAGCATGGAGGAGCAGCGATATGCTGTGTGACATATGGACAGCCCCAACAGGAGCTTTGATGTTGAACAGTGCTGTAGCTTGGCTGTTGGAAGATGTCTGGGGAGAGGGAACACGCGCCCAGGCTGGAGCATCATCTGGGCAGTGAATTTCAAGGGAACGTGGTCGTCTAAAACAATGGAGGAAGGTGCGGGGAGAACCGCAGCCCACACGAACTTACCTCTTGAGGTGATTTGATCTTGTCAAGGTCTTGCCTGAGCACCTACTGCTTCATTTCCATGCTTCAGAGCTTTTTACAAGGCAGGAAGGATGTATTCCCTGTAAAATCCTTGCCTGGCACGTGGAAGACTGTGCAGAGGGTGCCTGAGCACCCTCGGCTCGCCACTGTGTTTGCAGAAGTGCACTTCACCATGGGGTGCTGTGGGGGACCTGTGGGGCGCCCAGAACAGTAATAGGAAGGTACAGCAGGCAGCTGGGCAGAGTAGGCCGCTGAGGAGCTGGTGTGGCTGGCTCCCTTCAGCAAGCTAGTCCTACCAGCTGTGAGTCCTGCTTGCCAGGATCCTACGCTTGGGGTTCGCATCGGTACCTTTTCTGCTGTGCTCAGGGACAAATCTAGCTACTCCTTGGGAGCTGTACACTCGGTACCTGGTCCCACCAAGTACAGAAGGGGGTACCTGCTGCTCCAGAGCATCTCCTGGCTCTGCTTCATCCAAGTGCTTCTCATTCTCCTCAGTGGCTCTCTGCCTGCAGGCCGGGTGCAGGAGTGCGTGTTTCCTGGTCTAATGGTGGTGTAGCAGCTGCACGTACAAATGGTGTCCTCGGTGCTCTGCTTATGTTGCCCAGCTCGTGTGTCAGTCACAGACTGCACTTGAGGGTGAGAGCACAAGCGTGCATTTTGTTTGCTCAGAGCTAGATTTTCAGCAGATAGTGTTGAGCAAGCAAGAAACTGTATGCTCTGGTGTGGAGACGTGCTGTATGGTGGAAAGTTTGGAAAGGCGCTTTTGCTTTTGTGCCAGGGCCCTCCTCTCCTTCTGACATGCAACAGGAAGTAGGTACGGCTGTCTGCCTTTCCATCAGGTACGATCTTGAAAGGCATCCTCAGCGGTGGCCCATCTGTGATGGCTTTGTCCTAGGCAGCCCCTGGGGCTGCTCTGGGCTGTCCGTGGTAGTAATGAAAGGCAGTCTGAGCACACAGTCTCTCCCCAGTGCTGTGGTCTCAAAATATTGTCTTCCTTTGTCTCTGCTAACATGAATAAGTTAATGTGCTACACGGGTGCTGGGCAGCACACCATAGCCAAGGCTCTGCACTCCATGGGCTCCAGCTCAGATGTCCTGCAAGTGCTGTGGCTAAGATGGACTAGCTCACACATCCCTGTTACTACTCTATGAGCTTTATTCCTTCTCCTTCATATGTTGACCTCCTCCCCCAAACTTGGCTAGAGTGTTTCTGAAACATGTTAAAAGTTCTCTTCTAGCCCTGAAGATGCGTCTCTTTAGAGGTTGACTAGTCAGGGCCACTGCAGCTTCTCCTTGCCTTTGCTCTCAGTTCATTTTCAGCACCCCTTTTTCTCATCTGCCTGAAGATCATCTTGAGATCTTCTCCCCTTTCTGAGGGAAAATAGAGGGGAACCACTCCACGGGGATGTGTGCTGATGGAGCTGTGTGTACAAATGAGATGGGTGCTGCCCCACAATGAGCTGTGGTTGCTTTCACGGAGTGCTTGCATGTATTTGTGCTTGCAGGACTAGTGTTTGGGGCTGCGTGGCAGGAGCACACGAGCTACACGTTAGCGGGCCTCAGCCTCTGAACTGGGAAAATCAGTCCTCCGGCTGCAGAGGAGAGAGCTCGGCCACTCTTGTGGGAAGGCTGGTAGAAGGGGAAGTGCACACGGTCACTGCTTGGTCTTGGGTTGGTGTTGGCTCAGATGTGGAATTTCTGATAATATTTTTGGCTTGTGCACAGATGCTGCAACTCCTGGAGGAGCCCAGGCAGGAGTGATGGGGAATACTGGCATGATGTGGGCTTGGTCTGGTGTAGAGATGTCTTGCACCTTCAGAACAATAAAAATAAATCCAAGGGGGGGGGTGGGGTGAGGGGGGTGGTAGTAACCTGATGTGCCCCAAATTGTGTAACTGAAAACATCATTGCTAGCAGCAGATGCTTGTAGAGGCTGTGCCACAGCGAGTTGGTCTGCTCATGTAGAAGGACAAAACGCAGCTTTCAGCACTGCTCTGCGTGTCTCCTGAAATGCAACAAGACAGCTCCCGAGTGCATGGTCAGCCTGCCAGCGCGACGCGGACCGCTTGTGGGCAGTGCCCGGCGCTGGGAGGGTCAGAGGGGGTAGCACCACAACATCATGACGGAGGACTCGCCTTTGGCTGCGGGCAGCCGAAAGTGCTGGTGACTGCCTGGTGCTGGGGGTGTTGCAGGCTGGCAGCGCTGGTGTGGGACGTGCATCAATTATCTTGGGTTAAAAAGGCATAAAAACTTGAGCATGGTGAATAAAAACTCCCCACTTGTGACAGTGACAATAAAGCTGAATCTAGCAGCCTGGAGCGCTTGCGAGTGTTGATCTCCATATGAAAAACATAAGCTCATTTAGGAAATTGGGCTGTCTTGTTTGAGATTAGAGTTTCTCTTTAATCTGCAAATACTTAATTAGCATGGAAATGGCTAGTTAAATGGGGCTCTCAATGTATATATCTGTGTGCCAGTGTGGTGGTGCTCCCTAGCAGGTGGGTGTTTCCCTTCAGGATGCTGGACAAGCTCCTGGCTCTGAGGCCAGGCAAGATGCTCTGGATGCAGCAGACAAAAGCAGACCACAGCACTGTGCAGATGTGAACGTGTCCCTTCCCTCCTCTGCAGCTTGTCCCTTAAGAGGTAATGGCAGGACATGCTTGCTCCACAGGATTATGAACAGTACGATGTGTTAAATGCCCCAGGTTCCCTGGTGTCTGGATTCACAACTGGCCGCAGTGACTCTGGCCCCTGGCCAGCACAGAGTTGTGCAGCCTTCCACAGCCCAGGATGGTGCGTCATCCCAGGAGCTGCAG
The DNA here is from genome assembly GCA_034008185.1 of Gorsachius magnificus. NCBI lineage: Eukaryota > Metazoa > Chordata > Aves > Pelecaniformes > Ardeidae > Gorsachius > Gorsachius magnificus. The sequence goes on from CM067091.1 coordinate 10,385,168, forward strand.
CAGGGCCCTGCAAGGACCAGGGGTTCTGCCATCCTCATGGGGTGGCCTCTCACTGCGGCTGGCTCTTTGCAGACAGGAGACCACGTGCTCCCTCCTGACACATGCAATGACTTTGCTGGACCTCTCCTTGCCCTCAAATGACTTTGCATATGGTCAGAGTACGTCTCTGTTAAACTGTCTCCTCTGGGTCTAACTGGTATCCCAGCCTTGTTTTATCAAGACAGATGCACAGACTGGCTTCAGTGCTATGAAAGTACATGGGTGTACGGTGGGGGTGATACTATTGTGTGCCTGTCGCCAGCTGGAACAAGAGGACGGAGCGCAGGGAAGACCTGTCTGCTGGTGGTTTGGGACCGCTGCTGAGCGTGGGACTGCCCTGCCTTAGGGCTCACTGAGCCAAGCAGCTGGGTTCTGCCAGTGATGGGATGTGAACAGAGTGGGTGACACCCATGTAGAGCTTGGCACGTTCAAGCTGGTGCATGTGGGGACAGGCAGAAGGAGGAAGACCTGTAGATGTTCCCTCCTGGCTCATTGAGAGGAGGGAGCTGGGTGGGAAGGGGGTCTGCCCACTCTGTTTCTGCCTGTAGCTTGCTGGCTGTGGCCTGTGCTGAATGCTTTTGGGGCACAGTCTGTCCTGGGCTGTGGCCTGCGGTGAGGCCTCTGGGGCACTTTCCTGGCCAAGGGCCAGAGTGGCTCCATTTGTGGCTCTGGGCAGCCCTTGCTGCCTAGAGGAGGGGGCACATGGCCTATTAGCTGCCTCCTGCCGGTAACAGAGCAGGTGCTGTGCAAGACACCTCCCCAGGTTTGGCTGTGTCTCAGTCTCCCACAGTTCACCCGTGGGTGTGAATCTGAGCAGAAACAAAGTTATGCGCTGAGAAGTGACCGCTCTGCTTCGATCACAGAGAAGCCTCCTCCTGTGCACTGCTCTCCCATGTCCTTTCTTGAACCTGTGCCCTTGTCCCCTCTGGTCCCAGTGCTCATTCAGAGCGTGCTGGAGGGCTGGCCAAGAGCTCCTTCTCCATTGCTGTGTGCCAGTGCTGCCGGCTTGGCTAGCCCAGTGGCTGGGCTTCTGCCGTGCCTCTTGCAAACCCCTAAAGCCAGGGGTGGTCTGCAGCCTGCTGCACTCAGGGAACTGCAAAAGTCCTTCCCTGATAGTAACTTTAACCTGGTAAAAGTTGTTCGTGAGCCATGCGTGTGCAGGTGAGTCCTTGTGCAAACAGGTATTAGGAATGGGCAGCCTACCTTGCCCCAGCCTGGTCCAGAGGTGCCCCGGGAAGGAGAATGGTAGGCTGCAGGCAGAGGGCTGCTTTGGCAGCAGGATCCCAGCTCTCCTTTCTGCTGGGGAGCCTAGGAACATCCCTGCTCTGTACAGCCACTCCTGGGAGCCCTGGACCTGTGGCATATGCTAGCTGCTTGCTTGCTGTCCCAGTGAAGAGACTGCGCCTGGCTTCCTGCTGCTAGAGATGAGGCTCCCGAAGCAAGGCATGGCTGCTCTAAAGCTCATTCCTTTGGGTGGCTTGCTTGTAGGACTGGCTGCCCTTCCCTGCCTGCAGGCATCGTCCTGCTGGCCCAGCGTCACGTGCTCTGAATCCTACCTTAGCCCGATTATTCGGTGCCTGTGAAGTAATGGGCAGAATGGTGCTGAACCAGCAGCTGATGGGAGCAGAGGTGAGGGCTGTGGGACTGAGCCACCAAGGCTGATGGTAGCAGGGTCCAGCAGCCCTTGCCCGGGCTCTGGAGAGGCGGCAGGGTTGGGCCACTTGCTCACTGTGGCACCAAGCTTCCCGGCATCCTTTGGCCCTCTTCTTCAGCTGCTGGCAACTGCCTGTGTTACCACCGTACAGAAGGTGGTGAGCATGCAGGCCACTAAATGTGATCCACAGTGTATGATGTGTGCTTTATTTTAATAAAAAAAAAGCCCTGAAAAACAAAAGCTGAGTGATAAGAGCGAGCTCTTGTAGGCCATGCCATGAGAGACTTCCAGCCTGGGCTAGCCCAGTGCTGAGGAACTTATAGCAAGGTATTTATCTTGGCTTTCGCTTGCCAGAAGTGGTGCTGAGCTGCTGCCTTGCAGACAACATCTGAGCCTTTCTCCTTCCCTGACATCTTCTGGGTCTCAGTGAAACAGCCTGTGTGCTCACTGCAGGGCCCTGGCTCTGCTGGGGTGGGGGCAGAGGGCTACAGATGCCCTCAGGTTTCTCTGGGCTGGCTTTGGCCCTGCCCTGGGATCGGAGAGCTGCTCTGGTGAGATGCAGTGGCTCCTGGAGGGGTGGGGATGAAAGCTGCCAACGTCCTGCTCTCCTGCCGTGGGAGAGGATAGTGCTGCTGGATCCCATCCTGGTGGTATCCCTGCGGCTGTGTCGGCAGGAGGCTGCTGGAGGCATGCACCAGCACCTTAGGGCCGTAATGCCGGGTGCCAGGGCTCAGCCTGCAGGCCTGGAAGTTGTTCGTGTTGTGTGAGCTCTGTTCTGGGGCTCACTTGCAAAACCCCTCGATACCTGCCAAGTGACAAGCAGGGCACTTAGTTAAGTGTCAGGGAGCAAATCCTCAGGGCAAGGAGTTGATGGGAAGAGCTCCCTGAGCACAGAGGGGACCCCATGGCTTGCCAGGGCTCTAGGGAAGGGGCACCTTGAGGGAGCTCACAGCCTTTTGATGATGGTAAGAAAACAGAGAGCAGGAAGAGAGTACTGGTGCCTGCAAGGGCTGGAAGGCCCAGGATCTGTCTTCTGGGTTACTCCAGAAGAAAATCTGTGAGTGAAAGGCTGGGAAGCAGAGCCAGGACAACAGCATCTCCTGCCCTGTGAGCTGAGAGGGATTGGATGGCCGGACCTGGTGCGTGAAGGCCAATGTGCTGGTGTGCTGCTGGTGAGGAGGGGTAAGCTGAGCACCTTGGAGTCTCCTGCAGCCCAGAGGCCTCTGAAAGCTGAACTGAACCCTGTAGATCTCTAACACTTCTGGCTCTGAGCAAACCCTTGGGATGGGGCTGCTCTCTGCTGGAGCCTGGCAGGATTGTTCTGAGCTGCAACGGCTGCTCCGTCTGAAATTTCCATCTGGTCCTTCCTGGAGAGCACAACTGCTACAGCTGCAGGCATCTTCCAGCCTGATTTAGCCCCTTGTCCTCCAGGCCCTTCTGGGGCACGTTTGGAGGAGTACAGGAGGGGCTGGCAGGCTTAGTCTTGAGAAAGAAGTTCTGTGTCATCCTGTCCACAAATGCCATCAAACTCCTCCCCACTCAGCTTGTGGCATCGAGTCCCTTGCCTTACTGCCACCATGCTTGACTTACACGTGGAATATGCTGGCCTGGCCTGTGCCGCGTAGCTGGGATCAGAGTTAGAAACCTTTGCCTCTTCTCCTTGGTGTGGTGGCTGTGAGCCATGGACCAGCATTGACATGCAGAATTGGTCCCCTCTTGCTCTGGCCTGAGCACTGCCCACCTGTAGGACCCATTGGGCTCCCCTTTGGGAAGAGGGGTGCTGGGTCAGGGGATAAATGGCTGTCGGTTTCGGCAAGGTCTGGGCCTAGCAGGGTGCTCCTGCCCAGGAGGGGAGACATGATGGGGGTGCAGGGGGGTTGCCGGGCCTTGCCTGCAGGCTGGCGGTGGCACAAGCTGCGCCCTGCGCCAGGTGAGTCTGGTGGCTGCAGCAGCCAGGGAGGCTCTCATGTCACGTGGCTCGTGGAGCGGGGTTTTCATGGTCTGGGAGGGAAATGAGAGGCCAGCGTTTGTGGGGTTTGTGTCTAAAACACTTGCCAAATGCTTCTGGGCTCTTTGGTGCCTGTTGCTGGCACTGTGAGAGCAGACAAGTGCTGAGGGTTGGCTCCCCAAAAAACATCTACTGCCTGGAGCAGGGGGCACTGGGCAAAGCCCAACAGCTCTGGCGAGTGTACTGTGTCTGGGGCAGCTATGGGGAGGGCACGGGGCTGTAACCTCACACTGTCCCCTTGACCGTCACAGCTGGCGAGCGTGTTCACCCTAGAATCATAGAATCACTTTGGTTGGAAAAGACCTTCAAGATCATCGAGTCCAACCTTTAACCTAACCCTGCCATCCCACCACTAAACCATGTCCTTAAGCACCTCATCTACCCTTCTTTTAAATACCTCCAGGGATGAGGACTCTACCACCTCCCTGGGCAGCCCATTCCAGAGCCTGACAACCCTCTCGGTAAAGAAGTTTTTCCTAATGTCTAGCCTAAACCTGCCCTGGTGCAGCTTCAAACCATTCCCCCTCGTCCTATCATCTGTTACCAGGGAGAAGAGACCAACCCCCACCTCACTACAGCCTCCTTTCAGGTAGTTGTAGAGGGCGATCAGGTCTCCCCTCAGCCTCCTCTTCTCCAGACTAAATAACCCCAGTTCCCTCAGCCGCTCCTCGTATGACTTGTGTTCCAGACCCCTCACCAGCTTGGTTGCTCTCCTCTGGACATGTTCCAGCAATGCAACATCTTTCTTGTAGCGAGGGGCCCAAAACTGAACACAGTATTCGAGGTGCGGCCTCACCAGCACCGAGTACAGGGGCACGATGACTTCCCTACTCCTGCTGGTCACACTATTCCTGATACAGGCCAGGATGCCATTGGCCTTCTTGGCCACCTGGGCACACTGCTGGCTCATATTCAGCCGGCTGTCAATCAGTACCCCCAGGTCTTTTTCCACCAGGCAGCTTTCCAGCCACTCTTCCCCAAGCCTGTAGCGCTGCATGGGGTTGTTGTGACCAAAGAGCAGGACCTGGCCCTTGGCCTTATTGAACCTCATACAGTTGGCCTCGGCCCATCGATCCAGCCTGTCCAGGTCTCTCTGCAGAGCCCTCCTCCCCTCAAGCAGATCAACACTCCCACCCAGTTTGGTGTCATCTGCAAATTTACTGAGGGCACACTCAATCCCCTTGTCCAGGTCATTGATAAAGATATTAAACAAGACTGGCCCTAGAACTGAGCCCTGGGGGACACCGCTTGTGACTGGCTGCCAACTGGATTTAGCTCCATTCACCACGACTCTCTGGGCTCGGCCATCCAGCCAGTTTTTAACCCAGCAAAGAGTACATCCACCTAGGCCATGAACTGCCAGCTCCTCCAGGAGAATGCTCTGGGAGACTGTGTCAAAGGCTTTGCTGAAGTCCAGGTAGACAACGTCCACAGCCTTTCCCTCATCTACCAGGCGGGTCACCTGGTCGTAGAAGGAAATCAGGTTGGTTAGGCAAGACCTGCCTTTCATGAACCCATGCTGACTGGGCCTGATCCCCTGATTGTCCTCCATGTGCCTGGTGAGCACACTCAAGATGAACCTCTCCATAATCTTCCCTGGTACTGAGGTCAGGCTGACAGGTCTGTAGTTCCCTGGCGAGCTGCAGCCATGCCCCATCCACCTGGGATCGGTGCTGTTTCCGATGCTGATCCCATGTGTGGTGGGTCTGCTCCTGGCCTTCCTACCAACACAGCAGTGGCAGGAGGGAAGCAATGAGCCTGGCTTTCTCCCACGTCTGGTGGTGTCCAACCTACATGTGATCCCCAGGGAAATCGGGCCTGGGCAGTGCGTGCCTGCTTGCCAGCCGGCCCCATCCTGAGGGTGCGTGGCAGTCTCTGCGTTTGGGGGCAGCTTCTCAGGCAGTGCCTGCAGGCAGCTGTGGCTGTTGGGGAGAGACTGGCTAAAAGTGCTGCTGGCCAAGGCAGACCACAGCCACCGGGTGCAGGGTGCTGAGCCATGGTGCAGGGAGCCTGGGGGAACAGTCTTGGCCCCGGAGAGCTGCCGGGGTGCTACATCGCCCCACAGATCCCTCATTGGTCCCCTCCTTTGGCATGGGACAGTGTGGGGACCTGGTCACACAGGCAGTTCTGGACTTGCAACTGCAGCCCCTCCATCCAGGCCTGCTCTGGGGGGGTTGCTTGAGAATTGCCTCTGCCTGCAGTCCCCCCATCCTGCGCTGCAGGGGCACGGGCCTGAGGAGGCAGCCGGCCCGCTGGCCCTGCCCCAGCACTGCTCTGAGGGCTGCTGCGGTGGGCTGGGGAGATGGTGTCTGCCAGCATGTCTCTTCCCCCTGCTTGCTTGCCCTGACCTCATCCCCCTAGCAGGTCTCCCTCCATAGTAGGGCTCGCAGCCCACCTCAAGCTCCTGCATCCTCTCCATGTCTCTTGCTGCTTCCTTCTGCTTCTGCAGGGTTGGCAGCATCCAACATGTCTCTCAGGGGTGTCTGGGGTGGGTTTGGGGCTCTGGTGAGGTGGAGTCCATCCCCGCTAGCACCAGCTGTGCCACTGCATGCTGGGACTGCAACTGCAAGGTTGGTCCTGCCAGATGGGGTTCCAGTAGCACCGAGCTGCCGGGAGGTGTGTGGTCGGGCTCCTTGCTGTGGCTCAGCAGAGCAGATGTCCCCAAGCTTGTCCCTGAGAGCGTTTCACTCCTGCAGCTTTGTTGCTCTGAGCGGCACTGGAGTTGGCTCGGCCTCCTGGAGGGGTGATGTGGAAGAATGGAGCACCTCAGGTTCACCAGTCTCTTTACTGTGAATTTTTTTTTGTGTTGTGTCTTGCAGAAATAACATTCATCCCAGATTTGATGATAATGAAAATACAGAAAAAAGAAAAGCAGGTTTGTGACCCTCTCTCCTTCTCCCAACTCAGCTGGCAAGGCCCGGGAACCATGTCCTGTGTGTGAATTGTTCCCGTTGATGTGTGGTGGGAACGGGGCCGGGGACAGGGGGGCTTGCCTTCCCAGACAGGGCTGCAGCTCAGCACGTTGAAATTTGACCCGAACTGCAGCCTAGATCCGATGAGTCTGGTGTGGACAATTGAACAAGGTGGGGTTTCTCTTCTGTAATGAAAATGCTTTTGATTTGGTTCTGTTCCCTGTAGAGGAGCAACCCTTCTTTTCCCTCAAAGTCCCTAGTATTGATTCTTGTTTGAATCTTATCTTTGCATTCTATCTTTGAATATTACAAAACCACATTTGCTGTGATTACTGCTAATAACATGATGCTCCAGGACTAACACCAGTGGGGAGGTTAGGGAAGAGCACATCTGTGGGGCTGTGAGAGTTTGGCCAGGGAATCTTCCCTTGCTCAGAAATAATCCCATCCCACCAAGCTGCCATTTCTGAATTGCCGCATTGGATCATAACTACCTGCTGCTCCTGGAGGAAATTTATGAGCCAGTGGTCTTTGTATTAACCATGTGCAGAGGAAGAACCAGGCCATTGGCGCTCCGATAAGGGGAGAGGACCTGTTACATGCGTGGAGATTCGCTCTGCCTGCCGGGGTGAAATATGGCTGGAGGTATAAAACAAACTGGTCCAGCCTGAACTGATTTGTGTCTGTGCTGCTTTCAATGGGAAACCATAAAATTGAACACTGAGCTAAGGGATAAATCTGTTGGAGAGCATGAGCTGGTGCCATTTCTAGCCAGCTCTGAAGCAGCGTCTTCGTGCTGCTCAGGGCAGCTGCAGATTGCGCCATCATGGCAGGTTAATGAGGAGGAGGAAGGGAGGGAAGGGTTTGGAGAAGGCGAGTGTGCTGTTACAAGCTTGCAGCAAGCCAAACGCTGCGGATATATGAAGGTGAGTGTGCAGAGCACCGATACAGTAGGAAGTAGAGAGTTTATCAGTGTGTCCTGAAGATGCTGTGAGGAAGCAGAGCCAGCCTCTGGGCGAGGAGGAGGGGAGTGCGGCAGGTCTTGCATACCAGGGTGGGGGGAAGGCCTGGAGGAGAGCAGGGTGCTTTGGGGCACAGGTGCGTGGTCTCTCTCCTCTGGTAGTGAAGCCCAGGTAAGAAATTCCCACCGCTCCATTGGACTAATATATCAGGTTTGGCTGCTCTGGGAATGGGATTGCTGAAATGACGTGGGTTTTAAGCACAGTGACACCATCCTCCCCCATCATGTGGAGATTTTAGAGGGCTCAGCTGCTGAAGTGTTTTGTGTACCTGCCCCTGCAGATGAACTCTGGGAGGGAGATAAAGGCATGCTGGTGTGAGCAAGGAGGGGTAGGGGCCAAGCTGCTCATCTCCTGAGCTCTCCGAACTGGCAGCAGTGTAGGACAATCCTTGCAGCATGTCATGGAGCGGGCTGCAGCGTTCCTGGGTCACCAGCCCTGCAAGGGCTGTGCTGGGGTGTCTCCAGAAGGGTCTGGACAGCAGTCGGAAATGCTACTGTGAGTTCAGTGTTTGGAAGAAAGCCTGGCCAAGCAGGGCTCCTGGGGGTACTACAGGTTCCTGATTGATGTAGTGAAGGGGGTGGCTGCTCCCCAAGGTGGGGAGCCTGCTGAGTGGCATTGGAGGCAAAACTAGCAAGAGGTTCCATTCCACGTCCCCCTGGACACCTGAGCCCAGGAGCTTCCACACCTTGTAAATAGACTCATGGCTGTTGCCTTCAAAAGTCCATTGAGCAGTCTCTCTGGGGAAGAGGAGATGCTCATGTGCTTCCCAAGGCTCTCAAGGGCCACGCGTTTCTGTATGTGTCTCCCTGCCAGCCTCTCGCCTGCAGAAGCTCCATCTTGGTTGTCGTGTAGGTGTAGATTCAGGCCCATGGGTACCAAGGCTGGCAAAATGCCGGCACCCTTCTGATTTTCATCTTATTTTTGGATGTTGTTTTTTTTGCTGTTGGTTTTTTTTGAATGTTGTTTTGTACCAAGGCTGGCAAAATGCTGGCACCCTTCATATTGGTGAGGGACGGCAGGAGAGCTGTCAGGTTCCTTTGGGGGTGTGTTATGGACATGATCTGTTCTTTCCCAAGTCCGTGGCTGCCCTGAGCAATTGCCTTGTCCTGCCCATGTCCGCCACCAGTGGATTACAAAGCCTGGGCTGGAGAGCTGGGGTCTCACAGGAGGCTGTCCTGGCAGGAGCTCCTCTCTGTGCCCCCTTGGTGCCCCCCACAGTGGTGCCACCCTTCCTGCATGGATTGGGATGGCTTGGCATGCAGGGCACTGCTAACTGGTGCACCAGATGAGGGGCTGTTGTTAGTGCAGACAGGGTCTGTGTTTGCACGACTCTTCTTCCTTAGTAATGCATGAAAATCTGATGGATTTGTCACCAAGCTGTGACTAACTCGTGAAACCTGTCGCTTCCCTCGTGACTTAGGAGGCTTCATGCCCAGGCGCCTTGTCTCCTGGCGGAGGTGGGACAGCATGCCTAGCTACCCCAGGGAGCAATGACAAGCAATGGATTTTCTTTGAGGGCTTCAGCAGCACTGTCATTTCCTGGGCTGCCTCTCCCGGCTGTGTCCTTCTCCTCCCTGGGCACTGAAGGGTCTTCTACTCCTGCTTCTTTCTGCCAAGTTCTGACTTGTTGAATAACCTGAGAAATACTGAAGTAAAATAAGTGCAGTTATACCACAGTGCCTGTAAATCTCCTTATTCTACAGCCATGGAAATGCTCCCATCCCTCACAGACTGTAAGAACAGAGCAGCATTGCTTGCCCCTCAGAGAGGGAGAGGATAGGAAACCCAGTGACCCCTCAGCTCCTGCCTTCTGGAGGGCTTTTCTGACTTTTCAGCCTGGGCTTGGAGGCAGTGGGGATGGCCTATTCCTCAGAGGTGCGCAGCTGGCAGCATGGGGAGACAGCGGGGAGCAGCACGGCGCTGCGGGCACCACATGGCTGCTGTGCAGCCTTTGCAGTGGGGACACATCAGAACGTGCAGGCCCCCGGGAGTATCTCTGGAGCTCTGCTTGCCTTTGCTTCAAGCACTCACTGCATAAAATGAAGGCTTTTCCTGAATTTTATGGGTCTGTTTAAGTGAAACGTGAGCTTTGATGTCTCACCTATTGCAAACATTGCTGAGGGCTGTTACTAGAGCTTCCCGGGGCTGGAGCAGAATCCTGACGGCAGTGGGAGCCAGTGCAGTGAAAAGGGGGAGGCTGAGGGCACTTGTGGCTCTGTCCCAGGCTGTGTCTGTGGCCTCCTGGCCCATCCTGGGCTTTTTTTGTTGTGATGAGACTGTCAGGTGTGATGCCCATCAGTGCTGGGTGCATGGAGGAGTTTTGCTCTGCCAAGCAGCATGTCGGCACCTGCTCCGGTAAGGACGAAGAACAGTGGGAGCAGTGAGCTGCCAGGGTGCCCAGCTCCTCCATCCACAGCCAGGAGCGCTGGTCCTGGTCCTCCCCTGTGGTCCCCAGGGCTCCTTGCCCTGCTGCCGCTCACAGCAGCACACTGCTGCACAGGTGCTCTTCTTTCCATGCTCTTTCCCTGCCTTCCTTCCCACCCTGCCAGAGAGGACTGAGCAGGGAGGACAACCTGGCCGGCCCAGGGCAGCAGCATTGCCCTCTGCCCCCGCCGTGCCCTGTGCCAGGGCGGTGGGGATGTGCGTGCCCCCCGCCAGGGCTGTCCTGGTCACAGGACGGAGCTTCCCAGCTGTAGTTGTTGAGGGCTGCGTCTTGGTGGAGTGTGTCAGGAATGGAGCCAGGCCCCACCTCTGTCATGCACATCCCATGGCGACTGCAGAGCCTGCTCAGAGACATGACGGAGGGTGGCACTTGTGTATTTTTAGCTTCTGCTGCATTGCATTAAGAGCTGGAAACGAGGGGTGTGGACACCCAGCTACTAGAATACAACAGCCCATGCTGTGAACGCCACCGGTGGGGATTGCAGCTGCCAGAGGGGGTGGCTCAACAGTCTTCTGAAATGCTGCGTATGGAAGAAGCTGTCTTTTCCGCTCCTGTCATGGGGCTCGGCAACTGGCTGCGCAGATAGATGGGGCTGATAGCTGCCAGCGTGACCATCTCAGTGAGGCAGAGCTGTGTGATGGTGCCCATCTCAGGCTGCTTTGGTCAGTGCTATAGGGGGAAGGTGAGCAGCTGAGGTGCTGGGCAGCCCCCTGACATTGGCCTCTGCCTACAGAGCATGGAAACCTTTGATGACCCCTGCAGTCAGGGTCCCCGTGGACACTCCACATCTAGGACAGATCTCTGAGCAGTTGGAGCTATGCCCTAGACCCAAATGCAGGGCTTCTGCAGAGGCATTCTGCTTCTCTTGGGAGGCTGCAGGAAGGCCTGGCCCAGCCTGTGGCGTAATGGGTGTTCAATGGTGCTGGCACTGTGTGCGAGATGGCACATGGCATGGCCGCTGCTGCTGGCTCTGGTCACACTTCCCAGCAAGAGTGTGTGTGTGGATGTCGTCTGAGCCTGGTAGCCAGGGGAGCTGGCTTTGCTCTTGGCGGTGACCAAGAAGAGCTCAGCCATGGCCTCCTTGCAGGATGGAGCTGCCCTTCAGACCCTGAGGCTGTGCAGAGCTTTGCCCTGCTGGCAATGCTGTGCTCTTGTGGGGGGGAAGCCTGCAGGGCTCAGGGCAGGGCAGGGTGGACATCAGGCTGCTGCTCCTTTCCCCTTCCCACCCCCAAACTTGTGTGGTACTGCAGGGTTTGGGTACGGATCAGGAGTGACACGGGCTGGCTTGGAGGCTCTGGCACCCAGCAGTGCCAATGCAACGTCTGCTTCATCCCCATCACAGCTCCTGGCAGCGCTGGCCCGCGACTTCTGCCACTTGGGTCCAGGGGAGCCTCCCTCTGTTCCCGCCTTTCCGAGTATCGAGTGGAAAGGGGATAAGCTGTATAATTGGAGCTGCCTTTACAGGGCAGAAGGTGGTGCTGGGCTGCCCAGGCATGGGGGGGGGAGCCCAGGAGTGCCAGAGGCAGGGAAGGTGATGTGGTCTCACAGGCCATGGAGGGAGTGGAGCTCTGGGTGTGTGACAGCTCCCTCCTGGCTGGGCACAAGGTGCAGGATCTTCAGCCCCATCTAGCCAAGCCTGACCCCTTCTGTCATACCTCTCCTGGAGGCTTGGGCCCAGTTTTCTCTTGTCTTCACCTAAAGATGTTCTCCATTCTCACTTGCTCCTTAGGACTATAATGTCCTAGTGTCATCCTGGCCCCCTGTCCTAGCTGCCCTTTCCCTGTCGCCAGTTTCCTGCCTCCTCCCCTCCCCACCTTCTCTTTGCAGTTGCTGTTCCCCCTCATTCCTCTCTGCTGTTCCCTCGGCAGGTACCTGGCGCGGGCAGGGCGAGGGTTCTGAACCCAGCTTGGTGTGCGGGCAGTCCTGCTGGCCCCGGGCTGGTGTCTGCCCTGGGCAGTCCTGGGGAAAATGCTGCCAAACCTTGCTGCTCCTAAGCCCCCTGCACATATGCCAAGTGAAGTTTTTAAACTGTTCCTTCAGTTGTGAACCCAGCTCCGCTCTTTGCTGTAGGGCTCGGAGAGGGTCAGGGGTGCTGCGTGACCCTCACGGGCCGGGGTGGCTGGTGCATCTTGCAGGCTCAGCGGTTTGGGAGAGGGGAGGGTGCCCTTTGAGGACCAGGGGCAAGAGACGCTTTGCCTCCCATCTCCTGGTGGTGTTTTCCCATAAGTTCTGAATAAAAACTGGGAAGTCGAGTCAAATTGGGACTACAAATGAATTGAAGCAATTTTAAATTAAGGAAACACACTATTAAGGTCCACCCTAACCTTGGCTTTGCCCTCTAGTGGGGTCATGCAATTATAAGTGCTCTCTGTTAGCCTTCACGGCTCTCTGGGGAGGTTTTAAACATTTTTTTTTCCCCCGACCTTCTCTTTGACAGTAGTTGGACGCACAGGACAAGACTTCGTGCTCTAACTGCTGCTGAGGGACTTGCTTTCCTGTACGAAGTATAATTTATAGAAGATTCCTCTGGGAATAGAAAAGTGTACAAATGTTCCACAAAAGTGTATTCTGAAAATGTAAAATCGTTACAATCACCACCAAAAAAAATGCCAGTTGAGAGCCAGTGCAAAGGCACAGCTCTAAGGGTAAAAAGCGTGCTGGGGGTATGGAGGCTGCTTGGGTATGGTACTGGAGGTCCAGGGATGGGCATCCCCTACCAAAATCTGGAAGTCATTGTCTTCACTTAGCCCCCTCCAAAATACCCCAGCAACAACAAACCTGCATGGTTAGACAGGCAGGTAAGAAGACACATAGGAGAGTCTGTTCAATGTGAAATGATGCTTTTCTTTAGTTAAAACAAGTTGTAGTAAGAAAATGGACCCTATTCTGGGGATTTAAAAGTACATCTGTAACAAGGCAGGACTAAAAAGATTTTTAGGAACCACTTGCGAAAGAGACGGAGTCTAATAATTTTTTTTTTTTTCCAAATATCTCAGGACTAAAAAGCTTTTAAGAGGAGTCGCGGGGTAAACAAGCAATTGAGGTGTCAAGTGAGCGCTCATGGAAAGGGCGTTGGCAAAACAGCTCGGTCAGGAAGGCTCCCAGCCCAGAGCCATCCCCGGTGCCAAACACATCGGAGAGTTGCCCTTAAATTAAAGGGTTTGGTAAAGACATTTTTGAGCAAAGTGACACAAGCCACCAGGCTTTGATGGTATCTACTCTAGAATTGTCAAGGAGCCTGATGAGATGTTGGGAATAAATAGTATTAGAGGCCTTCACCCATCAGGGCCACATCCATGGAAGGGGAGGTGTAACAAATGTGAAATTAAAGGCCAATAGTTTTACTTGGGTATTGGGTGAATCATTCGGAACTATAATAAACACTTCAGCTATGAAAGCACTCCACTGGTGAATAGTCAGAATGGCTTTTGTAAAGCAGAGTTAGACCTTGCACTCTGCCGGGGACTTTAAAGATAGCCAGGTCTCGGGGGTGAAATTGGGCTGGGCTGGTACAGCGCTCATGGGCTCCCAAACAACTGCTGAGAAAGTTTCTCACTGAATGCTTTCCAAGAAGTTAAGCATTGTCCTGATAAGGGTCTTTCTGTGAATTAGTGAGTGGTTAAAGAATAGGAAGAAAAGTACAGGAAAAATGTCTCTGCTTTCATGGCACGGAGCAGGGGAGAAGGCGCCAGCTGATTCCTGCAGTCATCGGAGATGCTGAAATGGAAATGGAATCTGAAGGGTTGAAGAAAAGTCTGAAGATGTGCCAAGTAATGCATATGGGGGAACCAGCCATGTGCATGTCTTCACTTGGGGCTGTCCCTGCTCCTGGAGGAGACTGTAAAACACTGGCAGAGAGTTTGGCATCTGCCTGCAGGTTGTCCCAGAGGCGCATTGCGTTCGGTGGTTCAGAAAGGGAGAAGGAACAGAGCAGAAACCCTCCGGCTGCTATGTGGTACCTCTCTGATACTGCGTGTTTTCCTGCTGCTGCCCCAAAGCTGATGTGGTTAGAAGAGGTACGCAGAAGTGTAGGGATGGTCTGAGAGCGGGCCCAGCCCACCTGCAAGGAGGAGGCGACTTGTCACCTGTACTGTAGCTGGGCCGAGAGAGCTCTGCAGGGGAAGGATGTGATGGAGAACGGCAGAACAGGACAGAGCAGGTGACAAGGAAATCCTCCTTTGTACTCTCACACCTTGAGAACTAGAAGCCACTTAGGAGGGCAGCACGATTTTTTTTTTCCCCATGCCTTATCATTTTGTAGTACTGAAAGTCAGCGGTTGCTTTGGCACCCATGGTTATGGGTGGGCTCATGCAGCTGTTGGCCACCGTGCCCTGGATGCGGTCTTGCTGCTGGAGCTCCTGAGGCACAGCCAGCCTGGGCAGATGGGGAGGCAGAGCTGCCTGCCCTGCCCCACTCCTGCCCGCCTTGGGGTCAGAGCACTGGCCTGGAGCGGCCCTTGGGTGGTCCAGAGCAGCCAAGGGGAGCCTGCAGAGCCTGCCTGCTGCAGCAAGCGTCCTGGGGCGATGATTTGCCAGGTTTAGGCTCCTGAAGCTGGATACGTTTCTCCCCTGTGAAGGAAGTCTGAACATGGTAGTGTGTCACTGCTGGTTGTTGCCGCATATACGGTGGCCAGTAGCCTGGGCAAAGCCGTGGGCAGCCTGATGGCTCGTGGTGGTGTGTGTCTCAGGCCGCTCAGCCTGGAGGTTGCTGCTGCAGCAGAGCTCCCTGCAGTGCTGTGTCCCCATCGGTGTGACACGGGCCCCTCAGCTCCTCACCGTTTGGAAGCAGAGGTGGTGGTTCCCTGTGGCAGAGGGGCAGCGGCTGATGTTACGGCACTGGCTGCATGGGCAAAGGACTGGCCGGGCTGCTGCAGGCAAGCTGTGAGTGTGCTTTGAAGCCGAGCAGGAGCACAGATAACACTGGCACTGCTTTCTCAGGCTTTTCCTGTTGACGAGAAGCCAAAATAAACTGAACCTCATGAAGGGGAAGTAGGAAAATCCCGCTCCCTGGCTCGCAGCAGCGCGCCAAGCTCTGACTGTAGATTTGTACTCGGCAGCACAGTCCTATGTAGATGGCAGGAGCTTGCTGTAGACTTGTAGGAGCACAACATGGAGCCTTTTCCCCTCAATTCAAACCAAGCAGCCTTGGGTGTGGAAGGGTTTCTGGGGCTGGCAGTACCTTGCCTGCAGTCAGGGTGGAGGAGCCTGGTTTCCTTGCCCCTCTGTGCTTCTGCTGCCTGTGCAAGCCCTGGCCGTGAGCTGCTCAGTCCCACAGGCTGGTGTTTGATGGCCCTTTCATGGCAGGGCCTGTGCCAGAAGCTTCTGGCTGCTCCAGCTGGAGGCAAGCACTGCTGACTGGTATTAACACCGCTTCCCGGCCACAGCAGGCTGTGGCGTCTGATGCCCATGGGGCATCCCATGGCAAAGTGCTGGCACTGCTGGATCTGGGGCCCTGCAGCGCTGCCTGGGAACTGTGTGGGGGTGGACACGCCTGTGCTCCCACCGTGATGGGCTTGCGTGGAAGCTGGAGGGGCTGTTGGCAGCCAACAGGTGATGCAGGAGGAACAGAAGGATTGCTTGTGTTTTCACAAACCTTCTGACAGCTTGTGGTTGTTTCTATAAAGTGTTCAGCTTTCTATTGCAGCAGGGCTTGTGGCAGGCTGGGATGTCTTCATGAGCAATCACTGAAATGCCCTTTCCACTTTGCCTAAGGAGCACAGTGCAAGCACAAGGCAGACCCCACAAAGGAGGTCACGGTTTGGGGTCTGCTCTCTTGACAGCTTTATCAGCCTGTCTCATGCGGTGGTGCCTGAGGCTCCTGCTGGGCCGTGGACATGCCAGCAGTTAGCAGGACCTGCCTGGGCCCCGTAGCCTGGGCTAGAGCTGTAGATGCAGACAGCAGATGGGGTAAGGGGGAGCTTTGGACCACTTTGGTGTGCGGCGGTGGAAATCATGAGCCATTTTGAGCACTCCCTACTCCACACTGGCTTGCTGGGAATTGCTGATGCAGGCGACGAGAGGGACCCACATCCCCATGCCTGGCCATGTTGGCTCAGCTCCCACAGGCACAAGCTGTCAGGGATGGAGCTACTCCCCTCAGCACCGCTCCCAGCCCAGTCCTGGTCCAGCCCCATGGGTGAGCCAGGGAACCCCTCTCCAGCAGGGCAGGTGACATTGCCTGCTCTTGGATGGCATCAGAATTGTAGTATCCAGACCTGTTGCTCGTTGGGTGGTCTGCCTGGAAGCAGGCAGCCCCTGCAAGACTCAGGGCTACAAGCTGTGCCTGGGAAGGAGTAGTTCACCCTCCTGCTGTGCAAAGATGCTGAAGATTTGCTTTCTGTCTGGTATCTGCACTTGGCTGCTGTTCAGCACAGAAGCAAAAGGAGGAGATCCAGGCTCTTGAGGGTCTGTGAGCTTTGTAGCTAATCCAGTAAACTGTTCCAGCTGATCCCCAGCTTGCAAGATCTGAAGAATGCAAAGGCTGGGACTGATCCTGTTACTCAGCCTGTGGGCTCAGAGGCAGCATCCATAGTGCTGATTTTCTTCTGGTGCAGAATAGGTTCCCCTTAATTACTTGGGTGTGCTTTGATGGCTTGTCCGTGTGATGGGATGGCTGCTCTACTGGTGCAGCCTGGCTGTCTGATGCCAGAGGTGCCAGCAGCCCCACTCGCGGGTGGCTTCAGGGGCATTGGGGTTATTTCCACTTTGCAGCCTGTTTCATTTAGTGCTTCCATCTAATCCAAATCAGATATCCAAGTGTACAGAGTGCCCTGTGCCTCGACCACCCTAAACGGGCTCCAGTCCTCAGCCTGTAGGATGTAAATTTTTACATTCTCTCCCATAGCTCTGGGGTGTCTTGAAGAGCTGGATGGCACTGGGGGTCCGTGGGGCCCAGGCATTACTGCCAGAGGCACTGGCACCTCAGCACCAGGGAAATGGCTTGCGAAGGAACCAGCACCCCTGGCCTGGGGCAGCTGTGGGTGCAGGGTGCTGGGGCAAGCACTGCTGCCGTCCCTGCAGGCACACTGCTGCCCGGTGCCTCCGGGGCCACTCACCAGCCACCCCACGGCTTCCCTCCAAGGAGGGGCCACCTTCAGGCTGGCGGGATGGGCCTGGCAGGGGCTCAGCCCCATGCCTTGTCTGATGGGACAGCCACCACATACCTATCTGCAGGACCAGCTTTCCAGCCCCAGTTGCGCTACTGGGCTTGGTCTGGTGCTGATCTGGAGCCCCGTGGCAGTGAGCCAGGCTAGGGATGGCCACAGCTTCCCTCTGGTCATGGCTGAGCTGTGCATTAAAAGGAGGGGTTAATCAGGTGGTTGTGGGTGAAAAGTTTGCCATCTCTTGTGCAGGCTGTGGGGTTTGCTCTCCTGCTGTGGGGCCAGGAGCAGCTCAGACTGCCCCTGCTGCTGGGGCAACAGGCAGAGACCTGCCTGGGCTCCTGGCTGTGCGGGGCTCTCGGCAGTACCACAAGGGATTGGTGCTGGCTGTGGCCCCAGCTGCTCTCTGGTGGCTCCTGGATCACAGGCAGAGAGGAGAGGGTGCATTGGGCTGGCTGAGTGTGCAGGCAGGGCCAGGCTCTGCCTGTGCCAGGGTGCCGAGGATGGGAACTAAATGAGCAGCTGAAGTGGAGCCCAACATGTTACTTTACCCTTGCTGTGCACAACTATGTTTCTGCCCAGCGCTTTGTGCATCCCTTGCTCTCTCCCCCTCTGGCAGCTGCTGCAAGGGACGTTGTGGATCATCACCCACGGGGCTACCTTCCTTGGGCTGTCCCCTTCCAGCCCTGCTGGCCTGGGCTGCTCTCAAGGAGACAGGGTTTCCGCTCACCAGCCTGGGCTCCTTATCGCAGACACTCCTGCTGCTGCTCGAGCAGAACTGGGCCTTTTCATGCTGTTTTCTGGTTGGGTCTGCCGTGGCAGAGCATGCCGGGAAGGCAGCTGAATTCCTTTCAGTGTTCAGTGCTGGAAAGTTCGCAGGAAGTGAAGGAAGAGCTGGAGTAGGAAGAGCAGCTCCATTCTCCTGGGCTGGAGGCAGCCCCAGCACCCAGCAGCTCCCGGGAGAGGTGCTGGTCTAACCCAGAGGGGGCTCTTCTGCCCCGAGCTCTGCCCCAAATGGATCTAGGGGCCTGCTTCCTTAATTCCCTCTCCCTGCTCTGCCGGGACAATCCCTGGCTCTGGGCAATGGGCAGGAGGTGGCCTG
This sequence comes from Gorsachius magnificus, assembly GCA_034008185.1. Lineage (NCBI taxonomy): Eukaryota > Metazoa > Chordata > Aves > Pelecaniformes > Ardeidae > Gorsachius > Gorsachius magnificus. The sequence goes on from CM067091.1 coordinate 10,403,448, forward strand.
GGCACGTGGGTCACTCTGGGTCTCAGCAGAGTGGGGTCTGCAGTGTGCGATCAGAGGCAGGACTATGCTCGGGGGCACAGCAGAGAGGCCAGCCGCCCTCCGCGGCTGGTGGGCTGGTGGGGAACCAAAAGGCCTCTCTAACCTGTTAGCCTCCGTCGCGCAGGGAAGGGAGGTCCTCCCCTTTGAGCTGTGTCTGCGCGTGGTGGCCATTAGCCATAGTCCCCTGTATATTGAGGAATGATGCTTGTGCTGCGCCCGAGTGACTGGAGCCTCGCTGGGGCTGCAGTTCCCCCTCAAGCACCTGCTATTTCTATATGTTTGCTTCACACACCTCCCTTCTGTTCTCTCTGCAGCCGCCAAGCTTAAAAGCGCTGAGCCGCTCCCCAATGTCGGATGCTTGGGAGTGCAAGGCGCAGGACCCCTTTGCCAGCAGCAAGGAGCAGGATGAGGTGCCCCTCCAGGTGACAGTGACGGACACGGGCGGCCAGTGCCAGTGCCCCGAGGAGGAGCCCGATGGGGCTCCCCAGAAGCGGACAAGCACCCAGAATGGCGTGCAGGACAGTGGGGGTGGGGGCACGGGGGTGAAGAAGAAACGGAAGAAAAAGGATCTGGGAGAGCAGGAAGGGGGAGAAAAAGCAGCTATGGAGGTGAAACCAAAGAGGAGGAGAGAGCCTAAAGAACCAAAAGAGCCTAAAAAGGCTAAGGAGCCCAAGAAGACGAAGGAGCCCAAGCAGAGGGAGGTGGCCAAGAAGCCCCGGAAGCCTCGGGAACCCAAAACCCCCAAGGAGGCTAAAGACAAGAAGAACAGCTCTGAGCCTACCCCCAGAGCAAGACCCAAGAAGAGCAGGTGGGTGGTGGTGTGACCTTGTCTCTGTGCCTGATGTGGTTGGGTTGTGGGCTCGCAGGAGCTTCGGCCGGGAGAGCCGTGCTGAGCCACCACATTGCAGGGTGCGCGGGCTCCTTGTGCTAAAGGCTGGACATGCCGGTCAGGAGGCCAGAATGAGCTCTCCAGCCACGCAGAGACAGGACAGGCAGGTGCCCTTCTGGGGGTGAGGCCCCTTGAGACCCCAGATCCAGAAGAGGACTGAAGAGTCTTGGCCTTTCCTTGCCCTGGCCTTTGTGCCGAGTGTCCTGGGGGGCAGAGGGACCTTAGGGAGGCTCCCAGGACAGGGTGGGAGAGGGCCGGCCTTTTGGGGCCTGGGCAGGGGAGTGAGACAAAACTGCCTTTGGGGAGGGTCCCTGCATGCCCGGGGGCTGGCAGCCTGCCTTCCCTGGGCTCAGATTTGGGAGGATGGTGGAGCACATCACCTCCCCTCCCTCTCCTGTCCCTCCCTTGCAGCTGCAGAGCTGTGCTGGCAGCCAAGGCAGGCAATGGGGGGAGGCCTGAGGACTCCCTTGTACTGCACAGCCTGACGCCACTACCTCCGGTAATTCCTCGTGCTTTTAATTAATAGTGTGATTGGCCAGAAGCTCTGATTTCTTAGCTCTGATTTCTTTTTAATTGGGAATGTGTGCAGATAGCAGAGCAGGTCTCAACAGCACCAACGTCATTTGGTTTATTGTCATGGACTGGTGAGAATAAGTGTCTTTGGAGAGTCCTGTACAAAGCAGGCCTATCAACTAGAGCTGGGACCTCCTCGTGTACTGTGAATAATCCATAGTGTGAATCTATTTCTACTGTAAATGGGATTAGTCATGAGCCAGCCGGGAATTTTTCAGCAAAACCTTTCTTTGTTAGAAAACACTGGTTTGGTAGAGCTTCTTGAGGGTGCTTCCCTGGAAATGGTCACCAAAATGGGCATCCCAGGGTCTGTGGGATCTATCCACCTCCCTCCCACTGTGGCTACCTGCAGGGAGAGGGCTGAGCCCTGGGTCTTCCACAGCCCTGCTCCTTTGGAGCTCACTGTCAGCTGGACCCTGGGGAGGCCAGGGCTGCAGAGCTGGTGCCAGGGAGGCTGTTGGTGCCATTGGCACGGGCTGGTGGTGAACAGAAGAAGGTGTGGGGCAGCAAAGCTCCCATGCCAGGCTGGTGGGGAGCTCAGCAGGGCGAGAGCTGGGTGCCGTGTCCCCAGCGGGTCCCTGAGCTGTGCAGCGCTGTCACTTCTGGTCTTCCTCAAGCCTGGGGCTCTGCACACAAGGAAGCCAAGCTGGGCCAGTGAGCCGGAGCAGGTGGGGATGGGCAGAACAAGCAGACAGTGCCGGGAAGGTGAGAGAAGGGTTCCTCAAGTCCCCAGGGAGGGCTGCAGCAGAGGGGCTGGAGGTGGAGAGGGAAGGAGAGGAGCCTCAGGCAAGGAAGAGGAGGATGAAGCCTGTGTACAGGCAGCACTTGGTACTGAGGGGTATCCTGGGATGCAGTTAGCAGCTTTTCCTAATGACACGTCTGCTGCACCAGAAAGAAACTGCCGTATGGGCAGTTCACAGAGGTCCACCCCTGTGGTGGGACCTTTGGGACCAGACCAAAGAGGGGAAACCTGGGGAAGAGCAGACCGTGGAGGCTTGGGCTCCTGGAGGTACTCAAGGCTCTTGTCCAGGAGCTTGTTGCCCCCCTGGCAGATCCCTTGGCTGCCAGCAGTGCCTTCGCAGGGCCCTAAAAGCAGCCCAAGACTGCAACCTGCCATGGGTAGCTGGTGGGCAGGTCACTCTGCTAGATATGGGGAATGTAGCAGGGTAACCCCAGCTGCAGAGCTGGAGGCCCTGGTCCCTCCTGCAAAGGCATGGCAGGGTCTGGGGGTACCAGGAGAGGGGCTGAAGAGAGATCTGCTTGCTGTTCTGGGGGCCAGTGGGTGGACCCCGGTGAAAAGGTCACTTCATGCAAAAAAGACCAATTAATATAACTCTGTAACACATCATGCAGCTAGAAGAAACCGTGTGTGGGAGTCTGGAAGTGCCACAAAGCTCTGTGCTTTCCTGGTGCCCTGTGCCAGTGGGGCCTGGGCCTGTGGTGCTTCCTCCCGCTCACCTGCACCTTCCAGGAGGAGCCAGGTCCACCCCTGCTGCTTGGAAAGTCCAGCCCGTGGGTCCTCCTTGCAGCTTCCCTTCCTTCACAGCCCCTCTTTCAGCCTCGGCCTCTGGGTCAGCCACCAGCAAATGCACCCGTGGGAGGAATGGCCGTTGGGTGGAGGCACCCATGGGTGTCAAGGTGGAAGCTGTGCAGGGAACAGGGCTGTGTGTCCCGCTGCACCCGCTGCCGTGGACAGACGGGGAGGTGGGCTGGGGGCCCCTGGCAGCACAGGGAAGGAGAGGCGAGCAGCAGGCAGGGTAAGCACTCCATGTGTATGAAATGATTGCTGGGAGTCCTCTAAGTGGCAGATAATGGTGGCATAATTTCTTCTAAATTATTTCTAATCATAGCCAACTACTGGTTCATGAATGAAGCCATTGTTAATTGTGACTTACAAATCAATACCTTGGGAGTTATTGCTTGGGTGGAAGCAGTGCTCGCAGTGCACTTTCAGGGCCTTTAATTGAAGCACGGGTGTACGGCCAGGGCATTTTTGGCCTGAACAGCAGATTTTTAACTGCTTAGTTTTTGCATTCCCAGGTAAACAGTGATTTTTTTCATGAAACAGAGGTAAAACCTCAATGTGGCTTTGAAACCAATGGTTCCTCTGCTGCTGTGCAGGTCTGGGGTGTGGAGGGGACGGATGGCGGGGCTGTGAATGAGGAAGGGGATGTTGCTTGGCCCAGGGACAGGCACCGTCTTTTTGAAATCTTTCCCTAACAGTGTTCCTTGCAGAGGGTAAGGATGAACAGGCACGTTAGGAGTGGTTGTTTCTTACCCTGGTGCTTCCTGGGCATGTTTCCTTGCGCAGGCAGGTCATGGGGCTGGCTGCCACGGGGGACGGGGGCCCTGACCCCAAGAGCATGCCACAGGGCTGGGCTGTGTCTTCGCACGTTTTATGTTTGCAGGAAAGTGGTGGGATTCATGGGGAGCAGGGCTCAAATCCCAGCCATGACTTGAGCACGGAGTACAGTTGTCTGGTGGGACAAAGCCTCCCGGCAGCTCTTGGAGGCAGCAGTGACTGTCATGGTGGCCTGTTGGGACCTGCATCCTCCCCATGTTTGTTCCGATCACGGGGCTTAACTCCCTCTGGCCAAAGGCACAGGCCAGGGTCTGCTCAGCTGCCATCTTGGGAGGGAACTTGGTGCTGTGGGTCAGGGAAGACAAACCACGAGCTGGAGCAGCTTCTGCCTCAACACTGGTGTAAAGGTTTACTGGGGTCTGGCAGAGCTCTGCAGCACATGTGGGAGGTGGCTGGCAGGATGGCTGGTGCTTCTCAGGCTGGGCTAGAAGGTTTGTCTCCAGGGTGCCAGGACATGGGTTGCCTCTGGAGCTGTATTCCTGACTTCCGTGTTTGTGAGCGCTCTGCTTGGAGCAGGCACCTCGTTGTCCTGGCCTGCTGGGGTTGGCAGTGGGGAGATCCTCCTTGTGCCTGTGCTGGGCATAGGTCCCTGTCTTGGTCTCCCAGCTGGGGCAGAGGCTGACATGCCCTGGTGCAGGACCTGCCTTCACTGGAGACTTCATGGTCCGAGGAAGAGGTCACTCTGCCTGGAGGGAAAAGGCTGGCCTGATTCCTCCCAGCCCATTGCCATGCCTGAGCCACTATCCAGAGTGTCCTGACCTCACACATTTGGTCTCCCCATGCCAAAGGAGCAGTGAGGGCTGGCTGTGAGCTGAACCCCATCTCCTGCAGCCCCTGTGGAGCTGTTCCCCTGGCTGGTGGGAGCCCCCAGCCCCTTTCTGCCACACACCAGGCCAGAGCAGGTGGACCCCTTCATCCCAGTGTATGGGAATTGGATGGAGAAACCTTGATGGTGATTAATGAGCATCACCAACTCAGGATCCCCATGCTGAGGGAGGTCCCCAGAGCCTTGAGCTGCCTCTGGGTGATCCACTGGGAGCAGAGCCCTGTGTGGGTGCCTGCTGGCTCTCCCCTGGGATCCCTAGGACAAGTTCTAACTGTCATTCTGTCTTGGCAGCAAGGACACCCCTGTGGAAAAGAAGAAGAAAGGAAAGAGGAAAAATGAGATACCAGTGGACAGTTTGGATTTGGATCAGGATCTCCTGAGCCCATCCGCGCAGAGCCCAGAGGAGTCTGCAGAGTCGGCCGACAGCCAGGTATGTCTGAAGCCCTCAGCTGGCTGCTGGTGGGGGAAAGCCCGACTGCCTCCAAGTGGGAGAAGAGCTGGGCCCCAAGGTGCAGCAATCAGAGAGCACTTTCAGCAGTGTGGCTGGTAGACCCTGGCCCCTCCAGGGGCAAGGAGGTCTGCTTAAAGTCAGCTGGTGGCCTGGATTGGACGCACGGTTGAGTTTCCCTCTCCTCCAGGGCTCCTGTCGGCTGCCTTTTCCTGGCACTGCACAGGGAGGCAGGTCGGCCCTGCAGGGCTCCTCTGCTTCAGGTCTCAAGGGCTGATGGGGCTGTGTGGGTCAGGCATTGATGGAGACCTTGGCACCACAGTGATGGGTTTACCTCCAAGGGCTGCTTGTTCTTCTCACCACCTCCATCCCACTGGGGCAGGGGGTGGGCTGGAGATCAGGCAGCCCTGGGGCTTTCTCTCCTCTGCTCAAGCAAGGAGGAGGTACTTGGTCTGCCCATCTTCCCAGTGACTGCCATTTTCATCCCATACACAGAAACGCCGCTCAGGACGGCAAGTGAAGAGGAGGAAGTACAACGAGGACCTGGATTTCAAGGTGGTGGATGATGATGGTGAGACAATAGCTGTGCTGGGAGCTGGGCGAACCTCAGCGCTCTCCGCCTCTACTCTGGCGTGGCAGGCAGAGGTAGGCATAGATGTGGGACTGGGGTGACAGGGCCTCCTGCCTCACACAGGATACACTCCCAAGGGTATCAGTGACGAGGTTTAGGAAATTGGGGGATCCCAGCAGAAGGATGGGGTGAGAGTGTGCCTGTCTGGGAGGGTGCAAGCTGGCTTTGCAGGGACTGTGAGTGCACAAAAGGATAGGCAAGAGGCGTTCAGGTGCGACTGTCCCCCTCCTGCTTGGAGACTAAGGCCTCTGGCCCATGTCATGTAGCTGGACATGTCTCTAAAGGCATGACCCACCCATTGCCTGTGACTCCTGTCTCTGTAGCTCCTGTCCATGAGGTTAGTCTGTTATTCTGGCTCTGTCAGCCAGGGACTTTGTAGGTGCCAGTTCATCGTTTTCTGCCCACATTGCTGCTCTCCATCAGTGCCTCGGAGTGTAGAAATGTCCAGCCTGCCAGCCAAGCTGATTAGCCAGGCAGCGTGGTAGGGATCTGGACAGCGTGGCAGGGACCAGGTGGTGTCACTGCAGTTTGGGCCTCACTGCCCTGCCTCCCCTGCCCCCTGGTTCAGCACTGGTGGGTGCCGGCAGCTCCTTCCTGATGGTCTGTGTGTTGGATCCTGCAGCTCATTTCCTCTTTCCAGTCAGTAACAAAGCTGCCAGATATTAATAATGGTCACTAATTGTTTTCATAGTGTTCCTGTGTCCCTCTCTAGTCCCCTCTTCACAAGGCTTTGGTGTGGATATTAGTCAGCTGTGTTGTTAAGCTGCTAAATAAGACCCGGCGTGATGCTCTCTGCCTCACCCGGAGGGCTGCTGCACACCCCCAGGGAGGTGCTGCCGGTGCTGCTTCGGCTGCTGCCTGGGGCCTTGTCTCAGCTGGGCTCCTGGCGGTGATCTCTCCAAGTGAGATTTTCAAAGCAGCAGGTGGGAATGGGTTGCCTTTGGCATGTGTCCATGCTGCCACCCTGCTCTCCTCTTAGTCCTGGACTTCCACCTCAATTTGTCCAGCTCCAGATGAATTATTAAGGCTGGTGCCTGACAGCAGCGAGGCTCTCTGCTGAGTGGCTGCTCTGGGCTCCTGCCAGCAGAATTGGCTGGGCTTGGGACTGACCTGGCAGGGCAAGATGGGAGTGCTGAGTCCTCAGGGCTGTTCTCCCCATGGCCTGGACTTGCAGCTTTGTCCTCTGGATCCTGTCCACGTTCCTCAGCAGCTCTCTGGGACGGTGCAGGGCTGCCAGTGATGAGCCACAGACCTGTGTAAGCCGGCTGGGCTGTGGGTCAGGGTGGGAGCCTCCAGCCATGGAGCGTTGGAGGCAGCTGAAATGGCAGCGCTGTGCCCCTGGATGTGTTCACACAAACCCTTTGTGACCAGAGTCAAGCTGGAGCCCAGCAGTGCCAGGCTGGATGCCTGGGTGTGGGGAAACGGGGACTGCACAGTGGCTGCAGCGGGAGCATCTCTGCATGCTCCCCTCGGCCATGTTACCCTGGCGTGGGGCAGAGCTCCCCAAATAGGGCAGAAGTCCCCCTCTGTGCCACAGGACTGCAGCTGAAGGGCCCAGACAGAACTGCTGTTACCCTGCTCACTGTGTTGTGGTGCTGGGCCCAGCATCCTGCCCCACACCACAGGCGGGGTGCCGAGGCAGCAGGTCAGCTGAGGGCTGGGACGTGGAGGGGTTGCTGCAGCCCTGAGCACCGCCTTGGCTTTCCCAGACCCTTTTGCCTGAGTGGTGTGGGATGCCCTGGCCGTCTGTCCCTCCTCTGCCTGCCCCATGCCTTTCTTGGAGGGGTCTTTCTAGTCTGCAAAGGGACATCTCAGGGCTGCTTTGCCTTGGACCAGACTCTGCCCCCGTCTGAAGGAGATGAACAGAGTCCTCCTCCTTTCTGCTCTCCACTTTTCTCTTCCTCCTGCTGCCATACCATCTCCCAGCCAGGGCAGAACTGATATTTCTAATGCTCAAGCAAGCTCCACATTTTTGCTCTCTGTCCTCTCCCCTTAACCTTCTCGTCCCTCTCCTGCTACAGTGCAGGCAGGCACTTGGCCCTTGGCGTTCAGTGGGGCTGGTCCTGCCACAGCATGCAGCTGGGAGAGCCTTGACCTCCCCACTTGCCCTGTGCCTACCCATCTCGGAGCTGGAGCAGGACAATGTTAGGGCCACCTCCAGCAATGCTTGTGTGTTCAGCACGAGGGAGTGGGGTGGGAGCCCGTGGGTGGCCAGCGGAAGGTCTCTGCAGCATTGTGGGGTGATTTCCTCACGGCAGAGTCAAAGCCTACAGAGGGAAGGAGGCAGCACTTTGAGCCTGCCAGGAAGAGTTGCATGGACAGTGGTGGGGCTGAGGTGCTGTTGCCCATGTCCTGTGGCCATGGGCAGGTGGTAGCAACAGAGGATGCCAGTGGTAGGGTCCTTGGGGCCATCCAGCACTACAGGGTTGTATAAATGCCAAGGCAAGTCAGAGATCTGGCATGGAGAGTGGCTGGGAGCAGGAGATGTGCACGTTTTGGTGTATTTCCTTCCTTGAGTCTTGGGGCAGAAACGCCCAAGCTCCCTTCTCTTTCTGAGACACTTGCCACCCTCTCTGGCTGCCCTGGTCTAGTTGGAAGGACCCACACAGCTAAACTTGACAGTGCTGTGGCCTTGCTGGCCTGGGGAGCACAAGCAGAGGGTGAGTGTAGCTGGGCTGGCAGCACCTGCACCCTCGCACCAAGCACGGGTTCCCCAAGCACAACTCTGCCAGATCCTGCTGTGCTGGCTCTGCCTGCCCAGCTGGTGGGCTGGGTGAGGAGCAAGCAGCCGTTCCATGCCAGGGGCCCAGCCACGTGATGAGCCGGGAAAACAGTGCTCTGCTCTCCTCTCCCCAGGAGCCTCCCGAGGATGATGCCAATATCATTGAAAAGATCCTTGCCTCCAGGATGGTGCAGAAGGAGGTGAGTGGCAAAGATGTCAGTGGGGCTGGAGGTCCCTTGGGCAGAGGAGAGATGAGACCTGGCTGCCTTCTGCAGCAGGGACATGAGACATAGCAGCAGTTGGTGCTGCCATGCCATTCCTTGCACTCGCTCTTCGCAGGGTGCTGCCGGGGTATGCCCGGACGGGCACCTTTCTGGGTTGGGGATCAATGTGGAGCCTCTCCTGCCCTGGGCACCAGAAAGTCTTTGGAGACGAGTCAGACCTGGGCCGATGCCCAGGAGGTATTTGATTTCCCCTTGCTCAAGGGTGGTCTCACACCACGTTCCCCAGGGCCACTGAGCCTCCGGGGCAGGCAGCATGCCGAGAGCCTGGCCCTCCTTGCCATCTGTGGAGCTCAGCCTGCCTGGAGCCTGTGGCCAGGCAGGGGATGCCCGTCTGTGCCCAGGCCACAGAGGATGCCCCGCAGTTTCTGCACAGGTTCTGACTGTCACTAACTCTCCTTCCCTTGGTTGCAGGCTCATCCTGGAGGCCTGGCATTTGAGATGGAGGAGTTCTACGTCAAGTACAGGAACTTGTAAGTGTGGCGTTGTGCTCTGTGCCGTGGCAGTGGGCCTTGTGCATGCAGGAGTGAGGGCTGTGTGCTCCCACCTCCATCCCAGCCCCAGCTGCAGCCCCAGCATCCCTGTCTCTCTGCCTCTGTCCTCCTGAGCCAGCCCTGGTGGTGGGAAGCAGGAAAGCCACTGCAGTCTCAGTGCTCAGTCTTGGCCTGGACCTGGGCTATGGCTTCCTCCAGTTTGGGGTTTCTCTTGGCGAGGCATAGGCTGGGTGTTCTCTGGGTCACTGGGAGATCCCTGCTGGTCTGCATGGTGGATGGGATCGGGCCCAAAGGCCTCTCTGGTCACCTTTTGTTCATTTCTTTTTCCTCTGCAGCTCCTACCTCCACTGTAAGTGGGCAACTCTGGAGGAGCTGGAGAAGGACCCCAGGATCTCCCAGAAGATAAAGCGCTTCCGGAACAAGCAGGCTCAAATGAAGCATATTTTTACAGAGGTGAGAGCTGAGCGTGGAAAGCGACTGTGCCTGACCCCAGCACGCCTGGGCCTGGTGCAGTGGCTAGGCAGGCCGAGAGCTGAGCTGCCTCTGGCACCTCCCTGCCAAGGCGGGAGCAGCTCCAGGACCAAAATTCAGGGCTGGGAGCGAGCAGGCAGGGCTCGCTGTGCAGCTGCGCCTGCCCTGCCTGAGCTCTGCCGAAGCTCCGTGATCGCAGATTGCTGCCCAGAGCCCTGCCTGTGCCCCCTCGCTGCCACCGTGGCAGTGCCCAGGCAGCAGCATGGCACCCCGAGCTTCCAGGCTGGTGTGAACCAGGGCACAGCACAAGAGGGTTAGCAGGTTGGGGTGCTGGAGCCATGGCAGTGCCCTCAACACCCGTGGTGTCACTGGCAGTGGTACAGGCAGGGTGACAAATATCACCTGCCAGGCACTGCCAACCCTGGAAGCATTGCTCAATGGGAGAGAGGGCAGCGTGCAGTGCTGGAAGAGCTTTCATGGTGGAGCGGAGATGCTATGGGAGAGAGGGAGCTATAAATATTTGGGCTTAGGGGCAACTCCTGCCTGCTCTGCTCTTTAAGCAGATTAATCTTGTTTAATATGAAAGGTGTTCTATAATTTATCTTGCTTCTCTGGAGATAGTTGTTGGATCTCCTCAAGCTGCCCCTTACAAGTGTAAATCAGGCTAGCAGGCTATGAAAATTTCTCCATGGATGTAGCTGGGGGTGTGTGTCAAATTCCTCACTCGAGTCTGTTTGGGGTCTTTCCCAGGACGCAAAGAAAAAGCATGTGTTGGAACGCACTGTACCACTAGCGATTTAGCAAGGAGCAAACCCTTTTCCCTGCGACTAACTGGGGCTTGGAGAGCTATGAACACAGAAGCCTGTTTTTTCTCTTTCCCAAGCCCTAGACATTTCTGTCCAAGGACCACTGCTGGTCTAAAGTCCACTCCTCCCCAGACGTTCCTGGCAGGAGTATGAGCCCTTGCCTTATGAGCAGTTGCTGCTGGTGGCTGCTGAGCTGAAGGTGCGGGGAGAGAGAGGCAGAGAACAAGATGCCATCCCTTGCAGAGGAGTGGAGTTCATCAGGGCTACATGTGGCTCTGTGCTGTGGCAGTCACAGCTCTGGATGCTGCACGTAAGCTGGAGCACACAGCACAGAGCTTTGTACCTTGGGGCCAGATGGGCTGGAGAGGACTTTCCTGCCTTCCGGGAGCCGGCCCCAAAGCAAGAGCTTTGCCTTCTGCAGGGCTCCTGCATCCTCCCTGCCCAGAGACAGATGTCGTGTACCTGCGTCCAGGGCACTTGGTGTGCTGCGCACAGCTAGCAGCATCCTGGGGACAGATGTCCTGCAGCTGTTTACTTGTGCCCACCATCTGTTTAACCCTGGAACCACCTTGAATTTACCTCTTTTTTTACTCTTTGCTGTCGCAGCCTGATGAAGATTTATTCAACCCAGACTATGTGGAGGTAGATCGAATCCTGGAGGTGGCTCACACCAAGGACCCTGACACTGGGGAGGTGAGTGGCTGCATCACTTGCTTGTCCTGCAGAGGGAAGGAGGGAGTCTTGGCAGGAGGCCCAGACCCACGATGTGCAGCACGTGTCATCTCTGAGCGCCCTGAGGCCTTCCCAGCCTTGTGCAGCCCTCGGGGGACCCCTTGGCATGGGGGTAAATGGAGGGTCACTGACTGTCCCTGTGACTCGCTCTCAGTCGCTGTCTGTGCCTGCATGCTGGGGCTGAACGGCCGTGAGCCCTGCGCTGTCTCTGAGCCTGTCTCTCCGTGCTGCAGGAGGTGACTCACTACCTGGTGAAGTGGTGCTCACTGCCCTATGAGGAGAGCACCTGGGAGCTGGAGGAGGATGTCGACCCAGGGAAGATTAAAGAGTTTGAAGCCCTCCAAATCCCTCCAGAAATCAAGCACATGGTAACGTACCCAGAGGTAACGTACCCAGCTGGCAGCTCGCTGCCCTGGGCAGGCAGGGATTGTCCATGTCTTGCCAAGGTCCAGCAGTGCTGACCTTCTTGTCCCAGCTGCTGCAGTGCAAGCCCCATATCCTCCCCTCCGGGTGGGTTGGTTAGCAGGATCCAAGGGTGGGATCTGGAGGCCAAGACCTTGCTGTGAATCAGCTGTCAATGACTGTTCTGAAGTGTTGTCCCAATGCGCATCCCCAGAAGCAGGGTCTGGCCTCGCTGAGCATTAGCCTCTTCCTTTCCATGGACCTTGCTCCTGCTCTGTCCTAGGAGCGCCCAGCATCTGAGTCCTGGCAGAAACTGGAGAAGTCCCGGGAGTATAAGAACAGCAACCAGCTGCGGGAGTATCAGCTGGAGGGAATGAACTGGCTGCTCTTTAACTGGTATAACAGGTAAGAAGGGGCTTGAGCCCTCTGCTCCCACAAGCAGTCCTGCTGGCAGTGGGGCCCCATGCATGCAGTCATTGGAACAGCAGAGCTGGGGGAGCAGAGCTGACAAACAGGGGCCTGACAGCAGCCACTGAAACCTTTCAGTGCTGAAGCTGGCAGGCAGCTGCCAAAAAACCTGTGTTTGTTTTAGCTTTGCAACTGAGTCTTTAGGAACGTTTCTCTCTGGTAAATGCTGATGAGTCTCGGAGATAATGGGGCTTACCTGCGGGTCTAAGATACACCTGATTTTTCATATTGGCCAGGCTACTGGTGACCCATTCCTGCAGCAGGAGTGCAGGAATATGCCTGTTCTCAGCCGCAGCAGGCTATAAGCTGCATCTTTCACTGGCTAGTGTGCGCCCAAAGGACAGCATCTTTCACTCTAACTTCAAGTCCATCATCTTGCAAGAAACTGGATGGTCTGGCTTACCCGGACCGGTTTGGGCCACTGTACCCATTTTCCCCCACACTCCACGCTATGGGGTCAGAGAGGTGGGCAGAGGTGGTGTGCCTGACATTCCATTGAGGAGCTGGCGACAGCGTGGTTCCTGTCCCTCAGAGCCACGTTCACGCGCCCCTGTCCATCTTTGCAGGAAGAACTGCATCCTGGCTGATGAGATGGGGCTGGGGAAGACAATCCAGTCAATCACCTTCCTCTCAGAAATATTCCTGATGGGCATCCATGGCCCTTTCCTCATCATCGCACCTCTCTCCACCATCACCAACTGGGAGAGGGAGTTCCGCACCTGGACGGAGATGAATGCCATTGTGTACCATGGCAGCCAGATCAGCCGGCAGATGATCCAGCAGTACGAGATGGTGTACAGGGACACACAGGTAACTGACACACACAACAGTCCCAGGATGCATCCCCCAGCCCTGGCTTCCTTTACTTGGGAAGCACTGAGCTGCATGCGGAGCTTGTGGTTCATCTGGAGAGGGCACGGGTGATCTGTTAAGGTCGCTTTGCTGGCATGGGCTCAGGGTGCACTGAGTGTGAGTGAAGAACAGGCCCAACTCATGCAGAAAGGGGAAAATGCAGCAGAACCCCAGCCGCAGTTCTTGTCCAGGCCTGTTTGTCTGCCCTGAAGCAGTGTCTGGTTTGGAGAGACACAGCCTGTGGCCAGTGAGAAGGCTTGCAAGAACCTGCCTGCTGCTTGAGAGAGATGAATCTGGGGAAATCTCAGCTAGGATCCAGGTGCTAACACTGATATGTTGACAGGATGTCTGACAGTGTCCTGCTACCCTGCAGGAGTCAAGCACTGCATATGGTTTATGTCTCCCTAGGGTAACCCTCTCCCTGGGATCTTCAAGTTCCAGGTGGTTATCACCACCTTTGAGATGATCCTTGCTGACTGCCCAGAGCTGAAGAAGATCCAGTGGCGCTGCGTGGTCATTGATGAGGCACATCGCCTGAAGAACAGGAACTGCAAGCTCCTGGAGGGGCTGAAGCTCATGGCCCTGGTGAGCACGTCCTGCCCGGGTTCATGTGAGAGCAGGGGGGGCCAGAGATGTCCATGCCTAGCAGTCAGATGCCACTGCCAGCTGCTCAGGCCCAGTGCCAGAGCTGAGAGCTCCCTGTCAGAGAGAAAACCACCCAGGACCCATCAGGTCCCTGAAGCAGTGCCAGTGATGGGGGGCCCTTTGATGGATGGGGCACTGATGCCCTGCAGCCATCACAAATTCCTTTTGCTATTAACCCACAGCAGGCCATATCTCCCCATGCCTTCTCATCTGTGTGCACTCCCTGGCAGAGCACTGCCTGGCCTTGCAGTGCAGCTTGGACTGCTGCAGCACACGGAGGCGGTTCCCCATGCCTTGCACCCTGCAGTGAGCAGGGCTGCAGTGTTCAAGCTGGTTTCTTACTGCTCTGCAAAGATGGGACCAGTCTGTGCCAGGGATGGGGGTGCAGGTATGTGCATGGTGAAAAAGGGATCAGCGAGCTGCTCTGCAAAATTAATTTGGATGTCTGGCTCCTTTCCAGCCCTGGGAAAGGCAGCATTGCTGTTTGCTGGACCGAGGGCCATCAGGCCTCTTGGATCTCCCAGCCCTACCCAGCGTCCATCACACTCACCTGTAGCTGGGCCAGGCCTCCAAAAATTATTAGTCATATGTCTCCAGTTCCCAAAGACCCTGCTGTTTCTCTGTGACCTTGTGTCTTGTGCAGGTCCCTACTGGGTGTGATCAGCCTGGGGCAAAGTGGGATTGCTGCTGGCCCCCCTTTGTAACCATCAACTTTCTTTGTACAAGTCCTGTGGGAGCCTCCCACCTTACAACTGCCCTTCTTTCATAGCTGGTGACTTGGGGATGTTCCCTGCATTAGGCTGGGCAGGAGGATTAGCCTGAGCAGTGAGCAAGCACCCAAGTCTCTGGTGCTGCTGGGGTTTGCCCCAGGAGGCAGCCAGAGCCCGTGGTGTCAGCGCATGGGGGTGCATTCTCCTTGAGGGGTTGTCCGCTCGTCACACCCCCACACACTTGGGGGCTTGTCTGGACCCGTCTCCTTTTATTGCACGTGTACCTATGTGGTGAACCTCTAATAAAGTTCCTCCTTGTTCCCAGTGCACGCTTGACAGAGTCATGCAAGCCCCTGCTGATTTGGGAGCACCCTGCTCATGCTGGCCCTAGCAGCAGGTCCCTGATGCCCCTCGGTATCACATGGCTCTGGGCCATCTTCCCTCTTGTTCTTCCTGAGCCCCAAAGAGGGACATCCAGCCCCCAGGTGCACAGGGGCTTGGGCTCTGTCAGCATCCCCGTCTGCTGCCAGCACGGCCCTGCCTGAGGGTCCTGTGCCAGGGCAGGGCTGAAGCCCGGGGGCAGTGTGGGATTCTTGGTTTTGGTTGTTGTTGCTGCACAGAGCTGGGCTGGGACATGTGTAGGCGAGCATCCTGGGAGCCACAAGGCAGTGTTGCATGGCAGTGGCTGGGTGAAGGCTGGCACCAGGGCCAGGGGAGCCTTTCAGGGAGCTTGTGTGCACCCAGGCCACCCAGAGTGCTCCTGAGGCTTGGAAGACAAGGAGCATTGTGCTCCTGGGACCCCTTGGACCCAGCCAGTGGGTCTGAGCCCTCAACCTGTTTTCTGTGTATACCCAGGAGCACAAGGTGCTGCTGACAGGGACCCCCCTGCAGAACTCAGTGGAGGAGCTCTTCAGCCTCCTGAATTTCCTGGAGCCACAGCAGTTCCCCTCAGAGACAGCCTTCCTGGAGGAGTTTGGAGACCTGAAGACAGAGGAACAGGTACCTAGAAGAGTGATGCTAGTGACTGTTAGCACAGGCCACTGTGACGCATGGTCACCAAGCCAGGCATGCACTCAGACATGTGCTTCATGGAAGTGGATAGGACTGCTCATGCCAGGAGAAGCAAAGTCGTGACAGAGCCCCTAGTGCTGCTTTGGAGAGAGGAGACCAGCCTGTGCCAAGGCAGTGGTCTGCTCCCCACCAAGCTCCCTGCTGCCCCTTGCATGCCTGGGCAGCGCAGCCCACACGGCTTCCCCACCCTGTCCGTCCCTGAGACCAGCAGGAACGTAGGGGGAGTGAGGAGATCAGTAAGTCCCTGTGTCAGTCACCCATGTTGGGTTCCCCTGGGGAGCTGTCCTCCAAAGTTCCCCTTGCTCATGGGCTGTCTCGCTGCCATTTGACTGTCTGGCTTAAGTGGAAGATTGCACAGAGATCACCATTCTGAGGGAGCAGGCACGGGCACGTGGAGCAACCATCATCTCAGCTGCCATCAAAGCTCTCAGCTCTCCTCCTGCAGCAGAGACATTTACCCAAGGCTGCTGGCAGAAGCATGTGGAGTTCATGGGCCAGGGCTGGTCACTCACATGCCTGTCCCACGGAAGCCAGACCCTGAAGTTGTCCTGGCTGTCAGCAGAGCAGCTGCTTCAGGGCCATTTTAGTGGGTTTCCATCCTGGGGAGGCTCTAGCATTGCAGGCCCCTCCGCTGTTGTCACCGTGTGCTTGTCATGCAGGGAGGACAGTGAATCTCTGCGCTTGCTCTGGCAGGTGAAGAAGCTGCAGTCCATCCTGAAGCCCATGATGCTGCGACGGCTGAAGGATGATGTAGAGAAGAATCTGGCACCCAAGCAGGAGACCATCATTGAGGTGGAGCTGACCAATATCCAGAAGAAATACTACCGGGCTATCCTGGAGAAGAACTTCTCCTTCCTCTCCAAGGGTGCCAACCAGCACAACATGCCCAACCTCATCAACACTATGATGGAGCTGCGGAAGTGCTGCAATCACCCATATCTCATCAACGGTGAGGACTGTGCACAGGAGGTGTGGGGAGGACATTTACTGGTCACTACCTGCAGAGCTCACCCAGCTTGGGAGCCAGCTCAGGCCCTTGTGCCATCTGCTGCCAGTGTAGTTGTGCACCCAGGCCCAGCACAGGATGCAGTGATCTGCCTTGTTGCCCTCACGGGCAGCTCAGCTCCTCATAAGTGGTGCTTGCTGGTGGGCACCTCAGGGTCTTGCAAGGCTTGCTGTGTTTGGGGGTGTTCTGGTGCAGGACCCTCTCCAAATTCCAGCCTGGCTTGTTCTGCCAAGAGCTGGTGCAAGCCCTGAAGAAGTAGAGTCACAGGAGTGGAGGGGCTTCTGGAGGTCTCTAGGCAACCTCCCTAGATCTGATCAACTGCGTAGGTTCTGTTCCTTGCATGGTGGCTTGCTGTTGCCTTGGATGGGAGGCTGGGGGCAGCTGCAGCCAAGAGCTCACATCCCTTCTCACCTGGCAGGGGCGGAGGAGAAGATCCTGGAAGACTTCCGTAAAACGCACAGCCCGGAGGCGCCAGACTTCCAGCTGCAAGCGATGATCCAGGCGGCTGGGAAGCTGGTGCTCATTGATAAGCTGCTTCCCAAGCTGATCGCTGGTGGGCACAAGGTGCTCATCTTCTCCCAGATGGTGCGCTGCCTTGACATCCTGGAAGACTATCTCATTCAGAGGCGGTTAGTACAGGCTTCAGCATTTGCCACAGCTCCTCCACATCACCTCCATCCTGCACCGTACATAGAGTGAAAACAGCCCAGGGTGGGGATTTGGTCATCCTGTGCCCACCTACCAAAGGATTCAAGTTACATGCTACTGCTGGTGGGTACAGAGACCCAGAGCTGGGCAGCTCTGACCAGTCCATTCTGCGTTGCCCAGGGCTAGTCCTAGGAGTGACCAAATGGAAATAGGCCCTTCCCTTGGTCCTGGTTACCATGAGCCTCATATCCATGCACCGCATATGGGGTCATGATGATTTTGCCATCATAAGAGGAATGACTTTGGGGAACAACCACAGTGCACACAAGCTGATGGGGCCTGAGCCTCCGCCCATGCACAGGTCCTGCCAGTAAGTCCCGGCTGCCCGCGTGCCCACACACAACCCAGGGGAAGGAGCAAAGAAGGGGCCTGTAAGCTGCAGCCAGTTCAGGCCCTGCTGTGACCCTGCTCTTGCCTCTTCCCTTCTCGGAGCAGGTACACCTACGAGCGCATTGACGGGCGGGTGCGTGGGAACCTGCGCCAAGCTGCCATCGACCGCTTCTGCAAGCCCACTCAATGCTTCTCTTTCTCCTGTGCAGCGGGGGGGGGGGGCATCAACCTCACCGCTGCTGACACCTGCATCATCTTTGATTCGGACTGGAACCCACAGAATGACCTCCAGGTAACAGGCTGGGCCGGGCTGGGACAGGCTGCTGGGAGGCCTTGCAGCTCAGCTCTTGTCAGTGGTGCCAGCTGGGGAGGGATGGGCAGCACCCGTCTGTATTGGGCATGGGGTGCTGTGCTGGGAGAGCCGACAGGAGGTCAGGCAGAGGGGACACGTCATGGGAGATCACGGTGTGGCTCTAAAAGCACAGGTGGGCCTCAGACCAGGCAACGCTTTGTCCATACCTGGTGTTGGAGGGGGTGAAGTATTGGGTGTCTCCCATCTGCAGAGAGCCAAGGCTCCAGCCTGAGCCCCACGTCCTTGCCCAGGGGTGCAGGGGTCTCTGATCCCTGCTGCACAACCATGCAGGCCTGGCGCTAACCAGCAGAGCCCTGCTGCATCAGCCACAGGCACTCAACGAGGGTGCTCTGGTGGGTGGGAGCTGTCTGTGGCTCAGGTGGGTGAGTGGTGGGTGCTGGTGTGGGGTGTCACAAGCCACATGGTCCCCATCCTGCTGGGCTCGCTGTACTTGACGCTGTGCCCTCTGCACTCCCAGGCTCAAGCTCGCTGCCACCGGATCGGGCAGAGCAAGGCAGTGAAAGTCTATCGCCTCATCACCAGGAACTCCTACGAGCGGGAGATGTTTGACAAGGCCAGCCTGAAGCTGGGCCTGGATAAGGCTGTGCTGCAGGACATCAACCGCAAAGGCAGCACCAATGGGGTAGGTTGGCTGTCAGAGTGGGGCTAGGCAGGAGGCACTGCAGGAGAGCTCTCCTCCTTCCCCAAGTCACTGCTAGGTCGGAGCAGGGACCTGAGCAGGCTTCTGGGGAGGGGGAGCCTGGTAAATTGGCTCCTTCCCAGCCTACCAGGCCAAACAGCATTAATGCGAGTGCGGGGGACCAGGCTCTCCCTGCGCTGCCACGGGGCTGGGGACCACATGTGGTGCTGTGTCTGGGTCACATGGACTGAAATTCCTGACAGTCCCTCAGCCAGCATTTTGAAGTGACTTCTTTGCTGTAGCAGCAGGAGATCTGGGGTGGCTTGGGGCATCTCTGCCCTCCCTCCTGGGGCAGAGGGAAGAGCCTTCTCCTGCTGTGCAGTGCCCGGGGCGGCTGGCCAGGTTGGTGATGCCCCCGTGTTTTGGGCAGGTTCAGCAGCTCTCAAAGATGGAGGTGGAGGACCTGCTGCGGAAGGGTGCCTACGGTGCTCTCATGGACGAGGAGGATGAAGGATCAAAGTTCTGTGAGGAAGACATTGATCAGATCCTCCAGCGTAGGACACAGACCATCACGATCCAGTCTGAGGGGAAGGGCTCCACCTTTGCCAAGGTGTGCTGTGCTCCATCAGGAGGGAAGGGGGACTCTTCCTGGGGTGGTGGGGGACCTGCTGGGACCAAGCAGGGCAGTAGTGGTGGGCTGACTTCTTACCTGTGTGTTGAGACATGTCCGCATGGAGGCCAAGCTCTCCTGCCTGTCCCACTGTGCCCAGGAGTGAGACCTTGCTGGGGGCACGGCAGCAGCGTGGTCTCCTGCCTCACTGGTGGTCAGCAGAGCATTGAGGAAGGGGCCACCAGCCTGGGCAGGTGATGTGAGGCTGCTAGGAGGGTTCAGCTGCCAGTTTCCACTTTCCCTTTGAAGCTGGCTCCGGCTGGTGAGATGGTGGAAAGGCAGAGTGCTGGGCAGTGCCCGGGTGTGCTCTGTCACCAGGACGGCAGCATGGATGGATGCAGAGCTGCTCTTGTGTCCCAGTCAGGGCACTGCATGGTGGAGGGCTTGCTTTTCTGATGGGCTGAGGACTCCTTGCCTTGGCAGCAGGACATCCCAGAGCTAGACCCTCTGCCCAGGGCTGCTGTGGGCAGGGTCAGGCCTCACCTTGGGGAGGATGGATGAGTTCAAATCCTGGGTGAGACCCAGTCCTGAACTGGACTGAGCTTCTGTTCATAGGTGGAGCTTATTTGATCCAGAGTCAGTCACCTCCCCTGCCCTTCCAGACACTGGTGCTGCCTCGGTGTGGTGCTTTTGCTGAGCGGAAATGCAGGTGGAGACCTGGGCTGCTGGTGGTGTGGGAAGGAGTTGCGGTACCTTCAGCACAGCCCTCTCGCAGCGCAGCCCCTCTCTGTCTCCAGCCTCGCTCTGCTGCTGCCATGGGACCTGGCTCTGCAGGGAGAGCCCCGGGGTGGTGGTGGGAACCGGCTGCTGGCTGGGTGCTGCTGTGCCATGGGAAGCTGTGCGCAGTGGGGCCCTGACATCCCCTTGGGAGAGGGCCTGAGGAGCCAGCTCTGTGTCATGCTCATGGCTGGTGTCTGCTGGGGGCACCAGGGGCCATCTGTCCCTCCTCCTCTGGAGGGTGGCACAGCCCAGGCTCTCTTTCCAACGGGTCAGGCAGGACTGCAGAAGAGAGGGGTTTAGCTCCCTTAAGCAACACCCCATGTGACACCCCATGGCGGCAAGACTGTCTGCTGCAGACAGATGTGCTGGGGATCTCTGGGGGGGGGAATGCACATCTGGATGGTGGGTTGCACCCTGTTCACTCCTTTTCTTTCCCTCCCAGGCCAGCTTCGTAGCATCAGGAAACAGAACTGACATTTCCTTAGATGACCCCAACTTCTGGCAAAAGTGGGCCAAGATAGCAGAGCTCGATACAGACGCCAAGAATGAAAAGGTAGGATCCAGCTCATGGCCCATGTTCCCCACGACTGATCTGACACCATGTGGTGCGGTCTCCGGTCAGGAGCTGCGTGCTTCCGCTGGGCTCATGAAGGGATATGTGTTAGGCATCAGGGATTATTGCAAGGGAATACTGACCCATGAGCGCTGGCTGAAGCCCCAATTACTTTAGCTGCATGTTGGGCTGTGTCTACCTGGTATTTCAGGGTGCTCAGTCTGTGCTCCCAGCTACTCCCAAGCCTGGTTAAGGGGTGACGGTTGGTGCTGGCAGTGTGTGAGGGGAGGACAGGATGAAACAGCCAGCGCAATGGTGTGCCTGTGAACGCAGCAGACTGGGGTGACTGCCTGTGTGTGAGCTGGAGCTGTGCCAGTTCCCCACGGTGCAGGCAGGCATGATGCCCCTCCTGCTGCCAGCCAGGTTGGATGCTGGCAGCCTGGGCAGCTAGGACTAGGGCTCCAGTGTGGAGCAGTACCAGGACGGTCCCGTGCTGCCCTCCAGATGCCAGCTCTGATCTCCCAGCTCCCTGGCTGCCTCACCAAACCCAGAGACCTTCATCAGCTCGAGGCACACCAGGGCCAAGCTGCCGTGTGCCCTGGCAGGGCACAAAGGGGCCCAAGTGCCAGCTCTTGCTGTGGCTGGGGATTGCTGGGGGGAGCAGGGCTCTCACCACACTCAGGGGAAGCTCCATAGCCATTCCCCAGCCCAAACCCACATCCGCATGAGCCCTGGCACCCTGGACAGAGGGGAGCATTTGGCTTGGCAGCTCTGCAGGAGGCCACGCAAACTGACATGAGTTTGTATACTCCAGCCCTTCAAGCCCTAGAGCTCTCAGTGCTGGGAACATTCATTTCACTGCAGCCCCCCGGCTCCCACCACCCCAGGTCTCGATGGCTAAGGAAGTGGTGTTTGTCACCTTGAAGCTCGGCAGGGCGCCCCAGCTCTCCTGGCAGTGGGCAGAGAGGAAGCTGTGCTGCGTGCAATGCTGCCCACTGGCCTGGGCTCCTCCTCTCCCCAGGCGGCCCTCCGGGCCCTTTGCAGGGCCACAGCCCCCGTGGGCCCATTCAGGGAGCCTTCAACCCAGCAGCAAGTCCAGCAATTTATTGACCTAGAAGCAAAGTGGACTTGCAATTACCTGAGGCTGGTGGAGAGCAGGTAACATCAGAGCAGGCAGGCCCCTGGAATCGGTCATGCATGACATGGTCCTATTTAATGCCAAGGTAATAACCGTAATAGCCATGCTTCTGTTGTGATTTGTTCATAATGTTTAATGTGTGGGTTCCAACATGGGAGGATTTTGAGGAGCTGCAGTGGCATGACGGTGCTGAGGCACTGCTGGTCAAGTAGCTTGTGTCAGGCACACTGGTCCCAGCCTCTCACCAGCTTCATGGATATGAGGGCACCACTGGAACTGGGGGCCCTTGCTGACACAGTGCTGGGCCCTGGTGCTGTACTGGGAGCAGCATACTGGCTGGGCTGGAGCAGGCAGAGGGTGCTGGCTGGGACCAAGCACCTCTTGGCAGAAGGAATGTCTCTTTCTGGTGAATGCTTCAATACTGTGGGGGCTGTGAGGTGCTGTGCGCCTTCCCCACCTCATTTGCACTCACAGATGAAGGCAGGTTGCAGGGAGGCTGAATATTGTGGCTGTGGCACTGGGTTTGTCAGAGCATCACTGTGTGTGTATGCTTGGTCTGGCTTGCATCTGAGAGCTCTCTCCTAGGCTAGAGCAGGCTGGGGAAGGGGCTGCCCGGGGCTCAGTGCCTCAGGGAATGGACACAGCCCTGCACAATGTCTGCTGATGCTCCCTCTTTCTCAACTTCTCATCTCCTCTGAGCAGGAGGGTGCAAGCAAGGTCATCCAGGCCAGCAGGGTTTGACCCTGACAGTGGAAGGGGTGCCGGGAGAGGAGCTCCAGCTTGGGCAACTCCTCCAGTACTGCCCCCTGCTCTTAGTGTCAAATGCTCCCTCCTGCTGCCTGTTGGTATCCAGTTGAAGAATAGCTGCATTCAGCCGAGCCAGGGGATTGTTCAAAGACTGCATGGGCCAGGCTCAATATCCAGGTGTTGCTTTAGAAACAAATCTCTCTAAAAGCTGAACATGAATAGGGATGAAGGGAGATGCCCAGCACTTCTCCTGGCCGGATGGAGCAAGTGAGGACAGGCTTGAGTTGTGCCACTCCTTCCTCCGTCAGCGTTTGCAGCCCTGCTGTCCTGCCTTTGGGGATGGGAACAAGGAGTAAAGCAAAGTGGGTCTGGCAGGCCTGTCACCGTGTCTGGATGAGGGGGTTGCAGACTGCAAATGGATGCTCCCAGAGTCTCACCTCTTGCCTGCACTGGCAAATTGGCCCCTTCCCAGCAGCGACCATGGGCCAACACAGCAGCTGGAGCTCTGGCGAGCCGGTTTTTGGCTTCTCCTGGCCTCGTAGCAGAGCTGCTGGATGTTCCCCGCGTGCCTTGGGGGAACATCTCCTGGGGGCAGCATCCCTGCTCTCGGCCCCAGCCTGCTCTGCCCATGAAAGGAGCTCTGAGATGGAGCTGGCAGGGGCGGTGACTGCCTTTTGGGAGGCAGGAGTGGACAGATGGGGTCCCATCCCTCTGCTGGCCCTGCTGAGCCTGTGGGCTCAGCCACAACCCAGGCCTCTCCTCCCAGCTCCTCCATTGAGCGCTGGGTGCTTCAGCCGGCTTCAGTGTGCCCCAGGGCCCAAAATTCCAGCTAAGGCAGCAACACTGTGGAGATGGTGTTAGACATCAGCAAGAGGGAGGCCCCGCGGCTCCGCACAGCTCACTGCTCTAGCAGGGAGAACGGGGGCGGGCTGTGCCCCATGTGCTTGAAATCCAGGCAGATTTAGGTGACACGGATTCATTCGGCAGGGTGGGGGGAAAAAGAGGAGGCAGGTATGCACTGTTTAATTTCATATTGTTCCCCCCTGCACCTTCTTGGAAGCTGCCTTTCCTCTTCAGCTCACTTATCCCCCCTGCCACAGAAATTACACCGCCTCCAGCACAGCACTCTGCTCTGGGAGGGCCAGGAGTGTGATTCAGAGCTGAGTCAGCTGCTGGTTGTCAGCACTTTGAACCCAGAGGGCTGATTTCCAGCCTGCCATCATTCAGCCTGAATTCTGTGCTGGCCAGGAATTGTCTCGTGTGTGCGGGCAGAGCCACATGCATATAATTTGGAGCAGGATCCCAGTGGGAAGGTGATGGGAACCAGAGGCGTGAGCAGAGCAGGGTGGCAGTGTGGAGAAGAGGACGTACTGTGCCCTGGTGGAAGGCAGGTGCTTCTGCCCATAGCTGAGTGCGTTCTCCTCTCCATCCCTCGTAGGAGAGCCTGGTCATCGACAGGCCCCGGGTGCGGAAGCAAACCAAACACTACAACTCCTTCGAAGAGGACGAGCTGATGGAGTTCTCTGAGCTGGACAGTGACTCAGACGAGCGACCCACGCGCTCGCGGCGCTTCAACGAGAAGACACGGCGGTACCTGCGGGCTGAGTGCTTCCGCGTGGAGAAGAACCTGCTCATATTCGGGTGAGTCTCGCCCCCTCCCAGAGAGCATGGCCACAGCCCCCAGCTGCCCCAGTGCGCACATGGGCCACTGGCTGCCCCAGCCACTTTCTGTCCGTCCTGCTTGCAGTGTCCCCTCCTTCCAGCAGTGACCTCCCTGGTGGGACCTGGGATTTCAGCGAACATTTGGGATGGAAGGAGAGTTAGGGGGGAAAAGCATGAGCTGGCAGTGCTTCCAGAGTCTGCTCCTGCCTCTGCCCTGCTCAGTCCTGGGCAAACCTCTCTGCTCCCATAATGTGGGGGCAGAAGACCCCTATCCAGGGGAGCTGGCAGGGCTGTGCCCCTGAGCAAGCGCCTGGAGAGAGGTGCCGGTGAGGTCTCTAGTTGCACAGAGTGTTTACTCTGTCTGTGTTCCTGCTGTTCCAGCTGGGGACGCTGGAAAGATATCCTGACCCACGGGCGGTTCAAGTGGCACCTGAATGAGAAGGACATGGAGATGATTTGTCGGGCCTTGCTGGTCTATTGCGTCAAACACTACAAGGGGGATGAGAAGATTAAGAGTTTTATCTGGGATCTCATCACGCCAACGAAGGACGGCCAGAACCAGGCTCTGCAGAATCACTCAGGTATTGCGTGTTCTCTCTGCCATTGCACCTGTACCTGTCGCCGCTGTGCCAGCCTATGGGACCGAGGCTGCAGAATTCAAAGCAGAGCTGATTGAAACAGCCAGCAAGCTGTTGTGCTTGAGCACCGCAACTCTCTGTAAAGAGAGGGTGGCTGCCATGGGGCTGATCCGCACTGTCCCCCAGAGCCAGCAATGGGGGCTGGCTGGGTGGGGGAGGCTGTTTCCTGGCTCCTAGTGCCATGGCTGGTGCAGAGAGTGCCTTGTGGTGGGAGCAGAGATGCCATCCTGCTCTCAAGTGAGCGCTGCTAAGTTTTCTCTGGCCTGTGAATACTGTCAGGGTTCCCCTGCGCGGGGAGATGCCAGGCAGCGAGCTGGTGGGACACTGGTGACCATATGAACACATTGGGTGCGAAGACAAGAGGGTGCTTATTCCACTCAGAGCGTAGACGTGCCTGGCTGTTCGCCAAGGCATCGCAGGACGTGGTGTGGATTGTTGCGCAGGACCCTACCCGTGCCTGTTGGCAGCCCCAGCCCTAATGCCACCAGCTGAGATCGCCAGGCGCGGCACTCGTGGCTGCGCCAGAGAAGCTGGTGGCGTGGTCTGTGCAGCCATCTCAGCCCAGGCTGCCAGCCTGTGTGTCCTCTCATGGTGGTTCTTGTCCCAGGCACACTGGTCTGCAGTGCCTGTCCTAATGGGCAGAGGTGAAGCATTAGTTTGTCCTGAGACCGCTGCAATGCAGAATCCTGCTCAGATGCTGCTGCCTTCTCTCACTCCATTTAACAGGACCCTTTATCTCAGGTTTGGCTGTGCCCTCCCTGTTCAGAGGACTCATACGCTTATTTTCCAGCATGTGTGAGGTCTGCATATCACACCACATGTCCAATTTGTAATTGCATCTGCATTCTGTGGATGGAGGTTTCCAGTGTATCCTCAGCTTCAGGCAGGGGCCACCCAGAGCCTCCCCCAGTCCTGCTCTCCCACTGTCTCTGGCTCTGCCTGGGCAGTGGGGCGCCGCAAATTCGCCCCCCTGCCTGCAGTGCAGCGTCTGCTCTCTGTAGGCGTCCCTCGGGGCTGGAGCAGCACAGCAAATAGAGCCCACCATGCAAATGGCATCGTGCAGCCACAGTAGCTTTTGTCTTTAATGATGCAAAGACAGAGCCAGTGCTGGCTCCTTGGATCAGCTGGAGGGTTGTGGCCTGGGGCACGTGGTCACTGCCTGTGCTGTCAGAGGACTCTGCACTGACCTAGCAGCACAGTGCCTGCGTCGGGTGGCTTTCAGGGCAGGTGAGTTCGACTGGGCGGGCCGGCTGCGGGAGGCCACGGCGCTCCCTTGGGGCAGTCAGAGCCCCATGGCTGCGTGCTCCTCATCCTGCACTTGTGATCTCTGGCACAAGGTGAGTAGCGAGGAGGCTGGGACTTCCCAGCCTGCTTTTGGTATCAGGGAGCCAGGCTGAAACCTGAGGCTCTGGTTCCGAGGTGGTGGAGCACAGGGAAGGCTGTGTTACTTGGTGCTTAAAACCTGACATCGCCATTGGCTTCTGTCTGGAAGTGTCTGACTGGCTTTACAGTGTGAGGTCTGAGCACGTGGCCTTCAGTGGCTTCCTGAAGTTACTCCAATCACCTCCTACAGCACGAGCCACTCTGGCAGTGCGGCCTCCTGCCCTCACCACTCAGCCCTGCCCAGAGCGGTGCTGGGACTGGGCTTGACAGCCCTGCAGGGAGCAGAGCAAGAGTAAGAAACACATTGGCTGATATGAATGGGCTTGATTTAGATAATGCCAAGTAACAAACAAGCCGTGGTTTCAGTGAAGGGTCAGGAATGCTTTAGTGCAAGAGCAGCACTAAAATTGGATATTTAGCAGAGGGAAGCAACCAGGATCTTCTCCATCAGCTCTTCAGAAAGGCTTTTCCCACCTGTGAAACCTCCATGTGGTCTTGGCCAGAGGAACAATGAAGCCATCTAGCCTAATCTCAGGAGCTGGAGGAGAGCAGAGCCCTCCGGTGAGGAGCAGCCACACGGCGAGTCCTGCTGTGGCTTCTTGCCAAGGAGCTGGAGGTACCGCTTGTGTTTGCAGAGATCTGACCAGGCGAGACATGCTCCAGGCCTTCCTGATGTGCAGAAGGCAACAGCAACCTCCAGCCCTTGCTAGTGCATCCTGGGGCTGTTCCTTCTCAATCCCGTATCAGCACGACTGTGAGGGGCGAACACAGCACACGGGCAGCCCAGTGCTCTGATCCAGCCCCGTCCTGCCTTCTGTCCTGGAAGAGGCCAAACTGCTGAGGAAGCAGCATTTGCCCAGAGTTCCATCAGGCCAGTTCGGTGCTGGGGACAGGAGCCCTGGTGCCCACTTCAGGCCTCCAGCAGCCACCTGGGCTGGAGCCCTTGTCCTGTTGTGAACCTGCAAACTTTATGCAGGTGTTGAGGACACGGTGACGCTCTCTTTTCTTCCTTGGTGTCGCAAGACCAGATGGGTGGAACAGGGCTGCTGAGGCACTTCATTGCCCTTCGCACACATAGGCAGGAGGATGTCTGCAGGACCCTACCTCAGAAGGGGCTGCCCAGGGAGGCAGCTCATCCCTCTTGGAAGACTCCAAGCAATAGTGACCCCGCCAGGAGTTTCAAGGTTGAAAATGTGTTTAATTCGCAGGTCTGACCACCAGATCTCATTTTATCTTTGTCAGCCAGACCGGACTGCGTTCCTTTTCCCTTCATTATCGTTGCCTTATCTAAGTGTCAATGCCCCCTGCAGTGACCTGGTTCCCACACAGCCCTCCTCCTGATGCACGGAATAGGAAACAACTTACAGATCAGATCATCAGGATTATCTTCTGGTCTTTGATCTTTTGGGAGCCTCTTGTTTGAACTCTTGTCCCAAATCCCTGTGTTGTCCTCATAGGATGAACTTCAGAGCTGGCTGTAGTGTCCCAGTAAGCCATGCCCAGGACCAAGGTCCCTTCCGTGCTTCTATATGCTATTTTTGTGCACCAAGGGGCCATGTTATCCTTTGGGCTCAGCATTCCACTGAGAACTCACAGCAATTCAGTGTCTATGGTGGTCCCCAAGTTTTTCCTGTAGACAGAGCCTCCCATGCTCTGCGTTTATCCCGTGCACTCCCCCCACCCTGGCTTGCCGACTGGCAGCCAGGAGCTTTGCATGGCCTCCTCCATCTCCACGGCTCTGCTGCCCTGCCTGGGCACCGCAGCACCAGAAATGCCTCGCGGCAGTGCCCAGCCCAGCCCATGGTGCTCACTGGCTGCCGCTTGCTGTTACAGGCTTGTCAGCACCGGTGCCCAGAGGCAGGAAGGGGAAGAAGACGAAGAACCAGATGCTGCTTCCCGAGATCAAGAACGCGGACTGGCTCGCCACCTGCAACCCCGAGGTCGTCCTGCATGACGACAGCTACAAGAAGCACCTCAAACAGCACTGCAACAAGTGAGTGCAGGAGTCCGTGCCGGCTCGTGGAGACCATGGCTGAGGGCCTTTAGCGTGGGGAGGGTGGGAGGGAGCTGCAGAGTGCTCACAGCCTGAGCAGGATCACTGGACGGCTGCTCCGCAGCCGGCCCTCTGGGCCGCTCTCAGATGCTCCTCCACTGACGGGAGCTGTGTCCTGAGCAGCGAACCTCCGGCCGTAGGGCTCCAGCAGATCTCAGGGCTGGGCACTGTGGTGTGACACCACGTGGCTGGTGCCCATCCTGCTTTGAGAAAGTGGATCCTCCCATGTGGGGGAACATGGTGCCGAGGACATTTCCCTGGCCTTGCTGACCCTTGGAGCTTCCCCCTGCAAATGCTCTGGTGAGGGTCGTTGGGCCAGGCCCTCGGCTGGTGTCTGAGCACCTGCATGCTAGCGTGCATTCCTCTCTGCTGCCCCGGGACAGGGTTCTGCTGCGGGTGCGAATGCTCTACTACCTGAAGGCTGAAGTGCTGGGGGAGGCCGCGGACAAAGCCTTTGAGGGGACCCCTGCCAGGTAGGCACCTCACGGTGAACCCCTGCAATGCGCTCAAGCACTGCCACAACCATCCAGCCCAGCCACGTCTGGGCTCACCACGGCGCCGGGCGAGTCAGACCCTGTGGTCAAATCCCCAGGTCTTGCTCAGGCAAAACTTCATCCTTAGATGGCAGCAGGGACCCTGGTTGTGGCAGCCCTGATGAGGCAGCTCTGAGATTGCAGTGCCAGCCTGGGGGTGGTGAGGACACTCGGGGACACCCTGCAGGAAAATGTCTCCATGTGCTACCTGACAAATTGATGTTTAATCCAAAGTGGGAGCCTGCAGAGGTTCCCAGGGCCAGGCCTCAGAGCAGAGCATGCCCCATCACTGTGACCTGCAGTCCCTTCCCAGCACAGGGTGCAACAGGTTCTGTTAATGCCACTGAGCCTGCCAGCTCCTGACCTTCCTGCAAAGACTCAGCTCTGGGTGCTTCAGAGAGAACTGTGATGTGCTGAACTTAATTTCCTAGAGCAGGGGCTGCTGCCTTCCCCAGCGCAGCTCCATCAGCACAGGTCTGTGTGGAGGGGATGTTGCAGCTCACCCCACCAGACATAATCCTGGGGCTGGTAGGTTTGAAGTGGTTTCCCCCAAGAGATGCTGTTCAAATCAGGTAGGATCTCCAGGCCTCTGGTGTCGCTTGGGCAGGAGGGGAAGAGGGGCTGTGCAGCCTCCCCGTCACTGGAGGAAGAGGATGGGCTGCAGTGGATTGCAGTGGAGCCAAGGCTCCAGCTCTCTGACCCCAGGGAGATGTGCACGCCAGGCCATGGTGGGGCCCCAGGCCACCCTTGCATTCATTAGCTGTCCCCAAGCTGTCAAGTGATGGCTCCTGTCTCCCCCTACGCCTGCCCAGCAGTTCCCAGTGCGCTTCAGTGTCTGGTGAGGCTGGGAGAGGGGCATTCATACCTCATCTGCCACAGGGAGCTGGACGTGCTGCTGCCAGACATTGACTATGTGGAGATCCCAGTGGACTGGTGGAATGCTGAAGCCGATAAATCCCTGCTCATCGGCGTCTTCAAGCATGGTGTGTACCCATCTTGTCTGGCAGGTGCCAGTGCGTGAGAGAGACCTGAGTGGAGCACCTGGCCAGAGCTCCAGTACCTGGAGGGGACATCGTGTTGGTGAGGGGGGCAGAGCTGCAGCCACGCGCCATGGCCATGCAGGGCCAAGGCAGTTCTCCCCGGGCACTGGCAGCTGTGGTGCTGCCAGCCCGTATGGGTGGTGGGGCAGGCACACTGTGGTGCCCAGGGTGGCCGTGCCTGGTCTCATGGCAGACTCCTGGTTTGCCAGGAGCAGCGTGCCATTGCCACGTGAGGGCAAGGGGGAAAGCACAGAGCCTCTCCTGGCATCCCCAGCCTCGTCATGAAGTCACCCTGCGGCTTCCAGGAGCCACGGGGCTGCTTGCTCCCAGCTGTGGCCTGCTGCGGGTGCTATGCACAGCTCTCTGGGCGCTGTGCTGCCAGCCGGGTAGGGCTGCCTGGTGGGGCGGAAAGGCTGACCTTTCTCTTTGCCTGCTGCCCAGGGGCTGCAGACCAATTAGCAGCTTTTGGGAAAGTGTTCTGAATTTCTGGGGGTGAGAATTGCTCTCACAGCAGCACAGAGGGTGAGAGCCAGGTGGGGAGCTGTGTCCCGTGGAGCAGGAGGTTTGCCTGAACCAGGCTCAAGCCTGGCTTTGTGCCGTCTTTCTCCTTTTTGATGTCCCGTGGTGGTTGGCAGGTTACGAGAGGTACAATGCCATGCGGGCGGACCCAGCACTGTGCTTTCTGGAGAAGGTGGGCATGCCGGACGAGAAGCTGCTCTCTGCAGAGCAGGGCGTCAGCGACGGAGCCCAGGACACTGCGGAAAGGTGGGCAGGGGATGGAGCCAAGCTCTTGGGGGCTGTCTGGCTCGCTCCTGGGGGCCACGGCAGCAGTGGGGCAGTGCTGTGGGTGAGCTGTGTGCCAGGAGGAGGAAGGAAGCAGACCGCATGTCATGAGTGCAGCGGGCAGGGGGGAAGGCAGGGGGGAGCTGGATCCCCTGTATGAGGCAGAGGGATGGCACAAGCACCAATTCTCCACTCCCTCCTTCTGACGACTGGCACAGCCAAGGGGTCTGTGCTGCCGCTACCAGAGACTAATTCACTCTCTTACCCAGAGGCAGCATGGAGAAGGAAGAGAGCAGTGGAGAGAAGGTGGAGGGGCTACCAAAGCAGGAGGTGAGTGGGATTCACGGTGATCAATGCACATCTGCTGCTGCCAGGCCTGCCCTCCCGCTCTGTGCTGCAGGCTTGGCTCCATCAGCTCTGCTGCGGGGCACAGGGGAACCAGCGCTGCTGGTGACCCTGCTCTGTGCCAGCTTTGCTGTGCCGTGCATGGGCTCTGCCCCATTCTGTCTGCATCGTCTCTGCTTGCTGGAGCACAGCTTCTGCTGTTGCCTCTCTGTTTCCTGTGGACCTGGGCAGCATTTGCCTGGTGGGGAGCTGAGAGGGACTGAGGGCTGGGGATGGCCAGCAGTGCTGGCTCTCGCACTCGGCTTCAGGACCAGCTCTCTCGCACTCGGCTTCAGGACCCGCATGGGGCCCTGGCAAAGGAGTCAGGAGTGTCCCAAAAGAAATGTCCCTGGGGGAGAGGAAGAGCAGTGAAGGAGGCAGCATGGGAGGGTGCAGGGTTTGTTCGAGCAGCAGAGGTTGTTGCACTGCTACTGTCCTGGGCAATGGCACTCCAGCCTGCGTCGCTGTGGTGGACCTCCCCTCCGGGCCCACCCCTCTGCGCTGTCACCTCCTCTGTCCCTGCTGCTCTAATCACATGGCAGCCAGTGACTGACTGCAGCCTGAGGGCACAGGACATGCTGCCCTGCCTGTCCTGCCAACCCGTACCCTGCCAGGGTGGGTGGGCTGTGGGTCTTAGGGGTTCTGTGCGGGGCTGGAGAGCCCTCTCTGATGGTTTCCTTCTGCAGGACATCGTGACTGCTGGGGTGGGCGAAGCCAGTGAGAAGCGGGACGAGCCAGCGGCAGGTGAGGCCGTACCTCCCACAGCACGGCGCCTGGCTTCCCAGGGGCTGGCACAGCATGGCTGGGGCCAGAGCACTGTGGCAGGCACTGCTGGGGGGAGGGACATGCTGCTGGGTTGGGGGACGCGCTGCTCTGTGTTAGTGGGTGAGGTAGCTTAACCTGAGCAGGTTCCTGTAAGGGACCCTCCCGTGCAGAGTCATGCATCACCCAGGGACAGGGCAGCTGGGGTCACAAAAAAGAGTGTTTCCAGCCAAAGCCAGCCGGGGGTGACTTAGAAGCCAGTAGCCTGCCCTTGTCCATGCAGTTGCCTGCATGAGATGAGTGTGCAGGGTCTCTGCAGTGGACACTGCTGGTCGATGCCATGGGCTGGCTGGCCCCGCTGCTGAGCAGAGCGCTGCAGTCCTCTCCTATGCATGGCCTGGCTCGGAGCCATCATTCTTACCCCAATCTCTGCATCTGGGCTCTCTCTGAAGGAAGCTCAGACATGGTGAGGCTGTGAGCCAGCAGCTTGTGGGGTGTGGAGGCCCAGGGATGGTCACCACAGTCCCCCACTCATGACCATGATCCCCAGTGTCGCCCGTGGGAGGGGCAAGGCAGGACGTTGCTCTTGGGGCTGGCCAGAGGGATGCGGGAACCTGTGGCTTTGTGTGTGCATTAAATGCTAATGTCCTTGCTGATGTTTGAAGCCCAGGATGGCTCCGACTCAGACAGATCCTGCTGGCCTGTCTCATCTGCCCTCACAGCCAGACTGCGAAGGCTCGTTACTGTCTACCAGCGCTGCAACCGCAAGGAGCTGCCTCCCCGCGCCGAGATTCTGGTGCCTGGTAACCATGGATACTGGCTACAGGATGAGATGTTCAGGAGAGCCTCTGAGATGGACTCGGTGAACAAAGAAATGCAGAAAAGGTAACACAGCAGAGGGTCCTTTCCAAAGCTGATTTAGGCCAGTTGAAATCCTTGCCCCCCTGGATTTACCCAGGCAGATGTCACCACAGCTGTCCGTGCAGCCAGCCTCCTGCGTGACGGAGGTGCGAGGGTCCTTGCTGGGCAGGAACGCTGCTCCCAGGCGCGAGGGAGCCTTGAGGCTCCGGCGGCCAGCCCAGCTGGGGAGCAGCCTCTGCTGTAGCTTGCGGGTAGTAGCTGGTGACACGGCAAAGGGACAGCTCTTCAGGGTCAAATCCAACGTGGCATATCCTGGTTGTGGTGTGCTCATATTTCGTTTGTGTCCCCATAAGTGAAAGGATGGTGGGACCAGGACCGTCCTGGCACCCAGCATGGCTCTCTGCAGAAACTGGGGAGGGCATGTGACAGAGCGATGCTGCCGAACTGCAGGGGCTCTCTGTGGTCAACAGTCCTCAATGTCTTTGTCTCCTGTGAACCTGTCCCCATTTGCAGGAACCCACGTAACCGCTTGGTGTCTGTGCTGCCCTGTGCTCTCTGCCCACAGCCTCCTTGTATGGAAGCTGCTCCAGCCCACTGATCTTCCCTCTGCCAGTTGTACCGTCCCCTCCTCAAGGTGGGGACATCAGTGGTTACACTGTGGACACCACAGCAGCCTGGTGTTCCCTGCTCTTTAACTCTGTGGGCTTTGGCTTTTTGGGGGTCTCCTTACAGGAGGCGGTTTCCTGCCAGCCTTTAATTTGAGGCCTTTCAACAAACTCCCCATTGGGCTCCTTGATTTGGATCACTGATTTTTTCATTAACTGTCTTTGTGTTAATTCTCCCTTTTGGAATGAAATGTCACAGCCCCTGGGAGCAGGGATGGAAATGCTGGTCTAGGTGTATTTTGGTCAGCTGGGGAGTGCCGTGGGTACTCGTTTGCCCTCCCTTGATGTGTCCCAGCTGCTTGCTGGTGCTGGCTCAGAGCTGCAGTTCGGAGGAGCTGAGAGTTGACTTCCAGCTCTCTTCAGTCCACAGCACTCACCTTTCTCTGCCGCCGCCTGCTCCGGCACTTGCCCTGCCATGTGCACCCTGGTCTCTTCTCTGTGGCCTGTTTCTCTGCGCTCTCTTTGCCTGGGGCTGTATTTGCCCAGGATGCTCGTCACCATCTCTGTCCTAGATTGCTCCTTTGAGTGATCACCACAAGATGAAAGCTCAGAGGGTCCAAGCCAGAGTGAAATTTGTGCTCTAAGAGTGCTGTGACTGAACCCCCCATCTCCACAGCTGCTTTCCTTCAGTGGGGAGGGGGTGACACCTACCCCTGGCACCCAGGAGGCCACAGGAGCCAGCAGGGTGCATGGTGTTTGCTACTGGGACACTTACGGCAATGAACCCCAGGCCCAGTTTCCCTCTGGAAGAGGCTGGATGAGAGCTGTGTCTGCAGGAGCTGCCTTTCTAACTCCTGGTACAGAGTTGGCCTTTCCATGGAGGTGATGAGACAACTCAATGTGGTGGGAAGCGAGTCGGTGAGATAGGTTTGTGCCTCCACAGAAACTGCTGGAGCCCATGCCCCATCAGCAGCACAGCCAGGAGCTGCACTTTAGTGTTTCTTCCAACAGCTGAGAGTGTTTCTTCAACAGTGAGCTGAGAGCCAGAGGGCCCGTGGCCTTCACTCCTCCTCACTATAAGGCAGAGGATCTTGGGTTGCGGTGACCTCCCTGGTGTGCTCCTCCCGGTAGCTCCCCCAAAACTGGTGGGCAGTAACTACATGGTCCTCTCTGAGCCTCTCTGCCTGGTGCCTTGCCTGTGCTGGGACCAGAACGTGTCTCAGTGGTGTTCGTGTCTCCTCCCTGCCCCACAGGTGGACCAGGAGGGAGCAGGCAGATTTCTACCGCACTGTCTCCTCCTTTGGGGTTATCTATGACCAGGAGAAAAAGATCTTTGACTGGGCCCAGTTCCGAGCCATCTCTCGACTGGAGAAGAAGACAGATGAGAGCCTGGAGAAGTACTTCTATAGCTTTGTGGCCATGTGCAAGAATGTCTGTGGTCTCCCACTGTGGAAAGAGGATGGTGAGTGGAAATGGCATGGCCTGGGGGTGGGTAGGTCTAGGTAGCCATAGGTCAGAAATAGTCCCACTGCTCTCGTGGAGCTGGAGAGCAAGGGAGGAGTTCCAGCGACAGTTGGAGGCAGCAAGATGCCAGGCGGGCTGTGGGCTTGCAGAAGCCATGTGCATTTCTGGCTGCCTTGTTGCCTTGTACCACCTCCCCAGCGCAATGGTAGGGCTTTCCCATGAAACCACAACCAATTTTACCCAAGACAGCAACCTCTAGATGTGAGGGAGGAGAAGCAGAAAAGCAGCAGATCACATCTCCCCTACACTGGAGCTGGGTTTTTTTGGGGCGATCTGTATTGCTGCTTTCTTTCCGAGCATCTCTCTGCTGGCGCTGGACAGAGTCCGCACGCCGCCTGTGCTGTGGCGTGGCTGACCAGAGAGCTCTGCTACGGGGTAAAGGGAGTCTGAACCGGTTGCAGGAGGCTTGGGAAGCCTGGCTGACACACAGGGCATCCATTCTCTGAGTGCCCTGCAGAGCCCCAGTGCATGGGCACCATGCAGGGCATGGCAGATGAAAAGCTGCTTGGGGGCTATTTAAGCACAGAGAAATCTGCTTCTAACAGCAGCAGGAAGGATTTCGTCTCAGACCCGTCAGCGGGTCTGGTCTCAGGCGCAGTTCCTCGGGTGTGTGTGTCAATACCTTAGGTAGGTGTTCCTCATCAAAAGCTGCACGAGTTGAGGGACTTCCTTACCTGAGAACCTGCTGAAGGGCTGTCAGAGGCACGGACCGCAGGGAGCCGCTCCGCCAGCAGGTCCAGGCAGCTCCAGCACTGCTGGTGCTGATGGGGCAGAGCTCAGACAAGACTCTGAAATCCTCTGCAACCGAGTGCCGGTCTTGGTCCAGCTGCTAGAGTCGAGGGAGTTAACTCCTGTGTTTCTGTTTGATGGCAAATGAGTGGAAGGTGGTGAGACTGGGAAGAGAAGCCTCAGTGGTGGCTACGAGCACTCCCTCCACCTCACCTGCAGTCTGAGAGAGAGTTAAAACTCACTTTGCTCATCACTGCCTCATGAGTAACTCTCATCAATCTGTATAGCAGGTCCTTGGCTTTTCTGTCCCTGCTGTAGGTCCCCCAGACCCTGACATCTATGTGGAGCCCATCACGGAGGAACGTGCGGCCAGAACCCTCTACCGCATCGAGCTTCTGCGAAAGGTGCGCGAGCAGGTGCTCAAGTGCCCGCAGCTCCACGAGCGGCTCAAGCTGTGCCGGCCGAGCCTCTACCTGCCGGTGTGGTGGGAGTGTGGCAAACACGATCGGGACCTGCTGATCGGCACCGCCAAGCATGGCCTGAATCGCACTGACTACTACATCATGAATGACCCCCAGCTGTCTTTTTTAGATGCATACAGGAACTATGCCCAGCATAAAAGAACAGGGCTCCCAGGCCCAGAAACCCTGTGCTGCCTTTACCAGACTAACTCCAAACTCTACAGTTCCCCTCTGTACAGCCAGGTGGACCGGACTTGCGAGAATGAAGCCGAGGGCCAGATCAAGCTAGACGCTGTAGACAACACTATGTCCCAGGCTGGGGGCTGTCCACCGGATGCCAGCTGTGAAACATTCATGTCTAAAGTCCGGGACATCATCTCCAGTAACTATGATGAGAGTTCTCTGCCAGAGTCGTTGGTGTGCATGATGTACGATGAGAAGGCCTGTAACAGTGAGCAAAGCTCCCTTGCCCGAGACAGCCCAAGTTGCACAGATGTTGGAAGCAGCGTTGCTAAACTCTCTGAGGGCAAGCTGGAGGGGGACGAGGATCCGTCCAGCTGCGATGCAGATGCCATGAGAGAGACTCCCTTCCTAGTGGGTCTGCAGGGGGGCTGTGACCGAATGGACAGTCAGAACGAGGAAGCCGAGCCTTCACCTTCTACCCCTGAAAG
This sequence comes from Gorsachius magnificus, assembly GCA_034008185.1. Classification (NCBI taxonomy): domain Eukaryota; kingdom Metazoa; phylum Chordata; class Aves; order Pelecaniformes; family Ardeidae; genus Gorsachius; species Gorsachius magnificus. Next base: position 10,439,823 of record CM067091.1, read on the forward strand.
CGACCCTTCGCGGAGTGTCCCAGCAGAGCTCTGCGAAGCCTTGCAGCAGAAGGGAGACCGGGCCAGCCCTGCGCCGGTGCTGCCTGAGCATGGTGCCATGGAAGGGGTCATAAGTGTGGGGCTTTACAGTCCCAGTCTTCGTAACTATGAAATAAAGGTTCCTTCTGAACAGAGGTTCCTCAATCTGCTGCAGGAGAAAGGAGTGGAGGCAAAGTTAGGGCCAAGTCAGAGCCACAGCGAGGAAGATGAGGAGGAAGAAGAGGACGATGATAATTCTGAGGCCACAGCAGATGTTGTGGAAGGCTTGAGTGGTCCCAGGAGCAGGGTCGGTTGTGATCCCGAGGCTAATGAACTGGGGGGCGAGGAGCAGAGCTCTGGCCTCCCCACACCTGAGGACACTTGCCCAGAAGATGTGAATGGCGAGAGAGAGTCCCTGGGGCTGGGGACACCTGAAGGGCTGGGGGAGCCTGGGCCAGAGGGCAGAGAGGCCTGGCCTGGTGAGAGATCACCCTGCAGCACTCGCCGGGCCAGGCTCAGAGCCAGGCTTTCAGCCTGCCTGCACCTCTGCTGGGGGCCCCAGGGGCAGAAACCCCCCGTGCCGGGGGTGAGGTCTGGGGCCGAGGGGCCGAGGGTCAGGCAGGCTGCAGAGAGGCCCTACACTCTGAGCCCGAGGGGGTGAAGCAAGAAGAGTGTGAGCACAGAGATGAGGGGGAGAAAGCCAGCAGCAGCCAGAGTCAAGGTACGGTCCTGGGAGCTCCCGCTGATTGACAGTCACCTCTGGCTGGGTTGGGAGGGACCTGCTGTCCCCCTGCAGAGCCAAAGCTGTGGAGCTGCTGAGCCCCTGGAGCAGCCTCCCCGCTGCGGGAGTTGGGGTCCCTCTAGCTGATGTGATTGGGGAACAAAGGGTTGGTGGCTGCGTTTACCAGCAGGGCTGGCCAGAAACCCCCACACTGAGCTCCAGTAGCCCTTCTGCTATGTGCATCCCATGGAATGCAGGACGCGCTTCCCTTCCTGGCACAGGGCACTGCTTGGCAAGCAGCTCCTTCTCACAAGGCGTGTGCCCTCCTGCTTGCCCCCCAGGGTATGGGGATGATCAGGGATGGGGACCACTGCAATGCAATCCCCCCAGACTCAGCCCAGGGGAGTGCTGACCCTTCCTGAGCAGCGTGGGCCGCCTGCCGTGACTCAGAGCTGCTGCATTTCTTGGTGGCTGGTTGGGGAGCAGGACCCCCGTGGACCCAGCTGGGTGGTGGGGTGGGAAGGTGTGAGGAGTTGCTCCCGCCTCAAGAAGATGGGAGAGGCAGGGTGGTGATGGGCTCTGTTCTCTGTCGCTTTCTCAGATGGTCCGGAGAAGTACTTGGAGGAAGAAAGCAAGAGTTCTGCTTCTGTCCTGCCTGGGGAGAATGATGACGTTCAGGATGCCCGGGCACCAACCATAGCCCAGCTGCTGCAGGAGAAGACGCTTTACTCCTTCTCTGAGTGGCCTAAGGTGAGTTTAAAATTAACGCTGTTTGTATTTCAAGCGTTACTGTGTAGTTCTGACCAGTGGGGGCTCACACAGCCCCAGCTCTGCCTCCCGATCCTCCGCACATGGCTTCCCACGATGCTCTAACTGGGGTGCTCTTCCCAAGCACCTGTGCCATGGACACACCTGCCCCAAAGCAGGTCCCTGCCAAGCTGAGGTCCCCAGGGCTGGGTTTGTCTTTACTCCTGAGATGACGTATATGAGTCAGTCATTGGAGTACCAGCCTGCCACCATCCCATTCTGTTTGCAGGACCGTGTGATCATCAACCGCATTGACAACATCTGCCATGCCATCCTGAAGGGCAAGTGGCCTTCCTCCAGCCAGCAGTTTGAGACACAAAGCCTGCTGGCAGCTCCAGCGGTAGCCAGCAGTGCCAGCAGCAGGAACAGCTTTGCCGAGTCAGAAGCCCCTGATTCCAGCTTCAGTAACGGGGTGTTAATCTCACAGGTACAAAAGGTGAGGGGGGTCCTCGGGCAGGGACAGGCTTGGGACTCTGGGGTGAAGCATTGCCCAGAAGCACTCAGGAGTTCCCAAGCAGGGCCTGGGTTTTCACTGCGTCTTGCTGCCACTTGTGGCATACAGCACACAGCTTAAGCCACTTGGTCCCTGCCGCTGAGGGCTCCTGGTGAACTCCGTGTGCTCTCAGCCCCCCACCAGCCCTGCTCCCCTCCTGGGAAGGTGGCTGTGCTGTGGCAGCTCCTGCGGCTGTAGAGGTGCTTCCAGAGTCAGTGCTGGAGCACTCGGCGTTGTCAGGGGGAAAAAGGGGACACTGCTGCCCTGGTGTCCTGAAGGAAAGGGTGCAGAAGAGGGCACTGCCCCATCAGTCACCAGCTCGCTGTCATCTCATCTCGCTGCTGGACATGGCGCAGAGACAGAAGCTGCTGGCCGGGGACCCCAGCCCAGCTACCCAGCAGCTGGCGGAGCACTCGATGTTATGGCACCTGGGAGATCAACATGTGTGCGAGGGTGGTCCTGCACCATCCCCACACAGGGAAAGAGGTGTGCCCAGGGAAAGGGCAACCTTCAGGGCTCCCACGGAGAGGCAAAGGAGCCTGACCATTAGTTCGGTGTTGGTTTGAAGAGCTGTGGTCCCTGGGTAGTGTGCGAGCAGCCGTATAACCCTCTCCGTGGCTTTGATACACACAGGAAGGTTTCCTGACCCCTGCCTTTGCAAAAGATGAGCGGAAGCACAGGCGGCCCTATGAATTCGAGATGGAGAGAGATGCCAAACAGAGGAGCTTGGAGCAGCTAGCAGCAACCCATGTTCATCCACCCATTGTGCTGAACGGCTGGCGTGATGCAGCGGTGGACTTGTCCAGAGCCTCTGATGGGTCCCCGGGGAACTCCTCTCCTTTCCCCCTGAACACAAACATGCCCAAACTGGGGACCGTGAACACCCTCCAGGGCTCCCTGGGCATGGACTTGTCTGGCATCCTCCAGGCAGGGTTAATCCATCCTGTCACAGGACAAATTGTAAACGGAAGCCTCCGAAGAGACGATGCTGCCATGAGGAGGAGACGGGGCAGGAGAAAAAATGTAGAAGGGATGGACCTCATCTTCTTGAAGGAGAGGCCTCTTCCAACCGGGCTGCAGGTGGGTTGATGCTCCCCCCTTTCACATGGCCCCGATGGAGCCAGCATGATTTGTCTCATGGTCCGGCTCTACTGTGCAAGCTCTGCTGCCCATGACAGTGCAGGGCCTCCTCCGGGACAGCTTGGCTTGTGCTGGAGCAGGCAGGAGCAGATGCTACTCCAGGGAGGAAGGGAATTTTTCCCTCTGGCTTGCAGCACTCTCCCTGGGGAGTTTTGAGTCCTACTAAGCATTATCAAAAGCAGCTGTCCCACCTCGGGGGTTGCCTAGGGTTAGAGAGCGTGAGGAAAGGTCCTTGACTGCATTGGAGCTGTGGCCGAGAGCCTGTTGCACCCTTTCTCCTTCTACCCTGGGATCTATTCAAAGAAACCTGAGGCTCTGGGCACAAGACCAGTCCCTCTAGAGCACTTTTAGGAGTGATCTGGGGGGAAGTTGGTCCTCCTGATGAACAGGGTGTTTCCAGGTGAGTTCAGAAGCACCTCCCAGCTCTCCCTGCCCTCCATGTCACCAGTGCTGGGGACCGAGTGGAAGTGGAATGCGGAGGTGGGTGGTGATTTAAGGAACAGGTGCTGGGAATGTGTGGATTAATCTGTGTGATAGGAGCGGGTGAACTGCTTTGGGAGCTCTGCTTATCTGGGTGTGTGCATCACCACCTGCTGCTGATGGGCTCTCCCTGCTCCTCCCTCCACGCCAGGATGTTCAGGAAGACCAGCCACAGCCCCCCCAGAACAGTTCCCTCCCCGAAGGGCCGGTTGCTGCTACCTCAACTCCACAGCCAGTCCCAGCTGCAGGCAGCCAAGCAGAGAAGGCTGTCCCAAATAAGAGTCTCCTCGACTGGCTCCGTCAACAGTCCGACTACACACTCGACATTCCCGGCTTTGGCACAGTAAGGGTGGTCTCTGGTGGCACGTGTGTGTATGTGTGTCTGCCTTGAATGTTGCCCTTTGCGTTAGGTTTCCTGCAGTCGCTCTTGAGTTCAGGGCTTCCACAAAGCGTCTCCAAATGCAGCCTTTTTCCCTGAACCATGGCTTGTGTTCATCAGGGCTGTTTGGGAGGTTCATCGTGCGCCTGGGAGGCAGGCACAGTTCCCTGTACAGCAGTGAAAGGTGGTTGCTGACCTGCGTCCTCCCGCCCAAAGGTCTGTTCTCCAGCTCCAGCTCCTCCATCTGCCCAATGCGCAATTACTCCAATGTCTTCCAAAAGCGCCGGGGATGGGGAGAGAAATGGGAAGGGGGATTTGGGATGCTCAAGGTCTGTCTGTGTTGCTCCCTTTCACCTGGGGTCGTTTTAGGCAGTGCCGTTCTATTAAATAAGGTTCCCAGACACAAAGAAACCCCCTCGCTTTAAAATCTGGATCAAAGCAGCTGTGTTGCAGGCTGCAAGGACTGAGGTGGCGTGGCCATGGGCACCATCAGAAAGCAGAGTGTTAGAGAGTGGGGTGCAGACTCTGTCTGATTGTTCTTGCTGTCTCATAAGCATCCACCTCGTGGTTTCACAGGTTGGTTTGCTTCAGGTCTCAGCTTATTTAGCCTGTTGGACCATGTGGTAGGTAGAGCACAGGCTGTAAAACAGTCTCGGAAGAAACATGGTGGACATACATAAAAGGCTGTGCATCTTGGTCCTGGAGGATTGTGTGCCCGAGGCAGGGATTCCCTGGAGCTTGGAGTACAGGCAAGCTATTAGTGTTGTGGGGCTTGTGAGAGATGAGAACTGAGGAGCCCAGCATTTGCTCGGGCAGGATGGCCCCTGCTTTTCAAAGTCCAGCAATACATGCAGCTCTGTGCCCAAGCTGGACTCCCAGGAGCGCTGCAGGAAGCAGTCAGATGGTGGAGCGGGCTTGGGGGTGCCTTCCCACTCCTTCCCATCACCCCTGCCTTCCCTGGGGGCTTACAGGAGCATACCTGGTCTGGCCATGCCACTGGTGAACCCCTTGCTCCCAGCAAGCACCCGGTGCCCTGGGCCAGCCCTGCAGGGTCTCCCCGCCCAGGTAGGATGGGTTGGAAGATGCTTTGGGGTACTGCAGCAGCTCTGCTTGTTGAAGGACAGACCAAGCTCAGGGTCTTCCCTTTGATTCTCAGGAATCAGAGCCTGCAGTAGTTCATTAGAATGCTGCATCTCTGCAGGCACACTGATGCCAGGACTCGGTGCACATAGTGGGCGTGCAACAGCTCAACTGTGACTGCATAGGCTGCAGTCCCGAAGGGCTCTGACCCCAAAGGAACGTGGTGAGGAAGCTCTGGGGTGGGAACAGCTGGAATAGGAGCGAAACAAAGCATAGATGGGCTGGCGAGAAGCGGGTAGCTGTGTCAGGCTGACACGGGATGGCAGACACAGACCTGTTCTCCCTTTCTTTCCTAGCTGAGGTCAGTGCCCCATTCACAGATGCAGGTCTGTGAATCGGCAGCAGGTTACAGGTTTAGGCTTGGAGGGGAATTAGAAAGGGCTGGAGCAGTCTCAGTGGGGTACACTGAAACCCCCTCTACACCTACAAAAATCAGTTGTGCTCATCTGAGAGCTCACGCTGCTCCTGCCCAAGTCTGCGGGGACCCTCTGTCCCTTGGGAGTTCCTCTGTGCTGCTCTCCTGCAGGGCTTGTAGCCGTCCAGGCTCATTAAGCTGTCTGGCCTCATTAACGTTGTCTTGTTTGCACTCCAGAATTTTTCAGACAAGCCCAAGCAGAGGAGGCAACGCTGCAAGGACCCCAGCAAATTGGACATTAACTCACTCACGGGAGAGGAGCGGGTGCCTGTTGTACATAAGGGTACCGGACGGCGGGTAAGCAAAGGCTTGTTCTGTGCTCTGCCCTTGGTGTCTTCAAATGCTTAGCAGACCCTGAGCTCACCTGGGGGGAGATTTAATCCAGAGAAGCCTATGGATGGGACGAAAGCCTGGAACACATCACTGATCTATGCTGTCCTGTGACACGTGCGTGCCCAAAGGGACACAGACCTGCGAAATAAGTGACTTCCTATGGAAGTAAGGGGAGTCAGAGTGTCTGCCCTTGCCAGGGTACATAGACCCCACAGTGGTAAAGGGATTCAGCCTTTGGCTTTAAAGCCACCATCAGCATAGCCCTGGCTGATGCTTCCCGTTCCGGATTTGGTTGTTCCCCCTGAATGCACTGCAGTATGCCACAGATTGCAATATTGCCATGCAAATATCTTTGTTTTGTTCCTCCTTACGAGGTGTGGGCAGAGCAATACCGATACCCATCCAAGTACTGGGCATGCGGGACGTGGAGGGTTTGAAGAGCTTTTTCTTGCTTACTGAGCAAGGAACATGGATTCACTTGTCTGCAGTTTAATCTCCAGTGCACTGATGTTCACCTCTCTGAATGAGAAGGGACATGCAGGGATAACTTTCCACCCAAATTCAGTTCTTAAACGCTCCCAGGACTACACTAGGTCAGAAGGTGATGTGGCATTAATCACATCTAAAACCAAAACTGAAGAGCGAGGCAGAAAGAGGCTGTTTCAGCCATGTCTGTGTTTCCCTCTGTTACACCCACGATGGCTGTTGGAGACCTGGGTGTATTGGTGGGTTTGTCTGGCTCTGGGTATGGCTTTTATAGAAGCTCTATCCCCGTCGCTTGTTCGTGGGGAGGGTGCTGGGGCGGGCCACAGAGGCTGAACTTGCCTTTTCTCCCTGAACTGTGTGTCTGGAGGCAGCAGGCACACACTGAGTCCTGCAGAGATGCATGGCAAGGGGAGAGTCCCTGCCCCAGCCAAACTGCAGCCCAAAGCAAGGAGCTAGGGGAAGTGTAATCGTATTTCTTGTATTATTTTACATAACTCTTTCTGCAATAGAGGTCATCCTTGTGCTGTGTTTTATAGTTAGGGGGAGCCACGGCACCAGCATTGAAGGAATTGCCAAGGTGGCTTGATGCAAACTTGGAGTATGCTGTTGCAGCTGACTGGGCTGACATTGTTAAGCTTTCAGTAAGTTAGAGCTTTTGGAGAAATCTGTATCATGTCATCTTTTCTTTCCCCTCCCCATCCCCACAACCTTTCTCCAGTGAGGATCCGGGGGCTGCGAGGCAGGACCTTGGCTGCGCACACGGGAGGGGATGGCGCAGGGTTGGCAGCACCAGGCACGCTGGCGCGGCAGAGAGGGAGGTTGGGTGCGGGCCACAGTTCAGCGGCGCGGCCCAGGGAAGGAGCGAAGGGGGGTTAGTGCCCTGGGAACAGGGTTCGGCAGCACAGGGCAGCTGCCCAGAAAGCCTCAGGGTGCTTAGCAATAGCAGGGGCAAGAGAAGTGCCCGAGGATCGGTAAGCCACCTGGGGCGCTGGACAGCAGGGAGTGGACAAAACACATTCTCAGAGGTCAAATTTTCAAAAACACCCTCAGCCGAGGCTTTTCATCAGCTCCTGCAAACTGCCTGTGCAGCCCCAGGCCCGCTCAAGGCCCCGCAGGTGGCCAGGCCTGAGAGCTCAGCAGGGAGAGGGGGCAGGACAGAGCCTCGCCTCGCTGCATTCGTCCACCCTGTCATGCTCATCCACCTGCCCGGCACGCTGGTCCCTGCCCCAGTGGGTGGCAGGACCAGAGGAGGAGGAGGAGGAGGAGGAGGAGGAGTGCTCTCCCCTCCAGCACACGGGCACTGCCAGGCTTCTCCTTGTAGTCCCTCTCGCCTGCTCCCTGTTTTTGTGGCTGCAGTGGTTTGTGTGACACCCTTGCAGGGGGCTGGAGGGGGAATCAATTGGCTTAGAGGTTTGTACCGCTCTCAAATTTGCTTTTAATTAGCGCTGGAGATTTGGCGTGGTCTGTCCTGCTCCCCAGGCAGCAGCTCCACGTCCGGGCTGGCGTCAGCGCCCCATCTGGGCGGCCAGCATCCATGGGAGCTGGGAGCTCTTCCTTACCTGCATGTGCAGGGGAGGGTCTCGCTGCTGGTAGGAATGGCTGTGTGCCTGGCCACCGCCCCAGGCACCTGCTCACGCACCCTGGTTGGGTGGCTGCATGCCCGATAGCATTCGCGCCCCTGAGCCCCATCAGCACTTTGCTTTTGGTGAGTGTGCATCCATCCTGGCACGTGCATGCGGAGGGACAACTGGCTGCTCCAGGCGCTTGGGCAGGTGGGAGTGTGGGGTCGGCTGCCCTGCAGAGCCCTGGTGCGGTCACAGTCCCTTGCAGGGGTTTTCCCACGTGCTGGTGGGAGCAGAGCAGAAGGTTCTCCCTCTTTGGGCAGTAATTGCGCTGTGCAGACTGCCAGGGTCACTTGATTTCAGTTTCTGCACTGCAGGTGCCAATGAGAAATACTTTCCCTACCTAAATCAATTACTGGAAATGGTTCAAAGAGCGGTGATACTGTAAACCCATGGGAGCCACAAAGGGAAATGTTTCAATGTCTGTGACGAGGATGCTGAAAAATAGCGGTTTTTAACCTGTGCTATGGATCCCCCCGCACTGCTCTGTGTAACCGGACAGACTCGCCCCGTTGTGGCCTCCGGGTTTTGGTCCCATATCTGAAGGACCTTCCTGGCATCTCAGCAAAGCTCTAACCAGGAGCTCCTCAGACAGCATGTCCACCTTCTGTCTGTCATCCCGTGCAGCTTTCCTGTCCCGCAGAGCATTGGGAATTTGGCCTTCACATCTAAAGGAGGTGACTGATTTTTCACCTGTTGCTGAAGCTGTGATTAACACTGGGAAGGGAGCTAAGCCAGCATCTGACCCAGAGCTGCCCCAGTGCTTCTCACACTCTGAACGGCCGATGCTGAGGGCTCAGGTGAAAATGTGGGGTAAAAATGTGCGTCCTCCATTCCTCCCTGCACGCTCTGACACTGCGGTGTCACGCCAGGGCAGAGCGAGGGTGTTTGGCGTTTGGCAGCATCCCTTGGGGAAAAGTTGTGCCGTACCTCTCAAACTCCATATCATGTAGGCAAACGCTTCCGTGCTGACGCCATCTGGGATGCAGATGCAAGCACGGAAGTGCCAGATTTCCTTTGCTGCAGTAATAACTGCCTGGCGTTTTCTGTTGTGTGTGTTTCATTTTCAGGGCTACTTACCGGAAAGCAAATTCAACCGCATCCTGACCGAGCCTGTGCTCCGAGACACAGGGCCCCGCCGGAGGGGGAGAAGGCCCCGAAGTGAACTCATTAAAGGCCCTGGCATTGTAGCAGATTCTTCTTCTGGAATGGGACCATTGTTCATGAACGGACTGATTGCTGGGATGGATCTTGTAGGACTTCAGAACATGAGAAACATGCAAGGGATCCCCCTGACCGGGCTGGTCGGGTTTCCTGCTGGATTTGCAGCAGTGCCCGCTGGTGAGGATGTGAAAAGCACCCTGAGTATGTTGCCCATGATGCTGCCGGGCATGGCTGCTGTCCCACAGATGTTTGGTGTTGGAGGACTTCTCAACCCCCCCATGACAACTACTTGTACTGCAACTGCTCCAACTTCGTTAACAAGCACAACGAAAAGTGGTTCGGCCAGCGCAGAGAAAGCTACTGAGGACAAACCAAGTAGCCAGGATGTGAAAAAAGAAACTCCCTCAGAAGATAAGCCCGGCCCTAGTTCGTTTTCTAATCAGACAGAATCCGCAATAACTACCAGTAGTCCTGTAGCTTTTAACCCGTTCCTTATCCCAGGGATGTCTCCTGGACTGATCTATCCCTCCATGTTTCTTTCCCCCAGCATTGGCATGACGCTGCCCGGCATACAGCAAACCAGGCACTCAGAGGCGGCCAACCTGGAGAGCCAGAAGCGGAAGAGGAAGAAGGCAAAGGGGGAGTCGGCAAACCCAGAGCCAGAGACTGTCTCGCTGCCAGAAAAAGAAGCTGCCAACAGTCAAAACTGTACAGAGAAAACACCGCCCTCATCGGCAGCAAGAGAGCAGGACAGACCAGCAGAGGAGGAGCGTGATGCAGCTCACGATACCAATTAGAACTTTTGTTCCAGTGAAAAAAAAAAACACAAAAAGATTGTGGCTTGTGAGTTTCTTATCCCATAAACTCTTTGTTACTTACCCCCCCGCCCCGCTCCGCCGTCATAAACCTGTGTTTCCATAAGTAATATTACCTACCTAACTCCCTGCCAGAACAGAACTCTGGTGACATACTACATGTTTAATAGCTGCAGGGTCTTGCCACTTTATTAGATAAACAATGTTGTCTAGCTAGTATGGGAGGCACCGAATTCTCATTCTGTTTTTCCAGTCGTTCATCCCAGCCGACGATAGCAAATCCAGTACTCGGTCACCCCCCAACTGCTCACTCCTTTGAGAAGAGAAAAAAAGCAGCAAAAAACCAAGAGCAAAAGCAAAGCGTTGGCCTCTTGGTCTGCACGCATGCAGGGGCGTTCCTGTCTACAGCGACACTGAACGGCAAAGCCTGTACATGGGGGTAAAAAGCACAGCTATAGTAAGTGCTAATGTGTATTTTTGATTTAAAGTATTTCCCTATTTTATCATGGTTACTAGAGTAGTAGTATAGGCAGAAGTATATAACTAACGATTGAAAGTGCATATATCCATTTCTTTGAAAGGAAAACACATAACTGGTAGTGCTCTAATTTCTTCATCACCCCCACCTCAGAGGTTTGGAGACACACTGCCGCAAGCGAAAATACGACGTAGGCATTCTTTTGTGTTTTTTAACACCAGAGTTTGGGTTTACGTTAGGTGCAGTTTAGTTGCCTTTCCTTGATAGTTACCAGGACTTTTCAGCTTGCGCTGGAAAGGTTTTGCACATCTTGCATGACTTTTTTTGGGGTTACTGTACCTGTAGCTACCAGTTTCTTCATCATTCTGCTAGCCTTCCATTCCCCTCTACAGCGTTAGTCCTCATCTATGGCATTACAAGTGCTGTAAAGGTTTTTTTTTCCAGCCGTGAACAGGCCACACTGATTTTAATGCTCTTACACGAACACTGAGGCTTTTTGCGTTTTTGTATCCTCCACTCCCTGCCCCAGAAGCCATGTCCCTTCAGCAAAGACAGGAGAGGCTGTAGGCCAGCCTTCCTTCCTTGTCGGGGAGTCCTCCAAGAAGGACCACTGAGACTTTCAGAGCTTGAGCTTCTTCTTTTCTAGCATTAGACTGTGAAGAGATGACCTTGGCTGCTTCTTTCCATTCCGTTTGCTGTTGAACAGTGTTTCCAAGCCCCCCCATTGGCCAATGGTTTCCACGTCTGCATTTTAAACGGGCAGGTTTTAATGCCGGCAGCCCCCCGCAGCTCTGGGTACTGAGACGCCTCCGCAGGCAACTCCTCCTCCTTCTTCTGGCTCTCACTCCTCATTTGATTTTTCTTTCACTTGGGCTTGTTCTTATTTGCAGCTCATGGTTTGAGACTTGAAATAAACCCGCGGTGGTGCAACAGTGGGATGAAGGGCAGGCTGTGAGGGAGCTGGGAGCGTGCTAGGAATCGGTTTCATGTTTGGTTGTCACAATTTACTGTATTTTTTACTTATTTTCTGTTACAGTTTTCCTAATTTATCAGATGGTCCAAATGTTTTGACATAACTATTTCGGTTTGCATTATTTATTTATGATGCTTTTTGTCATTGTCTTTTATACATTTGGGATTATAAATTATGTACATGTTAAAATTAGCATCTCACAGAAGTCTGTTGCCCATGGTCTCAAAAGCATTTGGTTTATATTTTCACAGAATTTATTCCCAGTTTACTGGATTGGATGATTTATTATTTTTTTTTTAAAGTATGTAACCAATCATAATGCACCCCCACCCCCCGGATGATTAAATGTCTTCTATTTAATACCATCCTTGTAGCATAGATACTGTATCGCTACCGACAGATTTCTTAGAAATGCTGCTATCTCTATTTAACTAACCGTTTGTTCAGTCTTGCCTCCAGTGGAAGCAGAAAGGGTTTTTTCAGCTGTTAAATCCAAAATCAATATAATTTATTTATGTAAAAAAAAAAAAAATCACGATTGATATATTTTTGAACCTTTTAAGTACTAACTTTCTTTTTATTCAGTAGAAGAACATGTACTTGCCCTAAATCCTTAAAATACAAATGCTATAAAACTTCATATATCTTCAAAGCCTTACTGTGAATGGGTGCAGAGATCCTGGCATTCCGAGTCCAGTTCGTGTGACGGGATGGTTTTGCAAGGTTAACACGTGTAAGGAACAGGGTTTAAAGTGAGATTGACCTCATTAGCCAGCATGCTCGATACCTTGTCCTTCCTCCTCAGACATGTATGCCGCGTCGCTGGGTGTTCAGGCTTCTCTTTGGCTGCTGTTTGTGACCCTTTTGCAACCCAATGCGCTCTGTGGATTATTTAGACTGTAAGGCCTAAGTGGCTGCTTCTTATTTTCCATCTTATCCACAACAAATGCCAAATCTTCACTGGTTTTCGTGGCTGCTCACACACACATACATTCTTCACTGAATGTGCTAACAAAATAAACTGTCTGTGCTCTTGAACATGGATAAAAAGAAAAAGATTTAAAAGTCAGATTTTTATTTTTTTAATTTAGTGACTAGATGATGCTTATCTTTCAAACTTGGCAGAGCCTTGCTACAGATGTATATAATTTTTTTCAGCAAATATATGTGAATGTTTAATTCACCTGACTCAGTGATAAACGTGACTTGCCTTTTTCTCAGCACGCATCCATTGAGAAGCTGCCAAACCCAATGGACGCCTCCCCCCTCCTCAGGGGCTGCTCTTCCTGCACTGTGGGACGTGTTTTGTGTTGGGGCAGGGCTGCTCACAGCCGCTCACCAGATTGTCCTGCCACAGAAGGGGGTTACCGGGCTAAACCCCCTGCTGGCCAGCGGCTCTTTCACCTAGCACTGTGTGGGTTAACTAACTCACCCTGCCATGTGGGTTAACTCACCCTTCCATGTGGGTTAACTTGCGATGCTGTGCAGGTTAACTCTCCTGTCCCGCCTGGGTTGGGAGATGACCAGAGCAGCCCAAGCTCCATGGCCAGGCTGAGCACACAGCAGTGCGTGAGGTCTCTTTGCCATCCCGCTTCGCTTGGTCAGGGGGTGGGTGGAAGCCCAGGGACCGGTCACGAGATCCTCCCATGCCAGCCACAGGCCCCTGCGCTCCTATGGCACCTCCCAGCAGATGAGGTGCCCCTGCACTCCCACGGCCCCTCCCAGCAGACAACGTGCTTGGTTCCTGTCTCTGAGACATTGAGCGCCTCCATCTAAGCCCTGGGAAATGCTAATAGGTGCCAAATAAATGCTTAGCATAGATCTCAGCGTAAGGGTCTCATGGTTTAGAAAAGCAGGTATTAATTCAGTTTTTCAGCTGAATAAATAGGCACACAGGAAAAGCCAAACAACTTCTTAGGGTCCAGGAGAAAAGGCACAGAGTAAACCGAGAGTTCGTGCTTGCTCCCCTGCCTTGGTATAAACACCTTCTCCTGGCATTTTGTTGCTGCATTTATCTGGGGAATGAAACATGAAAACACTGGGCAGAAGAGGCATCAGATGCTGCTGGGACAGAGGCAGAGGAGGCAGAATGATGGTGTGAACTCTCCACTTCCAGTTCCCGAGCCTCCCTTTAAATTCTGGCACATTGCAGCCTTCCACCCAGCATTGCTAATGCAGAGTATTTGCCCAAAGGATCTGCAGGAACCAGGCAGCCCCTTGGCACATGGAGGAGCATTCGTGCTGGCATTTACGCTGTGAAGTCGGTGGCAGCCGCAGTGCACCCGCTGTAGTTGGGTGAGGGGCGCTCCTCGCCCTCGGTGAGAAGTGGGAGGAAGTGGTTGTGGAGGCCGGGGCACAGGCGGCCGCAGCGCTCTCTGGGTTTTGTTTTGCAGGATACAGGGGCCTTTTCCTGGAGCATGTGGGAGTAAAACACCCTGCAGCTGCTCATCTCTGCGCTGCTCCGGTCCCTGCCTGGTTTTTACCTGATGGGACACAGAATAGAAAAGTACGGTCGCACATTTGGACAGAACCTTTCATTCTCTGTACGGTCACAAAAGGTTCTTGGCTATTTCCCTTAGCCCTGAGCTACGGCTGGGTGAGCATTACCTGCCCTAAGGGCAGACGTCGCAGCTCGGATGTCTTGATGAAGTCACAAGCCGGGATTTGGGGTCTGAAATCTCAGCTGGCAGCTAGCAGAGGGCAATTCCTCCAACCCAAACTATTCTATGCTTCCATGAGAACTTGGGCTTTTCAGTCCATTTGGATTTCCCACCTCTCCAGGAGCTGCTTCAGCTCCCGGGCTTTGGAGCATAGGCCAAGTCACAGGAGACCACTAATTCTCATCACTTTTTGCAGCTCTAAAGCAATACCAAGCACTTTACCTACCAGGTAAAAGCACCGCTCGTGGTCCCCAAGTGCTTCGCACCATGTGTGCCAGCGCACAGCAGCCCATGGTTGCCAGCCAGCTGGGATGACAGGGTGCTCGGCCACAGGCGCTGGGCAGCGCTGCCAGGCAAGGAGCTGGCCCAGCGGCCGGCAGAGCAGCCACTCTAGAAAATCAGGGGTAAGAGAAATCCAGCTTATCTCTCATTTCCCTTCCCAGCCATCTGCATAGTGTGCCCTTTGTGGCTGCTGTAGCTGGCCTGGGAGCACCATCCTACGCCTCCTGCTGGTGGCTTTTGGGGTGTTTGCGGTTTCATGGTGCACCCCAGGCGGCTGGAGGCTTGAGGCCATCGGTGCAGTGCTGAGGCAGCACTAATGCCCGGATGAATCCAGATTTCACCTTAAATGGTATAACATAATGCAAGAGCTCCAGCTCAGTAGAACATCAGTCCCACTACCCTGTCTCGCCTCGTTAGTCCCCCAGAGCAATTTTGCCTAAAGGAATGGCTCCGTTTGGCACAGTTACCTGGCTCCCATTTGCCAGTGGTCCGTATGGGGATGTGGCATTACCGTTTTGGCCTGGAATTCAATCCCAGCCTCTCTGAAAGCATCAGTTTGGTTTGTGGAAGAGCAGCGCCAGCCCTCGGGGGGTGGGGTGGGGGTGTGTGTGTATATGTGTGTGTGTGTGTGTGTGTGTGTGTTCAAGGAACAGCAGTGATGACGAGCAAGGAAGGGGAGCAGGAGTCAGAGCAGATGCTTTTCAGTGCATCTGCTCATCTCTTGGCTCCTGGCAAGCATTTGGCTCTTACGTATTTAAGCTGGATCTGTTGTAGGCGTGTGGAGACATTTTACAGGAATAAACATTTTACAGGAATAGCCATTTTACGGGAATAGCCTGTACCATTTAGAAAGACAAAATAAAGAAAAACCCCACAGTGACTTCCCCCCCCCAAGAAAAAGGGCAGAATTGTCTAGCAGAGGAACAGACGCTAAAAAAGCAAAGCTTGGGTCCCTCCAAGGAAGGGACATCTTTGTTCCTAAAGGAATAAATGACCACGGGACTCTGACTGTGTAGCCTAATTAGCAGCAATTAAACGCATTTCCTGGCTCTTCATGGCAGTCAGTTTTCCTTCCTCTGACAGCAAATCCGTTTACAAACACATTTTGGTGTTGGATTTTAGCTGGCTTTTCGGGGACATCACATCTTCAACAGCATGGAGCTGAGCTGACTCTTGGTGCGGTACTGGCTCCAGCAGCCTATGGCTTCCCACTGAACGATCCCCTGGGCTTTGCAAAAGAGCATTTTAAAAGCAATTAAAGCCAGCATGCATGGGACCATAGCTCAGGGCAGGTCAGACGCCACTGCGTGAGTGGGTGACACCAGGGCTGTGTTCCTACAGCCCCTTGTGACCTCGCCGCTGAGCATGGCCATTGTTCGAGGGGCCAGTGAGTGGGGCAGGGGTTTCGTCCCCCAGTGAGAAAGCTGGGCTTGCTCCGGGCCTGCTCCAGGCTTGCTCTGGGTTCTCTCTGTCCCGACCTTCCAGCAGCTCCTGCGAGGCAGAACAGCGGCGGCATCGGCAGCTGACTCAGACGGACCCTAAGATGGTGGCCACAGCATCCGCCCGATGCTGCGCGGGTTTGAATCCGGGTCCCCTCCCTCTGCCAGCACCGCAGGCTCTGCGTCGCGCGAGGCCCCGTCCAGGGGGCTCCGGAGCCGCCCCTGCCCACGGGACGGTCGGTGCCCGCGCTAACCCGGGGCCACCTCGCACCGCCGCTGAGCGCCCACGGCCAGCGGCCTCGCTGGGGCCAGCACCCGCGGGGCCGCCCAAGCCTCCGGGCGCGCCCGGCGCTTCAGCCGCGGGGTCATCCGGGGAGCGAGGGCCGGTGGGGCGGGGCGGGGCGGGGCGGGGCCGCTGCGAGCTCCCGGAGGCACCGCTTGCCGCGCCACGCCCCTTCTCAGGCCACGCCCTTCAACCACATCCCCTCTCCAAACCCCGCCCCTCTCCTCAGACCTCGCCCCTCCGTCCCGCCCCATTCCTAGGCCCCGCCCCCTCCTCGCGGCCCTGCCCCTCCCCAGACCCCGCCCCCCCCCCCCCCGCTTCCGGCGCAGGCGTTTTGGCGCGCGAAGTGGCAGGGCCGGCCCGGGCCCGCCATGTCCCGCCCGGAGCCGCTGCCCGCCGAGCCCGGCGCCGCTATCGAGCGGCTCTGTCAGGACCTCAACCTGGACGCGGCCAGTGCCGCCGAGGCGCTCCGCGAATTCACGGCGCTACGGGGCACCTACAGCCTGGAGCCCACCGTGGGGAGCGGCCTGATGGAGGGGAACGGCGTGTCGCTGACCAGGATCCTGCGCTCCGCCAGGCTCAGGTGAGCGCTCCCGGGCCGCCGGTTGCCGGCCGGGCTCAGGTCGGCTCGCCCGGGCCGCCGGTTCGTTGCCGGCTGCCCCGGCCCAGCGCATGCTAATGCACCGGTCGGCTAGAGCTTCCTGTGCAGGTACCCGCGCCTTTTCCCATGGCCCTGTGCACTGCGAAACGCGTGCCCCGAGGTAAGGGTATAAAAGGAGTAAGCCCTCTTTTGTTAAAATCGGAAATAAGATGCAAATATGCAATTTTCAACTTCAAGCCTTTGAAAAACCGCCCACCAATTTTTTCACCCACACCAGTCGTTTCTTTTTGTAGTTAATTCACATGCAGACAAGACCTCTGAATGTGCTGTTGGCAATTGCAATGAGACTCTTGTCTGGCTTGGGATTTAGGCCAAATCACTGGGTGTATGTTGCACATTGTGCCAGGCACAGAGCTCTGCGGTCACGTCAGTATTTCCGTTGGGTGGGGGCTTTCTGGTGGGCAGCTCTGCTTGCTGCTGTAGCTCTGACTGAACTCGGGGGTGTTTCTTGCTGCACTTAGGGACCTGCTCTCAGCTGAGCTGCCAGAGGGGGGGTTTGTAGAGCAGCTACACCCACAGTTATGTAGTTACACTCACAGTTAACAGGGTTTAGCGTAGGTAACTTGTGACAGGCATAAACTCTTGTTTGTGGCTATGCCTCCCCTGCTTCCCCTTCCCCTAGCTGACGCAGCTATGCCGGCAGCCTTTGAATAAAATGAGTGTTTCCATGCCAGTGTCTTAAAAAGAGTCAAGGAGAAAAAACAAAGTGATAAAAGGTGGAAAAGGTTACAGTGTATTCAGTTTGGGAGTCTACCAAAATAAATGGTAAACCTATATATTAATCAAATTAGTCTCTAAGGAGGAATTATGTTGCACTTCAGCTTTTTAAAAAATTCACAATAAAGAAAGTGAGGTAATGCTGAAAATAAAGCAGATTTTTCTTTTTTCTTTTAAGTTTAATTCAGTTTTTTAGCAAAATGAAGAAATGGATGGACATGTCAAATCTGCCGCAGGAGTTCCGAGAGCGAGTGGAGAGGCTGGAGAGGAATTTTGAAGTGTCAACTGTGATTTTCAAAAAGTTTGAACCCATATTTTTGGATGTATTTCAAAACCCTTACGAGGAAACTTCTAAACCACAGCGAAGCAGGAAACAGAGGTATTCTTGAGATTTTAGCGTAACTTTTCCCTGGAGAAGGGCTATACCTACTATAGATTTATGAAAATTAAGATCATTATTTGTGTTTTAAAAAGTTAGGTAGAGTTCCGAAGTGGGTAGGACCTCTTTGTGGCCTTGATTCTGAGGCACAGTGAATAGAGAAGCATCCGTAATCTTGATGGGGCAGGGCTCGTATCGGTGGCTGTTAATACAGTGCACGGTAATGTGCAGAAGCTGGCCCGTGGTGAGAATGTGTGCTGTGGTGGGGAGAGGTACAGTGAGATGATGGATTACCTTGAGATACAACAAGACTTTAGCAGAAATAACTTAGGCAGCACAGGGGTATTTTGCCTCAGCAAAGTACTGGCTGAGGTAGTTGGTATCGTGACATAATCCTTCTATGCACAGCAGCAGCGTTACATCCACAGCAGCCTCCGCCTTACTGGGTTTTTAATGCAATTGCCAGACAAGTGGTAACACACAAATGGAAGAGCGTTGCAGCTGGTGCACTCATTCTTATGACATTTTTTATGAGCCTGTCTGTATTCCCTGCCGACTGTGCGGCCATCTCTGTGATAGCTTGATAGTGAGAGCATGACCTGAATGATGAGGGAGCCGAGCTGGGTCTGTGAGGCATTTTTGCCAGCTCACGTGCGTCCTCTGGACGTGAGGAGGGAATAACTGTTCTGGTAAAACACTCCAGCACAGCTCCAGGTCTGCAGGAAGAAAGGATACTTCTGCTGCTACAGCTCTTCACGTATGGCAGGTAGCTTTGTGGGCACTGCTGCCTATTGGGGAGAAATTTTGTTGGTATGCTCTGTTAATGTTCCCTTGTTGGAGCAGCGTTCATTAGTGTAACCGCAGTGTTAGCTTCTCTGTGCACTGTCTCAGATAATGTCTTCCCTGGTCTTCCAGCTCGATGGTTTTGGATAATCTCTGCTCCAAACATGATTCAGCAGATGAGCTGTAATACAAGCTGTACTTGCATATTTTGAAGGGATGACTGATGCTTTAGTACAATCTTTAAGAAAAACTGTCACTGGAATTTATATAGTCCTTGGCATCTCACCGCCTGCAGCTGCGGGAGGATTCTGTTAGAGAAGTGACACCAGCAAAATGGCCTGTGCAGGGCCACAGGCAGCCATTGGCTCAAAAAAGGGTCAGAATGTCAGGGATGCTGCACAAAATGCTCCGTGGAGCGAGGTAGGAGGAGACTGTCTGTTAGCGAAAGCTGAAATAAGGACACGTAGCTTAGATTGTGCCTTAGTGGTAGAAATTAAGGTAGGCAACAGCTCCAACTGTTATTTTGAGCAAGGAAAGGAACAAAATTCTTACTGTAAACCAAGCTTCAGCTTCCTGGCACTGAAGACTGACTTCTTCCCCCTTTTCCTTGTTGATAGACGGGTGCCATGCGGTGTTAAGGATCTCTTCAACTTCTGCTGGACTCTCTTTGTGTACACTAAGGGTAGGCTTGCCTTTTTTAGCTGCATGGTTTCTATGTGGTCTGAGTTATGAACTTCTTTTGTGTTGCTTGACATGATGTGCTGTCTCTTAAAGGTAATTTCCGTATGATTGGAGATGATTTAGTAAATTCCTATCATTTGCTTCTGTGCTGCCTGGACCTGATTTTTGCAAATGCCCTTTTGTGTCCAAATAGAAGAGACTTGCTAAATCCATCGTTTAAAGGTATGGTGGGGACAGATTATTTAAAATCAAATAGGCTTTGTTCTCGTTTCTTTTTAAGTGAAGTTGAAGGTTCGTTGTCTTCCCCCGACCCCACTCCTTGTTCTCAGGCTTACCAACGGACTTCCACGGGATGGAGATCAAAGCCTCTGAAGACCCTCCTTGCATCATTGCCACGCTATGCGAGCTGCATGACGGGCTTTTAGTAGAAGCAAAAGGAATAAAGGAACACTACTTTAAACCATACATTTCAAAACTATTCGATAGGAAGGTACATCTTAATATTTATAAGAATGCATGGTAGTGCTCAGGTGAATGATCTTGAGACCACTTAAATCCTGCAGGGAAGTGTACAAACAGACAAATTAACTTGGACTGGGTCAGGTTTTCTTTGTACGTGTTTCAAAAGGAGCAGAATTTACTGTCATTCTTAATGATGTGTGCTGTAAGGTCCCCTGTGTTTAGGCTTTTCATGTCAGTGGAGAGCCTTTGCTTTCCTTTCTTGGCAGTGTGAAACTGAATCCTAGATGATAATGTTTTCTTCAGGAAAAAAGTAATCTCGTGGTGAAATAATTCTATGGGATAACTGTCAGGATAGCGTGGGTCCTACTGTGTGTCTTGGGAGTTGAGCAAAATGCTTCGGAAGGAAGAGGTTGGGGTTGCAGGTGTACAGATTGTTCTGACTGGTTTTGTTCCTGGAAATTTTTTCCAAGCTGTGGATGTTTCTGTGTCATCATTCCTCAGGTCAGTCCCTAACCCGCCAGCAGAGCAGACGTTAAATAGCAGTACTGTTTCTGAAGAGTTTATGTAGAGCTTGGGTAGAATTGGGCTTTGTCCTCATCTGTTTGTCTTGCTAAAGGCGTTGTAGTCCTTTGGTCTAGGCAAAAAAAAGCCCAGTTATGCGCCTAAATCTCATTTCCTTTTTGGCTAAAACCATCATGCTCTTACATTGTTAGAATAGGAACAGTTTTGATTTTATTACGTAAGCTATTTCTGCTTTTTATTCTTAGATCTTAAAAGGAGAATGTCTGTTGGATCTCTGCAATTTTACGGAAAATAAGTAAGTTACAGCTCATGTTCTTAATCGTGGGGTTTGGTTTTATTTTTAAAATACAGGCCTTTGAATGCTAAGTCTCGGGTTTTCCTGTCCCTTTATCTTACTGTAATGAATGTTTTCTAATTATTTGACAATCAAAGGTGCTATCTGGCTGAAACACTTTCTGGATCTGAGATGCGTCAAATGCCGGGGGGTCAGCTGCAGAGTTTCTTCCTTAATGTTGGGTTTTATGGCGCTTGCGCTTGCTTTCCGGCAACTATAACCTTTCAGTAATCTAATGCAAATCAAAGCCTTGACTCTGAAGTTCACAGGTGTGTTTCTATACACACCTCAAATATTATACCTGAGTAGGGAAGTCTTTAGGCTCACTTACCGGTCTCCAGTTGAGTGTATAAATCTGTGAGTGTAACAGAAGTACTCAAAAAAAAAAAAAAAATGGTGGAGAGTCTCTATGGGAGGCAAGTGGAGTTGCTTCGGAAACTTTTAAAATTCACTTCTGAAAGTTCATTTAGATGCACAATATGAACAGCAGCTGCTTTGTTCTGGATCCCTTAAAGGTGGGGGTTTTTTTTTCCTTTTCCAAAAATACCTAAGAATTTGTTTTTGCAAGGTGAGTTTTTAACTTGTCGGTTTGCTTTGAGAATTTTGAGCAAAGGCTCAATTGTTTTAACAATGTAGATAACACTCAAATTTGGGTATAAACCAGTCTTGCTGTGATCCATTTGAAATAGTCAACTTCTCTTAGTATTTCTGCTTAAAAATGAATAGTATTTAATAATACTGTCATGTGGCATGATACAGCAGTCCCTGTTCTTTTGTAAGTAGCTTGACATCTAAAGGACACGTGAAAGCCTCTCTGTTTCTTTGTCCAAGCTTTGTATAGGCCTTTGCTTTTTCTAAAAGGCATGGGGAAGGTGAACCTGTGGAACAGACGAGTTTCCTTTGGGACCACAGAATTACTTGCATCGTGAATACGTTGTGTGTTCCATCAATATACATGCTGAAGTGGTAGCTTGAATTGCTAAGGCACTTTGCAGGCAAAAGATATTTCATATAGTGTTTGTGTATCATGAAAAATGTGCAGGCAGGATTTTTTGAGGGGAGCTGTTTCTGATTTTTATCCGGAAGTTTCATTCTGCTTGTCAAGTGTAAGCTTAAAGCTTTGCAGCCTTCGTGAGGTTAAACCCTCCTGGTTTACAGTTGGGTTAGCTGGAATAAAGAAAATGAAAGATTTGTTTGGTATCCTGTGTCAGTGTGGTGATCTTAGACCTTGAATCCAGGTGGCTAGCTCTTCAATTTCCCTTCCATTTTCCCACTATTATGAAAATGACAGGCTACAAAGTGGCAAAGGGGAAATCAAATGTAGCTCATGTAACACAACCACCCTTAATGTGCTCCCTGTATACGAAGATTTAACCTCTGGTCAGTTGAGTACTTCCAAACTGTTTTATTTGCCGCTGGGATGGAAGCAAAGTTGTTTTTTTCCTCCTCTTACAGAGAGCCAAATGTTGGTGGTAACTTAGGAGGAAGAGTGATCCCTGCAGTGGATCATCGAGGGAGCAGGGGAGGTTTTAAGTATGAAGGAAGGCAGGGACAACTGGAGGCAGATTGCTGGGGCAGTGGTTTTGCTCACAAGCAGCACTTTGAATGCGTCTTGGTTTCGGTTTTGTGCCTTAGCGCCACTGGCACCTTTTTGTTTCTTCAGCACTTTAACCCTTGATACAAAATCTGGGCTTCTCTTTCAGCAAAGCACTGAATAAAGAGTATGAAGAGTACGTTCTGACAGTGGGTGACTTTGATGAGAGAGTTTTCCTAGGAGCTGATGCTGAAGAAGAAATTGGCACTCCTCGAAAATTTCCTGCAGACGTGCCAGTGGGGAAAACGTCAGCAAGAGCTCATGTGGAGTGTCATCTTCAGCAGCATTTTGAAAAGGTGATTCATTTAACACGTTGATCTCACTTGAGGCACTCCTTCAAGCTTTTCCATCCTTGTACGCTGTTTGGTTTACTGAAGTGACTGAATTTCTCAAAGTCCTTCCCGAGAGGAAGATGATGAATGCCATTTGCAGCCTTCAGTGGGTGCTGTCTTGCTGAGGAAAAATGGTGATGTCTTCTTTCCTGTGGAATTCAGTAAATAACTCTTCTTTAAAAAGGATGAGAGCACTTCCATGTGTGTAGTCTGTCCAAGAAAAATCATTAAGTAATTAGGACCTAAAAATATAGGTCTTAGGGTTTTGTTCAAACTTCATTTGTACCTGATAAGAATACCATGAAACCTTTACGCTGGATTAATTTATTTGTTTTCCTGATACTTCTTTTTTTAGGACAGGAAAAGTCAGCTTGTGCCATTCTATGGAAAATAACACTCAAGACACAAACCCCATCAAAGTCTAACTCCTCATTACAAAAAGCCTATACACAGAGTTAATGTTTCATGATATTTAAAAATGTAAAATGTATGGCATGTGGGAAAGCACTTGATTGACTACTTTTTAAACTTGGATAAGGGATAAACCACATGCTGTTTGAATTACATGTCAATTAAAAAATAAGAATACTCATTACAAGATGCGAATGCTGGTGTAGATGAATCATATGGCTTAGCTGCTTCTCCCATTTCCTATTCAGGCAAATTAAAGACAGGGGTTTGGAATGAGTTCATCAATTTTGAACTTCAGTTTCTGTGACCTCATTGCTATTATGCATCCCAACTGCCGGCTTAACCTTTCCTCATTATTTGCTTTGTAGCTTCAAAATGTAGTCTATTCTAATAGTTCACAGTTCACATCACTTCCAGAAAGCAGGTTACAAATAGGTAACTGCAGTTGACACGGCTCCATCTGCTCAGTGCTACGTCATTCTTTGAGTAAGGGGAGGCTCTAGGCCCACCAGGACAGCGTATCCCAAAGAACATTTATTTTCCTGTGGCAGCTCTGCCACGTGCTCCCTGTGTCACCCAACTAATGCAGTCAGGGATTGTGAATGGAAGCATATGCTTTTTCTTTCTTGCCCTGTATTTTTCAATGTTCAAGTGAGCTTAAAAAATGTACAGGCTTTAAGGTTTAAACTCTTGTTTTCCTATATTTTATTTAAAAAAAACAAATTGAGTTAATTTTAGTCTGCCTGAAGAATTGCTATATTTTTGTAATTATGGGGTCCTGGGAAAACTTGAACTAATTTTTAGTCAGTTCTGAGATCACAATTTTGGTGGCAGCCTTCAGGTAGCATCCTGGTGGTGTCATTTTAATTTTTGGAGTGATCTTACAGGAGATCCCCGTTCGAAAGGCTTCTGAAACAGTGCTGTTGACTGATTTTTATTTATTATTTTTCTCTGTTGGACAGAAAAGGTCATTTGCACCTTCAACTCCACTGACTGGAAGAAGATACCTACGAGAAAAGGAAGCTGTCATCACTCCTGTTGCTTCAGCAACACAAAGTGTGAGCCGGTTGCAGAACATTGTGGCTGGATTGAAAAATGCACCGAGTGAACAACTTATAACTATTTTTGAGTAAGTACATCCACTGCAGCTGCTCTCATACAAACATCTTTTCACACTTGTGACTGCTTTCTTGCCCATGTTTGACTCGTTTGTTCGGTGCAGAATATTTTTGTCTGTGTTTCTCTGTTATTTCTAGTTGAAAGGTCTTCTGTTTTCTAGATGATCTCATCTTCTGGGGAAAGAGAGCTGAACACACATGCCCCCTCCCCCCCCCCCCCACTTGTCACCACCATTGCTAATGTTAATTTAGCTGTTTGCTTGAAAGCCAAAACTTTTTTGTTTGGTTGGGTTTTTTAAAATTTTAAACAAATGTGGCTCAATTAAAAGATACAGTAACTACGTTGGCAGAGGTTTTGGGGGAGGAAGGAAGTGTTGGATTCAACAAGCTATAATCTTTGCCTTAAAGAGTTGGGAAGATAAGACGAAAAGCAGCCTAAAGGCCCCCCCATTTCTCCATACTGCTCTGGGATATCTTAAATCTAACTTTATAGCATATATATAAGCCTAGCAGTGACCCTAATTATTGTCTATACTGATCTCTTGTATAGCAGCAGCCATGTTTTCCACTTCACTGGTTGTTCTGGTGGCCGTTCCACTAGCATGCTTCAGCTTATAGTTTTCCTCCCTGAGCCATGATGTCTGTCCTAGGGCAGGCGTCCCAGCAGGACTTAAGAGCATTCCTAGTCAAGAGCCTCTCGCTCAGCCCTTATAGCTGCTGTTTGGTGCTGCGAAATCATAACATGACCCCAGTCTTTCGTGGTCACCATTTCTAGGACAGAGTCCCAGTTATATAAATCAACCTATATTTTTGGCTCCTGGACACATGACTCCATGCTGGCTGTAGTGAAATGCACATGAAGATGTTGGTGCATAAGTAGATGAGTATAAACAAAATAGTTTATCAGTAAAAGGTAGATCAGTGTTGCTTCGCAGCTCATAAAAAGCAATAATTTAATAGTAAATAACTGTAAAGCTTGTAAAGCTGCTGGGTGTTTGCCTAACATCCATGCAGGTAAAGGCCTTGCTGTAGTAAGGTGTAAGGTCTCCAGGTATTTTTTAATTAATCAGAATGGACATTTAGTATTAAACTTAATGTTTGAAGTGCAAAAGTAATAGTTTTTTAAAGCAACCTTCATAAATAGGTGAAAAATGTTACTTTCAGTTCTCATCTTTGGAGTTACGTTTATTTTGAAAGTTTTCCTAGCACTTGTTCTTAGAAGTTTACAAATGCTCAGCAAGGTGTGTTTCTGTTTCGAATGTTTCTTTGGTTTTTTTAAGGACTGTTTGATACCATTTGTATTACACAATTAATACATTAACATGTCTGCAATCTCTAATGAAAAATGTGTGTGTTCAAGTAATAAACCAGTCTGTCAAGAGATATGAATGTTAAAACAGGGAAAAGAATTGAGTAAACCTCTGAGAAGAAACGTGTTGAGTTCTTTGCTCATCTTGGATATGAGTTCACTGGTGCTAGGATAGGTACAGTCTGATTGGGAGAAATGGAAAGAACTGTGTTTTGGACAGTGTGTAATATCCTGCTCTTTCAAATTAAAATTCCTCAGGAATATAACTTTGAAGTTAATTAGAAGGCTTTGTTCGGTGAAACCTTAGTTTATTTCAATGCTAGCTTTTCAAAATAGCTTAGTGTCTTAATTTAATTTGACACTAGTCACAAGCCACTGTCCTCTAATACAGAGTTGCTGGAAAATCTGGAAGTGTTCAGAAAGTGCATCTCCAGACAGAGAGATTCTCTGTCCCCTTTTTACAATAGTGACTGTGTGGAGTTTGTCAGTTCCTCTCTGCCTTGCTAGTAAATAAGGTGGTTTTGGAAAGATGCCCACTCTTGATTTGAAAGCTCTCCTGTACTCCCTCACACTGTGCTTGGTTTGTGTGGTCCCATGGATGTGTTTGGTTGCCTGTTGTAGCATCCTTCCTACTACCTTGCTTGTAGCAGATATGTCTTTCTCCTGAGCGTGCTACTGCAGCTTTTGCTTTCTCCTGCATTTCTTCCAAAATCTACATAGCCTCTTTTAACTCTATTGAAAGGAAAAAAAGGAAATAATATTTCAGTATGTTTTATGTTTTTCTCTGTTCCCTGTGGTAATACAGGTTGTTGCCTGATAAGGAAAGCTCAGTATAACTAGCTCCTCTTCTTTTTATTTGGGTGGGGTTGGCTTTGTTTGGTTTTTGAGGATTTTTTGAAACCGAATATTTATTTATACAAACAAGGCTTTCTTTTTGTGCTCTGCTTCAGGTCTTGTGCACGCAGCCCTATGGAAAGCATTATGAGCAGAGTGAAGGAAATAGGCGAGACGTTCTGTCGCAGCTACACTCAGTCAACGGATGAACAGCCAGGATCTCATATAGGTATGGGCCTGAAATGCACGGTATGTTTCAGAATGTTAAACCAGGGCAAATGAAATGCATACACACACTGTTATCTAAGTATTTAATACAGTGGAGCTGGTTTTAACCCAGAACGTATCCAAACAGAAGACTGTTGCTGTCAAACAGAACACTGTAAAGAATAAAATTTATTACAGAGTAAAACCAAGGTTGCAGTTCAAAATGGGGTAATTGAAAGAGCTTTGAAACTATAGCAGATCTTAACAAAAATTGTGAACTTGCATTCTTAGATTTAAAATTTAAAGGAAACTGAATACAAATAGGAAAATTCTTATTGCAACTGTCTGCAAAATTACATCACTATTAAAACATAACCCCTTAAAATATTTCTAGAATTTCATGCTGTTCTTGTGACGAGTGGATTTCTGAACCTGTTTGATTTGCGAAGTCTATACGTACACACACGCACTGTTTCCTTAGAGAAGGACAAGTACTGTTCAATTTAGTCTTAAGAGCATTTGTGCAAATGGCATTGGGCTTCATCTCGGTCGCTTTTAAATTTCAGATTTTGCTGTAAACAGATTAAAACTGGCAGAGATCTTGTACTATAAAATCTTGGAGACTATAATGGTGCAAGAAACACGAAGACTACATGGGAAAGATCTGACTGTGAGTAAAGCACTGGCAAAAGGAGAACGCTTTCTGTAACCCTCTCTAGGGGATTATCTTCAGGCAGTTCCAGAGCAGAGCAGTCCACAGTAAAGCAGTCTGTGTATATCGCTAATATTAAAAAAGGGGAAATATATGGGAGGTGCCTAAATGTAGTTTTTACTTTTATTAAAAAGTGGTATAATTCTGGCATAACTAACCATCCTAATTTGTGTTGCTTTGTAGAATCACAACTTTATGGACAGATAACTTTTATTCTCTTTGTTACCCAATTAACAGCATCAATACTTCATATTAGGCATTTGCCCTGCTTTGTGATTCACAATAAGGAGGCCAATTCATTTGGCTGTAGTATGAAAAATGTGATGGCTTTGGTGCTGTTAGTCTGCTTCTGGTCTTTACCATTATAAACTTCCCCGTCAAAAGAGGAGAGTGTGGAAGGTAGAAGCAAGTAGTACCTCTTCTCTCCAGCAATAAGCTATGTAGTGTTAGTGCCACAAAATTCAAACTTCCATTTCCCAAACCTCAGATCTCTGACGTTTTCTGTAATCTCTTCAGGCTCTCCTGGAACAAGATGTCTTTCACCGCTCTCTCATGGCATGCTGCTTGGAGATTGTGCTTTTTGCATATAGCTCACCTCGTACCTTCCCCTGGATCATTGAAGTGCTTGACCTCAGGCCATTCTATTTCTATAAGGTAAATAAATACTCTCTTAGGACTGGATCTGTATTAAAAATGGCTCAATACTGGATTGACAGTCTTAGAGGATGATGCTCTTCCTTCCTAGGTAATCAAGTAGGAGAAGGACTGATGTTAAGGTGTAATATGCCTGTTTTAAATTCTGTCTGTCCTTAAATTTATTACCTGGAATGTGTAATGCTGGAGTCAAAGCTGAAATTTAAAGCAAGAAAACCATTTTGTAAATGATACTTAACTGGAACATGCTGTTGATCCACTTTTAGTTCTTGGGGGGGGGTGTGTGTGTGTACACTTTAGTAGACTAAAGCATTCAAGCATGTATTTTGATGATATTCATATTTACTGAGTGCAAGTTGTGCTCATTAGTGATAAAATAGCAGTAATATTCTTTGTTGCCTTTGGCTACTACAGCTAATCACAGGCTTGCTTTGTTAATTTTTTTTCCTCTCTGTTTTGTTTTGTATAGCAGAACATAAAATCTCTTTTCCTGGATGTTCTCTATTTTTGCTCTTTTTTTAACCTCATTCCCCCCTGCCTCCAATGTCTCTTCTGTTCTTTGACTTCTTTGATCCTTCTGTCATCTGCCTGTATGCCTCCTGTTTTTGCTGGATATCTAACAGCTTACTGCAGTTAATGCTGAATAAATCAGAAGTAGTTCTGTTTAGATGATAACAACCAAAGAGATTGAACCCTTTGGGAAAGCTGCTTTATATTCTGTTCTCCCTTCTTCCTTCTTTAATCCTCAGATGTAGGGCGCTAGTGAAACTGAAACAAATCTGTCCATATTGCTGTGGCTGTTGGTAGCCTACATCAATACCAGATGCACTGGTGCAGATCCAACTTTGTGGAACAGATGTACATTTGATTTGCATTTTCTTTGCTACTCAGTGTACATTCTTGCGGCACTCTTACTTGAAAAAAATTGCCATCACAAAGACTTCACACGAGAGCGCCCATATTTCCGGCCATTTTGCTGAGTTTCTGTCGTATAAATAAGTAAAAGCACCAGTAAGCCCTCCAGGGGAGGTCTCTGGAGCTTTAGAAAAAGAGGCTGAAAGTTCCTCTGTCAGAAATAACGTGACTGAAGTGAATCTTGCATTGGAGCGTAGGGGTGGAACAGGATATTTCAAGGGCTATTTCAACTCTTTTCAACCCTGATTTGTACATGTTAAGGATTCTAACCTTTTCTTAAATGGAAGTTTAAAACAGTGGTTTTCAGCCCTTTTGCTTATTGGCCGCTTGTTTGAAAGGAAGGAAAGTTTAAACACTGGGGTTCTCACACAACCTAAGCAGAAATACCTGGTTGTCCCTTCTGAGGTATGCTGCGCGTGCTGGGTGAGCGCTGTGCGTGCTTAGTGCATTCGTTCTGTATGTGCTTAGTGATGGTGAGAGAGAGCCTTAAAACCCCACTGGGAGTGGGTTGTTGTGCATTGATGGGGTATCAATTTCCAACTCCTGGATTGCCTTTGGGGAAAGGGGTTAAAAAAGAGGGATCGGAAGGCGGTTGGGGAAGATTAAGATGCGAGGAGGAAGCCGGAGCATTCTGTGTTGAAGAGAAGTTTCAAACAGGTTCCTGAAACAAACAATGATTTGGTAGTGTTAAACATGAGTGATATGACTTCGCTTTCATGCGTGTGTCTTGTTACCATTAGGTAATTGAAGTACTGATTCGGTCTGAGGAAGGACTTTCCAGAGACATGGTGAAGCACCTCAACAGCATTGAGGAACAAATTCTCGAGAGTCTCGCCTGGACTCAGGACTCGGCACTCTGGAGTGCCCTCCAGGCCTCAGAAAACAAGGTCCCAACCTGTGAAGAAGTATGTTACCTGTTTTCCTGTCATTAGGAAATTCACGTTCTTTTTCTTACTGTTGTTTTATGCAGAAAACCATTCAAATTGGACAATTGCTGCAGAAAAACTTCTATTAATAGCTTGGCACAACAAAGGGAAATCTATGTGTTATCTTACACTGACATTTCTTATTTCTCAGGTAATATTTCCCAGTAATTTTGAAGCAAGCAATGGAGGAAGTGGGCTCGGGCATTTGCCTATGATGCCAGTATCTCCTATAATTCATCCTCGAGTAAAAGAGGTTCGGACAGATCTTGGTGGGAGTTTAAGACGGGGTATGTTCCAAGGTTTCTGATATGATTTGAATGTGTGAGTTTGGGGAGAGGGGGTTTAGATTTCTTTTCAAGTGCAAGAAGAAATCTTGAATCCGGATTAAGTTTTCAGAATTGCCAAGCCTCTTATTTGATCGAGGGAAAGTCTAGATGCATCTGGTCAAACCATTGTGGTGTCTTGCTGGCAGCAGACATTGGTGATAATGCTTCACCTCTGAACCGGAGCAGGCTTTGCCGCTGTTTTGATGCAAGGGTTACCTTCCTCTCGGGTGGGTTGTCATCTGATGGCTTATTGTCCTTTGCTGTTCAGATTTTTCCAGGGGTTTTTTGTTGTTCTCAGTGAGTTTCACTGGATTTTAGGTGACTTTTTTAAATGGAATGACAGAGCTGCATTTATTCCTCCTTCCTACAGAACTTTTTTTTTTGCAGGAGGGGAGGACAATACTTTGCAGTATTCTTTCCTCTGAAGAACTGCCTTGCTCTTTGCAGATTCTGAGGTATCAGACAGAACCGTCTCTTGACGGTGAGGGTGAAGAAGCAGTGGCAGCACTGCTGTTGCTTTTTCCATGCTGGCAGCGTTAGAAGTAAGGTCTCCAATCAATCTTACCTGGCCAGTTATCCAGAAGCTTTCTGCTTCATGGGGAATAAGAAACTGCTGTCACTGCTACCCTTGCAGGTGGCTAGCAGACTTCAGCAGAAATGCAAAAAGCCAGAGGAACAGAAGCCTGTAAATTAGCATTGTGTATTTCAGTCTTGCTACTGGAGCCAATGTTTGAAAGAACAGAAGAGCCTGAGAGGAACCGGGGGGATGAGGGTGGAGGCTTCTGACTGGGGTTAGTTTAGAGAGAGTTTAAAAGCCAGAACACGGGGAAGACAGCATGTCTGGGGAATGTGGTCAGTGTTCTGTAGAGGAATGTGTTCAGAGGAATAGCACTTGCAAATATTACTAATCTGCTAAGCAGGCTGGTTCCTCGGTCTTTGCAAATTAGATTGGATACTCTTGTCTTCCATGTGGTACCCGATTGTGAAACTGAGCTGTCTAGGATGACTACAGAATAAAAGGAGATGGACTATAGGTCTTGTTCATACTGTCTAGGAACAGCGAACTGTGAGATTAGCTCTTAACTAGGAGTGATTTCTTGTACTCCGATTTTGTAATTCAAAGGTTAGCCTTTTCCCCTCCTGTGGGAGAAATGTTCCTATTAAGTTGTTCCTCTTCAGTAGTTTTTTTCTTTCTCCTTTACTAGACGTGCAGCCATTGTCACCAATCTCTGTTCATGAGCGCTACAGTTCTCCTACAGCTGGCAGTGCTAAGAGAAGGCTCTTTGGAGATGACAGCCCCAAAGAAATGCAGATGGAAAAAATTCTAACTGAAGGAACTAAGTTGACAATTGCTCCAGTGTCAAGCATTGCTGCTGAAAATGTGTCAGCTTCTCCTGGCCAAACAGTACTGACCATGACAACAGCTGCAGTACCGGGAAAAATGGGACAGAAGGTTACGATCCCACTGCATGGTATGAATTCTTCCTGTTTTTCTTCTCTGCTAGATGTTTTGTTTGCTCTTAAGATCTGCTTAGACTGACCATGCATCTTGAACATGTATCGCTTTTTCTTTTTTAAAAGAACATGTATCACACTATCAAAAGGCTTAGGCTTATACTGACATCTCCTTCTGTGGAGACATCCGATACCTGACAAGCATCCTGAGCATTCCTCCTTGCGAGCAAAGTTGTGGAATTCTTACTTCTTCCAGTTACACCTCACCACACATTAAGCAATGCTTTGGTTCTCCGCTCCAATAAGGATTTACTACTGTTTGTATTGACTTTGGTCTCTTCTAATCTTAAAGGGCTCTGGAATTTCTGGATAAGGGCTACGTATTAACGTTAGCAAAATGGTGGGGGATTTCTGTTTTGTTGATGTTGGGTAATGCTTGAATATTTCTGAAAATTGTATGTGAGAAATGAGTTTCATAGCCTTTTTTAAATTAAAAACTGGGCCTATAGGTAAAGATGAAAAGAAAAATATCTTCATTTTTCATGTTTAATGAGATTTTCAGCAAAAGAATTTGACTACTGAGGAAACTAATGAGGATTGTACACTATGTGCTGTCAGGTTTGCTGAATAATACAAAAAAAAAAAAGAAAGGGAATGCCCACCTCTCCCAAAAGAGTGGAACACTCACCATAGAAATTGTGATTTCTTGTAGACTTTATAGTTTCAGATAGTTTTAGAAATTATTGTTTACATTCATGTTCTTCCTTTAAGCATTACCAGAAATGTAATTTTTAATAATTTCTGAAGGCTCTGAGGGACAGAGTCGTCTTAAGATCCAATACAGCAGAATGAGATTCTTTGGTACGAAAAGTGTGTGAATGAGTTTATGATTTGCAGTTTAACTCTGCAGCATGAAGAGAGCAAACAGTTTATTTCTGGATGTGTATATCCTTTCCAGGTATTGCAAACGAAATGGGAGGGATCACATTGATACCCATTTCGATGAATTTAGTTCAGCCATGTAAAATGGAGGCTCAGGCTCCCTGCTGCCCTCAGGTGAATCAAGCACAAGAAGTGCCTCTGTCATCAGCAAGCAAACCAAAGAAAACGGGATCCTTGGCACTGTTCTACAGAAAGGTAAGTGTTTTATTGGGAAGTCATGCTCTGCTGCTGTTTGTGGCCATGCTGAACCTTGCCTCCTTGTGCAGTTTTCATTACTTTCAGTCTTCACATGCCTTTTCTTTGGCATGAGCAGTTCTTACATACCTGGGAGGATAAGGGAAAAGATGCTGATGCTGTCAAGTGTTGCAGAGAATCCAGTTTTCCTCCTTCCCCTCCCCAAGAGATGTTTCATGGGTGGTTTTTTTTTCTTTTAATTAGCAGCTTCTATAAATAACTACCTAAGAAAGTAGTTTTTACGTCTCTTGTCTATTTTTACTGCCTCCCACATTTGCAAGGGTTAGACATATCAGAATGAGATTATTCTCTTGTGTCTTGCTCATTCAAAACTGCGCTGGTTTGTATCCTGCATCTGGAGATTCTCATTTGCAGTTTTCCAAGGTCTACCCAGTAGTGCTAATCTTGCTGGGAGGGAGCCTCAGAAAGCAGTGATGAGAAACACGCTATCTAAAAGTTTCTAGAAAGAAGGAACTGCTTGGACTTATGAAAGATTTAAGGGGTAGGTTAAGAACTGGGTGTGCTTCAGAGAAACTTCAGATTACTTGTTTCTAGTTGCTTTCATTCCCAATGGGGAGTGTGTGAGGGCTCTTTGAAGGAGGCAGGGTAACTTGCCTAAATGCCTGCAAAGAATATATGCCTAAATTAATCTCAAAATATTAGAAGATTTTTTTGGCTGTTATTTTCTTATTAGAGAAGTTATTTTCATGGGTTTGCCCCTTTTAGTGTATCTGTATTGTAAACCTAGAGAATTCTATATTGAACAATCTTTAAGGTAAATCTTAATACAGGAACTATTTCCTGGAAACACTTGTAAGCCACATTTTGTGTCTGAACTATTGGTTCATTAATTTTGATGGTGACAGTCTGTCTCTCTGAGAGTGGATCAAGACTTGATTAGCCAGCCTCCAGGGATGAACTCAGACTGCATTTTGGAATTTCCTGTCAGTTGGGGAAGACTTCAGCTATAGCCACTTATTTGACAAACCATGTGGTAGGCAACATATTCCTGTTCTGAAGGAGAATTAAAATCTTCACTTAAATTTGTCTTTAAATTTTGACCTTCTACTTACAGTGATCATCTATGCAAAATGATAATTCTTCCCTGCTTTCCTTTCTTGCCTCTGTTCAGGAGAGCAAGTGAAATGAACTCTTTCTGCTTTCCAGCGTAAAGGATGGCCCTAATTACTATCCACAAGGCAAGAACTTCTGAAATAAATGGAAGAAGGGTAGCGTTGCACTTGGTAGTTATTTCACATTTTGACAGATTTTTTGGTAATCAAAAAGAAAAACCGGTCATCTTGCTAATCTGAGATTGTACTTAATCATGATTAGTGTGTCCCTTCTTTGCGCTTGTTGGCAGTGTTCCATTGCAGTGAGGGAGTGACACAGTACAGAAGCTGTAGTCATGTAAGCTGTAGTCATGATGCTTTTAAGTGGATTTCTTATTGGCATTGGAGATCCAACACCTGAACAGAGTTTTTGAAGACATTGTCTTGGGCAGAGAGGGGGAATTTTGCAGAAACGAACTATTCAAATACAGAACAGCTCTACTTTGAGGACTTCCATTTTTGCAGACTAAGTTACGCTCATTTGGCTTGACTCTTTACTGTGTGTCTTTCAGGTTTATCATCTGGCAAGTGTGCGCTTGCGTGATCTGTGCCTAAAATTGGATGTTTCCAATGACTTGCGCAGGAAGATATGGACATGCTTTGAATTCACGTTGGTTCATTGTGCTGATCTAATGAAGGACAGACACCTGGACCAGCTCCTCCTCTGTGCCTTTTATATCATGGCAAAGGTAATGCGTAGTTTTAAGAAACTTAGGGAATTTGATGTCAATTGAAAATGTAAATTGTGTTCACAGTTTACAGTTTGATTGCTTTATTCACGTCATATTGCTGGAGGGAAGGGAAGAGTCCTTCCAAGAAGTGGATGGAAGTCTCAGTATATTTTTTCCTTGTTTTGCATAATCTCGAAAGTTCCCATCAGCCAGTTGGTTACAAGAGGATTTTTCTTCTCTTGAGCGCGTTCACAGTGAGCACTGGTCAGCATAGACAAAGCGGTGTGTGGTCTCAGTGCCCCATGCTTGTGTTTTCTATCTTGTTCGTCATCTTCATGATCTAATACGTAATCTGAACTAAAAGGCCATTACAGTTACAGAACTATGCAGGTGCAAAAATCTGCAGGAGCTCACAACGTTATGGATGGATGGATGGGAAGTTTCTATTCCACAAAAATCCTCTTAGCTTTTGAAGATTCAGGTTGAGGAATTGAGCCGGTTGCCTGTTAGTCGTACTCCATCATTTCTTACTCAATTTGCCAGCATTGATTTAAGGTGTTACTAAGTTGGATTCTGAAACTGGAATATTGGTTTGACTCAAAGCTGAGAGCTGATGGTTACAATGGCCATCGAGTCTGATTCAGACACGAATTCAGGACAGTGAAACTTAGCCTAGGCGCCTCTAAAACACTGGGGGTGGATTACCATTTCTTCTTGAGGAAGACTAAAGAAGAGGAGCACTATCCATGGAGGGAAACAGATGTTCAAGTTGTGCTTACCTGTCCTCTTAATAACTGTAGCATAGCTTGGGCTCGTTTGACATCGATACTGATAGCTCTAGAAAAGCAAAACCATTGAACAGTCAGCGTTCTGTATTTTATCATGTGGTTTGTTAGTTGGGTGGGGGTTGGTTTGGGTGGGTTTTGGTTTTGGTTTTTTAAATACAGTCTTCTGAATGCTGTCCCCAGTGCAGTGTGAGACCTGACAGCTTAGCCAGAGACCTTGGTACATTCTCTCCTGGCTCCTACTACAAAAATTGTTGCTCATCTGCTATTACAGCTGCAGATGAGTGGCTGAAAAATCAAGTCCTTTAACCAACTGGCTATTTTGAAGTATGAAAGCAAGCTGAAATTGCATGTGTGTCTATTCCTGCCTAGTGTTTTGTTCAGGATTTCCTTGCTTTCTGTTTAGAAAAGTTAAGGGCTCCAGTTCTCAAATTTACAAATACATTTTTGACTTAATATTTCCCTTCTTTAATTAGTGTCACTAGAAGCGCAGTGGGAAAAGGAATAGGTCCTGAGCATCATAAGCAACAGAAGGCTTTAGTAGCCAAGAAATAAGGAATGCCTGAACAAGAAAAATGCTCGTTTTTTCATATTCTCATCACCAGAACTAAGATTTAAATAATGTATTCACAGTAATCCTCATGAAAAAGCTGTATAGAGGGAAGCTAATTGAATAGCCTGGACCTGAGCAGCCCAACCTTGCTGCTTGCACTTGGTCTTCAATAGCCTTTTCTTTTCCAGGTAACCAAAGAGGAAAGAACTTTTCAAGACATAATGAAAAGTTACAGAAACCAGCCACAAGCAAACAGCCATGTGAGTGAATAGTCTGGCCTCTCCTTTTTGTAATCCCCAGGTAGCGGTGGCTTACGCTAGTGAGGGACCAGTCAAATCCTCGCCAGTGTTATTTTCATTCTTATGCAGATGGATTTCATCTAGTCTTCTGAATTCCTTGTTTTCCTTGACAAGAGTGTTTCTCCCTGGTGTCCTGTAGGTTTATAGGAGTGTCTTGTTGAGAAATGTTTCTGCCGATGTCCTATTGGACAAAAATGCAAACCCAGATGTGGAGATGACAGAAGGTAGGTACAGCAAAGTAATCTGCTGCTTTTAAAAATGCATTTGTGGGCTTTTCAGAACTGAACTGTCAAGTAATAAGAAGTGAAGCAAACTTTACAGTTTTAAATATATTAAAGAAAAATAAAGCTATTATTGAAAAAGAAACCATCTTGTCAGTAGCCCCCCTTTGTATTAGATATGGGAAATACACTTCCTAGTTGGAAAAAATGTTTAGTTTTGTTTCTTTAAATTTGGTTGCTGGAGGCTGAAGTGTTTCCTTAGGATGTCAGTGATACTGTAGCTCTTCTTGGACAGCAACACCAGTTAACAAAGAACGATGAACAGTACCTGGAATATTACAACAGGTTTTTTTCTCAGTATCACCTATTCTGAGGGCTTAAGTAGGGAGAACTTATTTGAGAAAATAAAAACGGTGACTCTCTAAGACCACCACTTTCTTATATTCAGGTTCCTTTTAAATAGTTGACATTTTCTTTGCTCTGGGTTAGAGGAGAAAAGGGATAAGAGTAGTATTTAAGAAAAGCATGAAAATTGTGCCATGCCTGTTTTTAGTGATGTGTCAGGAAACTGAGAGGTCACAAGCACATGTATGAACCCATGAGCAGAGTAGATCTGCAGCCAGGACGCATGCAGCAATTTAGAAGACAGTTCCATACAGTAAATTCCCACTGTGGGTGGGATTCAAGTGCCTGAATGAGTATTAGGGCCATTCTTGAATGCCTTTTGAGGATTCTACTGGGGTCCAGGAAAGTGCTGATCTCCTGTAGGTTCAGTGTCCTGTCTAGCAGCTCCACCATTCCTGGATGTTGCAGAGCAGCTGCAGAGGCACTGGCCTGCAGCCTTCTGTCAAACAAATGTCCCTGGTTACAAAGTTCTTCAGTTGCTTTTCCTGCCAGACTTTTTCTTCAGTCAATAGATTCACATCTCCTTTGTCTGGCATTAACTCCCACTCTTTTGACACCAGCTTACGGGGACGTACACTTGTATTGTGACTCAAGGCAGACACACCTAGGGGTTATGCTTTCGGGCATCGGCTGAAGCTTTTGACATGTGTCTTAGTGCACTGACTGCAAGAGGCTTTGTTCTGTGTTGCCCTGTTTTGCTGTAAACAGGACAGAGGATGAAACATAGAAGGCTGTGCTTAGGAGCGGTCTGGTATTAGGGGAGAGACCATTAACAAGAAATAAACTTGCTGTGTGGCTGCAGCTTTTTCCACTGAACAGCCGTTTCGGAATATGCCTGAACAAACAGTGTCATGGCTTCCTTGCAGCAGACATGAGTTGAGTACGCAGCTATTCTTTGCCAGCTGATCGCTAGAAGCTTTCACAGAAGCTAAAAGCTGGGAGTTGTCAGACTGCTTAAAATTAGTTTTAAGAGCAACAAATGGCTTTGTACAACTCCCCAAAATAAGCATGGGTAAAGGGGTCAATTGCGCTACAGTTTTTTGCTACAGCTGTTTCCAAGTTGGGAATAAATATTTACGCCATCCTTTTCAGCCCTGATCCACCAGCCTGCTAGCAGTGATTCGTAGCTCCTCCTAATGCTCATAACCACCTGCAGCACACCCTGCTCCTGTCTGAAGCACATTTCTTTAGTTCATCTCATTAACTAGTCCATTTGTGGATGAGTTCTTGTTGGTTGGATATTTTAAGTTTGAATCCGATGCGCCCAGTGTGCTGATCATTGTGTTTCTGAAATCTGAAGCGCTCTCTTCTCGTTAGACTCATCTGTGAAAACCAGCGGTTCCTCAGGACAATCTGCAGCAGAGACCTCCTGTGAGTCGGGAACAGAGGAGAGAGGAGATCTTATTAAATTTTACAATGCAGTCTATGTAGGAAGAGTAAAATCGTTTGCACTGAAGTACGATATCATGAACCAGGATCATGTAGTAAGTAGAATATTTTGGAATTTTGCTCTATCTGGTAATTGGACACAGAGTCGTTTTTCCTACCATGATTACAGAAGTCAAATAGTTGTAGGTAGTGGTATGAATCTTTAACAGCCTTTGAAGAGGACGAGTGTGGATGCAGTTCAGTTTACAGCCCTGGTTTCAGCTTCTTTATATCGATGCAATGTTTGCTCAAATGCCTGTGGAGCATCTGTGTAATACGTCTGGAAAATAAATTTGTTCTGTTGTTCAGTGGATACTTGATCTGTTGTTTAACTGTTATGAGATAAAAATCTTCTAAAGACCTGGAAGCCTGTTAATCTTTCCTTATGTGAAGTTACTGCTTTTAAACCTCTTCTGATTCAGCTCCTATCCAAATTTGTCCTCTCTTGCAGATGGAAGCCCCTCCCTTGTCTCCATTCCCCAGCATTAAGCAACAGCCACTCTCTCCTCGACGGATCTCTCAGCAGCACTCTGTTTACGTTTCGCCTCACAAGAATGGTGCCTGCCTGACGCCTCGAACTGCACTACTGTATAAATTTAATGGGAGCCCTTCCAAGGTAGAAAGCAAAAAAGGTTGGAAGGGGTCAATTTGGGAGAGGGTTAATTAATCTCCTAATTAGGATGCATTGTAGTGCAGTGAGGTCTCATTGAACGAGTCCCTCAGTTTGTGGTGAAGGGTAGAACTCTTCATGTAGAATCCTTTGCTTGCTCATCAGAGAGGTTCAGAATAACTTTTGGTTCTCAGATAGTTGGAAACCAGAGTGAGTTTGAAATGGAGTCGTAGTAACTCACCATTTTTTTTTTTATCTTGATCGCAGAGTTTGAAGGACATCAACAATATGATAAAACAAGGTGAACACAGGAGTAAGAAACGAGCAATAACAATTGATAGTGACACTGAATCCCCTACGAAGCGGCTCTGCCAGGAAAACGATGACGTTCTACTCAAACGTCTCCAGGATGTTGTCAGCGAAAGAGCAAATCATTAAACCTGCCAGTTTTCCATGGGATCTGAAAGCTATGGAGCTGGATACAGCTGTTGCGCTATTTATTTCTTGCTTTTATATGCAGACAACTGCCAAGTTTCTTTAACGGTGAACTTCTGCCTGACTTCCACAGGATGCGAAAAGCCAGGGTTAGGCAGCAAGTGCCAGAGAATGAGAGGTGGCGGTGACCTTCGTTGCCACAGGCTGTGCTGTGCTATAAGTTACTGTTTGAGCTGTTTTAGCAAGAGAGCGATCTGTGGAAAGCTGTATCAGATGTTCTCCAGCCTAACTTAGAACATCATGAGTTCTGAGTGTAACTCAGCTTCTAGTAGTACTGGTTTTATTTCTGGAATGAGAATGATAAGGAAATCAGTGAGGTCAGTGAAGTTTCCTCAAGCTTTTGGTATTTGGGGAAGAAACTTTAAAAGTGCCTTATTTTAAAAGAATGTGGAATTTCATGTGTTATTTTACTGTGGAGTACCTGGAGCAGAGAACAAATGGACCATTTAGCCTCAGGAAGAGCCGAGCAGTTCTGAACGGTGTGATTTGTGCTGTGCTCCATCTCCTATCGGAACACCGGTAAAAGCGTTCGTTATGATGCGGATCAGACGGCTTTTGCTGTAACAAAGGCAATAATCAAAAAATACAAATAGCAGTGGCTTAAACTGGACACTGACATCTGATAAAGCACTGAGATATGGTTCCATGAGTCAGAATTGCCTTTCTCTCGAGCTGGTGAATGCTGCCATGGGAGCAGCTCCTTTCCTGTTGGAAGCCTGATGGCAGCCTCACTGTAGGAGCCATTCTTGCATCTTGCAGCTGACCTGTGAGGTAGTACAAGCTGGTCACGGTTGGAAAACAGCTGGGGCTTTGGCCATCTTAGAGCTGTTAAATGCACAAAGTCATTTAACAAACGGTATCTCTTTATTCCATGTTTTCCTGGAGATTGTGGCCTCTGTGTAGTATCTACACTGAATGTATGCCCATCAGATAAGGCATGT
The DNA here is from genome assembly GCA_034008185.1 of Gorsachius magnificus. NCBI lineage: Eukaryota > Metazoa > Chordata > Aves > Pelecaniformes > Ardeidae > Gorsachius > Gorsachius magnificus. The sequence goes on from CM067091.1 coordinate 10,479,979, forward strand.
TTGTATATATGGGGGGTTAGAGCTACTAAAGGCTTGGGAAAGGTGGAAGTTCCAGCATCCAATTCTTGTAACTAAGTTTTTAACGCTGAGGGATTTGGTAGGGTTTATTCTACCAAAAAGAAAGTCCAAGGTTTATTCATTACTGTAAATCAGTAGCTTTGATCTTATTTCATAATCGCATTTAAGATTAAAGCCACAGAGAAACTTTGCAGCACTGTATTTTTTCAGTTTATGTGTATATTGAACTGGAAAAAAAAATGGAACGATTACATAGGACTTGTTTAAGGAGCTCTGTTCGCTCATGGTTTGGTTTGTTCAATATATGCTGCAAGATCTGCTGTGCCACCGTTCCAGGCAAGAACACTGTGATGACTTCAAGCAGTCTCAGCTATGAATCTGGCCAGCAGTGATGGAGGAAAAAGCATACGTGTGCAGGGACCCTGGTCAGTGGCAAGTAGAAAGTTTATAATCTCTGTAAGTTGGTTTTGGATTATTAACTACTTAATTATTTTTTTTCAATTTTAAAAAAGGGTGCTCATTTCTGAAAGGTTCGACCATAGACTGTAGTGTGAGGCAGTGGCCATGCAGTGGACTAGGTTTCATGTAGATTCGTCAGTTCCTTTAATGCTATTCAATTTTTAATATCTGTCTTCAGATCTTGAGATAAAAAGCCCAAGAGACGCAGCCTCTCTGTCCTGACCCGCTTATCAGTGTTGCAGCTATGACCGCCCAGTGTGTGCACTCCAGTCCCTGGGAGCCTCCAGTGGTGTGGGGGAAATGGGGAATCTCTGTTTCACCATCGGCAGAGCCTGCTTTGCTCACCTGGGGGATTGCGGGTGTTCTGAACAGGAGGCGTGAGGTCAGGCTTACTGGCATAAGACTTTTACCAGTGCTGCGTGACTGGAGTTCAGGTGACTTGGTTTTAATTCAGCATCATACACAGATTGCACAAACCTGCTCACCATGCTGTTACTGTGTTCTCTGGAACTGTAGGAAGCTGGCGGTGCTAAAATCCTCATTAGTCATCCTTGGATGTAGTGGTTTTTCATTAGAAAAATGAATGCGCTACAACTGGATGCAGGTCAGATTTTTTCACCTTTTTAGGTGATAGCAAAAATATTTTGGGGCATGTTGAATGGCTAAAGCAAGAGCTTATGTGAAAATTTTGTGACAGTTTCAAAGTGCCTTCACGTGTAAATATGTATTTTATAATAAACAATTAAAAAGTATTTTAACCTGTGTCGCTCTCTTTCCTGTGGTCTTCCTGTGGTAACTCATTAAACAGACAATGCCTTCTCTCTTGCTGTAATGGCAAAGACCTTCATCGTTTCTACGCTCCCTCAGATTTCTTTGGGATCTTTCCAGTTTAAATCCGTCATCTCTCATGGGATCTGCCTGAAGTTTCCTCCTGAGGCTCCTGCACTATTCGCTCTTCAGTCAGATGCAGTTTCTGGGAAGAGGAGGTGAGTAACGCGTTACGTGAATTAACCGAAAAATGCCAAAAAGGAGAAAATCCTGCAGCGATGGGCAGGGAGGTGTGCTGCCAGCCGCAGCCCCCCGCTGACTTCCTCCCAGATGCACAAGCATCTCCAAAACCTGCTTTGGACAGGTTCATGTTGCTACCAGCTGGTCCCACGCTGGTTTTGTCCCTGCAGCTCAGCCTAGAGCTGGCATCAATGCAGAACTTTCCAAGTAGCTATTGTGCATCTGCTCGGGGGGCTGATTGGTGCAGATGCTGGTGTAACAACTTGTTTTCCTTCTGAGAGACGTTAAATGTAGCTGCCAACCCAAGGGGATGTTGAGGGGCATAGCTGTGAAAGTATGGCTGGCTTTTCTCTTTGTAAACTCCCTTCTGCAGGCGAGGCTGCCAGCAAGGGGAGCGTGTTGCCAGCCATGTGAGGTGGGAGATGAGGCTGTTGGCCCCAAGTCTTGCAGAGCGCATCCGATGTGCTAGGGCAGTGCTCTTCTGCCAGATGGATTTTCTCCAGCTGAAAATATCACCTCCTTAACACTGCTTGAAGGGGACTTGGAGCTTCCATGTTTACTACAGGCCAGCTTTCCAGAGAGTCAAAGGTAAGAGGTTATTAACACCGCTGGGGAGAATACCATAAATCTGCCAGCACTTGACATGTAAGCACTATGCTAATACTTGGTTGCCGCATCCCAAGTGTTCTACTAAGATGTGGCCTCAAGAAAATTTGTGGTTAGAGTGCAATTAGTTGGTGTGGGGAATTGAAACTGATTTTCTACTTAGCTTCCTGTTAGGAAATGCGCTTCTTGCATTCCTGTCTTGTGACTCATGGAGGGCTTTTTGTTATTTGAAACCTGAGGAGCAGTAAGAACTGAAACTGGGGACACAAGCGGAAGGAACTGCAAGTGTGTAAGAAGTGCTGGGATCTGGGATGAAAGCAGCTGGACGTGGCTAAATCTGTCTGGAGGCCAAAGAGACAGAGTTGGCTGTAACCTCCAGAGCTCACAATAAGCACGAAACTCATCACCCAAGTAGCAGTTCTTGAACAACAGGCGTCAGAGGAACATGATGCTGAACTTGTAAAACTCTTCAGCATCCTGGAGGGACCAGAAGTGTATTAGGCAGCAGGTGGGCCAGAGGCCTGTTACGCTTGGGGTTCCCCCACTGCCCTACGGCACCTGAGCTGGAAAGCTGGGCAGAGCCTTGTCCCTAAGAGTAATGCACCTGAGTAATGGGGAACCACTGGTTTAAGGGTCCAGTTTACCCCGCGTGCGCTCGCTCCATGGCAGTGCTCCCCAAATCGGGTGCTGCCTCCCAGCTTGGGCACAGTGAACATAAGCCGCAGTAGCTGTGCTGCAAGCGTCCTCTCTGCTTGTTCTCACGTGTTGTCCATCATGGTTCCCAGTAACAAAACCAGCTCTGCAAGAGTCAGGTCACAAGCACTCCGGCTAGCTAAGGCGTAAATACCTGTATTTGGTATTTGAGCCAATGAGGTTGTGGAAGGAACTGGCCAAGTCACGGATGGCTTTGCTGTGAGCTTTTCACTTCCTTGGCAGCGCTACCTTCCAGCGGCGAGTCTGTAGTGCTGCTTCACAGTCTGGCAAAACCAGGGACATGCTGCTAGAAACATGTAACATGGGGGGGAAAAAAATTATATAGAGACCCTAGGGAGGCGTAATCCTCCTCATCCAGACCTTTAGCATGCATCTTGGTTTCGTTTGTCATCACAGGGGGTCCTGTTGGATTCATCTGGGTTTCTGCACCTTGCTGCATGGAATCATAGAAGCACTAGAGCAAACCCGGGGTTTCCTGTGCCTGCAGCGGCCAAGGGGCTGGGCAGGCCTTCAGGCTGCCTCTGTTGCAGGCAAACAAGTGCAAAGCTGAACAAACCCTTCTTCCTCCCTCCCCCTTTTCAAGCGCTTTGTTTGGTTACCAGGGTCTTTGTGCTGCTCAGAACAAGGCCCCACCTAGCACAGCATTTTCATCTTTCACCGTAGTCCTGTCACTACGCCCTGTGTCTGTCTGGTGGTGCAGTATGAGCAAGTTTTGCACTGATCCAAGAAGTATGCCCTGCCATTCCAGGGTATCCCTCCCTTGCTGTTTGTAAGCCATGAATGCAATGAGATCCCTCTTGAATTTAACTTTTTTTTTGGCTGAGCACTCCAGGTGCATTGGGCCTGGGGATAGGATGCATGGCCTTTGACTCTGTCCCCTTCCCAAAAAGCTCTTTAGGTATGGGCCAGGTATTGAGCCACACGGGGTGGTTTTTGAGACTGGTAGAGGTACAGAACAGACAGGTGATGAATTATTCCTTAGAAGGACAAGCACCAATGACATTTGTGTGGGAGAAGGTGTGAGGCTGTTCCATAGTCGTGCTCCTTAATGGATCTGGCCCGTTCTTGTCTCCTAAGGTTCCTTCCAAGAAGAGAAGCATTTCCTCGAAATGGGTGGGGCCAGTTTTGCTTGCTATGGTGAGGGCAGTGCTGATGGAAATCTTGGAAAGACCCAAAGGGGCTGGAGAGAGACGGCCAGCCAAATGAAAAACAGGCAGCAAACATTATGTACGCTTTCCTACCAAGGGCTGAGAAGCGAGAAAGCAGAATATTTGCTTACAAAAGCAAATTACTGTAGCGTGACAGTAGCATGCATAAGCTCTGCTCCGTGTGGAGACCTCAAGAAAAACCTAGAAGGGGCTTTTTGTTACAAAGATGATTTATTTCTTTTTTTTTTCTTTTTTCTTTTTTCTTTGTGTCTGACCTGAGGTGGGGAAGTTGTGATGAGAACACCGCACCCCCCAGAACTGGAGGTGGGTTGACCTTGGCTGGCTGCCACGTGCCCACCCAGCTGCGCCCTCATTCCCCCGCCTCAGCGGAACAGGGGGAGAAAATACGAGGGGAAAGCCCACGGGCTGAGATAAGGGCAGGGAGATCACTCACCAGTTACTGTCATGGGCAAAAGACTGGAATGGGGGAAGATGATTTTTTTTGCCAGTTACAGGTGGATAATGAGAGACAAACCCCAAAGTAAAACCACCTTTCCCCCACCCTCCCCTCCTTCCTAGGCTCAACTCCACGCTTGACTTTTCTACCCTCACTCTCCCCAAGCAGCACAGGGGGACAGGGAGTTGGGGTTCAAGTCAGTTGGTAACGCTTCATCTCTGCTGCTCCTTCCTCCTCACGCTCTGCCCCTGCGCCAGCGAGGGGTCCCCCCTGATGGGCTGAAGCTCCTGCCAGGAGTCTGCTCCTGTGTGGGCTCTCTGTGGGCCACAGCTTCCTTAAGGGCATCTCCACCTGCTCCAGTGGGGTCCTCCATGGGCTGCAGGGTGGGCATCTGCTCCAGCGGGATCATCTGTGGGCTGCAGGGGAATCTGCTTCGCCTCCTGCCCCAATTTCTTCTCTGACCTTGGTGCCTGCAGGGCTGTTTCACACATTTTCTTGCTCCCCTCTCTCCCAGCTGCTGCTGTCCCGGCTGGAGCTGGCTCTGCCAAACATGGGGGCAGCTTCTGGTGTCTCGTCACAGAAGCCACCCCTGCAGCCCCCCTGCTACCAAAGCCTTGCCACATAAACCAAACATGTGTGTACGGGCTGCTGGTGGTAACATGTAGCCTTCCCCCGGGGAGCCTGTGCAGCGCCGCAGTAAGTGCAGCTTGTGCCAGGCATCACAGAACTGCTGAAGCATGGAGGGAGCTCAGGGGCACACAGATCTCCTGGGATGGCCCCAATGGTGCTGGTGATGGCAGTGGAGCAGCAGGAAGGGGTGCCTGGCATGACCATGGTCAAGTGATGGGAGCAGCAAGCGGGTAAGCGGGCTTCCCCCAAAAGCTGTGTGGGTGCAAATATCCAGTCCATCAGGGGCACCGAGGTGCAAGCTCCATGTGCAGCAGGTGCTCCTCTGACAGGATGGTCAGGGATGGACAGAGTCTGCAGGGATTTTGCCAGCTCTGTATTTGGGAGCCAAAGCCTTGGGCCCCTTCTGGGGCCTCTATGGCACATAGAGGCCTTTCGCAGCAGAGCTGTTTTTGCAGATGTTGGGATGTTACCTGTGGACATGGTATCTGGAAACCAGCACGCGTGTCTCTTTGTGACAGCCGTGGTGTCTGGGCGCCATGGCTATGAGCAACTGAGAGTCGGGCAGCTGGGGTGCAGCTGCTTTCATTGCCTGTGATGGCTCGGGAGCTAGATCGTGAAAAAGCTGTGTTTGGGTGTCCTCAGCAGCGCTGCCTGAGGGCAATAGCGCCGTGGCATCGTGTCTGCTGGGAGCACCTGCGTGGAGTCTGATGCCGGTGACTGAGCTGGGCGCGGGGAGTTGCAGGTTTCCCGGTATTTCCGCCTGTGTCCTGGCGCTGTGGGGAACGTGGCTCGGCTCACTCCAGGGCTTTGCCTGGCACCACCCGCGCTTTTGTGTGACTGAGGGCTCGCTGCACGGGGTGCGAGAGCTGGTCCCTGCGGTGACGGGTCGCTGCGAGCTGCCGCACAGCTCCACCGCTGGCCGGCTGCGGGTGCCCCGGGGCGCCAGGCGAGGGCTGCGGGGGGGGCCCCCGGGAGCGGCGCCTCGGGCAGCGCCTGCGGCCGCCTGCAGGGAGGCCTGGGCGCGGCCCCGCGCTGCCGGCCGAGGGTGCCGGTGTCCCGGGGCGCTCCGTCCGCAGCTCGCCCTCCACCTTCCCCGCGCCGGCGCCGCCGCCCCTGCCCGCGGGTCGCGGCCCAGCCTTGGCGGCAGCCGCTCCGCGCTGGCGACCGGGGGAGCGGGGGGTGGCGGGGCTGGGCCGCGGCTGCTCCCGCCCGGGCGCGTGGCGGGGGGCAGCGCCGGGCGCCGACGTCAGCGCGGCGCCCGTGCCCCCGCGCGCGGAGCGGGCGCTGCGCCTGCGCGGCGGCGGCGCGGGATGGGGAGCCCGGCGGCGGCGGGATGGGGCGCGGCCCCCGCCAAGCGGGCGCGGCGCGAGGGCTCCCCTGAGGGGCCCCGGGGCCCCGCGGCCGAGGGACACGGAGCGGCTCTGCCCACCCGTGGGCGAGCCCAGCCTGCTGCGCCGCTTCCGAGGTAACGCCGGGGCCGGGGCTTGGGCCGCCCCTTGGGGCGCCGGGCCCCGCCGCTGACGCTGTGCTTGCCCCCGCAGAGAGCGGAGTCACCGGGAGCATGCTGCTGGACCTGCCGGCCTGCGCCCTCGCCGTCACCCGCGTCTGGTGAGAGCCGCCCCCGCGGGCCCGGGGGCGGGAAGCCCCGGGGGGAAGGGGGGGGGGGCCCGGCCCCCCGGCCCGGGCCTTGGCGAGCGGCTTCACCGCGGCGGGCTCCCCGCAGGGCGCGGGAGCCGCTGCAGGCGGGCCCCCGCTCCCCCGGGCCCCGGCCGCAACAGCGACCTCACGGCGTTTCCTGACCCGGCAGCGTGGCTTTGTCCCGTTCCCACCCCAGCGGCCCAGGAGCTCGGGCGCTGGGAGAGCCGGAGCGGGTGTGCGTGGTGGAACGGGCCCGGTCTGGATCCTCCGGAACCTTTTACCAGTTCCCCCGCCGATCCCAGCACAGCCAGCGCTATCTGGAGCGTAGGAGCCCGGTAACTGTGAGAAGCAAAAAAGAAAAGATCCGCTTGAAAAGCTTTAATGAAAATAACCACCGGTAGCACGATAACCTGTTAAGCATTAACGGGAATGCCAGCGTAATATCCAGGGGTTTTGTGGAGAGCTTTCTCCTCAGCCTAAAGGTAACGTTGCTCCCGTTCTCATAACGACAGCAGCAGCAATTTTTAAATACTGGGTAGGTGCTGCTTTGTGGTGGCTGCGTTTCACCCATCTCCCCAGGACAAATCCCGGGCGTCGAGGCTGTCATCTTGCAACAGTTGCTGGGACTTTGCTCTTTGCGGCGCCTGCAACAACAGGGTGGACTGTTAAGGAAAAAGAGATTTTGTTGCCTCTCCCGGGCAGAACACGGGCCTGTGGGCATGTGGCAGAGTTCAGCAGCTGCCACGGGCTGCTGCAGCGCTTGGCTGCGGGGAGCGGGCAGTCCGGTGAAGCCCTGCTCCCCCCTCGGCCACAGTCGTCTGCCGCTGCGAGCCCAGGGAAACCGAGCGCTGCCTTCGAGGGTTGTTCCTAGCACAGAGGGAAGTGACTGGTTCCCAAAACCTTGTCATTTTTCTGGTGGCGAATGTACTTTCTTGCTTTTCTGAAACAGAAGAGAGTACAAACACGTCCTGTCGTCCTACACGTCCGAAGGGCCCGCACTGCCCCTTCTCTGCCCCATGGGGGTCAGTTTTGCTCGCCTCTCCCAGGATGTGAGCCCGCTTGCTCACTGCATACTTCCTGGTGTCATTTAATCTTTGAATGACTTGTCTTAACTCCTTTGCAAACCTTGTTTATGCTGTTTCCTCCCAATTTCTCTCAAAACCCAACCGTTCCGCTCAAGCTATTTGCTGCTGTTGTGGTTACCAAACCCAAGGCAGTCTGGAGTGTGGTGTCTGGCAGGCGTACATGAGTGTGGAGCCATGCTGGTCTGTGGGGAGTTCTGGGTACTTTGGTGTGCAGGTTGGCTCCTTGGCTGGGAGCCTGCCAGAGCTAACGCCATGCTGAGGATGAGGGGCCCCACCTTGCCGGCTGCGCTTGCAGCTTGCGAAGGGGAAGGCGAAAGAGCAGGCGTCTGGGTGTGGCCATCGGGAGAGAAAGACAAGCCAGTGTGACTCAAGGTGACAAGGCAGAAGGGTTGAGCTTTGGAGGAGGTAAGATGTTGGTGGGAATCACTGAGGTATTCTTGGGTGTTTTGGAAGAGGGGTTTTAACTGCAGCTGTTTGGAGTGTGCAGATAGAACCGACGTGGTATCATGAGGGAGGTGGCTAACGGCTTTACTCATTTCTGCAGTAAAAGACAATCATCTAATTGAAATAACAAGCAGGCGTATAGTTTCTGTTTAGAGACTACCAGGAGGCTGATTGCTTTTAGTATCTCGCTGGCTGCTGGAGCATCAAGTGTCTGCACCGGACATCTGCAGGCTGTCCTGCGGGTTGTCAGGCTCCGTCAGTGCTGAGCGCAGGCAGGATGGGGAGCGGGGAGGTCCCTCTAAGCCTATGGTGCCCGCGGCAGAGTCAAGCGGCCGTGAGGAGCTCCTGGTTGGCATGAAGAGCGGATGGTGCTGGGGGACGGAACGATCTGCTCGTGGGTTCTCTTTTATGTGTTGTTTCCTTCGGTGAGGTCTGACGTCTTGTTTCTGTTAAGCTGAAATCGTCATGATCTGGATGAGAAATTGCTAGAGCCTTCTGCTTTTTAAAAACATCTCAGCTTTGCACTAAAGAATGATCTCTTTGCGTGCCTCTGCCCACTGCATGCTGTGTCCTACGGTAACTTTCATCACTGCTCTGTGCTGGGTTGGTAATGAACGTGTACGTTTAGTTCCTTGCTGATCCTGGACGTTCAGCAGGGAGAGCTCAGGAGGGTAGGGCCTGGAGCTCTGGGCTTCCCACGTGTGCGGATGCTCCTGGAAGCAGGTGTTCTGTGTGGCCTGTGGCACACCACCTGTTAAACACTAGCGATGAGTAGGGCTGCCTGGCTGGCCCCTTGGGGGAAGTCAAGTTCCTAATGGATGTGGGACAGGGTTTTTCCTCGTCCTTGTCACCTGTGGTGCGAGGGAGGGTGCGGGCAGAGCAGGGAGGGGCAGAGGGGAGTGGATGGGGAAGCGTCGGTTCTCGGCCTTTCGAAGACAGCCAGCAGCGTTGCTGCTCTGGCTGTTGGAGGAACTCTGCCTGCAGAGCCCTGGAAAACTGCAGCAATAAGAGGCAATTTGTGTCTTAGTCTCTTGGCTGAGGTGGTCTTACCGTGGTAGACGCCAGATGAAAAATGGCCCGCTGCTGTTTTCCACCCAAAGAAGGCTAGAGAGCTCCCTGTGGTGCAACGTTCAGGTGATCGGTTACGCCAGGACTGTGCTGACAGCATTCTTTGTCACCTGGAGGCCAAATTCCAGATGAGGTCTAGCATTCCTGGAGGCAGGGCAGGACAAGACGCGCGGGCCGCTGACATGGCCTCTCAGGCGGGGACCTCCCAGCCTCCCTGGTCGGGACTTCTTTTGCTGTTCTCTCGCCCTGTGCAGTACCAGTCTGTCCTGGGGGTAACTCCAGTGGATGTCATACCCAGTGTAGAGAGCTGTGTTGCACCCCTTGGTTCAGCCCTGCTGGAGGTGAGTTTCTGGAGCAAAGGAGCATGTGAGGCTGTGCTCTTGGTGGACAGGGCTTGCATAGGTCATTGTATAATAAACCGTACTGCCAGTAACACAGCGCTGCCCTTTCGCTGCCGTCCTATAGTCGCAGTCATTGGTAATTTCTCAAGATGGTAGGTGCCCACACGCCTTTTCCTGTGCCCGGCTATTTTCCAGTTCCTGAATTTTTGTGGCATTTGAAAGTATAATCAAGTGCTTCAAAGCAACAGGCTGCGCCCTGTACTCAGTAGTGCCATCCCTCGCTTAATGCTGGGTGCCGCTTTGCACTGCCTCGCCTTCTCAAAAAATGCCACAACGCCTCATGTACTTTGCACAACCCAAGGTATCTTTTTGGGCAGTTGGTACTTGAGGTCTGTTGCATGGCTGTACGGTGGTGGTACTGTACCTCTTGCAGCACTACAGCTCATTCAAAAATGCACTTGCGATGCTTGATCTCCATTATTAGCGTGCTTTGAAGTGATATCCACCAAAGACCTCAGCTGTAGTTAAGAACGTGGGGGTCATCTCTATGCATCAGGTTTGGGTGTTAATTTTTCAGGTCTGCTAGAGCAAAAATGCTTGAGTCCAGGTGTGGTTCTGCATGTTAGGTGAGCGTCTTGAGAGCTTCTCCACAGAAGTAAAATTAGTGTAGGTGTCTGGAAACATATTGCTTCCAACTTTGCTGTCCCTGAACTGTTTTGAACGGTGGCGATGGAGGCACTTGGTTACCACCCCAATTGCTAGTCCTGCCCGAGATAGCCATGCCTGGTGGTTGGAAAGGTTACGTGTTTCTTACATGCAGCAGTTGAATATTCTTGGTCCTGTTTTCAGGGCAGACCTCAAAGATCAGTTGCAGTTGCTTTTCCTGGGAGTGTCGGGATAGGTGCGTGCGAACTTAGGGTTTGCTGGCCGCAGAAGGGCTCCTTGGGTTTTCCATTGTGCCAGAGTTCATCCTCTCTTCTTAGCAGAGAGCCAGAAACACGGGCAGATTCAGGCGATTCTCCTCTTGTCCTCGCTGTTAGCTGCTTTCTGTTGCTCTGCAAATAGTGGGTTCTTCCAGGAGCTGCCTTGTAAGTACCTGGGGCCTTTGTGACTGTTCCTGCAGCCGGAGCTTCTCGGGATGTGGAGTGAGGGGCTGGTCTGAACATCACTGCTGCTGCTTTTTATCAGAATTGCAAGTGGGGGCAGCTAAAGACTTGTGATGGTCTGTGAGCAGCAGAGCCTGCAGCCCAGGAGCTGCCTGTTTGGGACAGGGGTGCTAACTGCTTAGGACAAAAACTGCTCCCTGGCAGCTCAGACATCATATGCATTTAATATTTTATGGATTGAGAGTTACTGAAGGATTCGGGTGAAAATACATAGTGCATCAAGCAGTGGTTTTTGATAATAGTTGATGTTTTATAGTATTGCTTTCTGCTAAAGTTTAAACTGAAAGGCTGGTGGAAAACTGGTCTCGGGGTGGTTAACTGCCAGCGAGTGTAAAAGGCAGCGATTGCACATTCTTGTGATGAAGAGTTTGCTGTCATACTGAGGCTGAAGCCGTTTTGCTGAAGGACAAGGCTTGCAGACAGAGTTCATGTGAGTGGGTGCAGCAGAGTGTCCTCGCTCTCCCTCCAGGCTTGTCCTACCTGTGCTCTTAAGAGTACCTTGCCTACAGCAGAGTGAAAGTCTGCCTGCATGCTGTGAAGGGCACCCTTCATAATTCGTTAAAAGTGGCTCCTTTACAAAATAGAAGGGTTGATTCTCAACAAAATTAGAGCATCTTTTAAACTCTGGTGGTTCCGCTGTTGGAGGTGGAATGAATTTACATAAAATTCAGGTTAATTTGGCAAAATTAAACCACTTTTAATACTGAGTTGACTAACTGAAAGAAATGTCCATTAAAACCATTTACTGGGGCTTTGACACTTAGTTTAAGGAATTTTTCAACCTTAAAGTACGTCAGTTATTGAGGGACTGCGTGTTGTCTTTCCCACAAATTTAAAGGACTTATCCCCAAATGTGGCTTTCCCTAAAAGAAATTGATGGGGAAAAGTGTGTATGTCCTGGCGTTTCTGTTTCTTGGGTCTGTGTAAGTGGGAGAAGCGCTTATGCTGCTTTACAGACACCTTCTGTGGCTGTTTGTTCTCTGCCTTCCACACTTGCCTTTAGAAGGCTGAATGTGTTCAATACTTCTCTGAAAGCTGCAGAAATTTGCATTTCCATAAAAGAGTCAACGAATATCAGGGTAATGTGAACTTGCACAAGTAATTCCCTACATACTGCAAATTGTAAAGGGAAATGCATTGTGAACTTTGCTCTCAGTGTCTTTTTCTTTTTCCTTTCTAGCCTCCCAGACGAGAGACTGCAAGTGCTGGCCTGCCTGAACAAACTGCGACAGCAGCACGTGGACGTCATGAAGGTAGCCCCAGCGCCGCCTGGGGAGGATGGACACGCCACACTTGCAGGGCCTGGCCAGCGTTACCGCGCTGCCTCTCCCTGTCTCTGCCTCCCCTCCTTCTGTCTTGGTGGTGCCAGCTGGTGCCGGGGAGGGGCGAACTCCCAGCCCTTCTCCTTGGTAGTGGGTGGTCTGTGGAAAACCACACTAACCAGAAATGTTGTTGAAATCATCAGCAAAGAGCTTTATGTGGGTGCCTGGTGGTTGGGAGAGATGGAGCCAGCAGATGAGCTGTTTGAAAGGCATTGAGAAGCTCCCCTTTCTCATCCCTCTGTGTAGAGCCTCCCCTTGCAGTTTTTTTGTTAGCTTAGCTCCAGGCCCGGGTTAACAGACTCCTCCTCGCTTCCACTGTTTGCCATGTCCAGCAGATTCTCACAGTGGCGTGTGCTAGTTTAACTCGGGCCAGGGCTGCTTGTGATCCTTATTGGTCTGCACATCTACTGGAGCCCTGTCTGCTCTGTGGCCAAGAGGAGAGACAACACAGGAAAACCTTATTTCCTCAGTATTTTACCAAGATACGTGTGTGATGAAACGTTTTTACCTGCTGTTTTGAGGCGAGGGTTAAATGTCTGTGTTTCTCTTCTCTTAAGTCACTGTAGTTACTCAGCTGTCCCTTAAACCGTATGCTTAGGGATGATTGGGCAGTACTTCTTTTATATTTCAGTTTTCTCAGGGTCTGCATTTTGCTTTGTGAAGGAGGTAAGAATCGTAATTTCCACTGTGCAGAATTTCACTTGATTTTAAAACACCTGAACAACGTCAAACCAAGCACTTTTTGTTGGGTATCTCAGATGTGTTCTGCTTTAACTGGAATAGCAGATTAATAAAGAGAGCGGGTTTCTCAAGTGTTAAGTTTTGGAACATCTACATGGGTGCAGATAAAGTCAAAATCTCTAAGAATGTTAATTCCTTTGCCCTCTGGAACATGCAGCTTTGTCTCTTTTGATGTCATGCTTGAGTAGTTCTCCAAGATAAATTTTGATACGTGGTAGGAGGGATATGGCTGTGGATATGGAGAAAACGCAACCATCACCCCTCCCACCAAATACCTGACCATTCTAGATACCCTTTACCTTGGTGCCTGTTTCTCTTCCAAGTCAAATTTTAAATGTTAATTACAGTATTGTTTGGCTTTCATAGGTTTTTAACGATCCAATTCATGGGCACATTGAAATACATCCCCTTCTTGTCCGCATCATCGACACGCCTCAGTTTCAGCGCCTCCGATACATTAAGCAGCTGGGTGGCACTTACTTGGTTTTTCCAGGAGCCTCTCACAACCGCTTTGAGCACTCTATAGGGTAAGATGATGTTGTCTCTCATGCGCGTCTCTTGCATTTGGATTTCCCCCAGTTTGGTTCCACTAACCAGGGGCATCGCTGTCTTGGAGCATTGGTGAAAACTGCTGCGGTGGCATTTTTGGTATCTCAGATGTTCCTGGGTATCCTGTGTGCTTATGGGCTGTTCTCTTCAACATCATTTAATAAAGATGGATAAAGAAACCTGTAGGGTGGATCAGTGTTAGATTCCCTCCCCCACCCCTTCTTCTAAGAATAATGATAATGAAAAACTGTGAGTGCTTTATGTTCTCCCCAGTCAAAATGTGAGTTTTGAAGCGTAAACCTGCTATAAATGACTTGCCAAGCAGTTGTAATCCCTTCTATTGTCCAGCACAGCTGAACCCCATTTTATCTGTAATGTTTGCATTGGTAGTGACACCTGCTTCATGCCACCTGCTTCATGCAAAAGACGGCACATTGTCAGCCTGTTGGCTGTAACAGTCAGTCAAACAGAAACAGGTGATGGACAGGAGGATTCACAGGGTGTTGCTAGGCTGTTTGCACTCCACAGAGAAGCTGATTAGTGACAAATTGAAGCTTGTTTTAAGGGTATATCCCAAGGTGCAGAGAAATTAGACTAGTCAATGGTTTTTATTCCAGTGATCTGGCCAGACTAAAGCTGCTTTTGTTAGTGCTGAAATACTGTGGAGTCTGGCTTAGCCCCCGCTCTGGCCCCTGCTCCTGACACTGACAGGACGCAACTGGCTGTTGCAAAAGAGTCAAATCAGTGAGGCCAGGCAGAATTGATTGCTTCTGGTAAACTTGAAGAGACAAAAATGCAAGGGATATAAACACAGCTTTCACAACAGGAGTCTGAAAACTCCAGTGGTATCGTCAGCCTTCTCTTTTAAACAGTTCAGTTAATCTATGTAGTTGAAGTTAGCCCTGTTGTTCTCAACTTGTATATCGTGTCGAAGCTTTCCGCAGTGTTAAAATAGAAGAAGTGAGCTTTGTGTGCTTATTGGTCTACTAAAAAAGCACCAAACAGTAAACTTGGGTCTAATAAAAGGTGCTATCTCGTCATATAAAACCTTGCCGTGCTTTAGGACGTTCTGCGGCTGAGGCAAGTAGAAAAGGAGGTTGGTGTGGAGCTTGTAAACAGTTGACAGGAGTGCGTGCCATTCCTGCTGCTCTCCTGCTGTGAGAACCGAGGGTCCCATTCAGTGAAATTAAATGTCAAATCTAAAATGAATAAAAGGAAGGGCAGTAATTGTCATAAGCTATTGTTAAAGTCACAATCTGAAAGAAGAACCAAACGCTTTGGTGGCTGCCGTGCGGACCTTTGCAGCTGCACTGACTGGAAGTCAAAGGGCAATGCAAAAGCTGTGGTGCTTCAAGGTGCACGCTGTCAGCCCTGCACTGCTGTTCGCTTACGCGGTCGCTCCGAGGTTATGCATTGTGAAATACTGTAGGATGCTGTTGTCTCCATGTCTTGGGCACGGCGTCTCATGCTTGTTTGCTTTCGGATGTGTTACTGATGGCTGCCACTCTGCTACAGGAAACAGTTTGTGACTCTTTTGCAGGTCAGGGCTTGAGGATCTGTTGAGTGCTGCCTCTCAGACGAGGGCTGTGACTTAATGGAGCAAAATAGGATAGGTGAACTGCACTGTTCAGCCTAAAACACTACTATATTCACTTTTTTTTTCCCCCTGTGACAGGGTGGGCTACCTAGCAGGATGTCTGGTTCGTGAACTGAAGGAGAAACAGCCAGAACTGGATATAACCCAACGAGATATCCTCTGTGTAGAAATTGCTGGGCTTTGTCATGATTTGGGTAAGCAGCAGCGGAAATGGCTTTGCTGCTCTTTGAAAGCGAACCTGGATGAAAAGCGAGAACACGAGAGCTGTTTTGGGCTGCTTGGTGCGTGGCCATATTCTGAAGCGGGATTTACCTGTCCCTGTTTGGTCCCGAGTACCTCTGCGGAGGCAACTCTGTTTGTTGCATCTGTAGCCACTTTTAGCTAGTTTTTTTTGTCTTGTTTCCATGTGGTGTTTAGAATTCTGCCCTCAGTGGCTGAAGCGCCCACTTCCTTCTGTGATATCCTCAGGTCTCTTGAAACATTTCAGAGTGAAAATTAGCGTCCCTTTCAAAAATTGTTGTGATTATTTTGTAACTACGTATTTTCTCCAGAGCTGGCACAGAGTCATTAATGTTCTCAGTGTCACTGCAGTACCTGCTTGTGGTGTAGGTGATGGGATGGGCTATGTTAAGTGCAGCAGTACTTAAGGTGTCTTAGGAAAATGTACTCACTATAGCTGAATCTTCCTCATAGATCATGTCAAGATCCACTCAAATACAAGAGAATCTAGACGCTTAGCTTGCTCAAAGTATTTTTACTGACAGGCATGCCTCAGATTAAACCTGTGCAATGTTTATTTTCAAGGTCATGGGCCATTTTCACACATGTTTGATGGAAGATTTATTCCTCTCACTCGTCCAGATTTGAAGTGGAAGGTAGGCTTTTCACTAGTCAAGTAAAAACAGGACACTAGAAGGGTCTTTTCACCACCAGCATCTCCTCCCTGAAAGTGCAAATGCTCTTGAACTCCCATGTGGTTTCATGAGACCTGTTTGTGTATGTATGCCCTCTTCCTGCAGATCTCACCCCGGATGACACAGAGGAGAAATGAAATGTCTCGGTCTTGTCAGTGCCTGTAGCATGACTCTGCAGAGGCAGAATTCATTAGGACTGCACCGATCGTTTTAAGCCAGCATTGTGCCTTAAAATGCGTATTGCGTGCTTTCTTCAGAATATGTTTTATAGCTGCAAAATACCAACTGGGAGCTTCCTCCCCAGTTTAAGATTTTAGTTCAAGGCCAGGATGTTTAATTACAGTGTTTAGAACTCAATTTTCAGAAACTCTGAGCAGAGTTCCAAGGGTGAATGAGATGTTATGTGGTCCTTTCAGGCCTCTCTCTGCTTGTAATTACTGAGCAAAATCAGCTGAGGAAACTTGTTAATCTTCCGCACAGCAGAATTGGTTATTTTGCCTTCTAGCATTGTAACTGTCTTACTGCTGTTTGTTAAAATACAAAATTAACAGCGCTCTGCTCAAGAGTGTGCTTCTGGGCACTGTAGACTTGGTGATTTCCCATTTGGTTGGACACAATGAATAGAAAATCACCCAAGTGCTGCACTTTCACACCACTGTGCCTGGGTGCCCTGCCAGGCAGTGCTGCTGGGTTAGGAGAAGGCTGCGACACTGCAGGAAAGATGCTTCAACTTTGTAATGTGTTTCCTTCACAGCATGAAAATGCTTCTGTTAAAATGTTTGAGCACCTGGTCACTTCCAATAAGCTAGAAGAAGTCATGATGTCATATGGTCTTGTCCTGGAAGAAGATATGAACTTCATCAAGGAACAAATAGGAGGGCCTATAGATGAAACCACTTGTGAGAAATCGGTGAGTCAGCATGCCGCTCCTGTGGTTGTCCCAATAAATGTCTTTGGTTTCACTGAAAGAGTACATAATTTTTGCTTCTGCTGTGGTTTATTATTTATTTTTATCCCTGTGAAATTCTGAGAATCCTGGCACAAGGGAGGCGTAGTGTTTATTTCTCACAGTGCTGGCAGGAGGCCGGAGCTTCACTGTGTTACCTGCTTACATCTTCCTGAGAAGTTCTCACCTCAAAGTCTTCAGATTAGAGGAAAGCGTAGGAATATAATTTGTATTTAGGGAACCTAATTCACTGTAAATAGATTGGTAGAACTGAATGTTTAATGGCAACCCTAGATGGCCAGGTTAGGATAACAGCCTGTTTACTGGATGCCCGAAGGTGGCAGTGATGGGAGGTCGTGTTTTCAGGTGGCCCTATGAAGAAAACATGGAGATGGTTCAGAGTAATGAGCTGATAATGGGTAACAAAGCTCAGGCCTGGCAGGGATGAGGCAACAAGCAATGGAAAGCGTGGCCCAAGTGCCAGAGGCATCAGCTTTGATGACAGCAGCAAAATACTTGGATTTATTGCAGTAACAAACATAGAGGCAGGGAAGGAGAGGGTGTGATTGTTAATCCTTGCAACTCTGTGAAAGAATTAAGTCCTCTCTCCTCGCTTTACACTTTACAGCTCTTGTCATCTCTTCAGGGACTCCCATTCAGTTGCTACCAGAACTAAGGACCAGTCAGTGGGAGATCTGTCATAATCTGGCCCTAATCAGAAGTTGTGTGGTGTCCCAAACAAATCACCCACAAATGTTAGCACTTACCCATTATTCTCCCTTGTAGTAGTGTGTAGTTCTACCAAGTGTACTCCAGCGCTCTGATGACAAACATGGGGAACTTAGCATAATAACATTCAGTCTGAGATCTCATGGGAAGGGGGCATTCATTTGCAAAGTCGGCCGGTTGATTTTTACCCAATCCTTTGCACACAAATCTGGCGGCCTGCCGCTGCCATTGGTCTTGTGCTGGGTTCTTGCCCAATATCTGGTTTTCCTTGTTTGGATTCTGTGCCTGTTTTCCACAGGATAACAGGAAAAGGAGCGTCATATGTGATGCGTGGCAGTCTTCTTGCCACCCTCGTGCTGCTAGGCTGCAGGATCTTCCACTGGCTGTCACCTGTACTGCGGTGGTTGTACCAGAGCACAGGCTCCTGTACAGGCATCTGTGCTGTGAAACTGTCCGGTTGCAGGCCTCCCAGTCCTGACATGAACAACTGGTGCTTTATGCATTGAACAGAAGCACTGTCCCGGTAGCAGAGCTCTTTGTGATCAGCACAGGATATTTTTATCTATGACGCACTCTCTTCCTGCTGCTTACAGGCGTTTCCGTTCTTATTCACATCAATTTTCACACTTCTGTAGCGCAGACAACATGAGAGCCATTTATCAGTTTGCATACAGTGTTTTCTGCCTTCAGCATTTCCAGGCCACTTTATGGCATTTTTTGTTTAGCTGAAGAATCATTAAATTTTCAGGAAATAATGTTTACGTGCAACTTGTATCCTATTGTTTTGGTGTTCATTTCCTGTTTGCCTCATGGCTGAATTATCCTTGAGGCTTAGGAGTTGAAGTAGCTGGCTGTTAAACAATTTTAGTTTAAAATCTCTAAATAATTGTTCTAAAACTCCGTTCTATAAAGTTGTATCGTTGATTGCAGAAGACTGCAAGACAGTGACACATCTGGGCACTTAACTGATTCCCTGAGGATGATTCCAACATTTTCCCTTCTTTGTCGCTATGCTTTTTTACTTCTTTTTTTTTTTTGGCGTCTCGCAGCTGCAGGCTTTGCTTTAGCAGAGTGAGAAATGAAATACTTGTGTACATGGTTTTAATTCTCCCTGATCTTGAGGTAAGTCAGCTGCTTAAGCACTAGTTCTGGATTTCTAATGCCTGGCAGCTTCTGAAAGCTCTTTTATTGTCTTTGTGTTCTTTGCTACCTCTGTGTGGGTGTTTATCACCAGCAAAATCAAAGTTTATTCCCACTGTCTTTAAAAAATTGTTCTGACATTGTTTGCACATTTCAATTTCTTGTTGTTTCTAATTTTTTCTTTTCTTGGCTCCTCTCTTGTAAAGTGGCCCTACCGTGGTCGGCAAAAGGAGAAAAGTTTCCTGTATGAGATAGTAGCTAACAAAAAAAACGGCATTGATGTTGACAAATGGGATTATTTTGCAAGGTACAAATCTTATGAGTTTTGTTTTTCTTATGAATTCCTACTGAAGCAATTCTGTTATATTGATCCCATTGTTAAACGCGCTCTCTGGAATATTTTTAGGGATTGCCATCACCTAGGAATCCAGAATAATTTTGATTATAAGCGATTACTTAAATTCACTCGGGTCTGTGAAGTGAAAAACCAGAAGCATATCTGTACCCGTGACAAGGTAAGCAGCGTGTGCGAACCGAGGGGACACTCAGCAGCGAAGCATGTGTGAGGAGTAGCAGCACACTGCGAATGCGGGGGGCACAGCAAAGCCTGCCCTGGGCAGCGGGGTACAGCTGCACCCTGGATTGCAGGGAGATTCGGGGGTTGCCTGCCAGATGCTTTTGTAGCCCGAGAGAGGAAGAAGCAGTGGCTGCTCTGAAAGCTGTTCGCAGAAGCAACTGGTTTAAGGAAGGGAGGGACAAAGCAAGCCTCAGTTTGAGAGGGCTTGCGGCGGGTCCTTCCCAGGGAGACTCCCCAAAACTATCGGCTGTGCCTGATCCTGTCCCAGGTCTTCCGAGCAAGCGGTACATGTGGCTTTGGCGATGGGCTGCTAAAGGAGCATGAGGTCCCCTTCTCTGCCCTGGCTGCCTGGGGTCACTGTCAGGTCTCTGCTCTCCCGTGGCGGCCCATTTCAAAATTTGTAAGTTGTGAAAAATAACCATTGTACTCTATGCTGCAAATGGAAGGAGACACGTCATTTGAGTCCTTGATTGTTGTAGTCTTCCAATTAAGACAATGTCAAAAGTAAAAGATGATTGGGTTTTTTTTGATTCAGGAAGTTGGAAATTTGTATGATATGTTCCACACACGGAATTGCCTGCACCGGCGAGCATACCAGCATAAGATTGGCAACATCATTGAAATAATGCAAGTATTATACTTTTCTTTTCTTGCATTCCATTTGTTTTTAAATTCTTGAAACTGTATATCCGTTTGGAATATTCAGATAATCAGTAAGGTGTGACACAGAATAAAAGCTGCTGGGCTGTAGCCCAAATCTTGTGGCAAGGCTCAGTGCTTAGAGTATCATAGAGGCTGTGATTAACCAAAAAAACAAGAAGAGGACGACAACAACATCCTTCCGCATGAAATTCAGTTAGAGGAAAGTTACTGGAGCCCTGGAGAAGCATAGGACCAGGGCGTGCTTAGGCTGTTTTAACTGCTGACAGCTGAAGTGAAATCTTTATCTACAAGTTAGAGGCTGCTTATCTCAAACTGGCTGTTACTGATGGAGTAAAGCAGCAAGCAAGCTTACTGCAGCTCGGCTAAGCCCGGACCTCGTGTTTTTGTAACACCACAGTAGGAGCTGTTCAGGACCAGCTCAGCTGGCTGCCCGTGCTTGCACCTCTCTTGTTGATGCCTGCAGAAGTTTCCCTCATAGCATTGTTCTTTTTACTTCCCTGGAAAAGCAGAAATACTAGCATCCCCAAATATTTTTTCATGAGGATCTTGGCTGCTGAGTTTGGAAAAAAGGAACGCAGAGGATTACACAGTACAAGAGTGATTCGTGACCACTTTCGTTTCATAAAGTTCAGCTCCTGGTTTAGTGATCCTCTAAAACTCAGACTGAAAATGCTCAGTTTTGATAGTACCTACATGTGAGGAGTAAAGCAGCCAAGAAATCTAGTTCTTGGCTTACTGTAACTATAGCAGCCTATCCAAATGAGCATTCGAGCTGGAAATGAGCACAAGGTACAGGGAACTCTAGAAGAAATTGATCTTTAGAACATCGTTTTTTCCCACCTGAAAATACCACGCATGTGTGACGCTCTGCCTTTACGACACTTTGTATTCTCTCAGTTACCTCCTGGAGCAATGAGTCTGTAAAAGGATGTGGTCGTCACTGCGGCGGCCTCATTGCAGCCGAGTGACCATGTCACTGTCTTGCAGGGTTCTGCAGTCGTCTAAGCCATGTTACACTTATAGTCTGAAGCAGAACAAAGTGGACTTCCTCGTTCATTGAAGGGAGGTTAAGGTCTGATCTGAACCCATTTTCAGTAAATGGAAAGACTCTGTTGAAATGTGCAATGGCAGCGTGGAGCTAGGACGTAATGCAGTGTGACCAGGGTCTGACAAATGCTTGGAATGCAGTTTCATTTATTGTCTTCCATTTATAACATACTAATGCCTTTCTTTTTGACTCTTGAGCAATAAGGTGTTTCAAAACGATGCTGTCCTTAAGTCTTAATTTTGTCTCAAACTAGGATTACGGAAGCCTTTCAGAAAGCAGACAAATTTTTGAAAATAGAAGGCTCTGGAGGAAAAACATACCAGATTTCTACAGCACTGGAGGACATGGAAGCCTACACTAAGCTGACTGGTATGAGCTCTAAGAATTTTTTTTTTTAAGTAAAAGAACACAAGTACCTGTTAAAATGTTGGTTTTACAGCTGTTGCCAGAGTGGGCCCTTTGCCATGACCAGGACTCTCAAGTGCTGCTTTTGTGCACAGATGGTGGGGCACACCTGGACCGTCCAACCTCTCTGCTCTCATCTCTATCTGGGAAAGCGAGACCTTCTGGTTTAAATTACTTTTTATGTTGAGAGAGGGAGAGAAGCACCAACTTCTTATGTTCTGCACGCATTCAAATTCAGATTATTGCAAGCAATGCTGCCAGGAGATCCTGCCTGTGCCCTGAGTTTGTTGCACTTAGTGAGAAGTGCGATGTAAGTTAGCTCTGAGCGACACTACATCTAGCTATGTCAGGTAGAGAAGCACTGTAGGTGTGTTGTGGTGTGAAACCAACCCCAAGGCAGGTTTCAAAGGGCTCTGATGGGGTCTGATTTGATTTGCTTGAGACGTCGCTACCCTGCTTGCAAATATAACAGAAGAAAATGGAATATATGAACAACTTAGTTTATTGCTGAAAGTTTCTGGTTGCTCGGATAAGAGCTTGTGAGAGTGGTTCTCTCAGGGTGAGTACATGGAGCAGCATCCTGCTTGAAGACACCACTGTGGTTATGGAGTGAAGCAAACAAGAGTTGAGCCTGGTGATGTTTTCCTGTTTCTCAAGGTCTGGCTCAGTGCTGTGAACAGGAAACACATAGAAATTACTGAATTCATGAAAATTGGCTTGAGTTGTGTTGTGTCCCGTTATGTCGTTCCATGGCTTCCCACCACTGTGGCGTCTTGGTTTTGTCTGTCCCTCCTGGTCTTCACTGCGATGGACACCGACTGTTCCTTTGGCTGGTCTTCAGTGCTGCGGCATGCCCTTACCAGCTTCATGCAGCATGGGGGTGGAGGCCAGTGTGGGCAAGGCAGGCGCCCTGGACGTTTGTGGTGGGGTGACTGCAGGGCAGAGGATGCTGCAGAAGAGTGCTCCTGAGTACCGGCAGCTCTTGCAGTACCTGTGAGCTACAGCTCACAAGGATCCTGGGTCATCTTTCCTGAGTGGCAAGGCAACTTTTCCTGAGTTTCCATCACCAAGCCTTGGCTGGCCGCTGGAGAGACTCATGGTCCATGGACAAGGTGACAGAGGGCACTGTTGCAGAGGATCCCGTGTGCCTTAACCTGTGTCATGCCTTCTGCCGGTGATCCTTCATCTGTCACAGACACATTCCAACTGTAGACCTGCTGCATCAAGCAGGTGAAGGGGCTGCACAGAGTGCTGAGGCGAGGAGCTGCCTGGCCCCTCTGCCCCAGGGGAGGAGAAGGGGCTGGCTTTGAGGGACAGTAGCTATTGGGGAGTGTGCATTGTGATCCTGGGCTGTGTAAGGCTGGGCAGAAAGGCAAGAACTGAGATTCAGTTCTTGATGGGCTAGGATCTATTTCCTGGGGGCTGTCTGGTCTGCAAGATCAGCCGTGCCAGCAAGTCAGCACCAGGGTCCTGTTGTAACTGCCTGCTGACCTGCGGTACCTGGTGAGCACAGCTCAGGGCAAGGAGACCAGGACCGTCCCCTGCCTCTTGCAGTCTGCTGCAGCAAGGAGCTGCTTGCTGGGGCCGTCCTGTTCAACAAGGAGAGTGAGGCAAGGAATATGCCAACATCAGATTTAACAGTGGACCATGGAGGACGAGTATGTTCTCCTCCTCTCAAACCAAGGCACTTCCTTCCTTGTGTCCAGTGGTTGCAACCTGGGGGCTTCTGAGAGGACAACATGCTTGTTTGCAGTAGTCCATGATGAGTGATGCTTCTGTGAAACTGCCCAGGATCTTTGCAAATTATAAACCTCCGTGAGGTCCTGCAGCAGCAAGTTCCCAGGCTTTCTTCCATGATGGGTGAAGAATCACTCTTAGTTTTTAATTTGGTGCCTCCTTATTTGGCAGAAAACCCTAGTTTTAGTAAAGGATGAGACAGCAAACCATTCCGTGCTTTCGGACAGTGGATGGGTTCATGGGCTTCTTATTTCCCCTGCGTTATCTCTTCTCTCAGCCTTTTGTTCCTCGTGGAGAAGGTCCTGACTTTGGTCAACCTTCTCCATAAAAACAATCCTTGGTTAAAGGTGTTTTGGTGCATGGCTTGCTTCTGGAGTGTGTTGGGAGCTTCTTAAGTCAGTTGTGGTGCGGGGTGGCGCGTTGCAGAGCTGTGATTGTATCACATGTAAAGCTGCCAAGGTATGTCGGGCCAGGGAGCGTGAGTAGACGCAGAGTACAGCTGCGTTGGCTGCAACAGACGAGCAGAATGCTGACAGCAGCAGCCTCTTTAGGACAGCCAAAAAGAACCTTTCTGCTCAAAGCCACATCAAAGCCTGTGTCTTGCTGCTTCTATTGATGGTGGAAAGCACACTGCATACCTCGCTGTCATGTGAAGACAGGAGGGGGGACTTTGATGCTGGTATCCACAATCAGAAATTCTGAGGGTTTAACAGGCGTACTTTATTCTTTTACGAGACAGAGCACCCTTGTCCCTGAGCCAGGTAGTGCTCAAGGTTCGGGTGTTCTGCTGAGCAAGACTGGCTAAATAAGAAGAGGAAGCAGCCTGCAGTGAAACAATAAAACTTGTGGCAAGGATGAGAATTGAGCTGTTTTTTCTGTCAACAACTGTTAGGAATCTGATGATAACCAAGACAGTGTTGTAGGTGACTCCTCAGTGATCAGGCTTAGCACCTGCAGTTGCTCTCGTTCCTGGACCAGCGGTGTTTCTTGTTGCTGTAACCTTTGTCCCTGCTCATGCGTTTTGCTGTGAAACTGGATTGTGATGTACTTAACAAAAACCAATGCAACTTTGGCAGATAATATCTACCTGGAAATTCTGCACTCGAGTAGTCCAGAGCTGAAGGAGGCACGGGAAATTTTGCGTAAAATAGAGCGACGTGAATTATACAAGTTTTTAGGAGAGACTCAGCCTGAAACGACGAGGAAGATTGTAAAGGTAATGCCCATTGGTGGAAGGTTCTGAATTCTGTCCCTGTAAGAGTGTCCTCAAAGTTGCTGATCATCTTTCTTTTCTTTTCTCTATCTCTCTGTGGTTTTTGTTGGGGTTCTTTTGGTTAACTGCTATTCCAAAAACAAAGTCAAAAGCTCTCCTGTCTTTATGTAGCTGAGCCATGAAACATGTTATAGGAAACTGGGAAGAGCTTTATCTACAAGCAGCTAGAAGAATGGCAAGAGGTGGGAATTCAGAAGTTGATTATTGCAGAACTATTTTCAGAAAAAGCCTCTTTTCTGAAAAATAGAAAATTGCATAAAGAGCTTTTATTTCAATATTGAGAATTAAACTATGGTAATAACTTCTGAATTTCTTGCATTAAATTCTATTGCATGAGCATGCATGTATTTTTTCAAGTGTTTGCTTTTCGAAGCGCTCATCAGATGTCAGTTTAACTGCTGGTGTCTTATTTCGAAATAATGTTGTATTGGAGCTGGCGTTAATTCAGATGGCTCAGCTTTTCTCGTAATGTGCTATTCCATGTTACCAAATCATCCGTTAATTATCTCTAAACTTCAGCCATGATGCTCAAAATTTCCCACGCCGAATTTCCGGAAGTGGCTGACTGTATCTAGAGAGTCTGAATAAAAATAGTTCAAAGGTCGGAGAAGGGCTATTTGGCGTCTTACTACTCCCATCATCTTTTTGTTTGATGAGAAGGTTTGCTTGAGTCCTTTGTCTAAGAAAAAGTAGCGTTAAGAGATTCCATATTTAAAAATGGGAAATAGGAGGAAGGAAGACATGGAGTGGTTGTGCACTGGTTGTGAAGTTTCTCCCCTTCTGAGGCAGAGTTCAGGATAAGGGGATGGGCAGGAGGGTGGATTGCATGAGTTCTGCCTTGGAAGAGTTCCTTTTAAGAGCTTGGTTAATGAAAATAAAGCCTCTCACTTGGAAAATCCAGCCAGAGGTGTGGAGTCATGGGGTACCCGGTGCGTTGTGTTGAAGGGAGCCTGGATCACTGTTGGTGCCATAGTTATATCCAGCCAGCGCTTGCAGCTTCTGATGCTCAGCTGAGGGATTTGGGGGGGGCATTTTCCTCCTGTGGTGCAGGAGCTGCCTGTTGCAGGAGAGTCAGAGGCTCAGCTTTCCCTGAACTGCTGGAGGTGAGCAGTGGCTGGGCAAGACGCAGCTGTGGCTGTTCTGCTCCTTAAGAGGTCATGGTGCCCTTGTGTTTAGAATCATAGGATCATAGAGTGGTTCGGGTTGGAAGGGACCTTTAAAGGCCATCTAGTGCAACCCCCCTGCAGTGAGCAGGGACATCTTCAACTGGATCAGGTTGCTCAGAGCCCTGTCCAGTTTTATGATCCTCAAGCCACAGGGGAACATCCCAAATAGCTACAGAGTTCTTGAATTCAAAGCTAAGTTTCCAGTTAATGCAAACTGGAAGAGGTAACTTTAAAAAAAGCAAGGAAACAACATCAAAGAAATGGAAAAGTTAGCGTACATACATTCTGATGCAGAACAGAAATAGAATAGCTTATAAACAGGCTGCCTCCTGCCAGGCGCCTCCTGCCAGCCACCTCCTGGTAATTCTTTCCTCTAGGTTTGCTCTCAGTCTGAACCTTTCTTTGGCTTCCTGAGTCACAACCAACCATGCACATGCCTCAGGTTGGCAATGCATGTGATTCCCTGCTCTTCGTAGCAGTCTCCCCATCTTTGCAATGGGGAAATCAGCAGCAAAAGTCCTGCTGCTCAGAGTTCCTTCCCTTCCGGACCTGCCTCCTGGACGCTCTCTGCTGTGCTCGAAGCTTTTCTCCCATGAGCCTCAGTTACTCCTGGGAAATCTTGCTTCATCAAATCCTGCATCTCCCCCAGAACACAGCAGCCTTGGGCAACCTTCTCTCTCCTGCCCTGCCACAGCCTTTATTGAGAACTTGCACGTTTCACCAACAGCTTCTCTCCATCGCCCCATGCTCCTCTGCTTGGCTTTGGCCTAGCTGTCAGCAGGGAATGTTTTCTCGGGTCCAAACCCAAACAAAGCCCCTGTGTGGGTTTCAGCTTTTGAAGTAGGTCACTGTCCCCTCCAATGTTTGCCTGGGAGCTTCCTACTTCTGTTATTTTGGTTTTTTTTTTTATAGTGATCAATGACATTACTGATCTTGTCTGTCTCTTGGGGTTTTACATGTTTCAATGTGTAGGTATAAAAGCTTTATTAGAGGGTGAAATCCTGCAGCCTTTCATTTAAAAAAAAAAAAAAAAAAAGTTCAGTAAAAATGCTTAGCATTCAGCTTTGGGGAACTGAATTGCAAACCATTTGTATTAACAAAACAATTCTTTGAAGGTGCTTGTATTCTGCTTTTGTGGAGCCTGCAGCATCCTGGATGGACTGGCTCCCTTTTTCTCCTCCAGTCCCCGCTCCTTTCTTCTGTCATCGGGTGTAGAACTCTTCCTCCACAGGCTGGCTCTATTTGGGCCTTCTCGATTAGAAAAGTGTGCTTTGTTACTAAAAATTGGTAGAAAACTTAAGGCAAAGGCATGCAAGGATTCAAACAACCAGATTGCTGCAGGAAGAGTCTGTCGAGCTATGAAGGAACAAAAGCTTTAGTTTGGTGACGTGTTCTGTCTTGCATTTTGTTGCCTTGGTCTAGACCCGATGGTGCATAAATGTAATCTGAGTTACTGTCCCTTTTCAGAGTAATAGCCTGGCAGAAAGCATCGCTAATTCCAAGCCAGAAAAGGATCCTCCAGATGTGGAGCTAAAGGCTGAAGACTTCATCATTGATGTAAGTATCTCTCAGAGTGGGCTCATTACAAACACTTCCCCAACACAGAGTGAAGACTGGAGATACCTTCCAATATATTTGCAAAGTGAAAAAACCAAAGCCACACACAAATTCTGTCCTAGCTCAAGGCTCTGGGAGCAGGGAGCTTCCCCCTTGGGGGGGTTGCTGTGGGTGGGAGGGCCTGGGGCAGAGGCTTCAGGCAGCTTCATTTGGGCTTTTCTGCTCCTGGTGACAAATGTATTTTCCCATGACTGTCCCTGCTCGGAAAAGGAGCGGTGGGGAAACCTTTGGAGTTTAACACATGGGTGGTAAAGTCGGCAACCTAGGAACTACTGCTGCAGGCTGTGAAGGCAAGCAAACTGTGGACCCCAGTGGGGGGGTAACAGGCGCTTCCAGTGGCTTCCAGGCTTCTGGTGTTGCATGCCTGATGTGTGGCAGTCATGCCCGGGCTTTGTCTTCTGCGTAAAGCATCTTGCTGCCACAGCTGTGTCTCCAGCCAGTATGGGCGGGAGGGAGAGAGCCAGAGACAGAAGAGAGAGCTTGAGTAGTCTGCAGGTATCACACAGCTCAATCCCTGTTCTTGGTGAATTCTGGGAAGAGCTAATGAATGCCTTTCCGTAGGGTGCATCACAAACCGTTTGTAAAGCTCCCTCACATTGAAGATTCACTTCAGGCTGGGTAAAATTGCAGCAGGTACCTTAGCTTTAAAGTAGTTGACTGTGCTTTCAGTGTCCCACAAATTGAAGTTATGGGGGAGCGGGCTCCTCCCTGCTGGCTGCAAAACTGTGGGTGTACCAAGCAGATGGACGTAATGTCATCTAAACTTCATGTTTAAAACTGTAAACTCTCCTGCTGCCTCCGCAGGTTGTGCATTTCGGGGAGGCACAGGCGATCATGCTTCCACTGTTTGAAATGGGAGCCTCTCAGAACGCGACTGGGAGCTGGTTGGTGTAAATGTGAATGCCCACCTGGCAGCTTCAGAGCGAAGGGTGGCGAAGAAAAGATAGAAAATGCAAATACCAGATTAGCGTCATTTACAGAACTATAGTGCGTATCCTTTTGTATTTATTGTGAGAAAACTAAAGACAAGCATTAACAAACGCCATTTGCTTTGTTCTACATTCAAGGTTATCAATATGGATTATGGAATGAAAGAACAGAATCCCATTGATAAAGTTCTCTTCTACTGCAAGGCTGATCCTTCCAAGGCAGTCAAGATCAGTAAAGAACAGGTAGTGTCGTATCTTCTTCTGCTGGCCCCTTCTCCACAGCTCGTGGTGGAAATGATTACAGTACTTCATGGCAGTTCTTGCAGGGGTTGTGGAGGCCGTGTCCTTGCAGGCCTTGGGTGCGGGTTGTGCTACAACAGTCTGGAGCCCTGACAACCTTTGCATGTGAACAGTGTTTAACTCAAGTCTTAGAAAAATACAATTGATTTGGATGAAGCTGATGGGTGGCAGCAGAATGTCTTTACTGCTTCCATTGGTATTCAGATGAAAAAATTGAAGTTCAGTGGAATCTGAATTCCAAGAAATACTAAAGCTCATTTCTTTTTTATTCCAAAGGTTTCAAAGTTTTTACCCATGACGTTTGCAGAGCAGGTTATCCGGGTTTATTGCAGAAGTCAGGATCCAGGTATCGTTTCAGCTGCAAAACAGTATTTCATTCAGTGGTGCATAGAGAACGATTTCACCAAACCACAGGTAACAAATCCACTTGTCGCCTTTCTGGTTCTTGGAGCTCTTCACCTTTCTCCATAAGCTTGCTCCTTCATTAAAACACTTCGCATTTCAGGCCTTGTCTTTGTGGCAGCACCACTCCTCACTGACCTAGCTTCTGTTTTTATCGTGGCTCGCATCTGGGCGTGCTTTGGTTTCACTGAAACAGTGGTGGATTTGCATGGATTGAACTTAGGTGAATTGAAAAGTCGCGGTTTTATAACAGAGTTAGCATGCACACAGACACTCGCTGGTTCATGGATGCAAGTTTCCACATACAAAGGCTTAAAACAGCACTGAGAGGCTAAGAGATGTAGGGAAGAGGCCACATGAGTTCTTCTATTGCTTTCCCTCTTTTCCTTCTTTGCTCACCAGCTGCTAAACCGACTCCTCCCCCGGGAGATTCATGGCCAGTCTGTTTGCTCTGAGTTAGAGTGGGAAATGCCTGCGGAAACAAGATTGCAAACCTCTTCTCTGTGGGCAGCTGGTCCGTAGCCTTGAGTCGCTGGCGAGGCCTTACCTGTTCTCTGTGCTTCCCTTTTCTGTCAACTCTGGGAATGTACAAGTTCCCAGCTGCGAGGAAGGAAGATGGTATGTTACAGCTCATCTGACATTTTGTTTTGTGTCGGGAATCACGTCAGAGCTGCCCTGGCAGGTAAAATGGAGACTCCAAAGCAGGCCCTGAGTCCATGCGTCTTGCTTAACATTCCTCCTGCCAAAGGTGGTGAAGAAGCCTGTTAAAATCGTGGCTGTTAACTGGTGATGTCTGATGCAGCATCCGCAGTGCATCCCTGTGGTGGAAAGGTGGGCACCTTCATCTAAAATATGACCACGTGCTGATCCTTCCACTAGATCCATCCTCGTAGGGAAGCAGTTATGGTTGTATTAAGTCAGATTTTCTCAGCAGAAAATGGTAACTCCGCTACGTGCATGAGCTGGGGAGCTGCTGGGCTGGACGCATTGGTAGGTTTGTGCTGGCAGATCTGCCATTACATTCCTTCCCTAAGGGCCGGCTTTCACTTTTATTTGTCTGGTAGTCACACCAGGGAAAGGAATGGACTGCTTTAGGTCCATGCACGTTTTCAGATATAGCTGGGATCAAGCCTCAAAGCAAAATAAATCCCTGTATCAAAATCTCCAGGTTGCTTAGGGAACGCAGTGTGAACAATTTGTTATGTGAACCGTGTATTTTTCCTTTTCATCCAGCATGTTAAATCCCTGACTTTGTGTCTTACTTGCTGGAGACACCTGCGAGTCTCCTTTGCGGGAAGAGCTACCTTCTCTGAAAAGAAAGGCCACCCAGTCGATGAGTGCTCTTGTGTACGGAGCCACAGCCACAGGCACGAACACCTTGTTTTAAGGCTCGCTCTTGTCATACTCCCGGCATCCATCCTTTAGGAGGAGTTGTTGTTATTTCTAAGCTTAGAGAGCTTATTACTCTCGTGCCTGTGTTTGCGGTGCCTGAGCTCTGGGTTAACATACGTATCTGGCGAGGGTGAGTGCCGCTGCCTTGGACCTTAGACCAGTTACTGTTACACACTTTAGGATGGCAAGAGGCACATGCAAGCACCTAATGCTGGTAGGTCCACAGCTACAGCACCTGCAGCAGATCTTTAAGTGGGATACCTTGGCGAATTCAGGGGAAACGCTTGGAATCATGTTTCGGGTTCATGTACCGATGCCCAAGATAAAGCCTGCTGATCTTCCTGGAATTGCTGGTGGTAATTTAGGAAGAGGTGAACACTTTAGGAGTGGTGAAGGCTTCTCAGGTACTCAGGGGGTGTGTGTGTGTGTGTTCTCCCCACCAGGTGCTGCCACTGACCGCAGCAGTTTCCACCTCTGAGAAGCGCAGTCTTCAACCTTTGTTGACTTACGGTGCTTCTCCCACCTTGGATTTATTTTTTCTGCTAAGTCTGATGCTGAGCTGCTTTTACCCCGCTTTAGGATAGAAAGGTGAAGGTGCTGTCATTAATGTTTTCTGACTCTCAATAACAGGATAGCGATGTGGTTGCCCCTCATCTAACTCCAATGAAGAGAAGCTGGAATAACATGGGAGATGCTGAACACAGGGCAGCCCCAGAGCCCAGCTGCAGACAAAGGCTTCCTTTTGACCTGTAACGCCTCTCCTGCTGGCACTGCTCGGTCTGCCCCTTCGGAAGATGGGCAAACCTCAGCAGCAGCTCTTTCAAAAGCTGGTTGGATGGACTGTCAGAATGTATGGGGCAATGCAGAAATGCATTTTACAGCACAGTGTGTTTTAATGCTGGTACTTAAACAAAATGCATGTTCCAAAGGGACTTCTAAAAACCGAACAGCCTGTGAGAGCAGGGCAAACGCGGTTCTTGTTCATCTTTGAATGTATGGGTGCTGTGTAGCAAGAGTCAACTGCAGCTCGTTGTTATTACAAGAAGTGTGGAAGAGGCGTTACTGCTCCCTCCTGAAGATGATTGCGATACTGTGTGAGCTAGCAGAGGAACTTCCAGCTCAGGTTCTTGGGTTTGTTTTTTTTGTTTGGGTTGTTTTTCCCCAGTGCCGGAGGAAAGGAGGAGTAAGTACGCGTCTGAAGGTACAGTGGGGTAACAGAGCTTTGAAATAACCATAGGTGGCATCTTCAAGAACAGCGAAATGCATTTCATTTAAAAAAAGATTCCTTTCCTGATACTCAAAAAGCTGATGAGGACGCAGACCTCTTGCTATACATGTTACCACAAATTTTACTGAAGTAACAATGCATTGCAGTGACGTGCGGCCTTTTATTGTTTCATAGTGTATTTTTGATACATTGAATGTTATATTTTTACTTGTTACACTGAACTGCAAAAGCTGCTCCAGCCGTCCATCGTTCACGTGCTTGCGGGGGAGCAGAGATACCCCAAGGCTGGTCCCAGCAGGCGGGCGAGCGCCTGGCTCTTGGCACAGTTACCGAGCCCCAGCAGGACCTGCACTGGCTCTGCTCTTCCTTGCACCGAGTGCACCTTGTGTCTGCATTGCACTGGGCTGGGGGGCCAGCTCTGCAGGAATTCTGCCGTGCTCAGGTCCCTTCCCTGTTCCTTCTGGATCCCTGACTGCTGTTCCTGTGTAATTTTTCTCTCCCTTGTAGAACTCCAAGGGTTCTTGCATTTTTCCCCTTACTGACAGTACTGATGGGAGTGTTGCTAAATGTCTGTCCAGCTGAAAAAGCAACCGAGGAGGAGCTTATTCCTCTCATCTCTTGCTCAGGTCCAAGAGGAAGGCTGCTTTCATGAAATAAAACGTAAAAGCTTGAAAAAGCCCGTCTTCAAAAGTAAAAATAGCAAAATGTTCAGTAATGCTCAGAAACTGGAACAAGCTTTGGCTCTTTGTATCTGAAATGGGGAAAGAAAAGTTCAGCGTTCAGTTTTGGCGGCTGAGCGTGGGTAACCGGGTTCCTTTCTGAAAGCCAACACAGCGGGGAGTCGGTGTGCGAGAACGGTGGAGGCCTCTGTGTGCCCGATGGTGGAGGGGAGGAGAAGGAGCGTCCATGCACTTACTCAGCTTTCATCCGTTGAAATGCCCAGAAGTGGTTTTGCACTCTGCTGCTTTCTTATGTGCCTGTACTCCTGCACCAAAAGGTGCTGTGGTGCGGCCTCTGCCGCTGGTGCCCGTAGCAGTGTTCAGGGCTGCAGCTGTACCGTACCAGCTGACTGTCGGAAGGGGCCATGACTGCTTAACAAGCTTTTAAACAGCTGCTTCTTACACTTCAAGAAATGGCATCGTAGAGTGGAGGCATTTATCTCCCTTGTCTGCATAAAATCAGGTATTGTTCAGGATAATGTCATCTTGGTATTGTTGCATGGGTTTGTTCTGGATCTGTTCTGAAAGGTGCACTTTATATTTGGGAAATAGCTTTTGCTTATGCTTAAGCAAAACCTTGTACTTAGTGTTAAGTTCTGATACAGAGCCTTTCTTTTTCTCAAACACGTTAATCTGAGCCCCTCCAGATGAAGAATAAATTTATAAACAATGATTTTACTATTCTTTTAAGGAATGGCAGTGTGTGAACTTTATTGAAAACGGCCTTGCTGCACAGTTGCAAACAGCCAAACATGTTTGTAAAGGACGAATGCTGCTCTGTGGAAGTGTGGATCTTAATTTCTTGATTTATGTTTACCCAAGTGCAGTGTGAATGGTAGCAGCTGTGGGCCAGCTCAGCCGAGAGGGGCCGGGGGTGGGAAGCTCGCCAAGGCAGAGGACCTAGCTGCTCCCCGTGGTGAAGCCGTAGCCCCAGGGCTGTCACCATGCCTGGGCAGAGCAGGTAGGCTCCCACTTCAGTGTCCTTGGCTTTAGGTCCCAAAGCATCCTTCCGATGCCATCTTTGTGGGGGTGGTGAGGTCAGGCAAGGCCCCACACTTCCAGGTCCTGAATGCAGAACTCCTCCCGGGGTGAGAGGGTCTCGTTGTCGAAGGTCTCACAGGGATGGCTGCCCCCATGGTGCAGGTCGCTGTCCAGCCACAGCCCATATCTACCACTGGGAAGGTGACGATGGCACAGTCAGCTGAGGGTCCCCTCTCCTGCCCCAGCCACCTCCCTATCCCTTGTGCCCTCCTGCTGAGGATGCAGATGCAAGGGCTAGGCAAAAAAGGGACAAGCAGCCACCCCTGGGGCTGCCACCCTGCCTGCAGGGGGGGAGCAGGCAGGTCACCTGGCAGCGGGGTCAGCGGCAAGGAGAGGGCCAGTGCTGCTGGACACAGCCTCCACCAGTGTTTTTGGGTTCAAACCATGGGCATGTGCCTGGACCAAGCTCTGCAGGGCAGCCTGGGCTCAGATTGTGGCCCAACAGCCTTTGGGGCTGGGGACCCCGTGGACTGCCGAAGCTGCTGGTGCGGCTCCTACCTGCCCCCACCAACCACCAGCAGGTCCACATCCCCTTTCACGAAGAAGTTGTTCCTGCCCATCTACCTGAACACCTGCGTGGGCACAACAGTCAGACGGGACTGTGGGCTGAGGCACAGCGTCGTCATCCCCATCCCTGTCCTGTGAGGGATGGCTGGGGGCTGCTGAGCAAAGCTGGCTCTGCCCGTCCCCCCTGTGTCCCAGGAAGACCTGGCCCAGGTTGTGGGCACCGGACCCGTCAGCAGCCCCCCGGGGGCCAGTGACCACCCACTGATGCCACCAGCAGTGTCAGACATGGATGCAGACCCCAGCACAGGCAGATGTGGCTGAGCTGCCTCCATGTCCCTTCATGGCTGTGACCACCCTGGTCCCTGGTGATGCCCAGCTGGGAAGGGTCCTCTTCCCTGAGCCCCAGTCCCTGCATGGGCTGCCTGGGATTTGCCTTCTCCCCCCAGTCCTGGATGATTATGGGGGTGGCTACAGCCGGCAGGGTCCCCTGGCTGCTTCACCCACATCCAGCCAAGTGCGGTTGTGTCACCCCAGGCCCCTCCCCAGCACCTTGGGGACCTCCCCAGTATGACAGGGTCCCAGGGGCATCGCCAGCACCCCACACCCTGGGCTGCCCCACGGCTGGCTGGCTGCCTGCAGCCCCACCTTCAGCTCGGGGGAGAAGAGGAAGGTCTTGCCCGTCCCATAGAAGCCATTGCTGCAGCGAATCATCGTGGCCAAGAAGGCTCCAAAAGCCTGAGGGGAACAGAGTGGGGGAGTCCCATGCCACGGGGCTCCCCAACACTGGACCGTATCCCCACCCTGCTGGCAGCAGTGAGGATGTGGCCACCCCCCCCGCGCCCCGGGCGGGGGGGGGAGGGCCTGGCCCTACCCCCCTCGGTGTCCCTGATGAGCAGCAGGGTGGGGCAGCCTCGGTGGCCCCCCCGCTGGTACAGCATCCGCAGGCTGAAGCCATCCCGCCCAGTGCAGTACAGCAGGCGCCAGGGCTGCTGCATCAGCCAGGGGGGCAGGTGGGGGCCCAGCTGAGACAGAGGGGTCTCAGCCAGGGCTGGCAGGGCTGCATCTGAGCACCCTCCCCCCCCCCGTCCCCCAAGAGATCTCCCCAAACACCCTCCCCCAAGCATCCTCCTGAAAGGCATCTCCAGGCACCCGTTCCCCCTAAAAATGCTCCCAAGGGGTTTCCTAAGCTCCCGCCCCCCAGCAGCCTCCCAGGATGCTTCCCCCAAGCATCTTCACCCTGAGAACCCTTCTGAGAGGTCTCCCCAAGCATCCTCCCCCTGGCACCCCACAAGAGGCACTGCTGAGGTGGCTGTCCCCAGGGATGGGGGATGTCACCCCTCTGGCCTCACGCTGAACCTGCCATGGCTGCGCAGTATGGGGAAGGTGGGTGTGAAGGGGGGGGTCCCCATGCTGGTGGGAGGGTCCCTCACCTCCTGGATCTCCCTGTCCTGTAAGATGCTGCTTGGCGTGCTCAGCACCAGACTGCATGGCTCCTCCAGGGCTGGGGCTGCCACTGGGCCTCCCCCCGAGCCCAGCTGCCCTTCTCTGGCTGGCTCCCCACATTCCATGGGCTGCTCCTCGTCCTGGCTGGGCTGAGGGCAGGTGGAGGTGAGCATCCCTGCGGACTTCCAGGGAGCAGCATCCCTGAACCTGCCCTGCAGGGAGTGTCTCCCATCCCGCACCCAGGGGCTAGGTGAAGGGGCCCAAAGGCCACAGGGACGAGCACTTGGCTGAGCCTCCAGCCCAGCTCCCAGCTCCCAGCTGCTTGCTGCTCCTGACAGCCCTGCTGTGCTATGCAGTGCCATGCCACGCCGCGCCATGCTGTGCCACACCCTGGCAGGCCATGCCACCACTGCACACGGAAGTTCAAGGGTGTGAGGCCATCCGAGGAGGAGGAGGAAGAGGAGGCAGGGAAGACTTCCACAACTTCAGCCCAACCACAGCTGCAGCAGAAGCAGGGGTGAAGCCCGGCCGCTCTCCTCCCTGCCCACGGCCAGGCTGGCCCTGCAGTGCACACGGGGCCAGGGATGTGCCTTGGTCCTGGTGGCAGCTGGTGACAAAAGTGTCTCAGCTGCAAGAGCACACTCAGGGCGTCCGTGGGCACAGCCCCTGCCCGAGGTTCCCTGCTGCTGGGGGACAGACAGAAAACACCCTGAGGGGACAAGCGAGGGCAGCCCCAGGCAGCAGGAGCTCACCTGCCCCCAGGGTGCTTGGGCCCTCGGGGGCAGTGGAGCTACAGGGCAGGTCCCCAGTGTGGCCACCACCCTTGCACCTCCCCAGCCCCTGGCCACGTGTCCAGCCTGGCTGGTGCCCAGCTCCATGCTGTGCTGGAGCTCATTCCCAGTGCCCATGGTGCCATGCGGGACCCCACCATGCTGGACCTACCAGGAGGTGGTAGCAGGCACGGAGCCCCCTCATGGCGGGTGTGCAGGTGCTGCTGGGGCATTGGGCGCCGTGCTGCCAGGGAGCCCTGGGCACTGCACTGGGTTAATGTTCACCCATGCTGGCCCCTCCCTGGCCACCTGCTGTGTGACACAGGTGGGTGGGAATGCTGGCAGCCAGCCCTGGCTCATGAGGAACCAGGATGTGTCCTCCCGCAGAGCCAGGTTCTGTGTGGCGATGGGACAGGTGGGCAGGCATCCCCCTCCAGCCAGGCGCTGGGTGGCTGGTGGCTGTCACCCTCTTCGCACCCTGGCCACTGCCTGGGCCAGGCTCTGGATCACCAAGTGGGGACCCCTGGAGGCCATGGGGGAGCCCTTGTTTTGGGATCAACAGGCAGGTTGTGCCTGTGTTGCTCTTTGCAACATGGCTGTTGCAGTGGTGTAGCAACTGCCAACACCAGCCCGAAGAACATGGTGCCTCTTCCCACCCCCGCAAACCAGCCAGCATGGCCATGAGCCTGTGAGCCCAACCATAACTACAGCCCATTTATGCCAATACAGGTATTTCTGCATGATGGCATGATGGCCCCAATGGCCTGTCCCAAGACCCTCCCCCTCCCTCCCGCTGGCATTTTTGGGCTTGCTCCTCACCTCCATGGCAGGGCCCACTGTAGTCCTGGCTGCCCCAGTGGGTCCCAGCTCCGCTGTCCCCACTAGGCTTTGATGGCAGCAGCAGGAGTTTGGGGGTTCCTGGTACGTGGCCACTGGCAGGGCCCTGGATGGGCCAGGAGGTCCTTGTGGCCCCAGAAGTCTCCCCTGGGACCCACCCCCTGCTCAGGAACCAGGACAGGGCACCCAGTCCCTGCCTGAGCTGCCATAGGATGGCCATCCCTGCCCCATCCATCTCCCTGCTCCTGCCCTTGCCCTGGTGCTGCCCCTGCCCTGCCCTTTCCATACCCCGCCCAATTCCTTAGCCCTTCGCTCCCCCTTGCCCCCCCCTGCCCATTCCTTTTCCCTGTCCCTGCCCCTTGCTCTTCTGCCCCCATGCTCACACCATTATCCCTTCTCAGGACCACTTCTGAGTTTGACTTTGGGACCTGCTCCCCTGGGTGACCCAGATGGGCCCAGCCTGGGCCATAGGGCTCTGGGAGCGGGGCCCTGGGCACTGTCACAGCAACAGATTCAGCTGCTGGAGGCAGAGGCCAGAGCTGCTGCCCACGGCCCCTGGGCTCAGCCCTGCTGCCGCCCATCAGCATCGCCTCCCCCGACAGGTGAATTATTTTCTACTTTGTGGGAAGGAGGGCTGTAAAACGTGTAGCCCCAGCTATTCACCCTCTGGGCAAGTGTTCTTTCATGCTGCTGTTGGGTTGACCTCCACACAGCTGGCATTGCCTCAGACCACAGTGGGTGCCAGCATGCCCGAGACCTCCATTTGCCTTCTGGTGTGCCCGGGGCCACTCGCTTTCCCTCCCAACACCCCTGGTTGCTTTCAAGCCCCTCATGCCCCCTCCATGTGCCTCTCACTGCCTCCCGGAGCCCCTGCTCACCCCTTGTGCCACCCCCAATCCTCACCCCCAACAAACACAGAGCACACAAGGGGTGTTTAAAACTTGCAGTTTATTATGGTCCTCGACATGACATGCCACGCATCCAGCAGCCCAGCACCACCCGGCCCCCCACATGCCCCCGCCATGGCCAAGGCACGGGGCTGCTGCTGGGCCTGCCCAGGGTGGGGGGCTGAGCTGGGCTGGGGTTAGCATCCCCCAAGCGCTAATAGCAGTGCAGTAAGGCAGAAGTTTTAACTGTCCGGGAAGAAAGACAAGCCGTTTACACGAGCCTGGGCGCACCGGGCTCCCACTTGCTCTGTGCCAGGTGCAGTTTGGTTTCGACGGTGTCACATTCCTTGAAGTGTTGAATGAATGAATTCCTTGAAATCCCTTGGGATTTCTCTTGGGATCAGCGGGGAAGTCGGCTGCCTGCTGCCCCACACCAGCGAGGAGGCTTCACACTGCAGCTCTGTGCCACAGAGAAGCCAGCCCAGGGGATTCGCCCCACTGGGTCACATTCACAGGGCAGCATCCACTCTGCCAGGAGTAGGGCTGAGCACAGAGGGGAGCTGGCGGGGAACCAAGGGGCAGTGAGTCCTCCCCGCACAGCCACAAGGTACCACTGCTGTGCTGGCAGAGGGGTAACATGTGAAGCATTAAGTGGCTGTGGAACGCCTGGAGCCCAACAACTCCACAACAGCAGTGGCTGCAGCTCCTTCTGGATTTGGTCTGGGCCTTAAAGGGGAGGTTCTGACACCTCCTGGTCCCTAGCCCAGGCAGGCAGCTTGCTTGCTCCATGCCCAAGCTGCAACCACAAGGGTACAGCGCAAGCCCTGCACTGTAGCACTACGGCTTTGTCACCCTGCAGCAACAAGGAGCAGCATTGCAGCAGCAGCATTCCTCCTTCTGAGACCCTGTGATGCCTCTGTGCAGCTCCCGCCACAAAAGCATCCATATTGCTTTTACAGGATACAACCATTACCCGGTACCCACCCTGCTGCCGCTTTCACCCCAGTTCCAGGCTTTACTAGGGTTTGAGCTCCAGGATTGTGACCCGTGGCAGTAGCTTCAGCTGCCCTCCCTCCAACACAACACCCATCTGTGGTCACCTGCCCATTTTGCAAGCACCCACTGTGCCTGAACACACAGGATTCCTCCAGATCCCGCAGCAGCAGGCGAACCAAGAAAGGGCGTCCACAGCTGGGGCTTAGGCACCAGGCACCCAGAGATTGCCTTGTGCCAAGCAGGAGCACTGCTGGTCAAAGCAGCGAAGGGGAAATGTCTGGGAGAAGCAACCGTCTCTGAGAAGCAGTGACAGGGAACAGTTTATGGTCCAAGCTCTTTCCAGGCCAGAGATTCAGCCCTGGTTTCAGCTCGCTTTCTCCAGTTCCTGCTGGGCTGCCTAGAGCAGGGGGCTGAGGTCGCAGTGAAACGCACAGCTGAGGGGAGAAGGGAAATGCTCCGATGGAGGCACTGCAGCTCCTACGTGTAGCTCTTACAGTCTCTGCACTGAGCCCACCGCTCAGGAGGGTATTCCCAGAAGAACCTCAGCCCTTTCTTTCAGTAGGTATCATTCCCAAAGTCAGACTGCATTCAGGGAACCTTCCCACCCACCCCGCGTACCCCAAGCTCTGCATGGTCCTTAGGCTGGTCCATGTCCCAGGGAACGGTGGGCACAATCCTTACTTCAAAACAAGCATGGCCTCTGTCCCATCTTGCCTTGTCAAATGGAGTCCGTGAGTGA
The DNA here is from genome assembly GCA_034008185.1 of Gorsachius magnificus. Taxonomy (NCBI): domain Eukaryota; kingdom Metazoa; phylum Chordata; class Aves; order Pelecaniformes; family Ardeidae; genus Gorsachius; species Gorsachius magnificus. The sequence goes on from CM067091.1 coordinate 10,519,375, forward strand.
GGTAGTACTCCCGCCGGAGGAAGGCATAGAAATAATCCGAGATGAGCAGGATCTGCAGAAGTGAGATGTTCAGACACATCAGTCGTGCTTCAGAACAAGGACTAAAAAGGGACGTGTGTTTGTGATGGAGCCTGCAGGGGTTTAAGAAGTTCTCAGGCTGTCCATCACGCTTTGCCAGAGGAGAGACTACGACCCCACAAAAGCTCCTTGCCCACTGCCTTGTGGCATTAAGTCAAGGGAGACCTAAACTCATCTGTCTGTTGCACTACCAGTGTGTTCGCACAGACACCTCTGCTATGGAGACAGTAGCTCCAGAAAGTGGCCCAAATACATCAATGGCAAGTCCCTCTGTGCCCTGGCTTGAGAGACCATCTCAGCCTCACCCACAGGACTCCTCCCACACCAGCACTCCCATGCATTTCAACCCAAACGCTGAAAGGCTCCTGCTGCTGATTGCGGTTCAGCACTTCCCAGTTGCAATTCTCTTTCAACGGCCATTTCTACTCAACAAGGGTAAGAAGCCTGCAGGCAGCAGCAGGAACATGGCAGCTCCCCAGGCCAGCCTTAGCAAACAGAAGCTTTAGCAGTTTAATGAGGTAATACTTACCAGGCTATGGGGGGAAGAGCAGAGCTGAAATGTCAAGGCTGTGGCCTCACAGTACAATGCCCAGGAGCAACACCAGATAAAAGCACTCCTTCTACCCCCACCACCCTGCATCTCCTTCCTGACCCTGTGCGGTTGTGCCCTCTCCATGGGGCAGCCAGCCCTGTGCACCCCTTTGCACGCTGCCTCCCTGTAAGCGGTGACGGAGCTGGCTATCCCACTCTCCCCCCCCATCCAGGTCAGAGCATGCAGCCACACACGCGGCTGTTGGCACCATCCAGTCTTGCTTGGGAGGTGGGCGTACCGTAGGCTGGTACTGCCCCCGGCTGCATTGTAGTGTGAAATCACAACTGAAGTGCCCTGCAGAGACCCGCAGTGAAGACAGAAACCTGACGTGGGAATGGCAAGGTCGCTCCCCTCCTCAGCCCTGCTTTGGCTGGACTGAGGCACCACGGTGTGACTGCTCCCTTGCCTACAAGCATCGAGGACGCTCAATGAAGGGTCTCAGGAGTTCTTCGAAAGCAGTCACCTTAGGCAAGCTGCTGCCACGGGGCAGGCCTGGCTGCGACAGGCGCTGGCAGGGATCTGCTGGCTCAGGTGTGCCTTTGTCATTTAGCCTCTTGCAGCGTGGCCATTCCCCAGGAATGCTGACCTCCTCCATCTGGAAACAGCATCACATAACTAGAGTGGAGAACCTTCTCAGTGCCAGACCAAGCTGGTAGTTATTGTCCTAGTGTCCAGACACCACTTAATGCCTCGCTTGGCACCATGAGTTCATCCATTTCCCCGGGGCATTCACTCCGGGGAGAGCCTCACCTGAAGTATGCTGCAGCGCTAAGGGAAGGGAGGGAGGGCCAGGCTGTCAGCTGGAGCCTGCCTGGGTTACTGCAAAACAGAGCTGCTGCAGGGAAGGCTCAGCAGGAGGACGTGGAGACTGAGGGGAAGAGAAACGGGGCTGCAGACTGCTGAGCTCTGAGAAGAAAGTGCAAAGGAGAACAGAGAGAGAAGGAAAGAGGTTCCCCAGGAGAATGAAAACAGCCATGCTCACTCTGTCTGCTTGTTTTGCTGAGCACCGTGGCTGACTACTGACATGCTAGATCAATATGGTTGGTTGATACTAAACTCCTCTGCAGATGTCTTAATGGGAAAAGAAAGAGCTGAGGCTAGAGCGGATGAGAGCTAGTTCCTTCTCACAAGGAAACCAGAAAACAGATTTTTGCTCTGTCTGCATTTACACAGAGCACAAGCCCTTGCAGGACCTGCTACGATTTCCTCAGGTAGGAAATAAAATCCTCTTAGAATATCAACACCTGCCATCTCTAATTAAGCTTTTACTGTTCTTTTCAAAACATAGTTAGAGCGCTGATGAACCGCTCCCAGTTTCCTATAAGCCCTCCGTAGTAGTATCTCTGTACTCCCTTTCACCCTGCTCACTGCACAGAGTCTCTGCTTTTACAGAATGGGCGTTTGTCCCCATTTTTCAAGGGGGTGAGGGATGCACAAGCAGGTGATTTTCAGCCCCTGGCAAAACTGCTCCTCTATTTTTTAGGAGAAGCAGACAAACATAAATGGCTGAGGCACATTCAAAGTAAAGGCAACTTTAACATGAAGTGAATGCTCTGCTCACCCACGTGTGAAACTGTCCCCAGGGCTTAGGGACAAAAGAAATAGCACAGACAAGAGGAAAGACTTAGAGAAGGCTGCAGCAACTGCGTGGATTGGATCCCATCCCTCAGGGGTGCTAAGCTCTGCTTTCCCTAAGGCTAGTGAATGTCATGTGTCTAGAACAGCCCTGAGAGAAGCAGGGAGAGCAAGCCCTGGGAAGATGAGAGCCCCGCACATGCCCACCACCCTACCTTTCAGTGAGGTGTAATGGTCAGAAAAATTGGTGCCATGTCCAATTTCTCATTTGCCTGTTTTCTGGCCCCACTGCTGCTGCCCCACGTTTTTTTCCATTTCCTCTCTTAGCTTCCCTTCTCCATTCACGTATGCTCTTAGCCCTGCCATACTGAGATGCTTCTCCTCTGCCATCAAGCAACAGACCATGTAACATGCTGTACAGCCTAGCTGGATCGTTAAGCTACAGCTCAAAGGCTACAGGAACTCTTCATTAGTGTGCCGGAAGGTGAGGACTAGGCAGATTTCAGCTGGAGCAAGGAGCGGCAGAAAGCTGCTGTGCAGGACTACGCAGGATGCAAAGAGCCAGACACATCCTGCAGAATGCACCGCTGCTGACGGGACACCCCATCCCATGACCTACCCGAAGTGCAGCCTTGTTTGCCTCGCTCTACTGACCTGCCCTATGTTGAAAGTCAACGTGATGGCATAATAAAAATTGGAGTTGGCACTTCCTGCATAAATCCACAGATGCCACAGAACGGGGAACAGGAGGGAGCAGACAATGAGCACACAGGACAGGATGAAGATGTTCCGGAGGACTGCAAAAGAAAACCAAGCTGTTAAAATGATGCATTATTGAGCAGCCATGTGCACGCAACCAGCAATGGTATTTAGGGTATGTGCAGTGGGGAAAGGGCACTCGCCAACGCACACTTCTCTCCAGCGATCTTTCACAGTTTGCCTTAATAATTTCTTGGCTAGCTTTTATAAGAAATCCACCATATTTCCCTTTAAAATAAATACTCTGCTTGAAATCCTCATTTGTAGCTCTTTCCTTCGAGACCCTGCTTGCAAACACTCTTCCTCAGAAGACTTTGGCTTTTTGGTGCCTACGCTACAGAAACTAGCAGTTTTGAGAAGGACACTTCCACCAGCATCACGATCCAGAGAGCAGAGCACGCCACTCCTGAGCCTGCGGGCCATAGGAAAAGGGATACTTTCTCGGGAGGTGGTCAGGAAACGAAAGCGCCATAGGAGGAAACTCATAAAGGCCAAATGCGTTGCCAAATGTGTGACCTCGGGAGGTGGAGGTGTGGCCAGGATCCATCAGTCTGTGTGAGTATGCATCAGATGGACAAAACCCAAGCACAACTTTGTCTAAGAGAGCTAGGAACTACTAGGCCAGAAGGGATTTTGTTTCTGTGAACTGTTTATGCCTGTCCTTTGGCAGCAAAATTAATCCCGGCACCTGGCTATGCTTGGCTCCAGCTCAGCCAACGTCCCTGAAGATAGCTGAAAGACCCCCGATCATTCTGCAGCTGAAGGGAGCTATCTGACATTTTCTGAGCATTGTCACATCCAAACCTTTCACAGCTCTCTTTTTAAACTTTTTGTTCAGTAGGTCTATTTGCCCGCTGTGGGGAGGAAGCATGTGACAGACGACTGTTGCCCTCGCTGGCCATAATCCCCTCATCTGCATGCCTGGAACGCACAACCGGAGTAGGCTGAATCAGGATTTCTCAGAAGTGTAGCACCTGCTACAGCTGCAACACACTCAGGGCCAGCCTGGCCCTTCCTGCCCTGTTTTATCACAGCTGCTTTGGCTTAAGCTTTCCTTTGTCTGGAACTAATAAAGCCAATGGTCTCTTGTGTCTCCTGGCATCAGGCAGGCTAGCTGGCCGTAAACACACTTGGCCTGGGCTAATGAAGACTGCAGTAAAAGGCCCCGGCAACCTGGCAGCATTGGCCAAAGCAGTTGGTTTAAGCAAGAAACACCAGGAAAAATGCTTCCCCAGCACTTCCCAATCTCCCCAGTGTAGCAGGTTCTAGAGACTGAGTCTGAAAATCACCAGGAAGCTCTCTGGTGATTTAAAGAGCTAAAGAGGGTCTTTATGAAGCATTTAAGAAACTGGGCAATTGCTGGGAACAATTCAGTTTCACTCTAAGAAAAGAAGCAGATGCAAAACAAAGAACCACTGCAAGGTGCAGGATTTTAAGGCTGGGGACTCACCAACTGCAGCAGCAGTGTTCAAATTACACAGCCTTAAATGGGATTGAAGCATTTGAAGGATGGATGTACTGCAAATAAGCCACATCCCTTGTGCAGGACTGTAAAAGGGTCTTACAGAAAAGTTAATTTTCAGAACAACTTAGAGAGAAGGGGGAAGATAAGGTACAAGTGTAAATTCCCTCCTTGACCAATTTCAAACCTAGTCCTAAAGACACGTTAGAGACTGTGTCACCTGAAAAATCCAGCCTCCTCCTTTCAGACACCCCAAGGAGGCCAGGAGAGCCTGCGGACATGGGCCCAGTTTGGTTTAGTGGTGACAACTATTGGACAGGCCCTTTCCCATTCCAGATAAGGAACAATCAAACACAAAGAACTTACATCTGTAAAGGTGGCTCCAGACTGGAAGGAAGGCCATGTACAGTGCAATGTCTCCCACAGTTGGGTAGGATTTGAAGATAGAAATGATCGCGATCTGGACAAACATGAAGAACACAGGGTGTTCCCTAGAAGGGATGAGACACAAAGGGTAAGCGTACGCAGTAGGGTCTCTGGAAACTGGAAATAAACATCAGCAAGGCCACAAATGTCCTGTGGGATAGGCCCACAGAGGCTCTCGCACCCTGTTCTCTCCAAACAAGCCTCCAAGTGGTGGGTGGGGCAGACAGAGCTTCCCTGCAGAGCAGTAGTACAAGGGGATGCACATGGGCTCGCTGCCCCCACACAGAAACTCCGTGCCCCAACTCAACAGACATTCATACAGTTGGCCATCTTGGCTGCTCTCCCCCTGCTCTGTCTTATTCACCAAAAAGCAATCAGCATCTCCTCTCTGAAGGTTCTTTGGAGAAGCCCATAGTTATCCCCCGGTATGTCACGACATCTGTATCCATTCCATGTCAACAGGACAAGCTCACTGAGAATCCAGGCCTGTTAATGGGTGTTTTTACCAGAAAGAAGGGTAACACTGTCAGCACAGTCCGCTAGGAATGTCCCCAAGTTTTCACTTTTTTTTCTGACAATGAAGAACGTGAAGTTCCAGCCCAGAGTTCTTGCTTTCTCACTACGCTGGCTTATGCGGATAGGGAGCAGGCACCTCCATAGCCTAAATTTCTGCTCCCTCTTTCGATGCCTGTAACGCATCTGTTGCAGTGCCCAGCCCACTCCATTTAAGAGGAATAAAGACTGAAACTTTGGGAAATGAGGAGGATAGGGCATACTTACTTTAGCTTTATTGCCAAGGGAATGGTGTAGAAGAACACATTGATCTGAAATACGCATACAAAGAAAAGACTGAAGTGTTCAAACATCTCTGCAAAGAAGTACCAGAAAAGGCCAATATTGGGTGTCAGATCTGGAACGGAAAGGCTGAAATTTGAAAAGAAAAGTCAGGGTAACATTTATAAATGGTTGCTTTTTGCTGCCCTGCTTCTGTTACATTAATTAATCATTGTGTGCTACTGGATGGGGGGCCTATATTTTAAATCCCTGGAAGACAAGCCAAAGGGGTAAAAACCTGGAGAGAAAAGAGACTAATCCTTCTCTGTGTCCCAGCAGGATTTAAACCATTCCCAAGCAGTCATTCCTCCAGAGACGAAAATTTCACAGCCATGGTAGCTCAACAATCAAATCCATTTCCAATCAACACAGTGGAAAACATCTCCTATCTTCTCTAGTTCTTGCTGTTACTTAATTAACAGAAGTTGGCTAATGCCTGCTCTCCTCCACACACTCTTTCTTCCCTTGCATTGCCAGTAAAATCACAGATCACACACTCCTTTGGGACAGGGAGTGGGGCACCTCTGTGTGATGCACAAGAAACAACACGGGGCGGCGGGGCTAGACAGAAAACCAGTAAGGATCCTTATACTTACATAAACCCATAAACAGATGGGATAAAATCCCAGGAGTTGAGGAGGAAGAAGGAGAGGCAGATGATCACCACCAGGCTGCACAGGTACAGGGCTGCATACTGCATGGTGTAGAGCCAGAAGCTTTTACTTTTCAGTTTTACTGGTATGAACTGACGCTGAAAATGAAATACAAGCAGGCAGATACCTCTCATCAGGTCGAAAGCCACAAGAAAGCCCAAGTGTTCAATAGATCATTCTAAATCGGTGAAGGAAAGCATCAAACACGGGCACTATGGCACTGGAAAGAGCAGCTCTCAAGCACAATTTGCTTGACGTTCTTCACTCTGTCCAATTAAGTGATACACATGGCCCGGATTTCCAGAACCACGCTTGAAAATACAGTGGCTAAGCTGGTCATTTCTGCTTGCAGCGAGTCAAGTCTCGTGCATGCAGTGTAAGATTTACATGTGCCTCCGCACAGCTACACTCGGATCTCAGATATCTACAATACTGGACTGCTGCCTGCCCTCTACTGATGAACCTGCATCAACCAGGTGACCAAGAGCCCTGCTCCACGACCCACCGCCCTGTGATGCCAGGCCTCCACCACTGGGACTGGCACTCATGCGCAGGGAAAGGGGATATCCAGCAGGTTCCTAAGCACAAAGGAGCCCCTTGAAAAGGCTGCCTCCTCAGACAAAGAGAACTGCTGCAGTCCTGCCATTGCCACATGTCCTGACAGGTCCACCACAAGCCCTCGTCACGATATATGGATATCCCACTCCAAGAGGTCCCCTGTCTGCATTTGTAAAGAGAAATATACAGGCAGGGGCAAACGCCTTTGGGAACCGCTCAGAGTTCTGCAGCTCCAGGTCAGAGCTGTAGCTTTTCCATCTGGTACTAGGGTTTACACTGGCAGAAGGTGTACAGAGAGCCAGCTCTAACTGATGCGGGCTCTGTGTAAAGCATGCACCCTTTTCTCGCTTACAGGGTGTTTAACGCCACTTGTTGGAACAATGTAAGCAAGTTTACTAAGTGTTTTTGGCAGGACAGGTTGGAAAGTGCTGGAAGAAAAGCTATTTAATTCTGTACAAAGCATGCAGGAAAGTTCAGTTACAAATCTGGATGAAAAACACACTAGCATGATCCCCTTTAAAAGCTACAAATTAGGCATTCACATATCAAAGCACTCGTTATTGCTTGTGAACACAATGCTTGTACTTTACTGCCACTTTACTTTGATTAAAGTTAAAAGAGAACAAATGAGACCAAAATATAAAATACATAAAGTAAATGCTCCTAAAAATTATCAAACTGAAAAAGCAACACTGACTCTGCAGAAGTTCTTGTCTTGCAAAGAGTAATAATAATAAAATTTCTGAAAAAAAGATGTTCATGTCAGATAGTCAGAGAAAGAAAAGGGACTAGAACGGACTTTCCCTTCTCTTTCGAAGCTCAGATTTGAGAATAGGCTGTAATGAACCTGTAGTTAAGTATAAAAATTGTGAGGGAGACAAACAGAAGCAACCAAGAAAGAGTGGCGAAACACTCAACAGCAGGGCTTTCAGAATGGCAAAAATAATAAAAATTATCATTGAGTGACCTGTGAAGTGGGATAAGAGTCCTCTGCTAGCGGCCACAGCCTCACCGTGCTCTCATATCAGAGTAAGACTAGCAGGTGATGAGTTTTCATCAGGTGCATTATAATTTGGACTCTCAGTTAAGTCTTTGTTTACAGTATCAGCACAAGAGCCAAGAGAGACCAGCGGGATGCACGGAGGCAAAGGGTGGATGAATCCGCTCACTAGCAAAGAGCTGCCTCAGCTTTAAACCCCACCCCTGGCTTCAGATGTGTGGGCAGGATCCTACTGGGCTAGTTTTGCCAGGAACAGTGTCTGTCTGCTGAGGCACTGTGTACCCATGAATGATCAAAGTCAGCCCTGCCAGAATTCAGGGGTCCTGTTAATAGGGAAGGAGAAAGGACCTGGACAACCAGCCACTTTCACAAGCACGTGCCTTTTGCCATTAAACTCCGAATCAGCATTTCCAAGTTTGAGTGATTCAAACATACAGCTCCTCACTCCTCCTCTCCAGGTCTAAAATCCTCATTGCTATTCACACGACACAAAGAACAGCACTTATTTCAGGCAAGCTGAACACCATCCAGTTCTGTAGATAACCTTCTGCTCCTTTCTCTCTATGCACAGGCATTCCCACTGAGGCTCCAAACTTGCCGTGGCTTGAGAAGAGTCACTTTTTCTGAAAGTCAGGACTTGCCTGCCTCCACTCTCAACAGCTAAGGACTGTCCCTGCACAGCTACAAGATGACAACAGGTACCAACAGTTAGAAATCATCTACCTGTAGAAGGTAAAGGAGTGCTGGAGCAAACAGTGTGAGAGGGTAAAGTGACTGGTATGTTGCTAAGGCCAGGAACACAGCACTGAGGAAGGCACTACCTGCAAAGGAAGAAAAAAAAATATGTTTATTTGCAAGGAACATTTAGTGTAAACAGCCTTACAGACAGGAGGCCCAAATGGGAAGAAACGCATAACCCTCTGCAGGGGCTTTACAAAGATCTGAACACCACTTAAAGGCATTTTCAGCAGAATGTGTCTGGAGAGTGCCCTTTTCTTAACTACGTTTTTAACAGAGAATGACCCATATCAAGGTGATTCTCCCACGAGAAAGAACTGCTGACTGGTTTATATCTCCTATCATTCACATACAGAAATTCAGTCTATATATAGGCCATGCTGCCTGCTGTTTATGCATGGGAATGCCCACTCATCCTGGGCATGCTGGATAACCCCCCCACCAGAACGTGTTGGGACCCTCAGCCAAGCGCTGTGAAAGTGAGCAAGCCAGAGTCTGCAGCAGAAGCAATGAAGTGGCGTTAGCCCCACGTTAGATACCAAAACTGAGGCATAGAATGGATTAGCACAGCTTTTCCAAGTGGTCTTACAAATATAAATGCCTTTATTGAGGAAGCTTTATTTGAGGTGTCTCAAGTTGAGCTGAGTGCTCACACTGCCCAACTACCAACACCAGAAATCAAGTCCAAAAAGTCCCAGGTTAAACAATGAAAATACCAGCACCCAGTACAGTAGCTTGGTTATAGCTTTCAGCCTCATGTCACTTGATGGAAGCCATCTGTAAAAATATGGCTTAGACAGCAAGAATCCTGACTCAGTGCACTGGACTAATCGTCAGCCTACAGACATTCAGCACTTGGTAAGCTTCTCCCTGCTTCTGCCTCTTGAAAGAGAAAACACCGGGTTACCTGGTCACGAGCCTTCTCCCCTCTTCAGCTACACTCTCCTGGAGAAACCTCCCTACCCTTCTGCACAGATCTACGGAACTTTTAAATCAAACCCCCTCCTGCCTCAATTAGTCAGTACATGGAGTAAAACTTTCTTTCAGAAACACTACTAAAACCAACCTACATCAGCTTTCTTCGCAATGTCTGGGTCTCGGCAGAGCTGGAGACCAGACCACCTTTCCTCTGATCCAGCATAAAAACCCCTGAACCTTATGTGACCTATCACATATGCTAAAAGGCTTTAGCATGAGAAGCAGGAACCTTGTGCACATTGTGCACAAAATGAATGAAACAGCTACTCGGTCACAGTCTTTTCAGCTGTGCCAGCACGGGTCTTTGGGTGCTGTTTCTGCCTCCTCAAAGCTCAATTAGCTCATTTCACAGCGAGGTTACAACTGTGAGTAAAAGCCAAATAATAGCTGCAGGCAACTGCTTGTTTTTGAGTAAAGGTTCAAAGATACACTTTGAAAATGAATGGCATACAGCAGTTGAAGTGCATATTCATGTACCAAAGGGAGAGCAGCAGAACATTATGTCCTCCCACACACAGGCATGCATTTCTTCATAAACAGAAAACTGTTGTTCAAAGTCATCCCGGAGAAGGAGTCCATTTTTAGAGATGAAACACCTAGGTACGCTGAGAAAGCAAGCTCTGACCTGACTACAAAGCCTCTTGATCTCTTGTGACTTCAGGCAGAACTCTGACCTTGCGCCAGCCCCCATTTCTGATGTGTTTCACCGAGACCTTTCTAGCAATCATATCTGTGAAGTTCCACCTTGATTTAATTTCTGCTAATTTCCTAGTCTTTACAGAAAGACATAACAAACCAGTTTTTCTTCATCACGTTACCTTTTATTGTAGCTAAAATGAAGAACGCAGTGACAGTATTGTTGATGGCACAGGTGGACTTTGCCACACAAGACATCACAGTGTAGGGGTTTAACAGATAGCTGAAAAAGAGCAAAGCTCGAGTTACAGTCACGCCATTCAACTGAGATACCATCTAATTAAGTTAAAGAGACATTCAAAGGGAAAAACAGATGCAGTCTGCCATTTCTTTTTCTTTATTTACACTTGATCCTCTCATCATCAGATTAATTCAGCTGAAGAGGTTCTTTAGCCTGGAGCAAAAAACCAGACCCTTGGATCATAGCCTTGGACACAGTGGCCACAGGAGCACATTGGAGAAAAGGAGACAGCTGGGACGAGGTCTAAAATGCAAGTTCTAGCCTCGAAAATGACTACCAAAAGTGTTCCTTGCTTTGCAGAAACTTTGTGCATTTATTCAGTCAGGCCTAGGAATATTGGGTCCAAGGTAAACTCCTTCTGCTACTCACATCTACTGACTCTGAGAAAGTAACAAAACCAAGGAGAAAACAAGATGGATACAAGTCCTGGAACGTTAGCAGAGTTTCCCCCCTGACCCAACTGCACCTGCACACTCCTGCTATGGCAGAGCAATCATTTATGTTCAACATGACGTGATCTGAGAGCAAAACCTGCCAGCTATGGAAATCTGGCATATTTTAACTGGAATTATGGAAAGACAGAAAACTCGGAACATCTTTACCTTCCAGAATGCAGCCACACTTTACTTAGTAAGGATGCTAGCTCCTTTTGGAAATGAGACTTACAACAACCGCAAAGGGACAGAAAAGCATTTGGAAGGATTACCAATACAATAAGCAAGATAAGGTATCGATCGGCCTTGCTAGTAACTAAGCCCATCATCAGAGTGGGCAGGGCTGATGACTTCTTAATTATCGCTTTACATAAACACTTTTCCCACTTCTCCAAGTCCCACTGGCTTTCTCTGTGTTTCCAGAGAGATGGCCTACGCAGGATAGGCACAACTTAATGCCAGTTTGCTGTGGTAATGTGCAACAGCGTTAAATACAAAACAGTCTGCAATTTACAGACTCCACCTTCCTCACCTTGGGGAATTTACCATTTTAGAAAATTCATCTGAAAATAAGAAAAAATAACAACTCATCTAATGGAAAACTCTCCCTGACACGGAATAATTCATGTAATAGTTTATTCACTTCAGAACCCCAATAAAAAAATAATTCTTTGACATTAAGTACCTTGTCTGTATATTATTTATTTTAGCTGAGGCTTTCTGAAATTAAAAAAATGTTTAGTATAGAGAGGAACACCATGACATTGTTAAGATGACAACCTGAAAATATCTTTGAATTATTATGAGCAATTCTGGGATACCCAAGTCGTGCTATTCAGCAAACATTTTGTCTGACTGCTCGAAAATTCTCCTAACTTTTCTGAAAAGATACCTGAGACACTGGGGAGGCATAAAATCAGTTCTGATGACATTAGCAGACAGGCAAAACAAATGGGAATGTGGTCTGTGCATCCTGGCTACCAAATGAATGACCTTATACTGTTGAGCCTGTCTTAGGGGGCCTGAGCGAATGTACTTGTTGGCAACAAACATCTGGAAAAGCATCTGCTTTTCACCTTCAAACCGAGTACTCAGAGCTGGGGGGATTTTTCCGTGTAACAGGAAATTCAAAATTTGGGGGGGGGGGAGAGGGGAGAGAATCTTCAACAAATGTTGAAGCCCTAAATCAGACAAATAAAACTCCAAAGGAGCTGAGGAACCAAAGCAGCCTACAAGAAGCAATACTTACAATAGTGCTACCTTGAGGGGGATGTAGTGCATCTCCATGGGCGTCCGAATTAGTTCAGCCACATCTGGTGCGTATTTATCCAGTTCTATTAGGAGCTTTTGCTTTTTGAACTGAACAAGGGAGAATGACCGAAGACTGTCAGTTAAGGAAAGTCATTATTTGAGCAAAGTCATTATTTCTTACTACTCAGGATTTCCATTACTGGGGAACAGTAGATATGAGCCCCAGGCATGAGCCAAAACTCACATTATGCAGGTGTTGTACAAACAGAACAAAAGTCCCCTCTCTTTTCCCAAATACTTAACAACTGGAGTGGAAGTCACGAGAAAGCCGATGATCCCTACTTATGGGAACTTCCTTAATTACCTGTGTCTAACTCTTGACACAGCTGACAGTGAATTCAGCGCTAGAGTTTAATAATTTCAACCTTCCTAGAGCTTGCCAATGAAAAGTTGACTTTATAAATTCACTGCTCAGCACACGAGCCACTAAAAAACCAAGTCACAGAAGTATGCGCTCTTTCTTACTTTGAAGATGGACAATTCTATGCCAAATCTCCCTTAGGGACCCAAGATCTCTCTCTTTAATCTCTCTTGTTCTATGATGCTCTCTATGGAGACAAAAGAGAAATCTGAATTATGAACCTACTGCACTATGTCACGGTGAGCCAGAAGGAGGGAGATGCTGGCAATAAATTCTCAATGAGCAAAGTAACTCACACACAGGGTTTTTATACGTCTGCAGTTCTATAAGTTATTTCTCCGACCTCAAAGTCAGAGCACAAGGAGCAAGTAAGTAGCTGGGTGGGAGACCACACAGATGCTGTAGAAAACGCAGCCTCCCTGTCCATGTTGGCACTGAATCACTGCCCCACTGGGACGGCAGAGAGCTCGGCATCACTTATGGAAAGTGTTCTTTGAGCTACTTGTGCGAGAGAGCTGGGAGGAATAACTCACCTCGGAATACATGTACTCATAATTTGAAGGGAACGAGTAATATTTGGTGTCAGACTTTCACCTTGCTCAGTAGAATGATCTATGTCACCTCAGCATCCTTGGAAGGTTTATTCCTTCCGTTACACATTTCCAGCCTGTGTATTAACTCACGCTGTGTGCAAACACAAACCATGGTCAGGGTGAACGTTCCAGGCTCCAGCTACAAAACGCACAGGAGATTGTGGCAGCAGCAGAGGTGAGAAAAGGGAGCACTCAAGTCTTGCCAAAAGTCTTGCCAAATCCATGATCCAGTAATTAAATTCTGCATACTGCAAACTGTCACAACAACTGAAGGTGGGCTTTCAGTACACATTTCAAAATCTCACATCCCATCTTATGTACCATGACCCTGGACTTATCTGCATTTCATTGGCTATCGCATATCTCACAAATCCCTCACATTCTTTACACTCCATTTGGATTAAGGAATCTACACTGCTGTGATCATCATTCAAGTGCAGTGCAGTAGCTACGGATGCTAATCCGTTTCATACCATAATTCTGCCACAAGAAAACTTAAAATACCTCCGCCGTTTCCCACATTCAGACCCCGTGTTTACTGGTTACCCGGACATGATCAGATTCACTGCAATGAGGGCTGGGTGGTACTGCATCCTCTGGCGTGTGTTTTCTTTGGTACAAGTTATTTATACTTGCTGGGAGAAGAGGACCAGCAACGCTGGCAAGTCAGCTTACCACAACTTTGTTGAAGTCCTGAATGGCCAAGTAGAGGGCGACAGCAGTCAGCACATCAGTTATCTAAAAAAGCAAGGCACAGACAGACTGACTGTAAGCAAAATAAACAAAAGGAAAAGATATCGGACAGTACTGCAATGCTGAATAAGGGCTCTGGTCTGACTCAGCTCAAGAGAGTAGACAACAAGCTTTAAGGACACTAGATTGCTCATCTGTTTGTACATTGTGCTCACACACCACCGCTTAAGCTTGAAGCAGTGAGCCATATCAAAGATACCAATATTTACAAAACGAAAGAATGGGGAATTATGGGGAAGGAAGTAGGTGAGGGCAATAGAATGACTGCTCTAATCAGAGCACAAGCAACACCGGGGCAGTGTCCAGCTGGCTAAACCCACCTGTCCATTAATCCAGCACGACAGCGCCTTGAGCTGTCCCCAGCTTCCCAGGCAGCAGTACCATCACCTGAACAGTCAGCCCGAGCAAGCAGGTGGCTGTTGGCTCTGCATGAGACCTGCCCAGGGGGGATCTGGGGAGAGAGGCTCCACCAGGAGGCACGTGCAGCCAGCTGTATCATTTCTGTCCTGAATCATGCGGAACTCAGAGAACAGTTTGCAAGAGGCATTTGGAGGGCTAACCCGTCAGTGGGCTCTTTGAGGCCTGGGATTTGGCAGCGGGTTTTAGTAAGAAACACGCAGTGGAGGGATTAGGCTGGGGGGACAAAATATTCTGACGTTTAAGAGGTAACCTGTGAGATCTGAAACCAAATGCCAACTTCTGTCCCTCTGCAGGGATACTTATCCCATCAAGAACTCGCAAAAAAGAAGGAGCATGTACAACAAAGCCCGAACGAGGGTTTGTACAGGCAAAGCTGCCTCCCTAATTAAACTGTGAGCTCAGCGGGAATCTGAACTACAGGGAGGCTGAAGGCCCCCAATTCTGGCAGGAGTAAAAGCAAAGTCATATTCAGCGTTTCACAGAACAGGACCTTTTGAAGAGGAGCTTTCCGGGAGCGCTTACCATGAACACCAGTTCAGCGTATTCAATCAGGAAGTGGAAGAGATAGATTATCAGTGGGGTCTAAAAGAGAGCAGAAGGGAAACCCATGTCAAACACTGCCAGATGGAACAACTGGCGATTTGGTGAGAAAAGCAGAGCAGCACCATGAGAGACTGCAGAAGGCGATTTTCCTCACCCTCTTCTATCAGGCTCTCATGTCAGAGTGGCGTGATTAAACGAAGCACACTCATGGGCCTTTTTCCTTGCAAAGCTCTCACTACGCTTTATAAAAGACACCATTGACTTTGAAAATTATATTCTGTTCCAACTCTTCAATTCTACCTGTGCAGCAGTAGAGTTACAACAGAAAGCGCACGTAAAGAACAGCTTTAGAAAATAATTTTTTTTCTAGAGAATCAATTTTTTCAGGTTGTTTGCAGGTACTTCTTAAAATATTTCCTACATCTATATTTCCTACCTAGCTGGTTTCATCATTTAGCCTATTGCTTTATAAAAGACTCGTCTAAACAAGAAGAAAGCGTGTTAAAAACATAAGGCAGCAGGACTGCAGCCCTATCAACCTCTTACTCCCACAGCTTTTCCCTTCTGAGGTAGGAGGAAGAGCATGTTTCTGAATTATTCCTTGGACAGAAAAGCTTCATCTGGAAGTACTGTATATTTTACGGTGTAAATTCAGTCTTCACTGTGAGAAAACATATTTCTTCTGAAATACTTTACAAGTAATGCAATCGTATAAATAAGCACGTGAAAATATTTCACAGTCTGGGAGAAAATTGCATTTGAAGGAGAATTTATTGAAGTGAAACAAGTTTTCAGAGGTACACAGAGTATCTGCCTCACCCCTAGGTGACACTGTGTCACAGCAGCAAGACCACTCAAAGGCACAGAAGCTCTGCAGGTGCTTAAGCATTCAGAGGAACGAGGTGTTTTCAAGATGAGCAATAAAAGCACTGCATTCTTGTGCTAATGTTACTATTTCTGCAAATGCAGAAACTCAAGGTGCTGCTATCCAGTACAGACTCACAACGACACTGCCTCTCCCTGCTCTGGCCTCTGCTGACAGAAACATCTGGATGCAAACAGAGTATTTTACTTATTACAGACCTCCCCTATTTCAGACTCTCCTTGTGCAGTAATAAACATAACGAGCTATTCCATAACGAACTGCACTTCCTCATTGCGCTAGTCACTGCGCATACACCTGCTGCACAGACACCTCCATGGCTCCAAGTTCCCTGAAGTCTCTGGGACAAGACAGGTCCCCAGCCTTTGCCAGTCCATCAGCAGTAAGGCTAAGGAACGAGCCACTTGCGTATCGCATTTGAAACAAAGTGTGCATACCGACCTCATGGAAAACAGCTCCAGAATATGGCGAGACCCCTAAATCCAGCAGGGCTAATCCTTCGACCACTGAAACACACAAAACGCCCCCGTTAGAACCCTGCATTGTGGGAAGAGAAAAATCTCACGGTGGTAGAACTACAGTTTTTAAAACACCCATGCTCATAAGAATCTAATTCCCTCTGAAGGGTGACACAAAATCTCACAGAGCCAACAACCAGCTGGAATTGACTGTTTTCTTACTTCTGCCACACCAGTTTCTTCAGTACCTGAAAGGTCAGCTGCAATCTATTGATTTGTTTCAGCTAAAAATGTTTTAGCTGACATGTTCTGCACTTAACTACGCTTAAATCGCATGTATGACACTTAGGGATTTTCAGTCACCTTTGATGCGATATATGGTATTGACGCTGGAGAAAGACTTAATTCTAAGAGGACAAATCATGACATAATATACACTTTGAACTGCTTTGCTTAATGAGATGTAGAGAGACCTGAAATGTCCAAAACCACAGTAAAGGAGCAGGAATGAATACATATTACCAGACAAGCTAAAAGCTTTACCTGTTGTTGAAACTCACTGACATTTTGCAGCCTTAACTCAGATCCTTTGCAATCACATCATCACAGCTTGCACTGCAATGCATGCACGCCTTTTTCCATAGGATCGCCACCTTACTGAGCACCAGGGGTCCCTGGGGATTGAGCAGCATATGCCGTGAAAGCAGCTATGGGAAACGGGCCCATTTGTTCCACGGGAAATGAGGCAGGAGACCACAGGGAGCAACAAGAGGTTCTCAGCTTGGCGATATGCTGGGTGAAGCAGATTCCATCTCTGCCACCAAGTTCCTGTACGATGACAGGCCAGACCTCTCAAGGTGATCCTAACTGTGCTTCTTGCTCTCTAGATGCTTACCTTGACGCTCCAAGGTAAGATTTAGAAAGCACCCATTACTGCAAGGGAATTTTTGGGAGCTCTACTTTGACACTGTGAAGCATGAAGTGCAACACGCTGTGGAGCAGAGACCTTAGGTCATCAAATGCATTCATGCTTTTGACCTTTATTACACTGTGCTACCATTTCCCACCCCAAAACTGCAAATCATTTTACCTGCATAATAACTGGATATTATTTTCCCAAAGGCCTGTCTTTAAAATAAATTAAGGCTCCTGATGGGCTCAGATGCTGTAGAGGCAAATGCCACCAAAAAGCCTCGACTAAGCTGTACCTCAGTCTTCGGAAGAGAATTTGAATTGCGTTGGTACGAACGTGCGGGGCCACAAACCAAGCAAGGGAAACGAAACGGCGCACGGGTCTGCATGAACTGGGTACCATGCAGCAAGGCAGCACTTGTGCACTTCAAAGCGTCCCGAAAGCGGCTCAGGGCTACCGAAACCACGCATTCGGGCCCAGATTTTGTCACTCTTCCATCTTCCACTCATCTGTGGCACGATCGGTTTGCACCAGTGCGACCGGCCCAGCTGCACGCAACCCCCGCCCGCCGTCCCATCGGGCCCGCACCGCCCCCGTCCCCTCCCGGCTTCCGCGGCCTCGCTCTTCCCCCGGGTACAACTCCCTGGGGTCGGGGAGAGCAGGGGCCAGGCTGGAGCCCGGCCCCGCGGGGAGAGGGCCAGGCTGCAGTTCCGGGGCCGGGGCCGGGGCCAGGCCCCCGCCCGCTCGCCCGCAGCCGCGCTCCCGGCCCCCGCCGTTCCCCGGCCCGGGCAGCCGCCGCCCCCAGCCCCCCGGCGCCCCGGACCGGGCCTCCCCTACCCGCTCGGAGATGAAAGCGGCGAGGGTGGAGCGGTAGAGCACGGCCCGGACCGTCACGGCCACCAGGACCACCAGCACCAAGGGGGCTGCCATCCTCCCGGGCAGACGCCGGCCGCCGCCGCCTGTAGTTCGCGGGCGGCGCCGGAGAACGCGGCGCGGACCGGGCGCCAGGGCACTTCCCGGGGGCCCCCCCCCCCGGACCGCCCGGGGGGGGGCAGCCAGCGGAGGCGTAGGGCCGCCTCCTCGGCGCCGCCGGGCGAGGGTGGCGGGGCCCAGCTCCCGCCCAGCTCCCCGTTTCCAGCCAGCTCCGCTCTCCTGCGGCGGCCGGTGCGGCCTGCGCGGCGGGGCCTGGGGCTGGTCAGGGCCCTCCGCTGCCCGCTCCTGCGCGTCGCCCCGCGCTCCCCGCCCCCGTGGCTCCGTCTCCTCGCCGGCCGCGCTGCCCCCCCCCCCCTGGGGCACCAGCAGCTGGGCGTCGTGGCGGCCCCGGGCTGAACCCGGGCAGGAGGGCGGCAAGGGTTCCTCCTCCTCAGCTGCAGGGTGCTGTGTGTGTCCCTCTTGAGGTTCCTCAGGCTCCTCCTGGCCCGCTTTGCCATCCTGGGGAAGTGGCTCCAGATCACAGCTCTGCCCTGAGCATGAGCTGCTCGTGCACCTTGTTCGCTCCTGTGCTCGCCAGGTTGCCCAGCTGGAGCAGGGGCGGGCAGGCTAAGCCCAGCTGCACACCGACATGGAGCATCAGTGGCTCCTGGGCAGGTGTTTGGGAAGTCCCTCAGACTCTTCTCTGTTTCATCAGTATATATATATATACATGCACATACACAACCCTTGCAGGCTTTGCCTGCATGTAGCTGCCACTGCCCTTTTGGCTATGGTCAGAGTTCCACGGCTGTTGCTGGTGGTGGTGAGTGCTGGTGGCCTTGCAGGGTTTCAGCAGGTCCTTGGCAAACTGAGGTTCTCAGCCCATGTGGTTTCAACAGGACCATCGGTCTCCAGAGCTTACAAGTTCTTGGAGGGCTTTCACACGCTACCTTCCCAGTGCCAGGTCTCCTGCTGTTTCCTGGTAGCGTCCACATCTGTGGGTACCTATACAGCCCATTTACACAAACTCTCAAAAGCAGCCTTTACAACACTGCCTCTGGAGCAGAGAAAAATGGAAGGAAGTATCTTTAAAAGCTGAGGGACAGAATGAAAACACACACTTCATATCATGGTATGTGAAGACAACACTTGCTTTCATGTAAGAAGCCAGTTTAAAAGAGCTCGAATGTGGTCCTACCCACTGCCACGGGACAACAGACCTGCCCCTGAAACCGTAAGGGTTCAGTCCGCCATGCGGCAGCTCTTCCAGGCCCCCAGCATGAAGGCGCTGGCTGTGGTGGTAAAACTGATTTCCTATTAGCATGGGCACTAGCCGGCTGTGGGATGGGATGGCCCCAGGACTGACTGGGCTTGGCACATCCTGTGATTAATCGGAGTGGATTTGTTCAAGTTAATTTATTTGCGCAGACATCTGTAAATAAGAAGCTGGAAATGCTGATTTTCTTTGCAGCTGTTAACAATGCCCTTTTGAGCATTCTGATCAGAAATGCCTTTTTTTCCAGCGCAGATTACTCTCCAAGTGCCAGTTCTGATCCAGCGTGGCTGACAGCAGTTGCCTGAGAGCGCGGCTTCGCCGTGTAATTGGGATGCAGTTGTGTGGTTAAAGCTACACGACTCTGAGATGCTGATCTTGCCAGTCCGATCTGTGCCGTATGCTTTCCAGCACCACCTGCTGCAGCACGGGGAGATGGAAGCCCCAGGGAAATTCAGGTAACCTCCAGGGGCACCAGGAATCAGACATGAAATCATGCCACTACAGTTGTTCTCTGTTTACTTGGAGTGCAAAAGCCAACTGGAAAGAAAGGCCAGAGGAATAATTCATGACGAATGCAGGAATTATTTCTGGAGCATAGGTTTGCTCATAGGTTCTGGAGCATAGGTTTCTCCAGTAGGAGATCCCAGGGGTAGCGATGGAGTCGAGTTCGTAAGCTAAATTCACATGTTCGGCCCCCTCAGAGCATCAGATACGTAAGGCAAATGTGAGTGGGTTCAGTGCTAGAGTCTTGGTATTTGTCTACAGACCGGCGCTAATTTGGGGGGTTAGACCTGGGCCTTGAAGGAGCTGCGATGAGCACACACACACTGTGGCACTGCCTTTTGCCTGGCAGTGACTTTTGAACCCGCTTTCAGCTGAATGAGCCACAGGAGCAGACCTCGAAAAGCCTCAGGGTTCCTACAAGCTTTGTGAAAGTCAGGAAGAGGTTAAAGAGACCCAGACTGGCGTGGGTCTGGGGAGGGCTGAGATCACCTGGCAGCCTGTATGGCGCAGCCCCAAAAAGAAAAGCGTGGTGTAGCCGCAAGCCAGCACAGCAGCCAGCTGCTTTCCCAGGCAGCAGCAGAGAGGCAGGGAGGGACGGTGGCAGAAGCAACAGAGTAGAGGTCTCACAGGCTGTCAGAGATTGATACCGAGAGTCAAACTGAGGCTTGCAGCAAAGGGCTGTAAGGTTACGAACCAGAAAACTCTGAGAAACAAGGACTTGCTTAGTTCATGCAACAATTTGTTGGGTTTTTTTTTTTCAGCAGAGGCCTGAACACTTATCTCCTACGTCCTATATTTCCCCCAAACTGATGGTAGTTTCTGCAGCATCGGGGGTTTCACGTGCTATCCTTTCTTCCTGAAGTTCCTTGCTGTGCAAGGTGCTGGTGCTGACATGCACGGAGGGCTTGGCTTACTGAAGCGCGGGAGCGGTTTGACCAAAACTCCCGTTTAAGTATCTGCTACCGTGGTGCCACCGGGTGCACTGCAGTGGGACAGTGAAGTGATTGCTGGTCCACACAGGTAGGGGCAAATGCAGCTCTGAAGGGGGCTTACTCCAGCTGCCGACTCTGAAACCTCCAGCTTTTGTTTCCTAACAAAAAAGTGCAGATCTAGATGGAGCCAGAAAGGCAAATGACAGCTGGAGCTGGAAGCTTCTTCACATCACTGATTGCATTGCCTGCGTGGGGCACCCACGCTGATAATTTAGGTGATGAACACAACCCAGTGATGTTGCATCACAGAACTTCCATAGAACACCCTGTTTAAGACTGAACCAATTCAGGGGTAACTCATCTTTGCTCCTGAAAACAATGCTGGTTTGGGCACTTTTTGTGTGCCCTGTTGGAATTCGCAGTGGTGACATTTTTCTTCATAAACAAGCCAGTCCTTTCCCAGCTTCACTGTGTAAAATAGGCGTCCTGATTCCTTAGGCACCCTGTAGCCCTTCCTGGCAGCTCTTCCAATCTAATTCCATCTTTTTGCACTTGGGAGGCCACCACTGCATGCATTATTCTGAGATCTCATCGGGGCCCTGTGCAACGCCATTCAGGGTTCAGGGATGCTTCCTCTTCCACCCCATCCCCATGTCCCAGAGGGATAGTTTTCATCCAGCATTTATTTTGGCCAAGCTATCATGTTTTATTTCCTTACAGCCAATCACTTCAGTGCTACGCCATGTTCTCTTCTTCTGCCTTTCCTGCAGCAGAGCCTACGCATCAAGAGTTGCAATGTAGTCATTACTGTGCCTCGGTGGTTTCGGTTTTCCTGTGAAGTCCACTTCTAGGTACTCTCTCCTACACACCAGGGCCCTGTACTGATAAAACATGCCTCTTCTTTCTCGAGTCCTCTCCTATTGGAGTTTACTGGCTGGAATGCCTGCCAGCTTTCGGCTTTGCCAATGAAAAAGTACCCACCTTCTGGATCATACGCATTTGGTTCGTGTGGGCTTCCTGAGTCCTCATTGCTTTTCTTCAGGATTCATGGGTAAAAACTGCTGTAAAACTGAAGGGTGTTGCTGTTTTCATAAACTGCTGGGAGAAAGGTGCTTGCCTTTTATTTACTAGCATGGAAAAGGGCGGATTTTGCTGGCAGGCTGGGGTAGCAGTGCTGTGGGCACCCTTCAGTCTTCCTGCTGCTGACTGGCAGAAGACAGTGTGAGGTTTATGGCCTTTTGCAGAGGTCAGCAGCAGTCGGTACCAAACCCAGAGTCTGAGTGATCAGCTCTTCTTCCTCAGCTTCAGAGAGAGGAGTGGATAAATTGCACTTCAGATTCCCCTGAATGGCTTCATCTGCCAGGAGCTTCCTTTAGGAGAAAGACAGATCTCTTTGTAAGAAAGGAAATCAACTTTTCTCAGCCCCCAGAAAGACTGGATTTCTGGTGCCGCACTGAACATTTTCCAGAGTGAGTTTTAAATAGCAACGTTAAAAAAATAAGAATACCCAAAGAGGAAAGCTCACCTAAGCCGACTAATCATCTGGTGGAAGCCGGTCATCCACACGAGGGAGAGCTGGGCTTGTCCAGAGAGCTAAACACTTACTTTGGTTATCTCTCTGGGGTGGGGAAGGGCCAAGCCGATGGCACGAACTGAATACCAACACTCGGGAGGGCTGGAGTTAGACAAGATGAATCCAAAAGGCCTGGCAAACAGCACTGTTCAGTGTATGGGCTTTGTCCAAACAGAGCATTACAAACTACTCCCCTGGACAGCAGCATCTTACAAAATGGGCTGTCTCATCAGACAGCGCTGACTTTGCTGTCCTTCCACTCAGCCAACTCAGGGCTGCACCGCTGGGGCCTATGGTCGGCCCCCAGTAATGACGTCGTGATGGACCCAGCACCCTTTCTCCGGGAAGGTCCCTGGTTAAAATCCCTCGCTGGGTTGCAGTGATGATTGTTCACATCAGACTTGTGAAGGTCAATGGATTTGGTCGTTGGCTTCACTTCTCATCCCAGTAGCTGCCTGATGGAGTCATCTGCTTTGCACCCTTCTTGGCAAGTCTGAGGAAAGACCGGCAGCTAATATGGTCTTGAGGACCAGTGGGTGGTTTAGGTCTTTTTTTTTAACACAGTAAGAAGCACTTCAGTTGTGATGAGTTCCTGGGTCTCTGCTTCAACAGTGCAGAGTACTTCTGTGGCAGCATCTCAGCAGCACTTTACTTGTCCGCAGCATTGGTCATTCAGAGGGTGTGAGAGTGGTCTGCAACATGTGCTGGCAGAGCAGCAAAGGGCCACATACGGTTTGTAAGTCTGTGTTGTGATCTATTACACGTCGGGTGCTTACCGAGGCAACAGACCCATGTGCAGAGACCCCTGCTGCCCTGGAAGTGCGCCCGCCAGCTGGGCTAAAGAACCAGAGCAGCAGAAAGGAGGAGAGGGAGGAGGGAACACACGGGATGTGCGCTGGCAAGTTGGCAATGCGAGTTTCCAAATCAACACGGTTCTCTTCATTTGTGAGGAACTCCATGAAAGGATTGAAGCCAACGGGGTGTGATGGACGGAAAAGCAATTGTTAAAGCTAGATGTTCTTTTCCCTTTGCCTCGTTCAGTTGACTTGAGGAATGGGAACAGGCAGAGGAGGGGACTCGGAGAGCGTGCTGTGCAACTGGAAGCTTGTCAGCTTTTCCCAGCTAGATCTTACCCAACTTGTTTACCTCCCTCTGGGATCTGCCACACGATCAGATGGGAAAGAAGTGAAAAGGCATCTGTACATCACCAAGACTCCTTGCAAACCAGCCCTTGCCCAGGTTGCTGCCCTCCGCCCTCCTCTGTATTTCTCTTCTGCTGTCACTTGATCATTGCCATGGTGCCAGCTGCGGGAGCAGTGCCTTTTCCCCTCCCAGCCCCGTGCCATGGTGCCTAGTTCACCTTTTCCAATTGTAGTAATGTGCTGGAGCACAAGCATCCCCACTGCAACGGGTCGTCACGCATAGGGTGTTTGCTGCTGTCAGCAAGGTTTGGATGAATTATCTGTAGTTGTTCTGTCTCCTTCCAGCTTTGGGGACGGTCCAGCCAGAAGGAAATTGTTAAGTGTTGGGAAAGAGAATGCAAGCATTTAAAATCTGGCTGTCCACTGCAATGGGTTGTCTGCAACGTTAACCAGTGAGGCTGGCAGCTCTTGCCAGGGACACTGGAGCTTCACCTTCCTAGAGAGGTGTTTTCGTGGAAAGCAGCCTGAGAAGCGTGTACTTCAGCAGTGACCCGTCACAGCAGCAGGGGACGGCATGAGAGCCGTTACAGAAGGCAACGCAATGGAGCGAGCCCAGAGCAGCGGGCGCTGTGCCCCCAGGCGGCGTGTCTGGAGCAGTGGCGCATCCTCCATTTTGTGTGGAGCCATCCAAGGCCTTGAGCGATGGGTAAGAGGTGTGTCTTCATGGCTGCTGCTCTAGGGGTCCTTTGACCATGAAGCAGAGGCATTCAAAGAATTACATTTGCCCAGAAATCCCAGGAATTACAGATTTTCTTTTAAATAACCAGTGTAAGAGTGCTGAGCCCACAAACATCACCTCTTTTGTCTCCCTAGTTAGCAAAGATCTTGCTGTGCAAGGGCCCATTTTACATAGCACCTCTCAAATCCTTCGTTTAGCCTCTGCCTCCATCTTGAGGTCTAGGTGAAGGTAACAGGGGCAGACCAGGGCTCCTAAAACAGCAGTGGGGATACTGAGCATTCCCCACTGAACCTTGCACTTCGGGGAAAAAAATGGGTCCTTCTCTAGTGGGGAATTTCGGTGGGCAAGATATCACAGCACCAAGACCTTCATGCTGTCCGGGCTGGGGGAGTGGGGTAGCAGTAAGAAACCCATCTGTGAAATGGAATTATTTCTGCCTCCCCACTTTTGCATGGAGACACCAACTGAGAAGTCAGTAGAGACTGTACGAAGCTTTTCCGCCTCCAGCTCCCCACCGGTTACTGACGTTAGCCCAGGCCACCTACTCGCTGGTCGGCAGGTCAGAACCACAGAGCCACCTCCACCAATCACTCCTTCAGAGAGTCACTGTTGACAGAAACCAAGCTGAAGAGGCTCCAGCTCCCAAATTCTCAGACTGCAGCCAAAAATAAAAGCAACTTGGATTTTGTGATCCAGCCTCAACAAAGCCGTATTTGGAACAAGGCTCGGTTAATTCGTCATTGCCATAATAACAGCCTGGAGCTGAGACCAGCTGAAGCACTCGGTGTAGAGGGATTAGTCCAAACACAACCGCCACATGTCGTCAGAAGCCCAAAATGCAGAGAGCATCGAGCCAAGGGGAGCCCAAACCCTTTCCTTCAAGATCTAAGCCAAATTCTGGCCAGAACTGCCCATTCAGAGAGGAGAGGGAGCTGAGCTGCCTGAAGATACACAACATCTTGTTGTAGTTTAAAAAAAAAGAAGAAGTCCAAAGATTTAAGAAGGAACAGAAGGAGTATGACTGCTGTGGATGTAGGAGACCGTGGGAGCGAGCGACGAGGCTGTTGGAAGAGCTTTTTCAGCAAAGCAGGGGGGTCAGCACAGTCCCTGTCCCTTTTCCATCGACAGAGGCCCCTTGTTCCCATAACCAGAAGCACTGCAGTGACTGAGCCCATCTAGATTAGAAAGGGACCTTTCAGGAGCTCTCTGGGGTTCACAGACTTCTTGATTAACTGTCACTTCAGCATTTTTTAGGTTGCTGCTCTGATTGTACTTAGATAAGCCCTGAAGCTGTTAATGCTTTCCCGGACAACGGGATCACACATTTGGACACAGCATCGCTTGCATCCTGATTAACCTGCCTAATGAAATGGTAACGAACCACATTGCTATCGATTCCCTCCCCTCTCCTTGCTGAGGGCGATCGCTTTGTCTTTGCTAAGTGCATTCAGCCCTTTGACTGCTGCGTCTCTCCGTGGTGTTAATACATCAAAGAGCCTAACAGTAATTTAAACATGGCAGCAAATTTACAGCCAGGTCTGCGGTATTCTATACAGTATTTGCAACTGAATATATGCATGGGTCTTAGATTCACTCATTTATAGCAAACGCACAGGGTTTGTTCTGATCAAGTGGAATATTGGCTTTTGAGTCCTTTATACCAAAAGGTTGGGTCAGATCCAGGATCCCGAGGATGCAGGCTGGGTTCACAGCCAGCAGCCCCATTTCCTTCCTCCCTTTCAAGCAAAGGAAAACCAGGTAGGTCTGTTAGAGCTGGAGCAAGGAGACTGGAAAGGCAAAGTGGGTCATGAAAAGCAGCTCTGTAGATCACACTCTCTCTGATTGTGCATGTTTTCCTCTACGGGAGGCCAGTGGGACAGCACCGTCTCGGAGGAAAATGGATCTTTAAGTTCCACTTGGATCTGCCTCAGCCAGCTTCACAAGGAGCGGCAAGGGGGCACAGTACTGTGCCAGCTGAGGAGGAGCTGCTGATGAGAGCAGGACAAGGGGAGCAGAGGAAAACAAAGCACACGCTTCCCTGGGAGGGCTCCTTCCAGCCCCCCTGGGACCGCCGGCCACCCACTGCCTTTGGGAGCAGGACTGTGGGTGCAGGAGGTGCTGCTGCTTGGTCCTGTGCCTTCCCTGGGCGTCTCCCACGCCCCTCTCCGGCCTTCGCGCAATTCTTGCCGACCGGTGGCTACAGTGGTAGCACACGCTGTCATTTTGCCAGCATGATAAAGCAGTCAGTGTGTGTGACAGATGCCACCTCTCCTTGTGTGGTTACGCAGGATTGTTAGTGCGCTTTAGGAACACAAAGCTGATTTTTGGCTGGGAGCTGCCGAGCTGTAGCGTGCCTGTGTGTGCTGCGGGGACTGCCAGAGCAGAGCATGCTTGCCTTGGCCTTTTCATTAGACTTACTTGTTTTCAAGGCAAGTGTGTGTTTGCAGGCAAAAGGCAGCTGCAGAGAAGTGCCATGAGTGGCCCTGCTCTGACCCACTGTGGGTGCTGCAGAGCTTCCCTGTCTCGTGGGCTGTTGCAGATGGCGGGGGTGGCGGCAGGGCTGTGGGGAGTGGAGTGGCAGAGCCTGCGGGCACTTGGGTGCCAAACCTTGCCAGTCTTTTTGCATCATAAAAGCTCAGTGTTGTTTTAAACCACTGAAGGATGCATTTACGTTCTGTATTCCTTGGAAGTAAAGGCAGCAGGAATGCACAATCCACCTCGCTGTGTGCAGTTTTAGTTACGGAGAACACATTTTGTGGTTTGGAGTCATGGAATTGTGAATTCCTCCTGTGACAAGTTTTCCGTCCATCCTTGCTGCGTAACAGAAGACAGCAGTGCTGTCCTTAGAGCCAATGGAAAGCTGGAAAGCTTGGAAAGCCAATGCTAAGCTGAAACCAGGTAAGAGTTTGGATCAGTGTTTTTCCAGCTAATCCTCAGGAGGGACGTGAGGGAACAGGCTAAATGACGACTTAAAAGACTGAAAGTCAGGTGAGTTGCAGCCTCCTGCCCAAAATATCGACCAGACTTGTGGACAGCTTGATCCTGGTCCAAACCAACACAGCAAAGCGAACACCAGCCCCGGGAAGCGCAGGCTCGTCACCAGCCCTGGGTGGCATCTAGCAGTACTCCTCTTCCTACTCCATTAATTTTGTGGACATTCATTTGTACTGGGGGAACGCCATTAGCTCCTGGACATCCCCCTGGAAAGTCAATGTAAGGGCTGGTTGCCAGGAAGCGTCATGCTGCCGCCTGGGGTTTCGACTGCCATCGCAGGGCTTAAGTCCAGCATGGGGAGCAGAGAGGGCAATGTGTGAAACCAGGTGAAAGGAAAATGAAAGCGTGGCTTACACTGCCATTGTATTTCCATCTCCACACTGCGTTGAGCTGTTGGAGGGGCTGCAAGGCTGTGGTGGAGGGGGTGGCTGGGGGGGTTTGGCAGCGCTCGTGGGACTGGTGACCAGTGAGCAGGAGCTGGGCCAGGCGGGGATGGGACGGGAAGGGCCCACGCGCCCCTGTGCCGGTCCTGCCTGCGCTGTGTGGGGGATCGAGGGCTGTAATGTTCCCCTGACCCCGCTCCTCTGTCGGCTCTGCAGTGGTGAGGATGCTTCATGCACGTGAAGAGGAGCCTGCAGACTTCCCTTGCTGCAAAAAGGATTTAATTATCCTGGTGGTTATTGTGGCAAGCCACTGGACCGGCCCAGAGAAGCTGTGGATGCTCCGTACCTGGAAGTGGTTGAGGATGGACAGGGCTTTGAGCAGCCTGGCCTGGTGGAAGGTGTCCCTGGCCATGGCAAGGGGGCTGGACTGGATGGTCTGCGAAGGTCCCTTCCGACCCAAGCCGTTCTGTGAGTCTGTGATTCTTGCTGGAAGGAGCCGCTGGGCAATGATGTGCCCTTCCTAGCCAAATCTCACCACCTGAACTTAACCCAAATGCCCTGCTAATGTCATTCCCCCGCAGTGGGCGCTACGGGGTCCGAGCCAGCATTTTGTATGGGTTTTGTTACATTATGAATTTAGTGATTTTCAGCCCTCTCAGGGGCTACACTAGCACACTCCCTGTTGAAACAGGCAGGAGGAAGAGTCTGTTTGAATTTCCCGAATGGCAAACCAAAGCAGAGAGAGATGAAGCCGCTTGCCCCAAATCAGCCAGGAGCAAATCTTCAGACCCTGAGCCCAGCTCCACAGTCCTAATCCCCCGGGTTCCCTCTGCTTGCGACACGGCAATTAAAAACAAGGGTCATTTTCTAGGAGGCTGGACAGCCGAGTGGAAGGTCATCATAGAAATGGGAAGGCCACTGGTGTGATGGAGCAATGCCTGTTACCAGCATGTGAGAACCCCGGGCCCTGCCAGTGGCTTGTGCTGCTCCCAGCATGGAGCAACCTGTGCCTCGCAGGGGACCCTGGGCTGGAGAAAGAAAGAAGAATGTGTGGACTGCAGGGGCAGCAAGTGTCCTCCCCACATGGCGCCAGCCCCTCCTCATCCCCTGGGTCTCAGCTGTGGTGGCTCCTGGCAGCACAGATTTCTCTCCCGGTGTGAAGTGGGAGGACGTGCCCAGAGCAAAGGGAGTCTTGAGCCCTGCAGGAAAAAGATGCCACGCTTGTATGGACGAGGAGTGCGTCCACTGATGTGGGAGACGAAGAACTTTCATCGGCGCCCAAGGGCAGGCAGCGGTGGGGTGCCGACCCCACCGGTTGCCAAGCCCTGCTGACTCAGACAGGCTGCCCTCCAGGGATGGTTTCCAAAACCATAGCAGGGGTTACAGAAGCTCAATTTCAGTCTGTCAGCTGGCGGGTGGTGTGGGTGGGCACTGCTGGGTAGCGACTGCCTGCTCCAACACCTTATTTCTGGTCACGTCCCTCCTCCTGAGCAGCCACAGGAATGCTGCTGACGTTGCTCTGGGGAACCCCCTGCATTTGCCCAGAAACCCGCACTGTTTCCACCCGCTTCCTCAGCTCAGGTGAGATTTGTAGCAAACCTGGATCCCCAGCAGTTCTCTGTCCTGGCAGACATCTCTCTGCTGCAGGAGAAGCCAAATCAAGGAGAGACTTCCGAGATCTCTCCCAAAGAGCTGCATCTGCCCAGCCGTTGAGCAGCTCATCTGCCACATTGAACCTTTCCATTTATGCATTTATTTAATGCATGCCTCTTTTTTTCAGACTCAAGGAAGACTCGGAGTGCCCAAAGTTTGCTTCAGCAAAGGCATTACCTCCCCCTACGGACCCCACCGCCGCTGCTTTTGCATGGATTTGCCGAAATTCCCACTGGTTTCAAGCCCGGCATAATACTTAAAGTACATCTTATTTTGTGGGCTAGGATGGACTTTACATCTCTCCCATATATTGAAGTTACTTGTTCTAGATATTCTGTGTATTCATGCTGAAGCCCAAGTGCACCTGTGTCCTACCAGCAAACATTTTAGGTTGGGCCTTTTTTGGGTTTTGTTTGCATACCGATTATGGCGAAAAGCCTGGCTATGGAACACACCACCAGGTGGGAGGGATTTGGGAGACCAAGTCTGGTCAGCTCTTGGCTCGGTGCTTTCTGTGACTGCTGGGCTTTGGGGGGCAAAAGCCAGGCTAAAATAGGGGCTGCTTCTTGCTCTCTCGTGACCTGAAGCACAACGGGGCTTTGCGCAGGATGCCCAGGCTGCCCCGGGTTCCGAGGAGGGGACAGGGACAGGCTCCTCCCCCCTAGCTGGGGCGGGAGCTCGCTCCCCCACCATGATGCCTTCCTGTGGCTGCTGCTTTGCCTCTGCCAGGCTGAGAACCGAATGCTTGCTTTATGTTTGTATTCATTTGCTTCTCCTGATGCTAAAGCTGGAGTTTGTGGGGAGTGGAGCAGGGGCTGCGAGATGCCTTGGCGGTGGGTGTGCAGCAGCCTGGCCCACAGTGTGGGCTTGCTGCTGTGACCCCAGGGGGATGTGGGATGTCCAACACCTTACTGGGGCTGTCGGCTGGGGCACCACACAGACGCATGGGCCCCTGAGCTGCTCCGGCCCTTTGATGCTCCCCCGGGCACGGCTGTCCTGCCCTGAACCCACGCGAAAGCACTGCTGCCCACAGCTGTGGCTGCCCCCACCCCTCGCCCTGTCTCTGTCCTCTCAGGGGATAAGCAGCAAAGGAGTCTCCTCAAAACCATCTTCCCACATAAACGGTCCTTCACTGGAGACCTTTCCCTAGCCCATGCTGCCTCCTCCTCCCCCCGGCTTGAAAACATGTTGAATTTTTTAATTAGAAAAGTTTGCAGGTCGGGCTATGGCTGGGACGGGCCCTCCCTCTGCCCACACCACCTTGACATGTCAGAGTCCCCCTGGCCCCGGCTCCTCCAGGTGACGGGCGATCCCAGGGGCACTGGGGCCACAGCCGGTGCCATGCTCCTGGGCTGAGCACTGTCCTTCCCGCTGGTGTGGGTCGCATCAGCTGGGCTTCCCCAGGGGACCCCACAGCCTCCAGGGCCGCAAATATCCATCTTGCCTGACAAATACCACCAGAGCCCACAGGCAGGGCCAGAGCCATATGCTCAGGTTTTCTTCCCTGGCGGCAGATTCAGCTCAGGCTGTTCCTACCTCACCCCAAGGCCTCGTCCAGATGCTCCCAGGCTTTTGGAGTTAGAAAAAAAAAAAATCTCCACCCTCGTCCAGCCCTGGTGCCAGGTGGTGGCCATGAGCAAAGCAGCTCAGGGAACCAGCTGGGATCATCTCTCCCAGCAGAGTCGGACGAGCTGGGGCGGAGGTGCGAGCTGCAGCGGGGCCTGGGGGAGGCTCCCAGCTCGGGACTCCCAGCTCCCTCTCCTGGAGCCAGGCCAGCACTGGGGGCCAGATCCCTGCAGGGCTGGGGGTGACCCTGCCCAGGCACGAGTCACCCCAGCCCTGGGTGCTCCTGGAGGTCTCCCCATGCCACCAGAGTGGTGGGGATGGAGCCTCCCATCACTGATGGGGGGTGTCAGGATGAAAAGGAGGGGGACAAGCATTCCCAGGGAGAGGGCAGAAGCTTGGTCAAGGTGGGACGGCGCCATCAGGGCAATGCTTTAGGGAACAGGGCTGGGGGGGAGCCAGTGGCTGGTGCCGTGGCACACAGTGCTCGGAGCAGCCAGTGACTCAGCTGGTGACCTCCAGTCCTCCTGACTCCCCAGGCCTGAACCTGGGGCCATCTGTGGTCATGCATGAAGCCGTCATGACGCGTTACCTGCCTGGATGTGCCCGTCACTGCTGCGGATGATCAGCGCAGCTGCTGGGTGCTCAGCCTGGTGACTGGCTCTCTGAGAGGAGTCACCCCCCAGCTGTTTTGGGACCCAGCGCTTTGAAGTGCACACCCAGCCTATCCTGTGGCGTGTGACTCGGCTGCCCCGGGGACCCTTCCCTCGTGCCCGTCACGCATCGCCTGAGCTGCCGGCCACAGCCCCACGCCCTCCTGACCCCGCACCGGGTGGCGGGCGCAGGGCAGGGGCTGCTCAGCAAGTCCCAGGGTTTCGGCTGCTGCCTCTCAAGAGGAGGTGGATGACCCCGAGAGGAAGCCCCTGCCCTTACACACTGGGTACAGGGAGTGTTGGGGGGCTCTGTCCGCATCGGGGGCTCCCTGCCCCTGAGCTGCCAGCTCTGGGGCAGCAATGGGGCATTTCTGGCCAACATTTGGAAAACTGTGTCCTCCGGCTGGCCCGGGCTGCACGGGGTGTTTAGAGGAAGCTCTGAGGAGGTGCTGTCCCTCTCCCAAACCCGTCTCTCCAGCTCGCCCAGCTGGATTGCTCAGGCCAGCTCTCCCCAGTTTTTGTCCCCAGGGTGATCTCTGGTGTTTTGGCCGGTGGCCACCCTGGCTCGGCCGCCGGCACTCACGGTGGCAGGAGGCAGCAGCAGGGTCTTCAGGGCACAGTCCCTGCCACTGCGAGGCCACCGGCACAGCCCCAGCCGCGCCATGCCGGTGCCACCCCACCGTGACCGCAGTGGGTGGGCATGGAGGGGATCTTGACTTGGGTGCTGACCTGCTTGACCTCCGCTGCCACTAGGGAAACAGGGCAGGGGGTGCACCACCCTCTTTGGGGTGTCGGTCAAATGAATTCGTTTTCGTTCCGCCCCAGCTTTATTTCTTCAGATCGCTGACGGAAAGAAGCGGTGATGAAAACACCACCTTCAGCTTCTTGGTTATGGGGCGGCACAGGAGCAGGTGGGGTCCCTCTGACTTTGGGAGTGTCTTCCCAAAGAGGAGCCACCTCCATGAGTGGCAACCTTTGAACTGGCCCTGCTGATGCCAGCCCCAGTGGTGGAATTACAATGTTCTGGCTCCATCCCAATTGCAGCGCTTGGGATGCTGAGTCAGGCACACCTAAAATACTTTATCGCAACCAAAAGCATGGTTTCTGTCCTCCCTGTTGCTTTTCTGCATCCTCCCTCCACCAGAGGGGTCGGGCTTGGGGCTTGGCTCTGGCTCCAGCTTTACCTTCACACCAGTTCAGTTCAGTCAATCCCCCCTTGCACAACACCCTGTGTTTCCAGGGCAGGAGAGCAGAGCTGGCACTGCCGCCTGTGCCTACCCTGGCTGCAATCACAGCCGGCTCTTGCATCAACTCGCTGGCAGCCTTCAGCTGCAGAAGAGCAGGAAGTAAAAAGGTTTGAGGTTTTTTTTAACGACCCGAGTTTTACACACACGTGCACACGCACACGCGCGCATGCACACACAAACCCCCCCATCCAACTGGGACAAAACAGGGTTTGCAGGAGAAGCAGTTCTGCAGGAGCCTTTCGTCCAAGCATGTGATGGTGCAGAGGTGAAGAGGTTTATTGCTCGAAAAGCAGCAGCACTCCTCAGCACGCTCCTGCTGCTGCTGCCCTGGTGTCATTGCTTTCGTTCAGATGAGATGCGACTCTATGTGATTCTGTGTGAGACCAGGGAAAGGGCTTATTGAAATAAAATTCCTGGCTGTGGCTCGCCTGGGAAGGGATGCTGCAGAGCTGCCGAGGGGCCGTTGCAGGGACTCGGGGCTGTTGGTGGAGGGACAGGAGCTGGGGTGGAGGATGGGGGGTGGTTTTTCCCACTGGACCTGTGCTTTGCTGCCCCCCATTGTGGGCCAGCCTCGAACGACCTCACTGGTGTCTACCCTTGCTCAGGAGTGTGTTTGCGTAAGGATAACCTCCCCCAGGCCACTTGGGCACGACCCCGCACTGGTGCTGCCACCCGGGTGGCGCGGCGGGAGAGAAGCGGCGTTGGGGGGATTTATTCCCAGTGCTGCCTGGCTTCACCCCAGCTGGCTCCAAACAGCAGCCGTGCATGTGCTTTGCTGGATGAGGGTCACGGTGCCCTCAATAAGGCAGAACCCAGCCCCATATCTTTGAGCAGCAGATGGCTCGAGGAGGAGGTGGAGGAAGAGCTCTCATCCCCAGTCCCCCTTGTGGTCCCAGCTTGTGGGCAGGGTGAGCAGAGCCGTCCGTGCCCCCTGAATTCTGATCAGCTCTGCCCCTGAATCCCACAAAGTGCCACTTCTCCTTGGTCTGTCTCCAGTGGCACTTTCAGCACTGGGTGACCCTGTTCCTGGGGGAGGAAGGGAGAAGGCTTGTAGGGGCCACCAGCCCCCGGGGCTACCGGCTCATGTGACTGCAGCAGCTCCCCATCCCGTTCCTCCCCCGTGTAGTGGCTTCTCCTCAGCCACCAGCTGGCAACCTGGCCACACAGCCGTGGGGCGATGCCCTGCGCTGACCTCGCCTCTCCAGCCCCTTCCTGGTCTCAGCTATAATGATGGGGTGTGACAGTCCCATGAGGACAGGTGAGGGTGGGAACGCCTGACGCTGTTGTGAGAGCTTATCTGTACCATACTGTGACACGGTTTTTATGAAAGAGGTCATTAGGGAGGTCCGGGGCATCTGGGAAGGTCTGGTCACAGATCTCGGAGGCGTGTTTGTATTTCTGATGTTGCAAAAGCAGCTTCTTCGGTGGCCGAAACCAAGCTGCGGCGGCTGCAGGTCACGAAGGGCTGATGGGAGTGGGGAGCAGAAATTCTGGGGAAGCACCTTGGCTCCTGCGGGCAACGCCGTGGGGAGTGGCACCTCCTGCCGTGCCCCGCGTGCTGAGCTGGCTGTGTCGGCCACGCCTGGCGAAGCGTGCACTTACCTAAAAATCCGCGAATAAGGTGCACCTGCAAGTGCCAACTGAGGAAGGCAGCCAGCCAGGCAAGACTTTGTTCCCAAAAGAGACCCTGCGGCCGCAGGTGAGGCTGTTTCTTGGCAGCTCGGATCTGCTGCCAGCAGCGGCAGCGGAAGGTGCCAGGCTGCCAGGGCCCGCTCAGGCTGCAGTTAACGAGCCGCAAGGACTTCAAAGGATCCCGGACCTTTCGCAAGGGAACTTCCCGATCTCATTTCAAAGGGGTAGCAAGGCTTGGCCCTATCAGACGCATTTTATGAGCTTCCCTTCCACCTTTGTCTCAGTCCTCATGCTCAGGGGAGGGTTTTTTTAATCCCGGGAGCTGATGACCGAAAATCGCAGAATCTCAGAAACACATAGAGCTGCTGGATCAGCTTTGGTGCCTGCCCAGAGCTCTCGAGATCTTCTCCTGGGAGAGCAGTGCTCCAGTGTCTGAGGATCACCTGCACGGGCGGAATTCCCTTTCTCCCCTCCTTCTGCCCACCAGTGCTCACCCCTGCTCCCCCTGACCATGCCTGTCCTCCTCGGCAACTTATGTGCCCGAATGGCTTGGTCGCCCCTGCACCCCAACGGGCCAGGAGGTGGGGAAGCGGTGTGTTTGTCAGGCCGGGGGGTCTGGAAGGCTTCAGGAAGGCAAAGCACCCCCGGACCTGGGCAGGCAGAGACCCACTGGGGACACCTCAGCTGCAAAGTGCCAAAGGCAGCAGTGCCTGCTCAGGCCAATGGGCACTGCTGGGCGTGGGGCTGCCCAGACCCCCCAACCTGAAAGCACAGGTTGCTGTGCAGGGCAGAGGACAGGGTTGGGCCTTTACAGGGCTATAAAGTGCTGGAAAACTGGGAGGTTTCCCACCCTGTGCTGTAAATGGAGCTGAATGACCTGCCTCGGATGAAAGGAGCCCCTGCCTGCACCCTCCCCCCCGGGTTAAACCAACAGCAAAGCCATTTGCTGAAGTGCAGGTTGATTTGGGCAACCTGGTGGCCAGGGGAGATGATTCTTGTGCCAACTGCTGTCACGCTGCAGTGGTGGCAGCAGAGACCGGCTGATCCCACCCCAGCGGGATCGCCTGGTGCCCATGCCTTCAAAAAGCCGGTGCAGATCCGCTACAGAAATCTCTTGCACGGGGGACGCGTTCCCCTGTGGCCGGGGTTGTACAGATCCCAGGCTCGCTGCCTCTGCTCCGTGGGCGGGATGCTCACCTGGGGAGCATCTGCAGGGGTGATAATCTTGGTCACCTTCTCCCTGAGTGCCCTGAGAGCCACGGCAGAGCGACGTGGGACTGTACCCAGCCAAGGCATGAGATGACCCTGCTCTGAGCACCTCAGCTGGGATGGATGTGGACCTTTAACTAGCCTGCTGCCTGTGCACAGCGCTTGGCAACGTGCCAGGCAGGCCACCTGCAGCTGGGGGTCTATATTTAGTGCATTTCTCAGATAACCCTCTCTGCCTATTTTGGGCCATGTGCTGACTTAGGACCCCTTTTTGCTCTTGTGCTCGGCTGCATCGCAGGTTCACAGCCTTTCCGTTTTTGGGATCCCCAGATACCCACACATTTGGAAGGGGTTTGAGGAGAAGGCAGGCAAATGGGCTTTTTGGTTTCTGTATTAATATTCAAAAGAAGGTGAGAAAATCACTTTTTAAAGCATTTTGATGGAGCAGCTAATCTTGGAAACTGCACAAGGCCTTGGCCACCTCTCCCTCCTTCCAATGAGACCTTCAGAGGAACAGAACCCGGGGCTTCATGTGTGAGAGGTGGGGGAAGGTGCCGGGGGCACCTCCTGCCTTGGGTGGGTTTGGTGGGTTTGGAAGGTTTTGTCTCCATCTGCATCACGGAGGGAGCAGGGGGGTCTGCGAGCTGTTTTGGTGATGGGTCCTTACAAGGCTGCTGTGGCTGGGCTTGGTGAGGACCACCCTCTCGGTGGGAAAGCATGGCTGGCAGGACCCAGGCGCCTGCCAAGACCCAATGAAACACCCGAGAGCAGAAACCTTCAAAGCAGGCTGTGTTTTGCTCTTTTTAAGGTCAGTGTCTTGGAAAGTGCCATGCTTGGGCAGGCCACTGTCCAAGGAGCAAACTGACAGGCATGCGTGTCCCCAGCGGCCCATGACAGTGCCAGGGGGCCCCTTGCCTGCTCCCGTGATGGGGCAGAGCAGGGTGCCGACCTGAGTGCTGGGCAGGCTTCAACCCCTTGAGAGCTTGCTGTGCTCTCCCCGTTACATCAGAGCTCTCTGAGGTTTCAAAAAGCAGCCATGGCTCCGAAGGTCACGGGGAGCAGAGCCACCGTGCTTCAGCATGGGTTGGGCGCAGCCAGCGCAGCATCCTGCCAGTCAGCCCAGCCCAGCCCCACCACCGTGCCCGACCCAGAAAGGGCAAACGCTGCAGAACCGCCTGTTGCTGTGTGCCCACCAGGCTCTGTGCCTGACCTGCAGCCAGGAGCTGGGCGGTGCGACACAGAAGCACGGGGTGACCAGGGGCTCTATGTGTTCAAGGTCTTGGGATGGTGCCCTAAGAGCAAAGAAAAAACTTTCCCCTTGCCCTCTCCTCTCCTCAAATGTGGAGTCCTGTCTCCAGTGTCACTTTGATCCCACCCCTTCTCCCGGCTCCCGGGGAGGTGGGGGGTGACACAGTCCTTCAGCCAGGTGCCAAGGCACACATGGCGAGACTCTGCCTTGCATCGGTTGTCTGAGGGAAGATTTTCGAAATGCCACAGAGGCCCTGAAGGCTTTCAGTCCTCTGTCACGGAGCTCTGGGGCGCTTACCTCTGCCCCAGCCTGCATGGTGCAACTGGCTGCACGCACCTGAGGTCAGCCCAGGGCTCGTGGAAGGGCAGCGCCTCTGTCTCTCACCTCGGTCCCAGCCTGCAGCACCCAACCAGCACCGGCACAGCCCGGCTCACCCAGCACCCAACCGCAGCAGGACCCCTGCTGGTCCCCATGCCAGGCTACTGGAGGGTGCCCTGCCAGCACACCAGATGTTTGGCAGCACCTGGAGCAAATGCGGCCATTAATGCTGCCCATCTGTGACTGCAGACAGGTGGAAGTGGCTTGTCCTCAGGATTTTAGGAGTCTGCTGCTCATGAAGTGCAGCCCCGTGCGGAGGGGCTCACTCCTGGCCACGCAGATGGCAGTATGGGGCTGCCAGGAGGTGGTGGTTTGGTGCCTGGGCACAGCCTGGTTGTGGGAGAGGTGCAGCAGGAGGGGAACCAGAGCCATGACCAGAGCCAGGAGGAGACCAGGACTCAGTGCTTCTGCTGGCCCTGAACATCCTTCACTGGTCCCAATTCATCTGGGACCTATAGGCACTGCAGCCCAGTGCCTTTCAGCTCATCTCGTGTCAGGCACCAGATGCACAGTGGTAGGGTAGGAAGCTTCTCCTCAATGGCCCTCCGGCGTCTGTGCACCATGGTGCTGCCTCCCCTGGCCCTGTGCATGTGGCTGTAGCCCATGCTCCCATGCACAAGGCCGTAGCTCAACCCAAGGGACCAACCAGAAACTGAATGCCCCCAGGAGCACAGAAAATGGAGCACGAACGTTCACGGCTGGGTTTGCAGCCCCTCTCTCCAGGTGCCCATCCCATACCCCGCTGTCTAGAGCTGTGGTCCCAAATTTCACACCGCTCCCGCATGGGAGCTGTGTTCCGTCTCCGGGCCGGGGCCTCAGCCATGGCCCAGCCAGCCATGCTGCTGCTGGTGCCGCCAAGCAGCGTTGCTGGCCTGGCTGAAAATAGCCCAAAGCTAATTTTAACTGCATCGCTGTTGTATTTTTCAGGTCATGGGGGTGGGTGGTGGGAGGAGGGTGCAGGGGCACTCCAGGGGCATGGTGTGTGCAGGGGTGTGCACCCACAGACATCTGCACAGGCACCAAACCTCGGGGGAGGCACACGGGGTGTGGCAGCGGGGGATCTGTTCCTATCATCTCAGCACAAAACCAGGCTGTGGATTAAGAGAAGACTTTAGTGTTCCCATCCTCCCCTCGATATAGCGAAGCCCGCACAGGGCAGGACATTTATAGCTGCCCTCCCTCATCGGGAGCTCTCTTGGGTTTCACTCCTGGGTGAGACCTGGGAGCGTGCTCTGGTGCTGCTGTAGGCAGCTGGGAGGAGGTCGTGGAGTCCTCCTGCCCTACAGATGCCACACAGCCCCCCACATCCCCGTGGTCTGGAGCCAGTGCTGTGCAAAGCTGGGGGTACAGCCATGGTGCTGGGCACCTGCAGCACCCATCGCATGCCCCTCGGAGACACCCCGTTCCCCGTGAGCAGCAGGCAGGGACATCCCATGGCCTGGTATCATGCTGCTTCTGTTGGTACCTGCACCATAAACCTGCAAAGACTTTGCTGGTTGCTGCCATAGCCTTTGCTGCAGCCACAGGAGCTCGACACAGAGGGAAATCCCTCTTTTGGAGAGATACCATGTGCAAACTGGTGAACTTGCTCCAGGGTCTCCATCAGCTCCCTGCCCCTCCTCGCCATTTTTCACACCTGGCTTTACAATCTTGCTGCAAGAAGGAGAGAAAGAGCTGCTCAACAGGGTCCGGAGAGCAAGGAACTCTCCAGTGAGAGACTCTGAGCCAAAGCACCAAATGGGCAGGGGGATCCCGGGGGGTCAGGAACCCTCCCAGCATCATGGACCTGCTTGTCTGGGGGCAGCACTTGGGATGAACCATAGGCAGCCAGTCCTTGTCCCCCAGGGAGAGCCAGGCCAGGGCTCAGGGCTGCAGTGGCAGCGAGGTCCCTTCTTGCCCTGGGGCAGCTGCAGAGCTGCCCTCCACACCCAGGGACAGGGAGTCGGGGGGCTGAGGCACCATGGTGGGAGCTGCCCTCTCTCCTGGCTGGCACGTCGCTGTCTGAAGGCAACATAGGAAGTGTTGAGGTGACTCGCCTCGAGGACAGCCGAGGTGACTTGCCTCAAGGACAGCCATCAACACAGCTGAGACGCTGCTGGGAACAGATCCTCCAGGACTGTTATTTAAGGCTGAGGGTCACACCGAGTGCTGCATAAACCCATCCTTGTCCCAGGGATCCTACTCCAGCACAAACTCCTTGGATTGCAGAAAACTCACTAGTGAAGCAAGAGAAAGAGCAGCATTGGTGCTGGTGACCTGGCTGGAGCAGTGGAGTGCAGCGCCCA
Organism: Gorsachius magnificus; assembly: GCA_034008185.1. NCBI lineage: Eukaryota > Metazoa > Chordata > Aves > Pelecaniformes > Ardeidae > Gorsachius > Gorsachius magnificus. The sequence continues at coordinate 10,558,958 of CM067091.1, forward strand.
TCCTGAAGCTGCTCCTGCCAGCTGCTGCTGGCACAAGGCCCTGGCCCCTTCCCGGGATTCTCACCCTATGGAGCACAGCCCACCCCTATGGAGCACAGCCCACCCCATGGAGAACACCCACCCCTACCGATGGAGCACAGCCACCCCGATGGCTCATGGCATGAGCCCTTTTTGGGGTGAGGCCGGGGGGCCTAGGCGGTAACTGCTGCTGCTGGAAGCCACACATGGAGCCCGCGTGGGGCAGGATGAGCCCTGAGGGGGTGCAAAGACTGAACCGATGAGGGAGGAAGAAAGACTGGACATCCCCTGGCAGTGGAGGGGCACAGGGTGGCGGGGTGGGCAGAGTCCTTCTCTCAGCACCGTGGTGAAGGTGGAAGCTGCATATTGGCCTCATTTGAGGGAACCCATCACCAGGTACCACCTGCGGCCAGTGGCTGTTAATGGGGCAGCGCAGGCAGGGAGAGGGCAAGCCGCTGCCTGTCCTTGCCTGTGAAAGCTGCCTGCTCTCCTCCCCGGGCTCTGCAGAGGTGCTGGGCCTGCTGGGGAGGTGGCGGTGGCAGGGGCTGCTGGAGCCCTGCCGTGCCCGGTCCCTCGCCAGCCCCTCACTGCGCAGGCAGTGACCCTGGCTGCCTGCACCCAGACCGTGCTGAGACACACACCCCAAAATCGCCCCGGGTCGAATCGCTGGGCTCATCTCAGCAGCTGCTATTTCCTTCTGTCCCAAAGCCAAGTGAGAAGCCTGTGGAAAACAAGAACATGTCAGTCAGAGGATGCCCTGAGTCAGAGAGCCCTGGCTGGGGGTCAGGCGGGGCTGCCCTGCGGGAACGGGCTCTCTGCAGCCCCCTGGCTGGGAGGGACACCCCGCCCTGGCCACTGCCGCTGCGGAAGGCGGCCAGCTTCTCCCCCGGTGACTCCCCCAAAGTATCTGCCTCCCTGGGCAGGCTTCCCAACGGGACGCTGCTGCCTGGCCAAAAGCCAGTTTGCAACCCTGTTTTCAAGAGATGTTTCGGTGTCTCTTGGCAGAAAGCTCCTGCTGACCCAAATTCTAAATATAGAAGCCAGTCCATTTTTTTGTAACGAATGCAAAATATCTGTACCACGTTCATCTTTGGGAAATAGGTCCTTTTGTCGGAGAAGTGTAAATATAACACCCAGATGTCTCTCAGGTGAGGTCACCTCCTGGCTGTGGTCATTCTCAGAGTGCATTCACGGTTATTCACTCTAGGCAAACTCTGCTGTGCTCCTTCACTGCCAGAGCCATGCACAGAGCCTCTGGGAAATCCCAGGCCTGGGGCTGCAGCTCTTCATGTGATGGACCATCCTGATCTCAGATGATGGGCAGCTCCCCGGGACAAAAGCGCGGTGTGCGGCCCGCTAGCTGCCCGCTCCTCAGGTGCCATGCAGGCTGTGGGCATCTCTTTGTGGCACAAGGAGGCTTTGGGGGCTGGAGGGCTGAGGCTGCCCCGTAGGGGTGATCAGCATCCATCCCCTCCACACCTCGCTCAGGTCGGTGGCTCTCGTCCAGCCCCAGCAGCACAGAGCAGCTCCTGCCCACTGTAGAGCCCATCGCTGGCCCCGTCCCACGGGCATGTGAGGTGTCCCCAGGGGACGGTCTGTCCCCAGCCTTGAAATAATCACAGGTTCCCTGAATGCCTGGCTCCTCTCAGAGCCCAAGGAGCCTCACAGCTCTTCTCCAGCATGGGCGAGGAGGATGGGCAGAGGTCTCCATGCCCACCGGGGGCTGGGACCTGATGCAAGCAGAGGAGCAAGGGCAGGACAAGGCTGCAAAGCCCCATGCTGGGAGCAGCGGGATCCTGGCCACCAGGCAACAAGTGACCAAAGGTCTTAACAACTTCACTTTAACGAGCACCTGAAGCCACCCTGTGTCCACCTGCTCCCGGCTCCTGCAGGGACTGAATCGGACCGTTCACCTGTGCATGTGTGTCTGGCCAAGCACAGCTGGGTTTCCCTGCCAGTGTCCCTCCGAGGCCGGCAGAGAGGAGAAAGGGAGAGGGAGGGGATGCTGCTGCAGAGCCCAATGGACCTGGGACGGAGCCTACCTGGGCCAGCCAGGCCACGGACATCTCTGGGGGAGCAGGATGGTGGGAGAGACCATGCTGGGCCCGTTACTGGTGGGTCTTACTCTGGCCAATAAACCCCAGCAAGACTCCACTGAGATTTCTCAGGGCCTGGTAGTTTTGCCCAGTCTAAGTGGATTTTGAGAAGCCTGAGTAGCGGCAGAGCTGACACCCCCAGGCACACCACCTGTCCCTGGTGCCATGGGTCAAGGAGCCGGAGCTGTTCACAAGGAGAGCAACAGGGATTTTTTCAATGATGCAGACCAGTGTGTGTTGCCTTGTCTTTCTCTAGGATGCAGAAAAGCGACTTCAGGCAGGAGCGCCCAGGCAAACCCACCCCGAGGGACAGGCAGCGTGGCACTAGCAGCATGGGGAGCTGAGGCATGGCAGACACCCCGACACCGTAGCTGCGGGTTATTGGTCTTCGCACGGGGGCTGGGCGGGTGTTGGAGTTTGGATGAGGGCACATCCCAGGCCCTCAGAGCCAGCACCCCGAGGGCTCGCAGTGGAATGGGGGTGGCTGGGACAGGAAAGCCACAGGGAAGCCTCCTTCTGGGGAAGGAGGAAGAGCAGCTTCTCCTCATTTCATCTTCCTGCTCCCTGTTGCTTTGCGCAGAGCGTGCATGTCAGGACTGTCTCCATACATCGCACACGTAGCTCCTCGTGACCTGCTCTTCGCAGCCCCCACTGATGAGCACACAGCTCACAAAATGGCAGCACACCACATGGCTCGAATGGATCATGGCTGGCAGGGAACCTGGGAGCCGCAAGGACTTCAGCCTGCTGTTGACCCATAGCCCCAGGACACACTGGGCCACGGCTGTGAAATGCTTTTTCACAGTGCTCACCTGGGTGACCCAAGCATCGCCAGGGGAAATGGCTGGGGCAGTGCTCACTGGACCTGGGGGAAAACCCATGCCAGGGATGCCAGGACCAGCATCTGTTCGGGATGCGGCGAGGTGACCCCAGGGACCGGCAGGGAAACCAGAGCAGGCAGCTGGGGCTGGAGGGACGCCCTGGGACACCCTTGCTCAGTCCATCCCAAAGGCTGGAGGTGTATTCTTGGAGGGCTTTGCAAAGAGCCAGTTATACTAATATTTCCCAATCTCTTTTTTCTTTTTGGAGGTTTTGGGTACCTGGACCTGTAGGCTTTTTTTTTTAATAAAGGACCGGAAAATAATGAAAGCCCTGATTGATTTGCGTGCCCCTTGTTGGGTGAAATGAAGCACGTGCGTTACATGCCAGCCACGCACCTTGCCAGGAGCTATCAGCACTGCTTCCCAAAGCCTCTTGGGTGAAGCAGAAGCCGACATGGTCACCATCCAATTTTCAACAGTCCCTCGAAGACACAGAGTGCTGCTGGCTGTGCCTCTGAGCAGCAGAGCTGAAGGCACCGGCTGGCGTGGCCCCACACTGCGATGCACCAAGGCCACTGCTCGGGCTCAGGCCGGCAGGGAGGCGCAGGCAGCTGCCTGCTCTCCTCAACAGGCACGGCCATCACAGCTCAGCTCACCGCAGCCTGACTTTCCTCAGCAACCTGATGGCCCCTAGGTAACCCCATTTGCTAGGGTGGGTGCCCCTGCATCCCACCCCAGGATGCCATAGAGAAGTCACTCTGGTTTTCTTTCCCTTATTCTGTGTCAAGAGATACATCCGTCCCCGGGGACCAAAGAGGCCACCCCCTGCCAGCTCCCCCTGCTAGCCCAGTGGCACAGCCCGACGGCAGAGTGAGGCAGCCCCCAGCCCAGGGTGGCAGCTCGGTCACCGCAGGCTCATCAGCACACGAGGGCTGGGTGACCACAGCTTCCTGACCTCCTTCCCCTGCACTGGAGAGATTAAAGCCACCGTTTCCCGCTGCCACGCAGGCATGGCTGTCAAGCATCGCGTTAGCCCACCGACCGCAGCACCTGGGGCCAGGCCCAGCAGCTACCAGCAACCTCTGCTGACTGCTCTGGGTGGGTGCACAGCTCGTTCCTCCGCTTTGCCGCCTTTGCAGCAGCTTCCCCCAGCAATAGATTGCTATGGCTAGTAACTGCCCCAGGAGTGGGGCTGCTTCCCTTTTTTGCAGTAAAAGACCAGGGCAGGGTGCAGCCAAGACGGAAGGATTTCCCACCCCAATGGGCAGAGAGGGTCATCCAGTTGAACCAGCCCTTCCGGGGACATGCTGGTGTGAACGGGACAATTCACCCTTGATGAGTTGGAGCCTGGCAAGATTTGTTCTGATGCATTTACTTATGTCGGTGCCTGCACAGCAGCAGGATTAAAGGTTCATTTCTGCACTCCTTGCTGCAGCCAGTAAGAGCCACGCTGTAATTGCCTGTGTGAAACAAGTACTGATAACAGCAGCAAAATGAGACCCCAGCAGCTGCTGCCACCTTTGCCTTCAAGCAGGGACCAGAGCGGGAGTCGAGCTTGAGCCATGCTGTAGTTTCTGGCAGTCTCCTGCAGATGCCTTCACCCCTATGCCCCATGGTGCTAAGCACCTCCAGCTCTCTTCGGCCTTAACTGACCCTGCCGCTGCCAGCTGGAAAAGCCCTCCCGCTCCACGGGGCCTCCCGAACCTGTGGGTTGTCTGCTTGGAACTGTCTCAAGCTTCACGGGCTTCTGCTCCCCTCCAGCAAAGCAGGGGAGCTCTGCCCGGTGGCAGCTCTCCTCCTGAGAGGGTTCACACTCTCCTGCAAGGTCCTTCAATTACAGAAGGCTAAATGTTATTTAATTGGTGACTGCGAGTTGAATAAGACTCAATTAACTTCTGCCTCTTGTGAACTTGCGATGGGGAATTCTCACCTGCGATGCCAGATGAGTCCTAACTGTACCACGCGTGACTCAGACACTTAAACTGCTCTGTTAATGACTGTTTTAATAAATGTTCTGTCTTCAGATGGACAATTTCCTGCCGTGTGACAAGCTTGGCACGGGGTCAAACCCAACCTTGGTCCCGTGGTCAGCCCGTGCTGAGGATGAAGGCGAAGATGGTGCTGCCCGAGCATCCGAGGGGGCTGCGGCGGCACTCCCGAGATGTTCCAGTGCCGGCCCGCGGGCACTGCCGTCCCTCCCTGCACGCCTCGCTTCTTTGGAAGGGGGGCAGGCTGGGTGCCAGGCGCTTACCTCCAAGCCCCTCGTTTGCGACCCAGCAAAGCTTCCCTTCGAACGAGGCCTCGTCAGCCCAACGGGTGTCCGGTCCGCGGGGAAGCCTCTCCCCGCCGGTCCCAGCGGTTCCCCGCCCGCACCCTTCCGCCCCCCCCCCCCCCCCCGAATCCTCGGGGCTCTGGGTGCCCCCCGGCCGCAGGCGACGGCGTCGATCGCTCCGGCTCCTCTGTTCTGCTCCACGCGTGTCCCCCCCGCTCCGCTCCCGGCTCCCCCCCGGGCCAGGGCCCTTCCCCGCGGGGCTTTCGCCGCGGCCCCCCTGGGCGGGGAGGGAGCCCGGGGCCGGCCCAGCCTCCCGCTCCCCGCAGCGACCGGACCCCACCGTGAGCCGCCACCCCACCCCCCCAACCGCGGGACCCCGCGCGCACGTGGGCGGCACCGCCCCCGCCCTCCCGGCGCCGCCTCCGATTGGCCGCTTGACCCGCCGGCGGGCGGGGCGGCTTTGTGACGTCACGATCAGCTGTCGGAAGGTCCCGATTTGTGCGGGGGAGCGGCGGGGCGCTCGGGCAGAACGGCGCGATCGGCACCGACACCGGTACCCGACACCGGTACCCGACACCGGTACCCGACACCGCCTCTACCTCAGCGCCTTCCCCCGCCGCTCCCCTTCCGGACGCCGCTCCGGGGCCGGTGAGTCTCCCGCCGGTGCGGTGCCGGGGCGGGGCGGGGCGGGGTGGACCGGGGGGACAGGGACGGCCGGGGGGGGGGGCGGCGGGCGGGGCCGGGGCTCCGTGGGCTCTCGCCGCTCCGGTGCCCTCAAGCGGGGGGGGGGGGGGGGGGGAGCGGGGGGCCCGGTGGCGGGGGGGCCCCTCCGGTCCTCCCCCCCCCCGCGCCGGTTGTTTGTTTCTTCATCACCGGATTAAGATTCGAGGTTGGTCTCCGCTCCCATTGGCTGCGCCGCAGTGACGTTATGCCTCATTTGCATATGACATTGAGACGTCATAATGTTGCCCCCCCGCCTTAGTCCTCCGTCCAACCCCCCCCCGCCCTGTTGTCCTGCCGTGACCCGGCGGAGCAGCAGCCTCCTCCGGTTGCCGCGACCCGAGATGCCCGGGGAGGTTTTTTGGGGGGGTATCGCGTGTGTGTGTGGGTGGGTGACGACAGCGGTGACGCGTGGGCGTCCCTCCCGTGCCCCTCTGCCGGGCCGGGCCGTGGCTTTTCTCCGGAGGAAGCGGCGAACGCTTTGGCTAGAGAGCCGTTTGGGCACAAAGGGCGGCTTTTCGAAGAGGAGACGTAAATACGTGACGCGGATTTCTAGACAGGCGATGTAGAAACCACTGCGCCTGTGTTTTCCGCTTTGACTAAGTGCTTGCCAGCAAATACCTGATGCTTTTGAGCGCCTCCATCTTCCTCCGTAAATCATGGCAGTTTTATTGGGATTTGGGCGCGTGCCTTTATTGAGCTCAACTGCGCTGCCCGGGAAGGGACCCTGGGGCCACACGCACAGGGTGAAGGGTGCCAGTAGTGCCAGGCTGAGGCGCATGCCATGGCATCCCCCGGTGTGGCACCGCTGGGATGCTGAGCCTGTGAGTGCATCAGGTACCACGCGTACTTTGGGGCAGGTTTGGGACAGGCTGCTGTCTGCAGATGTGTGCCACTTTGGGGCAGCTCCAAAATGTCATCAGACCCAAAAGGTCAACTTTCTTCGGGATTTCACACCTCGGGGCCTCAGCGGCTTGGCTGAGCCCAGAAGGCCCCAGGCACTAAACCAGCTCCCATCCGAGGGGCTCACCAGCTGGAAAGCGTGGGCTCCATGGGGTGACATTGTAGAAACACCTCACAAAGGGTGTTAGTGCCTTGGTAGTTTCTTTACACACGCATACTTCCATACATTGGGTCTTGTGTGTGCAGGGGGGCTCCAGCCCTGCTTAGGGAGCCCCAGCAGAGGCATGGGCACCCTGGAGTCCCATGCTTCTGGCTGGCAGTGCCACTCCCAGGACCAGCAGCACCCACTGCTGACAGTGGCACCGGCAAGGGCTGAGCCGGGTGGGTGCCAAGCGCTGTTGCTAATTTGGCTGAGGCTTTGCTGGGGGAGGAAACCAGCCCAGAAGCAGGTGCTGGGCTCTCGGACAGGGCTCTGCTGTACCTTCCCTCCCACTGGGCTTAGCCTACAAAGGGCCAAGAACAATTTTTTTTTTTTCCCCTCTAAAATAAATCTTTCCTCTCCTTTTATTCCCCCCCCAAAAAAGAAACAAAAGACAAAAGCTTTCTGCTGCAGCTTACTGTCGCCATTTGGAACCTGCTGCATCCGACGGGTGCTTCTCTGGCTGAAGACAAGAGGGGAAGCGTAAGGGAAGCTTTTTCCCCTGGAGAACAAACTGATGTCACCCGCTCGTGGCATGACTGGCAAAACCTGAGATGCGAACTCGTACCTGAGAGCTCCCTGGGGCCATTTGTCCAGTGAGCCCCAGCACGTGTGGCCCTGGGGGTCTCAGGATGGGGCTGGTGGGGAGCTGGGGGTTCCTGTGGTATCAGAGTCCAACTTCCGTGGTAGCGGTCAGCCTCCTGCCATTGCGGTGGGTGCAATGCTGGGGCTGCTCCCATCTCGAGCACGCACTCCTTGGGATGTTTCACCTACGCACCCCAGAGAGGAAACTTCTAAAATTTCATTGGCCAGCTTGTGGCAAATCTAAAAATTTCCTGCTTGCTCAGATCCTGCCAGCCGCTGTCAGATTTTCCAAGGCTCTGTGCGATGACATCAAATATCAGAAGGTTTGTCCTTGGCGTGGGGACCTTCCCTGCAGCAGTTACACAAGGGAGCTGGTGCAGGTGGGGACACAAGCTCCAGGAAGAACCCCCCCTTCTGCGACCCCATGTCCCCCTCCTTCAGGTGGGACCTGGAGGAGCTCATGGGGACTCCTGCCCATGCCGAGCTCCTGGGCTGGCCAGGGAAAGTGCTTCCAGGCGCTGGCTTGGTCTGGCACTAACCAGAAGAGTCTCAGGACAAAGAGAGGGGTTTTGGGGAATTTTTGCAACTACTCTCTGCCTTCTCCCCACTCCGCTTCCCTGCTCTGCAGTGGAAGAGTCTCTGGGGTTGCTGGAGTTGGCCTGTTGCCAGAGTTGGCCTTTGGGGTTGCTGGAGTTGGCCTGTTGCTGGAGTTGGCTGCCAGCAGCAGCCTCGGGGTCCAGCTCTGCCCGTGCGGCCAGTGCTCCCAGGGGGCCCCCACAAATGAGGCTGTGGGCAAAGCAAAGGGATCAGTGGGAGCTGTAGTGCAGTTGTGGAGTGACCAGATGCATGAATCCAGCCCTGCTGAACTGTCCCGGGCAAGCCCCTGCCAGCTCTGGTCCCTTCCTCGATGGGAGGGATAGAGGATGGTGCAGGGATGCTTCACTGGTCATTTTTGGGGTGATGAGCAGGGCCCCCCCCGAGCTGCTCAGGTGCTGAACCCCCCTCTCCTCCTTCGATTTGTGTTTCCATGTGAGGTTTAGGGGTTTGGTCCACACAGCACGGTGAGAGCAGCCTGTGCAATGCGTGTCTAATTTAGGTAAAATGAGCTGAAGATAGCATTTCCCAAGTGGGTTGGAGGAGGGCACCTGGTCTGTACTTCCAACGCCTGCTGTGCTGACTGCGCGGGGTATTCTTAGCTCCGCTGTGGAAGGACCACGTCTGCCACCAGTCAGCAGCATCCCTCCTGCTGCTGCGTATTTATGGAAAGTTTCGGGGAGCCGGTTGCCACTTCCAAGCGGAGCGGCTGTTGTTCTTGCAGGCGGTGATTTCTGGGAGCTGCCAGCCCCGCGAAGCTGTGGCTCCCGCCCCGGCAAGCTCCTGGTGCATCCCGGGACTCTGCTGCCGATCCTTTTGCCTATTCTTAGCTCTTGGGGTTATTTGCAGTGACGATGACTCAGAAAACTAATTATTGTGTCAAGGTTTCTGAAGGGGGAAAAAAATAACTCGATGCATTATTGTTTCCTGACTCCTACTTTAATATTTAATACCCTCCAGCTGTTTTTAAAAGGACTTTCCAGAAGGATTCTGATCGGTTGTTAAGAAACTCATCTGTCCCCAAGTGAGTGTCACCTGTGGGCTGTCCCCTTGTGCTGGTGGCGGCCTGGGATGGGGTTGACATGCCGAGTGAGGGGGCCCGTGGAAGCTGGGGGAAGGTCCCCTTCTGCCCCAGCACTGGCTGTGCCCCCTCCACGGACACAGGATTTCTGGCAAACACTGGTGGGCTGAAAGAAACTGCCGGAGCTCTGACCAGCCCTGGCCACCGGAGGGGCAGAGAAGCCACCTCCTGGTCCACACTGCTTCTGTGGGCACCGTCTCTGCCTGGTGATAAGGCGCTGCTGGGGCAGCAGTGACTTAAACCCCCTTGTTTAAGGGGGTTTACCACACGTGGGTCGCTCCAACGCTGCCGTTCCCGTGAGGGCGCTGGCTTGATTTCCCTGGTGTAAATGGAGCAAATGCTTGCTGCAGGGAAAGCAGAGGCTTTCCAAAAACCCAGAGAAAATTTGGAGCTTGATCTGCCAATGGCTGTGGGCCATCCCAGTTGGAGAAGGGCTGGGTGGGAACCGCAGGGGCCGAGGTGGTGTGTGGCCGTCTCGCTGCCTGGGTGCTGTTGGTGTTTGTTGTGTGAAGGGCCAAGAGTCACCCCCAACCCTCCCTGATGGCGACGCTGAGGAGCTGATGTTCTCTGGGACTCACGGGGAGGGTCTGGAGTGCCTCAAGGGTGATGCACTGATCATGTTGGCCTGGAGCTGCTCCCTTCTAGGGATGATGGGAGATCACAGACTCACAGAACGGCTGGGGTCGGAAGGGACCTTCGCAGACCACCCAGTCCAACCCCCCCTTGCCGCAGGCAGGGACATCTTTCACTGGATCAGGTTGCTCACAAAGCCCCATCCAACCTGGCCTTGAATGCTCCCAGTGATGGGGCATCCACAGCTTCTCTGGGCAGCCTGGGCCAGTGCCTCGCCACCCTCAGCATTAAACATTTCTTCCTTACATCCAGTCGGACCCTGCCCTCTTTTCTTTTACAACCGTTGCCCCTTGTCCTGTCACTACAGGCCTTGGTAAAAAAGTGTCTCTCTTTCTTCTAAGTCTCACCAGCCCCCTTTATATGGTGAAAGGCCACACGCAGGTCTCCCCGCAGCCTCCTCTTCTCTGGGCTGAACAACCCCAACTCTCCCAGCCTTCCCCCATCACAGAGGGGTTCCAGCCCTCAGACCGTTTCCGTGGCCTCCTCTGGCCCTGCTCCAATGGGTCCATGTCTGCCCGGTGCTGGGGACGCCTGAGCTGGGTGCAGGGCTCCAGGGGGTCTCACCGGAGTGGAGCAGAGGGGCAGAATCCCCTCCTTTGTCCCTTGGCTTTCTGGGCTGCCAGCGCACATGGCCGGCTCACATCCAGTTTGTCACCCATCAGCGTCCCCAGGCCCTTCTTCGCAGGGCTGCTCTCAACCCACCTGTCCCCCAGTCTGTGCCAGTGCTGGGGGTTGCCCCAGCCCAGCTGCAGGACCTTGCACTTGCCCTTGTTGAACCTCATGAGGATCACCTGAGCCCGCTCCTCCAGCCTGCCAAGGTCCCTCCGGATGCCATCCCATCCCGCTGGCGAATCGCCTGCGCTGCGCAGCGTGGCCTCAGCTGCAAACCTGCTGAGGGTGCGTCTCGGAGACAGAGAGCCTGATCCTGCCTCTTTAACACAGTGTTGCCACGGATTTCAGAGCAGACGGGATAAAGCGAGGGTGAGGATTAAAGCTCACTTTGGTCCTTGCTTGCCAGGCTCTAGCTCCTGCCTCCACCCTGCAGGTTTGGTCCTGAGGGCTTTGCCAGCTGCACTGGCAGGAGCTCCCCCGCAGCTCCCCAAGTGCTGCTGGGGCCGGGGAAGCCTTTGCTCTCTTCCCAGAGGTCTGTGTCCCTGCCTGGCTCATGCTCTGGCCAGGACACCAGAGTCTGGCCAACAGCCCCGGGCAGCCTTTCTGCAGGGATCATGGCAAGGCGCAGCACCCTGGCTTTGCCGGCTTCATCCACGCTGCTGCCAACCCATGGTTGCTCTCGCACGTTTTACCAGCAAACTGACCTCCCCAGGGTCCTATTTGGGATTGTGGTGTCCCCAGGCAGCAGGAGCTTGTGGGGAGAAGCTTTATCTAAGGGGCTGAACCTGCAAGCTCTGCCCTGCCCACGTAGCCCCCTGTGCACCCCGGTACAGCATGGAGCCCCTCACACCAGTGGGTGGTTCGGGGCCACCCCACACTCCCCGGCATGGAGACGGGGGGTAGCTGGTGACTCATATAAATTCTTTGGGGGATGATTCTTTAAACGATCCATCTTGACTTTTGCTCTTGGGGGAGTTTTTAACTCTTTCCTACTGCCACTGGAGCCCCCTTGCCCCATCCGCGAGCCCCCTTGCCCTCTGCCTCAGCCCCGCCGGTACACCGTGGGTTTGCTCTGGAGCAGGATGGCCCCTGACAGCCCCGTTATCATGGCGTTGACTGTGTGTGATGGGAGTGTGGTTATCCCAGGGCCTTTAGTTACAGAGATAAGGAAAATTAAGTTAAATGTGGGAGAGGGGCAATTGAAACTATCCATGCAATTACCTGCTGTGCCATGTGTCTTTAGGAAAGGAATGCTATCTTCTGGTTAGGGTGGGTACCTGTGGAGCCCAGGTGCTTCAGCTCCTGACTTCCCTGTGATTTTTTGTGGACTCTAAGCTGGCAGGTGTGGGGGGAATGAGCGCTGCTCCCAGGGGCGGAGGGGGAGACTGGCTTTGCTACCATCCAGTGAAAGCTGCTGTCAAATTTTAACAAAATAAAAATAAGAGGTTTTCTGCTCTCTGTTTTGACAGTGTAATCTGTCATTTGGCTTTGAACTCGCTCGAGGACAAACTCCTTGCTGGGAGCTCTCCAAGCCAAGCCTGCAGACTGGAGGGAGCGCTCCGGTGCTGTCTGGGAAAGAGCTTGGGCAGGGCTGAGTGTGCTGAGCCAGCCCACGGTCCAGCAGCAGGCTCATTCCAGCCTGGCTCTGCTGAGGTGACAGGGAAGATCTCCGCCCGGCTCAGCCCCTGGCCTGCAGTAGCTACCTGGGTGCTTTTCTGGGCAACCTTCCCACTGTAGCCAGGCTGGGGCCACTGGGCTCCTCCTGTCCCCCCCATGCCAGCTCTTGTCCCCAGCCCCCTCTTGTGTGCTATGCACATCTGGGGTGGGAAAATGAAATTTGCACGTAGGCCACTGGCCAGAGCAGGCCAAGAGTGTTTCCAGTGTCCTCCCCAGCGAGGCGGGCTCAGGGTGCAGCACAGGGGACCCTGCTGTGTCACCCCAAGAAGCTGCACGGTGACACTGGGGTCAGCCTTGGCTCAGCACTTCTGCTGTCCTTGGAACACTGCAGGTGCGGCTGACCTGGCTCAGAAAGTGCATGAAGTCGCTCCTGGCCTCACACCGGACTGGGGCTGTGGTGGCCTTGTGGGGACGGAGCCCCCCAGGCTGCTGGGTACTTCCTGCCCCTCTTCCTCCTGCCTGGGGACCTGGGGACCAGCAAATGGTGGGAAGAAGCCCTGAGACATCACCAGCAGGTACCTGGGAGCAACAGGGGTTCTGCGACAATTAGATATTTAATACATTTATTAAAGAAATAATAGTAATAACAGTAATATAATATTAAAAGATATTTAATAAGTAGGCAGGTGCTGCAGGCAGCTGCCAGATTCCAGGCTGTGGGCGGGGAGGACTGGTGTGTAACGAAGCCTGGCCCGGGGGAGGATGGATCCACATGCGAGTCCCATGGGAGGGAAATCCCCACTACACTCAGCATGGAGCATGTGAGAGAGCCTGATGGGCCAGCATCCACTCCTTGCCCAGCTGTGTATCAGCCCCTCTTCGCGTTGGATCCCTAACTTACATTATTATGCTTTAATATTCCAGGGAAGGGGGGTGTCTGGATAAGGTAATCATGAGCGCACTGGAGGATAACGGGCTCTGGAGCCAGGCATGGTTGTAGCCACATGGTCTGCCTTGCATCTTTGGGGCAACTGAAGTCACCTGGGGCTTGCGACCGGCTCAAGGGGAGAGGTGGCATCACACTGCCGGCCCAGCCATGCCGGGGAGGGAGAGCTGGGTATTGTGTGGCTCCTTCACATGCCAGCACACCCTTTGGCATTCCAGCACAGCAGGATGAGCTCCAAAGCCCAGGGGATCCCACCCGTAGGGAAAGGCTCCCCTTGATTTTTCCATCTTCTGCCTTGTGCAGCAGATGTTATACCTCCTGAGGCACAGCAATCCCATGATGAATAAATGCAAGCATGCCTGAGCCCCAGAACTGCAGCAAGAGCCCAGGCCAGCTGCCCTCCCCAGCACCATTGAGGACGGAGATGCCACTGGCTGCACCCTTCCCACTCCATGTTGCCCAGGGCCTCTGCCCCAGGGTCCAGGACGACTTGCAGGCTCTACGCCACCTTGGTTGGCAGAGCTATGGCCTGGGGGTTTGCCCTCTAAATGCACCCATGGCTGTGTGCCAAGTGAGGCAGCATCCAGCTGTCCCTGCATCCAGCTCTCGATGGCATTTTAATGTCCGTTAATGTCTCTGGACCAAAAAGCTTTTTCTCTGCACAAATATCACTCTGCACCTTGTGGCTGCTGTCTGTCTGGGCCGCTCTGAGCACTTGGCAGCCATTAATCAAATTAGTGAGTCCTAACCTCCCTGAGCTGCCGAGGAACGTGCTTCCCCAGGTGTGAAACAGTGAGGAGCACGGATGGAGCAGAGATTCGCCCAGGGCTGGGACGTGCTCACCAACACCTGTGCGCCTGGGGCCGAGGCACAGCCCAGCGCTTTGTCCTGTGGCTCCTCATAAGGTCCTTGCGAGGGAGCCGTGGTGACACCTGTGAAAGTGTCACCTTTTGGGGCTGGAGGCTGGCAGTGGAACGCAGCTGCATTGGAAGAGCAGGCAGGCAGGCATGCGCACATACACACACACACACAGAGCAACAGTAACGACTGTCAAAATTAAACCAACCTCGAGCAGGGCTCGAGCGAAATGCTAGCAAGGGCTTCTCAAGACCCAGCTCGAGGAGGGGCGGGTGGCCACACTCGTGTGGCTGTCAGTGGGCCGGTGGTGGGTTTTAGGGAAGTCCTATGTCATCGGTCCTCAGATAGGACAGCAGTATTGCACCCTTTGCCCTGCCCTTCCAGCAAAGCTTGGTGCCACCAGCCACGTTCAGAGCCCGCTCGGTGCCAGGGGAGGCAGGTCCCAGCCTGACTTTGGGACAGCATTCGGCTCTGCCCCTGCCAGCTCTGGCAGATGGGCCCCCAGGGACACGCCGCCCATGGGGAAGGGGATGCAATGCAGGGATAGGTGCAGGCAGGGGGCTGCAGGGCGTGGGCACCCAGCCCTTGGCTAATGCTTTCAGACACGGCGCCCTGGGAGATGCCAGCAGCTGGGACAGCCCATGGCCAGAGCCGCCTTTTCTCTGTCCCCTGGGCCTGTCTGAGCCCCCCAGGATGCAGGAGGGCCACGCTCCCAAGCAGTCCAAATGCATTATTCCTTTTTTCTCTCCCTTCTGCAGGCCTTTGCACTGACGCCGAGTGAAGAACCTCAGAATTGCACTACGCGCCATTTAACCCAGCTACGACTTTGTTAGCAGCAAAGCATCTCTGCCACCACTGAGACCTCAAGTGCTGTTTTTTCCCCTCGCTGCCCGTCGCTCCCACCTCTGCGCCTGGAACCCGGTGCTCAGCAGTAGCTCCAACTCACCGTCCATCCTGCTGGACCACTCCCCACCATGTTTCAGCGTCTCACCAGCCTCTTCTTCAGCAACAGCAACACGCCAGAAGGCCTGGAGGAGCCCAAGCCCTTTGTTGAGGAGGAGGAGGAAGAGGATGGCTGGCTCATAATTGATCTTGCAGGTGAGAAAAGCAGGGGGGACTGGTTTCCTGCAGCCTCTGCTGCACCTTGTCTCTTGGAGCCGGGCAAACCCCTTGAGATGATGGCAGATGAACTGCCACCACACGTGATCAGCTCTGCTCTTCATCCCTTCTCCCCTGGTCCCCCCGCCCTGGTGCGGCGCCCAGCTCTGTGGTCACCACAGCAGCCCCCGACCTGCTCCTGCTATTTCCCTGTCCTCTCCCAGTGGTGGTTCCCACTTTCCGCCAGCGTGGGAGCAGCAACAGCAGCATCCCCAGTCAGGGCTGCTGCCACCCTGGAGCCTCCAGCTGCCTCCACACGAGGATGGGACCCTGGCACAGCACCTGTCCAGGGTTTCGGTGTGATCCTGCCCACCAGGGGCTTGGTGGGGGACGCCAACCCACAGGGGCTCTCTGGCTGTGAGCTGTGGCAGTGATATGGCCTTGGCTAAGCCATGCCATGGGCAGCACTTTGCCGGGAGGAGCTGGGCAAAGGAGCTGAGCTCCCTGTGACGCCCCTGTCAAAAGAAAACCGGGAGCCTGTTCCCCTGGGGGAAAGCTCTATCCCTGGGTGCTGGTGGGGGGCCAGGGCTGGGGACGTGCTGCCGGCAATCGGGCCACATTTGGGTCATTTGAGTTCATCAGGGGAGCCAATCTCAACTCCAAAGGGCTTATCTTCCCACATCATTCCCAGTGCCCATGCCAACAGCACTCAGACAAGGGCTGGTTGGCCCAAGGTCCCTGTACCTAGGGTTCCCTGTTCCCAGGGATGGTGACAACCACCCAGAGCCCCCTTTGACACCAACTAGGCTGGTCAAATTCCTTGTTTGCCAAGAGCTTCTCCAGCTCTGTTAAGGCCTTGGTGTTGCTATGGTAGGAGCGATGACTCAACCAATTGCAATGATAATTTTATGACCTTTCCCTTGCAAAGCGAGCAGCAAGCTTAGACAAACAAGGCTGCCTGTGCAGGAGCTCCTCGGTGGCCCCTGGCTGCTTTTGCAGCCTCTGGTTCTCTGTGGCACCCCAGCCCAGGGGATCACCAATATATCCTGCGGGTTTAGGAGGAGGGTTTCGTCCTCCCTCTTGCAGGCATCTCTTCTCCCTGCCTGTCGCCCATGTGCTGGGCAGAGCCCGTTTTCATGATGTGAGTCATTTGTTAGGGTTTTTCCCCCATGCAGTGAGCTGGAGAGGAGAACTGGAGTATGGACAAGCCTGGGATGGGGGACAGGGACAGCCTGTGCCTGGTGGGAGCTGGTGGAGGTGGGTGGGTGGCATGGGCATGGGGCAGCCATGGAGGATTCCCGGTCCTCTGGGCACACAGGTCTGTCCAGGGCGGCTCACAGCAGTGACACGGGAGGGGGCTGGAAAAGTTCCCTGGAGCAGTGGGCACGCAGCCGCTGCATGCTGGGGCCAGCTGGCAATGGCTGCAGCATGCCCAAAGCGTGCCAGGGGGAGCCAGGAGTTTCCCCAGGCAGAGGAACGCTGGGCTGTGCCCTGGTCCCCTGGGCCCGGGACTGCAGCCGGCTCAGCAGGGCCCGGGGGTGACTTTGGTACAAAAGGCTCCCATTTTTTTCCCAGTCAGGTGGCCAGGCTCCCGGTACAGAGCCAGCTTTCAGCAGCGTGCCTGCCTGGGACTGCCACCCCGCTGCTAATCCCCACCACTGCTGCCTTTTCCCATGGCATTCCCTGGCCAGTGAGGGGCCGATTTATTTCAGCCCTATTTCTGAGGCTGGAGTTATGCAAAGCACTTTAAAAACTAAACCCGCTGGCTCCAGCCCCCATCCTTCACCTCTGAGGCCCGGTGGCTGCAAGCATCTCACAGCCTGGCTCCCTCCCAGCCGCGGGGACACCCAACAAGCCTCCAGATTTGTTGCCTCTCAGCCAGGGCTTTGACCCATGTGTTGCAAAATGCATCCAAATTAACCAGCTCTCCCAGGAGTGTTTCAGATCCCCCCCATCACCCAGCCTCGCTCTGCTCAGCACCCAGGGAGGAAGCAAAGAGCATTTCCCCGTGCGTAGTGACACGGCTGCAAGTCACTTGGGAATTTGGGGAACCCTGAAGTGCTCCTTGTGACATTAAAGCCCACCTTGGCAAGGGATGGGGACAGGTAGCTATGGGCAGCTGGGGCTTGGCTGTGCCAGGCCCCCTGCTCCCTACAGCCAGAGCCCCGCTGTTGTAGGAGCGCTGCCAGACTGGGATCACTCTGGCCGGGTGCAGCGGCTGTCTCCAGGCTGACAGATAATCTCCAGCCCGGCATGTTGACAACTATTAATAGCTTGATATCCACTGGCCTGGAGAAAGGCACTCTCACGTTCACAAGGCTGATTGTGGCCTGCCCTGAGGCCTGGGCCGGGGCATCGCCTGCGGAGGGGCCAGGCACACACCGGGTAGCAAATGCCAGCCCCGTGCTTCCCGTGCTCTGTTTCTCCACCGCAAGAGCACATTCACCTCTGATGCCTCCCACACCCTCGCCCAGCTGCAGGGTCCATGTAAATCCTGCACCACCTATCGTCCCCCACCCCACACCCCAAGACCAGTTCCCTCGGATCCCCCCAGTGAGGCCAGGGATGGGTCTGGGTAGCCCGGTGAGGCAAGGGACAGGTCTCGGTAGCGCAGTGAGCCCAACATGAGGCACAGGCTCCCTTCCCCTGACACAGCCAGTAATTCCGAGCACAGGCAGAGACAGCACCAGCCCAAGTGCTTTGGGCAGGCGGAGGCGAGGAAGGGAAGACAAGGAACGCTGGGGTGTCAGAGGGGTGGGAGGGCAGCTCCTGGCTCAACCCCCCAAAACCCATCTGCTAATGGACTGAAGCTGAAGGAGCTGCAAAAACCTTTGCTGAAGAATTTATTCCCCTGGTTTCCTCCAGAAAAAAAGGTGTGAACTGTTTTTCTTCCTCTGTGTGTGTGTGTGTGTGTGTGCTCAGTTTCAATGTTTGCAAAGTGCCAGGCGGTGTCTGCAAGCGCAGGCGGGCTGGCGTTCCTCCGGGGCGGCGCAGCGTGCTGCAGGTGCCATAAGAACAGGCAAAAGCAGCGTTTCCTGCCGGCTGAATTTCTTCCTTCATTTTGAGAAGGCAAAGAGACAAAAACTGTGGTTTTTCCCCCACTTTTGGGTTAAACCGCCTAACTGGAACCATTTCTATTGCTTGCTGGCTTAGCAGTGCCAGCAGCCGCCCCAGTGTGGAGGGTGCTGGTTGGGGTGCAGTGCAGGGCACCGCTGGCACCTCCCTCCCCACAAGGTCCTGCTGAGGCCATGCCCGTCTCTGGCGGTGGTGATGGTGGTGGGGTGTCTCTTGCACTAACGATGCCCCTTTCTCTCCCCCCTTCCCTCCCCACTGTACATGGTATGTGTGTGTGTCCCTGCTGCGCCCTGCATGGCTCTGCACCCCCGCCGACCCCAGGCAGCCGTGCCCGCCCTGGCGCAGCCCGGCGAGTGGGTGCTGGCAGTACCGGGCGCTCAGCGCGATCCCGCCCAGCACCCCCCGGCCCGCCGCTGCTGCCTGCTGCTTCCGTGGCTCCAGCTGGTCCCTGCTTGATGGACGAGAGTTGGTTTGTCACCCCTCCCCCCTGTTTTACTGCAGAAGGGCCCAGCCCAGGTGGCGTGGGGAGCAGCCCCATGGAGGACCTGCTCATCGAGCACCCCAGCATGTCCGTCTATGTCACCAGCACCCTCGAGGTGGAGGGGGAGGGTCCCGAGGATGATGCTGACGGGTGAGTGCAGCTTGGGGGTGCTGGCTGAGGGACTAGGGTGGACGTTCTGTCCTGGCATCCCGGATCAATGCGTACGCCCGGGAGTGTTTCGCCCATGCTGCCCACAGATGGAGTGGGTCTGGGGGGGACACCTCAGTGTCCCCACATCCCACCTCAGGGCCCACCCTGCACACCTGGCAGGGTGCCCCGCTGGCACCATGGCAGACTCTGTGGTCCAAAATACCTTGCTAAGGGGATCCCAACACCATGTTGAGATGGCCATGGGTGTGGGACCGTTAGCCTGCCACTGGGCTGTGATGGGAGAGCGATGTGTCCCTTCCCCTGCTCCAAGCAGAGTCTCCTGGCATGGCCGCCCATGCCGATGCCGCCCGTCACCCCACCACCCATCCAGGGGGGGTTGCCAGGCTGGGCTTAAACATGGACTTTTGCACAGGTAATGGCACAAGCAAAGCAAACCCACCGGGACAAGGCGGCCTTTGGGCACAGTGGTCCCCTCAAGAGCCCTGGCTCCCCCAGGGCAGGAGGGTGCTGCAGCCCCCACCCTGACCCCCCCTCCTGGCTCCGCCCTGGCCCAGCATTGGTCTCACAGCTGTGGGGGAGCAGGAGGCCACCAGCCATGGATGCAGATGTTTGTTCCTGCCGAAAGTCCAGTTTAGCAGCGGCGGGGGGGTGGGTGGGGTGTTAAACAGAAATGCCCCCAGTGTCCACACTGCCCTCTCCTTCCCTGGGAGCTGTGAACTGGACCCCTCCTTCTCTGGGGCCACGGCCTCGCTGCCGCCCCTGGGGAGCTCTGCCTGTGCCCTGTGGCTGCCAGACAGCCCTGACCACGCACAGGCTCAGCCCTGTGGCTGCCAGCCAAGCCCCAGGACCCCCGCTGCTCCCCAGCCCTCCAGCATCTCCCGGGCAGGAGGGGGCCGGGTCCATCCTGGGGGCATGGCATGACAGGACGGGGGGTGGCGACCCCACTCCCCTTCTTGCCGGGGTGGGCGAGGGCTGGGTGCTAGAGGCTGCTGACGGCCACTTTCTCTGCAGGGAGGTGCCAGAGCCCCGGCTGGAGCGGCACGTGCTGCACCACAGCAGGCCCCTCTCAGTGAAGGCTGCCATCTTGGAGAAGGTGGGGCAGGCGCGGCGGGTGCAGCGGGCCAAGCAGCGGGCGGAAAAGCACCGGCTCAGCCAGAAGGCGCTGCAGCGGCAGAACCGGGCCCACCAGCACCCGCTGTACCGAGCCAAGCAGCGTGCCGGGACCTTCATCCACCAACCCTGCCAGCGCCACTGCAGCTACTGACCTCACCAGGACGCCCGCGCCGCCGCTCCCCACCGCCGCCTCCCCTGGCAGAGGGAGACTTCACCCCCTGCCCCAACACCACCGCCCTGGGGAGTGCCGGCCCCGACGAACACCGGTGACGCTGGGCTGTGGTTTCACTCCACACCCCCCACCCCACACCTGCACGCCCAGCACCCTCACTTCTCGTCTTCCTCCCACGCCCTCCCTTTCTCCCCTCACCCCTTGCCTCAGCGCCAGCCGGGCCAGCAGCCCTCGGAGCCACTGGCATGGAGGGCCATGCCGCACCCCTCCTCCACCCTCGCAGCCACGCCAGCCTTCACGTGGGAAGTCAGTATTCCCGGTGAAATCACCCGTTTCCGAAATCCACAGTGAAGCCCATTTGTCCTGACGAGCCTGTGACATCAGTGCCTTTCTCCATGACGCCATGACTCCACGGATCGCCAGACTGGGATGTCACAAGCAGAGACTCCGAGTGGAAGTGAAAAAAGAGCAACAAAGCAACAAGATTTGGGATTTTTAGGAAAATCTCATCAATGACACTAAATAATGCTTCCTCCCCCCCCCCCCCCGAAACCAGCAAATACACGCCCCCCCCTCCCAATTTACATTTTTACCATGTTAAGACAAAAACCCCACTGCTGGTCCCAAAAGGGTTTGTCACGGGGAAGAGCTGGTGGAAACCTTGGTGGCAGGGGCAGCCGGGCGGCTCGTGGTACCTCGTGGTGTTTTTTTAAAGACAACCTTAAAAGCAATCTCAGGAAACAAAGCACTGTCCCAGCGCCTCACCGGAGCCCTTGGCTGCCGCGCCAGGAGTGGGCGCCCAGCCCGAGGCCAGCGGCATCACCATGACTGCGGTCCCACTGAACTGCTGGCTGCCTCCTCCCAGCGAGCCCCTGCCGCCTGGAGCCCCTCGCCCACCCAAGCTGCACCTATACGCATACATATATGCATGTATATATATGCGTGTATGTATGTCTCTATATACCTGCTTGGAAGAGGCACCATTTAAGCCAAGGAGCATCGGCTGCCCAGCATTAACCCCTGGGAGGGGAGTAGAGGCAGGGACCTGTGCAGCTTCCCCGAGGTGGCAAAAGCACGTCAAAGCTGGTGGTGAAGGGATGCCGAAGAGGAGGCCAGAGTGGAGAGGCTGAAGTAAGGGCAAAGAAGGACCCAGGAGCAGCTGCAAAGGGACAGGACAGGGCAGGCCTGGCAGCAGGGCCGGGCGAGGGGGTCGCTGCAGTGGAGTTGTGATGGGAATGCCACCTTCCCCCACTAAAAATTGCATCCTTTCCCATGAAGGGCCAAAATCTATCATGGGCAATGCTGGTTTTTAATGCAAATCCCTCCCCTCCCCATGATGGACTCATTCTGCCTTTCGAAGACGCGGTCCAGACTGTTACCGGCTCCAGCACCAGCTGAGATGGCTCCAAACCCATCAGAAATTTGCTGATCCCCCCCCCAGCTCCCTCCCTTTAGGGACTGGTTTTGCACCCTGTGTTCCCAGGAAGGTCTGGCCACTGCATCCAGCTCACAGCCTGGATTCCTGCTCTCTGAGGCAAGAAATGCCCCCACACCCCCCAAAAATGCTGATTTCACAAGCATTTCTTCCATTCGCCACGTTACATCCTTAATAGCAGCTTGGGGCCTGGGTTGACGGAGTCATGGGAAGCCCAACCTCAGACAGCTGATATTTATTAGGATTGTTTTTAAATGAGATTCAAACCAGAATGAACCCCCTTATGAGCACCAGCCCCCAGCTCTGGGAACCTGGACCATAGTGGGGGCTGGCTGATGGTGCTCACCTGCAGCGTTTGTCTTTTGCTCCGATGACACGGCGTCCCCAAAAGCACAGAAAGCAGGAAAACCTGATGTCAAGTATCTCCTTTCAGCCTTTCAGTTCTTCCAGGCCAGTTTCTTGTTTCAAGTCCTCCCGAGACCCAGCGCCCTCATTGCATGAGTGATGTGACAGTTACTGCCCCCCCCCCCCCGCCACAGCAGCCGGTGCCCGCCGGGGTGAGCATGGTGCTTGGCCAGCGGAGACACCAGGCCGTATCCTGTACCTGCCATACTGGTGAGGTCCGCTGCTTTTTCAGCCTCTCTGGTAAGTGTGGTGGCACTGGAGCTGGTTTTCCACAGCTGGAGGTTTATCAGCAGAGAAGGAGTGGGCTGGGGAGCCCAGCCCTCGGCATTGCCCACCGCTCCTTGGGCCTCACCGCAATCGCTGTCCCTGGCCACTGAAACTAAGACCACGCTGGAGATCACCCTATTTCACCTCTGGTGTCTTCTCAGTGAGGAGCCTGACAAATCCCTGACTCGAGGGGGACGTTTACATCCTTTGGCTTCCTGGGCTTCACGGTCAATGCTTTTGGTTTTTCCCCCTGAAGAGATGCATGGTACGCACCGGGAGTGTGTGTTTGTAGGGACGCGGCATGGGTGCTAGTGAGGGCAAGTGGGGGCTGAGCCCAAGCTCTCAGGTCTCCGATCGATGTCCAGCGAGGTGCTGCCTTCCCTGTGCCGCTCCTTCCTGTGCCGCTGGATGCTGTGCTCTGTGGCCACCAGGCAACAGTGTTACAGGAGGCATTTTTCTCTCTAGCCCAAACATCATGAAGTGGACGAGCCAAGCATCTCCTGCCTCCCAGCCCATTCGCCATTGCAACTTCTCCTCCTGTGTGTCTGAGGTGCTGCCAGCCCCTCCAGAGCGCTCCCGAAATGAGAGGCTGGCTGCCACGCCGTCACCCCTCACAGCTGCCCGGGGAAGGCAGGCTGGAGGGTAGCAAGGCTGGCGGGGAGCGGCACCCCGGGGCGCAGCTGCCTGTGTCTCACCCACAAGGCCTTCCTGTGCCCACCAGTCCAGTTGCAAACGGTAACCCCATAGGAGAAACCCCTCATCAAAACACTCCTCTGCATCCCGCTCATTCGTCATGAGCCAAAGCCCTTGGCCATGCCCCTGGGGGGCTCTGTGCAGTCATGGCTGCCGGCTTCCGGCTCCCAGCACCCATTTCAAATGGCTGATGCTGTTGTTCCGTCCTGGTTTTTGGAAGCAAATGCAAACTGTTTCCTTTTCCTTTCTTCTTTCCGTGCCAGTCTGAGAGCTCTTTCGCCACGCTGTGCCCAGCCAGCACAGGACACGAAGCAGAACTATTATCACACTTTATATCAAGAGTACGTTTATAAAGGATTAATAAATTATTGCTAGTGTTTTCATGAAGAGGTTAACCCAGAATCCTATCATCCCACAGGTCAATGGAGTGCGCTTACCACAGCGCCTGTGGGGTCCTGCGATCTCCCCCCCTCATTTGCACGCTCGCTCATGCATTGAAGTCCGATAATCACCAGTTAACCCCGCACCAGGTGACCATCCAGCCACCAGTGTGCCCACCCCTCCTCACACTGCGGCAAAGGTGTGTTCGGACTGTGCTTTGCCGAAGCCCGGCTGCGCTCCTCTCCTGCCCAGTGGTGAGGACAAGACCCAGCCTGATACCAAATCTCCTGCCCAGTGTTGCCAGAGCAAGAAAACCCCTTTACAGTGGGGTTGTGCATCTCCTCCAATCCTAAAACAAATGAAAGGTGCTTAAAAACTGCGAACTTCTGCGTGTGCACCGTGTGCATGTGTCGATATTTCACCACACTGCGTGGGTGTGTGGTCAGCTGTTGCAGGGTGCAGGTTGGAGTTTTTTAGGGGTTTGTTGGTTTGGGTTAGGTTTTTCTTTGCACCCTGTGTTTTCAATTTGTGACAAGCTGTGTGATGCTCCCGACGGGAAGGTGAAACAAAGATGGCACTGGCTGGCAGGGAGGCCCTGGGGCTGGGGTCCTGCTGGAACGGCTGGGACGAGCCTTGCTTGCTTTTCTTTACTTGCTTAGGGGGAAGCTACAGCGTGGCCTCAGGGACGAACAAACCAATGTCCGGGGGTCTTTGCAAATCTGTTTTTTCCATGCTTCTCTGTTTGGATGTGGGGTTTGTTTCTGCCTGTGAGGTCTTTGGTTGCGCGGTCCTGAAGGATGCTGCGGGGATGTGGCCAAAGCCTCTGGCGTTGGCGGGAGGCTGCTGTGGGCTGGAAGGGCTGGAAGGGCTCGATGCTCCAACACAGCGGCTGTGTGGAAAAGTTGCTGTGGCCACTTGTGAAGCCACTCCTGAGCAGTGGCCCCTTGTTGTTCACCCGTGTCCTGAAAATTCACCTTACAGCTGCTAGAATGCAACTGGCCCCTCCTTGAGCTTGTTTGTGAACAACCAGGTATGGATTTTAAGCAGTGAGCCCCCGAGGATTTGGAAGGGAAGCAGAGCTCCACAGCTGGCCCAGCTCCCACCGCCTCCCTGGGATCAGAAGGCAGCCAGGATGGGGGGAGCCATCAGAGCGATCGCATGGAGAAAGGCTGATGCAGGTGATGTGGGAGGAAATTCTTGTATTTCTTGCAAGGAAAGCATAAAAAAAAAAAAAAAAAGGATCAATTCCCTGGTGGAGAGATCTGGGCAAATCTCTGTCCAGGAACCACCAGCTTTGCCTGGGCAGCTTCCCAGCCCCATGCTGGCATTGCAGCGAGGAGCAGGGACAGACAGGCAGGCCGGGGTGCAGGACAGGTCTAAAGCCACATACCCCTGTGTGACCCCCCCCCCAGGGCAGCTCCCCCAAGGCTCTGCTTGCCACACCGTGCAGAGGCAGGCCGGCGGCCACGGCACGGCACATGCGGGACACCTCGCCGTCAGCTGCAGCAAAGTCCTCTCCCTGAATTTCAGCTCCTGCCTGCACTGTGAGGCCAGGGGGAGCTGCCAGGGGAGGTGGGTGAAGGTCCTTGCCACCCAACGCTCTGAAATGCATGCACAAACATGTTTCCCAAAAAACCCTGCTGGAAAAGCTCGGTCTGGAAGCAAAATTATTCTTTCCATGGGAATCATCGTTTCTTTTTCATCGTGGATAACACAAATGCACGGCTCATTCCAAAGATCACCGCTGTGGGAATCTTCGCTCTTCCTCAGGCATGTTTCCACTCGATAGGTAATTTTGCATTTGCGTCTTACTGGTACCTTCTCCTCTTCCATCCAATCCCATCGGGGAGAAAAAACCCCACTAGATGAAAAAAACCACAAACCACTAGCTGTCCTGTCATGCCAGTCAGAACAAAAAAAAGATGAAAAAACACTCCAGTGAGGGTCTGGACTTGCATCGCACAGCTTAGCGGCCGCTCCTGCGGAGGACAAATACCAGTTCCAGTGCCCTGCGTAAAGTGGAAATTAAATTGCAGGTGGATTTACTGAAAGACAAGCAAGTCCCCAAAGATGAAACCATGTAATAATTAGAAAACATCCAGTAAAAAGCAATAGGACCTCTCAAGGCAAGAAAAAATGGTTCTCAGCATCTGTCTGTTGCTGCCTGCCAGACGGCGGCACAGAGCCCCGCTCCCCTGTGCCAGGGATGGGGATGATGCCACCCCGGAGCCTTCCTGGAGCATCCGGGTTGAAAAGAAGAGGCCATCCGCGTCCAGCTGATGCCAGGGTGCCTCCCCAGCCACCAGGGATGGTGACCAGCCACCGTTCCCGCAGGTGGCACAGACGTGCCTCCCGCTCGCTGCACCTCCTCTGCTGTCTGCACTCAGAAGTAGCTGCTGGTGGCAGGAGGGACATGCCAGCACCCTGGCATCTCCTCCGGTCCTCAGAGCTCCCCCCAGGTCCTTCTCCACTGCGGGGCCGTGCCTGGTGACCTCCTCGGCACAGCTGCTCGCAGGGAGCAGAGCCCAAGGACAGACACCCCGCCACAGTGCAGCTCCTCCGTCCCAGGGGACCCCCACTGTTGGAGCAGGCCCTAAAGGGGGTTGATTGCCTCAGGGCTTGTCTTCTTCAAGGGGGAGATTTCCATCTCCCCCCATTTCTCTCAGATCTGCTCCATGCAATGTCAAAGTCATGAATAACTTCCCAGTGTCTTCAAGGGCTCAGTCCTCATCCCACTGATGTGACCAGAGTGGCTGCCATGTCACGTGAACATGGCTGCAGAAGCTGGGTGAAGTGGTGGGAGAGGCTCTGTGGGGTTGGCAAGCCCCTCTTTTGGCTAGAGGTGTCCTCAAACCCGCCAGAGGTGCTGCCCTCTCTTCCACTCAACCCTGGGATGCCGGTGGTGGGACAGACAGAGGCAGCTCAGGCAGGAGTCTCCCCACAGCCTTCCATTCCGTGCTGTTCATCGACGCGCCATCAGCCTTGCTTTTCACATCTTAAAGGCGAGCTGTGTCATGAGGTCAACTCACAATGCCCTCCTTAGAAGGATGAGAATGACAAAGATGAGCAGCTCCATTTAATAACAAAGATGGCTCTTACCTGTAGGCCCTTTTAATATCCTTTTTTAGGGAAAAGGGACACCCAGGTGTCCCCCGCTCAGACTGGCTCTGAGCTGGGGGGGGCTGCTTTTCCAGCCCCATGCCTGGAGCAAGGGCAAAGCTCTGTTGGGGGGATGCTGCCGCATGCCCTGGAGCATGGCAATGCCGTGCGAAGCTCTGGCTCTGTTACAGCTGGCCAGTAAAACCCCTCTGCCTGCCACTCCAGTTGTGTTTTATCACCTGGGGGCAGCAGGGGGGAGATTTTATTCCTTACAAATGGAGGGGGAAACCGGCACTGTGAATTGTAAGTGCAGCTTGAAAATGGGTGGCATGGGGGAGCCAAAAGTTTCTCCGCTCTTCCACGCTCACCTCGTGTAGCTGCATCAGGGAAGCCGGGAGCAGCTGTGCCCAAGTCTCACGGAAATCTTACCCTCAGCTTTCTATCGACACCATTATGCTTCGGGAAATCTGGGGATGAGGGCACAGCACAAGGCAGAACAGTAAAATAGCAACATTTCCTCTTGTACCATAAATACCCGTGCAGAGCTACCAAGTGCTGCGGTATTTTATTTGTGTCTGTCGACCCTGGGCATTCTGCTTGCGAAACCCATCCAGGCGCATTGCCCGTCTCCATGCTGGCCTGACTGTACATGTGCCTTTCACCCGTTCCCATGGGCCATCATCTTTTTTTAACACCACTGCAGAACTTGAATAAATCAGTGAACTATAGTTAAAAGTCCTATGCAAGAGACGACCAGGGAGTCAGTTTTTGGTATTTCTGTCTTTCTGTGTTGTTTTAAAAGTGGGCACTGGGGTTCTCAGAGCAGCCTAACAGAATTAATGCCCTAGAAAGCATTTAGCTGCGCTTTCTTTTTTAAGCTAAAAAGCATTTAGTATTTCGGATGCTAAATCTCTTAGGCAGCTTTGAAAAGCTCAGCCTAAACCCCAGCTCCTCACCGGTTTGTGCATGGAGAGTGAGCAGTAGCGGCTGAAGGAGCACCAGTGCTTCACCAGGACAGGCAGCGTGGGCAGCACCCAGGGTTTCCTTTCAAGGAAAAGAAGAGGAGAGCGCTGCTGGGTCAGAAGAGGTTGCCTTAAGCCTTCCCCAAAATGCTTTGGACAATGTTACCGTCCCGGGCCGCCTGCCCCACGCCCACCACCGCCCCGGGGCAGCGCAGCCAGGTGGTGGTGGCCCTGGTCCGGGTGCTGCAGGGGACCCGCGCCATTCAGCAGCCCCCCAGGCTGCCGTTCTCTATCATCAGCCGTGCTCTGCTGAATGCCTTACAACAGTGGGACAGCTTCCACACCGGGTCTTTGAGAAGAGGGGCGGGGGGAAAAAGCAAAGCCCCATGTTCTTCTACATCACCAATGCTGTAGGACTGAAACCTGGCCCGAACTGCGGAGCTAACAAAATGCATCCTCTTTGTGTGTTCCATGGTAAATCGGTGTAAGTAAGGTTAGCAGAGAAAGGGTGTCGACATCTTGTAGGACGTTGTTTAAACATTTGCCGTGTGTCAACAGCCTGAAGGCCACAACTGCCTGGAATACGTTGCGTAGTGTGCCTGTGTGTACGTAACCTGGTTTTGGTTGGTAGGTTGTAATGCTGTTTTTTTGACTGAAAAAAACAAAATCTAATATAAAGGAAAACCACAAGAAATAAAAAACCCTATATTTAAACTCTATTTTATGTGTGTTCCTCTAAAGCCTGCAAGTAAACCTGCTTGCAAAAAGCTTTGGTTTTTTTAAAATAAGCTTCTAAAAGTCCACACTAACTATGAGAGACAAGGCGCTAGGAGAAAGTCCCCTTTGAAGACAAGGATGCATCCGGGAGGGGATGGTACAGGCGGAGCTGTTTGAGGGGTTTTAGTTTTTTTTTCCGTTACCAAACCCTGACCCTCAGCAGGTGATTGCGAGGGCTCAGGCAGATGCTGATTGCCCTGTGAAAGGGAGTCCCGTGTCAGCCCATCCCCGTGCATCGGCTGTGTCTCCAAGCACACACCTCCCCAGCCCGAGCAGTTCTTGCCGCCCACCCTAGTGCTGCCTCTGAGACGATGAAGGGCTCGGAGCCTCTGACAGGCGAGGAGAGGCTGGGAGCTGGGACAGCAGGGAAGGCGCAGGGGGATCCCACCCATGTGTGCAGGTACCTGATGGGGGAGCACAGAAGGTGCTAGATGAGACACACAGATGGAAGTAAAAGAGCCGAGAAATCCCACTTAAACGTAAGAAAACTCTTTCTTGCTGCAGGGGTGTTGACCACAGGAGCAGGCTGCCCAGCGAGGCCGAGGAGTCTCCACCCTTGGAGATACCCAAAGTGAGAGCGGGCACGGCCATGAGATTTGGGCAGGGGCGGGACGGGGCTTCCAAGCCCAGCGGCTGCGCCAGCTCCTCTGGCAGAGCAGAGCCGAGGGGTGCTCTGGGTGTTACACCCACAGGCTCCAGCTGCTAGGAGAAGCACTTCAAGCAATTTTTAGGTTAGATAGCTAGAACAAAAACAATAGGGAAGAGCAAGCTTTCATAAACCTTCTCACGGGAAAATCAAATTTGGCAGCAGGAGATGAAGCACCCAGGGTCAGTCGGGCTGGGCTGGACCCCAGGAGGCCTTCAGTCCAACTTCAGAGCAGGGCAAATCCCAAATTCAGGTAGTGTTGTACAGGGCCTTGTCCAGCTGATGCTTGAAAATCTCCAGAGAGCAGAGGTCCCGCCACCTCCCTGAGCCCTGGTCCAGCACCCAGCTCTCCCCAGGGGAAACCTTCTATTCTATCCAGACAGAACCTCCTCTTTCTCCATTTATTGTAGTGACATCCCCTCCTCTGCAAGACCCTGGCTCCATCTTCTGCAGTACCTGAAAGGGCGATGGCCACCTCCCTCCACCTCCCAGCTTCGCCCTGGTGCTCCCAGGCCCTGGCGACCTCAGTTGCCCGCTACTGCGTCCTCTCTACATTACCAAGAGCTTTCTTGCCTGTGGGCGGGGGGGGGGGGGGGGGCGGTGTGGAAAGCGGGTGGTAATATTCCAGGTGTGGTCTAACAAGTGCCAGGAAAAGGGGAACGATCACTTCCCCTACCCGCTGGCTGCCCTCCTGCTGGCACTGGCCAAGTGAAGGTGGGGGTCAATAACACCACCTGGAGGATGGAAGTGGCAAAGATGGGCCATTTCCCAAACTGCTTCCCCCTGGCTGTGCCTCTATAAATGTATAGGTATGGATCCATGATCCCAAAGGAGCGGGTATTTTTGTGGAAGCCAGCTTCGCAGCACCCCCTGTAAAGCAGGTGCAGGGTGCAGGCCTGGGAGGCAGCAGGGTTCCCGTGCCAGCGCCTGACTTTTCCCAACACCAAAGACACAGAGCACCCAAACTGGGGCAGCAAGGGCCCAGCCACCAGTCTCACTCAGTGTCTGTCACCTTGTGCACAAATAGGCAATTCCGGCCGTGATAAAAGGTGACAATTTGTATTCAGTGACAACCTATGTTTAATCAGCCTCTGATATGCACAAGCAGGTTTTTAAATTCCGTGTAAGGCGAAGCACCCGTTTGTGCACAAAGCGACAAGCAGCGGGGAAGCGCTGGCTTCCCAGTTCCGCATGACGAGAGCTTCCCGGACAATGAGGCTGACCTACTTTCCACAGCAGCATGTACACACTGGCCACCACCGCCAGCAGCACAGTTATCAGGAGGAACGCGCTCCGGGACACCCCATTTCAGAACATGGCATTTT
The DNA here is from genome assembly GCA_034008185.1 of Gorsachius magnificus. Classification (NCBI taxonomy): domain Eukaryota; kingdom Metazoa; phylum Chordata; class Aves; order Pelecaniformes; family Ardeidae; genus Gorsachius; species Gorsachius magnificus. The sequence continues at coordinate 10,589,013 of CM067091.1, forward strand.
TCTCAACCATGTTTTCCTGTCGAGCAGCTTTTTTCATGGGGAGAGGCGTCTTCTGGGCCTCCTCGCCAGGCAGTCGTTGCCCGCATCCTGGGGCAGGGGGCGGCCTTTGCGCCGTTCCCTGGCTTTGCACCAGCAGCTGCACCGGTCCATGCAGTTGCGGTGAAACAAATTCTTTCCCAAAGCTCCGTATAAGGAGCTTGCAGGCCCAGAGCTCTGCATAATCCCTTCAATCTCCCTGTTTGGAACAATGCTCCCGGTGGTGCTAATAATACTGCAACCCAAATTACAGGACAATAACATTTATTTCGAGCATGAGGGATTCCACATTATACAAACCCTTAAATTCATTTTTTGTTTGTTTGTTTGACTGGTCCGTTTCTACAACAAATACATCAGCTCTACTATATAATAAAATTATTTACATTTCCAAACGAGGTGGGGTTTGTTTATAAACCCTCTTACTGCTATTCACATACAGTACTTAAACACCAGCACAATACATTATTTTAATACCTAAAAATGACAACCCTGTATTCTAATTTGTTTATGAAAAGTGGAAACAAATAAATTTACAGTCGTTTTCCCTTCCCCCTCCATTCCATACAAACCCATTACCCTAATGTGCCAACCCTGGACTTCACATCCTAAATCCAGGGGGGTTTAGAACCTGGGGTTTATATCTATTTATCTGGGTTTTAGAAAAAAAAAAATCATTTGTTGGGAACAGTATAATATTAAAATGACTTACTGTACAGAATTTTATTTAAAAAAGAAAAATCACAGCTCAAAATCGCTATCGGTAAATTCACACTCATTTACAAGGTTCATGTTTCCATGCAGTAATTTACTTGGATTTTCTTCTTTTTGACTGCATTGCACTGGCACTCGTTTCTGAAATCAAGAGAAGAAAAAGAGCATGGATTCGGAGTCGGTAAGCCATTCCCCAGGGGCGCACAGACTGCCCTTCTATTTTTCAAAAATCACACCAGAGCAGGAAGCTCCAAAGAGCAGGATTTCCATGGAGCGGGGCCTGACCTTGGCAGCAGGAGCAGACCCTTTACCCTGACAGCAGTGCTGCCACTCAGAGTGCCCCTGGCTTCTCTTAGGACAATGTTTCTGAGGGCTGCGAGTTTAACATTTATCAAGGTCTAACATAACGGCCGTAAAACTGAGAGCCAGGTATTTTTAACTGTCGTTAACTTTAGCTCCCCGCGGGCCACAGCTCACCCAGCTGTTCCACGGAAGGAAGCCTCCGTGGAACAGCAGCACAGCGCTGGGCAACAAACGCCACGGTTGGACCCAGGCACCATGGAGACGGTGACACAAAGAACACTCAGGAGGGCATTTTGGAGGCTGGCACGCGAGCCAAGAACCCTGCGGTCTGAGTCCTTGGACAGTCCGGTCCCTGGGAAACGAGGCTCTTGGGCACACACCCTTGCTCACAGGAGAACAGCTCATGCAGAGGACACAAAGCACCATGGGGCGTGGTGGCAGAGCAGCCCCAAGCACCTGCAGAAGCTGCAGTGCAAGCAGGGGACGTTTTCAGTGCACTTACCAAGGCACTAAGTTCCCATTTCAGAACAAAAAAGGAAAAGAGTAAGGACCAAGGGTATTTGCATCTTTAGATTTCTTTTAAAAATGTGACTTTAAGTGGTGGCAATGTATCTTTGGCTCTTTAGGAGACTTTCCCTAAGCCACCAGAGCTGTGTGGATTTTAAGAGTCAAAACGGAAAAAAATTCCAAGACACCTAAATCTACAAAAGCAATGGTACAATGCCATGGCTGTTAAATGTTGTATTAAAAATAAATAACTAACATTAAAAAATTTAACAAACTCAAAGCTACAGTAAATGCTGAAACAGCCCTTGCTGGAAAGGTGCTCCAAAAAGTGGAAATGCCAAGACAGAACCAGTTTTCAGCAGGGACGACTTCCAGCTGCCGGAGCCCCCCCAGGCAGCAATGCTACCTTGAAGTAGCGTGGCCAGCTGCAGCCACTGCCATCCCTGCTGCCACTGAAGTCTCTGTCTTTGAGAGAACGAACAGGTCAGTGCTCAGCAGCGCTCGGTACCTGTCCCAGTCCCCAGGGAGCAGCCCCAGGCCCTCGGGGAGCGGCCCCAGCCCCCAGCCCCAGCAGCTCCCTCGCCTGCTTCTACCCAAAACCTGCGCCCCAAAGCGTGCTGTGTACGGGGGCTGACTCCCAGCATGTCCCCTCCTCTTACAGTCACCCTTCTGCCGCCTCCTTCCTGATGCTTAGCAAGGGAATTCCTACACAAACTGGTCAAAGTCTGCTTCTCTCTCCAAGCTATAGTTACATTTTTCCTGAATTGCCATTTTTACAGCAACCTTGATCAGCCTCTCCCTCAAAAGGAAACCTCTCCCAGTCCCGCATTCTCTTTAACGTGGATCAGCGAGCTCCTCAGGACACGTGTAACGTACACACAGGTGTCTGGGGAGAGGCCAGGAGCACACAAGCCAAATGTGCTTTCCTAAGCTATCGTTCACTACTAAAAGTGTAGAACAGCGTAGGCGCACATGGCAATCCTCGTCACACTCCTTCAGCTCCCTCGCTAATCCTCCTCTTCCACACAAGACCTCGTTTTGCCCATGTTCCCCACAACATGGAAGCAGGCCAGTGCTTGCATGGGGATAAGGGAACCAAAGCCCTGGCACCACACGGTGAGCGGGGCCTATGCTTTCAGGCAAAACCCTCGGATACTGCAGCAGTTTCAGATGCATGTTTTAAACACAAGGGCTTTACTTACAGAGGTGAATGAGTAACACAGTCAGTACGACCCCCTACATGAGTTCTGGTGTTGTTCAGATTTGACGTACCGTCCTGTTCCCACATTCCCAGAATTTGGCGCGCCACCGGTTGTCATCTTTAGGTTTATTCATTACAGTACGCGGGGCAGGTCACGCGTCCCAGATCCCCTCAAACTCAGGAAGGTATCACCAAATCGATTTTACATTGGCTTCACGTTTTTCCAACTTTTCTTCACAATCATGAAAGATAATTTACTTTTACAACACAGACTTAGGTTCTTCTGCACAATCCTGCTGCAGGAAGTAATTTAATTAAATTCAGCAGCCACAGAAGTGCAGAACATACGGGTCTCTCTGTGCAACCTTTGAGAGTCATTGCAGGATTATGTGCAGCTGGAAGTCTTCTCTGAGACTCTTAAAATGCAAATATTCTTACCATCAAACTTTAGTATCTTCAGTATGGAAAATGGTTGCTGAATTCAACTTGACTCCCTTTATATAATAATTTTGTATTAATACCTCTTGGTTCTGTACGTTATCTTTAAGATATTGGTCAAATGTTGCCTCTTGACGGTCTCTCTCTACCCTCTTGCACAACTTTCATCCACCAGAATCTTTCTGACCCTTAAAGATAAGGAACTGACACCACTTCAGCAATGCAGAACGGCACCGGGAACTGTGCATTCCAGCAACGGCCACGTGTGTCATGCAAATGCCGCACACTCTGTTAAAGACTGTGTGGAAAAGAGGCACGCCAGCAACCGCTGGGGCCATGGCTTCGCAGCTCTAACGTTAGGGTTTCACGTGTGCTGGGCAAGGACAGACAAGGCTCTGTGCACTAGCAGACAGCACCCCCTGATGCTCTGGGCTGCCGTCCAGGCAGTGTTCTGAGCATGCCTGAACCACAGCACTTCGCTTCACAAGAGCTCACCATGCCCTGGGGAAGACTTAAGTGTTTGCCTTGTGTCCTCCAGGCTTCAGGGGAAAAAAAAAAAACCAAACAAAAAAACCCCCAAACCCTAAAACCCCCTTTTTAACTTGAGTCCTGTCCTTTAAATGGCGACACACTCTGCCAAGAGAATTCACCGAGGCCAGCGTGCTGAACACCATGTTCATATGTGCTGCAGAAAATGAGTTTAACAATGAGAATTCATACAAGATTTACTGCCAGTACAGACGTCTGTAAATACCGCAATGCCAGCCTGTGTCTAAAGCATGGGAACCAGGGTTAAAAGCAGACAACATTTGCAAGCTGCAAACCACTGCTATGAGCTGGTTACAGGCAGAGCTACACTATCTGGGGAAGCGCATGACTTCCTGCCCTCTCCAGAGAGAGGACGCTGTGCATTTTACCTTTGGCAGTGCTGGATGCAGATGCTGGTCGGGATGACCTCTTGCGCTGTCCGTTCTCTACAGTTTCCTGTGAAGCGGCAGAATCCTCTGTTCTTGAATTTCTTCTATTTGGAGTTTTAGACTTTTCACAATTCTCTTTTGTCTCATTACTAATAAAGTGGGACAAAATATTTCTGATGAAGTGTAAGAAGAATTATGTTTTTCTATGCAACTCAGACAAGCTGGAGGATGGACCGACACAGGTACCAGTTCCGGACTATTAGCACTGAAGATATGAAATGCTAGAGATAATAGAAGTTTTATCAGATGAAGAATGACCTGAGGAAGTCAGAGTATAGTCCGTTTCTATTAAAAATTATCAGAGGATACAGAACTGAGAAGTCCTCAAAGAGAATATTTTCAACATTAGAAGACCAAGAAATTAGGTGCATTAGAAATTGTCTGCTCTGTTTTCCACAGGTGCCACCATTACTGACGTCTAGGAAAAGCAAACAAGTCACATTAGAGACTGCTACGAGATGGGAATGCAGAGTTGAAATTGCAGGTGAACACAAGGAGGAGTTAGGAGCCCTCCAGTGAGCGTGCCAGCTTGTGCTTTTGCTGAAAAGAACCACTCCACTGATCCGAGCCATTTCTTCACATATTAAAAAGCTTCAGGTTTATTTAAGACTGCCTTCGAGCTTTAAAGCTTGAAGTTAAAATCTTTTTTTTTTTTTTTTAATAACAGAAAGCTTTTTCTGCTATAAAAAAGTAATTTTAGGTAGTGTGAAATGCATGTTTCTTGTCACTGAGACAATAAATGGAGTGCTACGTTTTGCAATTGGACTCCCCTTTTATTTTATCACTCTTAATCCTGTAAACCCATCCTGAGGTTTGGGTGCTTTCTCCTTAGTGCATTAACGCCAGACAATTTCCAAATACTAAGTGGTTTCTGAAGATTAAGCTAAACTTATCTCCTGTGAATTCAAAGGTCAGCAATCGACCAAATAAATTATTCTGCTGATAATGGGAAAGGAGAAAGAAAACTCATTCACGTCCTTTGGGTGACACTTACAAGGTTTCAAGAAAGGCTTTAGTCAGCGAGCTGACTGACACACACAGAACAGACCGGTGCGTTAGGGGGGTCCCACCACAGCGTCACTGCTTCAGAGGAAACCCTGCTCCAAGGAAAAACTACTACAAACACTTGTGGGTTTAAGTCACAGATATCCGAAATAAAACACAGTTTGTCAATGAAAGGAGAGACAGACACTCGCAAGCAGGGAAACGCACAGTAGAGGAAACTACGGAAGCACGTGGATTGTCTCAGGCACAAAATAAATGTTGAAATCTATTTCCCCGTAAGTCAGCATTACGGGCAACCTGGAAAGCAAATCCCCCAAAGAGGTCACACTGGTCATGGGCTAAGGAACCTGGGCGGCTGAAAGAGCAGCCGCCTACTCCCGAGGGTACCCGGAGGGAAGCAAACAGGCACTGTCAGCTGACGCTCAGGTATTACAGGTATTTTGTACAGATTCTAGTGACTAAGCCACAGCTTGGATCATCTCATGGGAACCAACACATCGCTTCTGTCCTTTTACAGGAGGAAATCAAATTGGCCCAAGTAAAAATATTTCTAGTGCTTTGCAGGTTGCAAGGTTCCTCTAAGGTTTGTGCCATATGGCGTTTAACTCCAGGAGCTCGAAGCTGACCGCTGCAAGTATCGGCCATCGCCAGGTTCACAGTTTGCCCAAAAACTTCCCTTCTTTTCCAGTCTTGCTCAGAAAAGCATCAGTCCAGAAAAATCCAAACAGAAATGCACTTGCGGTAATTTGACGTGCTGAATGAGTTTGGAGAATGGCTGCACAAGGACACTTCATTTGGAGAATCCGCCCATCTGCCAAGTGCCACACCTTCAGCTTTTTAGAAAAATTCTACTAAAAAAAACTTGTAATGAAATTCCAGTCCGTCTTTGATACAGCTAGAAGGATCCCGATCCATGTGAAGGTAAATGTAGTTAAATATTCAATTCGGAGTCAGTCCTGATCGGAGAAATGTACTGTGTTCCTGCCTTAGGAACGGCGACGCTGCCTTGTTTCCTGACGAACCAAAGGAGTGAGTTGCACCCCTCCTCCGCTGAGGGCAGCACCAAAAGCCCGGCCAGTTGTGCCAGCACAGTTACCCAAAAACCTCACGAAGGTCTGTTGTTAGAGCTGCCTAGACCGAGGTTAAGACCCCGGTGAGTTTGGAACCTAACAGGAATAGATCTTGGAAACCATACTTTTCTTCTGACAGAATGCAACCTTTTGAAATTTCATCTTTTAATTACTGAATGTCTTAATCAGGACAAGCCGAAGTTTCTACCTGGCCTTCCTATCAGGTTTTGGCAGTGTCAACAAGGAAACACAGAGGAATCTGGAGAAAACAGGTCACCAAGGCAGAAGAACAACAAACTTTAGAAGGACTTTCAGAAACCAGAAGTTCACGTGACAGCTCAGCTGCATGCTTTGGGGGTTTTAGTTTTCATTTGTTTTCAGAAAATATCCAACAGTGGAACCACCGAGACCCCTCCAGGAGGTCAAACGCTCAGGCCTGGAGGGGTAAGAGGAAACACTGCCCAAAGCATGCAGACAGGCTTGGGAAAAAGTCACCTTACATTCTGCATTTCAGCAATGTTCCAAAACATTCCAGTAGCCCAATTCTTAGCAGGACAGAAAGGGTATGGACAAGAAAATGAAAAGCAGTAGCAGAAGTTGTGCAATTGAAGCAAAGAGAAAGGGGCTTCCTCCCGTGAAAGCTTTATCTATTCTGAATCTACACAAACTATCTCCTTACCTTTGACCAGCAACTACTGGAGCATTTGTTTCAAGTTCTACAAGAGAAAAAGATAATTTTAAAGTCTGCTGTAGGAGTACATATCCGCTGACAAGGCATGACTATCTCACAATTCTCTCATTATGCGTTAGGTCTGAAGAACAAACTTCTCTCACCTATTGTTTCTCTCAAAGTAAAGCAAGCTAACGTACCAAACCAAGCACCACATCGGCCAAGGGCGCTTTCTGATTACAGCCTGCACCAGCCAAGACTGAGAAAAGTTAAAAGGGACCCTGTGGAAGAGAACTGTAGAGAAACTTCCTGACAAGGGCTACAGGCTCTCCTTCTTTTAACTCCCATTTTAGACAGTTCTAGGTTCTTCTTCTAGGTTTTATTAGTTTCAGACCTTAAAAATACTAACCTGGGTCTATTATGCACATGGAATTTTGCCTTAACCCAACCACCTCTCACAGCATTATCCTCTAATGCAAAGGAAGGCAATTTTCTGAAGCTCAATGATACTTCTACTGAATCGGACACCCCACCCCGCCTTGTGAGATGATGTAAAGAGAAGCCTGACCTGCCTTCTCCCTCTCTCAGGTTTCCTTCTGAGTCCTCACCACAATAAGCAGCTCTCCTTTTCATCATACAAGATTTCTAATCTTTTTACTGTCCATCTTTTAATTCACCCCATATCCACCAGATCCTTTGTTGAGCCTATCTGTACCCAAACACTACACCTCTCGTGAGAAAGTGCCTTGGCTGAGGGCAATGTCACGTAGTAGCTCACTGTTTGTCATGTTGCCCGTAGCGGACTCCATCTCACCCTTAAACACCTGACAATCTTTGGGACAGTAGCGCATAAAACCGTGGCTTTGCCTTTAAGACCAATTTAGTAGCCAAAGTTTGCTACAGTGTGCGCAAGGAATAAGGGTGTAAAAAAAGTTATGAAAGGGGTAATATCTGTCCCCTTATGGCAAATACCCCTTATGATTTGTACTGTCAGTACATCAGACTCCTCAGAGTAAGTGCATATAGCACTGCCTAGGAAAAACAGACGTCTTGGTAACAAAAGAAAAATAGACCAAGCGATGTAAGGGGAGAGTTACTTTTCTTCCTACTCCAAATTTGAACAGGGAGAATATCCAGTAGTAAAAGTCGATAATGTCGGTGCTTCCCCCCAGTAAGAACTCCCTAGCACAGCCGCATCAGCACTGGGGCAATGAGTCGAATGTAAATCGTCAGGGTGCAGAAACGTCTTAGTTCAAGTGGAAGCTCAAAGAAAGCGATTTTAGTACAATTTTTGCTTTCTGGAAGCTCTACCTCTAGTCATTTTAGAGATGGCAAATTGATGCAGAGCAGCACTTCCCACATGCGAGTCCGCGTCTATCCACTTTCCCTACTCGTCTTGGGAATTACAACACCACCGGGAAATGTGCTGAAACACCACAATAATAGATGGCGACAAGAAGAAATCAGCTGCCAGGGCCCATCCTCGGAATGCTGCCGAGGGTTCATTAAAAGCTGAACAGGAAAAAAAGAGGATTGCAACTCCAAAACTTACGCTCCCAGCATTGCTTTTGAAAATATTTTCAGCAGTGGCCCATATAAAAGAAAAACTCCTTTATGCTCTGAACAAAACTTCAAAACTCAAACCACCACTTATCATTACAAATCCAGTCCCTCCAGCTTGTGACTGAGTATCAAAAAGCTGCCTTGGTGGTTTTTTCATTTGCTTTACTTGATCCCATACTGAATCTGACAAAGAGAAGCAATCTCAAAAGCACAAATAACAATAACAACACCCCCCCCAACCCCCAAACTACCAAGCACATTAGTGACCATTAAATACACATTAAAATAAATGCATTTTCAGTTAGTCCAACTATATTCTGCTTTTCCAAAGTAAGATTTACCTGTTCTTTGAACAGTACTTTCTGATGCTGCAACTGAACTTTTTTTCTGTGTTAAATGTTGAGAGGATGCTAGAACAGAAGTGGAGGGAAAAAGCATTATTTTCAATGGGAGTGACAAGAATGTTCTGTCATGCAAGCAGGCTGCTCTCACAAAATGCTGTATCTTCCAGCTTACTTCATTTTTTCACTTGCAGATGCCATTTTCTTAACCCACCCTCTGCTTTCCCCCCACCACACATGCCTCCCCCAGTTCTAAAAACAACTTTGGCAAAACTATCCCAAGCAACTTTTCTCGATGAAATTAAGTATCATAAACCACATTTCTAAAGGTAAGAGTTTTCCACCAGACTGTGAAACTAAATAAATTCCTAGAAACTAAAGGGTTGGTAGTCCCTCTCAGTGTAATGCTCATTTCAACAGAAGTTCAGGGGAAAACCGGCATCTTTGTTAATCAATCAATGCCCTCACTCTTTCAATTAAATTGTGAGAGTGCAAAATATGCTCCAGAGGCTCCTTGGAAGTCCTCTGGCAGTAAGATGATGTGACTTAACATTTTGTAGGTTGCCAAGTTAAAAAATAAGATGGAAAAACAATTCTTTTGGGGCTACTGCTTTCTAGTCTTCTGTGTGATCATGAACTTCTGAAGACCATGAAGACAAGAAGTTAAACATTCCCATTCCCGTTCAAATAAAGAATGTTCACTTCCATTTTTCTCCTGGCAAACCAGAATTTCTCCTGTGAAGCTGAATGTGAACATTTCCACTTTCTAGTGGCGCACAGCTACGGCGCACATCTAATAGCCACAGGGAAAGTCACGGGCAAGCTAAAGTCCTCAGCTCTGCTGCCTTCTGTGGATTTTATCTTCCCTTGTTTTGCCTGCTGTGTCTAAATTCGTGACACAGAGCACAAGAGGTATTCAGCCTGCTCACTTCAAGAGTGATGGTTATTTCCACACCATTTTCAATAGATTAAAAATGGCATCAGGCAACAGCAGCAATGTCATAAATAAAGTCTGTCAGATGCTCAAATTAAAATAGTAAAGGAGAAAACAGCTCAGAAGTGAAGGTATTTTATGGTTTTGAATTGGGTGCAATTCACTTATCACTTTTTCAGGTATTTTTCTGAAACGAGCATTTTAATTTTTCCCTAGAATTAAGGGGTTTAGTGCTTTTTTGGTTTCTTTTTTCCTCTGGAGGTTACTCAGCTATTTTTCTAAGGGCTAAGGTTATTCAAAGAGGGAACTAGTATTATTAGGATTAACTCAAAATATCACAATTAAATCAATAAATGAAAATAAGTCACAAAAATAAAGACTCTAGCAGGACTGAAGCAGAATACCAGTATATCTACCAATACAAAAGGCACCTCAAGTATTACTTTTGTCATTACTGACACATCCACTTATTGGCCCCACTTCTAACAGTTACATGAAGTCACTCCTCCACTACTGCATCAGAAGTTCATGACAAACATCCCATTTAAGCAGTAAATGGAAACTGAAATAAAACATCCGAAACATGGATCTTTGTGAAATACAGGCCTGTGTATCACTCGGATATTAGAAACAGAAAGGTAGCTGTCAGCCTTGGCTATGGTGCTAAATTTTATTACATTCACAGAACAAAGCACCTAGGAAGTTTACCAAGGTAATCTCATTCCTCCCTTTGATGCCGGGTAGCACCAGACTTACCTGCACTTTGTAGCAGTTCCTGGTGTGCTCCTGCTTTTTCCTCCACCACACCAACCCCAGGTTGCTCAGCTGGTAAACTGCCGTGGCTGCTGCCATTAGTGCTCGGTGCTGCAGGTGCGAGGTCTGGGACTGCAGGAGTGGCTACAACCGACTGTACGCCCGTAGGAGGAGTGCTTGTTGATACACTTGGGGACGCGGAGGCAGGAGCAGCAGCCGCAGTGCTGACACTCAAATTGCCAGGCCCAGAAGTGCTCTGTTTTGTAAGACTGGGTGCTGGAGGTGTCACAGTTTTATTATCCAGTTCTGCTGGTGATTGCTCTGTTCCCAAACTATTTGGGCCCGACATTTCTAGTCCCTGACCGTCTGCTTCTCCATCCAAAGTATATTGCTCTTCCCCTTTCTCAAGGGAGCCAGTGACTTTCTTGCATGCCTTAGTCAGCAAGAGTTGGCCAATCTTGTCTACTTTTCCCTTTCCCTTACTCGATGAAACAGGACTGCGTCTGTTCCCAGATCCCGGACTACTCGTAAGAAGCGGTGAAACAACAGGTCCAGGCTGCGTTGCTGTAACAGAGCACTGGTCACTCGACCCACTGCCTTGAGAAGTCTCCTCTGGGCTGAAGTCCTTAACTTGCTGAGCAGGAAGATGCAAAGGAACACTGGAAGAAGTTGTAGTGGGAGAAGGCAGCTGAATAGGAGGTGCCAAGGTATTAAGAACCAGTGGCCTGCTGGTGGGAATACTAGAAACAGGACTGCTGGACGACGTGCTGGGAGGAGCAGGCCCGGAGGAGAACTTTATGTTCTGTGGTATATGCAAAGGACCAACAACCGCGACCGACTGAGGCATTAGACTAGCGTTAGAAGTCATCGGGGCTGCCGGAATTGTGCTGGACTGAGAGCCCTTCATAACCTGAATTATTGATGATGAGTTTATAAAAACGGGTGTAATAAACTGTGGCCGGGCATTGGACTGAGCTGCTGACTGTCCCTCAGAAACCATAACTTTGCTCCCTACGTTGGGCATTGTGACAACAGTCGACACTAACGCAGGTTGCAAGTGAGACGGCAATGGCGCTGACGTGTTAGCAGAGGATGTAATAGGGTTCGAAGTTACAAAAACTGTTATCTGGTTGGGGGGTAAAGGACCTGACATGGAAGAAGAGCTGACAGGCCTTTGCATTACTGGAGGAACACTCTGTGCAACATTTGAGTTTATTTCTCCCAGTTCCTGGTGCCCTGGATTTGAACAGGGCTCGTTATTTTGAGGCAAGCTAAGTGAATTAGATGGCTCTTTGCTTGAGAATGAATCTTGCAGCGGAGGAATGACAGCTATCTTCTTTAGCTCCTCACCAGTGGTGACTATTGGTGCCATTTCGAGACCAGCCAGCCCAGGGGGCTTAATGGTTACATTCGGAGCTCCAGAATTATCGAGAAGTTGACTTAGAGAAGTTGGTGCCTCCCGCATAGCTGGAGATACCATGGTTTTACCTTCCTCCAAGACCGGAAGCTTACTGGTGTCTAAGGCTTGCCCGTCTTTTTTTGACTGTTCTTCTGGACCCAACATTTTCATTTCTGGAGTAGGAATACCTTTCAGTTCAATACTGGGCTGATCTTTGTTACCTTGGACACCTTGTGCACTTTGACACTCGTTATCTTGAGGCACACTAAGGCTCTCCTTATTGTCTTCAGGAATGCCAGTCATGGCAGGTACAGAAATTGCAGGATTCTGATTACTTAGCACATTATTATTTTGAAAACTTGTAGTCACAGGTGTTGGCAAAGAAGAGGGACCAGCCATCATATTTCTCTGTAATTCCATGTTCTGCAAGAGAGATGGATTCTGCTGAGTTGTCAATGATAACTTAGCTGCTTTTGAATTCTGTCTGCCAGGGCTTGGTGTAGTTTTCCTACTGGATCCAGGACTGGACCTTCGACTATTGCTTGGACTTGCTCTCTTTGTTCCTCCAGTGTTGGTTTGTTTTCCTGAATTAAGGACCACGCCTTCCAATTTGTGTGACTGGGGAGGAGCAAAACTAGACTGATTGTTAATTGTGAGATTTGATGGGGCTTGTCCAATGGCCTTCAAAGTAGTGGGATTAAGACCCTGCTGATCAAATCCTCTATTGAGATTAGGCCTGGGAGGTAAAGGAATATTAATTTGGGGAGGGAACAGGCCAGCTATAGAAGCATTGAGTCTCTCTGGAGATAAGCTGATTTCCGAAGGTTCTGTGCTAGGTGGACGGTTATTAGGAGTCTGAGGGTAGTATGGCCTTGGGCTTGCTCTGTTTGGGGTTTTAGGCCTTGAAGTTTGTGATGGGGTGGCAACATTTGGAAAATGGTGTGTAAGAGCGCTAGGCAGAGAATTAGATTGCTGCTGAGGACTTGCACCTTGGGCAGTTGAAAGTGGGGATGGTCCAGGTTTGGGTCCCGTCATCATCAATTGGTTCTGTGAAACTACTAAATGAGACGTCAAATTATTCTGAGCTCCTGATGCTGGGGGGCCTTCAGCTCCACCTCCTTCTGGAAGGGAGGATACTGATGAAACATCTCCGAGGGGCGAGCTGGAAGGATTCTGTACATTATCTTGATAAACCATTTTTCTTGCGTTATTTCCCAGAGGAGGATTGCCTGGCAAGGAAATCCGTTGTTTGTCAGGAGATGGAGGCACTGATCCAGGACCTTGGAGGTTAACCATTACTGGCATGTTACCACTCTGTTGTATTGGCATCCGCTGAGCATCTGGATTCAGAGGCCCTCTCGGTGGGTGAACTCCTTGTGGTACCGGAAGCCTGACTGATTTGGGATCCTGCTGCATCATAAGCATCATCATCATCTGCTGCTGCTGCGGTGTTTGTGGTGGTGCCTGGGCCTGCTGGGGTGGTGGCTGTGGCTGCTGCGGCTGTGGCTGCTGCGTATGCGGCATGAGCTGAGGTGGCATCTGCTGAAGGGGTCTTTGTTCCACTGGCTGAGATGGATAACCTAGGACAACAAGATGGTACGTTCATTAAAACCAAACAAAGATTGGAGAAAGCACAATTTCTGTAACAAACAGGATCAGACAGAAAGTACAGCCGGGAGCCTGTTTACCTTATGTGAGAGCCACGTTAACAAAACAGGCTTTACAAATAAGGACAAAGATTTTACTTCACAATATTTTTACTTAATGTAGGAATGACTTGCGTGACATTTAACTGGAGATCTCTTTAGTGTATCCTATTGGCTATTACTCCAGATTCATGCCACCTGGAAAGCCTCTGCAACTGTCCAGGGGCTTGCTTTCACTTACAAATGCAGAGTTGGAATTTCACTAATTAACACCCCTTTAAACAAACACAAGAGTTTGATGGACCCTGTGGGACACGGACTGGCATAGTTGCCACAGATCTGACACTTTCTAGCATACAAAGTAGAATCTGCCATGTATTACTTGGCCAAAAACGGTGCTAAGAACCACCCATGTGGCTTACACAGGCTTTGCGGACTTGGGATTTAATGCTCCCTACGTGCCAAGGGTAATTCCAACTGCAACACCTACTTCTTAATTCTGAAAAATCAGCTATCAGTTAATGCTAAATTTTTAAGGCATCAGTCTGTGCTACAGCTAGAAATGCAGAAATTTTTATCAATTATGTTATTGCTGCATAACTCTAGGGTACTCAATACGATACCTGCAGGATGATCCGTGAGAATGCGGCCACCTCTTCATTTTGAGCTAATTCAAAGAAAACACTTAAACAATGGTACCAGTGAGCTACTAGGAGGGGAAAAAAGCATTGGACTTCAATGTGCGGTAACACAAATAAAACAGAACTGTCACAAAGATCAGTTGAATGCTCTCCTATAGTTATTACATTCAGATAATCCACAGAAAAATCCTACTACCTGGTGGCCTACTTGCAAACTCTGAAAGTTTAGGGCCTGAATTATCTAAATTCATTCCCTGTTCTCCAGATGTCGATGACTGATCACTCTCCTCCAGACCAGCTGGACGTGGTTCCGAAGAACTGAAAGAAAAATAACTGCAATTAAGATCCAGCCCCCACATCAGCGTTTGACTTCTGCTGCCATAACTAAGTACCCAAGTAATTAATTCCTAGCGCTGTTCACAGAGCCACAAGTCACTCGCTGAAATGCACCACTCCCTCTGCTGTAACACCACAAACCTGCACACAGAGCCCAGGTCTGTGGACAGCCGCTCCCATGCCATAAGTCCTACCGAAAAGGAAACAAGTTGCCTGGTGCTCTGCTGATCTTAAGCATTTCTTTCCTTTGTTTCTACCTGGAATCTGAGTTTTGCAACTAAGAGAATCCCTATGGATATTCCAAATTATATATAGATTTAAACTAAACAGGCTTCCCTCTAATACTGCTGTGACAGCTGTATAGATAAGTATCATGGGTAGATGCATAGAAATTTATTTTAATGATAGCACCGTTTCTTCCAGTATTGTGCCCAGAAGCGACAGCTCAGGATATCAGAGACCTCCATTAACATCACAGCAAAAACACATGGATGTATCAGGCGTCATAAGTCAGCCGCCAGAGCACAGACCTCTCTAGGATACTGAGGCTCTGGATGTGAACACAGAATCATAGAATGGCTTATGTCAGAAGGGACCTTAAAGACCATCTAATCCCCCACCCCGCTGTGGCCAGGGACACCTTCCACTAGGCCAGGCTGCTCAAAGCCCTGTCCAACCTGGCCTCGAACACTTCCAGGTACGGGGCATCCACAACTGCTCTGGGCAACCTGTGCCAGTGTTTTGCCACCCTCAAGGTAAAGAATTTCTTCCTAATGACAATCTAAATCTACCCTCTTTCAGTTTAAAACCGTTACCCCTTGTCTTATCACTACGCTCCCTGATAAAGAGACCCTTCCCGTCTTTCCTGCAGGCCCCCTTTAAGTACTGGAAGGCTGCTATAACGTCTCTCAGCCTGTCCTCATAGCAGAGGGGCTCCAGCCCCCGATCACCTCCGTGGCCTCCTCCAGCCCTGCTCCAGCAGGTCCATGTCTGTCCTGTGCTGGGGACCACCGAGCGGGGCACAGGGCTCCAGGGGTCTCCTCAGAGCAGAGCAGAGGGGTCAGCCCTCGCCCCACTGGCGAGGCTGCCAGGGATGCCACCCAGGAGATGCTCGGCTTTCTGGGCTGCCAGCACACATTCCCAGCTCATACTTGGGTTTTTCACCCACCAGTACCCCCAGGTCCTTCTCCAGGGGTACTTGATGCTCCAGGAGACTCTCTAGGACAATTTAAAATTTTTCAGATTCAAAGCCCAGTACTTCCACTGCATCAAGACAGCTTTTGCAGACTTAGAAAAAAACAAGTTTCTGTAGCTGTCAGTATAGATGGTCAGAGGATGGAAGACAGAGAGAGATGAAGAGTAAAAGACCTTAACTACTTATTGGCTCCGTGAATACATGAGGACCGTTGGGAGATCTATGTAATAAAAGCTCTGAGTTAAAATTAAAGACATCAGAATAAGCCTACTGCCAACAAAGAGAGGCAGAATCATGCAGAAATGCCAAGGACAAATGAAATTTTCAGCAAAATAAGAATTTTAAGTATATAAAAGTGAAGAGATCCATCTTATTGAATTCTACTTGAGAGTAACAGTTTTTGGCATCTGTACAGCTGACATGGGGAGACCCAGGCCTCTCCCAATGTCCCATTAACAACCACACCAACCTTCAAAATGCAGAGTGTGACTTGAAAGTCCCCGAACTTTCATGGGTCAAAACTGGGGGGAACATAAACCAAGAGAGATGAAAGGTAAGAAATGGAGCAAACACAGAACTGTTGCAAGCTCTGCCGCTGAGCAGGCCAGTTTTGCCAGGGAAGTATTTGGAGTTAGACCTTCTGCCTAATCCAGCACACCATCTGCTTCTGTGGTGCAGGTGGTGTAGGCTTGCATGGCTCCACCAATAAATTGGGTGACAATTTGCAAAACGCACACACGTGCCCCAGAAGCATTGTATCAGCGGCCACAAACGAACCAAAATTCTGGCAGCAGAATCAGCCAGAGGAGCTGCAGCCTTCCACGTAGGTGCCAGCAGCATGAACTGGAACAACTGCCTAAAATTGCAAATACAATCTTAAACTTGTAATTTTGCCATTTATGACTTCCTTATCATGGCAGGAGATTAAAAATGCTACAGTTGAAGATTAGATAAAAAGCCGATTTCAGAGCATCAATGCACAAATGGGCTTAACCTAGAAAACCATCATGGTGCAAAATCGATTCTCAGAAAACATCCCCTGCCAGATGGGTCTGGTCGGGCAAGCTGCACAAACCCTGCAAGCAGACTGAGTTTTGTTTGCTAGTGAAGAGCAGTTACTGTGGGAAAGACTGCTGCTGCAACTGCTGGGAAATGCAAACATACCTCGGATTTTGAATGTAGCTGAAATTCACTGGGCATAATTAGCAACCACCACTCATCAAAAAAACCCCCAAATTCTGAACATGAATAACAAGCAAGATGAGAAGCGTGGGTGAGAGGGACAAATATCCCATACTTGTTTTTCTTTCCTATTGCTCTGGATGTAAAATACCAACCCAAGTGCACGTTAGGTACAGCACAGATTGTCGGACATGAACCTTCGTCCACCAGCTGCATTCTCAAGCACAACCTTCAGATACAAAACCCCTCGTCAGAGTGGAGAGAGAACTCCGGGAGCACAAAAAACCAAAACCAAAACAGGCTGCAGATGCTGAAGTAAGGTGTGCCAAAATAAAATTACAGTACAGATGCAAGCAGAACTAGCCCTGCCAACATGGCGCAACGCTCTGCCACAACTTCTGCTGTTGCAGGGATGCTGAGCGAGCTTCACCCCCCATGTGGGGAAGGGACGGTCACCCCCAGGCCTACGGCTAAAAGCTCTCCAAATCTGGTTGAGAACTCCTTTGCCCTGCGGTGCTGCTCACCACCTACAGATCACCTCTGCAGGTCATGCTGGGTGCTGCAAACCTGAATGCCAGCAGCGATTTTACTGAGTGTCATTTCTGTTCTCCCAGTACACAATGTTTATGGGGACCATTAAATAGCTGCTTGTGCCTGTGGTTAACAGAATTAACACATTTTATCTGCAGCCACGCTCCATCCCGCATCTTCTTCCCCAGCTTACATCCCATTACTGACAGTCTTCAGGTTCAGAGAACAGACAGAACCCCTTTTAAACAACCCAACTTCTCCAAAATGTCTTGGTTTTCGATCCAATGCCAAGTTGTTCAATTAAGCAAACCCTTAGAACTATTTTAGACTCAGCTGAATAAATTCTTTCAATAGCTCACTTATCCTATTTGCACTCCAATACAGCTCAGTCTACAAGCTGTATTACTGACGGTACTTTTGTTACTATGTTATTACATCTCGGAAATTATTTCTAAGAGAAAACCAGAATTGTTTTTAGCGTGTTTATCAAATTAGCTGAGTTTCCACACAAGGTTCGCTGCTCTGAATTCTAAAATTTCTGAGACAGAGAAGCAGCCGAGATGAAAAGCATCCTATTTGCTTCTGACGCAAAAGAAAGCGATCCAAATCAGATTTAAAAGAATCAGCGATTCCAAGACGGGACAATGCTGAGCTTGCCCAATGATGTGAGGGAGGCCGAGAGCCAACAAGGCAGGGAGGCCTTACAGTCAGCTTCACTGCAGTCGCCCTCCTCTTGCTGGAGAATAATCTCAGGAACATTTGTAAGGATAGCTCCCTTCTTAATGCTCCTGCAAGGACCAATGGACTGATACCGAGCACATTAAGGAATAAAATGCTAATCCACATCAGGTGCCCAACCAGTCTTCTTGCAGGTACTAACAGCAAGAGAATCTTCACTGAGGATTTAAGTGACAGAGTAAGTACGAAGCGGTATTTCCTTTGTTAAGTGCACCAAAATCTGATTAAAAGCCCTATTTAAGAGCTAGGATTTCTTTTGAGTTGTCATAGCTCAACATAAAAGCTGTAATTTAGGCTTCTTTTATTGTGAAAACTTTTTAACAAGCAAATAGTCTTGTGGGGCTTTGTAAGCTCAGAGGAGAGCTTTATATATCCCCTTACTGATATTCCCAGGCCACACTGGAGCTGGGTGATCACCAGTAAGACTAATGGAAACAAAATCCTAACAAGGCTTTTCTTTGATGATTATCGGATTTTCTTTTCAGAAGAAAGGACCAACTCGTCTGCTCCCTTTGAATCCTCTGGCATTTCCATGGCAAGACAGCTCGCTACAGTAGTGGTTACTATTATTTTATTGGAATCTATTTAGAATTGAAGCATTTTCTTTTATTTTTTTTACACATAGCACCAGATCTTTCCTACCTAGAAATACAAGGCCATTTTTGTCTTTGATTTGGGGCAAAAAAACCCCCACAAAACCAACCCAAAGCCCCACCACTTTCTGTGAAAGATGCAGATGGCCAACAGTGACACAAGATTTGCATATTTTACTTTGCTGCAAATCAGCAGCGCCTACCGGTACAAACTGCTGCTGGGCAGTGGCTATGCAACGTGAATGTTTTTGATACAAAGAAAAATACGGCATCGTTATTGCTTGAAGGACATCTGGATAACTTTGAATGTCAGGTGAACAACAGACAGGAAAACATCTGTGTGCTATTTATTTGAGACTCTCTGCAGGACCTAACACGTCAAAAACGGGAAGGTGCACGTTCTACAACTATGCCATCACTACTCTTCACAGCTGGACCACACGCCACTACCTTGTGCTGTTACAACCCACTCTTGCCAAATCACTTGCACTTAGTATTTCTGGAACGGCAAAATGACGACCCATGCACACCCTCCTGTACCTCCCTTCAATGTAGCCAGACTATCAAAGTGAGACAGCTCGGCATGCTGTCACTGCAGCCTGCCCTGCTCCCGGCAGCAGCACTGCAGCCCGAGCGCGAAGGAGCCCTGTTCTACGTGATTTGGAAGCCGACAAGGCATAAGGAGTTCAGCACCATGAGAGACAACCTCGTGTCCCAGTCACCGTTTCCAAGTCACCCTGGAGCTGCAGCCTCCCCACATGGTTCTAGCTGGGTAACTTGAACCAGGCTTTTGCAGCTGGCCATAGACTGTGTACTCCTTCGGACTGAATCTGAAATCAGGCGGCCCATTTCGCAGCAGCGTTGAGCTGACAGGCCATGCCATGACCATACATAATCATGTAGCATTTGAAAGACTTTTTTCAAGGCCTGTTAAATGAGCGTGCTTTGCTACGCAGCGTTTCTGCACCTGTAACAGCTCCTGTGTTTTATTTTAGTACTAGTTAAGCCAATTAACAATTGTCACAAAAGATCACTTGCTATCGATGATGCAAGTCGTTTCGGTCCAGAACTAAAATGTCCATGAGAAAATTAATTCTGTCTTCACAAAGGAATCTTGACATTGTGCAGAAAATGCTGGTTAGGGAAAAAATAAAATATTGAACAGTTGCTTAGTACTTGAACGCCATCCACTCTTTGCACCAAACTGGACATTTGTCTCTGGAAAACGTAGCATAAACTTCGGGTTAAAGATCTATAATGATTATTCAAAGGAGTGGGACTGGTGGAACCAGAGCCACACCAGTAGCTTAATGTGCCACTGCTACCTTTTCGTTTGTTTAAGAGTTTAACTTTGAGATTTGGATATTCCTGTGTTATCGTTTTCTGTGTAAAGTTTTTCCATTTTTTTCTAAAGCAAACAAAACAATCCCCAGAAGTTCCACCAGGTGGATTCCTGTCAACGCCCCTGTGGGCTCATCGGCAATATTAGAATAATGAGATACAGCATATCCACCTTTACTATTTTAGCTGAATAGTGGTACAGCAGCAGTAGTCCACCACCCTGTGCTGGTATTATTATACATTGCTGACAACAGCAAAAGGTTACAGGACAGGTGGCCAAGGAGGAATACGCTGGCCAAGGAGGAATGAAGAGATTTAGCAATCTCCTATTTCCACTAAACAGGTACATTCATTCATTCATTCATTCTCTCTCAATATTAGCCATTTCCCTCTTCCCTCTCAAGAGTCGTGGGTTTTTTCCCTTCCTAATCTCTCCTAGGCCAGGAAGACCAGCACTGCTTGGGCTTGTTAGCCTCATGCCCAGGAAGTACCAGATTCCTCCCTCTAAATTCTAGCTGCAGCTTCAACTAAGAGAGAAGTCTAGCTCAATTCCAGGCAGAAACATGTCAGGATAACATATAATTCAGGAAACAACACTCTCAAAATCTCTACTGCACGTTATATGGAGACTTCCAGTTCTTCTGAAAGTACTGCCCAACCTTTTGGTCGTGGCTGGCAGACTGCTTAAAAAAGGGCAGCCTCTTCTTCCAAGGGCTGTGGCACCACACAACACGTTCTACACCTCCTTTACCCAGTGAACATAAGGAATGGCGTTGTTCTAATTTGGTTTATAACCAAGCTGGGATGTTTGCATGTTTGTTTGTTTGGGTTTTTTTAATCTTGAACAAACTTTCCTGTGGCAGACTTGCCAGTGGGTTATCGTTTAACTCATGAAAGAAATTGCTAGAACGTGAAATAATACAGGTCCTTTCTCACCCCATGCTTGCTGAAAAAATATTGACAAGTTGCCTGTGGAGCTTCCCCATGACCACTATAAAAACAATGTAATATTAAACCTACATTGTTTGTTCTAGTTGTTGATTATTTTTCTTCTTCCTTGGAGGCTTCTTCTTCTTCGGCTTGTTGGCATTCTGGTTATTTTGTTTGTTGTTCACACCAAAGTGTCCTGCTGATATATCACTTTGTAGAAGGTTAACCAAGAGCGGGCTTGTGAGTGTAACATCTTTATTGACAGGAAAAACAGGATTCTGCCCACAGGATATCTGATTCCCATTCGGCGTTCCACTAAACCCCGTATTGAAGGCCAGCCCATGGCCAGAGAAATGACTCCCTGAAGCATTGTTGTTTCCTTGCATTGCTTGCATATGAGAAGGCACCATGTTTGGCTGCTGCACAGGAACATCAGGTAACATCTGCGTCAAGTTCACATCATTATTCGTTGCAGTAGTATCCCCAAGTTGCTGAGATATGTGAGGACCGGGTCCAGTGGGTCTTAAAACTTGCCCTTGAATTCCCATAACCTGAGAAGGATTACCATTCACAGGGCCTTGCTGTGCCATCATCTGCCCAGTGAACTGCACCATGTTTCCTTGCATGTTTGGGGTTGGTCCTCTCATCAGTTGAGCTGGCCCCGTCATAACATTGGACTGGGTTTGAGTACTAAAAGGCTGTTTATTTCCTTGCATCTGAGTGGTCATCATCTGTTCCATCATTGAGTTTTGCTGTAACAAGACCTGGCCCTGAGGTCCCATCATCTGATTGTGTGTAGACATCATCTGTTGTCCTTGCTGGGGAATCATCTGCTTGGGTGGGGTCATCCTCTGGGGAGAAGGACCAAGATTTTGGTTTTGTGGTGTCACCATCATTTGGCCTTGTGGCATGAGCTGAGTTCGAGAAAGTATCATCTGGTTTTGAGGGTTCAGCGATCCCTGAGCCTGAATGTTTACCATCTGTCCTTGAGAAGATACGATTTGCTGATGCATTCCCATAAGCTGAGACTGTGGTCCTTGCTGAGGCTGTCCCTGGATGTTGCCCATGTTAACTTGTGGCACCCCACTAGCACCAGCCTGCTGGTTGTTCATATTTCCATGAAGTCCCATTAGATTGGTCTGCATCATATTTGGTGGGCCATGCGGTGCTTGCATCTGATTTTGAGGAGTTCCAGATCCTTGGCCACCTAAAAACAAAAAAAAAGAAAAAACCAACAAACTGCAGGTAAGAAACTGATTGGAGCGGTGTAAGAGTTTTCACAACTTTTGATGTCGAGTAAGTACTCCAAGATTGTTTTCCTCCCTTCTCCAATGAACTGGAATATCTGACATACTTGCAGTCCTGTGACGCAATGTTTGATGCCACAGATACATGTTAGTTGGAAAAACAGAATATCATACTTTTCAAAAGATACGCTTAGACCAGTACTTCCCGCGTACCCCACTGCAGCAGACATAAGAGAAATTTAATTTCAGTTGTTATCTGTACGTCAGTTTGAAAATCTTCCGTAATCTCACCTAACTCAGAGTAATTCCTAACCAAAATAAACTTCAAACCTTGAGGTTATTTTATAATGGGTTAAAAAAATAAATACACATGGAGTACTGATGAAATGACATTATTCAGGTATCCATAATCCAGATGAAGGCTAATAATCGAATTGTTAAATTTAGACATTTGTGAACTAAAGACTTAATTTTTACAGGACTAAGTAGACTTCCAAAGCTGTCAAGGGAAATAATAATCTTTTCAAAGGAGACCAAGATTATTTTATTGTTCTGCTTCTAAGATAATAACACTTTTTTTCTGGACAAGAAGTTTCTTTTGTGTTGTATCTTTACCACCCCTAGCCTCCAAATTTCAGTGCACTTCCATTCAATTTCTTAACAGATGCTTCTGGATCCTTCCACAGTCCTAATCAGTAATAGTTGGGTGGTTTGAAAAACTTGAGCAGCTTCCTGCTTTCCTTTTCCTCATTTGGCAATCCACAGAGTGCCCCTGCAGCCCCAGCTAGCTAGCTCAGAGCCCCTGCAGCCCCAGCTAGCTAGCTCAGCTCACTCCCTATTCATCACAAGACTTTTAACGTTTTGGTATCTGTGTTACACAAGAAAAGGCGTAATTTTCTACAAAAAAAGGAATAAAACCGAGGGACACCCCATTCCAGACAGACCTGTGTGCTGCACGTTTTGGCTAGTTTGCAGCTGCGGCGCTCCGCTGTTCACTGGCGTTCCTGGAGCTGTGGAAGGCACCTGACCTTGCATGAAGTTCTGGTTAGCCTGGCCTGCAGGGAACCCCGGGGGGAGGCGCTTGGGCATTCCTGAACACAAGAATTTTCTTATTAGTAAGTATGGAAAACAGGAATTTAAAAAAAAAAAAAAAAGAGAGAGAATCTATGATTGGAGCACAATAGGAAGAACACCTTTGAGTCTGCACTGTCATGTTACAGGGTTAAGCAGAAAGTGGTTTTTGCCAACACACAAAACCCACTGAAGACATAGCTCTCATCTGTGCAATAATTCTGCTACCATGACTCAGTTTGAACTGTAATGTACAAAACTGACCCCACAGAGAAGGCAAAAAGTCCACATTTGACTTTTTAGAAACTAAGAATTCAAGTAACGTAGTTTGCCGTTTTCTTCTCTACTGCATCTCAAACCCTCACCAGGCCCTTAACTCACTCCGTGTACGCCAGCACAAAGAACTTTCATTTTCGTTACAGTGACATGCTCCTCTCAACAACAGCTCTCACTGTAATGCACCTTTGAACTGCTCCTGCATGCACGTACACTCCAAGTAACTTCCCAACCCAGAGTAGGCTGAGTAACCTCATGAGACCACACGTCCAGAGCAGCTGCTCGGTCAAGTAACCCTGCTGTTCCTACTGCAAGAGTGAGGAATTCTATCAAGCCCTTATCTGGCGCAATGCCCACTCTTGGACGTATCAAAACATCACTGCTGCCCTGGGACAGAGAGCGAAACCTTCCCTCTACCCACCAACGGCAGATTTAACAGAGCCCACTTCTTTTTAACGTGCTGTCAAATAGACAATGCCACAGACCTAGAAGCAACCCCATCCTCCCTTCATTTCCTGACCCGCGATACACAGCCAGAATTTGACTTTGGTTCTTTCTACAGTTGCAGCTTCCTTGCACGCTTAATCATATTACTTGTGTTAATTAATCTGGTCTTATGTTCTTGATTAATGTCTCAAGATAATCAAGTTCATGGGTCAAACAATAAGACACACCTGCAAATATGGAACATACAGTTCTTGAAACACCACGTCACCGGGCTCTAGTTTTAGTTCTGCTAAACTTTTAGGAAAATTTTGCACGTAGGAATGCTTGAACTGAGAAAAAAGAAGTGTTAACTTGGCCAATTCCAAATCTAATATAAATTCTGTTTTTCTAAATTAACTAGGTGAAATGGAAAGCATTTGAATGTATTCATTTACGCCAAACGTTCAAATGCAAGATGGCTTAAAAACTGAAAAATCTGTAATTACAACTTAGTTAACATAAGGCAAAATGACTTAAAAATGGGAAGACCCACAATTACAACTTAATACATAAATTGCAGCAAGGAATGAGCATGCATGGAAGCCAGGCAACAATCTCAGCAAATGGAAGCAACACAGCTTCGCTGAAACTAACGGAATTCTGTCATTCTAAACCAGCTGAGGATATAGCTCAGCGCAGGATTGCTGGCTTCAGCAATAAGGTCTACAGGGAGTCCCAATCATGTACTCTGATGGTTTATTTGGGGTGCCATTCTTAACTCAAAAAAAGTAGGGTTTTGTTTGTAGTAGGTTTGCTTAGAAAGGCAGGGGAGTACAGATTATGCTATCTAGAGCTCATGGCTCTGCTACCTGGAGGAACTGATTCCTGATGGGGACATGTGGCTGGTGAGGCAAAACTGTAGGGAAATGTGACTGTAATAAAGAATAAATCACCACTTCCAGATGGAGACGAGATATAGGGCACTGGCAAATCCTAAGAACAGTCTGGAAGAGAACCTTGAAACTGAGACAATTTGTCTGAATCAAATTCATCCGAATTCAAATGAGACCCGTGGTACAAACAGTGGAAACAAGAAGCTTGTCCAGATCAGCAGACCAAGAAAAGGGTATTCCTTACAGCTTCTTGGACAGATTTCAGATGTACAATGTGAGAATGCAAGAAACTAGAATATATATGTAAGTGTGTAGGTGGACAAAGAATACGACCCATATTTTCTAAGTACAGAAAGAAAATGTTTCAAAGGCTTAAGCAAGAACTCAGGTATCTGACAGCAGCCATTCAGGAGAAAGGTGAACAAATGAGTGAGCAGAGAGAAGTGCTACAAGTCTGGCACAGAACTACAAAAGGCTCAAGGGGAAAAAACCACCAAGGACACAAAAGAGATCTTGGGATGGACAAATGAAATTCCTTCACTGATAGAGAAGAATTCTAGGAGTAGGAAGTAGAAGACGTGAGTGCAGAGGTCTGAGGAGAAAACTAAAAACACAGACAAAGGGGAAGTTAAAACATCCCTTGAGTTCTTAGAGTAGGGAGTACAACAGCACGGCAATAACAGCGCTTTCCTCTTTGACATGGGAAGAAACTGATGACAAATAAAGACAGGGTCAAGAAGAGACATCCACAACTAAGGAAGGAAGATGCAAAATAATGCCTCACTTCTGTACTAGAAAATATAAATGGTGACAGAGGAAGCTGAAGAGAGAAAGAAAATGTTCATTTGTTCTTATTTACACTCGCTCTCTTTCTCAAAAAAAAACCTCCCCCCAAAAGAACAACCCCAGATCAAACCAAAAAAACCCACACCATCTCTGAATATCCTGAACTTGCTTAAAGGCAACAGAACTTGTCCAGAGGACGACTGGCAGTTGTAACCAGCAGCTGCATACAGCAATTTCTTTCTGCAGCGGCACAGAGTCCACCCTTTGGTTATCACTGTGACACTGCAGGATGGAGACAGGCCGTAGAAATGAAGTGATGCTGATGCTAATTCACCCATACCCACTTTACACTCAGTCTATGCCTTTATTCTGTCTTTTGAAGGATCTTTTCAAAACTAACAGCATCATTAGTTCTAGCCATCTTATGTTTCTTGTCTTTGCAAAATAAAAGAAGGTCTCAGTACTTCTTACCTCCTAAACCAGGGTGTAAACCTTGTGGACCTTGGTTTTGCTGCTGCATCACCATGAAGTTGGGGGGTACGTTCCCCTGCTGCACCATAGGATTACGACTAGGAGAACTGACAGGCTGCTGAAATCCCTGGGGAAGCGTGCTACTCTGGGGAGGCCTTGGTCCCATCTGCTGCTGCGTCTGGTTAACTGTTGGAGATGATGCAGGAGATCCCTGCTGGAAGGAGGAGGGAGAGGAAGCAGGAGACTTGTTGGTCAGGTGGGGTTGTTGTAGTGGCGTAGGAACCCGCGAGGGCCCTCCCTGAAGACTTTTCATTTGAGGAGCAGTAAACTGGCCAGGATTGCTCATTTGGGGGAAGTTTGAGTGAGCCTGGGAAGCTTGCTGGCTTCCAAAAGGATATGGAGGTGGAGGATGAGTAGGAGTTTGTACTGTTGCTAGAGATGGTCTTGCTTGAAGTTGCTGCTGCATTTGTCCAGGCAACGGGGCCTTTTTCCAACCCTGGTTTACTGTCAATGTACCCAATGCTCCCTGGGTTGGAGGAGGCTGAAGTGCTCCAGAAGGAAGCTGGTTCCAGCCAGGGGGAACTGGAACCTGTGCTGGTGAAGTAAATGAAGGTCGAATACCCTGCTGTGGCTGCTGATGTGGCTGGGGAGGACGTGTCTGCAACTGCGTCTGCTGCTGTAGCTGCTGAAAGTTGGCTGAGTTCATCTGCCTGTTTACACTGCATTGAATGGAGCTGGGGAGCTAAAGATCCAGATGGATGATTTTGCTGCTGGATATTTAGCCCAGATAAGAGTGGGTCCATTGCATCTATTAAAATAGCAAAGAAAAGTAAAAAAAATAACCTACTGTAGACAAAACCCACCCCAAAACAAGAAAGGGTAAATTGCCTGCTTGCATTTGCTTATTCTGCATAAAACTTCACACTCCAGTGTTCCAATTTCTCCAACAGACAGAACAGACGATGCTCTAAGTTTTCAAAACATTTGGGAATCCTGAGAAGCCAGGACTTACCAATTTATGACCTCTACAATAAAGCACAGTGCTTGTTGCTGCAGACTAATGTAAGACTTCTACACACTTAGAATCGTAGAATCACAGTACATCTTGAGTTGGAAGAGATGCAGAAGGATCGAGTCCAACTCCCTGCTCCTTGCAGCACTACCTAAAACCAAACTGTATGACTAAGAGTGTTGTCCAGACACACCTTGAACCCTGGCAGCCTGGTGCCATGACCGCTGCCCTGGGGAGCCTGGTCCAGGAACCAAGCACCCTCTCAGCGAAGACCCTTTTCCTAACGTCCAGTCGGAACTTGCCCTGACGCAGCTGCATTCCCTTTCCTCGTGTCCTGTCGCTGGTCACCAGAGAGAGGAGATGGGCATCCCCCTCCGCTGCCCCCCACGAGGGAGGTGTAGGCTGCCATGGGGGCCCCCCTCAGCCTTCTCTTCCCCAGGCTGAGCGAGCCAAGCGACCTCAGCCACTCCTCCTTAAGCCTTGCCCTTGGGACCTTGCACCATCTTGGTCGCCCTCCTCTGGACACACTCTCATAGTTTGATGTCCTTGGTACACTGAGGCTCCCAAAGCGCACCCAGTGCTCGAGGTGGGGCTGCACCAGTGCGGTGTAGAGTGGGACAGTCCCCTCCCTCGCCCGGCTGGCAATGCTCTGCTTGATGACCCCCAGGACCTGGCTGGTCCTTTGGGCTGCCAGGGCACACTGGTGACGCACGTTCAGCTTGCCATCAAGCCGAGTGCTGGGACTTCTTTCCACGGAGCTGCTCTCCAGCCTCTCGCCCCCCAGTTTGGACCCATAACCCACTCGTTGGGGCCATTATCCCCCAGTTTGGACCCATAACCCACTCGTTGGGGCCATTATCCCCCAGTTTGGACCCATAACCCACTCGTTGGGGCCATTATCCCCCAGTTTGGACCCATAACCCACTCGTTGGGGCCATTATCCCCCAGTTTGGACCCATAACCCACTCGTTGGGGCCATTATCCCCCAGTTTGGACCCATAACCCACATGTTGGGGCCATTATCCCTACCAGTTAAAGAAAGTGGCATAATGAGGAATTAAAGTAGTATCATAACCTAATGTCCCCAGAATATTTAAAACATTTATGAAAAACGCTGTAAGAATAAATACTGAAGAGATCTACAGAAGTGGGCAAGCACTGCCACCATTTTATGGAGGGACAAGTAATAACCCCCTCGCTTTTTCTGTAGCCCCAAAATGCAAGTCACTTGTACTGGCAGAATTGTGAAGGATAAACTCAAAACATTGCCACCCCCCAGTTGCCCAATCCTTAAACTTCCAGTCTACCTACCCCTCCTGAGAAGCACATGGGCTCAGTCTGGTGCGTTTGCTTTCTACCTGAGCTATCTGCCTCATTCAACCCATCCTTCTCTTACCTTTATCTAAACATAAAACTCAGTCACAACAGTTCTACCGAAAGCATACCACTGCCGCTGCTCGACGCTTTTGAACAAAACACTGAGCCAGCTGGTGACTGATTAGGCACCCAAGGTATATGAAAAGTTTTACCAGACTAACGGGGGCAAGGAGGTCTCCACAGAAAGAGTAACTCCCAGAAAGGGCAGGTGAAGTACTCCAGAGCAATTCTGGAGTACTCTTATGACTACACGCTCAAGCTTGTGTGCTGAAGAATAAAAATTCAGGAACATTTTCGAGTCAGTACTGTGACTAAATTTTACCACCTGGCTGCGAGGAAGGTCGCGGTGTTCTGGGCTGCAGCTCAGCATTAGCACCACTTGCCACCATAGAGGAGGGCACATTCCCACTCTGGGACATCATGACAGCGGCAGCATTGCTCATTCTTATCAAACCTTAAAAAAATAAAAATAAACATTATCAAGTCTTGCAGTTTTTACATAGAGGAGAATTTGAGGTTTGGTTTGGGTTTTTTGTTTGTTTTTTTTTACAAGAAAAAATTGTATTTGTTAATAAAACATTTCTTTAGACTTTAAGAATTGTCTGAAATAACCTAAAGACATGAAATACCTCCAAGACGCGTATCTCTGAAAGCTTAGATCCCTTGGCATAAAATGAAAAAGTTAAGGTCATGCTGAAGCCTTTCCTTTAGCACCAAACCTTTAAAAAGGCCACAGAAGGAAACGCTACTGGCTCATGAATTATTTGAGCCTGACTTGCCACTACAGTCACCAAGAGACAAGACTGTATCCAAGTTGTACTTGTACTAAGGTTGTTGCAAAATCTGATACTAGAAAGTAACTGAGGGGTTGCAAGAGAGAAAAACTTCTGTGTTTCACTTCCACAGGCGGCTGTTTTATAAAATGGTTTACAATGTTGACCTGTTGGTTATATTGTTGTTCTATTTACACTGTTTACATTTACATAGCTGACCTGGAAATGAAGCCCATGATGGTCACAGTGAAGATTAGAGCAGCTGCTTTCTAAGTAAACCCTTCTTTAAAAGTTTTACATTCCTTGTTAAGCACAATGATTTAATTTTTGCTTAATCTGGTTTCTACAGAGGTGAAATGTGCTTTCCACTCCTTCTCATGGACAGCCACATGTGCATCTTACATTAACTTGGACAAAAAACACTCCCAGGTTTTTTTAATCGTTTTAAATACTATTTACTATGATACCCATTAGTTTATCTTGCCTTACGATTCAGCTATTAAAATAAATTACATAGTAGCTTTCTTTTAATTCTTCATAGAATATGCCTTTTGTAGTTAAAAATGACTTATCATGCACATACAATGCTCTAAAACATGGAGTTTAATGAAACTACACCTCTCCACGGAAATTAATTCTCTATGACCAGATGTCAAAAGTTTATCAGAAAATAAAAAGGGAGACAAACAATGACAGTGTCCTGGCCTCCCCCTAAGCTATTTTAGATTAAATCCATTATAATTATTATTGTAATAATAAATAAAGGCTTGTGCCAAACAGAAAACTGCAACAGTCTGTGCACATCTCAAAGTGAATTCACTATACCAGACTCATCCGCTTTAACAGGCCTTTATGTACCAAAAAACCCCCAAACCAAAACACTAAACCCAAAACAAAAACCCACACCACCAAACCCTCAAAAAACCCCTGAACAAACAAAACTGCTCCAACCAAATCACTGCCAACTACTCAGTTTACATCACACGGGACATGATTTGACAGTACAGAAACAAGAATACGCGTTAATTAAAATGGCAATTATAATTCTGCGAGCAATAGTTGCTGTAATCAGTGAAATTTTATGATTAGTGTGGTAACAAATTTCAAAGTGTACAAAGCTAAACAGATAAAACCCAAAGGACTTTACCTTGTCCCCCTTGCATGGGAAACCCTGTCTCCATTCGCACAGAGTTGCTTGCTCCCAGAGGCCCGTTGATTCGGACATCTTGGCTTCTGTTCTGAGCTAAAGCTAAGTTGATAGCACCTTCCCCTGGAAGTAACGCACAACCTGGGTGAAGTGACCCATACACAGAGAAGCAGAATGCAGGCATTTTCAAAAAGGACATTTAAGAGATGTCGAGGAAGGATGAGTAGACTTCACCTATCATGTACACTTTAGAAGGACAGTTATGCATCACACCACCCCTACCTTCTGGATTCTGGTATCAAGGAAAACAAACACCATGACGAGCATTAAATGCCTGAGGCTTCACCCTGAGTGTGGTCTCAGACAATTGTCCAGAACGGGTATTTTAATTGTGAAACCCACTGCAAACTTGTTTTTAAGAAAGCCTCACATTAAACAATTAGGGGAAAAAAAAATTAGGGCACATTTTGCTAGCTAACACTTAAAAAAATGTTCTTCAGGAGGCCTCCTGAGGCTCAGAGGATTTTCAGCTATCATCATTTTTATTACTAAACCTACTCTTGAGAGAACAAAAGTCTTGAGCTACCTTTTCACTGAAGTCATTCTCCAAATCACTAAATTAGATATTTTGCAACATTAACCAAGTATGCAAAGTCACTTCTTGAGTATACTTAAATTTTAGCTTAATGCCTTTGGAAGCAAATTAGGTGCAAAATACCTTCAATTTGAATGGAGAGAATTCCCAGGTCACGAAGCTGTTGGTTATTATTCTGAGCCAGAATTCGCAGCCGCTCAGCAGCTTCACGGGGTATATTGAAGGTAACACGGACGCTGTTCCAAGGCTCTATCTTCTGCAGTTTTAACTTGTTGGATTCTTAAAAGAAGACAGGTCAGAGTCAGTGCAAAGGCAGTGTTCAAACACGTATGAGGAGATAACTCGGTAAAAAAGCACAGCTGAAAAAAACGAAACACTTATTTGGCTTTGAAAATTACCAGTGGTCAGTCTCAGGCACAGGAGGTTTCTCCAGCCTGGGTGTACAGTGACTGCTACTGCCAAACCACTTCAGGAATTTTCCAAAAATTAGCAATATAAAAACCACCCACTTGGTAACCAACGCAATAGCCAACACAATCACTTGATAGTATTACTCAAGAATTGAAATATTCTGGGGACAAACAACTTTGGAAAGAGACAAAAATATCCAACAGGACAAACTTAGTAAATTTGTTGGTGAACCAGACAGACGTGAGAAAAAGCTGACTGCAAGAACGAGACCCTCATTCTTGACATATTCGCTCTACAAATGCTTGCGACACCATCTTTACTTCTTTTTTCAGAAGGCCAATGCCAGAGTCCTAGCAGTATTTCATTAATTTCTACCATATTAATCAGTTTTTCTGAATAGGTACGTTCGATCCACTGCAAAAAGCACATTAAAGTCATGCAAAATACTTAGTTACACGTTTTCTGAAAACCTGTTCTACATATGAGTGTTTCTATGTAGATCAGTGGTTTTAAAAGTACCAGGTGGGAATTAGCAAAAAGGTTACCCTGACCTCATAAATAAAGATTTTAAGGATGGTTGAAAAGCAACAAGAAGGTACATTACCCATGAGTAAAAGGCCAGGCACATTCTCCAATATGGTATCCAGCTTCTGCTCAAAGTCTCTGTCACCTATATTTCCTTTGAAAGCGACAAAGATCGTGGAATCCTCAGGAGCAGCCTCCTGTTTCAGCTCATCTTCCTCCAGTCCTGAATCAAAGTCCACCTCTAAGTCTTCCATAGCTGAGGAGTACAAGGAGGCATATGTATCTTTTAAGTTAGGTAGATCATCCAAAACCATTGGTTCCAGCAACGGGAGCCTGTTAGACGTTAAGATGATGCTTGAAGGGAAAAAAAGAATTATAGTAAGTATAACAGTAAGCGTGTAAAGACATTAACCACTGCTTTCAGTGGCACATAAGATCATTGACAGAATAACCTACCGGGTGACCTGATGCTAGGGTCTGTGAGACAAACTGTGCAACCTTGAAAACAGTGGCCATTGCAGTATCCGAGCTGCCCATCCGCTCGAACAAACAGAATTGGTTTCCTGACAGAATCCTGCTGCACGTGACTTGAGATGTATTCCAGTTGATCTGAATGACAGTCAGGTAGAAAGGAAAGTTGAGGGGGGGAAGAAAAAAAAATAATAGAAAATCAATTACATTCATCTCCGTATCGTACAAAGGACAAGCAGCACCCAGTACCAATTCTGCAATGCCTGGTGGCCAGGAAGTTGTAAGACTCACAGCAATATTTTACTTATAGGAAGATAGGAAAACCCTCCAAATTTAGCTGTAGGGGCTGCAGATGCAATAGGCAATCCCTTGTCCAGCAAAGCAGCAGGAAAGCCATAGCACATTTTTACCAGGAAAAATGTAGCATTCGTCAAATATTTTAGTCGCATCCAGGGAAATCTCAGGCATGCTGTGCCTTCTTTCTAAGTTTGTAGATTTAGGTGTTTTCAGATGCTTATGCACATTACAACCTGAAATTTGCTCCCCCTGTGCCAGCCTACAACTCCCCCCATGCCCCTACTGAGCATGGATAAGAGTGAATTCAGTAAATCAAGTCACACACCTGATGCTCTTTACTTTCTAAAATGCCTAGGGTTTGCAATAAATTTTATGTAGCATGATGATGTGATGATAGCAATCCGAGCTGTTACGTGTACAGAAGTACAACATACAATGGAAGTCATCCCTCCTCCTGCGGTGAACAATCCTGACGTTTAGTCAGGATGCACATTCCCTCGCTCCAAGACAAGCTGTTACAAGGGCTACGGCAAAAACTCCTCCAGGCGAGACCTCTGCTCTCACACTCAATGCTTTGCAAGTATTGCCAGAAGATAAAAACCACCTACACCAACAGCCGAAGCACGTGTCAAAACCAAGAAAGGGACCTGTTCCTGAGCACCGCTGTCAAAACCAAATCAATTCAACAGCCAGGACTGTCAAGACCTCATAACTCCAAAGCTGCCGGTATTCAGCACAACCCACCCAAAACGTTTATTCGGGACGACATACCCTTAAACAGGATACAGACTGGGGTTCTGGCAGAGGGTTAAGTTCCCCACACAAATTAAAACCACAACTCTGAGATTAAAGGTGAGCTGCAATACAGGCCAGAAAACAGCCTTTTTAAATAAAAAAACCCCCATATATACCTATGTTAGACAAGCTGAGATTCAGCTCTATGCTGTTTGCACACTCGTATAGCATCGCTGAAGGGACAGTATTACAGGTAAAAAACCAAGGACTCAGAAGTCACAAAATACCCTCAGCTTTTGGTCAGGTCTCTACAGGCACGCTTACTGTGATTTTACAAAATACAGGTTTCTTTCTCCCTTGCGACCCTATGCCACACTAGCCAGGCTAAACGGCATTAATGAATAATCGCCTGTTTTACATATAGTTACTCTCTTCATACAGCAGCACCAGGCCTTCGTTCCCAAACACAACTCAAATCTGCGATGAAAAAGAAAGCTAATTTTGTCTCATAAGCTCTTCTGCAGTCCTGCAATAGAAAGTAAATAAAAACGTTTCACAGTCACTGATCTATTGCCATAGAGCTTTCCGAAGTTACTGATTATTACCATGGAAATTTTAAAGATGGCAAATAGAGACAAAAATTTTAAACATTCACTACCAGGTGAACATGGAAAACAGTTAAATCTTCTTTTTCCCCAGACTCCTTGCTGCTCAGCCTGAATCTAACTACAGGCCTGAGTGTCTGGCCGCTCCAGACAAGTTACAGTGCCCAGTTTCATGTCAGGTGCTCAGAAAATGAGAATGACACTTGATAAGCACCTGCGAAAGCTGTTTTAGTTGATTTCACACATAATTTCTTGGGCAGAGAACCTCCTTACTGGAGCTGGCTTTACACCAACCAGGAGACAATTCCTTCTCCTTCTGCATTTCTACGTCATTCATTACACCTACGCCGACTTCAGGGAGAAAGGAGCTGGGAGTCCTGCACCAATAACCTCTTTAATGACCAAGCACAGTCATTCTGTGCACCGAATGAGGCAAGCAGCCTGTGTCATTTAAGCGGTATATTTTGAAGAAAACTACACAGAAATTTCTTTATCTGAAGATCTTGAGTAAGTTTTTCAGGGAGAGAAATCTCAGCTCAATATACAGCCTCTCGTGTGTTGAAAAAGCAGAATTACTTGGAGGGGATGGGTGTTCCACCTGCAGCAAGGAACATGAGTACTTCTCACAATCCCTGACACCAAAGAAATAAAAATTTCTCTGTAAGAACACAAACATTTCAAATCTTTTTCTGAATGGGAGTGTCTGAAGCATCCATCTTTTCTGTGACAGAGCAGAAGACTCCCAGACTGCTTCAACTGTGGTTTTAAAGACTTCATGACAATGCTGCAGCTTAGACCACATTCCACCAGCCTCGCTGCAACGTGCCAAAATCCGACAGGATTTGTTGAAACTATGGCCCTTCATGAACACTATTAACATACAGTTTGCTACATCCTGAAGGACCAAAGGCCTTGTTTCATTTGACTCAGGAAATCGTAGGACCGCAAGGAATGCTTGAGTTAAGACAAAGCAAAACAAAACAAAACCCATCAAGATTGAGCTTTAAATTTTACTTTCTGGATAAGAGCACGTAGCTACAGCTCCCTTTGCATTTTTTTTCCTCTCATACTACGTTCCTCAAGGATCTCTTGCTACATCCATCTTCCCTCTCTCCCTCCCAAATGCACGCAGGTCATTCCACTCCTATATGCAGGTATAATTTATCTCAAGTATGACAGGAGGAAGTAATGATTTGTGACATCTTCCTCTTTAGGCAGAGCACAGCACGCCATCCATCTCAAACCAAATGAATCCCAGCTGCATCCCTCATCCTAACAAATTCTGTAATCTCCTGGTTATGGGGTTGACTTCCATAAATCACGAGCCAGCACATGACTGTCATTAGCATGTACCTTCGCTCAACACTCTTCCACATAAACACAGAAAGCCTTTGGTGTAAGCACACACAGGCGAAACTCTGGGCATTCAACAGTTCCTGTAATCCTTCCAGCAGGCTGCAGGATCTCTCTGATGAGCAAGATCCATACCTGAATCGACCTGCATAACCACAGCACATTTCACGAACTCGAGCACTCACGCTCACACAGCAGCATAAGAAGGTCTCCAAGTATCACCCTCTGTTCAAAGAACAGGCATGGCCTCCTTCCTGTCCCTGCACCCTGCTGGTTTGGAGCTTCCAATTTAGTATTTCCCATTACACAATCATTTCTGGAAACTCAGAGCAAGTCCAGGGCTACCATGTGGTAACCACCTACCCGTGAGCCAGGGGACAGCCCAGGAAGACCGGAGAGTCCAAACTGAAGGATACAACCCAGGTTCCTGGAAGCTGGAGCTCCTGGCTCCACTTAGCATATGGATAAAACAATTCACTGACTAAAATGCACAAGACAGAGACCCTCCAAAGGAAGAATTCCCATAGGATACAGCAATGCCACAATCTAGATCCAGGCCAATGGACAGCTGGGTCCCACCGCAGGCCACTGGGAAGGCAGTTTGTCATGCCACATGCCATCCCCTGCCAATCGTCCTGATAGTAAGAGGAAGCCTGCACGAGAAATCCAGTGCCATGCGGCTGGGCGATGCTTAGAAAATCCCTTAGTCCAGTCCCTGGGAGCACTGGGATGAGCACAACCTGAAACAGCCAGTTGTCGTGAACTGGGGAACAGCTGAACATCAAAAGCTGGCAGGTTGTGGAGGGCCAGCACCGCCAGATGGAAGTGCTGGTCTCTGGGGTTAAAAAAAACAAAGAAAGGAAAAAAAAAACCCAACCCCAACCTGGTATCTTAGTATCCTCATCCCAAGATCCGCTCTGATCCAAACTTAAGGTTACGGCAATTTGTTTCTTAAACAGAACTCGAAGCCTCTTGTGTTGCTGTCTCCTAACCACTGTGCCACGCAAAGCAAGTAAGCCAAAGCAAGGCTTTGTCCAATCACCCGTCCCAAGCGTTCTGTGACACATCTATTGATTTACAAGCTGTTTACACATTTGGGGCAGCTCAGAACAAACACTTTCACAACAGATGTCACACCAGAGCATGCACCCTCTCAAAACAAATATGCAGGGAGCCCAATTAAGTAAAAAGTACTAAAACCCTGCTCCACACCTGCAAAAGCACTCTTCCAAATGACACAAAAGACTGGAAAGGGTGAGAGCAGACAGAAGGATGGACTGATGCTCTGCACTAGCAGATGGCAGAAGTTAGCGCTGAGCAGGGTCCTCATCCTCACACTGACCATTAATTAAAGCTGCGACAGGGAAGAGGAAGAAAAATCAGTCCAGAAATGAGACGACAATCAAATCCCTTGGGGAATCCAGAATGGAGTGAGGAGAAAAAGACTTTGATAGCAGTAGCAGCATAATTTCCGAAGGACACAGAACCCTCCTTGCTTCTGCCTCCATTGAAAAATGGTTTTCAAGCAACTTGGGGAGGGGGGTTTAAGGAAATCAGAAAAAGGCATATCTTGAATAACACACTTTAAAGATTTTTGGTTTCCTTTGTTTTAGGTGCCAGTGAGAAAATCTGTACAGGCTTTTATTAAGTTTTTCAGGATGGGGACGGAAGAGGTTCAGCATCGCCAGAATACTGCTGAGAAGATGGATTTCTTTTACTACATAACAGACGCACCCACGTACCCACACGGGCACATTTTTAACGTGAACCACCCATAAACCCCAGAAACCCTCCGGCCATAACGCTGGTTCTGTTTCAGATTTGCCCACGGTGTATTATTCTCCTACAGCTGTTTCAGCTGGTTTGTTGCCTGGCATAGTGATCTGGGAGCTTGTTCAATCTGACCGATGAGCAAACCCATACACACACAACCCTTCTGTGATACAAAGGGTAAAATGACATCATTGTTTTGGGCAAAAATACATACAAAGGCTTTTAAACAAATTCCAGATGAGTGTCATACTGCTACACAAGGAGATAAGAATCACTGTTATAATACAAAAGAATACCTAAAAATAAACTTAAACATGCAGTAAAATTCACACGAAACAACTTAGCTAGGGGTAGTTCCAGTAACTGGGAACTCCAAACTTTGGCATAGAAGAGGGATACCACCACGAAAGCGTCTCAGCTGCCCTCTGTGGGAGGAAGATCTGGGAACAGCTTCAAACCCAATGGCAAATGCTTAGAACCCTCTACAGCAGACAGAAAAGTCAGCTCTGGAGGCAGCCCAGCCCTTCAAATGCGTACAAACACTCAAGGCAAGGAGCTATCAGTTGGACCGTTAGGAGGAAAATACCTAAGAACAAGAGAGATTCAAATGCATCGTGTGCTTATTTTACCTACCAAACCAAATTCCACAACTTCAGTATTTTGTGGCACACAACAGGTCTTTGGGTAATTCCAGGCTGGCAAACATGGTCAAACAGCCACTCCCAAAAAGGCAATCCTGAAAGAAAACCATCAGGTTTCATCAGACAATGATGCAAAGTAACAGAAATACTGAATGTAACAGTGAACACCTTGTTTTTTAATACACAGGTCTGCACCAAACCAAACTCTCT
The DNA here is from genome assembly GCA_034008185.1 of Gorsachius magnificus. Lineage (NCBI taxonomy): Eukaryota > Metazoa > Chordata > Aves > Pelecaniformes > Ardeidae > Gorsachius > Gorsachius magnificus. The sequence continues at coordinate 10,627,152 of CM067091.1, forward strand.
CCTTAGTAGTGTAGCAAGCACGTGTTACTATATTCAAATATTAACAGCAGAAACTGAGGATCTGGGAAAAATCAACCTTTCATTACAGGCAAACACCTGAGCACCCCCTTTGGCTGCAAATAACATTTTATTCTTCTGAACAGGGCAAGTTTCATCTACAGTAATGTATTTCTTTAAGTCTTAAGATAAACCCTTAAATTAATCTTCAGAAAAGAGAAACTGGCACAAGTAGGATGCACTTCAGCTCATCCTAAGCAGGCGCCTAAACTGGCCCAGGTTAAGCTTGTTCCAGAAACATGTTAGGAGCCCACACAGCCACCCCGGAGGGACATTTTTATTGCAGGTGGCCAACAAAGTGAGGTGAATCCATCCCCAGAACCTGCTCCCGTTCACGGTCTCATCAAGTTGCACTCAAACCTCTCAGGGTAATGAAAACGCAGCAGTAAAGCTAACGGTTTCATCGAAACCAAAACACCGCCCCTCAAATCAAGCTGATTTATATTGAGGTCCCAGTGCTGGTTTTCAAGCCAATTTTCTGCTTGCATGCCAGCCTGCTCTTCAGTGGGGAAGGGGCCTACCCAAAAACAAACTGGGGAAGCAGAAGAGGGAAGAAGACTTGGAAAGACAAAGCAGAAATGTGCTGCCTTCCACCCAGACAACCAAGTAAAATCACTTTGAAAGCCTTGGTGTTGAGCCACAGCCTTTGCACTTCTGCCAGCCAAGCAACCTGAAGGGAAGGGAAGAGCCCGCACATTCGATCGAAGCACATGAGCCTCATAGCACTTTTAATGGCCATCTAGCACTTTTCAACCCCTGGTATCTTCTTATATTTCTAAATAAGCACTGTAATTCCAGAAGCAGCACAGCACCAAGTAGAAGACCTGAGCGACTCAATCACAAGCAGTGACTTTGCTGTTTCCAGCTCTGTGCAAACCTGTCTAAACACCATGATCGCACACCAAGCTAACAAGCAAAACTAAAATCTGAAATATGAAATTTTAATATCCTTTATTAAGTGTGAGCCAAAACTAAAAAAAGCTTTCCACGTCCTATAGCAGATACTGCGTTAGTATTAGTATTTTTCACCCTTTTTTATAAAAGGACATTCCTCGGACTATTTTAGATGGCCGAAAACTGAGTCACGTAACAAACTGGCTGGTTACCCCCAAAGCCGTGCTAAGGGCTCACATGGAAGGACAGTCCTAACTCGCCCAGTAAAAGCTGCTTTTAAGAAGGCTCAAAGCTGACAGAAGTCAGCCCCTGCTGAAAGTGCCCAGGCCTTAGCCAGGCAGGGGTAAAAGCGACGCTTGGCTGGAGGGTGGTGAACTGGAAGGAAAATCATCTGAACCCCTTGGCGCATGGAACTGGGGGGCTTTTTGTTCCTCCAATTCTGCCTTCCGAGCAGAAGGCTGACCCTCCCTCACCACAGTGGAGGGTATGAGACGGCCTGTGGACACCCAACCCGCTCCAGAGAAGCGAGGATGGGGAAAGGTGGGCTGCCCTAGCAAGCGCCAGTAGGAAACTGAGGATGGTCAGCCTGGGCCGTGGGAAGGAGAACAACTTCTGCCGTCACCATTCCCGTTGTACACCTGAGACAATGCCAAATTTGGTTACAGAAAATGACCAATCAACACTGAATCATTAACTCCAACTTTCATTACAAGAAGTCACCCAACAGAGACCTTGGAAATGCCTAAAGACTGAAAGTGTACCTTAGTGGACACCAAGCAATCCAAAAAAACTGCCCTGTGAAGCGTTCCGTTGACAGAAAGAGTTCTGTTTAGAGCTTATGCTTTCCCAAACGTCACAAAAACAAAACACCTAAGTTTAGAGGAAGGCAGGCCCCAGCCGTTCATTCCGACATGGAACTACTTGCTGCTTGCCGTGCTGTTCTGCTGCACCCCCAGAGCCCTCAAGCATGAAACACCTTGACCCAAGTGTTTCCGACAAGGAGAAAATGACAGCTTGTGATAATGTATCTGACCTTGTGCAGCGATATCTTGATGTATTTTGACAGCCGTTTTAGCAGAACATTGGTTTGTTAAAGCATCATAAAGTTTGTTGAAACCCCACAAGTCACGCCAAGCTGTGACGGACATGTCTCAAATGAGCCATTAGTTTTTATTTCAACAGAATTTGGCTGATGAGATCATTGGGGCTGCTTTAAAGAGCACGATGGTAACTCCAGGACGAGTTTCAACTGCAGCTAAGCCTGTTGGCAGCTGAGACACCAACATGAGAAGGCTGCCGGTCTTCCCAAGTCACGAGTTAACTCAGAACCAGCACTTCTCTTGGAAGCTGCAGTCTAACATTTGATCAACTGATTCCCATTAGCTGAATTATTAATTTCACATGTTAAGGAGATTCCCATTTGGCAGAAATACACCCTAGCTTGTAACAGATGAATACTACAACTGAGCTTTGCAGTACGTAACAGATTTCACAAAGATCCATCACTGCAATAAGCAAGCAAGGAAAATGCGATGCTCTTTAAAACCAGATGCATCTCGACAAGAAACTGTTTTATCGTGCCCTCCAGAGGCAATGAGAGAACTCCTTTTCGAGCAGCAATCTATTCATTGCTTGCATTGCAACAAGCTTCTTCTACCAAACCCTGCAGGTGCCCCTTTATTACCAAATTCTCGCTGAGCTTCGTAAACGCCGATACAACCAGCCCAGGTATTCTTGTGACACCTTAGTTCAGGGATGGTAATGACTGAGAACCGCACCTCTTAGTTACTGCAACATTCTTCCTTCCTACCAAGGAAATTTCATTGAAGTTTTTAAAATTCTTAAATGTTATAAAGCATGAAGAAAAGATTTAAGCCAAAACAAACAGCCTAAAAGTCATTCCTTTGATGCGAGGCACTCGGTAATGAGAAGACTGCTTCCCCTGACAAAAACCAAACAACCTTCCCTTACCAAGAAGCAGGTACAGCTTTTGTTAAAACCAAGCTTGTTCTGAGAGTTTCCCAACTGTATAAAAACTTGCAGCTTATTTTGTGCTGCTCCGGGCTTTTGGAAGAATCGCGTTTCAAAAGCATCATTTCTTGTCACTACTGCTATTAAGAACCATGGAATCACAGGGCAGCTTTGCACCTTCTGGGAAAACTAGGATGCAACCAAACTTGGAGGCAATAGATTCCTGCAGGGACGGGAAGAGCGCTCCGAAAAACCCTCGGAAGGAGCACCCACCTTCCATCCCGCAGCCAGAAGACTGTGTCTTGTCCAGTAATACTCTTGACCGAGCCTCGCTAAAAAAACCCCAACGGTCACGGTTTCGCCTTGGGAGGTTCAGCGCCTGCAGCCGTAGCCTCAAGACGGCAACTGCTAACTCCTGGACTTCTCCGGGAATGAGAGCGGGCAGAACTGCCGAGACGAGCCCTGCCTCTCATCTCTCCTGAGCGTTTCACTCACTGCCAGGAAAAACAATGTTATTACAGGCGCCAAAACTTCCACTTTATCAGGAAGCAAGGCAGAAATAACTCCTCATCTTTTCCCGGTATCACCCAGCAAGGAGAGAGGCTCACGAGAGTGGGCCTGCGCACCCGCACGCAGAACGCAGGGGCTCGCCTCTAATTCAGTCTCCGTAAGTACGGCCCAGAAACCCCAATGAGAAATGCAATCACACGCCAGCTGCACAGCCCTGGTAGGTAATTTGGTTTTTAAAACAATAACACATTATAAAATTAAAGTGATCTGCATAGGACTCGGAGAATTTGACAGCACGCACCTTTTGGCGGGAATAACTAGATTGTTCCCTTTCAGACATTGAACCTCATGCTCAGGCTCCCACATACACAACTGGGTATAAACAACTTCCCGTCCCAAATTATCACTTTACATGAAGACAAATTAATTTAGACAAGGCACCATTCAGCTTCTGCGCTTCTCAATGTTCATACACATCTGATTCCAGCCCCCGTGTAGGGCTGTGCTCCAGGGCTACTCATTAAAGCTGGAGAAGCAGGCTGCTCTCCGCTCAGCTCCAGAAGGAGGAATCAAACCAGCGACACCGTGACACGTGCTGGTTGCCTTGCTTTTTTCCCCAAATACATAAAGAAGGGTTATTTACTGCAACACGACCTCAAGGCCGCAACATAATTGTGACAGAATTTACTTCTGGTTTCTGTTGTTGACTGCGAGTTGGTTTCAATGTGCTATTCAGCATGCAGGTGGGTTGCTGTTCCTAGCATCAGAGGACACACCAGATGACCCCCAATACCCAATGGACTGAGAAAAATTCCAGGCTCCTGGGCCTCTGGAAAACTCCCACTACTATCCTTCTGCGTAAGCCAAAGCTTCAACTCCAGCAGCATCACTGAAAAGACTTTTTGCCTTCCTTCTAATTAGCCAAGATGCTAGACAATCTGCGTTTCACAGGCCACCTTGAGCCAAACCTCCAGCTATCAAGGCATGCAAATCACGGAGCATGCCGACTACGTGGCCAAAAAGCTTAGCTATCTACAACAGGTAGCTCCTGCTGAAGAACAGCCATCCTCCACTCTGGAGGGGACAACAGAGTTCTTAACCGTGCTGAGATAAACCACAAAATACCCACGGCTTCCGTGAAGCAAAGGTGAGTCGGCCATCTGGTTAACAGATGGAAAATATCTCACTTGGAGTTTGACAACGCATCTTCGCCGCCTGAGGTCTGCGTCATCTGGAGTTGCTTCTCCTTCCACGTCTGCCCCTGAACCTTCCCCAACCCTACATGTTCCCTCCCATTGCTTCTGCTCCAGCCCAGTGTTAAGGAATGAGTTCATGCTTGAACACAGCTTTTGCAGCACACGGGGTTCAGTCTTGCCGTTCAATGCTCTACAGGCTGACAGGCGTTCTGCTCACTCCTGTCCTCCCTACACCGCAATGTTTGTGTTTCTCAACAGAGACCACATGATTTTGAAAGAAACACCACCGTCGCACCTTCCGCCCTTCAGGGGTACGCCAGCAACCAACCAAACGTCACTATTCCCGATGCCATCAAACAGCTACAGCCATGTTAACTCTTCAATATCTTCAGCAGCAAACCCGTCACCACCGCAAATCCACTAAGTTCGTTTGCCTGCGTAACTCGGCTGTAACTCCAGCTTCCACCCAAAAGCAATCGGTACAGTATTAGAAAACAAAAATATAAATCTGTTTAATGGTTATCGGTTTGGAATACTTAACATCTCCTACAAGGGCACACGGTCTTTGACAGTATTATACTTAAACAGAACCAAGAGCGGCATTAACAACCGTTCAGCAGAATGAACCTCCACGCCCCCATCTATTCCAGTATTTAAGCCACTGAAAAGTGGAAACGCTAATGCAAAGTTGAGAGATCCACGGGGGGGGGGGCTGGATTTCTCAGGTTTCCCCAAACAGAGTTGTTTTTTATTTTGAGGAAGCACCTATTTTTTTACTAGAATAGCGTAAAATCACTGCATTAGTTGGAACCCTGCTGTAAACAGCTCCTCCCTCCCAGTCCTATAAAGGAACAGGCTTTCCGGAGAGAACGGCTAGAGAGTGCGGCTGGCCGGTTTTCCAGCCAGAATCCGATGCCTAACGGCACATCCTTCTGTAGGTTTAACATATGAAGAAATGTCGTTTCTCAACACAAGACCAGGTCCATGTGCAGCCTCCCCTGTTCTGATTTTACACTGTCTCACAAGAGAGCCAGGACGCAGTGCCGCTGTGAAGTCTCCTCGTAAAGCCCGTTGACTTGCGAAGGAAGCCACATGGCCTCGTGAGCCTCTGAAGAGCGCTTAAATTTCCAGCGAGCACCTCGACGTCTTGCTGTAGGCAGTGTGCTCAGCCCAGAGGCTTGCAGATCGGGCCATTTTGGATACGTGCCTTGAGATCTTTGTTCCGCTCTCCGTGAGATGCGCAGAAAAGCTGGGAGGGAACACTTGCGGTAACTGGAAAAGAACTGCTAAATCCCAAAGTTGGGGTTATTACACCTGGCCACCTTTTTCTGAAAATGCCAGATTTGTTCTCTGGGGGTCGTTTTCTCACACAGGAAACACTGAAAGGTGCTTTGGCGGAAGGACCAGCCAGAAAGAGCACAACACATGGTAACTACGAACACCAACAAGAGGCACTCTTTCCTCTAATAGAACTCAAATGAGGAAGGTTTTGCTGTGGCTTTCAGTCAGGGGAACGAGCGCAAATATGCATGTTGGGAAGCTGAGGGGTTACAGAGAGGCGAAGCTCATAAAGCTGCCGTTTGCAGCCCGCTTTCAGAACCACGCTGAGGCGAGCGACAGATGAGCTCTCTGCTTCCCATTCCCCAAAGAAGCCCAAAGGAATCGGAACCCTGAGCTTTCCAAGGTGTCCTAAAAGTGGGTGAAATTCAGAGAAACGTGGAAATCAAACTGAGGGAGGGAACAAAACAGCCTTTCTCTGACTATTTTAAAGAGTTGCCAAGGAACTCAAACAAAAGCCTGGGTTCAAAGAAACGTCAACACATCCTCGCTGACATCTTACAAAGACGTCAGCACCCACATGAGGTCAGGACTCGGAAACTAAAACCAGAAGCAGCATCCCCAGGCCAACGAGAAGCCCCCGTGGCTGACAGGACCCCGACCACGTCCCACCTCCGGGTCGGGAGAGCTTTCCACCCCTGGGAAATGAACGCCTGCGAGCCCAGCAGCCGCCTCCCCGTCCCGGGCCGCGGCGGAGGGCGATTTCGGGGTTCAAGAGGCTGCGGCGGAGGCTGGGGATGCGAGCGTCGGGATAAACAGGGCCGGTTCAGCGGCGCCGCGGCCGGGGGCGGCTCGGGCCCAGCGGGGCAGGGGGAGACTGCAGGCCGCGGCCGGGCGGGCTCGCCCGGCGCTGGGGCCCGGCCGCGGCTCCCCGCAGCGCGCTGACAGGCTCCGGCCGAGGAGCACCGCGGGGCCCGGCATCCCCCGGCCTGGGCGGCCCAGCCCGGCCCCGCGGGGTGCTCCGCCGAGCCCGCGCCCCGCTCCGCGCCCCGCCAGGCCCCACTGCCCCTTCCCGCCGCGCCGCCGTCCCGGCCTGCTCCCCGCCCGGGCCGCCGCCGCCGGCCCTGACACCGCCGGGCACCGCTTCCGCCCCGCCGCCTCTGTCACGCCCGCCGCCGCCGCGAGCCCGCGCCCCCGCGGGCGGCGGAGAGGCCCCGCCGAGGGCCCGCCCCGCCCTCACCTGGCGCTGCCGCCGCTGGTGGCGGCCGCCGTGACGCCGCCGCTGCCGCCTCCGCCGCCTCCTCCGCCGCTGCGCCCGCACCGCGAGCGCGCGCAGGAGGGCGGGGGCCGCCTCAGCGGGCGGGGGCGCGCGCGGGGCCCGCGGGGGGCGGACGGGCGCGGGGCGGGGGTCGCGCTCGCCCGGGACGCCCGGGACACCCAGCGCAGGCCGCGCCCTGCCCGCGGGGGGGGGGCCCCCCGGGCGCGGTTGGAGCAGCGGCGGCCGCCCGAGGCAGCGAGCGGGAGCCGAGGGCTTTGACTCGGGGGCGCTGCCCACGCGAGGGGCTCGGCCTGGCCACGGCTTTGGGCTGCGCACGGTTTCACCGCCCGGGAGAGGGGAAGGGAGCCCGCGCGCGGCCCCGCGCGCCCCTGGCCGAGGCCACGGTGCTGAACTTTAATTACAAGTCGGGTTTATCCGGCTGATGAAGGGGCCGGGGGGCTTCGCCGCGGCCGCCATCCCCGCGGAGCCGCCGGCGCTGGCAGAGCCCTCCGGTTGCTGCCCCTTCCCTTCCAACCTTTATTGCCGACACCAGAAACGCTGCGTTCGCGCAGAAGGGCAGCGGCGCGGCAGGAACAGCTCGGTTTGTCCTCCTGCCGGTCACCGCTTTGAGCGGAAAGCCGTTCCCTGGCGGGGGTCAAGAACCAAAAGGCGCAGCGGCGGCTGCTTCGGGCTGGTAAAAAAAGTCCTTTGTGGGAAAAACAAAGACTTTGGTCCCGCAAGCCCACGTGCGATTAACGTTGGCCCCTTGCGTGGGTTCCGCCGGCGCCGGGAGGTGCAGGCCCTCGCAGAGCCCCCGGCATCGCCATGGTGCAGGTTACTGCGGATAATGGCATGAAAAGAGGAAAACGGGGGGGGGGTTATCTTATTTTGCAAAACCTTTTATGTCCAATAACCCCAGGTCTCATTTGTCACGATAGCTTGCTGCACGGAACAAAAATTGACATATAAATGCATTCCATAAAAAAAACCAAACCCAGACACCAAAATCATGAATGTGGGGGGAAGCGTATGACGCAATAACCAAACGCTGCTGGCGTGGGGAGCACTGCGGGCGGGTTGCTGGCTGCCTCTGTCACGTTTCCAGTACCAAAGCTCCCAGCCAGCAGACAAGCACGGTGTAATTCGTGGCTGAGGGATCATCCTGCTTGGTTTTGTCTGTGTTACCTACGTTAACATGGGGCACAGCCTGTGCGCCATTGCAAACGAGCACAAGCAGAACACTGTCAAAAGCCAGGCTTTCTGGAAGCATGGCATTGTGGAATCCTGCTAAGATCTCAGTGACTTTCTGATCCAGGCTCAAGAGGGCCCACGCGGGCAGCCTTCCTGGGCCTATGCACGCATGGAGTGCAAACGAGCCCTTCCCTCATCAGCAGCTCGGTGCCCCATCCATCACCTTGGTGCTCTGCAGCACCCTGCTTCTGGTGGCTTTGCCTTATGCTTCTGCTCACTCCTGAGAAAGACCCAAACTGGCTCAAACTCCGCGTGATCAAAATTAATTCCCATTCCCTCAAAGTAGCTTTGCCGCAAGGGTAAGGAGGCAAAGGGAAGGCAGAGCTGAAGGGACACCAGGGTGACAGGACGCCACCGAGGACCCTTCTGAGGCATCTCTGCCTCAGGCGGGTGGCTGGAGGAACCCGCAGTAGGTTTGCTGCCCTGCAGATTGCAGCTAGCGGAAGGCATGTGGCTCACCGGCCACCGGCGCGTGCGGCAGGAGACCAACCGGCACCGGGCAGTGGTGAGGGGGGAATAACATGGTGTGGAGGACTGTGAGGGGGAAGAAACACAGACAGCTCAAGCACCACTGCCACGGCGTCCTGCTGTGGGCACGTCCCTGCAGCGAGGTGTGCTGGGGGTGATCTCCAGAGCAGAGGCTGGCATTGCACAGCTCGGATCCATGCTGCCTAGCTTGAGCGCTTCTAGGCCTCGCCTGGCCTCTGTATGCCATAACCAAGGTGGGAGATTTTGGGGTGGGGGGCTGGATCTGTCCCATCATTCTGTGTTTGCGGAGCCCCTCCACGAGCAGCCCCCCATTGTGGTTTGGATTCTGAAGCTTTGCTGCAAAACAAGTGATGCATGCAAACACCACGTCGCCTGCGGAGGAGGGCGGTGCACAGCACGCAGAGATGGCTGGTTGAGCTGTGCCGCTGTCCACAAACAGAACAGAGAAATGCACCCGAGGTCACAACAATCAATATTGCGGTTGTATTTACATGCATTTTCACACGATAGTATTTTCAAAGGTGAGGTTTTACACGGGAAAAGTGGGTGGACTCAGGACCAGCTTTAGATATCTCCAATTAAATGTACACAACTACTTGAATAATTTCTCCCCTAATACCAGTATGATGCTCACTTAGGGAGAAGTTGCGCTACAGTCACAGTCACTTTTGATCTGGGATTTTGTTAAACTGTGAGTGCGGCAGCAAGGAGAGAGGTGGGCAACTGGCTGCAGACGTGACAGGTAGGGTGGGGGCAACCACCCAGGGGTCATCCACTCCTCCTTGGCTCCCAGGAGGTAGAAAGATGCGAGCCACCGGGCAGGGAGCCCTGGCTGTGCTGGGGCAGTCCTGGTGGATGAAGGCTCACGGCTGCCAAGGAGCTGCTGCCAAATAGGATGCTCCCCCCCAGGCAGCAGAGTCAGCTCTGCGAGGATAATCTGCATCTACAAATGCCGCAGCCGCCGAGGACCCTTCCTCGGCAGCATGTTCCAGTGCTCGAGTGCTCCTGTGCCATGGCTATTCTGCCCGCCACACATATGGGCTGCATTTTCAGGCAGTGCCCTGCCGCTCTGAAAACCAGCTCTGCCTGTCAGCACCCTGCTTTCCCTGGCTGCCGTGCAGGTGCCCACTGCTGAAGCAGGGAAGATCTTTCCAAAACCTGGGTGCTACAGGAGCTCTTCCTGCTCTGCCTGATTCGTGGCAAAACCTTACAAAATCTTCAGTGTTCTTGATGTGTTCATGGTTTTCATCCCATGGTGTTTACATAGGCCTGAGTCCCTTTTCTCTCCAATGAATCTGTGTCCGGGATCAGTCCATGGAAGCCTGTCAAGATGTGTGGCAGGTGGAAGGAGGCTCCAAGACGGCCCAGCCAGGAGGACCCAGCAGCCACACCGAGGGTCCAGCTCCCCCCAGCAGCCAGCCAACCAGCTGGTGCTGAACAGCTGCCTTGAGCTCACTCCCCGGGGGACCAGTCATCATCCTTGGAGCCTAGGGACCTGAACCCGCTCGCAGCAGCCCTGGTCCCCCACAGGCTGGAGGCAGGCTCACCACCGGAGCTGCTCACTGGAGTGCAGAAACACCCAGCGTGCCCAGGGCCGCCCTTCAGCTGGTTTCACACCCCTTCCCACAGCAGGGGACCCCAGCCCTTCCTGTGGCCAAGCTGCAGCGTGGCTCCAACCTCCCTGAAAACCTCAGCAGTGTCTGACCCCTCCCTGACCGGTGGGAGCGAGGCAGGATCCAGCCCCTCTCAGCGTCTGGGCACCAAACAGGATGGCAATGGGAACGAAATGGCACAGCTGAAGGGTCGGAGCATCCTCATCCCCCCACTGCAGGATGGCAGTGCTGACTTCTGCCTCATCCCCCCTTTAGGCTTTTAGAGGCAGCAATCAGCGCTCGATGCACACAGGTGAGCAGCAGCAGCTAAAGCCAGCAAAGCACCGCTCGTTGTCTGTGCTCACAAACGGCATTGGGCCGTTGTGAGAAACGCTGACAAACCGGACACACGCGCAGCAGCAGAGCCCGCCTCCAGCCTGTCCCAAGGTAAGAACCAGCATGCAGCGATGGCGCAGAGCAAGCATGGGCAGGGACAAGCTCATCGCATTCCAGATCGTAACGGTCACATTTGGCAAAGGCATCGTTGGGTTTTTTTCCTCTTTATTTTGTTTGGGTTTATTTTGTTCCTTTGAAAATTTATTGGTTTTCTCAGCCACTTTGTATTTTGCATTCTGTGTTCTGAGCTCCTCACTGACACTTTCATGTAAAGGCTTTGGGACCAATTCTGCTTCAAAGCTGTTAGATGGCTGCAACGGCTGGGCTGAAATCAGTGTAGTCGCTCTGTGCGCACACATCTCCAGAATACGGCCCTTTACCTCATGACGCCTGTCCCAGCTGTACAGAAGAAAGCTTTGGGTGTTTCTCGGTACCTCACATTAAATTCATCAGACCTCATCACAACAGATGGGCCCAAAGCATCAGGTACACTGGGCCAATTAGCAGATTAAGGGTTCCCATATCGAATATACCTGTGCTATACTGATGCCGGTTTTAAACAGAGAAAATGGGAAATAATTCAAAATACCTCTACTTCTCCTAGCCGTGACCTAGGGGCCCAAGCCCCATCTTCCAATTATTTTACGTTTTCTCATTTTTGTGGCATAGGCCATGGTCCAGCAGAGTGCTTAGGAACGTGCGTTGTTTCAAGATTCTGAAAAATTGCTGCGGAATGGTACCTCAGGGTGTGTAAGTGCCCTTCTGAACCAAGACCGGAGCCTTTAGCTCCCAAACAAATATGCCGTTTCCAGCGTCAGAAGTGAGTTGGTGAATTCAGTTAGTAAGGATGAATTTTATCTTTCAAAGTCTTTTGTGATATTCCATGCAACGATCTGAAGCAACAAGGAGGTGACCACTTATTTTGCTGCTGCGCACAGCAAACCTCCGTGCCCGAGGGACTGATCCCTGCTGTACCAACCAGAAAACCCCACGCCTCCACCAGCAAGGTTCAACGCACAAAGCTGCATCCTTCCCTTCCCGTGACGCCCAAAGAGGTCTGCTCCAAGACACGTACAAGTTCTGTGAATGCTCCAACTTCGGGCAGCGACCAACTCTAGTGCTGATGACGGAAAAATAAATAAATTGATTCTGTGTCCCTTCAGTGAGGAAAGTCTCTTCTTGCCCCACGGGCAGCGTGCGGCACCAAAGGCAACTTCCCAAAGGCAGCACCGTACCTCCCCTGTCCCTCAGCTGAGGCCACCGGTGCATTTGTAAGAGGAAACACCACCGGCATTCTCTCTGTCTGCCAGGCAGCTGCCACGCTCTTCGCATGGGTGCCTGCACTTCAGCAGAGTGCAAGAGCGTTGCTAGCCATCCTGGGTACAATGTGCGAGGCTTCGCGTTAAGGTGCCATGAGATCCTCAGCTGGCAGGAGCGATCTGTCTGATTGTCTGCCGTGGCACTCTGGCTGCCCCCAGGCGACCCGCACGCTTCCTGTGCCGAACGGCAAGGAGTGCTAGAAGGCTCATGACAAAGGGATGGGTGTCACGGGGCCCCTCAGGACAGGGGCTGGGGGTGACTGGTGTGACCATCAGGTGAAAGACAACCCTCAGCAGACATACATATATAATATGTACAGTGGCCATAGATGCGTCTGCACCATGAAGGAAATCATCCAATTTTAGACTGCAGAAAATAATCAAATTCCAGGATTTTTCAGCGCCAGGTGTCTCCCTCTAACTTGCTGGGAAAAAGAGACAGGAACGTCCAGGTGGGGGCTGATGAAGTGGTGCAGCCACCAGGTGTGGTGTTATTTCTTCACGCTATTTCAGACCGCAGGGGAACGCAGGGGCATTCTCACATCTCGCGCTACATGCTGTGGACAGAAAGTTATCTCTATGGCATCTGGTTTGGTTCGTGCCTTGTCTCTCACTCTCTTCAGCTTCTCCAATAGAGCCACCAGCATCAAAATGCGGAGCTGAAGCATGGGCATGAGTTTGGCAAGCAGAACGTCCCAAGCCTCTCCACAGGGATCACACATTCGGGCTTCCAGAGCACACAGAGGTAAGGCAGTGTAAGGAAAGCCCTGGACCTACCTAAACCCTCGCCATGTGGTTTTCAGTCCGTGGTCCATGGATTTTTTACAAAGCTGTGGAGCACTGCTAAGGTGTCTCCAGAAAGTGTCTAAGAAAATTACGCCCGTTACCACTAAGCTTAAACCCACCACGGAGGAGGCTGAACCTCTGTCAGAAAACTACTGGGGGCTCCATGAGTTGTGAGAAGCTGAAAATGGCTGCTCTGGTTACAAAATCAGGCTGCCTGTGCAGCGACTGCACTCGCGAGTTACTCCTGAAATTCACGGTCTGTAGTGATGCGAGAAAAGGAACCAACACAGGAGGCTGCATGCTGGTAAAGGTCAGCTGGCCCACAGGGAGGGTTAAAGGACTCCCCGATATTCCAGCCACGGGCACCTACAAACACTGCACTGGCCTGTGTTCATTACTGGCTGACACGAGAGGCAAAGAACGAACTTGGAGGAGGCGAAGAGGACAGTATCGTCATCCGGCTCTTTTTCCCTTTGCTGCTGTTCCTGCTCACTACAACGAAGGTGCTGGCTAGAACTGGGCTTTTCAAAAGACTGAAATTCTTAGCAGGGCTCTGCTGAAAGAAAAGCGTGCTCGCTGCGCTCCTGTAGCAAGGACTGGGCTGCTTGCAATTCAAATAATTTACAAATAAAATAAAAACCCCACAGAGCACTGTATGTTGGTGCTGCTGACCCCTCTGGTGCCACGCTGGGTGGGGGATGCAGAAAGTCTATGCAGCAGTGTGTAGGCAGAGCTCCCGTCTGGGGGTGGCAAAGGGCCCGTTCCTGAACATGCATGTCACTTGGGTCAATTTGTCTGAGCCTTGTTCAGCAAGCATGTCACCTGGGGGGTGCTATAAGATCGTGGCTCCAGCAGCATCCTCACTCCTGGGGTCCTTCAGGCCAATGATGAAACTGTTGGTCCTCCTGGCCCCGTGAACTAGGGAGACCACTTTGACTTTATCCACTTGATGGCCCCTGGCTACAAGAAATTCAATATCCTCTTCAGGAAACTCATCTGTAGGGATTTTAAAAGAGGAGTTTGTATCTGAAACCACGGTTGCCTTTGCTGCAAAGCTCTGTTCTAACCCTGGTGGGATCTGCAGTGCAGAGGAAGCCACCTGCAGCCCCTTCAGGGGTCCCGGCCAGGGCGAGCGCAGCGGTCAAGTACCAGTGCTCGCCACGCTGAGGAGCGGCCTTTCAGCTCCAGCAGCAAAGGCTGTTCAGAGCCAGGCAGTGCTCCATGCAGCGGGGAAAGGAGAGGCTCCAGAAGACCATTTAAAGACACGGAAGATCCTCCTCTTTGGAAACAAGGGGAAAATGTGCTGTTGGCACCTCTGGTCATTATTCTCCTTACAGAACACGAGGTGGTCCCCGCGCTTAATAAGAGCTTAGTTACAAATAACAGTTATTAACAGTTATTAGTCAAAATGAGGTGCAAGGCAGCTCAAAAAAACGGCAGTAAAACAAGCTGCCAAATGACAAACTTTGTGCTAAGCCTTCCAACAGCCCCTTCACGCATTTCTTAACCCTCCCGCCACCTACCCTAGGTTGCTTGCTCTTCCACCTTTGTTTATTTGATGCTTTGTAATTTCTGTATGAACAGAAGTGCCTGAGGACACGAAGCTGGGAATGCAGCTGGGCACACAGGAACCCCACAGTTATTGAAGCTGTATACATTGCAGATGTGTCTTAACATTTACTTTGTTGATGCCAAATGTGCAAACCCACAAATTAGGACCTTCCAAAGGTTTGGATTGGTTTTAATTGCATGCCAGTTTCCAAGTCTGCAGGTCACACTCGACTAACATTTTTAGATTGTCCTCTGAAACGGGAAGGCCTAGAAACTTTGGCTATTTTGTGTGACATGAGAACCAAATTTCCCCTCTGATTCACTCCGGTAAGGTACGGGGCTTTGGGAAAAAACAACCAAACAGACCAAGACTTGTAACAACAATGACAAGAGCTGGCAGCAGAGTCTCCAGAGCGTCGGCACTGACACTGCATTTCCAGCACTGCCACAAGCCTTGCCTTCTCCCCAGCTGGTGGTGTTAAGGGACAGGGACTGGAAAGTGAGAGGATAGCATTTATGGCAACAGTAACAAAGCCTAGGAAGATCTACTGGCTTTCAGGGCCTGTCCAGGTGAAGCTGTGACTACAGTCTTGTTTCTTTGGATATCCTCAACGGCATCGGATGGCCAAAAGGTTTTAAGGACAGGACAAGGCTGCTACCAGGAGGTGAGCTGGGACAGGGGGAGGGTTGGAGAGAAGCACCTGAAAGAGTTGGGACACGTGGTGGCGGAGGGGCATGGCCCAGCAAGGGCTCCAAGCTTCGAAGAAGCTAGGGTTGCTGCTTTTTGTCTTCCCCAGAACCCTCGCCACCCACTGGGGGCCCTCGAGCACGGTGAGTGTGCGCTGGGCTGTCCCACTTCCGCAGCAGCGAGCTAATGAAATCCTGCTCCTTTTCTAAACATGCTAGAGTTGCAGGCTGCACCCCCCCAGCATCCATACTCACTGTCAACCTGCAAGGTGTTGGACTGAAGCTGTGGGTGAAGTCGACCAAGTGACAAACTTTCGCTCAGATTCTTGTTAAATGTTAAAACATTTACCAAAACCTGGAAGAGAATAAAAGATCCTCAATAACAAGGAAAAGTAACAAGAACAGGAGAAGCCAACTTCCCGAGCATCCCCCAGTTGGTGGCTCCAGCATCTGCAGATGCAGCAGGCAAAGATTTTGAACCCTTTACCAAACTGCATGAACTAATGCGGGGTTTTGCATGTACGAAGAGGCCCTTGAGACATGGCCCGTATGTTGCTGGTGGAAAAGCAGTACCTCTTCAGCATTGCACGGGGGTTTTTGTTACATAGCTCCTGCTAAATTAGGAGAGCTGTGGGTCTGGAACATGACGTAACCTCTAAATATGTTCTTGTTACAGCCAAAAGCTCAGCATGTGACTCCTCCAAACAAAGCATTAGGGAGCAATGGTTAGCTTTAGATCTGCTCTGAATGATGCCTTCCAAAAGGTCAGGGGAGCAGGAGCCACTCTTGTGCCATTCTTTTTAGCAATCCACTGCTGTTGTGCATGCCGTCAAGCTATTGGCAAGTACTTCACCTTGGTACAAATCACAAATCAGGAGGAGCTTCCCAATTTACAGCAAGTGCTGAGCAGGGAGGAATTTGGTGGGGAGTGCACGGAAGGAGCTTTCACAGGGAACAGGGCTTAAATGGCTGCCGGTCTCCTGCAATTCTCTGAATACAAAATGCTACTTTTTTTTTTCCCTAATGATCCTCAAGGTGAGCTTTGAGCAGGTATTAGAATGACACAAAACCATTACAAATTTTGCCAAGATGCTTTTTCTCTATAATTATGAGCGGTGTCACTAGGAAAGGCACGAGAGAAGTAAACCCGTGGCTCTCAGAGATTTGAAAAACCAAATGTGTAGAACTGGTGACGTGGAAGACTGAGCTGGTAATCCTGAGGACACAGCACTGACCTGAACAATGCCGCTCAGGGCTCTGTCCCCGTTGTTAGCTCCCAGACATAGGTACGTCCCACACATTCCCTCAGATGGTCTCACGATGGTGGGCAACAGGAAAGACAGGGGTCGTTTCCGAGGCTGAATGAGATTTTGCTGCAGTTGAAGAAAAGACACACCAAAAAATGTCAAACAGCCGACCAAGGCTTTGCTGGCGCTTGGGTTGCACAGGTTCACTCCTTACTCTTTATGCTTCAGGCAGCCGTTGCACTTGTGCAGTTTTACAGGGCTGATGTCCTCACTGCTACGACAACACTCTCTGATGTTAACAGGATCCGTCCCGTTTCGCGCCCTGGCTCTTTTTTACAGAAAGTTTATGGAGCCATCCACCCTTCTCTACAGTACCAGCCCCACCAAGTGGGATGGTTTCACAACAGATGGCAAGAAAAAACAACAAGGCAGCCCTGGAAGTCACCGGTACTGGTCTGCAATTGCTTCTTTCTAAGGTCTGAAGATTTTTTTTCTGCTATTTGTTATTTATAAACCCGCAGAGCAGCAATTCATAGAGAGAGTCTTTAATTCAAGCCCACAGAAAAGGACGGTTGCTTTAGAGTGCATCTGGAGTACAGGGAAAATAGGTAGCTGAGATGTGCAGCATCGTTCAATAAAACCGTGTTATAATGATAACTGATACACATGAAGCCATCTCTTTACGCTGTTGCAGTGGCTCGTATAATGAAAAACTAGGACCTTTCTACACTGTTGTCCCTCAGTTATTACTAAGGCATTAAATAGCCTCCCTGTTGTGGAGATGAGAATAAAATTGGAAAAAAAAATGGTACAGACAGCTCAAATAAAGAATTTGTCAGGTCATTCATTACCGGCCTGGGAACGGAGTGGTTCATTGTCTTATTTTGCCAGAAGTCCAACATCTGGCTGTTCAGGAGGACTCCAGAGGGTGTTATTATTCCACTGCCAAAGGGACGATTCAAAGAACTGAAAAAAAAAAGTGAAGAAATCTCATGAAAATCTTCCCACAGACTTCTGTACACCTCAAGGCTTCCAGGGCTCCCATGTTCTATCCCATTTTAGCTTGACAGAGACTCTTTGGTAGCGCTTTAGGGCTGGTGAGATGTGAGGAGTGAAAGTCTCCCTGCACACATGAGCAGGGACATGTGGGCGATAGCAGCTCTGTCCCTCCCTGCGTTTCAGGATTCCCCTTGAGGGGATGGATCTGTCTCCATGCCCCTGTCAGTACTCAGACTTGGCCATTGCCTCTCCTCCAGGGAGCAGATTCAGGACAATCCAGACACATCTTGCTGTGAGAGGGCTGCAGGATTGCGCAGGGCAGAGCAGCACCGGGCTCACGCATCTCCATTCTGTCCTCCCCATTTCTCCTGTTGCAGGACTAACTGGGACAGAGCAGCCTAGCTCTGCAGGTCTGGCCCCATCCTGTCCTGTTGAACCTGCTTTCTTCTCCCAGCTCCCACCCTCTGAGTACTGTATGGAGGGAAGACTTAAATCCTTTACCTTACGACTGCAACAATGAAGTCATCGGGTCCCATGACAAGGACCTGGCTAGCAGCGGGTCCGCTCTCCACAGAGAAGTGAGGCATGCGGAGGTCGGATGAGAAGGACTGGGAGTCATTAATCAGCTGGCGCAGGGAATTAGCTTCTGATTTACTTCAGCAATGACGGAGGGAAAGAGGGAAAAAAAAGCCGTGAGCCCAGGAAGCCGAACACCTCTTGGTCCTCCTGTGGGAGTGCATCTGCACAGCTATGGGCGGCATCTCCTGAGGGGGGTGGCACTGAGGATGGGGAGCTCCTTCAGTTCACCCAATGGAAGGAGACAAGATGGCTCAGTCCCACAGAGAGGTGACACTGTGGGCCTCCCAGGCGCTGCAAACTCAGCCCCGATGGCCAAGGGGTGGCACCACCCGGCTGAATGCCAGTCCTCCAAAAGGAGGGCCAGTCAGGTCCAGCTCTGGCCACCAGCCGTGGCTAAACCTGGCTCTGAGGTGGGAGGCTGGGCTGAAGCCCCAGGCCTGGCCTCTGGGTGTACTGCAAAGGCACTGAGCCCCACAGTTGGGAAGGGAGGGCCAGAAACTGTGGCCACAACTGTGAGGCCATCCGTTTGTCCAGCCTGCTGAGAATGAATATTTAGAGGGGTGAGAAAGTGGGAGGAACCCCCAAGATCAAGCTGGCTGCAGGAGAACCCTGCATGAGGACATCCCATGACCCACCATGGTATCAGCTGTGATCCCTGTGGAAGGGCTGGCCCTAGGAGAACATTCAAGGGCTGACCTCTCCTCAGCAAAACAGAGGTGGAAAAACCTCAGCTTTCCCTGTACACTGAAAAGAGCAAATCCAGGAATGACATCCAAACCACACATCTCGTGACTGTCACCGCACCCGTCAGCCTCAGCCCTACCTCACCATGCCTTCTGCAGCGTGAGCGACGGACACATCGTCGGATGGGTCTCCGAGGTTGCTAGCTAGACTCAGGGCTATTTTTAATGTCTAAATTGAACACACAAAGAAAGACAGAAAAACATTTAAGTGGCCCTGGAAATACAACTTATGATACTCCAAACAGGGAGAGGTATCTGGTCTCCTGGCATGTTGGCTAAAGCCTATGAAGAAAAACATCTAAAAGCCTGGTCCTGGGAACACCTCAGCGCAAAGGGCTGCCAGACATGCGAATGGGGGACCAAAGCGGGGGACCAAAGGGCATCACTCTGGCACAGCAAACTGCGCACTGGGGGAGCCGAGTGTATCCAGCAGTGTTTGTACAAGGTGGAACGTGCCTGGCAGGAGCTGGCTCAGCCCAGCACAGTGGTTCAGCTACGATCCCAGCTGGCAGACAAGGTCACCAGGATGCTTTCTTTTTCCATTCCTGAGTGGTCACCACAATAGCAAAGACCACACTGAATCCCAGTGGGACAGTGGGCCCTGGGCTCGCCCTTGCCTCTGGATGGCAGCTCCATGGCACAGCATCACTGCCCAGCAGAAATGAGCTCCTCTGCTCCCCAGCTGCTCCCCATGTCCCTAGCTTAAGTCATCCCAAGTTTCTGAACAGAAAGCATTAGTCCCAGCATGCTGAGGGGAATGATAGCTTAAAAAGAGGAAGGGATCTGGTTTCTCATACATGCAGAATCCTGCCTAAGCCAAGTCCATTACAAATGGGAAGACAGGGTTTATCCAGCCCTGGTTTTACAGCGCGTAGCCAGAGGATGGCCACATGGAGAAATGTGCCCTTCAGTCAAGCCAGCCTGTGCCTCCAGAAATGCACTAGATCTTCGGCTGGTGGGCCGTGCTGTTTTCATTCAAGATTCGGGACATTACCCCGCAGAGAGATAGCTGGATATGACTTCTGTTTGGATACGTGCCACGCATCAACAGCTTCTCCTGAAGTGTCATCATTTACCTTCTGATGTACCGAGTAGAACACAATTAACTTCTGGAGAAGGTGGCATTTCCATGAAACGGTCTCCTGACCACCAAACCGTACGGAGGATGTACAAGAGGCTTGGTGGCCAAGGAAACAAGCAGGCCACCTCCACCCCACGGGCACAGGTTAAGGGCATCTCAGGCATGGCCACCCCAGGGCTGCACTACCTGGTGCTGACCTAGCACTGAATCTCAGCCATGTGTGCAGCCATGTGATCCCAAGTAATCAGGGTTACACATCTTCTGAAGCGACTGCCCTTTAGCTGGAGGTTGCTGTTCCTCAGCTGGGACGCGATAACCAGTGGGTGAAACTCCTGGCCTGCAGCAAACACAGAGCAAATGCATTCATCCAAAGCTTCCTGAAGAGAGCTCAAAAATAACTTAGGGCAGTCAACCTGCTCTGCCTTGGCACAAGCCTGGCACCGTGTAACACCTCCAGCGGCTGCATCCTTGCTGAGAGGCAGTAACTTCCAAGCACCCACTGTCCTGTCTGCTGCAAGGATGTGGTAACATCCTCACTTAAAATGCCCAACTTCTAAAACCCAGCTGTGGATCTGTTAAGCCTCTAAGAACACAACTCTGCTTACAGAGCAGGGAACGGAGCATTTGCTTGACTTCCCGTGAAGCCACAATGCTTTGGTAGAGCTGACAGCCCTAAGTACTGGAAAAATCATGATCTAGATGACTGAGATTATGAGGTGGGCTAAAATGTAAAGATTTAAAAAAAAAAAAATGAAGTGTTGGGTCAGTTTTCCTTGTCATCGCCACATGTAGGTGTTTGCTCGCAGCATCCCATTGCTGACTGCTCGCTGTGCCCCAGCAGTGCTCTGGTATGGCCAGGGCCAGGGGAGCATAAGAGGTGGAGGAAATAGATGGGACCGCCCTCAGCTGCCGTGGGGCCATTTGGAAGAGACAATCGCGTGCAAGAAACGGGCAAAAGCCACAGTTTGTTCTTATGAAAAAGCTCTGCCTAAGCAAGAAAGAGCTCAGCTGAGCAGGAGGCTCCCGCACCCGCCTGAGGCAGCGGCACAGCTCAGATCTATACCTCAGCAGTCTCTCTGCTCATTCTCCTCTGGGAATTAGCTACAGACATTCTTGTACAGCCAAGGAATAAATGAATGCTTCTCCAGCAGGACAAGAAATTCAGCCACCTCCTCTTACCTCTGCCATCCAGTGCAAGATATTCCCCCTGGACACATGACTTGTGATGTTAAAGCCCTCGAGGATGTTCAGTGCTGTCATCAGTGCAGGACCAGCGTGTGGAGGCGGGGGACTGAGAACTAGGTGCCCTGTGGAGGGAAGAAGAGAGGAATGAAGCTGCTCTTGTCAGACACCATCCAGTTATGGTACTTCTCCATAAGCCTGTGTCCATGAGGACAGGGAAGCCCTTCCAGATTCGAGGGGAAATAATGGAAAGCAAGGCGATTTGAAAAGGATTTCCCAACACAATCCTGTTGTATCCTTCTGTTTCTCTACGGCAGGTGAAGGAAGCCCACACAGGGAATTTTTACACCTGAAATTCAGTTCTTGTTGGTTGCCTGGTTGGTTTCACGACTGCAGCACAGAAGAATGGAGATAAAATGGGTTTGCGACATTACAGCTGGAAGGAGTAAATACAGGCATTTCCAGAAAAGAATGGCATCTTAGAAACTTTTTGCACAAAGTTTTTCTCCTTGTAGCTCAACTTTGGGAACTGCCTGCAGACATGGGCGCTAGCCTATGGCCCAGCTTCCATCCAGACATTGCATCGACAGGTGATCACATTGCACCTTCCCACTCTAAAGCTATCAAAATACCGTTGCTCACTATCAAGGAAAAACCAGGCCCATTTCAAGTGCTGAAAACCTCCTGAACTGCCTACGGTGCGTCAGTGTAGGCAGACCATGGCCCCAGTGGGCTTTCCTGCAGACGCCTCTTGTTAAATACTGTCGCCACCTCTTGCCGGGTGGAGCAAACTCTTAACCGGAATGGCATGGCAGCAGGTCAAGCATTTACCTCGATAGACTGTGTGGACAGGAGTCTCCACAGTGGTGCTGTAATTGCTGAAGTCTTCCTCCACCAAGACTCCTCCGTAGTCGTGGACCTGCACAGGAGAGCAAAGCAGTGCAGTCTGAGAAAGCTTTCTGAGCTCCCCACGCTGGCCCGGGTGAACACACGCCACACTGCCAAACAAATATCACTGAGATTCCCCAGCCAGATGCCAGCTTCCTCAGGATATCCCCAAAATCCGTGCTTTTGTGGCTTTGGTGGCCTGGCTGGAAGGCTCTGCAGCTCACCTCCAAATCTCACCCACCCCATGGGTGCCCTGAAGATGTTCTGCCTCCCCGTGAGGATGGGGACTGGTGCTGCCTCAACGCCTTCTCTCCCCTGGGTGGCAAGCATGAGTGTGTTAAACGGTTATGAAGCATTTGAATGCTGCCAGGATAAAAGATATATATGGATCCAGGAGAGAAGGCACCTGGGCGTAGCAGGTCACCGTCGCTAGAGATCTTTAGCATACAATTCACACCCTATTTTTAATTATTTCAGGTGACAGTGGATCTGCTGTACCCTTGGTCTTTCTGTAAGACTCTCCTAGAGGTACAATTTACTGGGCTTAGTTATTTTCATGAGCACAGTAAAGATGGGTAATGCCCTCCCTCCACTGCAGGTCGTCTGTGGCTGAGTCATGATGGAGGTGAGGTAGGACCATCATGACTGCACTCTGCTGATCTTAAAATCCCCCAAAGTACTCAGCGTACAGGTGCTACTGTGCTCATGGGCCAGCTCCTTCCTTCCACCCAGGAGAAGCCACGCAACCTGGTGAGAGGTTCTGCTGGGCTGAGTCACTGCTGTGGGCCCTCTGGATTTCCATCCAAAAACAGGCAAGAACAAATGACCCCTGCATGCACCAATTTCTAAGCCAGATGGCAAACTTGGCAAGCAAACGCCTTCTCGGGCAGAAATGGATGAATCACTGGAGCAGGAAAGCTGATGCAGGGCATGCAGTGGGGGGCAGCATGTCAAACCGCCCCAAAGCTGCAAAAGAAGATGTATCCCCTCCTTGGGATCCCTGCCTGCTTCCCAAAGCAGTCCCAGAGAAGAGGCCAGGCTGAGCCCAACGGCTGAGGCGAGCAGGCAGGTGCCTGTGCCAGGAGCCAGCTCCCCTGGAGCTTGGCCAGCAGAACGCCTGGGCAAAGCAGCGGGGAGCGGGGCAGGAGGAGCCTGATGGCACAGAAAGGGGAGAAGCCCTGGTCAGCCACACACTGCAAACACCGTCTCAGATTCCCCGGAGAGTGCTTTTCTGCACCTGTGTCTTCCCACCACTGGATGGAAACAAAGGGCGGGGTGTTTTGGAGCTCTGCTTGATTTCACCACATTGATGCCCTCCCTTTGCTGGAACAAACAACACCGTGGGAAGGCAGCACTTTGCTCTGCTCTGCAACCAAAGTTGGAATTGTGCACTTGAGCCCAGAGCTTGCCTGGGTCTTTGGCATTGCAACACCCGGGCTTCGCTCCTCCACACGGAGTTTCTGCTTCCCTGTGGCAGCCCTCGGGTCAGGGGAATGGGGGGACAAAGCAGGGGTTCGCTGCAGGGATGCACCACAAGCCTGGGACTTTTCCTGTGCCTTGTTCTCCATCTCTGCTGTGGTCCAGGTGCATCACAGGAGGAGATTTCCAAATACAGAGCTCACAAATGCCTAAGGCTTGAGCTGAATGAACCCATTCCAGATTACTAACGACATGCTGAGGGTGCATCACTTGAACCATGGCGGTGGGGAAAAATGGTGCCACCAACCACCCTGACTGCAGCTACACAGGTATAAAAGCTGTTGGGGCATTTTTATTTTTTTTTTACCAGAATAATTACTTTGTTGTTGCTATTTTTCTCAAGAGCACCTCTAACACCAGGAGTTGAACTAGGGTAGCCCTAAGCGTGACCAAGCCTGCCTGAGCCTCTGCTTGTAAGGCTCACAGTTTTATTTTTAAACTGCCTTCCTGGAGTCCGTATCTTACAGTCCCATTAACAACAAAAAATGCCTCTCAGCGGTGGGGCACCTCTCACTATAGGGGAAAAGGGGCTGTCACTAATACTAACACAGCCCAGAGTGGGGCTTGAAATTGAGATTATTTTTTTTCCCCTCAAAAAAAGCTGGTCCCGGTTACAGAGGAAATGGAGGTTTCACTTCTGTAGGCTGTGGATGTGACCCGGGTGTCACTTCCACCACTGCAGTGAAGGGACAGGAAAGGAAAAGGAGGCTCCAGGCATTTGTCCCCACCATGGTGCTATGGCTTATCTCCAGGTTGTCACCTTGACCAGGTGATGCCCCCAGTCCAGGCTGTGCCCTGCGGTGTGGGGCAGAGACAGGGACAGACACGGCTCACCTCGGAGATGATCTCCTGGGTCAGGTTTCCACTGTAGAAAGCTGACACCCCTTCTGCCCCCACCAGCTCCAGGACGGCCGTGAGGTCCAGGCGCCTGATGAACGTGCCAGGCAGCAAGGGCTGGCCGTCTGGCAGGAAGATCTCCCGAAATTTGTCAGAGCAGTTCAAGTCCTTCAGTTCGCTTACGGCTTTGGCTGCAGGCAAGAAGGGGAAGGGCATCCAGAAAAGTCAGGGTGCAGGAACACACAGGGGACCTGGAGTCACTGTGTGCCTGATGGGGACACTGGTGACTGGCTGCTGCCTCTCACTATTTCAGAACTAGAGGGAGCTGGATAATGCATCCGTTGGAGCTGGGAAGGAAACCCAAAGAAACCCCAGTGCCCTTCCCGGGCTGGCCCCAGGGTGGCTGCCCAGCATGGGCTGCTCTGACCTGTCCCTGACCAGCCTTGACAGCTCCAGTTTTGCTGCCACCCCTTTGCAGATCATAGCTCACGCGTTGCTCAGCTCCCTGCACCATCCATCTCCAGGTCTGAAGAGCCTTAATTTCCCATGAAAAACCATCTATGTCCCTAGATGCCTCCCACCCAAGCGCAGCAGCCAGTGTGCTCCTCCGTGCTGAGCCGCTCCCCTTGGCTCTCCATCAGGTACTCACCCAAATCGTGTGTGACATTAAACCCATCCCGAGCGACACCAGCTGCAAGGCCTAGCAGCTCGGACCACGGGAGTCTGCCAAAGGAGAAAGGACAAGGAGAAACGTGCCTTGGAGGGTGCAGCAGGGAGGGGTGGTGGGGACCAAGCGCAGGGCTCAGCTCTGTGGTCAGGGGCCTCCTGAAGGACCAGGCTGTGGGGCCAGTGATGCCAAAAGGAGCACTGAGCTTTCAGTGGGTTGTTCCTTTTTGGCAGGATCATCGCAGTGCTCCACAATGTTGCACCGGAGAGGAATGTCAGTGCAAGGACAGGGGAAAGCGCATCTCTGGAGGAAAATCTCAAGCCAGGCCCCAGCCCTAAGCAAGTCGTTCAGATCCCTCCCTCCCTGTCCCAATGGGGCATCAAGGGCAGCCACATTTCTTAGGGTCCAGCTAAAGGAACAATGAAAATACACAGATGTGCGTGAAGTGTTTTGTACCTATTTCCAAGAGAACATTTATTGTCCATCTTGTTAGCCAGAATGTCGCTCTGCAGAAAACCTGACCAAGCTGAATTCTCTCTTTTGTTAAACAAAGTACCAAAAAATGAATCTATTTTTCAACGCAAACCTCCAAAGTACCCCTTAGCTAATGGCTTGGACTGGTGGCTGAGACCGTGGCCTGATGGCAAGGGCTCGCGTGCTCCCAGCTCCCCCATGGGGACGCCAGGCACAGCCTGTGCAGCACGAGGACAACCCACCTGCGCCAGCCTCGTGTCTTACCTCCCATGTAGCTGGTGCGCCTGGTGCATTCCTTGTATTGTGCCTGGCACCCCCACGAGCAGACCTGGCTGTAAAATAGGAAGCAAAAACAGGAAGAGTAGTCTCCTTCCCCTGTGGACGTGGGACATGGTCCCCAACTGCAAGTCAAGGAGATGCAAGTCATGTTCACATGGGCAGTGTCTGCATGGTCTTTGGGGGAGGGGAAGAGGTACACTAAATAGGGAATAAAAGTTTTTGGAAGAAAAGGGGCAAATTCTATCCTGGTCTCAATCCAGTTTGGTCAGGAAAAATAACTCAGCAGAAGGACACGGGATTGTGCTCCCTCCTGGGACTCTTGTTCTCCCGGCTCCTCACTGCCGGAGGGACGTGCCTCTCTACTCCCCGAGCCCTGCAGGCTCCAGGCGTTTTGGGGCTGCCAAACAAGTGTTTTCCCTGGACTCTCCGTGTTTGTAGGGCCCAGGATCTCCCATGGTGGGAGAGGTCTCCTGCTGCTCCCCCAGGGAATCTCCCCAGGCCTGAGAGTTGCAGGGAGAAGAGAGCTGGAGGCATCAGCTAGCTACAGCCCTGGAGGGGTCGGCTGTGGGCCACTGCTCCTCACCTTGGTGTCCTTCTGTAGGTCCCCCTCCAGTGGGATGCCCAGGGGAGCCACCTCGCGGAAGTCAATCACCCAGCTCCTGTTCTTCCGGATGTCGTGGACCAGCATCACCCCACCCCTGCAGCGAGATGGGGGTCACTGCACGGCACTGGCTGTCCCTGCAACAGCCACTGCCGTAAAGCCAAAAAGAAGTGCCACTGGCACCGGGGCCAGTCCCAGTGTGACACGGCCATCGCAGCAGGTCACCAGCCTCAGCAGCAGCCATGGACTGGCCAGCGGTGCAGGGGAAGGCTACTGCCCTTCCCCAGAGAGCAATTCAAGACAACCGAGTCAGGGCCGTTGTGGGACGCAGGCAGACCCTGTGCTGAGCCTGCAGCAAGGCTGGATCAGTCCCTGCCAGCCTGGCCAGAGGGCCACTGGCTCTGTTCCACTGCCAGGCTGGGACTATCTGGGATTTTCTTTCTAATCCGAGCAGTTTTGCAACAAAGCCGGGTTTTTGCTTACAACAGCAATCCACAGCACAGCCTGGAGAAGCTATCAGGTGGCAGCACTTTATGCAACACTCCCGAGACCTCCTGCAGAGCCGAGAGCACCAGGCTCACGTGGATGCCACCCTGGGGATGAGGGCTGGGAGGAGGCCACCCCTCGCCACCGTGCCTCCCGTGGCTGCTGCTGCCTGGAGCCGGGCTGGGACCTCAGCCTCCTCTTGCAGCTGGAGTAGAGCTTATGGAGGGAAGCGCTCAATCTCTGAAAGCACTGGGAATGAGCCCCCAGGGTGTTGCAAGCGCCTGGCACGCTTGCAGAGGGACTCGGCAGCCTGGGGTCACTTTTTCAATCCTCTCGAGCCTGAGGCTTGGACTTCCCTGGCAGCCACTATGGCAGACGCAGCTTTTCCCTCCCCGGGGGTCTCTGTCCCTCGCTGTCAGCCTGGTGCACAGGAAGGGTCCCTGTCCCTGTGCAGACGTGGACACATCCGCTGCCTGACGTCAGAAGCCTGGTACCATGCGCCAGGACTCGGGCTATCATGATGGCATGTCTCAGCCGGTGGGGAAACCACCTGCTTGAGGGCAACCGCAGATGACAGCACAGGGGTGAGCAACCAACACTTACCCGCCAATCCCCGACGTGTGGGGGTTGACGATTCCCGCGCATAGAGCCGAGGCGATGGCTGCGTCTACCGAGGAGCCCTGCTTGTTGAGCACCTCTATGCCCAGCGCCGTGCAGCGGGCAGCATCCGTGACCACGGCGCCACGGTGGAAGATCTGCAGAAAGAGGAGAGCGGTTGTGCCCAGTGAGGGGTATTGGGGCCACCCAGATCCTCACCCCAGCTCTGTGGGACCTAAAGCCTGAGGCCAGCACCAAAGCTGTGGCTGATCCACATTTTCAGGTGCCTCCAAATGCCAGTGGAAGTAACATGTCCCTTGGCATGTCCCTGCACCAGGGCAGCTCTGGCCCCTGCATGTAGCCGCAGCCATCAGCTCGGCCAGCTTTCAACAGCAGGCTCGCTAAGCTCGTGGGCCACATCTCACCCTGTCCTCCATAACCCCACAGCAGGCTTAGACTAAACCTCAAGAGCAATGGGTGATGGCATGCTGTTACTGTGCTGCAGCAATGCGGTCACTGGAAATGGGAATACAGCTGCAAAGGATGCAGCATCCCCCCCCAGTACCACAGCTTGTTCTCATCCTTCCCTGGTGCTGGCACTAACACAGTCACAGAAAGTTTTAAAAAGTTCATTTTAACCTTGTGGCACAAATTGCAGCATCTCAGCATGAGACAGAGTGGCCTTGGGAAGGACAAACGCGGAAGGGCCACAGCAGGCTGGCAGGCAGGACTGGCCCTTCCAGCGGTGCCAAGCAAGGGGCTGCATTGCACAGCCTCCCTCCAGCGCTGCACCCTAGCCTGCTGCGGGGCCAAGCCGCTCTGCTCCCAATGACTGCATTTTGCAAGCCAGCGAAAGCACAATAAATTAAAAACGTGGGACAGATTAGCAGGACGAGGTTCAGCTCTTGTTTTCAGCTATTCCCCTGCTTGGCCCTGGACGGATCCTTCCAGAGGTGAACCTGGGCACACAGACCCATAAAACTCTCTGCAAGTGGAGATGGATGGAAGATGCCTACCGCTTAACTAAAGATTGCTTTCCATAGGCATTGACGTCTGATGCAAACCACAGCTGGAGACACAGGAGTGGGGCTGCCCGTTTGCCCCTGGCAGCACCCCCAAACCTGCCAGGCACAGCCATCCACGCCCCAACTGCAGGGCAGGCGCCGAGAGCCCAGCTCGCCTCTCCGAGCACAACCCCCAGCCGCAGGAAAAAGCTTTTGAGACAACATGGGGTGGAAATGCAGAGACTCAGTACCCAGGGTCTCACTGACAACAGCTGGGGCTCACCAGCACTCACCTCGCTGAACTGCTGGCAAGGAGGAAAGTTAGGGAGCTTCTCCCACTTTCGGAGCCAAAGCCCAACTGCAAATCCACTGTTTTGTCTTACCTGAGGGTCCCCAAAATAGATCTGCATGATCAGGGCCACTGTGACCCCTGTGGCAAAGGTGAGGCAGGCAGTGATGATGACAGTCAGCCCATCCTGCCGGCAGCTGCAGTCTCCAGAAAAAGGGTCCTTGCTGGTCTCCTGGAGAGGGGACACGTCCTGGCTTCCCATCTCTGATGAGGACGAGGGCAGGCGCTGGAGACGTGCAGACTTCAGGAAGGAGTCTGGGTCTTTGTGGGCAGCAGGAAGAAAACAAGTGTTAGTTATTGAGCAAGACGGGGCTCTTATTGCAGTGTTTACCCAGCGCTAACATTACACTGCACCCCTCCAGCAAGGCTATTGCCTTCCCTATCGATCCCAGGTCTCAAGAAACTTTCTGGCTCAGATGCTGCTTTAGGCCATTTTACTGATCCCTTCCTTCAGCCCTAGTTATTCCAAACCTGCAGATTAAGAGGGGCAAAAAATCCCCTGAATTTTGCTCCATTTCGGCCCATCCCTCAGCCTTCAGTGTTGAGTGCGCAGTTACTGCTCCATTTGGAGGGGTTCCTAACACAGCACTGACTAGCAAACAGGTCTCCAAAATGCAGCAGGACTGCAGAAGAGATTTAAGATTAAGATTTAAAAAAACCCAACCCCAACCCCAGAAGCCTTATTTGGAGCTATGCTTGAGCTAAAGCACCTGAGCAAAACGGAGGCAAAACGAAACGTGTGGCCTGGGCACAGGGAATGCCCCTACAGAAGCACGGCAAAGTGAGGGCAGAGAGGAGCAAACCTGCAAACTGGAGGGCCTCAGGGCGTCCACCCACTCTGGCGGCAGGAAAGGCTCTGCTTTAATTTCTGCTTCCTCCAGCTGATGAGGCCCACTGTAAAATCAAGCCGCTCGCCAAACGCCCGGCTCCGAGACGGCAAAAGCAACAGGGCAGGGTTTTGCTGGGCACCCACCAGAGGGCAGGATGAGGGAGTCTCTTTTGCTCTGAAAGATGCCTGGAATCCATCCCTGCTTGCGTCAGCTGCTGCCCCTGCAGCAGGCAGGCCGCCGGCTGAGCGTGCCCTGCCTCTGCACAGGCGCTGCCAGGCACATGGAGCGGCCGGTGCAGCCACAGGGACATGCCCATCCCTGCCAGGCACTAAACGGGATGAAGCAGCTCAGGGCACCATCCAGGGCTCCTGGATGAATTTTTTGAGGGGCTGCTGAGAGCCAGGGGGGGCTGCAGTGCCTCCCGTGTCCCCGGTGGAAAGAAGAGGATGGGACACGAACATCCAGGGAGCAACCGTGGGAGAGGACAAGCCATGGCCCTCCAGGGTGGCCTCTCCCACCCACGCAACAACCCCTTTGTTGTCCGCCACAGACATCACACATGTCCTCGAGCAAGTCACTCGGTCTCTGCGACTGCTGGTACTGCGTGGGGACGGCAGGGCCATGGTTTGGGGGATGGGAGCAGCTGGAAGGGGTCAGTCAGGGGCACAGAGCAGCCTGTGAGGCCAACACACAGGTGCCCTGTCCAACCATCAACGTCCACGCTTGAAAGAGACCCATCAGACCCTACTTGGCTTCCACGGGGACCACAAAGGGGCCATGGGGAACCACCGCTTTGGGGAACCACCTCAGCTGGGGAGCCAGCGCAGAAGGGACAACAGAGACTGGAGCTGCTCACAGGCAGGCACTGCAACATAGGACCGTTCAGTCCTTTTGGGCGGGGGTCTGTCCCCAGCACCGATGGCACAAAAGTGGCTTCCTCCTTTTAACGAGATCTTCTGAGCGGTAGAAACCAAAGGTCTGGGCTCCCTCCCTGCCAGTCTGGCCGATAACGCGGCATAGAGCAGCACAGCTGGCTTTTGCAACAAGCACGCAGTGTCACAGTTTCCATGTGGCAGGAGCGTGGCAGCTCCTCCAGCCACCCCACGCACGGGAAACCGGGGAGACTGAGACCCTGTGCGCAGCAGGGCGCCGGCACAGCCAAAAGGGCACCAAACCCTGCTCGTGCTCCGGGTGCAAGGCGAGAGGCCTGGTGCTCTCGGAAGAGCTTCTCCCTGCAGGCAGCAGCTTCACCCTAGCGGCGCAGGGTGGCACGGACGAGAAGGGGCAGCGGGGGCTTCACCCGGCAGTGGCATCAGGACAGGGCGGAGGGCAAGGGGCCGGGGGGCCCGCTCAAACCGGCCTGGGGGTTTGGGGGTTTTCGGGGCCGGCCGGGGGCGCGCTGCCGGGGGAAGCAGCGTGACACGGGGGGGGAAAGCGCTGGGAGGGAAGCGGTCAGTTACAACGAGGCAAAGGGTCCTCCCAGGGACCAAAGCACCACCCAACTTTATTGCAGCCGCAGCGGGAGGGGTCGCGGCTCCCGGCCGGGCCCGTCCCCGCCGGGGGAACGGGGAGCCGGCGAACACGAAGCCGTAGGAGCCCGGCGAGCGGCCGCTTCCCGTGCGGGGCCGGGGGGGGACCCCCGGCCGGCCGAGGGGGCGGCCGGGGGCTGCGGCCCGAGGGGGCGGTCGGGTTGGGCCGGGCCTGCCGGAGGCGGCGGCGGGCTGGGGGCCGCGGGCGGAGCGGGTCGCCGGGGGGGCCGGAGAACGCGGGGCCGCGGGCGGGCTCGGCCGCCGCCCCTCACCCGTGTCCTGCTCGCCCAGGAACGCGTCCTCCTCCTTCCGGGCGCGGAGGCCGCCCCGGCCCCCCGCCGCCCCCCGCTCGCCGCCGCCGGAAGGGGCCGGGCCGGGCCAGCCTCGCGGCTCCTCCCCGCGGCGGAGGCCGGAGGGTGGGCGGTCAGGACCGACGGGGCTGTTGAGGGTCGGCGCCGAGGCCCCCGCGCAGCCCGCACGGGCGGGAGGCCCGAGCGGCCCCGGGCTCGGGCTCCTCCGCGCTGCCCGCCGGGCCCCCTCCGAGCGCTGGCGGGGGGCAGCCGCGTACGCGGGGCCGGGGGGGCGGAGAAGGGCCGGCCCGGCCCGGCCTGGGCTCCACCGGGTGAAGCTGTGCGCGTCTGAGCACCCGCCCCGGCCCTGCTCCACACGCGGGGTCGGGGACGGGGACGATCGGCGGCTTTCCGGGCCAAGCCTCCAGGGCGGCCGCATCGGGGGTTTCCCCGTCCGGTCTCCGAAGGCTGGAAGAGCTTCCCAAGGGATGAGTAGGTGCTTCGTGTCACGGCTTATTCAAGCCAACCTCTAGCAGGGAGGCTCACGCAATGCCATTTCACCCCTTGCCGCAGCGGCAAGGGGGCCCGGCACCCACTGGGACACGGCCAGCAAGAGAGGCCGTGATGCTGCTGCAGAGCAGCCCGGCACCTCTCTCGACGCCAGCTTGGCCTCCCGCGCCTGGCCCTCTGGAGATGGGAGCTGAAGATCGTGGTCCTCCCCGCAGCGCAGCAGGGTCAGGTTGCTGTGTGCAGGTGAACGTGGCCAGGCTCAGCCCTGGCATTGGCGGCTCTCAGGGGTGTCAGGATGGGCTAAAGCTGTCGGGCAGCACAGATGGCCAGCACGGAGCTGGGTGGGTGGGCAGGCAGAGCCTGAGCTGGGGCCATGGAACCAGCCATGCCTGGGGCAAACCTGAGCTATGGTTACCAACAGCTCATCATTGGCAAAGAGTTTTGACTGAAATACAGACAGCGGGGGAAGCCTGGTTTGCATGGACATTTCTGGAGTCAAACATTTCATCTTTCCCCCTACAATTCTTTGTTGACCTAAAAACAACCAGTAAAATAACTGGAAGTTGGAAGAGGTGGTTTCATTCTGGGCTGAAGAAAATGCTCCAGGTTTGTACAAATTACCTCCCCCTGCAGCGACACCGGCCTCTCCCTCTCAGCTTGGCACACGTGCTCGGCTGTTCAGCTGCCAGATCTGAAACATCCCTGATCTAGACTGGACATCCATTGTTTTGGGAGACAGAGCATGTGGAGTGCTGGGCTGTTTGGCTCGGTGGAAGTCACACGTCCCTCCTTCTCATCCTCCAGCAAACGCCCCCTGCTCCGCCCTGTGTGAGCCGCTCCGATAGCTCACTCGATGCGGGAGATATAAACCTTTTTGCTAGCGCCCTCTGGCAGCCTGAGGGAATAATGGGCACTGCCAGTTACTAACTAAATACTTGCAGGAGGATAGTTGGGCTTTTGCAAGCCTGTCTCAGCCTTCTCTGTTTTCAGGCCTCTCTCCGGCCTTCCCATCCTCCACGGTTGGAGGTGGTCCCTTCCCCACCAAAGCAGCTCCTCCAAGGCCAGGAGCTTTGTGCATCCTGCAGACCCCTCCACCCCTTTGCCTAGCGCAGCATTGACAGACACCCTTGAAATGCAACACCCCAGGGAGTGTGGGCAGAGACGCCGCTGTGCCAAGAGGTCTCAGCGGACACTGTCCCCTGTTGTCAGATACACGGGTGACAGCAGCTGAAGACAAAGCTCTACTTCCTGCTTCCTGGGTTTTCAAGACCCTGCTTGCCCCAGACCAACCCAGTCTCTACTACTCTTGTGTTTCTGGCAAACCAAAACTAATCAATCAGCTCCGTCACCTGCAGGCAGCTGAATCCTGGCGACTGTGAGCACAGCCTTTGCATGCCTGGGAATCAAGCTGGGGAAATGCAGAGATGATGCCACCTCCATGGAGGGGACAGAGGCTCCTCGGTGGCGTCCTCCCAGCCCTGACAGGCGCCACTGGCTGTAAGGGCATCCCAAGCACTGTTAGAGACAAGTGACATCAGCAGTGTTCCCTTGCTGGACCAAACCCACATGTAACACTGACATTGTGCTGTGTGCTCAGAGCTACCCAGCGGCGGGCAGCAGCTGCCTTAGCCAGGGTCTGACAACCGACAAGGTGCCCAGCTGCACAGCCACCTTTCAACACCTGTTAGCACATCTTTGCACCCACACTGTTTTACCCTTTAACACCGAAAATAACTTCATTACAGTTTTAACAGATACTATGCTTGAAGCCCAAGGAAGACCACAAGAAATTTCCCTGCCAGTTCCACACCAGAACACACTTGCTCCTCTCCTCACGACGAGGTTGGGTCAGGGAATATTTTGCTCCTTCCTGCCAGGGACTGGCTTCTTTTTGCTGAAAGCCAAAGCGATGTTCCTCCGAGTCCACAGCCAGCAGTGACCTTCACAGAGCCTGCGGGCGGTACAGCCTCTTCTCTGCACCATCGCACAGACCCCGTAAGGGTGCAGCCTCCTGGTGGAACCCTATCCTGGCAGCTGTGGCTCCCACAGCTCAGCTTTCCAGTACAGGAAAGACCTTTTTCTCTTTGAGTTGCTGCTCCGTGGCAGGATAGACCCCCCCCAGCCATTGTTTTAGTCCCCTGCCCTTCCAGGAGAGGAGGGCGCAGAGCAAGCATGCTCCGTGTGCCAGTGCCAACACTGCTGAGGGCAGCAGTGCTGCCCAAGCCCCCGTTCCCCCCACTGCAGCCCATACCCATCAGCTGCTGCTCTTTGGGCCTCCTAGCACTCAACTTCATGCCCTGCTAGACCATCCCTGTGTCAAATCTATCAAATCTCTGCAAAACCCCCTTGCTTATACAGTGCTCATCATTGTAACATGCTCAGCTCCTTTCTACAGGCTGCCACATCCCCTTGAGCTTCTTAAAATTAACCTTTCTTCAGAGGCAGATGCCACAGCTTTAGTTCTCTTGGTGATCAGCACAGGGGATACCTGCTCCTAGCCACTGAGGCATCCCTTAAAATGGAAACCTTAAGAGATTAAAAGCTTGCAGCTGAACAACTGCAATCGCTAATTTATTTACCAGGAGCCTTGAGGAGATCAAGAGACCAGTGTCTCTTCCATGTGGTCATGATCCTCCTCAGCTCAGGTTCTGCCTCAGCTTCCAGCTACGAGAACTGTAGAAAGTTGCAAAGATCAAGAAACTCAGCTGGAGGGACGGCGGGCAAGGAAGGCACAAAGCAAAGGGGCAGGTAAGCGACTCTCCAGCTCTGCGCTCTCTCACTGCGCATTTCACAGCAGCGCTTGAAGTTCCGCTCTGGATCAAGCTGGGGACATGACTGCCCATCACGGGGCCAGGGCGGCTGCTGGAGGAGCAGAACAGCTTACATAGAGGCAGCGCTTGGCTTAACCTGCTTAATCACCTGTTAAAGCATGGATCTAAGCATTAGCTACTACTTCCAGCCCCTTCTAAAAGTGCAGGACTCAAGCCCGTGGCACCAGAGGCCGGAGAATCCCAAAGAGCTGCTGGCTTAGATATTTATCAAAAAAATCAAACTCTTAAAGGAATCCTGCACTCCCACTGGTTTACAAAGCTTCAAAGACCAGAGGATACAGAAGCTGCACAGTGGATTATCCAGGTGATATTTATTAGAGCATTTCAAGTATACAATGATTTTACTGATGGCTGTGAGCAGCTAAGATGCAAACAGATGCCCGTAGGAAAGGGTGACCTAGGACTAGCAGGCTATGCAATTCTTGTGGGAAATTAATGCTTTCAGGTGAAAGAAGAGGCAAAGAAAGTATCAGACTAAAAGACTGAGCAAGTTTGGGGATGGGGAAGAGAAGATGCAGAAGTTTTTATTTGAGATCGCTCACTTAAATTGGCAACTCGCAAGTAGAGAAGATGCCTGCTATTGCACTCTTCCCTTGGCATCCTGCATCCCAAGGACCTGAAACAGCTGTGGGGGGGGGAGGGGTTTCCACCCAGAGCCGGCAGCATTTTCCCCAGTCAGAGCGCAGGCCTGCCCCGGTGGGCAGTTCTGGAGCCCCAGCTCAGCATATAGAGACTCTTAGATCCCTGGCTTTGCATACTCGCACGTGAGAACCAGGCTGTTGGAATTCCACCAGCGAGGAAGCAATGTAGACTTTCAGCAAGAGTGCACTTAAAAACAATCTGCTCCTCACTATAAGGCAGCTTTAGGTCAGGACTCTTTTTGGGTGCCTGAGAGGTGTAGAAAAGCAAGGACCCACATGGCAACAAGACTACAAGGTCCTCTGACAATAACAAGGACTGTGCGTGTTTCCCAAGAACTGTTTCTGAACGACACATCCTTAAAAATATCTTAAAGCAGAGGCTCCCCCACTGAAGTGTGAAAAGGGCATGACCAAGGGGAGCTGAGCTATGGAGTGATCAACTCACAAACATACTCACAAGCCAAAGGCTGCGTACTTTGCATGACTTGCGAGTTAGGAGTTCTGCATTTAAGTTAGTAGCTGCCTCAGCTGTGTTCGAGTCTCCTGCATTTACTAACAAGGAGCAGTTGAATTCAAGAGCTTAAAAAAAAAAAAGAAGAGAATTTAAATGCTTAACATTTCAAAGGGTATCTCCAGCATGACTGCCCTTCAAGGCTTCTGTGCTCTGAGGTATGCAATGGCAACCTAGTAGTCAGGCTAGCAGAATGCAGCAGAGCTTCCAAGCCTTCTGCACACACCCTCGTTAACCAAATGAATCACGATTCTTTCTAGCAAAATTGCTTAAAAATTCATCTTCAGCAAAGACGATTTTTAAAAATTCCAGTCAACAACTGATTTGCAAGTAAATCAAAAAATATTAGAAATGGTAACAATACAGTCTGTTTAATCAAATCAGATCTGATTACTACAAAACCACGCTACGGACAGCTGCTCGGCTCACACAGATGCTGCGGAGCCTTCCTGCTGCGTACCCTTACAACTGCTTTTTAAAAACTGTTTGTCTAAAGGACAGCAATGGAAGACGAGTCAGGATTTAATGACAGATTTCAGACAGAAGGGCATACATACATTAAATTAACAGATTCAACCTTCAGCACACGGGATTTTGATAGAGTCACAGAAAGTTCCCAATCTGAACAGTCTTGAACCACTTCCAAAAATTCCAATGGCTTTTTTAATAGTTCCAACAATTAACGGGTATATATAAAACGGAGACTGACTTCTCCAGCAGAAGAGTTGGGGCTCTTCCAGGCTAATCAGACCACTGGTAGCGAAGGGAGTTGATTTGACTTCCCCCACCAGTCCACTAAAGCCTATGATTTATTAAAACCTTCTTGATTTACTGATTTAACAGGCAAAAGCCGCAGACTGTGTCAATCATAGTGGATGGCAGTGTAGAAGATTATCCAAACAACCTGCGGAGAGGAAAGGAAGTGAAGGTCATTTTGGTGCCTCTGGGGAGGGTTCAGACACAGAAAACAAGCCTGGTTCCTGGCTCTCAAGAGAGGGCTGGGGACTGAATTCCAGCTGGGAGATGGTCTGGGAGAGATGTTAGGATCACTGCTCGCCACAGACAGTGGCACTCAGCTTGCTTGCTTTCTGGGGCGACTAGCCTCTCCCTGTTCAAATCCCACCATGCTCCCTTGGTGATTTAGCAACACCACCAAATCAAGCGCTGAGCATATTCAGAGATGTGGTAGAGGCGGGGGGTAAGGGAAAAACCGAAGACACCCAAACCACCAGTTTGGGTGTAACTAGCTCTAGCTGAAACTCCCCCAGGATATCTGGGGCAGAGGATGGGAAGACATAAAAGGTAAGTGGTAGACGCAGAAGTATGGCTGCCTGTTCCTACATCCGTTCCTACGCAGAAATCCCAGCCATTAATACTGTATTTCATAGCCAGTAGCCATCAGGTTTGGGGATTTTCTTTCCCAATCAACTCCACCTATTGATGATGTTACCACATCGCTCTCCTATCAGCACACCACCTCACCTGCTTTTCTTCCAGGTCTTTTTCCCCTCAGGAATTGTACCAACATAATTCACTAATCAACTTAAAGAAAGTAAGAAGCATTACCAGGAACAGTGCAAAAGATGTCATGAAGCCTTCCTTTGTTAGCTCCCACGTCCCGCCATACTCCTCCTCATCGATCTGCTGGAAGCTACTGAAGTAGAGGTACAGAACACCAGCGTTGATCAGGCAGAATCTGGAAGAAAGAGATGAGGAACCGTCATTTCAGTGACACAGGGTGCAGGTATCCAACGTGCCGTACAGCAATATTGCAGCAAAATGTCTTTTACCCGCAGCAGAGAGGAAGCAAAGAGGGGAGGCTGTTCCTGCAGTGCTTCCCAGGCAGCCCAGCTACTGCTGCCAAAGAGCACCTCCAGGTCAGCCTGCTGTAGCATGCCAGGTTTGGATGACGTTCACCCCACAAGGCACAGCCTAGTAAGGCTCAACAGACAGTAGTCAAAAGCAGGAAGTATCAGCAGACTGCAAACCCTGCAAGCTTTCCTAACCTGCAGATCAGCAGTCCCGCTTCCACACAGAATCCAATCTCCTTGCGTCTGCTACTTGATTTGGAGGCTGCTAAGAGGGAAGGCTGTTGGCCTCTGCCGAGTGTTAGGTCCCTCTCAACGTTCCATGACCAAATGCAGTGACTTAAGAGAGCCAGAGAAGACTGGATAGCGCCCTCAGAGCCACAGCACTGGGGTTCAGCTTGAGACAACTCTTAGTGCTCTCTAGTCTGTGCCAACAGTGATGCTGCCACTGAGAGAAAAACCGTGACCTCCTGTTTGTCCTTAGACACATCTGGCTTTACACCACCCCAGTTTCGGGCTGGGGCAACCTGGGAAGTGACAGGTACATTTCCTGGAAAGAAGGCTGGGTAGGAAGGGCAATGTGGGACGACACAGGGGAAATGCACACACAAGTTCAGTGGCTGACAACGAGCTGCGAGGGGCTGTGTGACTGCACACCGCAGAGAAACCACGCGCACAGTTCTAGAAGCTCTTGGTTTTTCCACCGTACACCAAATCACTTTTATTTCCTATTCACGTTTAGCACAGGGGCTGGCTTAGGTGCCTGAAGGTGCCTTGTGAGTTAATGGATGGCCAAGTAAGAACAATGCTCCTCAGCTACCCCCATCTGTTACTGGCAGCACTTCAGGTTTAACTGTTTGCATGTAGCTACGAAGTTCCTGTTGGAGCATGGCTGCTTTACAGCCCTTTTTACCTAAATTTCAAACTTTCTTTTTTTTTCCTTAGAGACACTTGCTGCCACTTTATTGCCACAGCCCAGATGCTCAGGAAGAGGGAAAAGGTGACAAGTCAATTTTGCTAAGAAAAGCTGAGGTTGTGAACTTGACCAGGAGACCTCAACTAGGCAGAGACGTTTGCAAGCGGAGCCTCCCCAGAGTAGACACAGCACCTTCCTGCACCCAGCGTTCAGAGAGCAGGGCTGCATTTCCCAGCTCTGGTGTCCCTGCAGAGGCTTTCAGGCACATGCCAGGGCCCAACAAATTTTTGTTTCATAACTCAGAGTACTCACTGCAGCCTTCAGACACCTGCCGGGAGGTGACCCAAAGCCCACGTCTCAGTGGGGATCCGACATGTACAGACCCTTCCAGTCACTGCTTTCCCACCTGCTGAGGCTGAAGGGACAACCGGAGCGGGCTGGGAGCACTGCAGGAGCCCTGCTGATGGTGCCACTTCACCCACTCATCACCTACAGTCTTCGGTGTCTTGAAGAAAGCCTTTCTCTTTTCAGAGAGAAGCTGCCCCTCTTGTCTGCTAAGAGAAGCTCCCCACTGAGGAGGGCCCTTGACTCAAAGAGAAGGACTACCACACCTACCCCTCTGCGGGCCTTACTTCTTAGGTGGCCACACTGGGCACCAAACCCGTAACCCCTGTTCACAGGTGCGGGAACAGGCCACTTCACAGCTCAACTGAACCCCTCCCGTTCTCTTCTTCTACCCTTGTCCCCTTTAATAATAATAAAATAAATAATCATTTCAAAAAGCATTAATCAGGCTGAGGAGAGAGAAAGAGGCTGAAGACGACATGTTATGATTTGTATGGATTTCGTGACAAGTAACAGTATGGAATGCAATGCTGGTTTTACAACGCGTGGCAGGCAAAGGCTGCGTTCGGCCAACCTGTTGTTT
This sequence comes from Gorsachius magnificus, assembly GCA_034008185.1. Lineage (NCBI taxonomy): Eukaryota > Metazoa > Chordata > Aves > Pelecaniformes > Ardeidae > Gorsachius > Gorsachius magnificus. The sequence goes on from CM067091.1 coordinate 10,666,673, forward strand.
ATAGCACAACTTTAACCAGACACCGAGTAAAGTACAAATGTGGGAAAGTACATGAGACAGAAAAGGAAATAAACCTTACACTGCTATTCCCACGAATCCCTTCAGTGGAACTACTCCCCAGATGATTCCCAAAATAACTGCAATGATCTGCCGGAACCAGTAGATCACGTCTAAAAACTCGTCCTGAGGAGATAAAGCACAAGAAAGATTTTGCATTTACTATGTTTCCTTTTTTTAAAGTATCATACAATTAACAGGTGAATTTAGCACACTGAACACTCAACATCTAAGATATTGTACTTGGAGCAGATGAAAGCAGGTCATGGCAGCATGCACCCCGGACTTCTCTGCTTCTGAGTTAAATCACAGAACCATAGAATCATTTGCTTGGAAAAGCCCTTTAAGCTCACCCAGCCCAACTGTTCCCCTAACCCTGCCATCCCACCACTAAACCCTGGCCCCAAGCACCGCGTCTGCCCGGCTTTTAAATATCCCCAGGGGTGGGGACTCGAGCCCTGCCCTGGGCAGCCCCTTCCAGTACCTGACAGCCCTTGCGGGGAAGGAATTTTCCCCAATGTCCAACCTAAACCTGCCCTGGCACAACTTGAGGCCATTTCCCCTCATCCCATCGCCCGCTCCCTGGGAGCGGAGCTGACCCCCCCCAGCTCCCCTCTCCTGTCAGCAGCAATAAGGTCTCCCCTCAGCCTCCTCTTCTCCAGGCTGAACACTCCCAGACGCTCCCGATCAGCCTTGGGCTCCAGACCCCTCCCCAGCTCCGGTGCCCTTCTCTGGACACGCTCCAGCCCCTCCATGTCCTTCTGGCAGTGAGGGGCCCAACCCTGAACCCAGCATTCGAGGGGTGGCCTCACCAGTGCCCAGGACAGGGGCACAGGCACTGCCCTGCTCCTGCTGGCCACACCAGTCCTGATACAAGCCAGGATGCTGTTGGCCCTCCTGGGCACACTGCTGGCTCATATTCAGCCGCCTGTCGACCAACACCCCCAGGTCCTTTTCCGCCGGGCAGCTTTCCAGCCATTCTGCCCCACGCCTGTAGTGTTGCATGGGGTTGTTGTGACCCCAGGGCAGGACCCGGCCCTTGGCCTTGTTGACCCTCGCCCCATTGGGCTGGGCCCATGGATCCAGTCTGGCCAGGTCCCTCTGCAGAGCCCTCCTCCCCTCCAGCAGATCCACACTTCTGCCCAGCTCGGTGTTGTCTGCAAACTGACTGAGGGTGCCCTCGATCCCCTCATCCAGGTCGTTGATAAAGATGTTAAACAGCGCTGGCCCCAGAACTGATTCCTAGGGGACACCGCTTGTGCCCGGCCACCGACTGGGTTTAACTCCGTTGACCACAACTCTCTAGGCTCGGCCATCCAGCCAGTTTTTTACCCAGCGAAGAGTGTGCCTGTCCAAGCCATGAGCCGCCAGCTTCTCTAGGAGATGCTGTGGGAAATGGTGTCAAAGGCTTTCTCCTCCAGTGGGCTAACAGCAGAGGCGAACAAGTCTCTAGTCCCCTTGTTTACTAAAGATTCAATTCTATAAAAATTCACTGGAATAAAAGTTTAAAGAACTGCTTACACTTTACGACCGTTATAGCTACTCTTGGTGCCCCAGGCCCTCCCCTACCCAGAAACAAGTGCTACTAGTAGCCAGCGCTCCCCCCGACTCCAAAGCACATCTCACAGACGCTACAGGGGCACCCGCACTCTGTCAGAGCTGCGGGGAAGCGGTCACTCCCCTTTGTCTGCAGGGCCGGTACAACCATACACACTGCAGCTGGACAATGCTGACCCACACTTCAAATAAAAACTCACTTCTGCTCGTGTCTTTTTTCCTAGCCTCCCCAAGGACGGGATCGCCCCAGCATAGCCCCGCACACCAACAGCCTCCGCAATTTTACTGTAAATGTGCAAAGTTGTTTGGCTCCACGTGGAAGACTAGAATGCACGCCCGAGACAGTCGTTTCTCTCAGTCACTACAGTTCTCAGTCATTTTAGCCTCCAGCTCACCTCCTGTTGCATCAAAACATTGGCACAGCCTGTCACTGGCCTCCTCGCTAGCTCTGAAACTCCTGCCCAGTTTGTCAGAAGGGGATGAGGCTGAGTACAGGAGAGCCCCACCAGTTCCATGAGCAACAGCAACCGATAAGAAAAAGCGACGCAGATTCACATCTGTCCCCCAAGGAAAAGCAGGGCAGAGTCTGCACCTTCTCCAGGCTGAGAAGCACAGCCAGCAAACCGGGGAGCAGATGTCCTGCTCCGCCCATGCGCCCCAGCCATGCGAGGGATGCGGCAGAACCTGGGATGCTGCAGGAGCTCAGAGCACCTGGGGCGGGGGGGGAGGGCGGGAGCAGGAGGTGGCACTGGCTGGGAGCATCATGGGACACAAGCACAGGGGAAAAAAGGTTTCACTGGCACTAAAACCACCAGGCAGTCTGTGGCTGATGTTTTCACTCATGCTTGGAAGGTTTGCTGACAAACGCCAGCAAAACACGCAGGTCGAGCACACACATGGAATTTTGTAGAAACGGGGTCTCTTTCTGCACATGAGACAGCAAGGCTAGGAGGGGCAAAGCGGACGGCAAACGGCTAAACAACTGCCACGCCGCCACTCTTCTGCCAGAACATACCCGCACCACTGTCCCAGGGGAACTGCCATGAGCCTGTCCTTGCTGCTGCCCCTTCCCTTCAGGCCTGGCGGGTCAGCCCTGGCTTCTTACAGGAGGTTAGATGTCAGGGTTTGGCCACACGAGGTACATTTTTTATTTAATCCTCTAAGAGTTTAATCCACAAGTCAGATTTACACTGAGGACTCTCGGCACGGATGCAGCCTGTGCTGTCTCCGGCTCCAGCCGGCGCGGCAGGGGCGCAGCAGCGTGCAGAACCTTCGCGGGCTCCGCGAGGCCGCGCTCTCCGGGAGAGCGAGGGCACGGAACGGCCGTCCGGCAGGAGCGCTGCGCCCGCCGGGCGACGCCCCCGGCCTCCCCCGGGGCGGCGGGAGCGGGGCCGAGGCGCGGGAAGGGCCCGCGCTCCCCGCGGCAGGGGCTGGCACAGGCCCCGCGCCCCCCCCGACCCCCGAGGGCCCGCGGAACCCACGCACCCGCGCGGGCCGCCCCGGGCCCCCCGGCCCAGGCCCGCCCCGGCCGCCTCCTCCCCCACCGGAGCTCCGGCCCCGCCCGCCGGGGCCCCCTGAACTCCCCGCCGTCGCCGCCCCACCTTGTCGTGCCAGGCGGCGTCGCTGCGCAGCGCCTTGCCCCACACAGAGCCGCGCCCGCCCGCGCCGCCGTTGGCCACCGCGTGCTGCGGCGCGTGCGGCGGCTCCTCCCTGCGCCGCGCGCCACTCATCCTCCCGCACCGCCCGGCCCCGGCCCGGAAGCGGCCGCCGCTTAGCGTCACCCCCCGCGCCCCCGCTCTGCCAATCGCGGCAGTAGCTCGCGTGGCACGTGACACAGGGGGGCGCCGCTGCCTCCTACGGCAGGGGAGAGGGGCCAAGCGGAGCGGGGAAGGGGGGGGGCGGGTGCGTGACGGGGCGGGGCCGGGCCGGGCCGGGGAGCGTGACGGGGTTTTACGTTTGTGCCTTACGCCTGAGGTGGTGTTCGGCTGGGGGCGGTGGCGTCCCTCGTGGGAAACGCGCCGGAAACGCGCCCCGCTCCACTCCCCCCACACCCCCCTCCCAGGCGGGGGGGGGCAGAGCGCGCAGCGGGGGTGCGTGCGTGATCCCGTGTGGTTCTGCGGGCGGGGTAGAGCCCGGCTCCGCGGCAGTGAATGGCCGAGTGTGCCGGGTGCGCGGGGTGCGGGTCTGGGCGCGTCCTGGGCGGGCGGTGCGGGAAGCCCTCGGCCCTGCAGTGAGCCTTGTTGGGGGCACGGGGTCACAGAGTCACGGCACCGTTTGGGTTGGAAAAGCCCTTTAAGCTCACCCAGCCCAACCGTTCCCCTAACCCTGCCATCCCACCACCAAACCCTGGCCCTAAGCACTGCATCTGCTCGGCTTTTAAATACCCCCAGGGATGGGGACTCGACCCCTGCCCTGGGCAGCCCCTTCCAGTGCCTGACAGCCCTTGCGGGGAAGGAATTTTCCCCAATGTCCAACCTGAACCTGCCCTGGCACAACTTGAGGCCGTTTCCCCTCATCCCATCACCCGTTCCCTGGGAGCAGAGCCCCCCCCACTCCCAGCAGCCTTGGGCTCCAGACCCCTCCCCAGCTCCGGTGCCCTTCTCTGGACACGCTCCAGCCCCTCCATGTCCTTCTGGCAGTGAGGGGCCCAACCCTGACCCCAGCATTCGAGAGGCAGCCTCACCAGTGCCCAGGACAGGGGCACGGGCACTGCCCTGCTCCTGCTGGCCACACCAGTCCTGATATAAGCCAGGATGCTGTTGGCCCTCTTGGCCACCTGGGCACATTGCTGGCTCATATTCAGCCACCTGTTGACCAACACCCCCAGGTCCTTTTCTGCCAGGCAGCTTTCCAGCCATTCTGCCCCACGCCTGTAGTGTTGCATGGAGTTGTTGTGACCCCAGGGCAGGACCCAGCCCTTGGCCTTGTTAAACCTCATACAGGGTCTCACAGAGCCCCCTCACACAGAGCCGTTCCTCCCTTGCCCATGCGCGTCCCCGCTGGCGCTGGTGCATGATGAGGCTCACGGTTTCATTTCCCCATTAACAAACCCCAGGCCTGAGGTCCTGCGTTTCTCTCTGTTGCACAAACCAGCAAATGCCTGACATGCCAAGCATCTTGGGAGCTACCTTGCTGTTGGTTTCAGTGGGACTTGGGAGCCTCCAGGGGTGGAGTGGACCTACCCAAGCAGTGTCTGGTTCCCATGGAGGCAGATGAGTCCTTGTCCCCAACCTCCGATGACTTCCACCCAAGGCCATGTCATTTAAATACAGATTATGCAAGATACTTGTGGTGGTTTGACCCCAGCTGGACGCCAGGGGCCCACCAAAGCCGCTCCATTGCTCCCCTCTTTAACCGGACAGAGGAGAGAAAAGTAGATCCAAAGGCTTGTGGGCCGAGATGAGGACAGGAAGAGATCATTCGCCAGTTACTGTCACAGGCAAAATGGACTTACCTTGATTAAATTAATTTAATTTATTACCAATCAAAATCAGAGTAGGAGAGGATAAAAACTTCTGAATCTTAAAACACCTTCCCCCCCCACTTCTTCCTGGGTTCAACTTCACTCCCAGTTTTCTCTACCTACTCCCCCCAAGTGGCACAGGGGGACAGGAATGGGTGTCAGGGTCAGTTCATCACATGTTGTCTCTGCCACTTCTTCCTCAAGAGAGGACTCTCCCCCTGCTCCAGCGTGGGGTGCCTCCCACAGCAGACAGTGCTCCACGAACTTCTCCAACGTGAGTCCTTCCCACGGGCTACAGTTCTTCACAAACTGCTCCAGTGTGGGTCCATCCCTCCCACGGGGTGCAGTTCCTCAGGGGCCGGGCCCCCCCCCAAACCTGCCTCAGTGTGGGTTCCTCTCCCATGGGTCCACAAAGTCTTGCCAGGAACCTGATCCAGCGCAGGCTTCACATGGGGTCACAGCCTCCTTCCTTCGGGCATCCACCTGCTCCGGCGTGGGGTCCTCCCTGGGCTACAGGTGGAGATCTGCTCCCCTGTGGGCCTCCATGGGCTGCAGGGGGACAGCCTGCCTCACCGTGGTCTTCACCACGGGCTGCAGGGGAATCTCTGCTCCAGCGCCTGGGTCACCTCCTCCCCCTCCTTCTTCACTGACCTTGCTGTCTGCAGGGCTGTTTTCTCTCACATCCTCTCACTTCTCTGGCTACTGTTCCCCAGCAGGTTTTGTCCCTTCTTAAATTTGTTATCCCAGAGGCGCTTCCACTGTTACTGATGGGCTTGGGCTTGGCCTTGGCCAGTGGCGGGCACAGGGAAAGCTTCTAGCAGCTTCTCACAGAAGCCACCCCTGTAGCCCCCCACTACCAAAACCTTGCCACACAAACCCAATACAATACTGTTGGACTTCAAAAGCCTCTTGCCCGGCTCCAGCCATCGGGCCCCTGAGTGCATGTCCAACCCCTTGGGCATCTGCCACAAGCCAAAGGCCGGTCCGAGTTGGGGGACCCCTGTTGCATTAGTGGGAGGGGGACACGCAGTGGGAGGGTTGTTGCTGTACCTCTAGCAGGACCTTTGCCAGGGCACGTGGAGGTAGGGGAGAAGGATTACACGGGGAGCCCGGGGCATGGGAGGTGGGAAGGGCTGGATGGGGCTCAAGGGAGGGCCCAAGGTGTCCAGCAGCAGCCCCTTGCATGCAAGCAGCCTCAGAGCTGCCATGGCCATACTGACCCCCTTCACTACTGCCCCCGGCGCCTGGCCTGACGCCCGCCCAGTGGCAAGGAACCGGGACTTGGCGAGGGACAACAACCACCCCAGAGGGGCTGGAGGGGGATCTGCGTCCTGCCAGGCTCCCGGGAAGCACCCAGACACAGCTGAGGCTGGGCCTTTCCTCCAGCACAGAAAAACCTGGGACCAGCCACAGGGTGGCAGCTCGGGCGGGCTGACTCCTGGGATTTGTTCTTTTTTTTTCTTTCCTTTTCCTCTTTCCTTATATTGTTATTAAAAAGGCAAACCTCCTTGGGACCCCCCAGCCAGATCACAGGCACGGCAAAGGCTCTGCACTCTCTCTAGCTCACCTCTGCCCCAGCACAGCGCTCGGTGGCGTTTCCAGACCCATCTCCACATTTGGCCAGCTCCTGTCCCCCGGCACAGCCCGACCTTTGGAGGGGACACTGGCAGGACACCCACCTCCAGCGAAGGCTGAACAGGCTCCATGGCTCTCCTGCTCCCCAGAGGAGGCAGTGCCCTGGCAGCACGGGGGCATGGTTAGGATGTCCCCACGTCTGGCAGGCTGTTGGCAGGGCAGGTCATAGAATGATAGAATCACTTTGGTTGGAAAAGACCTTTAAGATCATCGAGTCCAACCTTTGGAAGAGACCTTTAAGATCATCGAGTCCAACCTTTAACCTAACCCTGCCATCCCACCACTAGACCATGTCCCTAAGCACCTCATCTATCCTTCTTTTAAATACCTCCAGGGATGAGGACTCGACCACCTCCCTGGGCAGCCCATTCCAGAGCCTGACAACCCTTTTGGTGAAGAAGTTTTTCCTAATGTCTAGGTCGCTGGTCTTCTGAGCCAGCGGGAACAAAATCCATGCCCTGGGCAGGGTCTGGCCAGGCTGCTGGAGGGCACGGCCATCACTTTTGCATCAGTGATGAAACAGGGGATTTTTGGCTTTTTGACTGTTGTTTGTAGTGATGCCCTGCAGGAGAATGGCAGCTGAAGTTTGTGTCACTGCTCGTTCCTGCCCATCCCCTGAGGTGCTGCGGGTGCATCCCGTGTGCTCCACGCTGTTCCCTCAGCACAGCTCTGCTGTGCTGGGAAGCACCCAGGGGTGACAGCAGGGTATGGCCCTCGCCCTCGAGCTCCCACCTCCCCGCGGGCAGGGACGGAGCTGCTGGCAGTGCCGGGGCAGAACAGCCCTGCTCCGGCTGCCCGCTCCAGGGCTGGGTGAACCCCTCAGAAATGCTCCTGGTCTCTCCCTCTCCCATTGCCTGCTCCTCCGCAGGCTGAATTCGGGCCCCAGTGCGGTGGGGTCCCGCCAAAACAAAAGGTGAATCCTCCCTGGGATGTTGTCTGGGGGCACCATCACCCTCCCGAGCAGGAGCCCACAGGACCGGGAGCTCCTCTTGGAGACTGGGATGCAGCACAGGGCTGCTGATGGGAAGGAAAGGTGGAGGAGAAGTCCTGCCGCCCTGGCGCGGCGCTTGGCCGAGGCTCTGGGCCGGCCCCGCCGGGCCCTCCGGCCCCCGCCCCCGGGCACCCGGCTGGCGGCCCGGCGGCGCCGCCCCGAGCTGGCATCGCCCCGCAGGACAGCGGACACGCGTGGGCCGCGCCGCCGCCCATCGGGCTGGAGCAGACCGGGAGCGCCGTCCCGCCGCCCCCCCGCCCGCGGCTCCGGCCTCGCCGCATTCTTCTGCCTTGTATGGGCCGGGGCGGGCGGCACCGCCCCGGGCCCCCGCCGCCCGCCCGCCCCTAGGGCCGCGCCGCGGGCCGGGTCCCTACAGAGCAGCGCCTGCTCCGGTCCAGGTGAGGCGGCTCCGCCGGGGTCCCGGCCCCGCCGTTCCCCGTTCTTCGCTCCGCCGGACGGGACGGGACGGGAGCCGAGCGGCCCCGGCGGGGCGAGAGGGAGCGGGGCGGCTGTCCCGGGGGGAGCGGGAGGGAGCGGGAGGGAGCGGCCCCCGGCAGCCGCCGGAGCGGGGGCCGGCCCTGGGGAGGGGGCGGCGGGCCGCGCCCCCGGCCCCCCCGGGGGGGGGGAACTTCCCGGGCCCCCCAGGGGAGACGAGGGCGGGTCCTGAGCCGAGCTCTTGGTAGCCGCCCGCCCCTGGGCCGCCCCGCGTTCCCCAGGCTGACGGGGCGGCTGGGGCAGATCCCACCGCCCGTGGCTTCACCCGCCGCCCAGTCGGTGAGAGCTGCTCCTGCCAGGACAGCCGCTTTCCCGCCTGGTCTGTTTGCCAATGGCCAGAGCCAAGACTCAGATGCATGCGTGATGCTCCAGAGACCTCCCAGCGACCTGTAAGCAACTTTGGGCAATAAGGTGTTGTAAGGCAAGAAAAGCTTTATTCAGCTCATTTCCCTCACTCTGAAACACAGAGGGATGTTGTCTTTTGTTTAGCCTTGCCCATGAAAACTTGAGGTCCTCTTGGCTTCCCTCCCTGTGTGCCCTTTTCCTACAAAACGCTATGACTGGATAAAAGCCAGGGAGGCTCTAAAACATGGATGTGTAGGAGAAGGCAGCAGCCAAAGCAGCATTCTTTGGAGCAGAACATCCCCAAGTGTCAACAACCACCACCACTGACCAAAGATGGTTGGGTTTCTTGAATCTTTTTCCTCTCGTCACTGGCAGGCTCTCAGCGGCTGTAGGAGGAGTTTGTGGTCACCTCCCCCTCTGAGGCACTGCGGCCAGATTACCCCGCTGAGGTGAGCCCCTTAATTCTCCTGGGAAAATACCAAACCCAGTCAGGGCATGTTATCCTGGTGGCCCGAGGCCATAAAGACCTTCTGCCCCATGGTCCTGTTTCCCGGCATCCCTGGGCATCAGAAGGGTGCTGGGTCTTTTGCGTGGCAATAGTGTCTGTGCATGGTCTTCTCACAGTGGCCCCAGGACTTGTGCTTTGGAAGGGGTTGCGTGTGGCATGTGGGCAGGGTGAGTTTCCCCTACACTTGGTGGGCAGGAACTCACCCAGAAACCCTCTGCCAAACTTGCAGCCGAGCCCCATGGCTCTGCGTGGGCCTGGCCGGGTCCACGGTGTGCAGTGGGAGCCAGGGGAAGGCTGGGATGAACTCTCCCTCCCAAGGGTCGCTGCATGGCTCCCTGATACTGCCCTTGCTCCTTCCCGTCTGCACATGAAACCTGCTCGCTGGCTTCAGCGCTGATGGCTGTGGCTGGTCCGGGGACACAGCTCAGGGCTCACCTTTTGCTTTCCCCTCGTCTCCAAACTCCCTTTCCCACATCTGTCTATAACAAGGCAAAAAAAGGAGCGGAACGGCAGCCCGCCTGCGTTCCTGCAGTGCCGAGCGGGACGGGGGCGCCTCCCACAGCTCCCGGTGCCTCTGCCCGGCAGCGCGGCTCCCCTGGCACCATCACACCTTGGCAGCGGGGACAGAGCTGAGCCACATCCCCAGGGCATCCTGAGCAGGGCTGTGCTGGAGGAAGGGGACAGTTTAACAACTAATTAGGCAGGGAAGATGAGGTGCTCCCTGCTCACTCCTCCAGCATACAACAAGTCCATGGCTCTTGCTGGCTCTGGAGGCGAGGTGTCCACTCCTGGGCAGTCCTGGTGCTGGGAGAGCTGCCTGCAGACGGCAAAGCTTTATGGGTGGTAGGATGCCCTGCAGTGCCCTGTGCCAGCGTGGGATGCTGCAGAGCATCGCCCCCGCTGGCCCTCGTGCTGGACTACGCCCCCTGTGGTGCTGTAATGTGTTGAGGTATGGCTGCCCATGCGTTGTGGAGGGCCAGTGCTTGCCCCATTAGTAAACGCAGCTGTGCTGTGGCTCGATGGTACTAGCAAATGATTTTGGGAAGAGCCATCAGGCAGAGATTTAACCACAGTCCCTCCAAGCGGCTGTCGTTCACCCTGCAGGGGTGTCCTCTGGGGTGTTTGAATCCCTCTGTCCCTACCTGACTGACAGCATCCAGCAGATGCACATCACGCATCTCGCTGCCGGCATCTCGTGGTGGAGAGGAGCTTACTGCGAGCAGGAGATGATGTCCCTCTCCAGCCATGCTGGAGACTGCAGGGCAGCCCCACATGGTGCTGGAGCCTCATCAGCGCTTTCAGAGGTGGCTCCTGCAGTTGCATGGCCAGCTTTGGGGTAGCCACCTTTGGGAAACCCTTGGCAGTGTATCCTGGATGATCATAGCTTCTGAATACATGGGAACACCCTGGGGCCTGGGGACAGGCTGCTGCCACTGCAAGGGGAGCTGCCCCATCCCTTCCCCGCCCGGACTCCCCTCCCTCATGCCAGCCGGCCCTGCCACAAGCCTGCTCGGCTGCTGGCCCGGCAGCAGCTCCCCGCTGTTTTATTTTTCAGCTGGATGGTGAGCTGGAGCAGCACAGATGCATGGAAGCAGGCAGGAGGGAGGAGGACAGGGAGGGGATGGGGCCCGCCTGCCCTGGCAGCACTGCTGTGTCCATTTGGCTCATCCCACCCTCCCCAGCCCGGTCAGGAAGCAGCACCAGGATGGAGTTGCTTGTTCGGTTTTTACCAAGGAGGAAACACATGGTGGTTTATTTTCGCTGATAACCGCAGGTCTTTGCTCTTTAAACTATTTTCTTTGCTAACTTACAAATTTTTTAAGCCAGCCCCGTGGCCCCTTGGGCCTGACTCTCGGGTGGGGAGGAGGCAGGGAGATCCTCTCAGCAGGAGCTGTGGCAGAAGTCGAGGGGTGAGTGTGGTGATCGGATCGGCGCATGGCTTTCCTGCCAGGCTGACTGGGATCTCACCCCAGCACTGATCTCTTCTGCCTGAGACCAGCAGCTCCTGGGATGGAGCAGCGCTGGGATGGAGCTTTCAGTGGGGGGTGGCAGGAGCGGGACCAGTCTCTGTGGGTTTCCTTCTTGCCAAGGAGGAAGCCAGGTTTGGTGGCTGCACCCGTTGGCTCAGCCGAGTCCACCCCAGCATGCCGGGCACCATGGCCAGGCATTCCTTGAAATGGTGTGGGCATTGGGCTTTGGGGCTCAAAGACCAGGGGAGCGCGGCCATCGAGCCCTTGTGCGGAGCGCAGATCACCCCTGTCGAATCAGGCCTCGCTGCCAATCATTTCTGCCTCGTGCAAGAGGCACCTTTCCCCGCACTGACCCAAAAAAGTCTCTTCCCAAGGCCCAGCCAGCCCAAGGAGGTCTGCTGGGGTTCAGCAGAAACAGAACAAGTATGAGATCACTAGGCCGAGCTGGACCTTGGGACCAAGAACCTTTCCAGGGCATATTTTGGATCAAACAGCAAAACCATGTGCTGTCAGAATCGCACTTAATCCCCCTAGCGACAACCATGTCTCTAGAGAGGGTGCCAAGCCGTGCTTCTGCTGCTGGTCACAGCTGGGACAGGGTAAATATTTGGATAAGATTAATTCATGTGGTGAGAGCAAAACTCCTGCTTATTTCTCTAGACCTCTGCTAATAATTCTGCTCATAATCTGGCATGTTTTGAAAGCTGAGCCCAGTGCCGTGGGCCAGTGGCAGAGCTTTTGTTGCTGGCTCTGGCCCGGCACAGTGAAGTTGTGGTGTTTGGCTGAGCTTCCCCATGCCGCTGCCTGCTTGGTTGTGGGCCTGGGTTGGTTACAGGCCGGCAGTGCAGGCTGGTGTCTGGCAGGGCACGCCGAAAGAGGCTGTCCCCTTGCAAAGAGCTTCATGGTGCAGCGGCGCTGGAGGAAGCAGCGGGCAGGAGATGGGCTGCGGGGGGCGAGATCTCCATGCCCATGGCGGGGCTCTCCAGTCCTGCTGCTCTGCTCAGCTGGCTGGTGGCAAATGCCTCTTTCCTGGGGGTACTGGGGAAGGACTGAGCATTTGGGGGACAGCGGGGTGACTTGCTGGCTGCTGTTCATCGCTGGGTGCCAGTCAGGGCCACTTGGGGCTGCGTAAGGGAGGGGGCTGAGGGCGGTGCAGTTGCCATCCCAGCACCTGCAGCCACTGGGGCTTGTGGGGGACGAGGTGGGGACTGTCTCCCAGGGGACATGGAGCATGAAGGGCCCAACTTGGGCTTGGCGGGTGCTGCCAGGCTCTCTGGGGCGGTGCACTGCTCCTGCAGTGGGATGGGAGCGGGTGTCGGGGTGGGAGGAGAGTCCCCAGCCCCCTCTGAGCTTGACTGGGCACTGCAGGGCTGGGCAGCCCTGCCGGGACTGACACTGTAGCTGGGATTTGGCACTTACTGCGGCCTGTGGAATGTCACAGAATCACAGAAAGGCTGGAAAAGAGATTAAAGATCATCAAGCCCAACCATCAACCCAACACCCCCGTGCCTACTAAACCATGTCCCCAAGTGCCATGCCTACAGGTTTTTTGAATGCCCCCAGGGATGGTGACAGCACCACCTCTCCGGGCAGCCTGTTCCAATGCTTGATGAATGCTTGTCCTTCCAGCGCAGCCCAGCTAGGAGAGCCTGGGGACCACAGCAGGGTGGGGACCAGGCTGGCGGCTGGTCCAGCCCCCACCTCTGCAGCCCCTTGAAGGGGGGAGGGAAGGATCTGGAAACAGGTAGGGTCCGGGGAGGGCTGGCCGGAGCTGTGCGGGCACAGGGGAAGGCTGTTGCTCTGTCCCAGCCTGTGCCAACGCTGGGGTCCCACCGGGAGGGACGGTCCCCAAGGCCCTGCAGTGCCCTTGGGTGTGTCAGTGCTAAGGACCCATCTGGGAAGCAGATCCTGGAGCAGCAGGCCCAGGGTGGCCAGACCAGGGGCATGGTTGCTGGCATGCACCTCCCTGGTGGTGTCACTCCGCGCTGCTTCATGCAGCATGATGTGGCTCCTTAACTGCTTCGTGTCCCCTGCCAGAGAGGGCAGGGACCCAGGCACCCTGCTGCCCACCAAGGCAGCGGACACACAGCTGAGCAGAGCAGTAATGCTCTGCTCTTTCCCCACGGAATTCATTCATAATCCAGTAATTTAACATTGCCCCTGCAGCTGCTTCCCATGCCAGACGCTGACCCGGATGGGGAAATGGAGGCACATGGCTGCCTGCAAGGGAGAAATGGCTGCGGTAGCCACACGAGGGCTCTGAGCAGCACCTCTCCCTTGGGCCGACCTCACCCCAGACTTTCTTGCAGGATGGTGCTGAGCTGGCGGCTGGCACCGTCCCTCTGCCAGGCTGGTCTTTGCTGGCATCTTGCTGAGTTACGCTTGGCAGGATTTGACCGGGAGAGGTCTGAGCATCCTCCTCTCAGGCAACACTGGTGGTCGCTGGGAGTGCCGAGCACCCCATATGCATCCCGTTTGGGTCCCCAGCAGCCATGGCTCAGGGCGTCTCAAATACTGACTGTGTCCTTCAGCCTGGCAGTGGGGGGGGACCCACCAAATCCCTTCTCGGAGGTGGTGAAGGGGCTTGGGTACCACCTCAGGGTGGGAATGGGCTCTGCTCCAGCCCAGCTCTGCTGGGCACTCGCCAGCATGGGCTGGGGGCAGGACCCCCCCTTTGAAAGACCGGGTTTTCCTGCCATGGCCCTGCCTCAGTAGGGTTTGGGGTCCGCATGGTCCCTTTGCCATTCCCCATGGGACATGCATTGCTCCAGCCATGTCCCCAAAGGTCTGTCCATCCCACTGCTGCCCCCCTCTTTGCCCCTCTGGGCTGTTCCGATCTCCTGGCATGCATTACCTGTAACAACAGCACCAGTCCTCAGTGCTCCGTAGTCCCCGGCATTGCTTGGCCATCCTCCCCCTGCCCCAGAGTGGCTCAGCAGCCCCCCAGAGGTCCATCACCCCTCTCTCCCCTCCACTTTGGGGCCCTTCCCATGGGCTCCCTGGGCAGAGCGTGGGGTGCACTCAGGCATTGCAGCAGGGAGGGAGGCGGCGAGTGACCTTTGGCCCGGCCGGACCTGGCAGTGGCGGGAGGTGGGATGGATGGATGGAGCGCAGGATGGAGGGGGAAGGGAGGCGGTGGTATGTGAGGAATGTGCCCAGAGCAGATAACCCCTTCCCGCTGGGTGCTGGGTGCTGGGGGAGCCCACTTCCTGGGGATATGGCTGGGGGCAGCTTTTGCGCAGCGAAATGGAGGGTGCTGGGGAGACCAATTGCCCTGAGAGCTGGGCTGGGGAGAGCCCTGACAGCGGAGGAGGGGAGGCCTGGCAGGGGGAACAGCTAAGCTCTGCTCGAAATAACAAGGCACCCGTCCCCATGGCTGCCCTGGGACTGACGGTGGTGGGGCGACACTGAGTGCTGGGCTTGGCATTCCTCCCTGTGCCTGGGATGCAAAGGGGACAGGCAGCCCGCAGGTTTGGGTCTTTGGGGGCCCAGGCCATGGGGACAGCCCTGGGGAAGGGGTGCCAGGGAGCGCTGCCTGCTCCTGTGACTTCCCAGGGGACTCAGAGCCTGAGTCTCTCCTGTCCCCAGGTCTGACCCCCTTCCTTAACCAGGGAAACTGAGGCACAGGGCTGGAGGTGCTAGGAGCTGCGTGCCCCTGCCTCTGCTCCGGCCCCCCCAGGCTCTGCCTGGCCCCAGCCCTCCTGACACTCTGCCTGCCCCCCAGGTACCAGCCCAGCCGCCAGGATGTCCAGCAAACGTGCCAAAGCCAAGACCACCAAGAAGCGCCCCCAGCGTGCCACCTCCAACGTCTTCGCCATGTTCGACCAGTCACAGATCCAGGAATTCAAGGAAGCCTTCAACATGATCGACCAGAACCGCGACGGCTTCATTGACAAGGAGGATCTGCACGACATGCTGGCTTCCCTCGGTGAGGAGACCCTTCCCTCCAGCCTCCACGTGCCCATCTGCCCTCAACACCTCCTCGGCAAGCAGGGAGGGCTGCTGGGTGGCCTCCTGCCTCACGCCTGGCATTGAAGGCTGGCTTTGGTGGGGTGCCATTGAGGCACAGCCCTCCCGCTTTGCGCCACCCCGATGCTGGCTGCAAAATCGGCCAGGGGGGTGGATTTCTCTGCTGGCCCGGTTGACCACAGAAGGTGCGTTTGTGGAGGCAGCCAAGGGCAGCAGCTCAGTGTGGTGCTCTACAGCCCTGCTCACTGGGAGGGAAGAGACCCTTGCGATGGGAGAAGCTCTGCCCTAGGAGCAACCGCCGTCCAAAGGCATTGGGTATTTGAGTAGTCTCAGCCCAGAATATCGGCAGGGGCCATCCCCTGCAGGACAAAGCCCTCCTGTTGCTCACAGCCTGGGTGACAGCAGGGGCCGGTCCCTGTGCCGGCACGATACCTTGGCCAGTTGAGACATGCAGGTCTGGCCGTGCTCCCCGCCCAGAGCCCCTTCTCCTTTGCTGCAGGCCATGGCTCCCACCTCCCACTTCCTGTGGTACCTCCATGCCACTTTGGGAGGTCTGTCAATGATTGACTTGGCAGCCAAACCTGTTCTAGAGGTCCTGGGAGGGACCTCCCTCCTCCCCGTGAGCCAGAGCTCTGGGAGCAGAGAGGGGCTGGGCGCCGGGGACAGGCAGACCTCAGCAGCAGAGGGTAAACCATCCCTGGTGCAGCCATGGTAGGAGTGATGCTAGGGCCAGCAGCAGCAGGAGGCTCTGTGGGGACATCTCTGCCTCTCTCCTTGGGTGGTGCTGGGTGTCAGCCGCCAGGGGAATGGCGAAAAAACCAGTGGGCTTAGGTCCTGGTAGCCTCCAGATGAATTCCCACATCTCCCCCAAGGCTGAGCCTGGCAGAGCTTGGTTCCAGGTGGCCTCTGGCCCCAGATTAAAGTGTGGGGAGAGATGGTGAGGGGGAAGCATGGGGCACTGCAGAAACCCCCTTCCCTTGTTCATGGGGTGGCCTTGCGGGTGGGTGCTGGGGGGAGGAACACGGCCCTGCACCCACACCCACACCCCTGCCTATCACTGGCAGGGAAGAACCCCACCGATGAGTACCTGGAAGGCATGATGAGCGAGGCGCCTCCTTCCTCACCATGTTCGGGGAGAAGCTGAACGGCACTGATCCAGAGGACGTCATCCGCAACGCCTTCGCCTGCTTTGATGAGGAGGCGTCAGGTATGGGCACTGCCCGCACAGCCCCATGCCACTGCCTGGGCGCTTTGCCCCTCGGGCATGCGGCCAGGATGAGGGCTGGGGCCAAATCCTTGGGGACAGTCCCCCAGCAGCTCCAGAGTGGGAGAGCTGGGCAGGGGTGCCTTTGGGAGAGGCAGGGAGGGTCCCACAGTGTCCCCTGCTAATGCCACTCCTTGCTGTCCCTGCAGGCTTCATTCATGAGGACCATCTGCGGGAGCTGCTGACTACCATGGGAGACAGGTTCACCGACGAGG
Organism: Gorsachius magnificus; assembly: GCA_034008185.1. Taxonomy (NCBI): domain Eukaryota; kingdom Metazoa; phylum Chordata; class Aves; order Pelecaniformes; family Ardeidae; genus Gorsachius; species Gorsachius magnificus. Next base: position 10,683,142 of record CM067091.1, read on the forward strand.
AGGTGGATGAGATGTACCGGGAGGCGCCCATTGACAAGAAGGGCAACTTCAACTATGTGGAGTTCACCCGCATCCTGAAGCACGGGGCCAAGGACAAGGACGATTAGAGCCTGGGGCCACTCACCCCCTCTGCCTCCTCCTGCGCACGCCCCCTACCCCCAGTCCCCCTTGCTGCCCCACAGCAGGCTCCCTCCATGGGAAACACTTCCCAGGACCAGCACTCCGCCTCGGGTCACGTCCCTGTCACTGTGCTGCTGTGTGCCCATCATCAGCCCCTGACCTCCCCTCCCGTTGCCTCTCCCACCCACAGGCTCGCCCCGCTGGGACCCCCAGCCTGGCTGTGACACCCCGCCAGCAGCCATTGACCCCTGCAAAGCCACCATGCCGCTGGTCCCTGGGGCCGGGGCAAGTGCCCCAGGTGAGCACTGGCCTGCGGGGATTTTGGCTGGCTCGAGCCCCAGAAATCCCCATCTCAAGACCGTAGCACAGAGAGAAAGCGTCTCTCCCCTCTCCTCCCACACTCCCTTCTTCATGAAGGAAACCCCGCTTTGTTTCCCCCTCCCTGGCTGTTTTATGGCTTTCGAGCCTTTGAGCTGAGGGATTTGGGAAGCCGAAGCAGCGTATAAAACCTGATGGGTGTGATATGGAGACATGCTGTGTGTGGCTGCCTCGTGGACCTGTGCCATGCCATGCTGTGCCGTGCCGTGCCGCGCCATGCTGCTCGCCTGCCTCGTGGGTTTGGGGGGGGGGGGGGGGGGGGTTGGGCACCGCATCTCCCCACCTCGCTGCCATTGCCAGCTGAGGCCCCTTCCAGTGGGGCAGCCTGTTTCCAAAGCCAAATCGCTCCCAACCCGCATAAAATCATCTCGAGCATCATTTTCTGCCTTCGCTGATGGGATGAGGCTCGCTCTGCTTGGCCCCCACATGGGGTGGGCTGAGGTACACTTGGCAAGGTGCTGGCCACACTCCCCCCATCAACTGGTTCGGGGTCCCAAGGGCTCGGTCCCTTTTGTGTCACCCTGAGCAGGCAGGGATGGGGGCAAGAGACTGGGAGGGTAAGAAGTGGGGAGGGGGGTTGTCCCCTTGGTTTGGTTACTTATCACCACTCTGACATGGGTGTGGGAGCGCGGGGGGCTCCCGCCTTGCAAAGCTACTGCCTTAAGTGCTACTTGGCAGCCCATCTCCCTGCCCTGGAAGGGTGGGTTCCTGCATTTCTTCATTTAAAATGGGGGAAAGCGCGGTGACAAACTCGCAGAACCTGGCAAGGGCACAGTGCATGCTGGAGATGCTCCCAGTGCACTGGGAAAGCTCGGATAGGGTCTGCAGGGGCTTGGTGGGCATGTGGTGCTGGCATCAGAGGGGTCAGCAGCCCCATCCATGCTCAGAGACCTGCCAGGCCCCAAGCGGGAGCATCGCCGAGATGAGCTGCAGTTGCAAACCTGCTCCTTGCTTCTCTGTGCTTCTATTTCCCAGGCACCACCAACACAAGGAAAGATGAACTGAATTACCAGATGCACAGAGACGTGCAAGGCTGGACATGTGCTCTGCCGGGGAGCCCCCCGGGGTCATGGGTCTGCAGCAACAGCCCCACACCAGCCCACCCCCAGGCCCCTAGAGGCCAAGCTCCTTCCCCAGTTCCCTGCTGTACCAGGGAAAACCCTGCACTTCCCCCACTTCCGGGGCAAAGTCCCAGGCCTGAAGGCCGCTGGAGGGCAGCCCCTTCTCTGGGGCAGCCCCTTCTCTGGGGCACGCACCAAAGTGAACGTCTCAGCGACAGCACTTTGGGGCAGCTGGGCTGACGCTGGAGATAAACCGAGTGGTGCGGGAAAGGGCCTCTGGCTCCTGCAAGGTCCCTGCCACCCTGCAGGCAAACCGCGTTCTGGAGGCAGCTGCATCCAGGAGTGATGTTCAGCCCCACCAACCCCAAAGGATCAGCCAGAGGGACCAGCCCTGGTTCTCCCAGCGTTGGGAGCAGGATGGACTTGGTGGCTGGGCCCCACCCTGCTGTGGGCACTGCTGGCCCCCATCAGGGAGCTCCCATGGGCTCCAGCGTGGGGCTTTCAGAAACGCTGGCTCAAGCAGCTGCTGAAGCTGCTGTGTCTGAGCTGCCCCCTTCAGCGGCATGGTGGGGGGTACACTGCCGGGCTCTTGGAGAGGGCATCCCTCAACCCCCGTGCCATCCAAGTAGAGGAAATTTGCGAGTGGACACTGGGGTACATATGGGAAGAGCAAATATGGGCCTTGGGAAAGGGAGTCCTGCCTCCCCCACCTCCTGGAGCTCTTTGCAGGTGGATCAAGAAGTTATTTGGGCAAAATAGATGGGGCTGTCTTGCAGGATTTCAGCAGCTGAGTGAAAAGCACCCAAATGCAGGTGCAGTCGTAGGTGGGCTGATGGAAAGTGAAGCACATGGGGACGATCAACCCTGACTTCACGGGTGAGACAACAGGCTCCGAGTGCCCCAAGGCAGCCCCAGGGAAAGGTCAGAGCTCAGCGGCTGTCACAGCTAAGAAAAAAAGGAGAAAGAAAATCATGTGCTTGGAATTACTAGGAAAAGAAAGGAGATTAAAAGAAAGACCACAGTTCGGCCATTGCCTAGGTCCTTCTATTGCCCACGGCCTAAATATAAAAGGGAGACAGAGCCGAAGTGGAAGCCCCCTGAGAAGGCAAGGGGGAGGCTCAGCAGCAGGGACCAGCCTCTGCCCAAGGAGGCCCTGGGTGGGCTGAGCGCTCAGCCCGGGCAAGGAGAGGTGCGAGCGGGACGGCAGCCTGGGGATGGTGCTGGGTCCTGCCCCTCCTCGGGCTGCGCTCGGGTGTCACTGAATGCACGGGAGCCTGGCTCAGGGTGTCCGTGACTGGGAGCATCTCTCCCATGGGCTCTGTTCTCCATCTCTTCCAGCAGCCGTTTCTAGCCACGGTGGGAGACAGGACCCCGGAGACATGCCAGGTCGTCCAGCAAGGCTCAGAGCCCTTTTTACGCTTCATTATTTTTTCTCAGTCCTGGTACTAACTGAGCCCCTTCCCCTGGTTTTGCTCACCTCTTGGCTTCCCGGCTTTTCCAGTGGCGCAGAGGCCAGAGGGCAGCCTCTCTGACCGCGCCTGGCTCACATCGTCCATCAGCTGGTGCTCTTGGGAGGCCCCTGGTGCCACCAACACGAGCAGATGGGGCAGTTCTGTGCTGCCAATGGTGCGTTCCCCAAAAAGCACTTCATCTGCTTTGGTCAACCACTTCATCCAAAGAGGGAGGAAGGGACACCAGCAAACTTCCAAACTATTTGGGCCTGTGTGAACCTCATGAGGTTCAGCAAGGGCAAGTGCAAGGTCCTGCAGCTGGGCTGGGGCAACCCCCAGCACTGGCACAGACTGGGGGACGGGTGGGTTGAGAGCAGCCCTGCGAAGAAGGGCCTGGGGACGCTGATGGGTGACAAATTGGATGTGAGCCGGCCATGTGCGCTGGCAGCCCAGAAAGCCAAGCATCTCCCGGGCGGCATCACAAGAACCGTGGCCAGCAAGTTGACCTGACCTGACTCAGTCATTTCAAGGTATTAAATAGCACCAAAATAAACCTAGGCATTTATTTTCAGAAGTGTTTGCTTGGGGCAGTGGGGCACTAAGTTAAGAAAATAACCATTCTTTTGGGTCAGGCTAAAAGAGCTGCTCACAGTGCAAAGGTGTTTGCTGATGTTCGGAGAGACCCTCCCATGTGTCAGTTTGTGCCCATGGCATCTGGTCCTGTCCCTGGGCACCACTGGGAAGAGCCGGGCTCTGTCCTCTCTGCACCCTCCCCCTGGGTATTTATATGGACTGATGAGAGCCCCGAGCCCGCTCTGCTCCAGGCTGAACGGCCCCAGCTCGCAGAGCCCCAAGCCCGCCCTGCTCCAGGCTGCACGGCCCCAGCTCTCAGCCGCTCCTCACAGCAGAGACGTTCCAGCCTCTCCATCACCTCCAGGCCCTTCGCTGGACTCTCTCCAGTCCGTCCCTGCCTTTCTTGTACTGGGGAGCCCAGCGCTGGACCCAGTGCTCAAGGGTGGCCTCACTGGTGCCAAGCAGAGCCCTGGGTGCTCTGGGTGGCACCTTCTGTTGTCTCAGCCCTCCCCATGGGAATTATTCCCTCCTTTAGTCTGAACAAGAGTTGTCTATGCAGCCCAGGGAGGCTTCTCCCAAACCCTGGCCCAAGAGTGTCGTTCTCCAGTGCTGTGAGCTCCATCCTGATGTCCCCAGAGCACCATGGCTCCTCCTTCCATATTCAGTGACGCAGATTGTGGGGATATCAGAGAGGCAGAGATGTGGCAGTACCTGCTGAGAGAGGGCGTGCCCTGCCCTATGGTCTCCGGGAAGGGTGACAGGAACAGCAGAGCAGCCCCATGGGAAGGGGTGGAGGAGATGGAGGGGCTGTGGTGTCCAAGCATGGGGCTCTGGTGCTGGAGCTGGGCAGAGCCACGTGGCACTGGTGGTGGTGAAACTGCTTGTGCTATGGCTGACTTGGGCTGAGCTCTCCGCGGGGCTGTAGCATGAATGGTTGGATACTGGGTGTTTTCGTGGCACTGCTTGCTCCCGGTTGGTGCCCAGCCGGCACGTGCCAGCCCTTGCCAACCGTCGGTCTCGCCAAGCAGGTGGCAATTGCTTTTAAACCTTTAAACCTGCCTTTAAAGCGCTGCTGGAGATGGGTGAAGGAGCATGCCCGCCTGAGGCTCCCACTCCATCCCTGAGCAGGGGAAGAATGACCCCAGCTATCATTTCCCTCCTAATTAACACCACCACGACTGACTCTGGCCCAAGGCCATTGAGCCTTGGCTTTTCCAGAGCAAAGGCAGGCTGTGAACCAGTAAAAAAAGCCCTGTTAGCACTGCTCCCAGGACCAGTCCTACTGGGGGAATCCCAGCCCACCTGGAGTCCTGTGGTCCCTGCAGAGCCAGAGCCAGGCCCCAAGGGCAGGGCTGTAGCCAACAGCCAGCATAGCTGGCCACAAATCCAATTTTTCTTGCCAAAAATCCAGACTAAATATCAGAGGGTGGGTAAAGGGTGGAGGGAGACCTTCCCAGGACAGGTCAGAGCCCTCGGAGGTTGCCTGGGGTTTCCAGCATCCCCCTTTGGGCTCCTTCTGGCTGATTGTTTTTCAAATTGCTGAAGTTTCATAGTATTATCATGTCAATGGGCCTGGCCAGACTGTGCAGGGCCGGCTGCTGGGGGCTCAGCCCAGACAAGCCCTTAGCCAGAGCAGGCAGGGAGATACCCCATGGCCCCTGCCCTGGCCCCTTGCCCCATGAGATGCTCCTAATTCCCCACCGGCTGGGAGCTCCCTAGCTCCTACTCCAGGCTGGTTTGCCAGGGGATTTCAGCTCTCCAGATGCTTCACTCAGGCACCCAGTGGGATTTTTCCAAAGCTGCTTCCACGCTGCCTGTATCTGCAGCCCAGGGAGCATGGCAGGGCTCACGGCCCAGCCCTGGGCAGATATTTAAGCCCAGGGCCCGTTGCCTGGTTGTCTCAGTTAGGCAGAAGACTAATACAGCCTTTTGCAAAGGATGGGGGCAAAGGCAGGCTTCTGGGAGGGACAGGGGCAAGGCAGCTGACACGGACCCTGGGGGGGTAGCCAGGGGGCTCTGTGGGGTGGCTGGGGGGCTCTGCGGTGTCACCCACCAGGAACAGGCTGCGTGCCCGGGCAGGGAGCAGAGCAGGGAGGACAAACACACCCTGCCCTGCCTGGTAATGGCCCCAGTTTGCAGGCAGGAGCAAGCCTGGTGTGAGAGGGCCGGCTGGGGCAGGGGATGCACCACACACTGACACAAACGCGCAGCAGGCGGGATTTGCACCCAGGGCTGGTCCCACACCTCACCTGTGGCTCACTGGCCCATCCCGTGTTCGCATTAATGGAGCAATAGCAATGTGGGGGTACAGTTTCACTCAGGACATTGAAGATTTAGCAGCAACTAAACAAGTGCTTTAAGGAATTCTCCATTTTTTTGCTATTTAATCCCTTATTGCACCACACAATCTGCCTTGCGCGGACCAAAAACCTCCCATAAAAGAAGTTTTTTGCAGCCTTTCTCTCTACCCGGAGGGACAACCATCTTCTTCTCTGCAAGCAGAAAAGAGGGGAGGGAGGGGAGCTGCAGCACAGGCTGCGAAGGTGGTGGAGCCTGGGAGCGAGGAGCTGCCCCACGGCTGGCTCCTGCACCTGGGTGCCATCAAACACCCGCTGCAAACAAGACGGAGCAGGAGCCAGTGACCCTTGGGGCTTCTGTGCCCCACAGGTCCCTGGGGGGCTGCACACAGGCGTGCTGTGCTTGGCACGGCAAGGGTGAGTGTGGACAACCCCACAGGGGGGATGGACATCCCAAAGAGGACATCCCCGAGATGGGGGGTCTCTCTGCTGGCATCCCTCTGGGCTGGCCACTGGACAGGGTCCTCTTGGCTTCCTGTGGCAGCACTGTCTCCATCGCAGGAAGGGATCAGTCTGTGTTTCTCACCACGTCGTCCATACAGCCCAGGGGGTGCCTGTCCCATGGGATGTGGCACCACTGCTCAGAGCAGCTCTTCTCTCTCTGGTTCCCACCAATGAAGGGTCCCACCCCAGGGTGGACATGGGGGACACGTCCCCTCCTGGGCTTGGCACTGCTCATCTGCCTGTCCTGAGCATCCAGCAAAGGGTGAAGGTGTGACCCAGCCCCACGTCACAGCAGGGCACAGAGGATGTGGTAGGGAAATCCTGCAGGAGCCACATCCCGGACCAGCAGCGTGCTTGCCTGTAAATGGAGCAATTTGGTCTCCAAAACTCAAGAGGTCACCTTGGGCTCTGCTGTTGCAGTGGAGAGGCACAGGGAGAGCAGTGGCAGCCCCAGCAAGGCCTCCACAGTCCTCGCCTGGCAAGGAACACAGCAAAGGTCCCATCCGGTGCCTCCTCCATCACCAACCTGGCTTTGAAACACCTTCCACTGTCATGGGAGTGGTGATGGCCTGAACTTCTTATTTCCCATTTACTTAAGTCAAAAAGCCACCAAATGAAGGGCAGGTGCTGCCTCAGGGTGGTCTGATGTCCCTGGGGCTGTCACCCACACCCGTGCTGCAGCCTGGCCCTGCCTGCTCCCTGCCCACAGACACCAGTAACCCCCTGGTGCTGTTATGGGATTCAGCCTCAACATGGCTGGGGGGGAAGGAGCTTGTGCAGTGTCTTGTGCAGGTGTCCCTGTGTGGGTGTCACTGGGCGGGTGTCCTTGCATGGGTGTTCTGCATGGGTGCCCCTGTGTGGGTGCCTCCGGGTGGTGCCCCTGTGTGGGGGTGTCCCTGGGCGGGTGCCTCCAGGCGGTTGCCCCCGGGCAGGTGCCCCTGTGTGGTTGCCCTCGGGCGGGTGCCCCGGGCGGTGCGCGGGCCGTCACCGCCGCATTTCTGCGGCCCGGCGCAGCCCGCGGGGCCGGGCGGGTGCGGGGCTCCCTCCCGCTGGTCCCCGCGTCCGGCAGCGGGGGCAGAGCCCCATCCCCGCTGTGGGGCCGCTCCGGGCGGGGTTGCCCCCGCCGCCAGGTACCGGTCCGGGGCCCGGCGGGGCGGGGGCGCGGGTGCCCGCTGCCCGGTGCCGCGGCGGTGACAGCCGGGGGCGGGCGGGCCGGGGCCGGGGGCGGGGGGCCCGGCCGAGTTCCTGCCTCCTCGGGAACAAAGGGAACTCTGTCTCGGCATCTGTCACCGCCGCCCACCCAAAACTTTTCGCGGCGCCTCGGCCGCCCGCCCCGCCGCCGCGGGAGGCTCCTGCCGCTACTCCCGGCCCCGGCCCCGGCGCGGCGGCGGCGGCGCGACCCCGGCGCGGCCCATGCGAGGGCCGAGGCGGCGGCGGCGGCGGCTCGGGGGTAAGAGCGCAGCCGGGGCGGGCGGCAAACATGGAGTCCCGGGCGGGCGGCGGGGCCGGGCCGGGAGCGGCGCGGAGAGGAACGCGGCCCCGCCGCTTTGTGCGGGCCGGGCCGGGCCGGACCGGGCGCCGCCCCGGAGTGAAAAGTTTGCGGGAGCCGGGGGTGGGCGCGCTTGGAGGGGGGGGTTCGCTCCCTTCCCGCGTCGCTCCGAACTTGCCCGGTGTCGTTTGTTTGGGCCGGGGCTACTTTCGGGCCGGGTTCTGCCGCTTTGCGGGGCTGGGGGTCCGGGGCCGCGGGCGAGCTTCCCGCCTCTCTTTCTCCCCCGGCGGCCCGGGCGGCGGCAGCGGGGGGGGGGGGGTGGCCGGGGCTCGCCGCTTCCCCTGGCTTTGTGTCCGCGGCGGGCCCGGGCCCCGGCGCCGCGCTACCTGTTGCGGCCGGCGGGCGGCGGGGCCGGGCTGAGCCCCCGGCCCGTGACAGCAGCGGGGGGAAGCTGCCCCCGCCGCCCCGGCCCCGGCGCACAATGACCCCGCGTGGTTCCCTCTCCCCGCAGCCACCCCGACGTTCCAGCCCCGGCCTTTTTTCTCCCGCTGAGATTTTTTTTTTTTAAATTTTTTAACCATTCCCCCGCAAACGCTTGTGTTTTTTTTCCAGCCCTGCTGCCAGGGACCCCCCCGAGCCCCGCCTGCGTGCGCTGGGCTCCCGCCCGTGCCGTCCCCGCGGGCTCCGGGGGCTCCCCGTGGGCACAGCCGAAGCGGGGGGGCCACTGTCTCTGCCGCTTCTCCCCCCCCGGGGGGCCTCCCCCCGGATTATCCCCCCCCCCGGGCCGGGCAAGGGAGGACTGAGCCACCCTCCACCTCCGAGGCGGTGTGGAGGGGCCCATGGCTGCGTCCCTGCCTCCCCTGGCCGGGACGCCGCCTGATGCCCTCTCTTTGGTTTGCACCTTGCCAGGCTTTAACGAGGAGAGATCTGCGGGCAGCTCCACCATGTCGGATAGCGACCTCGGGGAGGACGACAGCGCCACGTCCCCGGACCCCTCGCAGTCCAACAAGAGGAAGAGAAGGGGCAATCTCCCCAAGGAGTCCGTGAAGATCCTCCGGGACTGGCTGTACGAGCACCGCTTCAATGCCTATCCCTCCGAGCAGGAGAAGCTCAGCCTCTCAGGGCAGACAAGCCTCTCGGTGCTGCAGGTAGGAGCCAGTCTCCCACACACTGGGGACACCACTGGGTCCTCTGCCACAGCGCTTGGGACAGGCCAGACTGGGAGAACCCCACCGAAGATCCCAAAGGACTTGGCACGCTGGAGCCACTTGCCTCCAAAGGGCAGTGAGGAGGCCAGGGAGGGAAGGGCAGGGAAGCAAAGCCCCCCGCATGTGGTCAACCTCTTTCTGGGAAAGGTCTGAGCTCCAGGGATTGGTTTTATGGCAGTGCTGGAGTGGACCTTTTTGGCCAGCCAGAAGATGGAGGGACAGGGATAGGGACAAACTGAGCAATACCCTGTTGTTAGTAAAAGCTGCCGCAGGTGGGAAGGTTTCAGGGGGCTGCTCTTCCCCTCCCCTGGGCACCTCCCAGCAAAGGGGCCAGAGCTATCCCCTGCATGCAGCGCTGGGCAGGAGCCAGCCATCCTACAAGGGAGAGGCTGGGCTGGGCTGGGCTGGGCTTTGACCCCAGCTGGCTCATTAGCAGCACTCAGTACTGGCTGGCCCACCTGGCCCCAATTACACCAGTTGTGTTAAGGGGAGCCCAGCCCAGGTGAGGGCTTCTGGGCAGGAGGCCCCCTGCCCCACTCCTGGGTGTGGGCTGATGTTCCTTGCGGTGCTGCAATGGGTGCCCAGCAGGAGCCCTGGTCAGCAGTGCTTCTCCTTCCAGCTTTGGCTCTCCCCCAGCCTGCTGCCATAGTGGCAGGCAGAGACCCTGCCTGGAGCTGCCTGTCGCTTTGATCTGTGCGAAGGCTGGCAGCCTCCAGGCAGGGGGGGCCCTGTATGCCCAGGGCCCCGTCCCCTCTCTCCCAGCCTGGCAGGGTGGGAGATGGATGGGGGCTTCCCTCTGTTCTCTGGTCCTGGGGGCACAGTGAGGTGGGAAGTGGCTCTTGGGGAAAGGCTGGTGGGTTTGCAGCTGAGCTCCTCTCCTTGGGGTTACCTCTGGCTCTTTTTCCTGTGGCTCAGTGCAGTCCTGGCTGGCTGGCCCGGCCATGGCGCAGACGCCACTGTGTGGGCAGTGCCTGTCTGGTTTCCCTCTTCCTGGCCAGCGAGGCAAACTATCTTTTTTGTTTTCATCTATTTCTTTAGATGCTGGCTACGCAACAGATTTGTGTCCGGGGCGCTTCCGGGGGGTGGGCTGGGCTCCTCCTCTGGCATGCAGGGGTTTACCCCAGGGCTGGCGGCAGTGGGACTGGCAAGTGCCCGGCTGTCCATGCCCAGAGATCTTTGGGACCCAGAAGGGTGTTGGCAGACACTTGGCTTGTGTCGAGGTGTGGCCTTGCCGTGCTCCGGCTGTTGCCTGCCCCATGGGACCCCCTGCAGCCAGCGTGTGCCCAGTGAGGGGGCTGCCCCCCCAGCCCGGTGGCGTGTCCCTGGGCCAGCTGAGGGCTGTCACCGGGGTTGCTGTTGGTCTGAGGTGATGCAGCAGGGTGCTGTGGGGGCTGCTCCACCTGATGAGGAGAAGCCTATTGGGGTGGAGGTGTGGGACACCCTACAGCAAGGTTGGAGTGGCTGCGGGGTTTGATCCGTCAGTGCCGATCTGACCCCTCCAGGAGCCTCTCCAGCGCGGGGCTTCACTGCAGCCACTGGCTGAATGCCCCCGGTTGTTTATTTGTGCATCCCCCTGCCTGGTCCAGCAGCCTGGGGAGCTGAAGCCAGGCGCTGGCGGCCAGGGCTCAGGAGTGCAGCAACCCCGGGTCCCCAGGGAGGCTGGGAAGCTATGTGTCTCCCTTGCAGAAAGTCGGGAAGTAAGGAAGTGGTGCCTGCTCCTGGCGAGGCTTCCCGGGCAGCAGCAGGTTTCCAAGCCCCTGCCCTCCTGTGGGGATGGGCTTTTCCTCCCTGCAGAGGGGATGCTGCTCTCGTGCCATTGGTGGGGACGGACATCACCCAAAGTGATGGGCCAGTGTGCACTGGTGGTGGGGCCAAGCGATGGGCATGTTTAAAAAAAAATAAAAAATACAAGCTGCTTGCTTCAAAGCCAGGGCGTATCCCAGCTCCCTGGGTGGGTGATGCTGTGCGGCGTCCTGTGGTGTCACCGATGGTTGTGTGTGCCTATCTCTGTGCTGGGCTCTCCAGAGGGAGTTGAATGCTGGAAGGAGTGTGGTGGGAGGGGGACTGCCAGGATTCTGGGGGGCTTCTCTGTGCTGTGGAGTTGTTCAGGCTTTTTGTTGGGGGTCCAGCCCCTGGGTTGGGGATTACAGCGCTTGATGGCCGTGGGGTCGTGAGATCACGTCATGGGGACCCGGCTAAGGCTTGCCAAGGGAGGGCGCTTGGAAGGGAAGAGGGAGCGAGACTGATGTGTTTGAGGGTGTTAAATGCCAAATATTGTCTTAAAGACAAAAAAAGGACAACTGAGCCCTTGCTGCAATTGAAGTTGTGGCAAGTTCTGTCTCCCTGGGGGAAGTGTTTTACGTAGCTGTTGACTTAGGAAAGATCAGTCATTTTTTTCCCCCCCGATTTATTCTCTTCTAATTGTTTTCTAGGAAGAAGGCAGTTATTTTAATGTAGCGTTATCTATAAAGATGCTGAAACAATATATGGCCAGGACTGAATCCATGGCCGCTGTGGTTCTGAAGGGCTTCCAGAGGTGTAGGCGCAGAGCTCTGCCTCTGCAGCGCGCAGATGTTTGGAAGAGCCTGGGAAGTCAGCCGTGACCTCGCCTGTTGGCATGGGAAGGTGTCAGTGTGCTGCCGCAGTTCCTGACGCCCCGGTAGGGGATGGGGGCTGCGGCTCTGTGAGCTGGTGGTTTTAGGGTTTTCCATCCATGCTTCTGTCCTGCCATCTGTCTGCTCCAGGCAGCCCCAGTGCTTCCATCCGGGGCAGCAGCATGTTGGCACTGGCAGCAGTGCGGGAAGCATGGCCAGGCACGCTCACCTCCGGGGTGGGTCGCCTGGGGAAGGGAAAACTGCCCCCAGCGGGGGGGGGGGAACCCGGGGCTGCAGTGGGGGAGACGGCGCTGAGTCGTCCTTCCCGGGGGGAGCTGCTGCAGCTCCAGTGGCTCTGTGCAGCCTTTCTCTGGCTCGTGGGACAGCTCGGCCTCAAAGCTGCCCAGGCTCTGGTGGTTCATGTGCTGTGTGGTGAGCCCATGCCAGCGGTGCCATGGAGGGCTGGCACCCGTACATGGTCGCTGGCAGGGTGGGCTGGCCGGGCCGAATGGGGCATTGTACTGCAGGCAGCGGGACAGGGGTGCCGGGAGGAAGGGGCTGCCCCGGGCAGGCGGTGCCAGGCAGGAAGCAGCTGGTGTTGGGGTTTCCGTGGGTTGCTGGGCAAGCCCTGCTAGGAGTAGCTTGGCCTCTCCAGAGCCCCATGGGAAGGAGGTGTAGGGCTATGAGGGGAGACCTGTGGTAGCTGGGGCATGCGGGAGCTGCTTGCTGGGTCTGGGGGGGCTCCTGTTGGCTTGGCTTCAGGCTGCTGCCCCCTGGCTGGTGCCCCCTGGCTGGTGCTGTGCCTGTGTGGCAGCCCTGGGCTGACAGCACTGCACCCCTCTCTCCTCCCAGATCTGCAACTGGTTCATCAATGCCAGGAGGCGGCTGCTCCCTGACATGCTGCGCAAGGATGGGAAGGACCCCAACCAGTTCACCATCTCCCGCCGAGGGGGCAAAGCTGGTGATGTGGCCCTGCCACGGGGGGCTACTGCTGGCTCCGGGGTGCTGGTGGTCCCTCCTGTGACAGCCACGGGGGCCTCCAAGGTGCTGTCAATGTCCGTGTGCCCGCAGGTACTGTGCCACCCCGCCCAGGTGCTTGGCAGCAACCTGACGGTGGCGAGCGCCCACAGTCCTGAGCGGGAGAAGCCCCCCGGCCCTCAGCGAGCGGAGCTGGACCCTGCCCCCAAAGTGCCATTGGGTGCTGTCAGCAGCACCATGACCTTGCTGGCCCGTGCTGAGGCGGCCAGCCCCACCAGCGGACTCTTCAACACGCCACCCCCCACGCCCCCCGAGCTCTTCGGCGACGACTTCAGCAGCTTCCAGCTGCTGGTGGAGGTGGCGTTGCAGAAGGCAGCGGAGCTGGAGTCGCAGCGGCAGGGTGGGCAGCTGCCCCTCTTGCCCCAGACTGAGCCCCCGGGAGCCTCTGTCTCCAAATAACCCCACCCCGGGCCGGGTCCCACAGGGTGCCCTTCCTTGCGGGGGTGCCTGCCTTGTGCTGCTTGTCTGCCTGCACCCCCCAACAGCTCATCTCAGAAGTGGACTCCGGCCTCCCGGAAGCTCTGGTCCCTGTCAGCCAAGGGGGGAGAGGAAGGACTGTCCCATCCTGCCATCCTCTCACTGGGAGATGCCCGCCGCCTGCCGCCCCCGCTGCCCCAGGGGATGCGGCCGCTGCAGTCTGACTGTTGCGAAAAGACCCTCGCAGCTTTGCTGACCTCTCCTGCCGCGCCTGACAGCTGCTGCGGAGCTTCCCTTGGAAAACCTGCTGACTTCTTTTTCTCTCTCCTGTTAACAAGGGTCCAGCCAATGATGTTTTTTCAGGGGGAGAAAGAGAGAATTTATTTTTTTCTAAAGTTGGTGTCTGTTTTAAGGACTATGGATTAAAAGCTTTTTCTCCCAAATCTCTGATCTCTTCCCCCCCTGCCCCTTTTTTGTTGTTGTTGTTCTTTTTTCCTGTTGTTTGTGGAGGGCCTTTATGGCACCTTGTGCTGGCCAGGAGCCCTGCCTTGCCCGAGGGGCAGAGGACAGATGAACTGGAAACCTGAAGTCTGTGACACGTTTTTCAGACGGAAAACATGGGACCCTCCTCTTCTGCCTTAGGGTGTTATGGATGCTGCCAGTAGAAATCCTTATGGTGCTGTTGAGCAATTTTTTGTTGAAATATTTTTTTTTCCCTTTTATTTGTGATTTATTATATGATTTTTTTTTTTTTTTTTCCCCTTCTATAAGCATTTCCACAACTTCCCCATGTTTCTCTGGAGTTCCTGCTGAATCTGTGCATATTGTGTCCTGGAACAGAGCATGCGTCGCAGAGCCTGCAGGACGCTGACAGCAGGCTGTTGCCAGGGCGGACGCAAAGCTGAGACTGTGAAATTTTGTATCCCACTTCTCTATTTTCTATTTTTTTAAAAAACAAACCCCAACAAACATTTGGACAGAGGCGTGTTGTGGGCATGGGTGCGTGTGTGTTCTTCTGCAAGTGCAGCGCTGGCAGCCGGCAGCCCGCAGCTGCTGGAAAGCAGAGTTGTCCCGTCAGCCAAGCGCTGATGAACCCCCCTGGGAGTGTGGGGGGATCGAGTCTTGTTGCTCCCCCATCCCCTGCCTCCTGCTCTCCAGGGCCGAGCATGGCTGTGCGGTGCTGGTGACCTCTAGTGACAAACTGGTGTCTGCTGGGAGCTGGCTGGGCCCCCCCAGCCCGGCCTGGTGGCTTTTTTGGGCTCTGGTATGGTTCCTGGCTGGGCATTGCTTGCTGTCACGGAGCGGGAGCCTGGGAGCTGCGCTGGTCCTGGGACCGAGATCTTGCTGTATCACTGTAAAATGTAAGTTAAATAGCGATGCATATGCACCTATGTTATCTATCCTGAGAAACACTAATCCTAGGTAATTAGTCTGATTATTAAGTTGCATGACTAGAGGTAATAACGTCCGCAGGATCTGGTGCTCTGCAGGGGCTGGAGCCAGCAGTGCTGGGGGAGCAGCACACTGTGGGATGATGGGGCCTGGAAGGGAAAAGCACTGATTTTTTGGGGACTGGTGTTTCCCCCTGCCCCCCACACCCCATTTTCTTCTTCAGAGAGAAGGTGATGGGGGAGAGGCATTCCCCAGCACTGGTGGGAAGCTGCAGGAAGGCTCCCCAACAGTGCTCCAGCTCTGGCACCACCCGTCTGGGCAGAGGCTCTGCTTCGGGTGGGTGCTCATCACGTGGCTGCAAACATCCCCTTCCTCATCTCCCCCACCTCCATTTTATGTCCAGCCTTTGCCCTCTGCCTCCTTTCTGGGGAAAGCCCTGAGTTTTAGGACTCCCTCCCTTATTTCTAGGTAGCCTGTCACCCCCCTGCAGTTCTGTTTCCTCCCCAAGGGGAGGGAGGGGCTTTTTAGCCTCATCCCTTTATTTTGCCCCAGTCAAACCAAAGTGGTTTCCTCCCCTGGGGCAGGAGCGCTACAGCTCTGCCTGGGCCATGCTGTTCTTGCAGCCCTGGGGATGGACCAGGAAAAGTGGGGAGGCAGGGATTATTGGAATGAAAGTCACGGAGCAAAAAAACTACTGTAAATATCTTTTTGTTTGTTCTTCTGTTGTCAAATAAAAGTTTTTTAGTTTTCTTTTTTAAATATGCGTTTGGTTTTATACACAGCTATGTCAGTTGTGGGTGGCTCACTTGCTCCTCCCCCCCACCCCTGACACTCAGCCAAAGCAGCTTAAGAGGGCTAAGGAGCGTTGCTGGCTGTGGAAGAAAAAGGGGCCAGTGCCTGGCACGGGCATGCACCTATGCCACTCTCATTTGCACTGACAGCCCTTACGTACTTGCTTCCCACAGTGTTTGATCCTAGTGTCTGGGAGCCAGAAAGCATCTGGCAGCAACAGAAGGCTGATGGGTTTGTGTCTTCCCTCTTCCTGGCCACCATTGGCAAAGTGAGGAAGTGTCACTGCTAGCCCCCTGGCAAAGGGAAAAAGAGATAATCTGGGTGAGGCTCCACTACAGTTTCCTGGGTCAAGAACCCTGTGAGGGGGACGGGGGCGTCTTGCGGAGCTGCTCCCGGAGCAGCAGCCTGTCAGCCTTGCTCTGCTAAGAGAGGGCAGGGGCATGGACCCAAAGGCTACTGGGCATGGGCACTGTATCAAGGCTGGCTCTGGGCTGCTGTGCCTGCTCCAGTGCTGTCCTAGGGGCTTGGCCAGCCTCGTGCAGGCACTAGGCCTGTGCACACTGGTATCGGCTCAGGGCTGCAGTCTCTGGGCCAGCTTGATGCCCGGCCTCCCTGGAGAGGGATGCCTGTTCTCTACCATAGCAGGAGCTGGAGTGGGGGCTAGCACCAGTGTGAGCCCTTTGCAGCCCGCTCAACCCTGGCTTCCTGTGGCATAGGGTGACCCCTGGGACTCTGCACACCCCCCCAGCAC
Source organism: Gorsachius magnificus (assembly GCA_034008185.1). NCBI lineage: Eukaryota > Metazoa > Chordata > Aves > Pelecaniformes > Ardeidae > Gorsachius > Gorsachius magnificus. The sequence continues at coordinate 10,699,207 of CM067091.1, forward strand.
TGGGTAGGGGCTGTCGAAGGACGGAGGCATCCGGCCTCCAGCCAGGCCTCACTCATGCAGCTCCAGGGAAACCCCTGGGCAGCTCCGGGGAGGGGTAGAGCAATGTGGTGTCCCCCACCCTGTGTGGTCTGCCGGTGCTTTGGGCTCATGGTGAGGACAGGGTCTGGGGCACGCAGGGGGGCTGGCACCAGGACTCAGCTGCAGCAGATGTTTCCTGCAGGCCCAAAGTGAGTGCTGGAGGGGGTGGGGGTGAGGGTGGAGGGAAGACAATGATGGATGGATGGATGACAGCTGGCATCCTTGCCACCCCCCCCAGCACAGCGCTGAGCATCAGTACGGGGGGGGGGGGGGGGGGGGGGGGGGGGGGGCGGGAGGGCAGGGAAGGCACGGCTCTGCCCCCCTGCCACCACCTCCCAGGGCAGCAGCTGGGACTTGTGCTCCCAGGAGGGCTCCTGCCTACTGCCCACCGCCAGCCCTGCAGCCCCCCCCATTCTCCAACCTGCACTCTTCCCTGGGCACGCTCAGATGTTGCACTGAGCGCAGAAAAGCCTCGTTAACATGAGGCTTTTTTATGTCTCATGCCACAGCCCATGCTGCCCTGAAAACAGTCCTGTAGGGCTAAGGCTTCGTGAGACCCTCCTTGGCAGCTGTGGCGCCCATCGCTCGGCAGCGGCGCGGCGCCCCCCTTTCCCCCGGGGGTTGGGGAAACCCCCCCCTCCTGCCCCCCCCAGTTTCAGTGCTGCCTGGGATGCTGGGCTGGTGTCAGGGGAGTGCCGCAGCCAGCTGGCTGGCACACAGGCTATTCACAGGGCAATGGGTGCTGCAGAGCAGGCGGCTGTTCCCAGGGAAGCCTGAGGGAAGGGCAGCTGGCATGGCAGCAGCCCTCACTCTGCTGGGGAGGCCCCACCTGCTGCAGTCCTTGGGCCAGGACCCAAACCTTGCACAAAGGCCCAGGGTGGGCTCCAGGGGTCTCCTGCCCAGCGATGCCCAGGCCATGGGCAGGCTCAGCCCACCCTGCCAGTCGCTGCTGCGTGAGGACTGTGATGGGGCCCCAGGTGTCAGGTGCAGCTACCCCCTCCCTCTCAGCACAGGCTGGCGCTGAGGCATGGCTCGGCCTGGGCAGGGGTCTCCCCCTGCCCCCGCCCAGAGCGGGCGGGGCCCCCGGGCCGGTGCCCATGGCAGCAGCGCGGGGCTGCCTGGCCCCATACAGCCCGCAGGGCCCATCCTGCCCCGGCCCTGCCCGCAGGGCCGGGCCACAGCACCCTCACACCGCCCAGTGATAGGGACAGCAGGGGCGGGACTGGCAGAGCCCCCACCCACTGCTTCAACCAGAAGCCCCGCCCCCTCCCAGCAGTCTCAGCGGCCATTTGTCCCAGGGGTCACACGGTCTGTTCTGATTGGCTGGCAGGACCAGCCCCCCGCCACGGCTCACCCGGAAGTACCTTTGACACGGAAGGGCCACCCCCTGTGTGCACAGGGGGCGGCCATTTTGTTTAACCCACCATTTTATGGCAGGGAGCAGCCATTTTGTTAAACGTCATGAAGCTCTGTGATTGGCTGGCAGCTACTTCTTGACACTAGTCATATCCATGTGTTCTCAGGCAGCCCTATGATTGGCTGCCCCCTTCCTTTGGACCCAGAGGTGCTCAGGTATAAAAATACATACACTTATAGTCAATGTATGTATATATGGGATTATATTTTAAAGGAGTATATAAAAAAAAGTACTTCTATATTTGTATACATGCATATATATTTATATAGATATGTGTATTTATAAAGCTGTAGAGGCTAAATACTTATCGCCATAAACCCACAGGTATAAAATAGGTAAAAGGCAGGGAAGGGCCCGCCCATCCCAGGCACTTCCAGGTAAACCACCAGGGGTGGGGGTCCTGCCAGCCAATCCCCACAGATGACATCACTGGCAGGGGGCAGGACTTCCCAGGCAAGTGACCTATGAGGTGGCAGGAGGGGGCAGGGCTTCACCAGCTCCACCCCATCTGCCATCTTGCAGGGCCACCAGGGTTGAGGGTCAGCCCTGTGCCACTGAGCAGCTCCCAGCTTTGCCCCAGCTGCCAGGATGCAGCCCAGTGCAAACCAGTTGCAGGTGCCCCTGCTGAGAATAACGAGGGAGACAGACTGCAGGCAGCTAGAAATGCAGACTGCATTTGTTTATTTCTTATTTTTTTCTGTTGTGGTGAGTCAGCCAGCTGTCCTTGCTGCTTTAAGTTCTCCTCCTCCAAGGTGGCAGAAAAACAAAATGAGAGTGGGGCAGGCACGCACACTCGCCTCTGCTACTGGCCTCACCCCAGAGACCCGTGTGCACAAAATGGCCGGCATCAACACCCCACTTCATCCATCCTGGCTGCAGCCCACGAAGCAGGCCCCCCCAAGGGCCCTGCACAACTGAGGACAAAGAGGGATCTCAGCCCAGGGGGTTGAAGATCATCTGACAACTCAGTGAGGGGCTGCTGCCCAGAGCCTGCCAGCCTGGGAACAGCAGCTCTCCAGGCCAGCTCCCCAGCAGCCGCCTTGGCCACTTTCAGAAGAGTAAATTTAAAAAAAACCCACCCAAACTTCAAGCCCCCCAACCAAAACACCTTTCCCTGGTGTTCCCAATTTCAATGCTAGAGATCTCTAAAACTGCATCTTTACAGTCCTCCCCCAACACCTGACATGCAACCCAACAAGTCAGTGTCTCTACCCACAATACTGCCGAGTGCTGATGGGAATCTAAATCCACCTTTGAGAGGCTATGGTAGATGGGCCAAAATGTCTAAGAGCACCTATGCACGAACAACACTGGACAGCATACAATGGTCATTCAGACATCATTCAGGATTTCACTTTTATTTATTTTTTTGCCTTCTGGATCACCAACACCCTTGCTGAAACTTCTTTGGGCTTCTACCCCCACCCCCCTGAAAGTAACACACAATTTCCCAACTCATTCAAGCAAGTGAAGAAAAAAAAAATCCCCAGCAAGATCACTTGGGATGGGGCCAAATGCTTATTTTGAGGGGGTGGCAAAGAATTCAGTGGTGGCAAGTCCTGGCTTTAAGAAGCCAGACTGAAAAGGAGACCTACAAAGAGGAAAATGGGCTAAAAAATATTTAGCAATCCTTCCTCTACCCAGAGAGCAGGGAGATAAGGAAAAAATAGTCATCTGATTACACACAGGGTATATATTTTTACACACACTTTTACACACATCTAGATATAGTACATGTAAAAATATATGCTATACATATGCCCATTCTCACCAAGGTGCTTTTAGTATAGCATCTGCACTGTGCGTATGGGCATGTATACGTGTGTATGAATTAAATGTACAGGTACTACTAAGTGTATATGTGCATATGTACACATACATACAGGCAGGCAGCCTACCACCAGCTACCTGTGCCTTCCTCTTTGTACAAAACCCAGTCCTCCCACCCTGAAATGCCATTACGCTTGCCCCAGCCCTCCCCTTCCCCAGCCCACTTTGAAACAGGTCCCCCAGTGTAGCAGCTTCTTTCTCAACAAGCGATTCAAGGAAAATGATTTTGTAAAGGGAAGAGGAGAAAAATCAAAGTGAAGCATGTGTGGATCATGCCCATAGTTGCTCTGTGGTCCTTCAGCTCCCCTCCTGGGCCTGGAGTAGGGCACTGTGCTCTCAGGATCAGCCAGCCAAGCACTGTGCCATCCCCCTTTGCCAGCTTATTGCACATTCACTTCTGGGCTGCATTTTAACAACTCCGCATTACATTCCACAGACCCTGTCATCCTCTCACTTCAATAAAACAGGAATACAAACCCACTGCCCTGTCCCTGCCCACCCATCCTCCCCCCCACCCCCCAATATCCCCATCAAAAGGAAAACAAAAAAACCACCCAAGAAAGGCTGCTTGCTAGCAGAGTGCAACAGTAGTACACGCTGAATGGGTGTTCTCTTCAGGAGCTCTGTGGAAGAGAGGTTATTTCTAACACGGTAAACAAAGCCATGCAAAAGGTGGGATATAAAGGGAGCAGGAGGAGGAAAAAAATAAAGGATGAGAAGGAAGAACAGAACTGAGGAGGAGGAAGAACACAGCATGGCAAGTGCTCAAGGCTTCATGTTTTCTTGTCCTCTTCTTGTAAACAAGCTAATAATTCTCATTAGATAGAACAAGTAAAAAGACTGAAGTTCCAAGTCAAGGGGCTGGAGTTTCCAGGAGTCTGTTCAGTCCATTCAGCAACACCACAGCCAGTGAGAAAACAAGGGTATTTTTTTTTTTTAAAATCTTCATTACTTAAAGCTGAGAGAAAAAAGCCAACTCAGGAGCCCTTTTCAAGGATGGCTCATTGTCTCTAGACTGAATAAATCACACTAGTTTAGAGAGAACCTTTTTTTTTTCTCCTTTTTAATGACTTATAAAAACCACATGGTTCCTTCCTCTGCCCCTTTGCTCAAAGGCGGGTCTGTGCCTCAGGTACGTAGATCTCAATGCTATCTGCGCTCTCCGTGGCTGAGTTCTGCCGGACAGAGGCTGCCCGCTTGGCTGCCATGAGACGCTTGCGAGCTTCCTGGCGCTGCTTGTCTGAATCAGAGGCTTTGTCCCGGTTCAGTTGGGATTTGGACTTGGCTGGCTTCTTTGGCACTGGAGGGGGTGGTTTCTTCTCTTCCTTTAGGGAGACAGTAAGGAAAAACCCAAACATAAAATAAAAATGCGCATATAGAAGCTTGCTCTCTGATATGGCAGGGACACTCAGGCATGAAGCAATGAGACTTGACTGTGAGGTGAAAGAAGCAGAAGCAGCTCGAGCAAGATGCTCAAAGTCAGCTTCCCCAGTTTCTAGAAACATGCCATTTTGCATTCCATGGCACAGAGGCTTTCTGTGAAGTGGGCTACAGTTTGCAGACTATGTCTGGCCCAGCTATAGGTCACAGCACAGACAGCATGAAGACTGAACTTGATCTGGAACTGCAAAATGTTAATATGCCACCCAGATAGGCCCAGAGCCATAGTCCTGCATCCTACCCTCATGTCTAGTCAGGAAGCCTGGCCCAGGGACACAGCCTCCGCCACATTTTCAAGGGGTTCCAGTAGGTGTTTTTTATACTGCTCAGACACCAAGAACAGTTAAAGCCTATTCGTACAGCGCTTGTAACACTAGAGGCCTCTGTATCACTGCTTTAAGCGTACACCACTCATCACCCTGCTCTCCCTCCATCGCTAACACTTTTTCCCTTTATACTAAATTGCTTCCACCATTACTCAAGAGGAACAGTCCCAGTGCACTGCAAGGCTGTGAGATTACACTGCACACATGCAGTATGGTAAAAGCCCTAGAGATCTTCTGTCTGCAAACAGAAATAGGCCTCAGATACCCCAAATGTCCGCGAGGTGCTCTGGCTGCTCTCAACTGCCCCACACTCACCTTTCTCTCTGGTGTCTCTGCCAATTGCCAGCTATTAGCTTTCAGGTGGTACAGCTCATCAAACTTCATGCTGATGTCTTCAATGGACAACTGCAGGAGATCCCAAAACCCAGCTAGGTCCTGGGCTGTGGGTCTGGGATTGGCATTAGGGTTCTGGAATGGAAAACACAAAAAACCCCTTTCAGAAAGAATATACCCTCCTGATGAGCGGAGCAGTCTGCACAGCTTACATTCATCCCTTGTAATGCCACCTGCCTGGCAACTGAGACACCAAGAACCCACAGGAGACACCAGCCCTAAACACGCAGAGACACAATGCCATCATTTACAGTCAAAACTATTTCTGCACAGAGCAGGAAGCAGAGATCCTGCCTGTATTTCTCCTCTAGGAGCCTGAAGAATCCCCCAAAAGACACCTGTGTAGCAGAAAGCAATAGCTGCGTTCTCCCCAAAGCACCCCCAGCTAGCGCAAGTCCCACAGCAGTAACCTCCAGCTGAAGGTCCCCAGCACGCAGTTCAGAGCTAGAAGACTGCTTCTTACACAGAGATCCTGATTACAGGTTGGGTAATAATGGAAATGGACACAACGTAACGCAAAGCACAGCTCTGACACCAGGAAAACTTGCATGCCAGTGTACAGCAATCCAAAGAAGCCAACAGAGCTTCCATGAGCAAGATTTCTTTGCTATGTCCCCCCACAAAACAATCTGAAAGCATGAGTATTTCTCAGGCTGGCTTGGAAAATTTTAAGTAGCTTAAGTTTCTCCCAAGAACAGGATTTTCCCAGTTCTAAGTCATCCACGCTGCCATCATAGCCCTGGACTGTCTGAAGAAAGCACGGGATCAGATCCGAGCACCTCAGCACAAAGCTCTGCTGAAAGCCTGGCAGCAAGTAGTGTTGCAGCTCATCTCTCAGCTGTGACCAGCCAGAGTTCAGCAAGCAGATGCTCAGCACTTCACTGCCTCCTCCTCCTCCAAGTTTCTTTAAGTTTTTTTTGCAAGTAAAGGGGAATTCACCTCTGAGGAAGTTTGCAAAATCCAACCCATGATAAAGCTTGAGGGGAAAAAAAAAATGCTGATTCCCACCCATCCCCACATTAGCCCTGTTCAGCTCTCGGTGAGGGCAAACCTTGCATTACTTTTGAAGAGATCCAATTCAAACAGTTCTCTGAGACCGGTAAGGGACAATCCTGTTGTGACAGCTTTAATATCCACATAAACTACATGCAAAGCAAGGATGTCTGGAGAGCAGTAAGGCTTTTCAAACATTCCCCCCCATCTGGTGAAACCTTAGTGGTTCACCTCAGAAAGCCCTTTAAAGCAGAAAGGGGCAGCTTCCAGGACACAGGGCAGTACGGCTGGTTGACAATTCAGACCCACAGAGCCTTGGTGTATTCAGCACACCCTGATCAGCAGGTCAAGAAAATTCCCCTGTGTTCACATAAGCAGCAAAAGGAATGGCAAGCACTCATCCCTGAGCAGAGTACAGCCCAAGAACTGCCTATGCAGAAGAGAGGCAGAGGCCATCAGCCTCCCACTGCTCAGCTGCTGTTCTAAACCAGCATTCACCCATTGTGGCACAGTGGTCAGGCTGTAGGCTACAGCTGCATTGGCTTTGCTTTTACAGTGACAGTAGCCTGTGAATACCTGATAGTGTTCCTGTAGTGCTGTTGAAGCAGATCCACCCCTCTCCCAAACCCCAGGAGGAATAGATCCAGACTCACCAAGTTTTGTTCACAGAGGCCATGGAATTGCTGGAACTTCTGCGACATTAGTAACTGTGCACTGCCCACTGCACTCAGGACTTTTCCTAAGACTATGGGGAGAGAAAGAGACAGACTATTAAACACAGCAATGAACTCAGGTGTTTCTGGAGCAAAGAAACACTCTTGACTCATTAGAAAAGGAGTTTCACAGACCCCCCCAAGGAAGTAACTGCTTTCAGGAAAAGAAGATGTATTGAAACTATAATCTACATCTGCCTTTGCCATCTCTTATTGCTCCTCTAGATCAGGGCAAAAGTGGGCCCAATGGAGAACACAACATCAGAGTCTGCAGGAACTACCTTAAACCACCTCCAGCCCATCAGCCCAGCACCGCACAATCTCAGCAAGCAGATCTGCTGGCTCCTGCCTGCAGATCACAACCCGCTCCTCCACTCCTGCAGGAAGTGAAGGTGGCAAGGGGCAGGAGAACTGTCTCCAGCCTCCATTTGCCAGGAAGGATTAAAATACTGGCAGGTGAGGGCTTTTAATACCCAGGACTTTATGCTGCGCTTAGTGGGTTTTCCAAGAAGCTTCTGGGATGGCAACATTCCTCTGCTCATTAATGGAAAAAAACCCCACTGTATGGGCTCTTCCCCAAAGGCAGGGCTGAGAGACCCACTGTGCATGCAACTGCACTGTGAACAGGGATGAACCCATTCCCCTTCTCCTCCCTGGTCTGCTGCTGCACCTACCACATCAGTTCTGAATGTTTATAGATCATAGAATCCTAGGCTGGATCTTGGTGGCACAAGTGTAAGCTGGCCTCTCTCTGGGCCCATCAAGTTCTTGCTTACAGAATCTACTAGGAGACTGCTCTTAGGGGTCATAGACCCAATGCCACACCGGTCTTGGTGTCTTTTCTTGCCAGAGCACTCCTGCCACAGGCAAAATGAGGGCATTCCCTGAGGCAGGGAGAGCCCTGGCACTGCCTGTCCAGCCTGGCAGCATCTTAGGATTAGAGATTAGCTCCCCCGAGCCCTAGCAGCGACACTGAGCTATAGCTGAGTCTCACCATCATTTCACCTTTCTCAGGTATCAACAAAAAAATCAACCAGACTCAAAACAAAGGTCCCTCCCTCTGCAGCCCAGCCACCCACTTCTGTCCCTCTGTACACACCACTGGCATGATTTTCTCTGCAAGCAGCACAGGTTTTGCAAACTCATTTGATAATGAGACAAGCCCAGCTGGGACCGAACCAAATAAAATCAAGCAGCCCTGTGTTCCCTGTGCATGTGGTTTTGGTGTATTTAGTACAAATTCAGTGAAGCTTTCCTATATGAAGAAACCTCCTCTTTGCTGTAAGGACAAGTCCACCGAGGCAGCAGATGGAACAAGCTCAGAAGTCACGTTTATTCTGCTCCACTGCCAACTACACTTTCCCCTGCCCGCTTGAGTACAATGGGTTAAGGCAGGGAGAAAGATCCCGCCACCTCCCTGAAAGGGATCCATTTAAGCTTTTAGCAGTTTCGAATGGTCAGAAGCTGCACCATCCCCCCAAAGTCTTCTATGCTGCACTGCAGTATTATTTCTTATCCCATCTGCTACAGGAAGCTACCTTACCCTTCCCAAAAAAACCACCCAAACATTCCTTGTCCAACAGTCATCTCCGTGCTCTACCCTCACTCTGTGGGCTATCAGCAATTTAACTGCAGAAAGCCAATCTGAGACTCAGTTACAACTCCTTCTCCAGGGAGGAGTTGCTAGGCTGCCCTGGTGCAGGGCTCAGTGGCTGACAACACCCACCTTCTTCAGAGAGATTGTTCTCTTTGGTCTCCTGGTCCATCTGGTGGCACCAGCCTTCTAACCGCTCTGTTTCTGCCTGCAGCAGCTTCAGAAACCAGTACCCGTCCCGCCGGCAGGTTCCTGGCTGCGTGGGTTCTGATGGCGAGGTGGAGGACGTCTCAAGCCAGGGGTCAGGAGGAGGGAGAGAGGAAGGCTCCAGGGCTGGGTCATTGTTTTCTCCATAGGAGAGGTTTCTCTTAATCTGTGAGGGCTTGGCTGGTTGCCTGGTAGCGGCATCAACACCAACGGAGTTGTTGTGTTGGGGGCACTCAGCAAGGCTTCTCTCAGATGATTTACAGCTAGAGTTATTGAGCTCCTGTGTGTCAGAGTCTGTGTCCTGTTTGGAGGACATGCTGCGAGAGTGGCTGTTTCTAAAGAGAGCAGAAGCAGACATTAAATAGCAGAACTCAGCCTGGCTGGCCTCACACACTGACAGTGAAATGCTTTTATTTATTACACCTGCAGCTGAGCCTCACCCTGCCCCTCCTCACACACAAACACACACCACACATTTGGACAGACAAAATCGTAAGGTTGCTGCTCACTGCAACAGGCCGTTCAGACGAGAGGACTGACACACATCTATAATTACATCTTGTACCCTTTTTTTTTTAATTTCAAACTCCCATGTACTTGGTTGTTTATGGAACAATCACTTTTGCAGCGGGTGCGTGCTGTGGAGGAAGAGCTCTCCATGGGCCCCATTCAACACCACTCACATTGGAACAAAGAAGGGGAGGAGGTCCAAGCGAAAGGGGGGGAAGTGCAATTTAAAAGAAAGGAAACTACAAAAACTTGCATCTTTCACTTACCGCCACTCGTCCTCTACCTGTACCCCGATGGACTGGAATTTGGTGGCTGGTGGAGGAGGCTCCTCTTTTGCCACTGGCTGAAGGCAGTCAACCTTATTAAATGAAAAAAAAATACAGACAAAACCAGACACAAGAACTTGCTGCTGGAATTCCCATTAGTAGACCGGGGATGCTGCGCACACAGGGTGTGCCAGCACCACGCGCCAGCTAGAGGGGCACAGGCTGCCACCCAGCTCTGCCTCCACTTCAGCATTGGGACTGCGTCCTGCCGCTCTAAGGGCACTCGGCTCTGCCATCCACCGCTGTTTGCATGGCTGTGGCACGCTGGGGAAGGGCTGTGTCCCCTGGAAGGAGCAGCCACACATGAGGCACCCAACATGGGCAAAGGCCAAGGGATTCAAGAGAGGGCAGTGATCTGATTAAGGCTGACAGCAAAGCCCAGCTTCCCCTCTCCCAGGGACTGACACCCTCCCTAGCTCTGGATAAGAGGGTAAGAGGGTTTTAGGAAGGAAATCCAGGCCATGGGACAAGTGGCTTGGGAACCAGCTCGGAAAAGGGAGAGGAGGGCAGTCAGCCACTCCAACGTAAATTCTCTTGCCTTGCTGCCCTTCCAGTGTGCATTTTGCCCCACTAGCCCTGCAGAAAAGCCTTCATTGCCACGCGTGCCTAACTGGCCAGCTAGCCTTGCTGTGAAGCCAACGGAGAACTTCTTCAGCACATGCACACGTGGTGGCTCAGAGCCCAGACCCTGCACTTGGACTTGCCCAAGTGCCCAAGTTCCTATCTGCAGGTAACAGCCTGCAGCACCGAACCAGCACTTTGGGACAGAACAAGTCCTGGCAGCAGCCAGCCATCTGTAACTGGGAAATCTGTCCAGAAGAAGAGTGTACAGTTGCAGATGAATTAAGTTTTACTCAATAAAGCATGGGTTTACACTGCTCAGTGGGTTCTCATTTGACTATATAACCAACAGCTCATTCCCATTGATTTCCACAAGAGTTAAATGCTTCCAGCAAGAGCAGCGGCAACCTTCTGGGAACAGCGGATAGCAAGGATTTGCTCCCTCCTGCCTACAGCCCTGGGACCATTTCCCACTGCCGCAGCCCATACTGCATGGATGTCAATTAGGAGGGCCCACTTCTCTAAAGAAAGTTCTCCCTAGAACCATGGGGGACAAGGAGCAGACCGATGTTAAGTAATGCACAGTGCACTGCACAGGCACGCTAGCTGCAAAAGGCCTCTCCAGAGGGACTCACCCAGGCCCCACTGCTTTATGAAACATTTTAATTTTGTACTAAAAGAACTTTGACCTTTCTGGTCTGCTCTGGAAAGCTTCTGCTGCGTGTTGCCCCCCAGAACACAGAAGTTAGTCTGACAAGGCAGTGAAGTTTCTTGTGCTGTGCCAAGTGAGCTCAGGTTGCACAAAATGCACAGGCTAAACGGAAGGGTTAAGGACATCCCCCAAGGACAAAGAACAAAATATTCCATACTTGTATTCCTATAGACGACAGCTTTCTTTTGGGGATGTTCTCCACTTTCGGCTCTTCGCTGGTCAGTGTCCCTTTGTCGCTCTTCAAAGTTGCATTTTTCTGGGGTAACTCTGGAGACCCTCTTGCTGGAGTCACAACGCTTCCCCTCGTCACACTGGGTGTCCTGGTGCTGTCCAAGCTGTCTGAGGAGTTGCTGAGTCCCGACTGGCTGGTCACCTCACTCTTGTGGTCCTGGCTGTCCAGGTAGGTGTCCTGCGCCGATTCGGTGCTGCTCTGCACAGTGACAGAGATGAACGGCTTTGATGTGGTCCGAGGTGGTACAGGAGGTGGAGTCTTTTTATATGCCACTAGGCATGATGAACCTGCAATAATGGAGGTGGGAAAATGGAGAAGGCAAAAAGACAGATTGGGGGGAGAGAGAGAGAGATACAGTAGAAGAGAAAGAAAAAGCAGGTCAGTCACAACATCCAAGAGGAGCCTCCAAGTAGAAGCTGGAGGCAGAAACGCAGAAACAGCCTACAGCCAGCAGCTCACACTGGGTAACCCAAACCAAAGCATAAGGGGAAGCGGAAGGCAGAGCCAGAGCTAGCTTGCAAAAGAAGTCAAAAGGAATACCATGATGTGTGAAAGGCTGGAAATGGAGAAGAGGTATAGAAAAGCCTCCCAAGAACGCTACAGGGTTTGGCAGATGTAAGCCTCCACGTTGGGGAAGTGTTCTTTGGCTAAACCCTATGCTTTAGTGTCCTAGTACAGCCAAGTGTCTCAGCTCTTTGTCCCATCAGTTGACAAGTTTCAGTGTCTGGACCAGGGTGGTGTTTTTTCCTATAAAAATGGAGAGAAGCCATAAGTTTGTTAGATGCTGATGGTAGGAACAAACGATCGTGAAGTACCTTAAAAACCTTGCTGCTACTGATTAGAGGAAAATACATCAGCTGGATGCAGCCGCCTACAAGCAGCAAGGCTGCTGCTGCTCCATGTCCCCAGATCCAACCTGATCCAACCTTCAGCAAGGCTGAAGACACGCTCCCAGCAGGCACACCGAGCACACACATCCAGTATATGCACATATATACACGTGGGCTGGCCACACAGGTCACAGAGCAGCCACACGGACAGCAGCAATGGCCTCATCCTGCTCCCATCTCTGGCTTGGCAGGACCAAAGTCTGTTAGTGAAAACAGATGAACAAGGTGGATCCTGCAGCAGCTCTGGCACTTGGCCTGCCCAGCCTCTGGATGTACAAGTCCCTGAGGCCGAAGTCCTATTCCAGTGGCTGTCCAGACAGGACAGACAGCACTGGGCAGGGCACAGCCAGACCAGCACACCAACCAACCACCTACTTACACACAACTGATGCCTTTTAGCCCCTGACCCCTGTATTGCCCACTTTCATTCCTCCCCAAACCCCCTTTCTTGTCCCACCTTTGGTTCTTCCCCTAAATATCCCATTAAGTCCTATGCAATCCCAAACAAGTCCCAGCACAGGCCCATACACCGCCCGGATCACCCAGCCGACAATGCAGATGGGCTGTACAAACCCAAACCTGGTTTTTAAGTGTTTTCCTAGTACAGCTCTGATGACCACAGGGGCTGCTGTTCCCTCAGGTTCCCTGTGCCAACCCATATTCCCTGACCTCAGTAAAGTTTTACACCTCCGATTGCAAGCTCCTACCTCCCACTGCACTGCCCAGGCCATACATAACTCCTCCAAAACCTGACGCAGCGATAGACACGCAGCTATAGATACAGACCATTTTCATTAAACACCACAGACTGTTAACTTTACCATTTCCACCCCCAAAGCAGCCAGCAGCATATTAATAAATTTAGTACCAGATTAGAGACCAGTCCTCCCTGTCAAGAATCCTTTGACTATGTGGGGGCTGCAAGGTCAGGGTTCCCAACATACCCAACATTGCCCCCGACCTCCAAAGTGCATGCCTGCACACCCTGGGGGGCTCGCAGCAGGGCACCTGACCCAGGCTTTGGACTTCCGGGGCAACTGGACACAACCAATTCTGGCTCAGCCCATCACAGGGTGCCTTCTGTTCCTGGCATAATTTTACACAATTAGCTGAGAAGTATCAAATGAACCCGATCTGAATTGATCAGGGGTATGTGAAAGGGTGTTGTGGGTGACAGGAGCCTCCTGGTAGCTCCTTTTCCTCCCCAGACAGGTCCCTCTGCCTGCCACAGAGGTTGGCCACGCTCACAGGGTGTGGGAGGGGAGTCCCGGCTGCCACAGTCTCCAGTGGGGTCAGAGCCGCTCCTGAGCATCCCTGGCAGCCCAGCCGTGTGCCCCGTGGGGCATTCACACAGCTACACTACATGCCCTACTAACAGCATTTACACATGCCTGTATTTATGCACCCCAATATTTACCATATTAACAGCTGAAGTTCCACTTCAAAGGAACTGCTAAAAGGGAGGGATTACAGAGGGGGAGGAGATCTGTTCCAAAAACATTTAGACACCCAAGGATGCCGAGAAGCACCATAACAGTGCTGCTGTACTGGGTGCTGTACTAAGGACCCTACAGCGGAGTTGCCAACCCAGCTGCCTCTCAGTGTGAATCTGGCCAGGAGCTCAGGAAGGCACAAACCCCACACCAGCTCCCCCTAGCCCCCCAAGTCCAGCACAGATTGAGCAGTGTCCTGATGGCCGCAAGAGGGGGACCTATTCTGACTGCTCACCCCAGCCCTTACACTGCCTTTTGACACACGGCCCGTATGGCTGCAAGAGGGACTTGCAGTAGGGGGCCACATAGCTGGAAAATAACAGGGATAGGCTATGATGCCTGGGGACTGGGTTATTCCTCAGCTTGATCGGTCCCCAGCGCTGGCACATGCTGTGTAAGCCACTGAGGACAGCCGGAGCCCCCAGCTGCCACGTCTCCAGCCAGGACAGGAACTCACCATGCACTTTAAAAACCACCTACAATAATTTCCTAGCAGGTCACACGCAAGTGCTTCAACTTGTCAAATTCACACACCAAGACATAGCTATGCACGTCCCTTAGCCAACACTTACTGGGTCACACAAATAGCATGCAACTGCACTGCAGGCTGATGGCTAACGGATGACTGAAGGGGCACCGGCATTCACCTCCGACCCTGCAGTCCCCCTTCATCACCTTCCTCAGGCAGAGCAGAAGCTCCCGGGCTCAGGACAGCAGCAGAACCTGCTGCCCATGCTCCAGCAGCACCAGCTCAGAGGTGCTTAGCACCTCCGAGCAAGTCACACTCACTGCTGGGATGCCTCCTTCAGCAGTGCCAGCTTCAGTGGCACCGCTCACGCAAGCATGGGTTGAACTGTGCCCAGAGCTGACCTTTACCCACGGGTGTTGCTTTATAGGGTCTGGTTCATTGTGTACAACCTGCTAGCACAGCAGGAGGCATGGACCGCTCCCTCTTTCCCCACGTTCTCCGCTGGGCATCCCCAAAAGCCTCCTTAGGTGTACTGTAGATCCGATCAAGTTGCAGCTTGCCTTGTTACAGGTGTTTACCTGCTCTGCCCTTACAGGGGAAACCTTGACTACACCTACCTGACACAGAGCAGAGCATGCTATGCAGGTAAAGCGTTCCCCATGCGAGCACAGCTACAGGAGCTTTGCCCCATCACAGAAAACTCCCCTGGCTCTACAGCTGGACAGCCTCTCAGATGCATGCTGAAGCAGCTCACCCACCCCCAACGCCTGCTCCTGCAGGACACCACAGCTGACAATGGAGGAAAAAGTTCAACCCTAGACACGCACTAGAGCACACAGGAGCAACTCACATCTTTGGTTGCTCCCGCACTCATCACCGCCCTCTGGAGTGAAGCCACACGGGCATGTGCTGCCAGAGCCCTGCCAGCCACCACTGAGACCCTGTGGATGAGGAGTGCCCCCACAGCCACCCTGCCAAGGCTGCTTGACCAGGGAGCACCATCTTAAATAGCTACAGCAATTTCTAGGCAGAGTCTTAGGCCCGGTCTTGTACAGCCCATCTCAACAGAGCAGCGTAGGAGCAGCCCGAACAAAACAACCGCAGAAGTACCCCTCAATAAGCTGTGGCCACACCACCAGAACACAGGACACTCACACTGCCTGGTGTTACTGTCCTGAGGGCTGCAGCAGCTATTACCTGGGACAAGCAAGAGCCACCCAAACTGGCAGCAGAGCAAGCCCATCAGTGTAGCCTCCCAGTTAAATACCTTGTCTCCCCTCTCCGCATGGCCTCTGTTTGTCCCCAGGGAGGATGCCCAGCCCTGGGCACCAGTGCCTAGGGTCCCCTGCCACCCACCAGTCAGCCTCAGTGACACTGTCCCGCTCAGAGCTGAACTGATGGGAGGAGTGTGCTGGTTTTGCTGGCACGTTTACCAGGAGCACAGCTCAAGTTTCCCAGCTGCTGTTTACACCCACAGGGCTGTAATGTAATTGGGGAAAGCAAATCAATTGCTATCTGGTATCAAACACCGATGCCAGGCAAAACAAGGGGAGGGCAGCACAGCAGCACAGAAAGGCAGGAGAGCTTCCTAGGGAAGACCAGTGGTGCTGAGGGTCAGTAAGCCAGATCCAAATTTGTCCTTCCACCTACCAACTGACAGCATGAATACTGTTTGTGCTGCTCTATATACAGGGGGAAACTGCAGCATCCCCTTGGCTTGTTCCCGGGGATCCCTCCATGTTGTCCAGCTCAGCTGAAGAGCATCACAGGTTTTGCTAGAAGAGAACCGCAAAAAACTGCCTGTTAATGTTCATGTGGTCAAAGGGTTGACCATGCGAGCTATCAAGTTTATGGCTCTAACATATTGCAAACAGAAGAAACACAAAAAGATCAGGAGCCTTGAAGAACCGGAGATGCTTTGGTGCAATTGCAAGTTAACCCCACCAAAGCCCTCTGCAACCATAAAACAGGGACTTCTGACTGCAGCAAACCCAGAAAGCACACCTTACCTAGAATGGGTTGTGAAAGCAAAAGTCAGAGGAAGCCCATCCAGAACAGTCTGCCCTCCCCCCTCAGTACAACTCTGAACCAAGTTAGAGTGTTTCTTGCGTCTATGGGAAGAGACAAGATATGGAGGAAGCCACAAGCACCCTGGTATTTCTGCAGAAGAGGGGTGTTACTGGACCAACCAAGACAGTGTGCCCCCATGGCTTGGAGGTCACCCCACCAGTTTGGAGCATTCTGGCTGCTGACTGACACCTCCAAAGGCCTACAGCTCCACAATCTGCTCCCGAGTTGCTGCAGGTCATAGCTATTATATTTTAAAATTGGCTGGTGCTATTGTGTGGAACTACCGTCCATGTGGGCACTGGAGCAGGTACCCATCTCATTCTGCAGCACTGTCAGCTATGTTTGCTTGTGAACATCAGCCACACTCCAAAAAGAACAGGAAAATGTAGAAGTTTCGCTTAGGCTTCCAGCACTAGACTCCTCCTGCTCATGGGAGCTTCTCACCCTTATTTAAGCAAGCTGTTAGAATTCACAACTGTGCTGTGGATGATTGATTTTTGGGCAGAGGGCTGTCTGTTTATAGTCTTCCTTGTGTAATTATTTTTAGAAAGCAGCATGCTTCCAAATTAGCATCTTTCCCATGACACTGCCCGCTGCTCTCAGGAACTTAGGCAGTACCCACCAATGCAGCTCCGGGCAGAAGAGCTTTAGCCCAGAGACCCCCAAGCCAGCTGGGCACACTGTGAGCCTCTCCCTCTACTTCTGGAGAGCCAGGCATTTGCTTCTTGAAAGACTAAATGTAAGAGTCAAATGAATATTAAACCCAGCACTGCCTTGAGGCCCCTGTTCAAACACCACCCAGCTGCTCAGTACCTGGCAGTATCACCAAGATCATAGCCAAGGTATTCGGTTCTAAATATCACAATTGCCCTCAAGTGTGCGTCTAGCATCGAGTGCCCGGTTATTCTGCTGCTATGGCTGCTTCAGTACAGCCTGGCAGCATTTCTAACCATTCCAGTGACTCCAAGGACCTCTCCAAGCCATCCTCATTTTTGTTAGATTATCTCCAAGGCTCCAAGCCCTGGTCTGTTGAAGGCAAGTCAGGCTGCCCTCAAACACGAGCAGGGCTCGGACTGCTATCACTTTCCTGCTCCACACATCCCCCCTTCCTCTGTGGGAAGAACTGAAGAAATGGCCTCATTTCCTCCTGCAGAAAGCAATCTCTCCTGCTACAAGACACGCTGATTTGTCTTTTAAATGAAACAACCCAATAATCTTGCAGCAAACAAGAACCACCACCAGTTGCATTATCCCCTGGGAGATTTTGGCCGCACGTCTTTGGGCTTCTGTTTGCCACAGGGTCTCACAGATGGAAGGAGCTGCATTGAGAGGGAGTTTTCAATAGCAAAGGGAACTGGAACAGCCACATTCCAAGCAGCCTGACCTCTGATTTTCATCAGCTCGCAGAAGGCTTCAAGGTTGAAACTATAATGAATTGCAGGATGTTTTATTTGCAGAGGGTCCAAGCAAAAATGATCCCCAGTTACAATTGCTACTGAAGACAATACAGATATTGATTGCTTTTATGGTTCATAGCAATCACTTCAGACCTTATCTTTCTGCTAAAACAAAACATTTCTAGCCTTTACAGCGAACAGCACGCAGGCCTTCTCAAGTCTGTGTTTGGCCTGTAGAGAAGCTGTTTGAACATTCTGCAGACTGAAGGTCAAGACACCTGCATGGGTTACAGACACAGATGAGAAACCTACCCAAATTTTATTAGTCAACAGGAAAACATTTCCATCTAGACAAGACAGGGAATGCATGTGAAGATGCCACCTCTTGCTCTGATCAAGTGACTGTGTATAGAGTGCTGGAGAAACTTTAAATGAAGTCTTACACTGCTTGAACAAAACCCCACTCCTGGAAAGCAAAGTGAAGTGACTGCATTCTTTGAAAGAGACTCTTCATGGAAATGCTATAAATACCAACTCTCAGTGTCCCCCCTCCGTAAATCTTAATAGTACTGATCTTTGAAAAATGATACCTCACCTTGATACTACATAGAGGAAAACAGGTGCCCAACAGGAAAATACATTGCTGACCGTGACTAAGTTGGGGAGTTGGGGATGGGCTGTGGGCTCTCCTGCCCCAGCCCTCCCTCCGCCATGCTGCAGTCTAAAACTTCAACAGCAGCAGCATCCTGGAGCAAGCAGTTTGCTCACCTTACAGTCTAAGCCATGCACTGCCTCCGTAGAGGCTGAACATGCCCACAGAGACCCAGAGAGCCACCAGCCCAGCAAAGCCCTTCTGCAGCTCTCTGATGCTCAAGAGGAACATCATGAGTCCTTCACCAGCTCCCCCCAGCCCTCAGCTTTGCTTGCTGTGTTGGCTGTTCCCTTACACACAGAGCCAATACACAAGTCAGGTACCGTTCTTCCCACAGAGGCACAGTGGCTTCCTCCGGGAGCACCTACCATCCCAGCCACATGCATGCTTGACCCACGATCCAGCTCCCTGTTGGTACAGCCTGCACCAGGCTTGTAGACTACATTTCAGCTATCCGGCACTTCATTGCTGAAAGAAGAAAACAAGTAACTTCTTCACAATCCAGCCAGAGAAGCCAAGACAGCTACCTCCTCCTCACCACTGAGCAGCAAGCACTTCCATGTTTGCAAGGGCTCCAGTATTAAACAAAAGATCCATGCAAATGAGTCTTGGCTTCCCAGCTGGGAAACCACTTGCAAGTGCTGGTCAAGCAAGCAGAGAGCTGTTTAAAATGTGTCTGTCCCCTGTTGCTCCTGTTCAGAGTCAGCACCCACCTTGGCCACAGCACTCTTGCAGATCTCAAGGCTGTGCTGGCAGGATAGTATTGATCACCTATGGATTCATCTGCCGCCTGTTCAGAGACAGGGGAGTGCTCTGCACTGCCAAGTACAGCAAGTTCCTGCGTATTATTGAAACAAGAGGTTGAGAACTGGACGTATCTGCGGGAAAAGGACCTCAAACTCAAGGGAGCATCTCTCAAACGTTACAAATATTCCCCCCCCAGTGCACATACAGAAGCAAAAGGCTCTCCTTGAATATCAGCTGAGTGGTTTTAGACTAACAGTACAGCTTTCATCCTGAAATACACCACAAAAAGCACTGTACAACCGTCTGCATTCCCATGGCCAAGATGCCTTCGGGGTGAACTGCAGCATTAGTTACCAGGGCAAGCAGCTGTGTGGGGTGGGCAGGGGACTGCACAGGGCCAGCAAGGGACACAGGTGGCAGGACCTTGCCATCCAGGACTGCACAAGATTTAGCAGCTGCCTCTAATCAGGGACCTCATCCCTAGACTGAGGCAGAGCAGAAACATTTAACCAGCAAAGGAAAGGCTAAGAGTTGTGATCTCTTTACACAAGGGGCTTGGGATTTTTCAATGTACCAGAAGTTTCAGCTTCCTGAAGATGCTCTGATGCTCACCTTTTTTTTTTTAAACAAGCCACTTGTAGAAGGTCACAAATTTGAGATGTGTGAAGCATCGGATGACACCACCCAAGAATGCTAGGGTTTAAAAATACGGTGTCTTACCCTGCTAGCCTTCTGACCAATTTGATCACCTCCTCCTTTCAGCACAGGCTGCAACAGCCAAGCTCGCCCACACCAGATGCTACGAGAACGCCAGCCAGAGACACTCCCAAACCCATCTGCAGTAACTATTACTGGGGCTTCTATTTGTATTAGAACAGACATTGTAATTTCTCCCTACCCTCCCCAAAGCACTTTTCAGCACAGGTTTTAAAGCGAGTTGGAGCAGTGATCGGCAACTCCACCCTGCTCTGCAGACGCACATCCAGCAAGCTGTCCATCTGTCCTGTGGAACTCCAGCGTGTCTCCAATCCAGCTAGCACAGGGCAGTAGCTTAAGGGAGCTTCCCCTCTTCTCCCTGCCCAAGATGTTAATTCCTTAGCAAGAACCAAGACCCCAGAAACCAACCGTCCTGCCTCAAAAAAGGCAAGAGTAGAGCAAAGCCACGAGCATGGTCCCAGGAGAAGCAGAACTAAGGCTCTGACAGGGTAGGGGGTGCCTGATCCCCAGGGCCAGGGCCCCTTGCCTCTCCCCTGCTAGCTCATCGCCCACTTGGTGGTGGCACACACCTTTCCAGAAAGGGGATGAAGTGAAGGGAATGGTCCATCAGTTCAGCGCTGCAGCAGATGGACTACCAGCACCAGCCCTGCCAGCTTGTCCTACACAGCTTGGGCATGATGGAGACACCAGCAGCTTCCTTCTGCCATGGATCCTGCCTTGGCCCCAGCAGACCATCTTGACATGGCTACACCAAGACAACCAGGGCTGCAGAGCTGCTAAACCAGCCAAGTCCACTGCCAGGAGCCTACACAGACATGCTTGAATACGGAGCTGCCTCCTCCCCCTGGCCATGCACAACCATTCCCCAGTCAAATCCCCGGCCATGCAGCATCCCCGCAGCATAGAACAGTGAGTGGAGCAGGCAGCAGTGGCTACCAGAGAAGTGCCAGCACAATCCTAGCCTCATGGCAGGTTTTTACAAGCGTGGAGAGCTCTGTGACCGGAGTCCAGGTTGGCCTTACAGCCACACTCAGATATGCCATTTCTTCCTGTTTGTCTTTGTCCAGGGAATACAGGAATAGCAGGTGAGCAAACCCAAGCAGGGGTATCAATGGTGCCAAGGAGCCCCCACACCAGGCTGACAGCAGACCCAGCAGGACTTGTCGTATCACCCAGCAGCCTGTTTACTACGTGGCTGCACAGACGACTCCCCCCGAGCCCCCTCCTTGCCTCGGGGTCCTTTCATTCAGAGCACCACGCTGGCTCTGACCCAGGCATCAGTCATGGTGGGCACAGGGGGAGGAAGTGAGTCCCTGGCTGTGGCAGAATGAGGATCCCCAGCTGGCAGGAGCCTGAAGCCTTTCTGTGCATGCAACAGTCAGGGGAACCTACACCACTGCTTTTCCTGCCCCTGAGAAGGCAGGGAAGCCCTTCCCATACCCTGCTTACACATCTGGGCCACGCGACAGCTCGTCCTCTCAGAGGGTCATCAGGAACAGGCTGAGCTCTGAACCATCCGTGCCACAGAGAATTTCTAGAGAGCAGGCATTTCCATCAGACCCTGCCATCGGGACAGGCCATGTGGACATCCCTGCAGCCAGTGCCAGATCTCACATCTGATAAGAGAAAGCGAGACTGGACAGATGGGAGGACACACCACCTTGCAGAGCCCACCCAGGGCACAGCCTCTCCCTCCAGCACCTGGCCTGCAGCTCAGCACATCAGCGCTTGTGGGGGGTCCAGGAGACACGAGGATGCCTTTGGCAGTATATGGACTACAGCTTAGTGACCACATATCAGCCAGAAGCTCCTCAGAGATAAACTGCACTGAAAGATGCTGCTGCAACAGGAGAGCGACAACCCTTTCTGCCAATGCACCAAAGCATCATCCACTTCATCCTCTGGATCCAGAGCGGTGCCTACAGCAGTCTCACCCCGGTGTAGCAGGTAAAGCTCACCTGGCAGCAGCAGCCGCCCCAGCACAAGGGATTCTCTGCTGGACTTTGACCATGCAGCGGTTGTCAGTGCAGCAGCACAAACACGCAGTGCTCAGGGTAGCTCCAACACCATCAGCCAGGAGATCAGAGAGACAAGGCTGACCTGCTAGCAGAACAGGAGGGAGAAAAAGCAACCAAAGACATCTAGAGATCTGCACTCCAGAGTAATTTTCAGGTACAGCACTTAGGACAGGCCCTGTTTCCTCCTTGCTTTCAAATACATACTGCAGCAGTCTCCAAATAATGATCCCTTCACTAAGGGGCTGGGGAGTCTGTTTTTGCCAACTGCACACTGAAGCTTTTTGTCCAGGCCAGTTTTGGCTCTGCAGCCCTGGGTGTTTGTATTAGAAAGGCCTCGTGAAGAGCAAGAACTGTGCAGGACATCCATGACCAGGGGTAACAGGCAGAGAGGCAGCAAAGAGGGCGCTGGTCTGAACTGGCTGCCATGGTTTTACTGTCACACAACAGTGACCAGCCTCTGTACTCCTCTCCCTGTTTAATGCCACTCTTGCTGCAAGCTTTGCTTAGCATAATGGCAGTGCACACATGAATTTGGGACGTAAGTGTGAACCAGATGTGAATTAGCCAGTGCCACCAGGTCGCAGGCTGCTCCTCCCAGGAGTTGTTACCCTGCTGCTGCTCTGCGGGACAGCAAACTGCACAGGCCAGGGCTAGGCGACCAGGGGAGACACCAACAGAAGAAGCCACCAAGAATCCTCCATTTCCCACTGCTATAGCCACTTTAAGTGCACTTAGGGTATTAGTATTAATCTTCAAAGTGTGCAGGAAAGCTAGTTTAATTAGGCAGGTCATCATGGTTTTTCTCCAAGCTAGCAGTTCCTAGAATATCCTGCAGAAGTAAGTTCCACCAGCTAATTATGCACCGCATGAAAAATCCTTTCCATTTGCCACTTCACTTTATGCAATGCCCCATCACTCAGAGGATGGCATATGCAGATGCTTTTAACTCACTTCTCTACAGCTGTGGAAATCCAGGGAATCTTAGCACACCTCTTCAAAGTTGCACTCACTCAAAAAACATATGGCTTGAACCCCCGCAGCACCACCCCGTAAAACTAAGCCTGTTCTCGCCCATGTCAAAGCTCAACACCTCAGGCTTGCTATTTTAGGATATGCTGACCACTAAAGTGCAAAATCAAGTCACTCCCAAGCATCTGTTCCCGTGTCAAAGGAGACGCACTGCAAGCCTTCCATGCACAGGCAATAAGCTGCATCTTGAGCACAAAGTAAGTGCAGCAACCCAACTGCTTGCCTCCTCGGCAAGGGGAGTTTGTCCATGCAGCATGGTACAAACAGCACAGTTGTTGTGCAGTGCCTCCCCACATGCCTCCCTTTCGGCTCAGTGACCATCCTCGAAGGCCACCAGTAACCCACCTCACTTTGCTTATGACCTGTTTACAGTTGCAGGAGCATGAAGAGCTCCAGTACAGCAGAATCGCACCTAAAGCTCTGGGGCAACCAAGCCCTCTGACACTAGTTTGGTCCATGGTGCTCAGGGAACAGCAGGAGGATTTTGCAAAAGCCGCACAGTTGCTGCAGCAATATTGGCATGGCCCCACCAACAGACAGGTGTGGAAGCAGCGTGGATGGGCCACCATCATTTTAAGTGTACCATTTAAACACTGTTCACAGAAGAGCTGGCCAAGAGGGTGCTGAAAACACTGATGGCAGCCAGCAACTTGTCAACACAGACCATGATAACAGGAAAGGGCTGCACTGGTGTCAGCAACAGCCGAGTTCCCCCTAGTATAAATGGGGCTCCTAGAGTTCGCTTCATCCCCAAGAAGAGAGTCAGCCAGAAATTCTGTAGCCTACCTAGAAGATCTAGAAATTGCCACCACTGTTGAAGAACCTCAAGGCAAGAGAATTAATTTCTCCATTGCTGTACTCAGCATCAAGATTTTCATCACAGTTTTCAGTTACCGTATCCCAAATTTTACATGATCCAGACAGGGAACTGCCAGCATCTGCTATTCTCACTTGCTCGCAGGACGAGATTCCAGCTGTTTTAGGCAAGCGCAAGCATTCAGCAATGCCACCAGGAGCAGCAGAGGTGGCTTTGCCAGAACATTATGAAAAGCTCTCCCCACGCCCCAATGACTAGAAATTCTTTGTAAGCTAAAAACAAACCACACCCTGTACCCACAGGGCCAGAGAAAGCACATGTGTCAGCAGAGGAGACAGCGCAACACAGCCTCTGCACTGGGGAGACGGGGAAGGCATCAGCCTGAACGCACATCTCCCTGCGCCTACACAGCCTACGGAAAAAATCTAACCCGTAGTCAAGACCATCCTTCCGCTTGGACATTTGCCATGAGGCAGCCAGCACCCAAGATTTACATCTTCAAAGCTACAATCATCAAGAGATTTTAATAGTCAGATTCAATTGAAGCTTATTTCCTCTCTGAAGTATGTACAAACCAAGATGTGGCAACATTATGCTAATACCGAAGAATCAAAGTCAAAATCGCTGGGAAACTTCTGTTCACTGAGGCGCAGGACAAGCTTTGCATGTTAGAGAAAGCTATTCTGTATTCTAATTCATGATTTAACATGGCATTAGTTATGAGATTAAAAAAATAAATCACACAACCAAGCACAGAAAAGGCTGTAGCAGGTCTCACTCTTGTCATTAGCATTATGCTTGGCAGTGGTTAGCTGTTGCACCAACCAGAACAGGTAACACTGCAAACTTCTCCTCTGATCTGAAGAGGCAAGGTAAGTCCCTGGAGTCAGTGCAGGCAATTAAGCAAATATTCCAACCTTCCAATCCTTTTGGGTAGGGTACTAGGCAGCTTTCGAAAGCACAGCTGTTATCACTGCTTGGGTCTCTGAATGCCCCCATATGAACAAGCCTACATATACAGCAAAGCCAATCGCTCTGCCTTCATGCTAGCTGGGCAGAGGGGAGCATGTCGAGGAACAGTAGCATACATACCCAGCGACACTGCTCACACTGTTCTCCCAGGGGCCAAGAATCCCCAGCTTTGATTTCTTAAGAATTTCAAATATCACAGGCACTTCCAGAACAATGGCCCCTTCCCCCATCCTCCCAAGGGAGCGGGTATCCAGAGTAAACCCAGTATTTTCTGGGACACTTCTTTTTGGGAATCAAGCAGGCCATTTGACAAAGGAGCCACTGTGCAGGCTCCAGCTCTGAAATGAAAGAGCACAACAAATCCCGAGCATGAGCAGAGCGTCTTCTCCAGGCACATCTGAGGCTCTAATATCTGCGACCTAAATAGCTTCAAGCCACCAACAAGCCTTCACCTTTACAGCTCAGTTTGCTTCCACTAGAGGCTCCAAACTACCGAGTCTCTGGTGCACAGTCCCAAAGAGTCCCCTTAACCTTTCAAGTGGGGAGCCTAGACCACCACTTTTCAGCCTCAAATATGGGTCACGGAAGGTCTGGATTTGTGCATGCAGTACCTGTTTGCCCACACCCATGTTCATCTGGTCCTCCAGCTTGCAGAACCTGACATAAAGGTGCTTTGAAGATCTAAGACTATTAACCAGAAAAGGGACACGAGAGAGAGGCAAGTGAAAAGCTCTACCACATCCATTTAACAGATTCAGTTTCTAGGCAACAAAACTAAAGGCGCTGTCGTAGCAATGCTGCTCCCATGCCATTTTGTCTGCCATGGCACTCTCAGGACCTACTCCTCTCTGTCCTGTTGTCTTGAATTCAGTGTTTGACACAGTGGCCTTCCAAGGAGGGTTAACCGTAAAACCCAGTCTCCAGCAAAAGTATTAAATGTGACTGGAGCATCCCCTGCTGCTTTCAGGAACCTGCTCAGCTGCAGAACAGACTTGTCCTGCCTTGAAGGCTTGGTGCCAGAAGACTTCTTTGCTTCATTTCCCACCTTGCTTATATTTATTCCTGTTTCCAAATGAGTTCTCCTCTCCCTCCACTCCTTTCAGCTTAACAGTTGTGTAGCTCCAGCTACAAAATAAACACCAGGGGCATTCCAGATAGCCTCCTCCCAGGGCTCCACCTGTGAACACCAAACACCAACCAGCAGATGAAGCAGAGCTTTCAGCACTGGCACTTTTGCTTTTCCTGGTCTGTTGAACAGCACTAAGTGGAAGAGTTTGGCCTGACAGTGTGGGAAGGAGGTAACCACCATTGATTTAGAGTGGCTTGAGGAAAGCAATGAGAATCATCTTGAGCCAGACTGTTTTTAAGTCACTCCAGCAAGAGACAGTTCACCAGAGGTGTCTGTGGAAGAAGCCACTCCTTGCTGAAGCACAGCTATCTGACCTTCCTGAAAAAACAGCCTTCACTTGATCTCCCACAGCTGCACAAGCCTCTGGGAGACTGCTGAAAGACACCGCCCCCACTATTCTTTAGTCTAAAGAGTTGTAAGCACAGGTCACAAGCAGGCTCTCCACAGCAGCTTGTTTAGCAGTGGAGAACAGCCTTCAGAGAAGCCTGCCCACGACACTGCCTTCTCCTGCTCAGCATTTCCTCCTGGCACGTACAACAGTTCCACCGGGCTGTCTCAGGCATCTGCACTCCTAGCAGGCAGCACAAAGATCAGTGGGGTTTTTTTGATTGCAAAGCCCCTGCTCCAAACAAGCACAGAAGCCTTTTGTCAGTTACAGAGCAACCTAACCCAACAATAACTGAAGTGGTGGTATGGAAGAAACACAGGATGGGCTGGACTCTCAGCTTGACAGAAAACTTCAAAGTACCAAAACTAATGTCAGCAGCTACAGTGGGAGCAGCCTTCCTTCCTGTGTCAGAAGCTCACCAAGTCTAAAGTTCTGGAAAGGAAATTACAGGGCTTTCTGCTAGAGGTCTCCAGAGTCGCAATCCCACCAGAGCTGTGCTACCAGTCCTTTGGAGAACACGATCAATGGTTTTAGCAAGCAGGTGCTGGGACTGCTGCTAACCATGGCCCTAATCATCCCTTCCCTCTTCCCTCCATCCAAGGGCTGAGCATTCAGGCAGCTATTACAGCACCAAGGCAGAGACGACTCAGACATACAGGCCAAGTACCTCTCCAGGGGCAGGATGGAGTGAACAAGTTAATCTGCTCCTTGCAGAGACTTCTCACACAACCAAGGACAAAATGGTTTTGGAGAGAACCAGCTCAGACTTTCCAAATAGCTCTTGGGAATAAGGAGCTGACTTTGCAGCAATGTTTGGAGGTGGCCTGACCTTACTCCCACACATACAACAGGGCAAGTACGCTTTCACCAGCTCTTAGTGAAAAATCCCACCTCTACATTTCTCTGAAAATCCTGGCCAAGCCAGATGCTTTGAAGATTGCCTAAAGCTGGAGTTACTTCTCCACTTGGCCACCTCCCCACACTTGGCCAGGGAATAATCTGGGGCTTGGAATGCACTACCGCATTGAAGCAGCTACTCCTTGTCGTGCCAGTTGTCCAACACCAAGACTGGCCTTAGGATGAAATTCACAGTAACAGCAGCTTACCCTTCCAAATGAGACGCCAATCTTTCGATGCAGTGCTTTCCAGGGCAGTCACCAACTCAGCCTTTGCCATGCTTTGCTCAGAGGGATTTCCAAGACTTACACTGGCTTCCTGGGACAGATTGACACCATGTCAGCTACTTGGGGGTTAGTCAAGCAAGTGTTTTCACCTTAAGTGGCCTTGCAAAGCAAGAACCACTGGTCAAAAACAACCAAACTGTGACCATGTAGACACAAACCTAGAGCAGCATTTACTTTGTGGAGTGCAGTGAGTTTGGGGTCAAGGAGAGCTTATGCAGCAGCAGGTCTCCAGCTATCTGCTCCAGGGGTGTATCTGCTGGAAGGACCCTCCAACAGTCAGAGGAGGATACACCAGGAAACAAGAGAGGGACACAGCTGGGAGGGAAACCGCTCTGCCCCTGTCACATCAATCTGAACCACAGAACTGCACCCAAGCACAGACCCTTGACACGTACTCACCACAGCAGTCCCAGCATCGCCTGCAAGGGGCCAGTGTGCTTGAGTGGCTCAGGGTCACTCCCAATGTCTGTGATACTGGACCAGGAAACAAACTGATCTGATCCCTTCTACATTTTCCTAGAAAGCACTTTCAAGAAAGGGTTCAGGTTGTTTACATATCAGAGCCATGATTTCAGAGAAAGAGAAACCCCAGTCAAGTTTCTTGGACCTAGGCCTTGCCAGAAGAGTTCAGACAGAAACAGGTACAGTTTGAAGATACTTCATAACCATAGCAAGCAACTGAACACCACAGAGGTCCATCCCTCAGGAGGAGAAAGCTGCTCTGAAGCCTCAGCCAGGGTTTAGATGAAGGCCCATGGAATGGGATGACTCTACCAGAGGTCTCCTCTGCACAGCTTCTGGCAGCCAGGCAGGAGAGACACTGTGAACTTGCTGTCAGCAAGCAAATGAGACAGCACTTCTCCCTGCTGTAAAGAAGCTGAAAGAAGGGAGTGCTGAAACTGCTACCATTATGGCACAGGTTAACAGAGACCTACAGTGCATGCGGCAGAAATTAATTTTCCTCCTCAATACACCTAAAGAAATTACTATGTTCTCAGCTCTGTCACTATACAACATCCTCCATCCCCTAACAGCCTTTCAAAAACAAAACCCACCAGGAGTGCCTTTGAAGACAAATTAACAGTCCTGTGGCAAATGATGAGGTGGGACACCACCACACAGATGCCTTTAGTTTTCAAGTGTCTGGTTTCCAATGTCTTCTAATCACACAGGCCTGGAGAAGAGCTGGAAGCTCTCCTGCTTGCTCCAGCTCCAACTGTGTATTAACCCCCAGTCAGAGGGGGCTGGTGTGCTCCCAGAAACAAGCAGAGCCCAAACAGCCACTGCCTTGCAGTAACCCCCACACAGGGCTGTCTTGGGACCTGCTCCCCCCCCCATGGGGCTACCTGCAGGGCTGCTGCTCTGCCTGCTCCAACCTGCACCCCAGCACCCTGGTGCACAAGGTCTGTCCCCTTGCTGACTTCCAGGGAGGCAAGTGAGGAGTGGCGAGGGCAGCTTCTACACAAGCAACCATTCCCTGCTTGCCAGGGCTAGCGTCTTCAGTATGATCATTGGACCATCAATCCAATCTTCAGATAGCAACGTAAAGCTTCTCTGTTTCTATTACTGTCCCAGACATCCAGAATACACAGGACACCTGTGAGATGAGAGCAGACAAGCTTCATACCAGCAAGCCAAGGTCCTGAGATGGTGAAAACAACTTTGCATTAAAGCAGCAATAGGAAAAAGCCCAACCCCTTTTCAGCAACCGATTCAGTCCTTCTATCTTCCTTGCTGTAACCAGGATGCACAGTACAGCTGAAGAAACAAAACAGCAACAGGTTATTTTGGATACTGTTTTGTAAACAGATGCACAGCCAGTTATCTAACCATGGGAATGTTAACGAGAGCAGGCTCTGAGAGGGAGCAGCAGAGCACTGGCGGGGTTATTTGACTGTGCGCATTGAGCGGCTTGCATCATCCCCACCAGTACATTTCCATGAGTCTGCAGCATCAGCAGCTTATGCTACAAGACATGTGCAAGAATTTGTGAAGTGCCATCTCCCTTCAGTACCACAGGACTGTCCTCTCCTACTCCAGCCACTAACAGACAACTGCGAGGACAGTTAGAGGGCAGGTTTAGGCTAGACATTAGGAAAAATTTCTTCACCGAAAGGGTTGTCAGGCTCTGGAATGGGCTGCCCAGGGAGGTGGTTGAGTCCTCATCCCTGGAGGTATTTAAAAGAAGGATAGATGAGGTGCTTAGGGATGTGATTTAGTGGTGGGATGGCAGGGTTAGGTTAAAGGTTGGACTCGATCTTGAAGGTCTTTTCCAACCAAAGTGATTCTATGATTCTAGGAGGTATCTCTACAGCTAACTGTTTATTACATTAATTGACAAGAGATCTGACTCAACTGCTGTAGAGCCTGGTGCAAGCTGGGCTTCCTACTCCCCATAGCAGGAATGCCTTATCCCTGGGGAAAGGGTGCAATAACAGAAGTCACCTTACACACACACAGCAGGCCACCGCTTTGACACAGCTCATGCTAGGACAGCCTATTGATTTTGGTACAATCTGTCTACCCTGGCAGGCTTCATACCCGGGAGTCATTACTCCAAGCGCTTAAAAAAGCTACATACAGCTTGCCCAGGCACCAAAAATCAAGACACGAAAACAAGGAATTTGAGCAACATTAAGGCTAGGGTCTTCTGTGCAAGTAGGGTTTCCATGCAGGTTAACAAAGCAAACAGTGTGTACAAGATGGGTGGACAGAAGACCGTGATCAACACCTGTGAGATCAAAGGAAACACTGAATACAGAAACACTGAATATAGAAGCATGGTATTAGATGGGCAGCACAACAGAGAATGTTAACTGGGGCAAACCATGCCCACCCTCCCCACTGCAACCCAAGTGTTACAGCCAGAGCCAGGAGACTGCAGCAGAGCTCAGAGCGGGGAATGGAAAAGCAGGGCTGCAGAAGCAGGACAGTCAAAGCCCTTCTCCTCCCACTTTCACCTCACAGCAGTTCACCAGTCCCCACCACACCTGGTGCTGAACAGCCTGCAACTCTGGTTGTTGCCCATGACCATGTGGTCACAGCCAGCCATGCCACAGCAGTGTGGGGTACAGGGAGCTGGTGGGCTGAGGTCCACACTGCAGGACCTGAGGTTTATTAACATTCAACTAATGAAGTAGAGGACAGAAGAGCCACGTAATGTGTGGTTTCTCTAGGTCAGGAAACAAAGCATGTGGCAATTTGCAGTACAAATATTAGCATTCCATTAAATTAAGTACCACCTTTCCCAAGAGCCAGGACCATATCTAGCTGAAACACAGCACACCCTCCCAAACTGCTGTCCGACAGGACACCCCTGTCCCCAGGACAGCACAGCCTCGCCCCCAGGACCACTCGGTTTGAGTGACAGTTTTAGAAGTGCTCCCTGTTAAAAATTAAAGGAGAGCATTCATATGCTACAGCAGTGCAGAAGGAAATGCCCAGATACAACCACTTCAGGTGTTCTGAATGAGCTGGTAAATTTTGCACAAAAGCATCACTACACCCAAGTTCTGCAGGCACTTGGATGCATATGCACACCCCCACGGTTTCAGGGAGTAGTCAAGGATGCACTGGGAAGTTGGGTACCACCATCCATGCTGAAACCACCCTTCAATTTATTGCCTTAAGGATGCCAGCCTGATCTTTCTCTTTGCTTGCTTCTGCAGTCATCTTGAAGCCTGAGCACAACTTACGGGAAATTTTAACGCAGTAGGAATTCACATGGTCACTGGAAGCCCCGCGTTACCAGGTCGCTACTTTTCCCAGCAGGAAGTTACATTCTGGGATGCTCTGTCCTTTGCCTGTCCATCCAGACTGGGTAGCAGCCCTCCCTGTAACCACATGTAGCACTCCCCAAATGGAATAAAACACAGTAGCATTTAAACCTAGAGACAGGTTCCTGTAAGCAAATGACCCAGGATGTTATCGGAGAACACTCTCAGGAATCTGAATAAGGAGAGAACTGCTTCATGGTTTCATTCAGTTGCCAGAATAGATTTGCCTTAGGCTTTGGTTCTTGCACATTGGGTGCAATATTCTGAAGTTATTTGGCCCTTCCTTTAGGTTTCACACATGTAATGTATGTCCTCTGTGCATTACTATCAGAACAGTCACTAGTTTGTTAGGTCTGTATGTGTGAGAGCAGCACAGTGCACCAAGCAACCACCTGGAATAACAATTGCTTAGGACACTTTAAAGCTACCGGTCTGGTTGCGGTAGGCAGTAAAAGTCAGGCTCCATCCCGCGATGTCCCACCACCATCTTGAGCACTCAGCCCCGGAACAGGGAGGGAGGTTGTCGTGGTTTAACCCGGCTGGCAACTAAGCACCACGCAGCCGCTCGCTCACTCCCCCCCCTCCCTCAGTGGGATGGGGGAGAGAATCGGGAAGGAGAAAAAGGTTAGAGCCGAGGGCTGACATAAAGACAGTTTAATAAGAGAAAATAATAATAATAATAGTAATAATGAGAATGATAACAAAATATACAGAATATACAAAACGAATGATGCACAATGCAATTGCTCACCACCCGCCGACCGATGCCCAGCCCGTCCCGAGCAGCAATCAGTACCCGAGCAGCGATCAGTACCCCCGCGACCGACCAACCCATCAACCCCCCCCACCAGGCATGACATTATATGATATGGAATAGCTCTTTGGACAGTTTGGGTCCTAGCTGTGCTGTACTCCCAGCTTGTTATGCACGTGGCCGAGCAGGAGAAGCTCAAAAAGTCCTTGAGCAGTCTGAGCACTACTTGGCAACAACTAAAAACATCAGTGTGTTATCAACATTCTTCTAACACTAAATCCAAAGCACAGCACTATGCTAGCTTCTGTGAAGAAAATTAACTCTATCCCAGCTGAAACCAGGACAGAGGTTGACCTGCTGGCTCTCTGAAGGTGCCAGGGAACAAGAGAACAAACTGAACTCAAGAGCAAAACAGAAGGCACAACCCAAGACTCTGGAGGGAGATTACACTTCAAAAAACCCAAAGCCACAACTAAGCATAAGTTTCCCTACACTGAGATGACACAGCTGTCCCCCCTTCCCATCCCACTGGCCACTGGTGAGCACTGCAGACGACTCCACGCAGCCTAACGAGGTCAGCAACAAGCACTCACAGCCACTCAGGGCAAGAAACACAACCACGACCTCCACGTACAAACAGTTAAGCAACTGCATGCCAAGGAGCATGCACAGAGCTGGAATCACAGCACCCGAACTAGTTATTTCCAGTGCCTTTGAGAACAGTGGCCCAGCTTTTCACGCCCTGGTACCCAACAGGCTACCCAGTACTGATTCAGATGTGGTATTCAATATGCTGCTTTACAGAAGTATTTACCAATACTTGGAAAATCAGGCCTCCTCCTACTTGGACTCCTTGGACTCACCTGTTTTATCAAATGAGCCTTCACCATAAAGCCAGCTAAGCAAGTTACTCCTAAACCTCACCCGTAAGAGGAAAAAGGAACTCTTATCTTTAGTGTTTAGATACTGGAACATGCAGAAACTGTGCAGCGACCAGAGTTCCCATATGCACAAGTTCCACAGCAGAACATGCAAAGTTCCCCCTTCAGCAGATTACTGATGGACTATTTCCTTCCTACATCTATGACTGTAGCTATGTGAAAACCCTAGCTCTAATCTTCACCACTTAAGCGATGTAGGACAACAGCAACCAAAGGACTGGCCCACAGCGCTGAGAACTGCGGCCAGCACTTCCCAGCAAGAGACTCTCCATGGGCAGCCTACTGACCCTGCTCACTGGACCTCGACACATTACGCAAGACAAATTCCAAGTCAATGCAGCCATTAAGCAAGCACATTCAATCAAGAGCATTGCTGAGCTTGGCACGAATCAGCTGTGGTACAGATGAACAGGCTCAGACAGCCTCAGTACCAGAGGCGAGCTGAACAGCATCCACTGCTCCTTCAAATAAGAAAGGCTGTAAGTAACCTGAAGCCAACTGTGTGGAAAGAGTAGACAGAATATATGACCATGGGCCTGCCCGTGTCACAGCACAGCATGCACCGTTATTTCCTAAACCAGCACTGACCAGCTTCCTCCTGCACACATTCACTCTCCATGGAAACCTCAAGGAACTTAGAAAACTCAGGCAAGGGCTTAAGCACAAGTTGTGGCTGCTGGGGACACTTACTGCAGGAGGCCATGCTGCCACTGTGGCCCTGCATGCAGGTTTTCAAGCTTACCAGCTATTTGCAAGCTTCTTGCAATCCTGCAAACAGGATTAAGTGCCAGCCAGTCTTAATGCTGCTGAAGCCAAACTGACAGTTCAGCTTTTGGCACCAGAAGAGTTCAGATCAAGAAATGCAGCTGGCAGTATTATCCAGCTATGCTTCCTACCTATCTTTAAAGTTTCTCAGTGTTGCATAGTGCAGTAAGTCTGTCTAAAATATGCAAATACCACTGACACAAAAGTGATTCACATCCTTGAAGTGTGTCACTACTGGCTAGACAGAGAGATCTTTAAGACTGAAACCAGCCAAGCGTCACCCTTGCCCACACCGTGTTTGCCCTACATGTGACACCCCATCAGCAAGCGGTGCTCAACATGAGCCGAAAGACCCCAGGCAAGCACAGACCTTCGTTCACCAAGGTAATTTCCTTCTGCTGAGGGGTTAGAAAAGAACAGGCAAGACTTGAAGAGCAAATGAATTTTTCTTTAAAGCAAAGGGACATTATCATTTGCCACTCACTGACCAGCAGTTACCAAGAGGTGAAGAGACACCAAGAAAATAGTTCTGCTATATCATTCAGAATCATGGCAGCTTAGCTGGATGGGAACCTGAGGCTTCTAAACATTAAGTGACCTCACCATCACTCATCTACGCAAGAGCACCTGACAGCTCTGCATCATCTACTTTTCCCTATAACAGCTTGCTTTGAGCACAAATCCATATCTGGTTAACCTCCACCTCTCGGTGATCTTGCAGGAGCTCTGCTTACCTCTGTACAAGTATACATGGCCACTGCTGCTGCAGGATCAGCCAGCTCCAGTTTCAAAGTCTTTATCAGAGATCACATAAGACAACTTGATTTTCATCTCCAGGTCCTGGCTTGCACCATGCAATCTGTTGACTTTCGATCTGAACAAGCACTTGGCATCACAACCCCTAACCAACTGCTGCCAAAAGAATGCCTGACACTCCAGCACTGGGGAGATGCCCAACTTGTAGTGATTTCTGCTACCTTATCTTTCAGGCAGGAATGCCATTTCCCTTAATATCTGATGTATTTTGCAGAGTTATTCTGCAAGAACTCTCAGTGCCCGTTCACTCCTCCCTTTTAAGTTTGGATGCTGCTTACCCTCCTGTAGGTGACCATCTTCTACAAAGATATCTTTTAAAACTTGTTTGAATGACAGGTACGTGCCCTTATGTCTACATTTCAGTGAACTCAGTAGAAGAGTGCATTAGTTTGCAAGGTGTAAGGTTTTACATTTCTGGTCGTCCCATCCTCAAGTATTCAGCCTGCACCTCAGTTTTGCCTTCTGCGAGTGCATCAGTTGTTACGGATGCCAGACAAGCCAATCTGAGGGGTTCGAGAAACCTGCAAGTATGGAGGGAAGGGGCTTGGCATGGGGGGAGAAGATACCGTGCAATGCAATCGCAACGTTAAAGCATCAGTGCTGAAGTCTGGGGAGGTCAGCATAGCCCTGCCAGTGGAAGCAGGCAAGAGGCTGCAGACCAGGAGCAAGGAAACCTGGTGCAGGCATTTGCATAGCCATGACGGGGAGGGGGCCTCTGCCTCTCCTCTTGTTCCCCAAAGCAGTGCAACACTGACCTACTTTGCCTTTGGCTTTGTCACAGCAGCCATGGAAGAACCAAGCAGAAGGCAGGCAACTCCCAGAGATTTGTTGCTCCGGAGAGCTGCTCCTGTTCAGCCCATTTTGGAGCTGGTCATCCCCCATTCCTCGCCAGCAAGAGTTACCTGCTAGAAGCAACGGGGAAAGGAGAAGAGCTTCCAGGCTCGCCCAAGGCAGACCATTAATTCAGGCAGGTTCTTCATATTTTTTTGAAAGACAGGGGTACAAAAGCAGCCTACACAGCATCTTCTAACAAACTCACTACACAGAATGGATTATTCAGAACCCAGCAGTGATGATTATATAGGGGTCAGATTATCTGATGTACACTTGGCATTCAAGTCTGCCAGAAGTCATCACTGGCACAAGAACAGAGCAACTAAGACTATCAGATCGTGGACTCATCCACAGAATTATCCCCAGTTAACCCCCTGGGGCACAAACAAGTTTGAAGGATAAGGAACTCCATGGCAGAGCCTTATTCTGGAAGAATAGGCCATTTCACAGCAACTTGCTCCTGTAATAGAGGAATTTGTTGGGGTTAACTGTGTTTAGACAAGCCCATGAGTAAGGACAGAAGGACTAGTTTCCTTCTAGGAATGGTAATCTCCAAATACTTGGGAATTAGCTGTTCTGCTGTATTAAGGGAAACTTTATCTTACCCTTCCCATAGATGATGTGGTTTTCCACACACTGAAAATCGAAAGCATGCGAAGAATACAGCTAAGCTTACAAAGCACGCACAGTTTGCAGCTGAGCTTGTAACACTTTTCCCGAATGACATCTGCCTGAAATTGTTTAGGACTGCAGTTTGCAGCCTTAGACCTTTGCATGTTTATTTTCTCCTCTATGGTAACCACAGTGCTAGAAGTTTTAAAGTCAAGAAGCCTTGGCATGGGTTGCTCCACAGCCCATGTAGCCGTCAGGGCAGACGCAACCAATGTCAGGAAAGAACCAAAGCATTTCCTACCCTCTGCAGTTTTTACTCGATGTTGGTTAAAAAGCAGGTTTTGGCACCTTTGGCCAGACAGCTGGCTATTTTAAGATCAACAGCACTGCAAATTAACATGATTCAAATGCAACGGGCCTTCCAGTCAGCTTTTCCTCCTCAACAGGACCTTTATCAAGGGTTCCAGGGGAACAGACAAGGTGAAAAACACTTCGGTTTCATGCTATGAGCTGCTCTAGCCTTTCATCGTAAAACCCCAGCAATTCAGAAGATAAGTTAGAAAAAGATGAGCCTGTCAGCAGAATTGCTGGCAAACAGTTCTGATCCTTTCAGGACAACAGCCAGAAATTTCACACGCTGAGGAAGTCAACTTGTTTCAGCTTCCATATGACATGAAATTTTATCCCTTTTGTCTGAAAACAAGGCTGATTAAAAGCAGCAAGGCATGAGGGAGGAGACGCACTACTGTGCCGGGCAAGCAAGCACCAGCCCCGACAGGTCGCAGCCCAGGCCACGCACCCGGACCCTGCTGAGCAGCCCAGGCCACGCACCCAGAGGTATGAGAGCACCCCAATCTCACCCCTGAGCTCCAGACATACCCCCCACACAGGGGAAATCTGCATGCCCCCTCCCTAATATCGGACTAAGACACACAGAAAAGTTAGAGCTAATGTGCTTCTATGACAGCTATGACAAAGTCCCTTTATCAAAATCAAAGCCTTAGCTACCTGCTCAACAGGTCAGGCGTTGGAGACAGTCCAGCCTCCCATGTGTCAGGAGACGAGTTAATATCCAAGTAGGCTGCTGCAGCTCAAGACACAGCATCAAGTGCACTCTGCCCTGCTCTCAACTGGGCCCTGACGAGACAACAGGCAAAACTGAGGACAAACGCATGGAAGAGACAGCACAGAACAGAACACATCCTCACACAGTCTTCACAGTGACAAGCCACAGCATTTCAGGAAATGAGAAGTAAGTTCCCAGCATTTTGGCAAGGAGCAGAATTAAGCCATGAAAGAAGCCCAGTTCTCTGCTATGTAACCATCTCTGCTGAGCTCATACATGAAGGCATACAAGTAAAATCCTGCTGGCTTTCATGATCTCATCACATAGCTCTCAGTGGCCCAGCTACCCATTATGTGCTTCAGTATTCCTACAGTGGAAACAGCCCTTTCAGAAGCACTGGAAAGGCAAGAGAGCCCCAGAAGTTCCTCAAACTGCCACCCTGGCAATAGAGTGGCTTTTCTGACAGATACCAGCACTAGCTAGACAAGCTCACAGTACCAGTTACCCGGCCACAAGAAGCACCGAGCCCGTTGCTCTGTGACTGGGATGCAGTCTAGCAGGTACCTGGGTTTTCAGCATCAGATGTTTGTTAACAGGGCACAAGTCAAGCAGCGTGGCAACAGCTGGAGATTTTGGGCTTCCTGCCACTTATTTAAGTAAGTGAGCTCGACAGCAGCCACTGCAATTAAGATAGACAGTTTTGAGAAAGTGGCTGTATTACACCTCTTCCGCCATTGCAACTGAAACGACAACCTTAAAATCGCTGCTGTGATTCAGGCTCCTCTAAAAGCTCTGAGTATCTTCCCTGAAATCTATTGAGCTTCTCTGCTTTCTCCTCCCAGCTATTGATTGCTGGGGCAGTTGGGGTGGGGGGGGAATGTTAAAAACTGCCTCCCAGCCGCTTTTCAGTGATGCCATAGCTTGTGACATCACAACTGTCTCCATGGCAACACAGCAACACAACTGAATCAGAACAAGAGGAGGCCAATTAGAACAAGAAAGCTCTTTTGTGGCTGGAACCAGAGTAATTGACAGAAATTAGAGAAGCTGTTATAGAAAGTACATCATTCCAACAATAAAAACCTTGCTTTTAGTTTGCCAGGTGAAGCCGAAACCCCCAAACCACAGCCAAGTCTTAAAAAGCCCTTCTAGACTGGGAAACCCATGATATCATTAGCTTCTTTCCCCAGCTCTAACAAGCACAGAGCACAGACTGGATCCAGGAGATCATTTTTCCTCTCCCTCACGTCAAGGTCTCCTTTCCACTGTAGCCTGCCCACGTGCTTCGGAGGCTTCTCAACCCACCACGCTCAAGCAGAGCCTCCTGAGTGCCTTTCAACCTGCTACAATCAGCACACGCGTGGGGAGGGGAACACACAAAAGGAACCAACCCAAGGCTGCCAATCCACCACAAGTCCTGAGAGCCCAGACTCCACCTTCAAGGACAAAGCACACTCAGGATTTGAAGCAGAGGGTGCAAACAAGATCTGGACCCCCTAGGTATCTACATCATGTTGCTTTCAACCTCCAAATCAATGAGAGTGGTACAGGAGCAATCTCTGCTAGCCCAAGCTAAGTTGTTGTGGTGCTGTTGGGGGCATGTTAAGCCAAATCTGACTCCCTGACTGATCTCCACCCTACAACACATGTTAATCAGGAGGCACCTGCAGCAGTCCCAGAGATAAGGCATCTGGGGTATTGCTGTGGAGCAACACAGAGCTGGTCGGAAGTCCCCAGGGCAGAGCAACTGCTCAGCACGTACCATGATCAGGCTTTAAGCTGTAGGCACCCCTACTCCATCTGTGGGTTCAGCCCATTAAATACCAGCTACGTTCAGGAGCACAATTACAGTTTGTCCTTTCTCACACAAGCCTAAACACTGCAGCAGCCCATGAGTAACCTTTGGGTACACTTCCCAAGAAAGCAAGCCAGAAGATGTAAGCCACAGTATGAAGCCAGGCCACCTGGAATGAGGAGAGCTGCACCCAACACAGCAGCTCAAGCACCACGACCCTGGACACACTCGCAACTGGGCGTTAAACCTTCAAGGGTCTGCAGCAAGCAGACCTACCCTGTTTCTCTCCTGCAATCTGGTGGGAGGGAGAGGCATCTTTGGGCAGGGGAAAACGAGCTCACAGGTCCCTAGCACTGGCAAGCTCATGGCATGTGGAGGCTGGGCAGTAATCAGGTCAGCAGCTGGTTTATGGTAAGGGGCACAGCTGGCCAAACCCCTCATTGAGCCAGCTGAAAAAAGCCATGCTGAAAGGCATCACACCATAAGAATCAGGGCAAAACAGATTTAACAGGTACCCTCAACAACAACTGTTCTCAGCCATAATCCACTCAAGTGAGAGTCTTTGCAGGCAAGACTTTTACTAGCGCCTGCCTCAGTCTGGTCAAGTTATTTCATGTGCTTGGGGACCTCCACATCACAGGGCTCAAGACAAGGCATTAACAGCAACTAGGGTTCCTGCTAGGATCCACCCAGCCACTAAAAACGAGCCATCCTGCAGCACACCTCTGGGAAATGGAACAATGGGACTTGCTAAAGCTGCTGCCACCAGTGAACACAGTTGATTCAAACAGCAGAGGCAGGCATTCTGCAGGGCAGCACCCAAGTGGCTCCTGTTTTCACAAGCTATTGTTCTACCCTTCAAAAAGCTTTTAGTTTGAACTTCTTTAGTTCATTCTGGCCTCAGTGTTCCTGGTACATCAACTCCTTCACCCAGAACCGCAATCACATCCACCTGCTATCAGAGCACCTACCATCGCTCCTACCCAAAGCACATTTGCAAACACAGTGAAAACTGGAGGAAAGCAGAAAGTGTGGTTAACTATGAACCAGGCCTTGCAGCACTGGAGAGAGACATCAGCTGCAGAAGGGAAAAAAACCAAGAGAAGCAGAAATCATGACTTTGGAAATAACCAGCCTCTAAAGTTATTTTTAGAGCTGCCTCCCCCAGCACCCAAGATATTCAGAGCCCATAAAAAAAAAAATCAAAGGTAAGCACACAAATAGCAGTGCCAGAAGAAAGCAGACAGTGCTTCAAAGTCTACTGCTGTCACAGCACTGGCAGCCTGAAAGGCTGGCCCAGTTCTGTCCTTCGATTCGAGGAGGCCTCATTAGTCTGAGCTCTGCTTTGCTCCACCACAGCAAGCCCCGGGGAGCCTCACCCACCCCGCTGGAGCCCTGCCACGCGTCTGCTTGGGCACAACGAGCGCCGCGGGGCGCCTGCCGCCGGGCTGTCGTCAGTCGGCTGCCGGGCAGGGCTGAGCACAGTACTGGGAAGGCGCGTTCCGAGGCTCGCTGTGGCAGCACTCCGGGAACGACAGCTCAGGGAGCCCCCCACCTTCCCGGCCCCACCGCTGCCGGCAGCCCGGGCCCCAGGGCAGGGGCCGCGCTCCCCGCCCACACCCGAGGCCGCTGCAACTCCCCGGGGCGCCGGCACCGGGCTCCCCGCCGCCGAAGCTCGGCGGGGCGGCCCCCCGCACGCGGGGGCCCCCCCCCGGCCCGGCCACTTACCTCGCCCTACGGCCAAAGCGCGGGGGCGGCGCGGGGGCGCGGCCGCCCTCCCGCCGGACACGGCCCGCTCCGGCCCGGCCCCACACCCGCCCTCCCGGGCAGAGAGAGCCGGCGGTGCTGGGGCCAGGCAGCACCGGGACATCCCAAAGGCGACCGCAGGAGCGGGATAACCCGGCTCCCATGCGTGCAGCCGGCAGAAACCCGCTCCGAGGCACCTCCCAGCAGCCCCGGGCACCTCCCAGCTGCAGCCCAGGCCCGGCCAGCTCCTGTGCCCCGCTGCCCCTGCCTGCTCCAGGCAGGCCCATATTTAAAATGCTCCCCTGCTTTTTATATCTCTTAAGCTTGCAGGTTCCCTCCGCCCCAACGCCACACTGACATAGTCCCCCACAGTACTGCAGAAAGGAATGAAAGCACCCCAGGGAAGAGCAGACAAAAATGGGGGATACCTCCCTGCTGATGCCCGGGCAGTGGCCAAGTGGGTCAGAGGAAACATAGGCCTGTCTCAGGCAAGCATGTCCCCTCAAAGCACACACAGTCTGCACAGCCGACAGGGAACAGCATCTGCACCAGCAGCTACAGCCCTCTCGCCTGTGAAGACAGGTAGTCCTACAAGCTTTTGGCTTCCCTCCCCCCAAAGAGCAGATTCCCCCCAGTCAGCCCAATTCAGTGTTTGACTCAAGCAAGAATGACTCCTGTGAGAGAGCAGGACTGTAAGAGCCCGCCTTGGCAGCCTCCCCTTAGCAACCCAGCACATTCTGCAGCACTCATCTCCAGTGAGCATGTTAACAGAGCAGAGATAAAAGCTAATGTGCGGCATAATACTGCTATTAGCAGCGGCAGCCTCCAGAATGCCCAAGAAGATTGCAGGGTGACAGTGAGACACAGACACTAGAGCCCAGTGCCAAGAGCAAAGGCCAGCAGCAGCACTGCAGCCAAGGCAACAGGCTGCAGGTGAGCAGACCTCTGCTTCCCAGCATCCAGGATGTTCCTGCTCAAGGCCTTGCTCTTGGCACTCTGCAAACTCGACGGTCACTGAAACTCAATGCTTTGGAATCAAAGGTGCTACTTCGTCCGGGACCAGAGCTTGGGAGGTGCAAGCACTGTCCAACCCCCTTTTTCTTCCAAGGGATCAGAATGAGCAGCTGTTCAGGCACTGGGAAAGTTCTCCATCTCTATTCCACTAGCACTCATCTCCCCAAATCCACCTCCTCTCCTGGAAAATCCCAGTCCATGCCGTACAAGGCTGGGCATTACACCAGCTCTGCACTGCCAGGGAGCTTGCTTTGCTCAGAGCAGCAGCACTAGGAAGCCAAAATTCCCAGCCCGGCTCTGCTGCTAGAGTGGCAGCTCAGTCAAGAAAGCGCCGGTGGCGGTCCAATAGAGCGCACCAAAACCTGGAAGCGTTCCCAGACTAAAATGTCATGACTCAGGACCCCATGTTTGGGCCAGGCTGAGAGACTGAGAAAAGTCTCAGGGTTCAGACAAGGAAGAGAAGGCTTCCCAACTAAACTGTTCCTCA
Organism: Gorsachius magnificus; assembly: GCA_034008185.1. Classification (NCBI taxonomy): domain Eukaryota; kingdom Metazoa; phylum Chordata; class Aves; order Pelecaniformes; family Ardeidae; genus Gorsachius; species Gorsachius magnificus. Next base: position 10,741,117 of record CM067091.1, read on the forward strand.
AGCGACATTACAAGAGGCAAGGGAGACCAGCTCTACAACAGTGAGCTGACTCATGAGCTGCCCTGACACACGCTGCTCTCTGCAAGAGCAGCACTGGCTGACCTGGCAGCAGCACAGCTCCTAACCAGGGCCTTCAGAAGGGGGGCTGAGAACCCCTTGGGAGAGCTCCACAGTAGCCTTTGGGACACTGTCTCCAGCCTCAGGCACAGACAGTGATCTTACATGTAAGGCCTGAGAGGGATGCAACATCCATGCTCGAACTTCCAAATATTAACTTTCAACTGAATGCAGCTGTAGATATGCCCACCCTGGGTCAGAAGTTTTAGGCTCAGAGATCCCCCTTGAGCACAGCAAGCCCCCTGCTGGGGCTGTGCTCAGATCCTGAACCACTCCAAAACATAAAAACCAAGACAAATAATTCTCTTAGAAGTTTGACTAATCTTATGACAACAACTTGTGATAAAAATTCCCTTTTATCAACCCTTAAATACCTTCCAGCTTTCATCAAACATCACCCTGCACCATGGCAGCGCATCAGAAGGAAGGCACACGCAACTCCTAATCTCTGCTTTAATTCCCACTCTGACACCAGACTCGCACTGCAAGGAAGAATTTACCTTTGAAGCATTTGCCACTCAAGTTTCTTGGTCAGCTTCAAGCTGGAGAGGCACCACAGTAGCTTAAGCTTTGATCCCTTAGAAGACTGATCATTGCAGCGAAACCTGGATGTCTTAACGAAGAGTACAAAATGAGATACACAGGACTGATGGTCAGCAGGTCCCTGATGTAAACACCCTTGCTAATGTTTACGCATCCTTCCACCGCTCCCCTGCCTGCTGCAGCAAGCCACAGCCTGTCGCAGGCAAGTCCCTTTTAAAGAGCCTGGTTTTGTTTTCTTGCTGTTGCCAGCAGAGCTGACAAACTCAGCCCCCAGAGACCCTGTTACAGCCGTGAGGATAACCAAGTTCCTGCACGCGCCACCTGCTTGGACTTGATGATCTTCGAGGTCTTTTCCAACCTAAACAATTCTCCAATTCCAAGGCAAAGCAGCAGTGGGCAGGCTACAGTACTGACGAAGGCATCAGGCACCCTTCCTGCATCCCAGTACATATGCATGCCCCTCTGTGCCTTTGCTGGCAACCTCACAGCGCAGGACCAAGCCCACCACCAAGAACCCCAGGGGGAAGTAGGAGAGAACCAGAACTCAGCTGTCTTCACAGCATTTAAATGCTACAAGGGAATTCAGGAAGCAGCTGGGCAGCACATAACCCCCAGCCCTGTCCTCTACAGAAATTGGAAGTCCTGGGGGACCATTGCTTCCCCCAGAGCTGCTGTCACCCACCCTCAACAGCAGACTAGCAGCCCGCACTGCGGTACATAGATGCTGGTACTGCCCTACCTTACATTGCCCATAAAATTAGAGACCAGGCTCACAGGGGCAGATGCACCCGAGCAGTCACCTCACGGTTTTCAGTGGCAATGGCAAATGCTTTTGAAACAGTACCTTTCGGATTTACAAGCCCAACCCTGGCAGAGTGGAGAAGTGAAGCACAGGGCGAAGGCCCAGGTCAGAGCTTTAGCCATGGGGGGCTGCTCCCCTTGCCCCCTGCTTCTGCAGAGGACAGAAGGCTGGCTTAGCCCACCCATCTACACCAGAGAGCCAGCGATTCATTAATTTTGCAAGACAGATTGAAGTGGACAGAATTCCTACTCTCCTCATTAACCAGCCCATCTGCAAATTGTTTAACTTCCACGTGTTTAAAGGCAGCTTATGTCAGACTCCCCGGTGTCATTCTGTCCCCTGTTTCTCCCTCCCTCCGGGTGGCAGGCTGGCACAGAGACCAGGAAAAAAGGGAAGGAGAAACTAATTCTTTTGTGAGCTCTTTCAGAGGGACCAGAGTTCGCCACTCTCATCCCCAAGCCCTAGCTACAGCCTTTGCAGAACTTTATCCACCAGCCTGAACTCTAATCACCTTTCAAAGTTAACAGCAATCACACTTCCTATGTCTCCCCTCCCTTCTTAAGTCTGCTCTGATAGGGAACACACTGGCAACATTTCGCTGCAGAAATTCAAGTGGGTATTTCTCGAACGAGGGCACACGCCTGCACAGCCCTAATCCTTCCAGCTCACATATGTTACTGTAACTTGTGCTGCACTGAATCCAATTATGCCTCCTCAATCCACTACAAAATAGTTGAGGCTGTTGCACAGGGCAGACGTATCAGCTGAGGAAACTGACACCAGCCCTGCCGCAGCACAACTTTGCAGCCTAACTTCAGCAGGCAGAGCCTTAGCAGGAAAATCAAGTGTCACAGAGGAACTTTTCCAGGGTCTGGCAAATAGTTCACTCCGAGCTATTTGAGGCTGGACTTGAACAACAGGAAAAATCTATGCGGGAGATGAAAACTGACACACAGTTATCTGTAAGAGGCTGGCAGTTACTAGTTACCCATTAAAAGCTTTTTAAATTCCATTGCTCCAGCAGCAGGCACAGCTAGGAACGAGCTCGCGGAGCAGGTCTCCCATGCATCACACCTCCGGCCAAAGCAGCAGACAAATAACCTTGGGCGAAGCAGTCAGAAGGGCCCACAAATCTCAACTGCACACACAGATTAAGCAACCAAGCACCCAACAACTGATTCACACACAGCTGCGAAGCGAATCACCAGCACTCCCCAGCAGCTGACATTTGCCCCGTCAGCTAGAGGCCAGGACATCAGCTACAGCCGATCAAGTTCCACAGAGGTACCTGTTGGCCTCAGAGTGCTCCGCGGTTTCCCAAATCCCATCGGAGTCTTGGCATTTGCCAGTCAACCCATATCTAACAGAAATCAAGTTCTTCCATTATCACCTTTGCTGACAAGGATCTTGGCAGGGGCTGCACAGGGTCTCCTAGTCCTTTCAGAACCGGCGGTACACCCCAGCACTTCAAGGGCCAAGTTACAGACCCCAGCGCCTTCAGCCGTGCCAAACGCCCTCACACTGCCACTGCAGAAGTGGAACAGCAGCAGCAAGCTGTAGGTACAAAACCAGCACACAGCAGTCCAAGCGCTTGCACCTTAAAGACGAGCTTTTGGGTTTTCCAGGACCGCGACGCGTCAGCCAAATTCTGCAGATAATCTCCTGAGTATCTGGGTGCCACCACAGAGCACGCACACATAAATTACATGAAACTGAAAGATGAGCAGGCCAGATCAGAGCCCCAGGTGGGCTGACTTTGCTCCACATGTTCAAGAACATGTAACTTCAGAGCACCAATTCCTGTTGGAAGAGCAATTACCAGCTCAGTAATTTGGACCCTCTGGAATCAAGTCTGCCAATTTACACGAGTTAGCAATCTGGCTCGTTACCATCCCACATGATTGGAATTTATTTTAGGATCCAATGCCACATGCTGTGGGGTGTTTTTTTTTCCCCTTTTCTTCTTTCCCTCCCCCAAGTGGCAGGTTGTTAGGGACCCTAATCCTATTCTTGTCTCCAACACACATTTTCTGCACAACCTGGGGCCAAGGCCCCTTGCAGAACAAGCAGTTTTAGTCCCACCAACAGCACCCTGGAAATAGCCCTCCTTTTTGAGCCTCCCAACGAGGACAGAAATTACCTTTACTTACTGCCCAAACCAACCACGACATCCCCACCCTCCAACATGCGTGGCACACAGACACCTGAGCTACACCCGCAGCCGAGTCCAGCAGCATTCAGCCTCGACCCTCGGGCAGGGGGGCTCAACACCGGGGCACATCACCAGGGAGCCTCAGCTGGAGCCGCTTCTCCCTGGCTAAAACAGAGGCTTTTCAAAGCCTGCTCAGGCCCAGAGGTGCCAGCACAGGAGGTCTCAGCCTTCAGCAGCGACCGGCACCCAAGCTCCGGCGTTCCTGACGGCTCAGACAATGCCGTCCTCTCTGCCGGAGGGGGGGGGGAGGAATCCAACCACCACCCTAAAGAACGGCTCCGTGTCCCGCGGGGGGGATGGGGAGGGGATGTCACGCCTTTGGCCAGGCACCACCTCGCTCCCTCCGGCACCCCGGGAAGGGCCTTAAGCCGGCCTGGGCGCGGCCCACCCCGGGGGGGGGGGGGGGGGCCCGGGGGCGTCCCCGCCGCGGGGGACGCGAAGCCCCGAGCAGTGCAGGCGGCACGCATGGGAGGCCGGGGCACCCCCCAACCCCCCACGGGCAGCAGGGCCCCTCCCGAGGGCCGAGACGCGCGTGGGAAGCGGAAGCGCCACCCGCGATCGCGGCGGGCCCGGCAAGCGGCGGCAGCGGCAGCAGCAGGCAGGCGGGGCGCGGCACCCCCGCCGCGGAGCCATGCAGGGCCCGGCCCGGCCCCCCGCCCGCCCGCCGCGCCCCGGGCAGTCACTCACATTGCCTGAGGAGCTCCAGACACAAAGCCATGGGAGACACAAAGGAGGGGCGGAGGGGACCGGAGAAACGGGGGAGGCCGCGGGGCGGGGGCGCGCCGCCCGGGTACCGCCGAGGGGAGGGCGGGCCGTGCCCGGCGGGAGGAGGACGGGCCGCGGGGCCGGGGCCGCGCCGGCTGCTCCTGCGGCCGCGGGCGGAAGGAGGGAAGAGACGCGCAGAGGCCGCCACCGCACTCACCGCGCCCGCCCGCCGCTCCGGCTGCGCGCCCGGGCGGGGCCGCGCCTTAAACCCGCGCCCCGCCCCGCCCCGCGCGTCACCGCCCCGCCCCGCGCAGGCGCCGCCCCGCCCCGGGGTGCTCCCAGGGCCGGGCCCAGCGCTCCGGCTGCGGCGGGGGAGGCAGAGGACGCCGGGAGGGAGGCGGCGGCTGCCGCCGTTCTCGCGCCAGAGCCGCCGCGGGCGGCAGGAGCGGGGCAGCCCAACGCTGCCGAACAAAGCGGCGCCTCTCCAGCCCCCGCGCCGGAGCTTTGTCTCCCCGCCACGGCCCCGGCAGCCGCCGCCACGCTTTCCCCGGCGCGGCCCCGGCCCTCGCCCGCAGGCAAAGTAGGGTTTGGCTCCGGCCGGCCCTGCCCCGGGGCACCCGAACCGGGGTGCGGGCGCTGCCGGCCGCGCCCCGCGGGACCGGCCCGGGGCAGCAGCGCTGCCGGGTGGCTCCGGCCGGGCGGTGGGGGGGGTCCCTGCTCGGCTGAAGTAACTGGGGGCGGGGCGGGGCGGGGTGGGGTGGGGTGTGTTTCCCCGCGTGGGTGTTTCCCACCAGTCACGACTCTGCCCGCTGAGCTCCATTCTGATGGGCGCGGGGAGCAGGAGCTGAGCCTCAGCGGGTGCTGCCGTCTGCGCTCGGTGCCCGTGTATTCTGCCTCCCCGGTGGGCTGCCTTGAGCAGCAACGGTGGAAGGCGGACACGCAGAGGGGAGCAAGGTTGGAGCAGCTCATGGGCCGCAGCGAGAGCCTGCCCAGCCAGAGCCACACCAGGTCTGGCACCCTGGGCACAGACGTGCTGGGTGCTGGGGCAGCATCTGGCTCAGTCCCTCCAATCCTGCACTGAGACGCCTGGAGCCAAGCGTGAGGCTCGCCCAGATGGTGGGGCGGGGGGAGACCCCTGTGAGGCCAGAGCCATGCCACGCAGTGATCTGACGCGAGACCGGGGCAGTGGGTGCCCGCCGGCCCAGTGTGGCATGGGCACTGCCCAAGGGTGCTGCCTGCGGAGTGCTTGGTCTGCAGCAGGGCTTGTGGCTTTGCAGGTAGCGGTGCTGCCATGTGGCTAGCGCCAGGAGCATGTGTGCCACCCCAGCTCCTTGCTGTTACCAGTGGTCCTCTGATGCTCTGATTTATTTATTTATGACTTGCTGGGTTCGTGGTGCTCAGCGGAGAAGGGCTGTTCTACAGCACGGAGAGATCAAAGCGCCTTGGGGAAACACCGCACCAAGCCTACGCGCTGCCGGCTCTAGCAGGCAGGGCTGAGCTACCGCCACCCTCAGCATTCAGCGATGGAATGGCTGTGGATATGCTCCTTCTGCTCTTGGAACAGAGCAACAAAGTTGGGCCTAAGGAGGATCTCGCCAGTGGGTCAGCCCTGAGGCTTGGGACCTGCAGCCCAGGGCCTTTCCCCTCTGCTGCCTACCAAGGAAAACAAGGAAACGTTTTCCATTCAACTGCCCCCAGGCTTGGGAGTAGTGAGCAGCTCTGGACTGAGAGCCCACCCATCCACACCAGCTGCAAGTGCCTCTGTGAAGCTCTGAGCCAATCTCTTCCCGAGTCCTCAGGAATACCCACATCATGGCTCAGTAGATGGAAAAAGTAATGGAAAAGCATGAAGGAGAGGAAAAGCAACCCAGAACAAGAGAAACACGCACAAAGAAAACCTCATATGCCTGCGCTGCCTGAAATCCTGCAAACGCTCAGGCCTGGGTGCGTGGCCTTACTAAACCTCACCCAGTCTCACTGTCCTGGCACGTGTGTGTGTCTTAGCCAAGACCCTCATCGGTCACTGCTGGGCTGTTCCAGTGACGGCACAAGCCCCAGGGCTGCAGAGGGAAATGCAGAGAGGTGTGGAGCATCGCCGACAGCTGGGATACAAAGCGGCATCTGTGACTGCCTGGTGCCAGGGCAGCTCTGTGCTCACCCAGTTCACATGGATGGTGGCAGGGCCAGCGTGCTGGGATGCTACCGGGCCCCTCAGCCTAAGAAGAGACCTCAGGTGTCTTCCATGCCCAGCAACCATGGCTCCAACCTCATGGGCAGAACACTACCCCATGCATGGGCTCCCTGCTGCTGCTCTGCCAGGGGCCCTGAGCAAGCTGAGGCACCCCTTGGTGCTTTGGTTTCGCCTTCTCTCCCATGAGGACAGCACTACTGACTCCCTCTCCTGCCATCAAGGCTGATAAAAGCAAGCAACAAGAACAACTTGGCTTTCTGACCATATTGCCAAAGGAAAATGCTGGCAGCTGCCTGCCTTTCTACTCCTTTGTAGATGGTCCCTGCTGGGAGAAGGCAGGCTTGGCCTGGAGCCATGCTCACTTCCCAGTATATTCCCAGCATTGGTGGGTAAGGGAGGAGCAACCGACGTCATCTACCTGGACCGGTGCAAAGCATTTGAGACTGTCCCACATGACATCCTTGTTTCTAAATTGGAGGCATGTGGATTTGATGGGTGGACCACTTGGTGGTTAAGGAATTGGCTGGACGGTCGCACTCAAAGAGTTGCCATTAACAGTTCAATGTCCAAGTGGAGACCAGTGATGAGTGACGTTCCTCAGGGGTCGGTACTGGGACTGGCGCTGTTTAGCAGCTTTGTTGGTGACATGGACAGGAGGATTGAGAGTGCCCTCAGCAAGTTTGCTGATGACACCAAGCTGTGTGGTGAGGTTGACATGTTGGAGGGAAGGGATGCCATCCGGAGGGACCTGGAGAGGCCTGCACGAACCTCATGCAGTTCAACAAGGCCAAGTGCAAGGTCCTGCACCTGCTGGAGAGGGACTTGTTACAAGGGGATGTTGTGATGGGACAAGGGGTAATGACTTTGGACTGAAAGAGGGTGGATTTAATTACACAGAAGGAAGAAATCCTTCGCTCTGAGGGTGGTGAGGCACTGGCACAGGTTGCCCAGAGCAGTTGTGGATGCCCCGTCCCTGGAAGTACTCAAGGCCAGGTTGCACAGGGCTTTGAGCAGCCTGGCCTGGTGGAAGGTGTCCCTGGCCATGGCAGGGGGCTTGGACTGAGGTGATCTTTAAGGTCCCTTCTGAGCCAAACCATCCTCTGGTTCTGTGATTCTGTTAACTCTATGGGCAGCCGCTTCCACCTCCCCGCCTCTGCTTGTGTGGGCACAGCATCACATGTGGGCTCCAGCTCCCCTCTTCCTGGGGATCTGGGAAGTGATGTTTCCGTGGGGTTCAAACCCATTGCAGCCGCTCCTGGATGCCAGAGACACGCGGATGCAGCTGGCAGCAGAGAGCGAGGTCGCGGCACTGGGTGCTGCCTGTGGTAGAGCTGAAGCCTGGCAGTACAGAGTAACAAACACAGCTTTGCCAGGGCAGAAGGACAGAGAGATTTTGGTTTTGGTGGTGGAATTGGAGAGCGGGGTTGTAGCCATGGTACAGGCTTCCCAGGGAAAAGGGAGCACTGTCTGGGCAGCGGAGTTTCCATAATAACAAGGAAAAGATTAGAGGTGAAAAATGAACAGGTAAGCATGGAGAGGAACAGTCGCCATAAATTTCCTTGTGTCCTACAGATGTGTGAGTAGATCGTGGACCGTGTATACGTACCCTTTTTTTCCCTTACAAACACCGATGGAGTACGCAACAGAAGTCTCTCCCTGGCACGCGCACATGCACACACACTCCCTAATCCCATTCCTGCTGGCTTGTCAGAGAAAGCTATTTCTGGAACGTGAAATCTAGGTCAAAAAGAAGGAGAAAATCTGAAGGGAATGATAAGAGTCTCCCTCCTCAAAGGCCATGCGGGGTCAGCTCTGGCCGATGCGATTAGCACAGGGGCCACAGGGGTGCTCTACTCCTCAGTCGCAGCCGCGCACACGCAGGCTGGACAATGTGTCCTGGCCGGGTTTTTCCTTTGCCTTCTCACCACTACTTTTTCCCCACAAAGAAGAGAAGGCCATGAGAGCCAAGAGGGGAGCGGCACAGAACTTGCCTTCCTACCCAGAGACCAGGTAATCACCGCACAGAGAAGAGGAGGAGGAGGAGGAGGAGGAGGAGGAAGAAGGGTGTCTGTACCCATCCCTCATGAGCCAACGCTATGTGACTTTCCCAGAAGCTGTGGAAACTTGTCCCACAGTGAAGCAGCCCTCGGGGATTTGGTCAGCGCGAGGCTGCTCTGTGCTGCAGTGCTGCTCGGAGGCGTGCAGGCACTCGTCTCCTCCACAACGCACAGCCACGCTCTCCCTGCGAGAGCATCAGTGCCAGGGCACTGGGCCCGGCTCTGCCTTTGCCGAGGGCAGGGTTCCCAGCACAGCAGTGGTCCCGAGAGCCACCTCTCTAATTTAGTGATGAAAAGAAAAAAAAAAAAAAGCAATACAAAGACGAGAGAAAGCAGGTTGGAGGCAGAAGGGTGGCTATTCTGTCCGACTTTGGGGAGTATCTCTCACAGGTAGTGCTCTCATGCCCAGCCTGGGCTCAGCAAAGCTCTGGCACAGGGGTGGGCGTAAGGCGGGCGCAGCCCTGGCAGCTGTCTATGGGAGTGCTGGTGGCTCCCAAGGGCCCCCTGGCTGGTCTGGTTGGGGTCAAGGTTGGGCTGGCCTGAAGGGAGCTTCTCCAGCTCCTTCTGCTCCAGGTACTGTGGTTCCTGTGCTATGCCGGGCTGGGGGCCTGCGGCCAGAGCTGCCGTCATGGGGTCGGCAGAAGGGGAGAACCGGAGGGTCACTTCCCACCTGAGCTTGCACTCTTAGGGACACCCTAACCATGGGTAACAGAGACAGCCCGGTCCTGGAGGAGGGGCAGAGCTGGATCCTCTGGCCTCCCCGGGAGACGTCTGGGCACAAGGTAAGGAGCCGGGCACCTGGGCTTTCTGGGAACAGGCTGCTGAATCCCAGGGCAGGGTGCTCTGAGCAAGGGTGGTGTTACCAGATGGCGTTGGGAGGACTGGGAAGAGCTGGAGCAGGAACCAGCTTGGCAAGAGCTGTCCCTGCTGTCACTGGTGTGTGCATCGGGTGGAGGCTGGGCTGGGGTCTCTGCACTGGGGATTCTCACCTCCTTCTGCTGTGCTTTGCTCACCTCTGCTTTCCTCTTTCCCCTGGACATCAAATATTCAGCTCTATTGCAAGCAGTCTATTAAGCAAGCAATTCCCAGTGCTGCCTCTAATAAGAAGGAGCTGGGGCTGGGGAGCCCTTTGTAATGCTCAGGAGCCGGAGTGGCTGTCGGCTGAGCGCCTGGCAATTAGATGAAGAGGTTTCACTGGGGCTTTTGAATCTCTGGCTTCGCAAGGCACAAAGCTTTGTTTAAGGCTCATCATCTGTCTCACTGGCTGTCAAACGGGAGCTAATTGCCTTGTAAGGCGGGAGTGACACAGGCCTTTGTGGGAAGAACCGGCTTGTTGGGGGTGTGACAGCTGTCAAGGCTCTCCTGCCCGGCCCTGCTCCCCACACAGACCCCAGACTGGCAGCCCCCCCTGGAAACGGGGCTCACTGCACCTCCTCGTGCCCTCAGCTGGTGCCTGAATCCCTCTGCCTTATGAGTCAAGCCCCACACTGTCCTCAGTGAACGAGAAGCTTGCATCAGCCACAGCTTGGCTGCTGCTCGTGCCTCTTTAGGATGTGTCCCTACAGAGGAGAAACCCAATCCTCCTCTCAGGGACTGGGCACCAGATGGGAGCAGTTCCTCTGGGCTGGTGCATGGGTGCTGGAGCAGGAGGGTGTCCGTGGGAAGGGAATGGGCGTGGGCTCTCCATTGTGTCACCCCAGAGCCCTGCGTGGAGCAGAGCCCATGAGCAACTGTTAGACCTGCAGATGCTGCTGCTTCTCTCTTGGTCCAGACTGATACCGTCAAGCTGAGAGGCATCAATCTGCTGCTCGGGAGGCCCCTCTCGTACAACAGCAACTGATTAAAGCCTTGGTGATGCACATTTGCAGGGGGAACTGAGCCCGGGTGGCTGATTAAAGGTGTGACTGCTGCCCAGACCTCCCTTCCCTGCCGTGCACACGTGCAAGCACAGATGCTCCTCTCTGCTCCCCATCCTCTCTATCAAAAACACTTCCCTCCTCGAGCCCCAGCTGCCAATGCAAAGGCCTGGAGGGTGTTCTGGGAATCAGCAGCTCTCCACTGGGTCATGTCAGAAGGAGGTGGCAACCAGTAATTTTGAAAGTCCCCTCCTGCTGTCGCTGCCTGGTGTCAGCCTGGAATTGCAGGAGCGCTGGGCTCAGCACCGGCCGGCGAGGAGCAGGGGTGAGCTTGCAGAGAATGAGGTGAGCCAGGGTGGGAAGCTCATGGGAGAGCGGGGGAGCGAGAGGGTGGTAGGAAGGAGGGCCGGGGCTGAGCAAACAGCCCGTCCCTCCTGGAGCATCGCTTCCAGTCCCTGCCTCATGTCCTGTGGGCTTGGACTGTGATGACCCTGGAGCGCAGGCCGCTGATGGGGGGATGCGAGGGCATGGGCACATCTCTGGGTGGGAAGACCTGGAGCCGGGCATGAAGGCTGCCGGTGCTCCCCTTCCTGCTCTGCCTGCTGCTGGGATGGGGCTCCGACCTGGCTCCCACCCACAGCCCGCTCCTGTGCTCCAGCAGCTTTGCCCACGGCAGATACGCCAAGAACCCCCCATAGCTCTGTGGTTTGGCGCCTACCCCGCTGGACCTGACCCCGGCATCCCCATGGGTGCCAGGGCTTGCTCTCTGCCTCCATGCTGCCGGCAGTGCGGCACAACCCTGGTGAGATGCCAAATTCCTCCTGCCCACTCTGCTCTCTGCCTGCCATGACATCCAGGCACCACCATGCGCAGGAACACCAAGGCATCACCTTTTCTAACTGGTTCCCAAAACTGTTCCCGTGATGGGACCCCTCAGCTCCTTGCACCCTGCCTTACAGCCGAGACTCACCCAGAGCACTGGGGCTGCCCAGAAGCCTAGAGGGACAAAGGCTGCCTTCAAGAAAATGATGCAGAAGTGATGCAGATGAAGTGTCTTGAACAAACACAGAAAGGTAACGGGTTTCTCTTGTGGCAAGAGCCTGCCGACTCTCCGGAGCCTGCTCCCACCCGCCGGTGCCCTGGGGGGGCCTCGCACCGACCGCAGCGCTGCAGTGAGAGCAGAGCTGCTCCCCACGCTGCAGCTTCGCACGGCTGAGCCTGCTGGCTCTGCTCAGGCCTTTGGGAGCTGTCTGCAGAAGCAGCATCTCCAGAGCAATGCTCCTCCCTGCCACCCACAGCCCTCACACGTGTTTTCCAGGAAAGGTGTGGACCGCCGGGGCAAGCAGCCCCTGCTGCAGACTGTGCCTGGGTAAAGGCAGCCATGGGTGGAGCCTGGCTACGCCAAACATGTCCCCAGGCCAGGGCGGTGCTGGTCTCTGCAGCCAGCACCAGCTCATTTTTGGATGAGACAGAAAACCAGCTCTTGCATCTCCTTCCTCCTGGGCTTTCCCAGAGCTGCGAGGTCTGAGCAGCCCTTACCCTTCCTCGCTGTCTTGAGCCAGTGACCCCAGCATCCTGGCAAAATTACATCCTGGGGCAAAGCACTCACCTTCCTTGCTTCCCGCCTGGGTGCTGAATGTGTGGGGTGTCCACAGGAGCCTCCTCCAGCAGTACCGCTGGTGGGCATGGTGGGAGACCCAGCCCCGGCTGGACCTTTGGCCAGGAGACCCACGCTGCTGTGACGCTGGGAGCTGCCTCCCAGGAGAGACAGCCCAGCTGGTGCGAAACTGCTGAAAAACACTGCCCGAGCCCGGGGATGGAGTCAGTCCTGATGCACATTGGAGGGAGAGGCCAGGCTCTCCTCCAGTACAGCAATTGCTAAGCCAAGAAGGACCTGGAATGAATAACGCCTGCACCCAGTGCCAGAAGGGGCATCTAGGGCTGCCGGGCGCTCAGTGCACTGAAGCTGCAGGGCGCTGGGCCCTGGGGCTTGGGAAGGCTTGTTAGTGCCTTGGAACTCAGAGCAAGACCTGCTTTTACGCCACAGCAGGGATGTTAGGGTCTCTGGTCTATGTACACCTGAAGGAGGGGGGGGGAATAGGACTCGCTGTGTTAGGCACCTATGGTGGCTGCTGCAATTCTGTCTCTGGGAGGGAAAGTGGCTGGAGCCAGTCCAGCCAAGGGATGAACTCCCGGCGCTGGGAGACAATTTCACAAGGCTGGTCTGCAGGCAGCAGCCTGAGGGCTGGGTGCACCGGGGTGACACTACCAATTCCACCCTGCCCGCAGGGGAAGGGACCCGGGCGTGAGCGCTGTGAGCCAAACAGGCAGCACCGCTCCGCCTCTGCGTGGAGCAGGGCCGTCACCTGGGTGGCAGAGGAGCCGCGCCGGCGAGCCCTGTCTTCGGCACACCATGCCGCTGCTGGGGCTGTGCTGCTCAGGGCCGGGCTGGCCGGGGTCCTGCCCTCACTGGTGGTGGCTCAGGCCCCTGGCTGGGCAGGATCCGACCTGCTTGTGACTCTGCAGAGCAGAATCACAAACCTTGTGGATCTTCAGGGGGCAAATTCACACCATTTGCCTTTTACCCCAGACCCGACCCCCCCAAGCTGTTTCCAGGAGTCCTGCCCCGTGCAAAGAAGTTCATGGTGAACCCCAAAGCCATGTCACACCTCCACCACTGGGGGAGGGAGGCAGACACCTTCTGCCCTCCCTCCTTCCACCAGCCCCAATTTCTGCCTCTGGCGGCAGGGGCTGCAGAGGTCAGATGCCGGGGGAACTGCTGCAGAGTCCCTGATAGACATTTTTGTTCCCGAGAGTTTCAGAGAGAGGTCAAAGCTGTCAAGTGTAGCCTGGGCTGGGGCAATAAGAGAAGCACAGTGGAGAGGAGGAGGACGATGGAAGGTAGTGTAGGGCAGCAAGGCTGCTTGCCTGTGCCGCAGGTTCCCGCTGCACGCGCAGCCTCACAGGGCGTCAGGCAGAGAGGGCAGCCAGTGTTCCTGGGCAATGTGGGCATCCCGCAGGGTGGCCCAGCCACAGCGCTCAGGCCTGGGTTTGGCTTAACTGCGTGAAGACTTTGAGCTCTCCCGGACACTGCAGGCCGTGTCAGCAGCGCCGGCCACATCCCAGCAACCAGAACCTCTCTGCCATTTCAGTGCCGGCATCCAGATACCCAGCCGCAGCCATCCTAGCGGTGTGCTTGGCTGCTGGCCTCCCTCTCCTGCACGGAGCAAGCCCCCATAAGCCCACAGGCATCTTGGACAACCGTGGCTGGAGATATGGGTGCCTGAGCCCAGCACCTTGCCTGCTTGACACCTCCCAGGTGGTCGGCGACAGCATCCCCTGTCCCTGCTGGTCTTGCGCCCCTTCCCTTGCCCCCCTGCTGCGCGCCGCTGGCACTCACTGCTGTTGGTGGGCAGGGTCCTGCTGCCGCTGAGGCTGCCCGCCGGTGGCGGGGAGATGGAGCGGACAGAGCCCACCTCCTGGGAGCAGCCCGCCTGGATGGCTCGGAGGTAGCTGTGGCTCCGGGAGCGGAAGTAGCTGGGCAGAGGCAGGTCCAGCACCTCTGTGGCGGCCGACTCGGCCTCGCTGTAGGTAGAGTCGCAAACTGCCTCGTACTGCTCCCCCAGCTCCGGCTCCGGCGCCTGCACAGGAAGAAGGGCAGAGCCAGTCACCCCCTACCTGCAGGCAGCCCCTTCCCTTCCCCTCCTGCTCCTCTCCCTGCAGCGCCACCACTCCTGCACGGTCCTGCTTACAGCAGACGAGACCGGGAGGTGCAGTGGTCAGCGCTGGTGGGTTGCAGGATGCCTGGGCTCTCTGCCAAGAGAGGGAAGAGGGGACCCTCCTTGACAGCCAGAGAGCCCCTGCTTGTGGATTAGGTGAGATTTACCACCACAATGCCCTCTCTCTGACGGAGAGGCTGAGAGCGCCTGAGGCTGAAATCCCTGCCCAGCCCCTGGCAGGCCCCCCTGCCCCACCAGCACAGCTGGGAGACCCCAGCCTCCGCTGCCAGACCCTGCCGGGGCAGGTGTGCTCCTCGGTGCGGGGAGACAGCCTGGCCCGAGAGCGTGGAGCCGCGTGGAGAGAGAAGGTGGGGAGTTGGGGAGCTAGGGAGAGAGCCTCCACACCTGAGCAGGGACTGGCTGCCTGGACTGGTCCTGGGCAGCACCACTAGGAACCCGTCCTGGCCCCGTCCACAGTGGGGGACCGGGAGAGGGCTCGGCGGCAAGCCGAGGTGTGGGCCAAGCAGAGGCAGCTTCGCTCCCTGCATCTCCTGCTGCCCCCACCTCCCTCCCACCCGTGCCTCTCTGGTAGCAGCGGCCGGTCAAACCTGGATGCAGGAGAGGCTCACCCAGGTTAAACCAAAGCCAGCCTAAAGCAGGACGTTCTGAGATACGGATGAGAGATGCTGAGACTGGCCCTGTTGTCCACTTCCATCTCTCCTGGCCCTTTCTTTGGCCTCAGGGACAGTATTTCTGCCTAGCATTGGCATCTGAGCTCCACAAGGTTTACCTCAAAAAGTTCATTGACTTTCCCCCTAAAACTGATGGTCCCTAATCCCCTGCTGGGGCCAGGGGTGCCAAGCTCTCCAGCTGCCCTGCAGTGCCTGGGCTAGGAGTGCTGCCTCCTCCTCCTCGTCCTCCTCCTCCTTCTACTCCTCCTCCTCCTCCTCCTCCTCCTCTTCCTCCTTCTCCTGGTGTGGGCTGACCCCACAGCCTGCCTTACACCCTGCCACGGGTGTCCAGGCTGACGCAAGAAAGCTGCATGAGGAAGGAAGAGGGAAACGCCAGCGGGATGGTACCTGCTCTCCATGGGTAAATATCTGAGGGATAAGTGAGGGGGGTCCAAAGATCTGGAAGAAAGAGTTGGAGAAGGTTAAAGGCCAACAAGGGGCGAGCCCCTCAGACAGACAGCCATTGCACAGGGACTGAGGACAAGAGGAGCGGATGGTCCGTCCCCCAGGGCCACCGCTGCTGGCACTTCAGAGCTCATAAGATGCCAAGCAAGATGCCGCACAGGCCCCTCAGACAGCGGCACAAAGACGGCACGGCAAAGCTCCACGGGACGCCTCCCAGACGGAGAGAAGCTGCTAATGCATTCAGCCTGTCATATGCACCATATATCTATATATATATATACACAGGGCACACTTGGGACACACAGCGTGGGGACACCCCTTGGCACACATGGGTTGCCTGTAGCTGCTGGACAAGGGCTGGCGTGGATCCCCGTTAGCACCTCGGCAAAGCTCCCAGCATGGGCCAGCACCCTGCAACACGGCCAGGAGCAGCAGTGGGCCCGTGGCCCACAGAACTGGGGTGGGTGGGCAGCCGGGGTGCTCCATGCCGGGGAACTGTCCTTCACCCTGAGGGGTAGGCTGGCCACCTCACTGCTCTCTCCCTTGTCCCCATGCCAGGAAGAAGCGGAAGTGATGCTGCCTTGGCAAAGCCATGGCACACACTCGGCGTAAGGACAGATGCCTGACAGACACTGCGCTGCCTGCAGAGAGGAAGGCTGCCTCCTCCTCTCCATCCCTGGTCTGCAGAGCACATCCACCCTGGGAGCTCTGCCCTCCGTGAGCTGCCCAGGATGACCCATCCTGGAGAGAATCCAGGCTCAAAATGTACATATGGGAAGAGGCTTGGCTCTGGGGGCTGGGTCCGGCCCTTCTCCACAGGGCACAGCTCCAGGTGCAGATACGCAGTGTTGGGGGCCACCAGCTGGCTCCCTCTGGCCACTGGTCTCCTTGGTGTGAAGGTGGATGTTGATGCGTGCACCCGGTGAGCCCTGGACTTCCAGAGGTTTGCAAGGTGGACATCAGCTGGAACAAAACCAAGCGGAGGGGACCTGAGTCTCAGAGCTGGGGATGCTTCTGTGCGGGGGGACACTAGGGTCTTGCTGGACACAAAAGGAAGGTGCTGGAGGGTGCACAGAATTGAGGGCTGGGGAGGAACTGCCTCTGGCCCTGGATAAAAAGGCAGGTTGGACCCACCGGAGGGCCGGAACCACACATGCTGCTGGCTGTGCCAGCTCCACCCCAGACCAACAGACAGGCAATTTGTGGGAGGCCTCTCAATCCCAACCCAGCTGTGACTGGGCTCTGATTTGGAGGGAAGCAGGCAGGGTGCTGGCGATGTCCGCAGCCCCAGGCCTGAGCGGGTGCTGTGGTGGCCGGTGTGCCCCCAGTGTCACCAGTCTGGGTCAGCTCCCGGCACTTTGTGGGCTGCTCGGACCCTCCTGCTCCAAGACCCTTCTGATGCCTTCATGGGGGTGCTGCACTCAGCGGCATTAGGGAGAGAGCACAGGCGCAGCCTACCCACTGTCTTCACGCAGAGGCCTGGCTTCAGACATGGATTGACATGCAAAGGACAGGAGCATGACGGTCCTGAGCCCTTTTCTGTGCCATGAGACACCCACCACATTGCTGTTGATATACAAGGAACGACACTGACCACAAGGAACACGTACACCCGTGCGCCATGCCCCGTGCCCTTCCCCAAATTCTCTACCAAGGGCTCCAACGGCTCCGTGACAACAGGAGAAACCAGCCATGGGGCCGGAGTGGCTGGGCTGGGACGGAGGAGGGCTCAGAGCCCCACATACCTGGAGCGGAGTGAAGGTACACGGGCCTCTCGCCCTCCTCCATGCTCTGGTTCCCACCACCCACCCCACTGCTGCAACCCCTGCCTCACGCCGCTGCCCTGGGCCATTGTGCACAGACAGAGTGGAGCAGCACAGAAGGGGCACGCGTGTGCACGTGCTCCCCCGCAGACACGCGTGAACAGAGATGGGACACGACAGAGGCCCAGGGCGACAGCAAAACAGCTGGGTGAAGCGTGTGGAGCCACTGCTGCCCCGGGGACCTCCACCTGCATGCCAAAAGGATGGGCCCCGTGGGGCCGAGGCAAGCTCATGGGGCCTCTGCAAAGGCCCCATCCTGGAAAGGTTTATTTCCTGGCCAGTGAGGCAGCTGGCTTCGAGCCACCCAAGCCCTGAGCTGCTCAAGAGTAATCCCAAGGGGAGTCACAGCGTGAGACGGGGAGTTAAACCCAGTTTGCACCGACTGCACCCCAGAGATGGGGGTCAGGGCATGATCCACCCTGCAGCAAAGGATTTGCCACCCACCGTCAGTGCCTCATTGGCATCCTTGGCTTTGCCCATGGAGACCAGGAATAGCCAAGGGAGACATCCCCTGGCAGGACAGTCTCCTGAATTATGGGCACCTTGTTCCTGGGTCCAGCCTGCTGCACGAGGGATGAGGTCCTCGGAGCCAAGCAGGGTTACTGTCCCCAGTGACCGGCTGCAGGGTCCCAGGCTGGATGCCACCTTTTGCACGGGTGGGGTTGTCAGGGGCTCTATACCCACCTAGCGGGAGTGAGGAGCTCGCAGCGGGGCTGAGCAGCCTTGCAGGCAGCTTCTGAGTGGTGACATGGTGGGACCCTGAGCTCAGAGCAGCCCCGAGCTTTACCCATCGCCGTGAAGCATTGCTCCGGGCTGCCAGCCCTGTGGCCACAGCAGAGTGACCTCAGCTGCACCAGCGGTGCCAAGAGGAAGCAGAGCCAAAGGGGACTCCAACAGGAATCAGAATTAGGAGCTGGACTTTACACTTTGGCAAACCTGCCAGAGACTAGCATGTGCAATTCTCGGAGGGCAGCCAGTGCCGTATTTTGAAGGGGGAAGATGTTCCTCTCTCCCCTCAGCCAGCCTTCTTTCTCACTGGGGTGTGCCGGTGCAGCGGGGCTCAGCGCTCCAGCAGCTCACCTGGTTGATGCAACTGGACTCATTGACGCTGTCGGAGATCTGGTTGTATTCTTCCTCCCAGGTTGGGAACTTCGGAGGTAGGAGGATCTCAACAGAGTCCAGGCGGTCCAGGCTCCTGCCAGAGGGCGAGAGAGGGTGTGAGGGGTGTCCCCACGGCGGGGGCCCTGCCCCTGCCAGCAGAGCCCGACCACCCCTGCCTGTGGCACCCAACGCCAGGCACAGGTAGCAGAATGGAGATGATGCTGGGCACCGAGCCCACTGCTCGGCCCCTGCTGCAGCTCCTGGCGTAGAAGGAAGCACTTTCTCACCTTGCTGGCCCCTGACTTGAGCTATCGAGCCTGATGCATGGGTAACGGTTTGTAGGGCCCAGGGGAAGGAGAAGGGACAAGGCCTCTTGTCCCGCTGCCCCCAGGAACGCACCACCGATGCCAGGTTGGTCCAGCCAAAACCCAGGGAACACCGTGGATCCGTGCCAGCCCCCAGATCCACAGCCCCAGTGACAGACTGGCTCTTGCACAGGCTGATGCTGGGGGCCAGGGTCAGGGAAGCTGGCTCCTGCCTGCCTGGACTGGTGGGAGGGGGTGAGAAATGACCTTTAAATGGTATTTTGTGGACTTTGCAATTGGAAACATCTGCAGGATTTTTGGTTTTTTTTACTTGTGTAGAGGAACCCAAAAGATTTTCTGGAAGAGGTTCCAGGGGAGCCGAGCCTGAATGACAGCGCTGCAGGAGCAGGGTATGTTGATGTTTCCAGAGCGGCTTTTGCTTCAGGCTCTGAGAGAAGCACCGTCCCCAAGCCCCGGGGCTCAGCAGCAGCCTCTGCAGTGGAGGAGAGAGGGGCTGGCACTGAGCCCCGACGACAGCCATGGGCTCTGCTGAGAGCCCGGCACACAGGGGCAGGAGGGATGTGGAAGGGTGAGGGGGATGTGGGAGGAAGACGAAGGATGTGGGAAGGATGGGGCTCCCCCATTCTCCTGTTCCACCACGAGACCCTGGGGGTCCTTGCCACAGAGGAGGTGGGGCATGGTGGAGGGCACGGTCAGCCACACCAGCGCAGGCGAGCCGTGGGGACTCCCCCTCCTGAATTGCCCATGGTCCCTGTGGAGACCCCTTGAGGTGCCCCGGTGTCTGGCAGTGCGCTGGGTGCAGAGGTCTGTCCTTCACCAGCCTGGGGGACAGCGAAGCTGAGGGCAGGGTACATCCCAGCTGGGTGGGAGCCCTCTGCAGCATGTGGACCTCCGGGAGGGACCACGGCACCTCCTGAGTCCCCATCCCTGGCCTGATGAGCGCGGGGAGTGGTCTCTTCTGCCAGGGGGGATGGAGGAGACACCCAGCCCCTGAGGGAGAGTGGCCAAGGACAAGGTGGCACCCCAAGCCCTGGGCTATCCCTTTATGCCTTGTGTCCCTCAGCCTGAGAAAGTTTTGCCCGTGCACTCATCGTGCGCCTGTGGTGCAAGTCAGTTGTGTCCTGGGGTGGACAGGGTCCCTGCCAACCTCTCTGTGCCTGTCCCTCTGGGCTTCGCCCGGACCCACCCTCGCTGCCTGCCTGAGGGGAAACTGAGTTACAAAGCAGGGAACAGACTGGGGAAGGGCCGGGACTCCCTCGCAGGGACGCATCGTGTCTCACTCCTCTAATGCCTTGTCCCGGCCAAGGCTGGAGCTGCCCTTCTCCCTGCAGTTCCTTCTGTTCCAAACCACATGCCCCGTGCCCCTCGCCTGCTGGAGCCCAGAAATGGCCCCAGCAACTCTGGACAAGGAGACTGAGGATCTTGGTGAGGGCTGGCATGGGGCTGTGCCAGGGCACGCTGTCCTCGCTGCTGTCCCAAGGGTGTGTTGGGCTGGCGGGGGGCCCCAGCGAGGCCTCGCAGCAACCACAGCGGCCACAGCATCCAAAAAGGTCCTTGGAGAGGCAAGGGGGTGCACAGGGGTGGTTGGCTGTGCTCATGGCCTGGCACCCGACCAGCCTGGGGCAGAGGGGACGGACAGACGGGGATGCCACGTCCCTTGCTGGTGCACAGTGCCAAGAGCTGCGGAGCCCCTGCCCCAGCAGGGTCCTTCCCTCCAGCAGGTCTGCTGGGGACCACGCACTCACGGCAATGTCTGCGTCCAGCCCAGCCCTCCCTGGACCCCTCCTCTCCCACGCAGCCACATCCGTGGCTCGGCTGGCTCTGCCCCTTCTGCTCAGACACCCTGCCCTGCCGAGCCCCCTCCTCAAAGCTGCCTGCCCGTGGGCTCTGGCTGGACCCCAGCAGCCCAGGTGAGGTCATGCCCTGATGGACATGACCTGAATGGGCAGGGAGCCCAAGATAGGAGCAACCTCAGTCTCTCAACTTGGGTGTTTTGCATCAGAGACGCCTGGACCCGACTCTGTTCCCCCTGAAGTGGATGCGAAAGCCGGGAACAGGGATGGATTCAGAGCAGGCATTTCCAGGGCTCCTCATGGTCAGTTTTGTCACCATCTCTCAGCAGAATGCAGCATCTGATCTGCAACTGAAGCCACCATGAGGGGTCCTCACACTGCCTGCTGCACCCTCGCTTTCCCCCTGTCTCTGTCTGCTGGACATCAGTACCTTAGCTGCAGCGGCTCCTGCCTCCTCCTGCCCCTCTGGACTGCTGACATCCTCCCGAGCCCCTGGCTGCCTTGCCCCGGGAGCGGAGCGGAGCAGCCAGTGGGGACCCTGCTCCGGTCAGGCACCCCCGTCCTGCCAGGACCAGCCCCTTCCCCAGCAAGCTTTCACCGTGCTCCCCTCTCTCTTCTGTCAATCTGCCTCAAGCCACTGTGGCTCTTCCTCCCATAGCACCTGTCCCTCATCTCTCCTGGCGTCAAGGTGTGACCCAGCCTAGTGTGCCAAGGGGGCACTTTCTGGCCAG
Organism: Gorsachius magnificus; assembly: GCA_034008185.1. Lineage (NCBI taxonomy): Eukaryota > Metazoa > Chordata > Aves > Pelecaniformes > Ardeidae > Gorsachius > Gorsachius magnificus. The sequence goes on from CM067091.1 coordinate 10,762,229, forward strand.
TCCCAGGGTCCCTGGGACTCCTATGGAGCAAGGCAGATGGCACAGCCCCAGCAGCGCAGGGCTGCGTGCCAAGCGTCCTCAGCCACGCTGGCCGAGCATCTTCCACATCTAAAGAGCATCACGGGCTTGGGATCCCTGCACTCCCTGGGAGGAGCCGGTGCTTGGAGAGGAAATCCACACAGCTCCACCAAGGGGGCGCCCTTCCCATCACTGGGGGGACAGGGACCCGGAGCAGGCTCCGAACGCCAGGGCTATTTGGAGTCACCAGGGTGGAAAGCTCGCCCCATTCCTCTGCCACTTCTTCTCCTGTCCTGCGTGTCTCCTCATCCGCCCGCCCCGTGGGCTGTCCGAGCTGCCGTGCAGGAGCCCTGCCGGGCTCTGACCCCCATGTGGGATCTCTGTGTGGGTGCTGCTGGCAAGGGCTGCTGCAGGGGTGGCCCCTGGAGACCTGCGCAGAGCTCCCGGGGGAGCTCCAGCGTTACCTTTGGGTGGTGCTCTGCTCACTCAGGGACTGTTGGGTGGCCTTGAGGTAACTCTGCCTCCGAGCTGCAGTTTTCGGGGATGGTTTGGGGCTGGTTTCTGAGTCTTCGCTATCATCATCCCCCATGGCTTTGATGTAACTCCCGCTCCGCATGCGCCGGCACGGGATCTCGCTGTCTTTGTCCCGAGACAGCGTGTTGTTCCACTCCCCCTGAGGCACCTGCAAGAGCAAGGGGAGCATGAGCAGACGTGAGGGATGGCACCTCCAGGACCAGCGGGGTCATGGGGACTTGGGGACTTGGCGGGATTGGTGGCAAGGACAACTGTGGGACCCTCAGCCAGAGCGCAGTGGGAACAGGCGACGCAGTTCCTTCCTGACCCTCCCTTACCAGTTCATGCCAGGCAGCCTTACGCTTGAGCGCCCCTGGTTTAGCACATCTACCCACAGCTGCTCACCCCCCCACTGCAGACCACCTTCACGCTGGACCATGCTCGCACAGTCGACACAAGCTGCGCAAGGCCAGATGTAAGGGAAGGGAAGAGTCTCATCAGATTTGCACTGGGCATTGGGGCGGGAGTGGCAGAGGCTTGTCCAGCCCAAAGCCCACACTCGCTTAACGTGAAGCACACACACTGTTCAGGCCGAGGCGCTCCAGAGCTGCTGTAGATCAGGATCTGTGGACCAGGGCCTGGACTGTCACTAGGTTCGACACCCTTTAAAGTTTCTGAGTTGAATGTGACTCTTAGTGGCTGAAATTCATTTCTGAAGCCAAGCCAGGCCCTCACAGGTTCCTCTGGAGCAGCTTGGGCACAGAGAGCGTGTGCTGGCCTCTCTACACCGAGAGGGGTAGAGCCTTGTGCAAGAGAAGCACTTCTAACTCCACTGCGACGGCAACCCTGCGATTCATTTAAGGCAGAGGTGGTCTCTCGTCCCCTCATTAGAGATGGGGAGCTGATGGGCAGCCCAGCCGCCCGGTCTGCTGCAGGAGGCAGGCTGGTGGGGAGCACCATGCGGAGCAGCAGAGGCTCTTGCAGCTCATGCTGCCGAGAGCGTCCATGTTGACTCTGCGGGATGGAGCTGTTGGGTTTGCCCAGCTCCCCAGGTGGCTGCGGGATTAATCAGCCAGCATTTGTATGGTGCTCTGGGGATGCCAAGCTGCGCTGCAGCCAGCTGTGATTAGCCAGAGCTTAGGCGCTGCATGGTTCCTCTTCCCCTCCTTGTTCACCACAGGCATGTTCTGTGGGAGCCAGAGCTGGCTTGGGGGTGCCGTCTGCTGCTGCTGGGGTGCAGCATCTTCAGGTGAGCTTCAGAACTGCAGGTAGCAGCTTCTTGAGGGATCAGGATGTGCTAGATGCTGGCTCAATCGATGTGCAACAGCTTAGCTCACTGCGAGGGCTTTCTCCTGCCCAAAGGAGCCAGGGGTCAGCCCACAGCCCACCAGCCTGCTGCTTGCTGTGCGCACCCGGGAGGAAGCAAGGGGTGACCCCAGCACTATGTGGAGCAGAAGCCAAACAGGCTTTGGGACCGCTTTGGTGATGGGGCTCCCGCCATGAGGTGCCCACAAGCCAGGACCTGCATTATCAGGGGGCACGGAGCAGAGCCAGAAGCTCTGTGTTGTCTATGTGCGAGATGCAGGTGGGTGACCCATGTGGAGTGAGTCTCATACTTGAGACCTAAACCTGGCTGGGCCCCCCTGGCCCCGCCACCGCTGCTGGCTTTCCCAGCTCTTTCCACGCTGCCTCCTGCAAGCTTTGTCCTTGGCAATGGCGTCTGGGCTGGCTGCTCGCAAGGCTGCCCAGCTCAGGAGCTACTGGGTGTTATCTGGCAGGTTCCTACAAGAGTAAGAGCACAGAGCCCTTTCTCTCCTGGCTGTGAGCACTCCCTCAGCCCTGAGGGACCCTGCTGGCTCCAGCCAAGTCCTGCCATGGGAGAGATCCCACAGGTCGCTGGGGTGCCTGGCTCTGACCTTTCCTAGAGGAGATGGGAGCCCTGAGAAGCACTTTTATACCCATTGCCTCGGTGTCAGGTCTAACCTGAAACTGCATTTTGCTGCCTGCCTTATCCTCAGGACGAGTTGGAGCCTCCTGTCCACACAGGTCCTGGGCCAGCAAGAGGCTGGGGCAAGGGGGTGGACAGGGCTGGAGCCTGCAGCCCCTGGCTAAGGAGGTGAGAGCTTGCCAGCGGCCAAGCAGGGGCCATCCCCTACACAGAGGCAAATGCTGTAATCCATGGGGCAGTGAGAGCCGCTGGGCTCAGCAGCGGTGTTAAGACCCCAGGCTCTTGCGGCTGCGCTGCTGCTGCTGCGTGAGGGCAGGGTCTGCAGGTTGCTTGGCTCCACCCAGGCTTGTGCATCTCCCTCCTGGCCTTGGGCCCTCTTGGCTCCAGGCAGAGCAACACAAAGACAGTATTTTCAGCGTGTGCTATCACAGCTTGCCTACAGCAGCCTCCCACAGCACCCCTGCTCCGCACGGACCCTGTCCCTCTCTGAGGGACAGCCCCCGCCAGCTTCCCCCATGGCATGCGACCGCTCACTGGTCCAAACCGAGCTGCCTTGTTTCTCCTCTCCCTTGCCTCTTCTCTGCTTTGCGCCTTGGCAAAGGCAGCAAGAAACGAAGCTGCTCTCAAGGTGCTCCACGTCCCAGTTTAGCAGCATCGAGGGGAAGGAAGAGGCTTGGCAGGGCAGCCTGTGGGATCCAGCCCCAGGCTGGAGCGTGTCCTGCCTCTGTCGGCAGGCAGAACCCACAGGGGCTGCCCCAGGTCCTGCTCCCAGGGGACAGAGCACAGGACAAGCGTTTCAAAAGCGCCACACCTGAAGAGACAAGTAGGTGCCCTTGGGGATCTTCGGAAGCAGTGCAGGCACTTGAGGTGCTGTTCAGGATCCTCCAGGCACCTGAGGGCATGAGGAGCCCGTCCCACAGCCTCTGGAGCTCTGCGATGGGGGCGAAGAGCCCAGAGCACCTCCTGGTCCTGGGGTCAAGGGACAGACCTTGACGGTGGCCAGTGCAGCACCTTGGTGGCAGCAACTTTCCTGGCAGCTGAGGCCCTGGGCTCTGAACACAGTCTGCGTATTGCAGAAAGGACAAAGTGGAAACAGGGGCTGCCTCGTGCTGCACCCAGGTCTGGAATGGAGAAGCTCGGGAGGGTCCTGGCAGGCTCGGGGAGCCTCGCTGCTCTTCACGCTGCTAGGCTTGGCTCTGCCCAGGGTGGCTTGGTTGGGGTGGGAGCAAGAGGGCAGGTCAAGACGCCCGGGGGGGGGGGGGGCCCCCCGGCCCAGTGGCTCCATGGGAGGGGAGGAGCAGACAGCAGAGATGCTCTGCTGGGCTTCGGGATGCAGATCCTCCTTTCTGTCCGGTCTCGGTCCATGCACTGCCCCATGGTGCAGGGATGTGGGATCCAGACACATGTCCATCCCTGGGAGCTGGGCTCCACTGCCGCCATACTGTCGCAGTGCTGCATGTTGCAACGATGCTGTGCCTTCTGGCTTTCCCGCTCTCTGGGTCAAGAGCCGAGCGCAGGGGGGAAAGGAAAGGAGGGGCCACACAGGGGTTTCCCCCTACCTTAATTCTGCTTGGGGCATTCCCCAGCCGCCTGGAGCATTAACAGAGGGGAGAGAGGAGGGAAGGGGAAAACTTGGATCTTGGGTGCTGGGCAGGGGTGAAAGAGCTGCACAGCTCCCAGCGCTTTGGTGAGGTCTGGGGGAGGAGAGACTTGCAGAGCAAACAGGGTTTCCCTTCGCGCTCTCCGGCTGCCCAGCACGGGCCTGCAGGGCAAGGCCCCCGGCCCCCGGGGCCATGCAGCCAGGCTCCAGTGCAAAGGGGCCCAGTCCGATGCAGGCATGCCGCTGCTCCCTCCGGGGCTGGGGCCCTCCTGGTGTCCCAAGGGCCACACGTGGTCTCAGGCATGTCCCCAAGAAAGTCAGCTGGAGCGTGGGCTGCCTACGGGCCCCATCCGCCCTTTTGGCAGGGCACCTCCTGGGAAGAACCCGGGCTGAGTTTCCTGCCCCAGGGGCAGCCCTGTGGGGCTGGTGAGTGGGCAGCCGGCATCTGTGGCGTGGCTGGCGCTGAATGGGCCACCCACTCTGGATTACAGATTTGGTTTGGGCGCTACTGGGGGTTAAGGAAGCTGCAGTGCAGTCTGATTTACGTGGGGTTGGGGAGGAGAATCTGGGTGCTGCATCAGGCTAACAGTGCCTGCGGTGTGACTGTCCCCTGCAAGCCCTGACACCACCCATCCCTTTGATGTGGTCTTGGTATCCACAGGCATGGGTCTGAGTCTGTGTCTGGGGCAGAAATGCAGCTCAGCTCCAGTTCATCCCCTGCCTGGGGCGGCTCTCACTCTGGGATCCTGACCCCCCTGCTTTTCCCCCACCCTGGGCCCATGGGGAAGGGAGAATAGGGGATGGGGAGTGCAGCCTCCCTCCCCGGGGACTGTGCTCTAAGGACAGTGCTGCATCAGCCCAGGGGCTGCTCCCCAGAAACCCCCTACCCTCAAGGGACCTGGAGCCAGGTGATCCCCCGCTCTCAGCTCCAACGTCTGGGTCTGGCCTGGAAACATCGCATGGACCCCCAATAGTCCCCGAGGAGCCCCAGGACTACCCAGAGCCTGCAAATGGGGCAGGGGAGGTGCAAGGGCATGGGGGCTTGCCCCAGGCTGGGGGGTCCTGTTTGTCCCCACCCCTCCCTCATGTCAGAGGGGCCCTTCTCTACCTCTGGGACCCTCCGGGCATTTCTGCCTTGCAGCACCCCCGTTCACAGCAGGGCAGGGCCCCCGTGCGCCCCAAGCTCTGCGGGCGGATGCACGTGGTCCCTCACCATGGCACAAGCATGAAGGGGGCTGTCCTGCTCCAGGCAGGGGGTGTGTGGCCTTGCCGAAGGATGCTCCAGGGGTGACTTCTCCATCACCAGCTGAGTCCCCTTCCCATACCGAGGAGGGGTCTGGATACAGTCGCCCCATCCTACCCCGAGGGCCCCCAGCCCTGTGCCCTGCCCGCCGGGGCTCACACAGGGAGCCTGGGGGCAAGGTCAGCCCGAGCACACGTGACCTGTCAGCTCGCAGGGGCACCGAACATCACGTTTTCTGGACTGGGTGCCCCAGGTTCTTGGCTTCACCAGTGAGATGCTGCCAGCCGCGGGGGCTGCCCCAGGTGCTCGGGATGCCAGTCACACCCTGGCGTCCCCCAGTGCCCCTCCAGCCACCCGACAGTGGCTGCTGGCTGCTCCCTACCCCAGCTGCGCCCACTCCCAGTCCAGTGGCGCAGGCTGCGGACCCCGTCCGATGCTCCCAGGAGGGTCAGGGCGGGGAGGGAGCTGGGCAAAAGCTTCCCCTCAAAACAAGATCCCTACCTGGCCGCTGCCTGCGTCGGTCGGCCCGGGGCTGAGGGGCTGGTCCCACCTCCGCGGGGGCTCGCTCGGCTGCAGCGGGGCGGCACCCGTGTCCTCCCAGCCGAGCGGTGGGGCTGCCCAGCTGCTGGCCGGGCTCACGCCACCCAGCTGTGCCCACAGCCCTCCGTCAGGCTGTCGAGAAACGGAGGCTCATTACATGGGTGGGGAACAACGAGCAGGGCAGTCTCGTACCCCTGGCCACAGCCAAACCCCAGGAGGCGAGGGGCTGTAGGGGTCGCATTCGGCGCCCGGGGCTGTCAACGCCCGGAGGGGGAGCAGTGCTGGTGGATATTTTGTCTGCAGCTCTTTAACCGCCTAACGCTTAACTGAAAGGGGGGGCAAAGAGAAAGAAACCAGGCCGAGAACATTTTTTTTGGTGACATTCCTGATGCAATAAGCCCCTCTCAAATTTGATTTGTGCTGTGGCCAGTGAGGTATCGGAAGCAGAGTGTGCCTCGATAATGCATTTGTTGCTCTTTAAAGCCTCTAAGCCCGCTGGCTGCAGCTGGGGGAGCCCACGACACCTTTGCATGAAAAGAGATGCTGGAGATTTACACACATGGACTTGTGCCCTCCTACCCCCATCCAGGCCTGGCTTATTTATCTTCATTCCTCTCTCTAGGGCTCAACCAGGTTTATGTTCTTCAAGCGTTTCTTTTTGAAACGGCCGCAGTGACCTGGTGCTCTTGGTGATGGGGCGGGGGGGGGGTTCCAGCATTAGCCATGCAGGCTTCTGCCATGCAAGTGGCGCTGCCCCATGGCCCCATCCCGTGGGCGGACGAGTGGCAAAGGCAGCCATGCCCCGTAGAGCTGCAGGTCCTACCAGTGCTCCAGGGAAGCTCTGTAGAGCCAGGCTTACGGGGCACGCCGGCACATCCTTGCGATGCGTGGATATAAGGGGTTAAGCATCAGTTATGACCTTCAGACCCTGGGATGGTGGCAGTGCTCGGATGGGGGCCAGGGAGCTGTGTGTGGGTAGGACGTGAGCCGCATCCCCTCGGCATGCCCAGCTCCTGGGCACCGAGCGGGAACACACATGTGTGCCTGCCTGCCCGAGAGCCCACCCCGCTGCAGTGTCTGCAGGGTCTGGGTGGGCAGTGGGGGCGTGCTGGGGTCCTGCAGCGGATGCAGACCACAGCAGAGGGGTCCAAGGCTGCGGTGTGGGCACGTCACCTCCTCCCCACGCTGCTGTGGTCCAGCAGAGGGGCTGGGGGGCCTGGGGTGGCGCTGCAGCTGGGGGAGATGGACCCCATCAGTGTCCCTGCAGGAGGTGTGGTGGTCTGTCCCCGGGGCCTTGCTGATTTTAATCCCCCCAGCCCTCCCCTGGCGCGGTGGCTTGAGGTGGCGGCTGAACCATCTGGAGCTGTTTGATAAGGTCTACGGGGCAACAAGGTGCCTAGTGAGAGGGTGTCCCCTCTCTCCCTGCACTCTCCCTGTGTGGAGCAAGCCATAACACCTCCACTGCACTCACCTGCAGGTAATGGTAGGCCAAGTCTTGATGGCAGGACTTGGACTTCAGCAAGGCTTTGTCAATCGTGGCGGAGGCCTTCTGGCACACCTCCCGGGCATGGCTGAGTGTCAGCGTGGACCAGGAGCCCCTCTTAATGTAGTTGGAGTCATTGTTGATGGGGATATTGGTGCAAGGGGTGACCTTGAGGTCATTATTGCTCTTGGAAGATTTCAGCATGTGCTCGCTGATGGTATTGTAAGCGTGCATGAAATACTTGGGCTGGCTGTGGTCCGGCTGCCGGCCCAGTGTCATCAGGCCCATTGGGTTGCGGTAGGTGCAGGTATCACTGTCCAGGTTGTCATCTGAGCTCCACCAGCCTGATATGTTGGATCTGGTCCTGCGCTTGGGCTCAGAGGTCTTCGCTCGGTCTTTGCTCTTGCTCCTCCGGTTTTGCTTGGGGTCATCCGCCCCCTTCTTGCCATTCACATTGCCTTTGGTGGGGCCCTCCAGAGACTGGGACTTGGCAAATAGCTTCTGGACAGAGTGGACAAGGTGCCGGATGCGCCCGGGGCTCTCGCTCCGGTGCTTCGCATCGCTCCTCTGAAACTGGAGGGTGCTGAAGCCGTCTCTGTGGATGGGCAGCTGCTTCTCAAACTGGTCAAGGAGGTTTGCAGGCAAGCGGTTAATTTTAGTGGCCTGGGCATGGCTTGGAAAAGGGTTGTCATCAGGGACCTCGAAGTGGGAGTTGTAATGGATGCGGGGGAAAGTGCTGCTGTTGGAGATCTGGTTGTTGAGTGGAAGGAGACAGTCGCCATGGAGGGTATTCTGGGCTGGGAATCGGGGGTCCATGGTGAAGGAGTCGGTGGGGCTGAGGAGATAAGGGTTCCTGTCCTGGGGGGCATACAGAGAGTCCTGAGGGGAGTCCAGGTTATCAGAGAGGTGGCGGCTTCTGTTATCTCCTAAGCCCTTCATGGTCCCTGCGTCTCCTAGAGCATTGCTCGGGGATGGTGCGGCAGAGCCCTTGCAGGAGCACCGGCCCCGCTCCCCTGCAGACTTCCCCACACCTGGAGGAAGAGGAGAGATGCTCAGAGCCTGCCAAGAACCTCCCTGGCAGCCCACTCCCCACAGGGGTGTCTTCGCGAGGGCTGTCCCAGCTCTAAAAGCAAATGCCCCCAAGGTTAAGGGATGCAGGAGAGAAGTGGGTTGGGAGGGAGATGATGTGGCAGGAGGGGAGGAGCAGGGGCATGAGACCAGGGGCTGGAGAGGACGGGGGCAGGAGAAGCAGAGGGGAAGGTTTCACCCTTTTTAGCTGCAGTTTAAGTGCTTGTGGGTCCCAGTGCTCAACTGCTGGCTGCTTAAATAATGCCACTGCTTTTTTTCTGGTCTCAGCACATGTTTATTTAACAGAGCCCCTTCCCCAGCCAGCCTAGAAAAGCCTAGCAGGGGCGCTGCCTGCAGATCACTGCTCCTGCCCCATGCGTGCCGGGGGCCGGAGGAAAACCGGCTGTCAAACGCTGTGCGCGGGCCCTGCCTGAGCCAAGGGAGGTCTGAGGCTGAGCAACCCATCTTGCACATTATGCTTTGTGTTTCTGCAGCTATGGGATCTCGGAAGGGGCTGGCAGCCCTGCTCTGCGTGTTGCGTGCAGCTGCGCTAATGCCATACGAAGTCGGACATCTCTGCTCCAACAGGCGCCCTGGTTTATGGCATGTTTTACCCCAGAGGAAACTTGCAGCCACTGTGGCGAGGGCCGAGGTCTTTCTGAAGGCTCAGAGCCTGCCCTGAGCAGCCATTTGTGGCTGATCTTCCCTGCCTTGCTGCATCGTGCCTGGGCGAGCTGTGTCACCCTCCGAGCCTGGCCAGCCCTCACCGTGGTCCTCTGCCGCAGCAAGGGCTGAGGTTGGCCATGGGTGGCCCATGCAGCAGGTACGGGCACCCTGCGGGGCAGTGGGGGGGCAGCCCAATGGGGACGGTCCCCTTGGGGCAGGGGAGCTCCTCACTGATGGTTTCTTGGGTGCACTTACCCTATCCCGCTTGGCTTGGAGGGATCCTCATCTTCACCGGGTTATACAGGGGAAAAAGACAAACTTTTGGGGGCTGCTTAAACAAAATCAGTGATGAGTTAGGTTGATCAATCAATGTGTTGATTTTCCATACTTAAAACCTATTTGAAATCATGCAGTGTATAAACTAATTCTTATTTCCTTTTCCCTTTTAGTTTCCCATTTCCTTTTCCTTTTAGTCTGAGTGCAGCTTGAAGGCAACAAGCAAACACTGAAGCCCCCTATGGGTGTAAAAAATCTGGAGAACCGGGAGCCTAGACTACATTTGCAAAATCAGGGCCCCAATAGATGTGCACGTAGCTGGATGGCTGCTCCTCGGTCGGATGAAGGGGCTGCTCTGGGACGACGGGGGCCTGTGCTGAAGAGCCATTTCTCAACCCTGGGGTGACCCAGTGTTCCCCAACTTGCCCCTGGCAGGGGAGATAACGCCTGGACCCTCAGAGCCTCCAGTGAGTTTGGGAGAAAGAAAACCACCATTTGCTTATTCCTAGAGAACAAGGAGGGTAACGGCATGTCCCTGACGCGCAGAGCTGCTAGCCTGGGCTCTGGGGTTCTCCCTGCTGGGCCACAGGTTGAGGCTGGTGTCCCTGAGGAGCCTGTGCTCCTGCAGGCGGTCCGGTCAGCAAGAGCAGGGGCACGGGGGCAGCAGTCACTGCAGGATGGTAGGAACGGACAGAGCCACTTTCCCTCCTCACACAGGGCAAAATGGATTAATAATGAAAAGCAGCTTGGGCTTTAAGTAATGGTTTGGAAGCACAAAAAAACCAAAAGAAAAAGTGCAGTGTGTTCCATAGCTTGGTGGGTTTTGCACAATCTCCATCTGACCCTGTCGCTCCCTGCAGGCTGGCAAAGCAAAGCTGGCCTTTTTAAAGCAGTGGTTTGCAGCCAGCAGGCAGCACAGCCTGGGCTCTCCGACACAGAGAATCCCACTCCCCCTTCCACAAATCCTGCTCCCGATCTGGTCCTCTAAATTCCAGATGGCCACAAATGGGCAAGCTCGACCCTGCCCATCTTGGAGGGGAAGCCCTGCAGGTAGCAGGGAGCCCAAATCCTCCCTGAATCCCACCCTGATCTGCCCAGGCTCAGCCCTGCACTCCCACGGCCCCTCTCTCCCTTCCTTCCATGCCCCTGCTCCAGACCCCCAGCCAGGTCCTTTGCCCAGGCTCAGCCACCCAAGGCCACCCCGGCTCTGATGGACACTGAGCTTCTCCCATCACATTACACGACAGGAGCCAGACAGTCCCTAAGGAGACCACACAGCGCTGATGTGGTTATAGTGGGATGTCTCTGGATATTGATAGTAAATACGTCTTTTCCTCCAAAGGGCAATCAATATTTGATGCAGAAATCTCCCGGGCACTCCTGGGAGAGCCTTCAGCCCCATGACTGCCTCGCCATAAAGCACATCAGAATCCCTGGCTTTGTGCTCACCGGGCTCCAGAATAAAGTAAGGCTGCCTTAGGACTCGAAATAAATAGGCAAATGAAATGAAATTAAATAAATGAAATGAAAATAAACACAATGAGATGAAAGCCTGGCTTGCAAGGGAAGAGGGGGGCTGGGGGCTAGACCTGCTCAGGACTGAGGGGCTGCGGGAAGGGAGGAAAAGTGAAGTTTGTGTTGGGGGGGCTGGAGCCGAAGGGGTGGGAAGGCAAGGAGCTGGGGAGGGCAGGGAGCCGGGGAGGACAGGGAACTCCCCCTCTCCCAGGCAGGCGTGCTCTTGCCAAGGCTGGGCCCTCGCTTCTATGCAGCGGATGAGAGTTTATTGCCCCCTTTTCCTTCTGTGGGCTCTTACAGGGCTGCTGACAGGTCCCACTCCTCCTGCCTGCCCTGCTTGCCCTAGGCACCCCTCCACTCGATGGCCAGCTGCAGCGTGGGCCTGGGTGCTGGGCACATCTTGGGTCAGGGCCAGTGGGGCTGGCAGGACGCCCCCAGCCCCTGGTGCCCACCGTGCTCTTTGCCGCATCCTCAGTGAGCTGCTTTCTCTTTAAGACGGATTAAACTGTTTTCATTACATTTCGATTACTCTCTGCAGTCTTTGGCACTTTCTCAAGACGTGGGGTCAGGGAAGGGAAAAACCCAACAAGCCTCTTCTGCGCCATCTTTTTAATTTGGAAGGATGAAGAAGCTTGACATTAAATCTCCCAAACCCGTGAAGCTGCGGCTCGCAGGCTGGGCCAGGGCTGCCTGGTGCCCCCGCCGCATTCCCCCACCCTGAGCTGGGCACCACAGCAGGGAGGCGGATGGCCCCCGGCTGTGGGGAGGGCACCCAGGGCAGTTGGCAGGAGAAGACCCCGGTTGGCAGCCGGTCATAGCCAGGGCTGCTGGGGCATGGCGAGGATGCACCTGAGCCCAGGGGAAGGGGCTGCTTTTGCTGCATGGCCCCATTACCTTCCTTCCCCTCAGCCTGTGTTGTTTTGGGGTTGCCCTTCCTCTTCCCAGTGGCTTTGCTGGTGCTCAGGGGTCTCTGAGGTGCAGCAGATGACCTGACCTGACTATGGCAGTTCTGTGTGTCCCAAACCACCCTGAACCCTGAACCTTTGGAGTCAGCTTCCCCTCGGCACGGTTTACCCCAGCAGTGCTGGGGCTCCCTGCTTGCAGGCTCAGGCCGGTGGCATGGGATTCACTGACAGCAGCACCCCCTGCAAAATGCACCGGCAGCTCCAGACACCGAGTGGTGTACGAAACCGTGCAGGAGGTGACAGCCTTGCCCGAAGGGGCTTCCCGCCCTGGTGGAGCACTGCCATGCTTCCCCTCCTGCAGGACCCACTGCTGCTGCGCTTGTCTGCCCTGAGCGGGTGATGGGGCCAGCCCGGGGGCCGCTGAAGCTGGTGGGCGATGGTTTGCTCCACTTCGGGAAGGATGAATCACATCTTCATTGTGAGCTGAAAAGCCTCTGCTGTTGTAAGAGACACTTCAGTGACTGCAAATATTTGCTTTTCTGTCTCTTTTTAATGGCAAAGAGCTTAGGCTGGCCTGAACTCTGGGCAGAGCAGGAGGCAGCCAAAAGGAACTGGACGGTGAAGAGCTGCAGTGCAGTGTAGGAACCAGCAAAGCAAGGATTTCCTAGCCACCTGCCCTGTCCTGGCTCCCACCTGCCTGCCCAGCTTATGACTACCCATCCAGGCAGTCACCTGGCCTGGCAGTGCTTAGAATCCTTGGGAGTCCTTGGAATTACAGCTTGCAACTCCTGGCAGAAAGCGTGAGCCAGAAGCCTGTCAAAATGTCACCCAGGGCAGCGCCGGGGCAGCACAAATCCAAGGAGCTGGCCTGGAGATGTCCGCCTGTCTTTGCAATCCTATGACATTCCTGCTGTCCATCAGGATCTCCCTGCTGGCAGCCCCAGCCTGCGACGCCTTGCCCTGTCTGCCCTGCACACGGAGGACAGACCTCCGCCCTCCCTCCTGCCCGTGGGGACTCGCTCTGTCTCCCCTCGGATGGGGTCCACCGGGCTACGCACTGTGTCCTTGGGAGGATGGCTGCCCAGGAGATGCTGGCCATGGGTCCCTCCCCATCTCCTCCCCTGTTGCTGTGACAAGGTGAGGGCAGCAGCCAGAGCACCGCTGCTCCGCAGGGGCTGCTCCCTGCCTGTTCTGAGCCACAGACAACAAAGCCTGGCGTCCCCTGTGCTCATGAGAGAGCAGAGCACCTCCTGCAAGCCAGCCTCGCCAAGGACCCCCGCCTTTGATCAGCTTCTCTGCTGGGGCTCTGCACCACAAGGGGCAGCTGCCCACCATGCCTCCATTTCAGCTTCTGGGGTGGAGGTGGGTTTCCAGGAGAAGCCACTCTTTTTCTCATGCCTCTGGGTTCTCGTGGGCCAAGTTCCTGGCTTAAATTCTGCAAACCCACCTAAACCAGCTTGTACTGAGGGCATGGAGAAGACAGGGCAGTGGACAGGGCGAACCCTCTGCCCGCTCTCAGCAAGGAGGGGACGGGAGGAGGGAAGGCAGAGCCTTACCCTGCCAGCCTCACCTCGCTCCGCCACTTGCTGCTTCAGCCCGTTCCCGGGATCCTGCTCTGCAATTAGCTGGTGTTACCAGCCCAATGTGCGGTGCTGGCGGTCACCGGGCAGGGCTCGCTCCTTCTCCCCCAGCCTGGGAGGGCACAGGGAGCTCCGAGAGCACCACCGCCTTCACTGGGATTTCTGCTCCGCATGCGTGGGATTGCAGCAGGAGGGCAAATGCACGTCCCTGTGGCTGTAGATTGTGTGTGTGTCCATGTCCTGATGCTGGCGGTGTGCGTGGTGCAGACCCAGGTGCGGGGATCAGGAGGGGGCCGGGCGGGAGGTCAGCCTTACCTCTGCTGCCTTCACGAGGGGCTGCAGCCTGCAAGTGGGAGCTTCTGTTCCTGCAGAACCCAGGGAACTGCCAGCGCTGGCCTGGTGGCTGCATTTCACCTCCCATGGCCGGCAGTGGGTGCAGGCTCTGTGCTGCTTCCCACCCTTCTGCCATGCCCTTGGCACACATCTTCCATGCGAGAAGCCCAAGTCCTCTCCCTGGCCGCCCTCCTCTGCCAACACAGTCACAGCTGCCCTGACCGAGCGCTGCCTTGATCCAGCAATGGGCACTTGAAGAGCTCTTTTTTCCCCCAGAATCACAGCCAAAAGTGCCGTTCCTCCCTTCCCTCATGTCCCTCTCCTCTCTGCCTCCCCCTCACAGCTTGGCCATAGCTCTCCTGCCCTTCCCACCAGCAGAGCTTCCCAACAGCTTCCAAGTTTGTTCCCTGTGGAAACACCAGAGCTGCTGCCCCCATGCCGCCTGCCTGCCCAGGGGCCTTCGTCCTTGCTGAGGGGAGGGAGGAACCGGCCCCCGCCTGGGAGAGCTTGGCTCTCACCCTGCCCTCTGTCTCATCCCACCTAAAGGACAAAACGCACCACAAAACCACCGCAACAGGCACCTGAACCAGAAGCCAGACCCTGGCCCAGGTGGTGCCAGCAAGAAGCCAGCATCCCTCTCACCAGGCTTCTCGGCCAGCATGGATATAGCAGTCATGGGCTTGTTTGGGCTGGAAGACATCATTTGAGATCAGAATCTTTGAAGCAGGGCTCACCTGAACTGGGCTGGCTGGGGAGGGACTTGCACTGCCAAGGCAGGGCTGGCCACGAAGGGCCAGGAGGCCACACGGGTGCTGCTCAGCAGTGGCCGGTGGAAGCATCAGGAGAAGCAGCAGCCTGTGAAATGGGACTACGCAGGGAGCAAGTCCTCCAGCAGGGAGAACCCCCCGTCCCGACAGGGCTGCAGGCACCCTTTGGCATCAGCTAACCCTGCCCTCTGCCGATCAGCTCTTCCCGGGCTCCACGTACCATAAATCTCCCACGTAAACCTCAGCCCAGCCATCCAAGCTGGCTGCAAACACATGGGTGGCTTTTATATATAGAAACCCAGCAGCGTGCTAATAACCAGCTAGATAAGGAATAAACGATTCGCAACCTGCAGAAGAAAAACGACTCCCCTCACCCTGCCGCAAGGAGCTTAAAAATCTGTATACTGTGGTGTAGGTGACGTCGGTCTGCCCACACGCATGAATCCAAATGTTCCCTGAATTAGCAGGAACACTTCATGTGGCATGCAGCGAGGGGGGCCGCCAGCTCCCAGGGCGTTGCATTAATGATGATTCAAAGAGTTCAGAATCTAATCGCAGGGAATAAAAATAGCCGGCTTCTACTTAGAACAAATCATTATACAACAGACCTGCCTCCAGCCCCCTTCCGCTGCTTGCTTCTCCCCAGGAAGTCTCCCACTGCTGCTGGGAGCTCCGTCCTAGGCTGGAGCACAGTACTGAGGCCGGAGCAGCAGGCAACGCTGCCCGTCCTGGGCTGCTGAGCAGGGCTTAAGCCAGGGTCTCCTGAGGAGCACCCGTGGGGTTAACATCACCTGGACTTTCCCAGCGAGGCATGCGACAGCATTACCAGGTGCACCCGAGCACTGGGAGCACTGGAACACCAGGAGCACGCCTGCCCCTTCCCCTCACTCTCCATACGAGGGCCAGCCTGTCCCACTGCCCAAAGGTGTCCCAACGGACTTGCCCAGCCCACCTACAAATACAACTTCTCGGCACCCAACCCTAGATGAAGCAAATCTGGCGACATTGGTGTATGAACTCAGGAGAGTGTGCAGCTCTGATTTCTCCAGGCTGCCACGTCCCCAGACATGGGTGGAAGGATCTCCTCACATCTCACTATCAATAAGCGGTTTGTACCTTTACCATGAGGAATCTGCATACGGCTCCTGAGGCCATATGGTGGCTGAATATTGCCCCGAAGCCCTGGGAGCCTCTGAGCATGCCTGTGGTCCCCTGCTGCTTCTTCAGGCAAAGGGATATCTCTGCTGGGATGGCCAGCTGATGCCCACCAGGCTGATGGGGAGGGATGGGGTCTGACTTGAGCCAAGAATAATTTTTCTTCCTTACATGCTCTAGATATTACTTTTTTTTTTTTTTTTTTTTTTTTTTTTTGTAGCAGCACAGCCAGATGCTGTGACAATCAGTGGCTGCAATATGACAAAGATTTTTGACTTCAGGTGTTGACTAAGCTGGAGGAGCAGATGAACTCTCAAGAGAGACGGAGAACTTATTTTCATGCAAATGCCACTGGTAATACAATCAACTCCCAAGGGAACAAAGACTCAGAAACTTTGCAACCTATTTGTCTGTCCCTAAACAGAAGTTTCTCAAAGTTCTCCAGAAGATGGGATCTGCTCTGATGAAGGAAATGCAGAACATTAAGTAGGTCAAACGAGACAAACGAAGGCAGGATAAGAAACAGAGTGTTTAGGGAGAAAGTGGGAGAGCTGATGATGGAGTGAAAGGAGCAGGGCGGTGAGCAAGGGTCACTGTCCTTTGAAACCCGCCTGCAGCCTCTGCTCCCTGGCAGGTCACTTGGGGCACGTGCTGGTGACAACATGGTGCGTGTTCCACCTCACCTGGAAGAGCAGCTAATGAGACCACTTGGGACCAAAAGGGATTAGTTCTGGTCAGTGCCATTCACGAGGCCTGGAGCGTGCGTGTTTGCAAAGGCCTCCTTGGAGCAAGCAGAGGGTGAGAAGCACTTCAACACGGCTGCCCTCGACCTTGCTTATGCTGTGACTCCCAGGGATGGAGGCTGTCCACAACTGCACTGAAAACTTCGCCGTTCCTGCTGGCCACACCATTCCTGATACAAGCCAGGATGCTGTTGGCCCTCTTGGCCACCTGGGCACCCTGCTGGCTCATATTCAGCTGCCTGTCGACCAACACCCCCAGGTCCTTTTCTGCCGGGCAGCTTTCCAGCCACTCTGCCCCACGCTTGTAGCATTGCGCGGGGTTGTTGTGACTCCAGGGCAGGACCAGGCCCTTGGCCTTGTTGAACCTCACCCAATTGGCCTGGGCCCATGAATCCAGCCTGGCCCAGTCCCTCTGCAGAGCCCTCCTCCCCCCCAGCAGATCCACACTCCCACCCAGCTTGGTGTCATCTGCAAACTGGCTGCGATGAAGCCAGGTGGGGCCTTGGCTGCGTGGGGGATGCAGGCCAGAGATGCTCTCCGGCAGCAGATTTGCTCAGCACCTGATCAAAGTGGCTCGCATTGCCTGAGGGTCCTGGGGCAAGGGGAAGCCGGTGGGGAAGGACCAGCAGCTCCCTCTGCCATCCTTTCCAGTGAGCAGAGAGGCTTGTCCGCAGCCTCCTGCACGCCCAAAGCTGCGGGTGCGCTTCCTCGCACAAACTGGGTCAGCACGGAGGTGTGACGTTACTATAGCAATCAGCGTTAGATTTCATAACTTTCTTTTAGTGACGGGCATGTGGCAGGACTCGCTCCTAGGGGAGGGCTGTCGCTGGAATGCAGGTCCTCGTCCCCCCCCCGCCCCCGCCCCCCAGCACGCAGCCACGTCTGCCGCCCCGCGCTCCCATCGGCTCTTTTGGAAGAGCCCTGGAGCCGTCCCTGGGCCCCACTGTACCTCTCACAGCTCGCTGGGCTTGGGGACTAGGCCAGGTTCAGCATCCTTGTGTCCCTCTGGGCTCCAGAGCTGTCCCTCATGAAGACCTGCCAGGCAGAGAGAAAAGGGGAGATGTCCTCAGGTGACAAAGAGCAGAGCGGTTTCTTCAGAACAAATGCCCCCAGCCAGAGCCCTGGTGCTGTAAAGACACCATGACTCTGACTGACAGCCGGCTCGCCTGCGTTAACTCCTAGCAAAGGCACAAGGCGAGTGTGGGAAAGCATCCCATGTAAGAGGCAGAGGCGATGCCCATGGGAGGGGGGAAGATGCAGATGTGGTCCCACGTCCCTCTGTGCCACACACAGACTGAAAGGCTGGACTGGCAGTCGGCTGGGCGGGGAGGAGAACATGCAAAAAACCTGGGCTCCTTGCACAGGGGCACGGGCCTGGGGCCAGCCCCTCTGTGGGCAAGTGCCCTTTGGACTTCCCTCCCCTTGCTTCTTTGTCATGAAATAGCCCCTCAGGGAACCCCCCCAGCTGCCCATGGCTGTGTCCGTGCTTCTTGGCCATGCCGGGAGCTCGCTGTCCTGAGCAGGGGTGGTTCTGGACCCCCTGTGCCTCCCCTGGGCTGTTCACTGGGCTCTGAGCCCTGGGAGAACAGAGCCTGTGAAGGCACACAGGACAATCCCGGGGGCAACCCCCCGGCCGGGGCAGCAGATGGCAGCCGGTTACCTCTGGTGTGTCCTAGCTCAATGCTTGCCAAAACCTGCATCTCACTCTTGCCTACCACTGCTGCTCATTAAGCTCTTGCTCGAGCAGCTCATACTGCAAATCTCTCCCATCTGGTCACTAGGTGCTACTCTGTACTGCTGCTGAGGTGCTGTGCTTCTCCCTGGGCTGTCAGTCACCACCAGCTACACCGCAACCAGCTGCACAAAAATTAAGGTAAAGAAATCTGGGGGAAAACCCCCAATGTTTCTTACATCCTAAAAACCCTACGCACCACAACAGAGAATGCAGCCTGAAGTATTTTATCAATGAGATGAAATATTACTTGGGGCACACGCCGATTAATCTCCAAGGTAGGCTTGTGCGTGTGCACCCATGTGCTCTCTCCTGCAGAGAGAAGGTGCAGGAGTGGTGCCAGGGTGACCCGGGGAGTCCGGCCCCTCGCTGCTGAGGAGCCAGGGGTGGGAACGGCATGGCAGCTTGAAGCAAGGGGTCATCCTCCCTACGATGGTGGCTTTTTTCATTCCTAGCTGGGCAGAGGCGGCCATCAGGGCCTTGAGAAGGCCTGCCTGGAGCTCAAGGGGGCTTTAAAACGGTCAAAAAACAGGGTCTTGGCTGGGAGGGCGTATGGAAGGCTGGGGCAGGGATACGAACCTCGGGAATTTTTCTAGGAAGGCTGCAGCTGAGTGGTGGGTTTGACTCCCTCTCTGGTGAAGCAGAGGAAGACCAAACGTGCGCCCTACAGAGTGGCAATTTGCCCCCAGCAAGGAGAGATGGGTGCTGCAGTGCCCTGGGATCCTGGCCGCTCACCCCACCAGCACCCAGCAAGAGGGGCTTTCTCCCAGGTTAACTCGTGCCTGGGGGGTCCTTACAGACATCCCCAGTGCAACGCAGGGCTGGGTTACAGCAGAGGCACTGTGTTTCCTTCCACGTGCTTGACAGCCCTCCTTCCAACCCATCCCAAGGAAGCAAAGGCTAAATGGATGGGCAGGTATAGTGCAGGTAGAGAATAAGAGGACTTGGTGCTCAAGAGGCGTTCAGAGACTCTGAGGGTGGATTATCCCAACAGGCGGAAGAACGGAAAGATCAGAAGACTGCCCTCCTAAACCCGGTACAAACCCCCTCCACCTCCCTGCTAGCTCCATGCCACCTGAACCCCCACAACACGGATGGAACGGTTGAAGGAAGGCACGTGCCCTGGGAAAGCCAAGCAGGAGCTGGCTGTGTTCAGACAGAGCAGTCACACACATCACCAGAACTCGCCCGCCTTCCACACCAGAACACTTGGGGTTTTGAGTCTCAGCCTGCTGATGGGTGCCCAGCTGTGGAGACCAGAGATGGGCGCCCTACCCAGGAGGTGCGGCACACGTGCTTCCACCTAGCCAAAGAGGCCTCAGTTTTGGAGGCATCGGCTCTTGAAGACAAGGAACAATTCCACATCCCAAACTCAGGCATCCCTGAGCTCAGGGATGTCGACGAGGTTGCAGGCTGCTGCCAACAGGCCGCTGCTCCCCGCACAAACCACAGCGTTCATAGGAGACGGGGTTTGACGAGTCTGGGCATGCAGCCGCTTATCGCATGGATACCATCCAGCCCCTTCACAGCTCTCTCCACACGAAAAGTGAATCCCAGCTACCAGGGAGCTGAGTTAGGCCTGAGCCTAATCTAGGCACGCAGAGCCCGCAGCAGCCATTGGCACAGCCCGTACCCATGGCGAGGGCTACCACGGCATTGGCACCCATCTGCCCAGTGTCCAGCTGCAAAGCTGCCACTCTCCTGCTCTAATGCCACCAGTGCTGTCATGAAGGGTGACACCACATGTTGCTGGAGCCACTAACGTCCATCGCGGAAGTCACCAGCCTCTGCTAGCAATGCTCTCAGCACCCCTCCTGGGTGCACAAGTACCTGCCACCAGTGCCCAGCATCCGGAGTCACCACCGGCAGCTACTTACCCTGGAAGTATCTGTTTAGTACCAGCTCCCATCATGCCTGTGTCTGTCACCAGCACCCTCAGGGTATCCCGGGGTACCTCTAGGAACGGTGCCCACCCTGGAACCCCTTGGGCACTGAGTGACCGTGAGGGCTGGGAGAAGCAGCACCTGGGCTCCAGGCCTCCGCTCACCTGACAGATTTCTCAAAATAGAAGAAGCCACTGAAGCTCTGGAGGAAGAAACATTTTTGTCTCTAATACTGCTTTTGTCTTTGCATGCTACTGTTGCACTGAGAAAGCTGTGCTGTAATTACCTTTAATTAATATCAGCATCAACGCCCCAAGGAAATGCAAATGAACAATTGTGCCACCAGCACAATTAGGTTGTGCTAACTACCAGTACTCCACCTCCGTCGTCCCCCTCTTTCTCCCAGCCTGCGGAGCAGCTCACTCACATCATGGCTGCTGTGTGGCAGGGGTGGGGCTGAGGACGACATGTGGAAGGGCTACGGGAGGTGGTGTACGCTTGGGCAAGGGGATTGCAGACCAAGGGGAATGGTGGGGAGCGGGGGGCAAGCTGGGGCCCCTGAGCTTCCCGGCAATGAAGGCACAGGATTCCAGAGGAAGCTGCCAAGGGTCCGTCCAGTGTGGTCTGCATGCCCTCCCCCCGCTGGTGTTTGCTCAGGGCTGTCCTGCTGATGAACTGATGTCCCTTCCCCGCATGGTTCTAGGCGCTTTTGGCAAGCTGGGGCCTCAGACGTGCTGCAGTCAAACCTCGCTGGAGCATCAGCTCAGGATCATTGCTCCTCCGAGCCTTGGTCTAGGAGAGGAGGGCCACGACCTGCTCTTCCGTGGCTCATGTGGTTCTGCTGGAAGTGTGACTGGAGAAGACCTTCAAGGGACTGATCTGGCACCCGTGATCCTTGGTATTGCCACCTCAGAGATGACCGCAGAGATGACATGGAAGAGGCAACCCTGAGCAAGGGATCGTCCTGCCTGTTGAGGTCTCCAGATGGGGTCAATGAGGGTTTCAGCCACGACCGAGCAGTGGAAAGCGCAGCCTGCACGCAGGCAGCATGATGCAAAGGGCAGGATGGTCTTTCCCTTCCAGCCAGGGGCCATGCTGGCGTGACCACGACCTGAGCAGAGCAAGGCGAGCAGAGCGCTCATGGCAGGTGTTCCTGGAAATGTGCAGGTGGTGCTGGGATTTAAGTTTCATGAAAATAATTGTTGCAGGCTCAAAAAGGAGCCTTTTGGGCTTGGGTGGTGTGAGAAAGGGAGGTCCCTCCCTGGCTGGGCCCTCACTTCCCACCGCAGGGACTTTCTGCTTCTCTTCCAAACTTGGAAGAGCCTCAGAAATCTGCCCAGGTCTGCCTCTTGTTAAACCTGAGCAGAAATAAAGTCCTCATGTCAGGGAACCAGCAAAGAGACCTTGCCTGGGCTTCTCTATTTTGCAGCTGGCCCCATGTCGGATCCAGAGCTCTGATACGGGAGAAGGGCTGCGAGCCTGAGTGAAGGTCCTGAGAGCAGAGCAGGGACGTCTGTGTGGGGACAGAGGGGATGGGCAGCTCCAGCAGAGGGGCAGGAAGAAAAGGGTGAAGAGCACAGCCAGGCATGTGGGCTCCCAGTGACTGCAAGCGCTACTGAACGCAATGGTCCCCTCCTCCTGCTATCAACCCTCGCTTGGGTTCCTTCTGCTGCTTGTATTTAGAGACTGTAAATTCAGGTACAGTCATTACAAACCTCTGGCCCGCTCTCCTTTACAAAATGGGCCATAGCATCGCTCTGTGCAAATCCAGCAACAAGAATAATGAAAATAAATACGTGTGTTCTTGTACCTGTAATCTCACAACCACTTCTCTGGATAAAACAAACACACTGAGCTCCTTTGGGTCTCCCAGAAGGAATCACATTTTGTAAGAAGGATGCTTGGGGCCTGATTTGGGACCTACCACATTCAAGAAAGGAGAAAAGGATGCTGTGGAGAGCACAGATGAGATACGGCTGTTCACAAGCAAAAACATTTGTAGCCAGTATTAAGATGCCTCTGAAGGAGGTAAGAATGGAAAAATATGTGTGCAAAAGCACCAGAAGAAGCGATTGAGCAGAGCTGGAAGAGTGGCAAAGTCCCACTGAACCGTGAGGAATGTGTTGGTCCCGCCGAGCCCAGAGGCTGGTGCTCCGCAGGGATCCCCGCACAGATGACTGTGACAGCAGAAGGGTTGTGTTCGGGTCAGGGGAGGGCGGGAGTGAGGTTACAGCATGTTGCACGTGCTGCTCCTCTTCCCGCTTTCCCAAAGGAAGGCACCCTGAGCACAAGGACAACGCACACACATCTTGCCTAAGGTTTATGGAAGTGGAGATAAGCAAGAGGCTGAGGCAAAAGATCCACCCGTGGTGACCAATGACTCCTAGAGGGTGTAAAAGACCCATCCAAAGGCCACATAATTGTCGGTCAAGAAGAACCTCAGAGACACAGCGGGGACCCAACAGCAGCACTCCTCTTCTTCAGTTTTGTACATGGGTGAACCTGGCAAGACCTCCTGGACATAAGCCCTGGAGCTTGTGAGTACACAAAGGAGAAAGACTTTGGAGAGAATGCATTTGAGTGACTGAAATCTGTTTCATTTGGAAGAAATAGCACCCTCCCTCCTGGTAAGATCTTATATTCAATTTTGGTTTATTAATTTACTGAATAAACACACAGGCAGCTAGGGTGTGTGCTGCCTGACCGGGGCTTGGGGCTTGGGCAGGCCAGCAGGAAAGATAGATGCTCTTTCCAAGGGAGTCCCCTGACCAGCGTGGGGGCACATTCCTTCCCCAGGGCGCCCACAAGGCCGGGCAGCCTGTAATGGCTGCGGAGGGATTCACCGACCTCCAGTGATGATGGACCTCAAGAGCTCCTGAGCATGCAGCAGGCAGTGGTGGGGCACACTGGAGGCTCTGCTGGGCTATCTGTGTGCCTCTGCAAGCAGGCGGCTCCTGTGGCAGTGCCCAGCTAGCAGCGTGAGGGTGTGAGCCCCCACTGCTCCGGTGTGGTGCAGCGGTCCAGGAGACGCTGCTCACGATGGAAAACCTTCCTCTGAGGGTGTGGGCAGCGAGGCGGGTACGGGACAGACCCAGGAGGGTATGAAAGAGTGAAGGAGAAGGGCAAGGAGGGACTGAGGAGCCTTCATCAGTGTGACATCATGATGATGAGAATAAAATTGGTTCAGGCAGCGAGGCACTTGAAGACAAGAAATTCTTTAATTGCCTTCACACCCATGCCAGGGAGCCTGGATAATGCTCTCCGCTCATGTATGGGCACGAAGTTGACCTAGCTGTGCTCCTGAAATCTGGCAAGCGTCATGTCATTGGACTGTTAAAATCAACACCTTTAGGGGGGAATGTGGGCGCAAAGAGGGATGTTAGTTGTCACAGAGGGCAAGGTCAGCTTTTTGAATCATATCTACCTGTAAAGCTTACAGATCTGTGTCCTAGCAGAGGAAGCAGAAGATGAGGAATGTACAGGGCCTTCCACAGCTCACCAGCTCATCCCAGTGAGCCCGAGAGCCTGCTCTGCAAGCAATTTCGTGACATGCATGGGGAAGAGGTTGCCTTGTGAGGGACTTCAAGGGGGAGACTTGTGCTGAGAACTGTATCCTTGTATGACCCCAAGATGGACTTGAGGGACATACATGATGCTTAAGATGTTCCGCCTGGAGAAGAGGAGGCTGAGGGGAGACCTTATCGCTCCTTGCAACTGCCTGACAGGAGGGGGGAGCCGGGGGGGGTCAGGCTCTGCTCCCAGGGAACGGGTGATGGGACGAGGGGAAATGGCCTCAAGTTGTGCCAGGGCAGGTTTAGGTTGGACACTGGGGAAAATTCCTTCCCCGCAAGGGCTGTCAGGCACTGGAAGGGGCTGCCCAGGGCAGGGCTCGAGTCCCCACCCCTGGGGGTATTTAAAAGCCGGGCAGACGCGGTGCTTAGGGCCAGGGTTTGGTGGTGGGATGGCAGGGTTAGGGAAATGGTTGGGCTCGAGGATCTCAAAGGGCTTTTCCAACTCAAACGATTCCATGGTTTTCTGAGTGAGGGATGCTGCAGTCGGAGCAGGGCCTGTGTGTGGCATGGGCAGTATCTTACTGGAAGAGGGGTCCTCTTCTGGCAGCTCGGTATTGGGGAGGATGCTGATAAACTGGAGATGGGGTTAGGGACTGCGTGGTGTGGCTCACACTGGGAGACACCAGGAGCACAAGCAACAGAGGGGTCCTCAGCGCCGCAGCCAGGTCCCTGTCTGCATCCAGGGCCAGGCAGCTGAAGGTGGCTCAGTCTAGACCACGAACGAAGAAAGGTTTTATTTTTAACAAGCAAGAGCAACTGGCCATTAAAAGGACCACATTCCGCTGAGTGTAGCAGTGCGTTCTCCATCAAGGGCAAAAGCTCAAGTCACCTGAGAGGTTTTTCCCAAGATGTTTAGTTCAAACACAGCTCTGAGACCTGAAGGATAAAGGAACTCAGGGATTTCTTCCTCGGTTGCTATTACCTTTCCAAAAGTGACTGCCCTTCTGGTTTGGGGCACTGTGACAAATGGACAGTTGCGCATGTTCAGGGCCCCTGATTTCATGCTTATGTCTTCCAGGAGACAGACCTGATTTATGGCAATTTTCTTCTTAATGGTAGCACGGGGAGTACCACAGACACAGAAAAGCATTAGGTGGACAAGTCATCCCCATGCTGCTCTGTGCCGTGGACAGGAGGGGCAAGTGCCAGACTCTCTGTTGGGGCAGGCAAGGCAGTGGGGAGCTCCCCAGCCCCAGCTGGGTGTTGTGGAGAGGGCTGGGACACCCGGCTCATTTGCCCCAGGGTGGCCTCCCTGCTTTGAGGCACAGCCAGCAGCGTGGGAGAAAGCCTGTGAAGGGCTGGGAAATGCACGGGTACAGGTACTCAGCCTTTCTCGTGGGGTGAATGCTTTCCTGTGAGATTTCCCCCCCTTCCTGCAGGCTTTTTCTTCCCCCAAAGCCTAGGGGAGAGAGCATCTGGCCCTATGGGAGACCACTACTGGTGATGCTCTGGCACCCGGACATCACCTCTTCTCAGAAACTCCAGGTTCCTTCCACGCTACCCCCTGGCTGGCCTAGGAGGGAGCTGTGCACGCTGGCAGCACCAACACCAGACATGCCATGAAAACAAACAGCTGCCTCCAGCCCCTTCCTGACGGAGCAGGCGGGGAAAGGGGTCTGCAGTAGGGGCTCACCAGTGCAGTGGGACCGGGCTTGAGCCAGGGCAGAGAGGATGTGGTGAAACCCGCCCGGGGCTGCAGGGCAGGCTTGGGACATCATGGATGTGTTGGCGGCAGCCCAAGCCTAGGCCGGGCACGGGCAGCAGTGCTGGCTGCACACCTGGGCGAAGTCTTCCGAGGAGGTTACGCATGACTGTGGGAAAGGACAGAGGCACACTGACTCAAAGGGAAAGGAGATTCCCAGTGCTTACAGCTGCACTCACATTCAGCCGCGGATTGGCACACGCTCACTGTCTCTGCTGGCTCTTACTTCAACCTTCGGCTGATCACGCAAAGCCAGAGGACACAGGGTTTGATTGCACAGAGCTGAAATGTGGCTACAGAGTAAAGAGAAGGCCAGAGGAGCTGGCGTCTGCGTCCCAGCCTGTTCCCAGCCGGTGGCTCTGCAGTGCCTCTTCTCGCTGCTCTCCTCACCCTGGGAACCGAGGGCACTGCTCCTGCTTGGGGTTTCAGGGGTTTCCTGCTGCAGAATGCCCCGTCCTGACCAGGCTCACTGAGCCCCATGGAGGAAGACCCACTCTCCCGTGGCAGAGAAGACCTGAACAATCTGTCCTTGCCACTGCTCCTTGCTTTTCTTCCCTGGCTTGTCTGCTCAGGCTAACAAGAGGCGAAAAGCAGCATCGCTCTCGGGGGCTGAACACAACCCAATACGGCTGCTCAAAACCTCGGCAAAAAAATCCCTTAACCTGGGTCTGCCACGCAACCTACTCATGTCAGAAAGCCCCACACTGAGAAGCCCTTCGCCTTGTCCCATCATCGGCTCTGCTGACCCACTGTGCTGTTGAGTGCTCCGGCAAAGCTCCTGGCACGATGTCTGGGATGATCTGCACCACCTAACTGGGTGCCACTGAGGCAGAAACACTTGGACCTCCCCAGGGCAGGTCTGCTCTGTGCCTCTTGCCTGAGCCCCACTCCGATGTGGCCACTGGCTTCATCTTTGCAAGGGATGGAACAGATGGAGCACATTGGGAAGCTGTCTGTGGCAAACCCACGTAAGGGCAGACCATGCTTTTCCTCTAGCTGGTGCTAGAGGAAAACAGCCAACCCTGAAAGAGAGGGTGTGCATCGACCCCTCTCTGCATGGTGCTGCTCGGGTCGCGTGGCTGGCATGGGTCATGCTGTGTTTGCCCAGCCTGGCCCATGGCACTTGCTGTTCTGTGCTGCACCATGCTGTGCCGTGCTGTGCTGTGCCATGCTGTACCATGCTGCGCCGAGCCTGTGCCCTGCTGCACTGTGCTGCGTCACGCTGCGCTGTGCTATGCAGTGCTGTGCCATGCTGTGCCGTGCTGCACCATGCCGCGCCGTGCTGCACCATGCCGCGCCGTGCTGTGCCCTGCTGTGCCCTGCCGCGCCGTGCTGTGCTGTGCTGTGCCCTGCTGCTGTGCTGTGCCCTGCTGCCTGCCACCAACCAGCCCTGCCTGGAGGTGGATCGATTTGCTGCGGCTCCTCGGGGTGCCGTGCGCTGGGGGCTGCGGGTTTGTGCTGGATGAGAGGCCGTGCTACGCTGATCAGGGCTGCTCTGGGTGCCCGCCGCTGCTGAGCAGCAGTGTCCTCCCCGTGGTACGGAGGACGCTGTCACTCTGACAGCAAGAAGAGCTCTGCAGGTGCCTGCCTTTACCAAGATGAGTAATTCCCTTTCAGTCCTTTAATCAGTCACTTTCAATTAGCGTGCCAATTGTTTTTTTCCTTAGCAAACAGCTCTTTCAAGAAGCGTTTTTGCTGCATCTGCCAGGCTGGGAAAACACTGTTCCCAGAAGGGGCTGAGTCTTGGTTCTTTGGCAGGAGGTTCCTTCTGTGGAGGCTGTCAGACTGGGCTCCCGTGTGGAGCATGGCACAGGCCCTGCTCATCCCTGCCCCACACCAGGGGTGAGCACCCAGCAGAGAAGCCGTGTGCTGCTCTCAGACTTTTGGGTGGCTGTAAAATAGGTGGTCAGCCTGACCCAGGGTAACTGTTTCCTGACTCCAGCCGTGTTTAGCCACAACTGGCTGTGGCCTTGCTGAAGCCGTGCATCTTCCTGCACACTGAAATGGGAGGAGAAGACGACGTGCCCTTCACTGGCGGCTCCTGCCTGGCTCTGCAGTTCGCCTCCCAGGCTGCCGGAGCCGGACAGTGCGACTATCACGTGGCTCTGAGTGGCAGCAGGGGCGATGGAGAACCTCGCGAGCCCAGGGAGGGATTACGTGCACACTGCCAGGTTGGAGGCATTCCTGGAGGTGCCCCATGTTGGGGGTATCCTGGACGCTGCATTTTCCAGCAGACCCAAAGAATGGCTTTCCTGTCCTGCAGGCAGAGACATTCTCCTCATCCACATCCCTTTCAGCCTTTTTTTTTTCCTCTTTTGAAACTTCCTTAGCTTTGTGCTTCTGATATCTCATGGCAGTGAGTTCCACGGGTGAATTCCGATGGTGGAAAAGGGATCCCACCTCCATCCCTTCCTGTGATGCTTTGTCTTTGTGCTAGGGAGAGGAGTAAATGAAGCAGCAGTTCCTTGCTTCGGGGCGTGCACTGTTTCCCAGATCTCAGCCCTGTGAATCCCTCTTTATTTCTTCCCACATTAATTTTTTGGGCCAGGACAAAGCGCTGCTGCTCAGCCACGGGCCTCCCAACGCCATGCCCTGGGCGAGGTGGGCTGAACACCGTCCCCTGGTGTGGGGCAGGGCCAGCTGGAGGCACCCCTGCCCCTAGCACTGATACCCCCCCTGCACCGACATGGCTTGCTGACGGCTGCCGCGTGGTGGGAAGCAATCGGCCATCAGCCCCTTGCAATAAACCCAGCGCTGCTCTCCCCGAAGTGCCTGAACTCCCCAGCCATAGCCCCCTGCACAGGTCTGTTATGGTGGTCATGTCACCTCTGCTCTGCCCCGGCACCCCGCAACCTCTGCCCCCAGGAGCAATGGGGCAGGGAGATGCAATGCTCGGGTACGTGGTCTGGTTCCAAGCAACAACAATGCATTGGGTGAAGGGAATGAAGCACCAAACACTGCGAGAGAGCATTCACTTGCCACCCCCACCACTGGCTAAGCCAGACCCCTGTGTCCAAACGTGTCCTGGGGGGTAGGCATTTTGGGGCCCATGAGGTACAGGATCCAGCCTACAGCAAGGGAGGGGATAACGCCGAGCTGGGTTCGAGGTCTGCCCCGCACGCAGCCTTTTTGGACGAGGACAGGGGACAGGTCCTGCCTTCGCTGCTGAGCGCCACCTCACCCACGGGAGCTTTGGGCAGGGACAGTCGCGCTGCAGGTGGGATGGCCCCCAGAGACCGGGCTGGGGGAGCCGCGCACACAGAGGTTTTTGATTCTGGCTAAACTCAGGAACGAATTGCTTCTTTCAGGCTTTCCTGCAATTAAATCTCTGTTTGTTTTTTTCCCAAGGAATCGGCATAAGAAAAGTGTTTTGGGATCAGCATGAGCATTTTTGGGGTGT
The DNA here is from genome assembly GCA_034008185.1 of Gorsachius magnificus. Taxonomy (NCBI): domain Eukaryota; kingdom Metazoa; phylum Chordata; class Aves; order Pelecaniformes; family Ardeidae; genus Gorsachius; species Gorsachius magnificus. The sequence continues at coordinate 10,790,871 of CM067091.1, forward strand.
CTGTAAGAAAACACTTTTTTGGGCTGGGTTTTTGAAACTGTTCAATCTTTGTGTTGTAAAATATCACTCCTTCAAAATAGAACAGCATTTGCAGATTGAAAACTGAAATGTTTTTGCTTAGCAGGCACCAAAATAAAAACGGAGGCTCTGAAAATGCCCCTCTTGTTCACCTGAGGTTTTGAGCCCTCCCCGGCCACCTGTCTACCCAACAGATCGCCTGGTGCTGTTGTGTGGCCCCTCTCACGAAGGCATGGCGGCGTCCTCGGCGCCGGAGCCTTGCTCACACCATGGTGCCGGAGCAGGTGTTTCTGCAGTGCTTTGGGCAGGAGCCGTGTGCTCGGGCACTGGCGGCTGCAGGTCACTTGGCCCCGGCCCTGATGCGAACGCCCAGGAGCTCCTTCCCCACCACCTCGCCCCCACGGCACTGAGCTCCTCCCAAGATCACCCTCTGTCCATATTCAACATCCAGCGACTGGGGCGGACACTTTCATTCAAAAAAGAAGTTTTGCTTTCATTTTCATTTGAATAACGAAGACGCACAACCCTCCACCTATGCTTCCTTTGGGTGGGCTTCTCCTCCCCTCGGCTGCCCCTTGCTTCCTTCCCCTCCGGAGCAAGGGGTCTCTCCAGGGGGGCCCCAGCCACTTTCCTTTTCCTGGCCAGGGTGGGATGTCCAGTCTGGCCCGGCTTCCCATGAGTCACCAGCAAATCTCAGCTTCCTTCTGCAGGGCCCTGGAACCAGAACCCTAATTACAGGGCAAGAGGAGCGGAAACAAGCTTATTATTTACAAGGCTAATGAAAATTAATCATGCTTCCCCCTCCCTTTCTTGGGGGAACAGTCATCCTAAGGAAAGCAGATTATAAAAGCATTATGGGTGGCTGCTGTGCTGCTTTTTGGCTCCAGCCAGGAGACGGTGCGTGGGCCGTGGGCTGTGTTTGCAGGTTGCCTGGCTTGCGAGGGTTAAGAGCACCTGTGTGTGGCTTGTCCTCCCCCTCCCTGTGCAGGCCTCCCCTCTGCTGCTGGCCAAGGCTGCTGGCCCAGGCTGGGAGCAGATGGAGCCGGTAGCCCCCGCACTCAGCCAGACAGGCTGCAAAGCCCTCCAGTGCTTTGCCAGGCAGCTGCTGCCTCTCCCCAAGCCTGGGCCCCTTTGGCATCATCCATCGACTTGCAGACAGGGAGCTGGTCCCAGCCCTGGGGCTCACAGCCCACCCAGCCCAGCAGCTCCACAGGGTGGCCCAGCTGAGCCCAGTTAGCTCCATGCAGGCAAGCAGGTCTCCTGAGCCCAGTGGCTTGGTGCTCCAGCTTGCTGCGTGATGCATGGACAGGGAGTGCACAAAGCCAGGTGGAGGAACCACATGAGGAGTGGTTCACGTTGCACAGGGCTGGAAGAACAGCGGCATCCCCTACCAACTGGAGCCACTGGTCCTGGACTGAGTGCTGCTGGCCTCGTCTGCAGCAAAAGGGTGAACGCTGTCAAATGCAAAACCCATCACCCTCACTCAAACCATCACCATCACTCGGGGGAAACTGAGGCACAGGATAGGGAAGGTTGGTCATGGAGACAGGGAGAGACTGCCAGCCTTCTGACTTCTGCCCAGTGCCAGCTCCTGTGGTCCCTGCTGTGGAAAGAGCTCCTGGGGACGCAGTATCACATGCTCCAAGAGCTGAGCTCAGCCCAGAGCTGCCCTACCTGCCCCCCACACATGCTGACCACATCCCCCCTCTTCCAGGCTAAAGGACCTCCATGCCCATGAGCAGCCTCCCAAGGAAGGGGCGCGGGGAGGCCACCCTCAGGTCACCCCAGCCAGCTTCAGAGCCAATGGCCTGGCTCAGGATCTGGGATGGAGGGAGATGAGGACCAGGCTCCAGCGCCAGGCTGAAGAGATGCTCTGGGCAGCCCCAAGGGAGCACTTGCGTGGAGGAGCCCACCCCATCGCTTCTGCAGGCTACCACGATGATTAATGGTTGCTTTGGAGAAGACAGGAGATGAGCAGGAGGTCAATTTTCCATCTCCCAGTTGCGTGCAACCGGTTTCTAGCAGGCAGCCTGAAAATAAATCTCCAGCAGTTGAGTTACCACTTAATTAGCATCACCAGCTACAGCATGTATTCCCCAGCCCAAAGCCAGAGCTCATCCACTACCGATGTACAACCAGACGGAGCCCGGGCTGGGGCACGGCTGCTAGGAATTGTCCAGGCTGATGTTTCAGCCCTGCTGCCCAACAGGCTGGACTTGTCCTACTCAGGTGGGGAAGCTCTGCCCCAGCTTTCCTTGTGTTGCTCTGGGATGGGGGTGGCTGCTGTGATCCTCCCTGGAGCCGGCTGCTTTTGCGGGCAGTCAGCATGGATGATGGGAAAGTATTTGATGAAACAACTGGAGTTTGTTTCCCTTCTGTGTAGTTTGGAATAAAGAAGACAAGAGGGCCCTGTAGGTGCAACGCTCTGCTGTGCTACCACCCTGCACAAGCAAATCTCATTCTTTCCAAGAGAAAACCAGGTGCAGTTTTCCGTAAGAAAGCGTGGGTTTGGTAAGCGAAGAGTGCTGGCCATTCCAGAGGGAGATTTTGGTAAAAAACTGCAACAAGCACCTTGGAACTGTCATGGAAAATGGCCACTGTGTCCAAAAGCACATGGTTTTAACAAAACCCAGCCACCAAATCTCAGCTACCAAAGCCCCTCCACCCGACGAATGTTGGCCAGTGAAGCTTCAGCACATGGGTACTGGGGCCCAAGCTCTGCAGCCCACTGGTGCCTGGGGCTGCCCTTCCTCGAAGCGGTGGTGATGCCATGGAGATCTGGGGCAGCTGCTGGCTTCCCAGCACAGGGCTGGGCTGGCAGGAGCAGCAGCGTGGTCAGCCCGGCCACCCTGAGCACGGGTTCAGGAGACTCCTCTCCCCAGCACCCATGCCTACGTGGCGCGCAGAACATCAAGTGCTGCTCTTGCATGGGTCCTGTCCTCGGGGTGGTTTTGGGCCTGGGTGCAACCAAGGTGGGGGAAGGAGGAGTGGAGGCAGGAGCGTGCCCTGGCAGCCCAGGTGCAGGGATGCTCAGCTTTGGTGCTGCCCAGCAGCCCCTGGAGCAGGTCGCACTGTGAAGGGACTGTGAGCATCGTGCTGTCCTGCTGCACACGGGAAACATCTGTCCCAGCATCCCCACCGCTCTTACTCCAGCCCCCTCTTGTCACCGCATCAGACCCAAGCCACCCCCTTGGGAGCAGGAGCCCAGACAATAGAGTTGTCCTACATTTTGGGCATGTCTTACCGCCAGCTCCTGGGAGGGGGCCCACGGGGCAGAAACACCTTGGACCAGCTCTCCTGAGGTGCCAGTCAAAAAGCGTGGTGTCTCGTCTCCCACTCAGCCCCTTGTTTGCATCCTTGCTACATGGGTTTTATGAGAAAGGTAGGCTCACAGCAAACCCAAACCTCTCCAACCGGAGAGCCAAGGAAAGGAGTCAGGAGACCAGACTGACCAGTGGAGTGGGGAGGCTGGGATGTGGGAACCCATCCTGACTGGTGGTAAGACCCACAATGACAGAGAGAAATCTTGGATGGGAGTTCATGGTGGGACAAGAACAGCCTATTCCTGGCTAGGAATGACAGCAAGAGGTTCCAGCTGGGGGTGTTCAGCCCGGAGAAGAGGAGGCTGAGGGGAGCCCTTATCACTCCTTTGCAACTGCCTGACAGGAGGGGGGAGCCGGGGGGGGGGTGGACTCTGCTCCCAGGGAATGGGTGATGGGATGAGGGGAAACGGCCTCAAGTTGTACCAGGGCAGGTTTAGGTTGGACATTGGGAAAAATTCCTTCCCCGCAAGGGCTGTCAGGTACTGGAAGGGGCTGCCCAGGGCAGGGGTCGAGTCCCCATCCCTGGGGTATTTAAAAGCCGGGCAGACGTGGTGCTTAGGGCCAGGGTTTAGTGGTGGGATGGCAGGGTTAGGGGAACGGTTGGGCTGGGTGAGCTTAAAGGGCTTTTCCAACCCAAACCATTCTGTGATTCCCTGGTTTTGGGAGAGTTAGAGCTACGAGAGGCCTCGCACCAGCCTATCTACTGTAAGACATCAGCCCCTTGCCTGCCTGAGAAATGCCAAAAGCCCTTCTGGCCTGAGCCGTCCAGGGCTCGCCTCTCCTTCTGTACCCAAAGGCTGGACGTCTCCACTGAGCTGGATGGCAGCAAATCTGCTGGCAGTGAAGGATCTGGGGTCTGTATCGGGGTGGTGCTGCAATATCCCAGGCACAGCTCACAGCCAGAGAGTGAGCCTAAGCTGGTGGCAACCTGCCAGGGCTACGGTGCATGGGCCCAAACCCCACCGGCACTGAACCCTGCTGCTTTCTTCAGCTGGTCACCCTCTCCCTGCTTTTTTATTTACTCCCCATCGGTGATTTCTGCTCACACGCTCTCCCCTCAACCTGGCTTGCAAGGAGCGGTAACACCACCCCTGCCAGGCAACCCGGCAAAGGAGGAGCACCTTGGCTGTTGGCATTGGCCCGAGTCGGAAAAAGGAAGGAGGCAAGATGAAAGAATCTGTTTCCACTCCTATCATCATCCCGCTTGGCACTTATCTTCAAAGCACTGTACAAGCATTAACTAATTAATCCTCCCAGCACTCCCGGGAGGAAGAGACACATTAACACGACTCTTATTTTAGATGCCTGGTAAACACAGAGGGTATACAGGCCAGGAGATAGCAGAGAGGCAAAAGGGGCAGCCTGTGCCCGTCCCCGATCCTCCTGCTGGCTGTGGCGGGGTCCGTGCCCCAGTGGATGCGCCCCAGGCAAGCAGGCAGCATAGGCACGAGCTGGAGGGTGGACAGACACGGAGGAGGTGGAGCGGGGACAGAACAGGGAGCACTGCAGAAATACACGGGCGAGAGTACAACTAGAGTGGAAAGGGAGGAAGAGGAGGATGAGCACTGACAGGGGGACAGGCTGCCGTGAAGGCAAAGGCTGCAGGACAGGGAGCTTGGCAGCTCCCCTGGGAGGGGAGAGGGGCGAGAAGGGGCCTGCAGGAGCACGGGCAAGGGGCATCCCCAAGAGCTGGAAGCCAAAGCTGATGCTCTGCCACCAAAACAGCCTCCCTGCTCACTCTGCGCTGCCTGACCTCCAGAGTTGCCCCTCTCAGGTGGCTTCCCCCCTTCCCCTGGCAAAATGCTCCCCCCCGGGCAGGCAGACGCTGGCACTTGCTGCAGCAGAGCGGGACGGTGCTGCATGGCGCAGGGGCTCCCCTGGCTGTTTGCTGGGAAGCCCCCCTCACCCGGGGAGCTCACCCTGGGGATGTCCACACCCCAGCAGCCCTCCCCGCAGCGGGAGAGGCCAAGGGGGCTGGTCCACAGCCAGGAACCAGGAAAAAATGATTCCGAGCCGAGCAGTGCTACGGTTAACATTTTTAAAAGCAACCTGGGAAGTCAAAACAATTTTATCCAGGCCCAAGCAGGAGCTGTCAATTCCAGCCTTGATGAAATTTTATAAATATCATAAAATTAGACTAAAATGGAAGGAAACCCTGACACTGCTGCTGAGGCATCCTGGAGGAGAGTATGGAGATGGAGCATTTTGACTTTAAAAAAAAATGGATTTTGACCTGCTCCATTTGGCAGGTGAGTTCCCCGCACGGAACACAAAAGGTGTGGGGGGGTTGCACTTAGAAAAAAAGATTTTGGCTGAAAAATTCCACTTCTACCAGCAATCATGCCTGGTGCAACATCCTTCAGTCCCTGCTGGAATCCTATGGTGACAGTGAGGGCTGCCTGAAGCCCGCGCACCCTCCGCCAGCCCCCAGCGCAGGTGAGGCCCTTTGGGCTGGCGATGCCCCAGCAGGGCATGAAGCCGGTGACTGCCGGGGCCAGGGGCCAGGTGACAGGGCCAGAGGGGCTCAGCTGGTGGCACGCTGCCCAGGGCTGGCACCCAGGCGTGCCCGAGCCAGGGCGAGGGGTGCCCGTGCCCCTGCTCCGCTGCCCATGGGTGCTGCTGGCAGGGGATGGGCAGGCAGCTCTCGCCGGCATGGCGAGGCAAAGCCATTGAGCAAATGCTGCAGGAGCTGCTGCCGGCTGGTCCAGCAGGGAGCAGGGCTGGCGAACCCCGGCTGCCCGCTGCTCCACGGCCCCCACAGGCAGACAGGCTGGCATCTGGGGCTCCTGCCCAGGGGTGCAGCATTGTTCCCCGAGGCCAGGACAAGGGCCGAGAGAAGAGACGGTCGCTGGTGGGTAACAGGGTGGGGAAGCATGGGCTGGGCCTCTCCCACATTTACGGCAGCTTGGAGTTTGGCGCATCTTGGAGAACTTGCCGAGCCCTTGAGCCCTCTGCACAGCTGATGAACGCGGAGGGGCACCTCCTGGTCCATCCAGTCGATTCTGTCACGGGGGGCTTCAAGAGTGAACCCACCCGTGCTGTCAGCCCTGCCTCTTCTGCCATTTTGCATCAAGCATCCTAACTGTGGCACCATAATTCCAACTGCAATTCTCTCCTCTTGTTGCTGCGATTTATTATTGCTGGAGCACGATCATCCTGTCACTGTGAATCCATGAAGCAATAACACAGCGTGGCCACCACGTCCAACGTTGGAAGCAGGGAGCGGAGGGACCGTTCCTGCTCCCACCCCCGGTCCCGTGGGACCTGGGCTGGAGGATGCCACCCACAGCCTGGGATGGGCCAGGCTGTTTGGTGAAGGAGCCACCATACCCCTAGCTATGGCCTCACCACCTAACCCCCGCCCTCCGGCAGTCCTGCAATGCTTCCCAAGCCATGTGGGCCAAATGCCTCGTCTGCGTGCTGACCCTTGTCATATGTGACCGTGACACCCTTTATCCTGCCTGGAACACAATAAACAGATCAAGTGTCTTAATTCTTGCTCCGCAAGGCACCTTCTGCCTGCAATTTCTCAGTGTCTCACCTGAAACACGGAGCCCAGAAAGCAACACGGCTGCCTCAGCAGGGGCCAGTTAGGGGCAGGGAGCCACCCCCCCATTCCTGTTGCACATTGCAGGGGAGAGATGTGAGGAGCCCCCGGGCATAACGGCCCTGCAGCACCTCCCCACGGCGCCGATTTGTGCTTCTGTCTGCATTTCCAGCTTGAATGTCTCCAAACATTGCACCCTTTTGCGCGTCCTTTTGCTGAACTCCTCTCCTCTATAGTGTTTACCCAGTAGTACACCAGTACACCGCTGGCACATCCTCTTTCCTTCCACAGCCCAAACATACCCGGCATCCTCGGGATCTGCAGGTTGGCTCCCCTCCTGTAGGATTGGCCTTGCTGAGGTCTTGCACTTAATGCTTCCTCTGCCTTCATCCCTAAATCTGGCTGGAGATCACTGCACACCAGGATCCCACTCCCTGGTCCTGTAAGGCCTGACCTGCATTCGGCGCTCCTCGCAGCCGGCCGTTAGAGAGGACACTGGCTGCCATGCAACCTCCGTGCCAAGTGATGCAGATCCATCTGCGGAACCGCGCCATTCTCGCCACTGGGGCTGGCAGGGGAGCGGGCTACCTGCCGACAGCCGGAGCAGATCCCTGTTCTCTGCACCCGGACTCCTGGGCTTCTCCAACCTAACGATTTCAGGGGATCTCCAAGGGTCTGGGATCTCCAGAGTCAAGCCAAGGTCCTGCTGTTTCCTCCAGAGTTGAGTTCAGCTGGACCAGTCTGATTGCATCAGGGGGAGACTTGCCTGCTGTGCCTGAAATTATAGCTGCTAAATTTTTAAACACAGCAGCATATGAAGGCCGAAAGCTGAGATCAGAGGCTCTTCCCACTTGTCTGCCCACCAGTCTGGAAAGACACAGTCCATCTGCATAAGATCTTCTGGTCTTGTCATGGAGTTTTTCCTGGAGATGGCTGGAGAAAACCTGCCACGGAGCGGGCTGTGCTGCTGGGGTGGACCCAGACCTGTCTCATACAGACACCGATGCACTTGGGAGAAGAATGTGCTTCTCCTGGTCCCTCCGCACACAGAGACACATTCCAGTATAATTAGTTCCTGTTCCTCCAAGGGGCCCCACACCAATCAAGCACTAATTGAAGGTTTCAGGTCGGCTGTCTCTAGCCCAGCAATACCTCGCTGATATTTCTGCTGTCTTTTCCAGGATAGCCCCAGCTCCGGTGGCCGCCAGCCCTCCCCATCTGCAGAGCTCTGCCCACCGGGGGTCTGGGCACACATCCAGCCCAGGGGTGTGGGACCTCCTCTTGCCTTCACCTCTGCCAAGCTGGCGACAGAGATGCGCTCCCTGCCACCCCGACTCAGAGAGGCCGGAGGGTGAGGAAGGGAGGGAAGCCGCGGAATTTACGCGGTCGGCTGAGCTGGCTGCTTTCCCTGCTCCATGCAGAGCTGTCCCCAAGTTCAAGATGCAAAGTGAGGCACAAGGCCTCCGTTCACCTGGGACAGGCAGGGAGCTTGAAGAAAGCTGAGGGGTCCTGGGAGTCACTTTTGGGGTTGGAAGTCTCCAGATGGGGAAATCCAGATTGGAGAGTTGGACCAAAAGTGTCATTTGGGGATGATACCAGAACCCCTGACAAGAAACTCCCCATGGTCGGGGTACCTGGGCTCAGGTTTTCGGTCTCTGGGAGCTCGCTGTGTCTGATGAATGTCCCCCATAAGCATCTGCAGGGCCCTGGGAAAGGTGAGTCCTGTTGTCCCCAGGCAGTGGGACGAAGTATCGATGCTCAGTGCCAGGGCCCTCACGATGGAAATGCTGGCCCGATATACCACAGCCCCTGAGCAGCGCCGAGTGCCGTCGAGACGGGGCTTACTGCCCGTTTACAGCCTCCAGCCCTCGCAGGCCACCTTGGCTCCACCGGGCTTTTCCTGTAGGGAGGTGAGAAGCGAAGGGGTGGGAGGAAGGGGGGGAGCTGATGTGGCCTCGCTCTCCCACCGGATCCGTGCCCAGAGCTGCCTCGTGCCGGCGGATCACCCCCAGCCATGCTTTCTCCCCATGCCCTCTGGCACCCCCCCTCCCTGGCCGCGATTCTCCACGTGCCCGCTCTGCATGCTGCATCCACCTGAACGCTGCTTCTTGTTACAGGCAAAAATGCAGCATTCCTGGCCATGCCAACCGCCACAGGGGCCCGCGCTGTCTGCTCGGAGGCAGGCTGGCAGCCCACGTCGGTGCAAGCTGCAGCTCGCCGTGGTATTTAGCGGGCTGTGGCACGAGGTGGGGCAGCCCCGTGGGGAACACTCCTGTGCCCCGTGGGCATGGCAGGGCTGTTGGGGATGGAGAAAGGCAAGCAGCAGCAGCAAAAAGGGCAGGAACCACTAACGAGGAGGCACCTTCTACAGTAAATCTCTGGGGGGATGCTCTAAGGCAACAGCACGCCCTGGCGCAAGCAGCAGCCAGGGTCTCTGTCCCGCGTGTGAGCCTTGTGCTCTGCAGAGGGGCACAAGGTTCCCCATGGTTTACCGGGCTGCATCCCCACCATCCCCATGCTACAACCCAGCCCCGAACCTGAGTCGGATGTTGGCGCCCAGCCCCCTGCTCCCAGGGAGGGGAACGGCCTCAGTTCAGGACATGCACCCCACCACAGGCATGGTGCAGAGCGGGTGCGCATGGCAAGGGTGCTGGAGAGGAGGGGGGGACACCAAAAGGCCGAGCTTAGACTGCAGTGGCAGAGCGCACCGGTCGGCATTCAACAGGTACAGGCACTGCTGAGGCAAAGGGGAGGCGGCAACCAGGGGCGCAAAGCAAAGTGGCTCAAACCAGGCTGGCAGTGAAGACAGGAACGACGAGGGCAGAGGCAAGTTGGAGGCACTCGCTCTTTGACTCATGAGCAACTGAAAAACCGAGACGGGCCGAGGGCCGAGGAGCAGCCCTGAAGGGACGTGCCTTGGCGAGCACCAGGCGGCGAGCTCCTGTGCACTGGGGCTCGCTGGGCTGTGGGAGCACTGGTCCTGGGGGGGCGTGTTCCCTGCCGAGGGGCAGCTAGGCGAGACCCTACCAAGGCCAGGCACGACCAGTCGGTACGGTGGGTGATTTGGCCTTGACACAGCAGCAGGAAGGACGAGGGAAGGACAGCCTGGGAGGAGGCTCCAGCAGCCCAGTGGCTGCTCCACTGGCCAGGCCATGGGCATGGCTGGGGGACACCAGCCAGAGCCCCCACCGGCCCCACTACCCGCCCTCCACTGCCCGAGTGATGGCTGGGAGCCAGCAGCCCCCTCACATGCTGCTCCCTGCTCCCAGCGAGCTGGCAGCCGGCCCAGCAGCTGCATGTGGCCCCATGCTGCCCAGCCAGAGGATGCCAGCAGGACCCGTCCAGCATCCGGCCACGCACACCGCACCCAGCCAGAGCCACACGTACCTGGGGGGTCTGCCGAGGCCTCCCGCTCTTCCTCCTCCCCGGCCGCAGCCCTCCCGCTCCCGCTCGGCGGTTGCTACGGAAGGACCGTTGCCAGGAGATGAGGCGCTGGATCTGTTGGATCCCCACGGCGGGCATCCCGCCCAGCTCCACCGGCCAGCAGCAGTAAGGACAGGGCCGGCAGCCGCCCCCGTGCCGCCCGGTGGCAGCCGGCTCACAGGCATCAGGTGAGTGCAGCAGCACCGCCTGGACTGGCAGGAGCCAGCGGCAGCGAGTGCTGCCCTGCGTGGAGCATGCGAACTCACGCTGGCAGCACCCGGAGGGAGCTGGAGATGGGAGTGAGGGAGCTGGAGACGGGAGCAAGGGAACTGGAGACGGGAGTGACCTGCCACAGGGCAGGCGCGATGCCCAGGGCTCGTCACCCCCACATGGCGTCGTCCCCTGGGGGTCAGGCAAACACCACGGCCAGTTCGGTGATGGTCGCACATGCAGATGCCTGACACCTTCCTTGCCAGAACCAGAGCTGGGCTCACAGCAAAGGCTGTGCTTTGCAAAGGCAGGCACCCAGTGTCCTGCCAAACTTCTGCTGAGCACCGTGGTGCAGAGCTGCCAGGCAGCCCCGCTCCGGGAGGGCACGCTCCAGGTGCCACTCCTGGCACATGCCGCTGCTCGCTTGGAGACGGCTGTCCTGATGCTGTGCCCTGGGAACATCCCCAGACCAGAAATAGGAGGAGCCCAAGGAGGGAGAAGAAAACCCAATTCAGTTGGCTGGCCTAGAGAGCTGGTTTGGCACCCAGACTGCCGGAAAGTGCTGTTTTTTCCCTCATGAGGTTAGATTGTAACCCTCTGGTCTGGTGCAGCACGGGTGCTAAGAGGGTGGCACGTGCAGGGGTGGCAGGGCAGCCCGTTCCACAGGCAGCTGCCAGGCGTCGGACACCGTGCCCAAATCTCATGGCAGCCCAAGAAGTTCCTTGCCAAAGCAGAATGTGATGAAACCTGAAATCCTGCCTGTTCCTAAAGAAAAACCCAAGCAGAAAGGACATCGAACACCAACTGCAAGCAAACAGCTCCCAGGCACCCGAGGCCCCTTCGAGGGAGCTGCGGGCTTTCCCATCTCTCTAGCGGGTCACTTCTTAGCAGCTCGATCCCATTCTTGCCATTTCCTGATAGGAAGCCCCACATCTCCAGTGGTGAGCGGGGTGTGCTGCGGCCATGGTCCCCAGCCGCCAGCCAGACCCACGCATCCAGACCATGCAGACCCATTGCAACTTCCCTGCACCCCCGGCACGAGGACCAGCCCCGGGAGGGGGTCTCTGCAGCAGAAGCAGTGCTGCCACCCAGTAGGGGATGCAGGAAAATGAATGCCCTGCCCTGCCTGGCCTGTGGTGTCCATCAAGGGCTTTGGGTGGCTGACGGGCTTTGGGTGGCTGAAGTCACCCACTTAACCTGCTTGGCGCGGAGTGCTGCCCCGGGCGCCTGGCTGGCAGCAATGCCTGGTGCAGACAGCTAAGAGCAACCACCCCACCTCACAGCAGGTGAAAACTGAGGCCCAGCAGCACACCTGCTTTGCAGGGCTGCACCTTGCTGTCTGGCTTCCCAGCTCTCTCACCGCCCTCGCCTGGATGAGTAATCCAAGTGTCGCCCTGGGAAGCTGGAAAACTCTGCTTCAGCTGTGGTATGACAAGAAACAGGAACGAACCAAGTCATCCAGAATGCTGACCCTAGCATGCTGTTGCGGGATCAGCCAAGGCTGGGTTGGTGAGCCCCCATGTTGGCTCCCCAGCACACCCTGGAGGGCTGTGCACATCTGCAGTTCATGGCAGACCAGAGCCGGGAGCAAATCTGGGAGGCTGAGAAAGCCCAGGGTTCTGCAACAGAAAAGGATCTGAGCGCTACCTACACCTGGAGAGCAACTGGGAGAGGGGATACCAGCAGAGCGCGGACCCCTCCGTGCTTTGGGAACACCATGCCCCAGGATGGTCAGCAGTCCCCGGCCCCGGCACGGCAGCCCCACACCCTCCAGTTCAGGGATGCCTGGCTGCAGGATGGCCACAGCCTGCTGGCGGTCAGCCCGGCATGTTGCTCCGGTTTGGAAATCAGGGTACAGCCACCCACCAGGCACAGCTGGAGCAGCTCCTGCGGAAAACTGTCACTCCAGGCTGCCGATGTCATGAGTGCCTCGAAATGGACCACATCTGACATGGTCACCCTTCAGCTTTAAAAACCTCATTCTGGGTCATTTATTTCCTTATTTCTGAGACATAAAACTGGACAGGACGGGCGGGCAGCTGTGCTGGGCTCACATGCCCCACAGCCATCTGCGAGCAGGGCCAGCTAGCACCAGCTGACTCCTTCACGAGCATCACGTCTCCCCCACTGGCCCCCCTGGGGTTAATGCCCAGCAAGAGCTGACGACACCGGTGGGACCCACAGCACGCCAGGAGCCAGGGGCAGGCTGGGACCCAGCAACCCGAAAGTGGTTCACAAGAACTTTCCTTCACCATGGGGTGAAGGAGACCCGGCTGAGCTGAAGCTTGGACAGCAAGAGGCACGGGAAGCAGGAGGGACTGTGCCTGTCCCCGCCATGCACGTAGCTCCTTCGGGCCAGCCCCTCTCCGAACCCTGCAGCACTGATGCCAGCGGTCCTGGGAACAACGCCCCGCTGCAGCCCAGAGCAAAGAATCATAGAATCATGCAATCACGGAATCATTTGGGTTGGAAAAGCCCTTTAAGCTCACCTAGCCCAACCGTTCCCCTAACCCTGCCATCCCACCACTAAACCCTGGCCCTAAGCACTGCATCTGCCCGGCTTTTAAATACTCCCAGGGGTGGGGACTCAAGCCCTGCCCTGGGCAGCCCCTTCCAGTGCCTGACAGCCCTTGAGGGGAAGGAATTTTCCCCAGTGTCCAACCTAAACCTGCCCTGGCACAACTTGAGGCCATTTCCCCTCGTCCCATCACCTGCTCCATGGGAGCAGAGCCCGACCCCCCCCTGGCTTCCCCCTCCTCTCAGGCAGTTGTAGGCAGCGATAAGGGCTCCCCTCAGCCTCCTCTTCTCCAGGCTGAACACCCTCAGCTCCCCCAGACGCTCCCCAGCAGCCTTGGGCTCCAGACCCCTCCCCAGCTCCGGTGCCCTTCTCTGGACACGCTCCAGCCCCTCCATGTCATTCTGGCAGTGAGGGGCCCAACCCTGAACCCAGCATTCGAGGGGCAGCCTCACCAGTGCCCAGGACAGGGGCACGGTCACTGCCCTGCTCCTGCTGGCCACACCAGTCCTGATATAAGCCAGGATGCCGTTGGCCCTCTTGGCCACCTGGGCACACTGCTGGCTCATATTCAGCTGCCTGTCGACCAACACCCCCAGGTCCTTTTCCGCCGGGCAGCTTTCCAGCCACTCTTCCCCATGCCTGTAGCGTTGTGTGGGGTTGTTGTGACCCCAGGGAAGGACCTGGCCCGTGGCCTTGTTGAACCTCACACAGTCAGCGAAGGAGACCATTGCTGTGTAAATCACGAGGAATAAACCCCTCACCCCCAGCCTGTTTCAGGACACTGCGCGTTGATCCCTCTTTGGGTGCTTGGGCACAGCCTCAGCAGAGCGGCTCAGGCTCACCCTCCTGGGGCTGGGGCACAAGGGCTCCCCGGCAATGCTGCTACCCGGGGCTTTGCCATGTCTGGCTTCAAGCGTCCTGTGCCCATCCCTAGCTCCCAGGGCTTCGAGGCCTCACTCAGGAGCTCATTGTGGAGCCACCTCAGGCAAATCTGCCCCTGGTTCAGGCCACTGCAGAGCACTTCTGACATCCCATCTCTTGGACGCAGGACGTCTGCCCCTGAGCACGACGGTAGCGTGAACAACGTACCTACAAACTTGGCAATGATCTCTCTGAGCCAGTAGATCAGCCAGGTATTGAGGCCCTCGGCCAAAGCACCAAATTGCTTCAAAAGCATACAGTACGTTAGATTAATGGAAAGCCGCGGAGACAAACTGTCCCAAAGAAATGCAGAGAACCAGACAAAGACATTATGGGAAGCGGTCCTGGGCTTCCTGCAAACCAGGCAAGGACAACGTACACTCACCAGGACAAACCCAAGACGTGAACTCCTCACAGGAGAAGGGGATGATAAACCATGGAAGCACTTTTACCCCAAATTTACAGCAGATGTGTCTCAATTCCCCCCAGCACCGCCTGCATCACCGGGGTTCGCAGCTACAATTCCTGCTGCCGCACTCCCGCTCTCATCAGCAATTCCTCAAGTCCTGCTTCCACCGCTCGCGCGAAAGCACCTCACAGCTTTCCTTCAGGAAAAAGAAAAGAAAAAAAAAAAGCCCAGCAGCAAATACCTTTTTTGCTTGCAGATACCGGCTTGCAAAGCCAAGCCTGCTGCTTCTGCTGGGGGTGCTGGGGCTGCTGGGGCAGCTGGCGGCCCTGGAGGCTGCTTCAGCCTGGTCCGGCTCCCACCCCGCCTGGGGAGGCTCAGGAGGAGGCGTGGGGCTGTTCTGCTGCCCAGCAATTCTCACCCGAGCCTGGAGAAGCCACGGGGGCTCGGAGGGCTGCACAGCCTCCCTGCTGCCAGGAGCCTCCTGGCCAGCCGAGGCCGCATGGGCTGCAGGGCCACTTCGCACTTCTGCAGGGAACTTCCAAAGCTTTTCCCCCGGCTCAGGGTTCAGCAGCCGATTTATTCGCCCACAACCACACACCACACCTGGCCAGCTCATGTGAACTTCTCAGCTCACAATTTTTGGTGTGGACTTCATGCGCTGCAGCTCCAGGAGCCGCAGGCTCCCGTGAAAACCCAGCTTGCCTTCCTGTATTTTAAGCAGCAAAGCTCCAGCATTCTGATTGCAGCGGTCCAACAGCATGCCAAAGACCTTGAAAAATCAGGAAGAAACAAATAAACCTCAGCGTGTGGTGCCTTCAAAATGTGTAATCTCCGCCTTTCTAGCAAGCCAAACGTGACACCAGCACTGACTGTCCCGGTCTCCTGGGTATGGAACCAGGAGGTGTTGCTAAAGCCGCTGCAGCCCCCCTCTGCAGGCCTCCTGCCGTAACCCTGCGGAGCAGAGGAAAGCCGGGGCCATGGGCCGGTCTGTGCGGGTGGGGAGGGAGGAAGCCAGGGCTAACGAGGGTGCCTGCATGCCCGATCCCAGGGGGGGATGACAGGCTCTGAGGTGTGCTGGGGGCGCTCAGGGCCCCCCACTCTGTCCAGCTGTGCCTCTCGCTGCTGCAGATGGAGGGAGCCATGGGCAAGCTGGATGGGTCAGCCCTGCCCTGGATGACCCAGGGATGGATCCCACTGGTGGTGCACAGCTCCAGCCCGGGAGCACTGACTTTCACCCCAGCCAGTTGCAGCACATGCCATCAGCACCCCTCCTTCAGCTCACCCCCCTTGTATGCACCCCAGGCACTCCTGCCCATGCAGGCGCTGATGCCCACGCTCCCCATGGCCCCCTCCAGAGCCCAAGAGCAGTGCTGGTAAGTTCTCATGCAAGAGCTTGTGCCAGGTTACGGGACTGCCTGTCCCCTTCCAAGCAGGCACACGCATGCACACACGTGCCGGCGCTCACATGTGTGCAGGCGCATGCACAGGGCAGGTGCTGACACAGCTCCCCGGGCTGAGACACAACAAGCCAGAGCCGCTGACGGTGCCCAAGAGATGGAGGAGCAAAGAAGAGAGAGATGGAGAAGACCCCAGGAGTGCTTGGGCGACAGCAGCAAGCTGGGGGCAAACAGGATTGCTGAGCCCCTGTGGGAAGAGCTCCCTGGGACCGTCTCCCTCCCTGGAGCTCTCCTTGCACGTGCCAACAGGCTTTGTGCCTGTGGCGGTGTGGGCAGCTTTTGTGAACCTCGCTCGGGTCTGTAGGTTGGTGATGTTTCTGACCTTGGCACCAGCCAGTGCCCTGTGTGCCGCTCTGCATGGCCCCTGTACACCCTGCCTGCCCCCACCGGAGCGGAGCAGGAGGGGGCACAGGTTTCTGCCCGGGTGCTGTCCCCCAGGGCTGCCTGCATCCCACCAGCCCTACACAGCCAGCAGAAGCTGAGGGTGTGCCAGAGCTGGGCCGGCAGCAAGGATGTGCATTCATAGGTGCTGATATCTCTCATTTTGTGCCACCTGGGATTTCTGACGAGGTAGGTGCTGGCAGGTCAGGCCTTCTTCCAGGGACATTTCCACGCTCGGCTCCAGAGACCCCCCTCGCTGAACCCCTGTAGTGTCTCAATTCCCCGTCTGTGAAGGCAGGCTCGTGGTAGTTCTGCCGTCGGTTTTACCAGGATAGCTCATAAGCTGTTTTGGACTGGAAAAGTCTCTGAATATGCATTTGAGCCTGGCTTACACAGTGGTGCCCCGGGCTCATTAGGGGCCAATGTGATCACTTGCGCTGTGTCTAGCGAGGAGAAATGTGGCGCTTGCGTGCTTGTTTCTGTGCTCAGAGCCGGGAGTCTAGCAGGGACGACACGACAGGCGCCGCCACGTCATTCCATGCTGCGCTGCTGTGTCATGAGCGTGGCGGCCTCAGCTCAGGCACTCACAGACACCAATTTACCTTGTGCTGTTATTTGACAACAGACTCTTTGCTAAAGGGGTCAGGCAGGGTCACGAACAACCTTCAAAGCAGGGCTGCCAGGCGGCATGTGTGTTCACACATATTTACGCTGTACGGGAGCGCAACACCTCAAATGAGAGCTATGCTCGCCTAAAGCCGTGAGGAGCGTCCTTCTTTCGCACCTTCCCTGCTGCGTCCCTGGGCCTGTCCTCCAAGGACGGCTGTGCAAGGACGATGCAAACAAACAGCGAGGGACAGGGGAAGAAGAGGCAGTGCCGACCTCGGTTCACCCTCCAGCACCCCTAAACCATCGTGGCTGAGCCTTGGCCACTGTGGCAACGCTCCCAGGGGGATTCAGCAGCAGGAACTCTCCGGAGAGGTGTGCACCCTTACGGGGCTGCCTCGCAAAGTGCCCAGGGCTTCCTGGGGGGCTCCTGGGGAAAGTTTGAGGATTGCACCAGGGAATTTGGGGATTGCACAATAGTCGTTATAAGATGGTTGGGAGAAGGGTCGAAGGGGGGGAAAGGGAGGGATCCAGGCAGAACAGGGAGGAACAAGCACGCAGTCTGTCCTGCTTTCTTGCTTTCTTGTGTGGTGTGTCCTTGCGCGCGCACGCGATCCAGATCCACTCATGAACTTCAAGCCGGAGAAGCCAGCGAGTGCAAGGCAGTGCTGGAGCCAGGTCCCAGAGAGACTGAGGGTCTGGGAGGTGGATACCGAGGGGACTCACGAAGGGCTTTTTCCTGGAGCCACGAGCCCCAGGAAGAGGATGGCACTGCTCCTGTTACCTATATCCCCCACGCTGTATTCGGCTGTGCCTGCAGGGTGCGTGCCCAGCAGGGATCTGGCTCAGCCTTGCTGCGGGCAGGACCTGGCAGCAATGGCAGGAAGTGGTTCCTCACCTTAACCAGATCCCTGGGACCTTCAGTCCACAGGACTGAACTACCTGGAACAGTCCTGGCCAAGGACATGCTTAGAAATAACATCTGGGCCAGGACAGGCTGAGAATCCTATTAATTGCTTGGTTGCTCTGCGGGTTGTTTGCTTGCTGCACCTGAACCAGTCCAGTCCTCGTCAAAGTTGCAGCTGGGATGCGGGTCTGGCACAGCAGCCCTGAAAGCATGCCAGGAAAGCTGCTGCTTGGCCCCTGGAGCTGTGTTAGCAGTCAGACGATAATGTACTGAGCCCTACCTAGTCCTGGCTTTGAAGCTATTCATCACCAGGGCATCTTGTGCTGCTGGCTGCAAAGTGTAACGTGCTGCCAGGCAGGATGAGCTGACTGATCGTCAGAAACGCCTCCAGAGACCAGAGAACATCAGGATGCCACGGAGCACCAGCCTGAAATGGTTTCTGACCACCTCCAGCTTGCACCTCTGCACACAGCGCTGCCCCTGGGGGGGCCGGTGTGGCCATCCCACCGCCTTCGAGCACCGAGGGCTTTTCTTTCTCAGCCCTTCCCGGGGGCAGGGATGCTCCACCCTTGCTTCATGCAGGTTTAGCAGTAAGCGGCTCATTCAGGATGCTGTGAGAAGCACGCGATGGATGTGGGAAGACAAATTCATGCCCCCATACCCAAGCCCAGCCCCTCATCCAGCCTGGGGGGCTGCTGCTGGCTGGAGGGGCAGGAGGGTGGGAGCCAGCAGCATTGCTCCTCACTGATCCGTATGCTCCAGCCATTCAGTAGGGCCCAGGAGGCTGTGCCTGCCGGCTCCCATCTGCCAGCTGCTCAGAGAGCAGAGATTTGCAGCCAACCTCCAAACACCTTCTGTGCGTGCGGCACGAGGAGCCAGAGCGCTTCTCCTGCAGGGGCCATGGCAAGAGGAGGAGGTCACACTGCTGTGTGGACGGACCCATTGGAAGGCACATTTGGAAGCATTTTTTTTGCCACCAGGAGGATAAAATAGTTTCTTGGCAGGGAGGCCACGTGCTCATCCAAGCTCCCTGGCTGCCTTGGAGAGGGACAGAGAGCCGAACCAGGCAGGGGAAGGAAAAGTGCTGGGCAGGGACGGGATGTTTGTGCTGTCGGCTGCCTCGGCTTCCCATCCATCTGTGATCATCTAAGAGCAGCTGCTGATGTCATGCACGGCCAAAACGAGGGAGTCGGAAGCACAAGGAGTGTGGAAGAGTGCAAGGGGCAAAGCCAGCGCTGTCGCCCGCTCCATGGAGCAGCCACAGCCAGTCCCTCTCCACTGGAGGCCACCAAGATCCCCCAGCAGCTGAAGGGGTTTTGAAGATGCTGGTGTTGGAAGTGGGGACAGTGAAGTGGCAGGGCCGGGGAGGCTGAGCCCATCGGCAGCCCATGAGCATCCTTCCTGGATGGGGAACACCACGTCCCTCTGCGAGCCCAGCTCCACAAGGCTGGTGTGGTCCTGCCGTGGGGCTCAGCACCGGCTGGGAGCCCATACGGCCACCGTGCTTGGGCTCCTTTCTACTCCAGAGAGACACTGGCACCGGCTTTAACTTCGCAAGCTGGGACGCAGACAAGCTTAGCTCGCTCTAGGCTGGGCATCACCATGAACCGGCAGTTACTGGAACCCCAGTTAGTGCATTAACCCGTCCTTCACTGAGGTCTCTCTGCAGGGTGCAGCAGACCAGTCACTCTCTGCATAAGCACCTGGACTCTTGAGCTCTGGTGCCTCTGCCCTCACAGGGAGCTGAGGGTGCTCGCATCCCTCAGGATGTGCCTGCAGCAGCTGACCAATTGCCCAGACCTGCAGCAGGGTTTGAATCTGCAGATCTGGCCCCTCGAGGAGAGAGGCACGGCTGCCCCTGCCGCGGTGGCTCTCGGCGGCACAGGGTATCGGGGGTGAAGCTGCCCCTCGTGCCTCTGACGCATCGGAAGAGGCAGGAGGCTTAATGCTGCAGGGACAGGAGAAATTTGGGTCCACAAGAGTAAACACCCCCCCTGAATAACAACAAAGCCCTCAGCCCCAAGAGCTCTGCTGATTTCCTACCTGTGGAAAATAACCTCAGAGGCAAGGCAGCACCCAGCCTAAACAGGGTTTAATTTGCTGTTGACAATCCAGATGGTAATTATATTACGAGGTACCTGGCTTTTCATTAAGGCCTCATGCAGATGTTACTTTTCTGGAGCTGCCATAAATGTGCTCATTTGTCTTCATGAAAGCAGCACACACACTCCCCACCGCTCCCCCCAGCAACCTGGCACAGCACCGGCGCTGTGCCCCTCTGCAAAGCTGCAATCGCTGGCACTGCAGGGCCCCTCCTTCCCCCAGAAGGGCACACGGGCCCAGGAAAGACATTCTCTACATTGCTGCCATCAGCCTCATCCCTGCCATTGGTCTAACCCTGCCATCATCCCCAGCGCTGCCGTCAGCCCTGTCCCTGCCGTCAGCACTGGTCCTGCTGTCAGCCCTCAGCTCTGCCGCCAGCCTCACTACACGGGCAGCGGGGACCAGGCCGGGCATTTCGCTTCCCTGCAGGCAAAGCCTGGCACTGCTGGGCGAGTTTTGCAGGTGAGCCAGGGCGCTTGGCTGAGGGGTGGCTGCAGTGCCCTCCCCAGCGCCAGCGATGTCCCCCATCCCGGTGCCCAGCCAGCCTCACATCACCCACCCACCCCCTTCTCCCCGCCCGGGCTGGGGACATGGCCCAGCTCAGGGCATCCCTGGCCGTTCGCTGCAGACCGAGCCCCGTCTGTCAGAGCGTCTGGCACAGGGTGCGGGCAGAAGGGGCTCAATCTGCTCCTGGGGTCCTGTGGCTGCCACGGCCTGGGGTGGGCTCCAGCCTGGCAGCAGCAGAACCTTCCTGGCCAGCTGGGATGTGGGGGATCCGTCAGGCTCACTTGAGAAGTGGGGGACCAGTGTCCCAAAGAGCCCAGGCTGGCACCCTTCAGGTGCCAAGCCTGGGGGGGTCGCAGAAGCGGCCTCCCATGTGCTGAGCGTTCCTGAATCTTCTCATGGGGTTGCTATCCCAAGGATATCATCTGCGCCCACCGAAAGTTTTTTTGAAGTTGAAATTCTTTGGCCAAGTTGCCCCCGTTTTAGTCGTTAATTGTACTCATTTTCACAGACCCTGGGATCAATTGTTGGTGAGTGGCCCCGTCCTGTCCACCTGTGCAAGAAATGAGGTTTTCTGAACCGACCAACATGCAAAAGGAGGAAAAGAAAGAGGAAGCAGGAAAAGGAAAGAAGAAGTCCATCAGCGTAGGAAGCCCGTGTTTAAGCTATACATAACACGTTATCCTGCCACACGCGATTTACCTTCGGCCATATGCTGCTGCAGCACATGGCATCACATGAAATGGAACTAGGGAAAGGCCGAGTTCCTGCAGGTTCCCACTTCTGATGGGGCTGCAGCATCTTGCGAGTACTCCCTCCTTCACTGCGCCGCACAGATGGGGTCCGGGCCTGTTCCCTACCTGGGGAACAGCCCCTTTCATCCCCTAGGCACGAATGTTGGTCGGAGCAGCTGCCACTGCGCTGGGGTTTAAGCAAGTACCTGAGGCGCTGGCTTTAGCACTGTGCTGAAGAAGACCTGCAGCAGGAAGGGACTAAATGAAAAGCAGAGGGCAGGGGAGGCGAGGGGAGAGGTGGGGCTCTGCTGGGATTGCCAGGCAAGCAACAGAGCTGTCAGCTGTCTACCCAAGTCGAAATCCCATCTGAACTCCAAGAGCAGCCCCAGGAACCCAAGCGCGCACACACTGCAACTCCACAGCCAGATGAATCGAGGTGCTTCTGACGTGTGATGCTTGTGCTTGGCAGGCCGCGTCCTTGTGGACTTCTCCAGGAGGTGGGAGAGGGCTTTGTCTCTCTGGGACGACGCTGCATGAACACCCTCAGCTACCCACGCAGCTCTCCTTAGGCAATGAGACTTAGCTCATCGCTGCAGCCGTTGCAGGCTCTTTGCTTCCACACCATCATTTTGCAGAGGCTGTCTTAGCAAGCCCTCCATCGTGCCACCGCCCGCAGTCTTTGATGAGGTGGTGACGGGGGGACTTCAGCTCTCCCCAGGAAAGCTTTCACACGAGGATCTCGGGAGCCCTGCTCCCACTGCCTCTGCCAGGGACTGGCAGCACGAGCCTTGTTTGCTTCCCAGCACGTTATTCACTGACTTTATTTTCCAGCCAAGAGAGCTTTGCAAACAACAATAAGAAAGGATGAATGGAATGGCGTGGAATGATTAACCAGGCTTTTCGGAGGCGGGCCAGCAGTTGGGACTGCCGGCAGCACCAGCGCCTCGCCAACAGCCCACGGCATCAGGCAGCCCGTCCTCCGCTGGAGCAGCAAGCAGCCCCGCAGCCCTTTGCCCTGACGCCGATCAGTCGGCAGCAACCACCGACACCACCAAGCAACAGAACGGAGCTGGGTTTTCACAAGCAGCTCTTCTTTTTTTGTTGTCATCATCGTTGAGGTTTTGACCTCCCTACAGCAGGAATTCCTGGTTTTTTTCCATGAACACAGTGCCATGACAGTTGGGGTCTGACGCCGTTATAATCTTCCTGGACTATACAAACCAAGTCCTGTCTCTCGCTAGCATATGGTTCTCCCCTTAGAACAACAGGCACCAGAACTTTCAATTAAGTTTCTGGAGGCAGCGCTGAAGCACACATGACTCATTCCAAAAGCGCTCTAACAAGCGAAATGATCCCATTTTTTGCCAGATCTCTGCTCATCAGGAAACAAACAGTATCTGATGCCTCTCTTGCTTCATACATCGACGAAAACAACACCCTTCTCCGTCGACGCTGAGCTTGGGCAGAAATCGTCCAGCTAAATATTGCAATATTTGATAATAGTGCTGCCAGCATGGAGCTGACTCATTTAACGTAACGTGCTGCTCCCTGAAGATTGCTTTTCAGCACAGCAAACAATTAGCTCGTTCATTCATCCCAGCTTGAGCGTGGCAGACAGCGACAGGACCATGGATACCCTCCTAACAGGCCTGATTTATCAACAGTCGTCGTCGCTCCTGTAATTAATCTCATGCTCTTTCCCTCCGCTGACACGCTGTGCCCAGCTCCCAACCACCTCTTCACGCTCAGAATGGCACAGAGATAATTCCAATCTCCCCTCAGTGACACAGAAACCATCAGGAGATCAAGCAGCGGCGATTTCCGGGCTCTGCTCTCCAGCGCTCCCCAAACACCGCCCATGGGGCAGAGCGGGGGTGCCCCAGCCACCGGCCCCGGCCCCAGCTGGCCGTACCTGCAGGCCAGCAGAGCACTACCGCTGCCATGCCACGCGCGCCCAAGCCGGTGGCCACCAGGGCCAGCCCAACCCAGCCCACGGCCACACTACTTCCTCCCGCAGCCATCCCGAGGAGCAGCTGGCTCGGCCCCAGTGTGCCGGGGAGAGCGAAACCCCACAGGGCCCCATCTCTGGGTCTCGATGAGGATTGAAAATCGGGGGAGCATCCTTGTCCCCGGGGCAGGAGGGGAAGCAAGCACCAGAGGAAAGATTATTCATCCAAGGTCATGTGGCGAGCGAACAAGCTGTCGGATCTAGCAGGGAGCTGGGGTTCCCAGCAAGAGGCTGGAGGCGCTGGAGGTGGGAAGTGATTGCTAACCCCTCCGGCACATCCGCCTGCCGCTCTGCTCCGACTCCTCAGCGCTGTTATTTTTCTGACTCAGCAATCTCGCAGCGCCCAGGTGCAGCCAAGGCTTTCGGCAGTGGTGGGGGTGCTGCCCCCCAGCCCCTGCCCCTGGGGCAGACCCGCCAGCCCCCACTGGGACCCACCGGCCTCGGTGGCACGGATGCCCGGCTAACTCGAACCCTGTTGTGCCCCTCCTTTCAGGCAGTGCTCAGGAGCACGTCAGACATCCACGCTCCCCGCATCGCAGGCAGAAAATGGCAGATCCCTGGCAGCAAGCGGTTCAGCATCTCACATCCTTGCAAAGGAGACAGCTCCTGGGATTTTTTTCCCTCTCGACTTGGGCTTCAACTGCAGATTTATTTTGTCCTGTGTGCATTGCTATAGTCATTGCCACTGTGAAGACGGTGACCTCAGCACCCAGACAAATGAATACAGCAAGGAGTTCAGCAGCAGCACTCTCATAATTACCACCCAAACACATGCCATGGGGACCAGAAGAAGGGGGGGAATGCCCAGGTAGGGATGAGGGGACACAATCACCTCTGGTGCCCTCAGAGAGCAGGACCGCATGGATCTGGTTGGCTGTACAGAGCCATCCCGCTGCCACGAGGGCTGGCCATGCCACCCCGCTGCCTTTACTGCTTTTGGGGTAACCCTTGTCCCCACGGAAGCACTGCTGCAAGGGATGGAGTGGGGATACCTGAGTGTCACATCCCCATGGACGCCGCAGGGTGGGCGTCACGGGGATGGACACTGTGGGGCGGGCAGCATGGGGATGTGTGCCTGCACATCCCTCTTTAACAGCCCTGGGGCTGTGCGAGACGCCAGGTGGAACAGCCCGAGCCTCTCCCGGGGTGCAAGAGGTCGCCACGGCTCTAGGCCGCCTTGCAGATGGCGCTGGCTCATTGCCCGTTCCCGCTCTGCTCTCCCTGGAACAGTTCCATGGGCCCCCCTTTGCCAGGGCAGGTATCCACACCTCTCCGCAGCCAGCCCGTACCCGGCCCCGCACGCCCCGGGGTGGCCCCCCCTTTCCCGGGGCCATCGGTGCCATCGGCCATCAGTGCCATCAGAGCCATCAGTGCCATTGGTGCCAATGGTGCCATCAGTGCCAGTCCCCCCCAGCGGCTCCCGGCTGGTTTGTCATGGATGCGGGGTGGGGGCCACCTCACTTTGGGATTCCTGGGGCAGTTTTCCCGTTGCCTCTGCCTCGCCGGAACCAGCAACTCAATCCTGCCAAATGGGTTGCCCAGACCCTTATTTCTTTGTAAGAGATGGGGAGATTTCCTTGCAAGAGACACCCAGCCATTCCCCCACTGCGTTCAGCCTCCCACTCCCTCATCCCAGAGCCAGCACGACCCTCCTGGAGCTCAGGAATTGGGACAAGGACCTTCTGCCTGCTCCACCGCCTGCTTTCCTACCCCTCAGGGCCTGAATCTTTCTGCCAGTGCCTCCCGGAAGGTGCCACTGTTGTGGCAAAGGCAAGGCAACGTCTCTGCAGCGTGCCCTGGCCAAGGGAGGGCATTGAGAGGCCAAACCTGGTTGCTGCTAGGGAACACCAGGTGAAGAGCTCTGGCCAAAACTGGGGGACAGGAGGGAGGTTCAATTTGCAAAGCATTTTGCTGGTTTAAGTGACGACTTCCATGGCTGGTGTGCTGGAATGGCTGCTCGTTCTCTTCTCAGCATGAACGCGCCATTCTGGAACGGCAAGGTTTGGGGCTTTAACACCAAAACCTGACAAATTAAAAGAAAATGAGCACAATCAGGAGGGTCAGGCAGCGCCCGGGGGCACGAGGGCCTTCAGCTTCCACTGGAGGGAGCATCTCAGAGCACCACGTTTTGGGTTGCACTCGGTTGAGAAGCGTCACTTTTTCTGTTCTGCTCTGAATGGAGCCAATTCCCCCTGCACCCCCTGGGCTGCTCCAGGAAATCCCGCGCGGAGGGCAACACCTGAAGGGACAGTTCACCCAAACCCCCACGCATCAGGATCCTTCCAAATGTGCTGAATTCAAGCGTTCGAGCCAATTTGGTGCTACTCCTGTATCGCTCCGTGAGCACAGCACCTACTGCCTGCTTCTGGATTCGTCCCCCGGAGCACCGGACGACTCCATCGCCAGCCAGAAAAACCTCACAGAAGGGAAAGGGCATTTCCCCGGGCGCTGACTGTGCTCCTCACGTACGCCAGGGCAGGCGGTGGTTTGGGGCTCATCTGGCCCTCGGCAGGACGCAGGGCTTGGTGCCGGGCCAGGGTGGAGAAGAGCTGAGAAGAGAAGCCCCACCGTATGGCTGCCCTGACCCAGACACAGGCCGGCTGCCAAATACACCGGCCGAGCCCCGCTCCCCTAATCCCGCAGACCAGCAACAGTGACCACCAGCGCTGGGAAAGCGGGACGGCACCAGTGTCAACTCCGAGGCAATCCTCAGACCAGAGGAGAGGCAGAATTAACCAGCTGCTTATTATTATTTAACACCGGTGTTGTGTGAACGGATGAATAATTCGCTTGCGAGGCTCTGCGTACGAGGCTGGTATGAGGCTTAATTCATTAGTGCCTGTAAAGCGACTCGAACACGCCAGCTGAAAGGTGCCCTCCGAGTGCCACCATGGCCCCAGCACTGCTGGTCTCTAATACGGATATCGAACGGCTCCTCAGAGCCCGCACAGTGCTTGTCCACATCTTTACGGCTGTCTTTACAAGCGCTATCTTAGAGAGCCAAAAAAATAAAAAGGTTGCAAGGGGGAAAAAAATAAAATACCCTGACTGTGCGCACAGTGTGACCGAAGGGCAACGGGGCTGGCTCTCATGGGCTCCCAGGGCCTCGGAGGCACAGGGTGGCTGAACGGCCTCGCAGCAGAAGCGCCCGCATCCCCGGCTGCTCCCTCCAGGCCCCTCCTGGCTCGCTCTCTGCCCAGGCGAGCGCTGACAGCCCTTGGTTTGGGCTCGCTGACGCCGCCTGCCTTCCCCGAGCGCGGAGCCGGCTTCCAGGGACATCCTGTACGCAGATTTCATGGCAATATCATTTAGTTGCTCAGTGCAGCCACTTGCTCCGTGGCAAAGCCGTTAGGGCTTGGCCAAGCCCAGGCACCAGGGGCTGCCCTTGCTCCCGTTGGGAAGCCTGCGCCCTTCACACGCCTCTTCCTGCAGCCATTGGTGCTCACTGATCAGGTAAGAAACCCTGGCCACGGGTCCACAGAAAACTCTTCCCTGCCTTAGCAAGGTGGGAAGACCTTTCCCTGCCTGAAGTCCCACCTGTGGCACCTCTAATTCCTGCTGCAATTCCCATAAACTGTCCTGGGTTTTGGAGAAAAACACGCTCTGAATTTTCCCACTCGGAGGGGAGCAGAAAGAGTTGGCGAAGTGTGTGGAACACAGCGCGCCATCGGACCGCAAGCTCACTCTCCACATCACCAGGAAAGCGGCAACCTCTTTCGGCGAGGGAAAAATGAGCCCTCCAAAGAGACAGCAACGATCTTCTCCTCCGCCTTCCTTTCGTCCTTCCTCGAATGTTGCTGCCACCATCAAAGCTCTCCCGCTACCTATGGAGGCCGCTCTCACAAATTGCTCGGCGGGACATGCAGGGTGCAGCAAGCGCCTGCCTGGCTGGCGCTGGGCTGCTGGGGGGCTTTGCACGCTGGGGAGTGTGAGAACGGGGGGATGAGCCGTGGCCTCACCTCTGCTGGGGCTCAGCTGGAGCGAGGGACTCATTGGCATTAGTGTAGGGCGGTTTGTGTCTCTGGAAACCAGCAGGGCCTTTCTGACCAGTGCTAGCCTGACCTTCGGGGAAACGTCCCTTGCCAGCAACCTCAGTGTTGCCCAGGGATCAGCCTGTGCCACTGGGCTCCCACCCTAGCACCAGCCACCCTAGACCTGGGGATGCTGCCGGTGGACACAGCCCTTCCACCATGCCCTGCAAGGACCTGGCAAGCGGGATGCCAAGGGGCCCCGGAGCGGGCGGATCTGCTGGGGGGGAGATGGGGCTGGTCGGCACTGACTGGCTGTACCTGTCTTCATCAGGACTGGGACTCAGGCCCTGCGGCAAAGCCCATCTCCAGCTCCAATCCTGTCCCCGACCGAGATGGCAGATTCCCCGCAGCCACTCGATAGGCGCCTCTGAAGGAGCTGGATCCTGGAAGTCGTCTCTAACTCCCCCGGGTTTGATGTATGGACACAGCCTTTGCAGCCTTCATTTTGTTACGGCTGGTACGCTGCCCCCTCCTAGCCCCCATTAGCTTCCAAAATTCCTTCATTCCCTCCCCAGGGCTGAGCCTGGCCCAGCCCCTGCCTGGCCAGCATCCTTCCTGACCCAGGTGCCCGGGATGGCGGGCGCCCCAGGACAGAGGAACCCACTCCAGACAGCTGGAAAAGAAAGCACCCCAGGACAGCGTGCGTGCCTGTGCGGCAGGGAGACCGGCCAGGCGCACCCACTGCAACCGTACCCACTGAGGGGGGGACGGGGGACGGGGCATATATCAGATTATAATGGCTAAACTGCTAATTATCCTTTGCCAGTCTGGCAGAAAATCTGTCCTCTCTCCCCCGTGCCTGCACAGCAGCACGCGCGCTCGCTCTCCTGCTGTATAAAGTGATGCTTTCTGTCCAGATGAAAGCGAAGGACAGTCAAACTGCGCTGCCTGGAGGGGTGGAGAGCAGTTGCTCTGCTCAGGGGCTTTCCCCTCAGGCAGCAGTTTGGGGGATGGTGGATTTGCAGGAAAGAAATCTAGAGAGGCTGATCCGCACCTTGAAATGCAGAGTCCAGGGCTGGCGTGGCGGGAGTAACTCCGCAGCCATACTTCCAAGAGCAACTCCCGCTGCTGTGATCCGAATCAATCCGACAAGTTTTAACCCATACCACATCTCTTCCCTGCTGTCCTCTGCTTCCGCGCCAGCTCCTAGGTTTCCGAATGCACGTGTGCTACCCCACCTCTCTGCCCTCCCCAGAGCACTGCCATTCCAATAACTTAACAGGTTCCTTTCTCAGCCATCCTCGTCAGTGTGAAGAGCGGGTTTTTCATTTTGGGATCAATCTCCCCAGCCTGGCTTATGCAAGGGGCACCCATGGGAGACGCAGTGGGTTGGGTGTCTGGGAGGAGAGGCAAGGCGGCCAGGGGCAGGTCCTGCAGGGCTCCCTGGGACCCTGCAGGGCTTCACTGGCCACGGTGGGCACATGGCCCACTCATTTCCACTCAGCTCAGCACAGCTGTCCCGTTATCAACGCCCTCGGTTCCCTTCCCACATCAGGGCCACGCTCCCATCCCATCCAGCAGCCTGCACCCCGGAACCACAGTGAATGCGCAAAGCAGGCTGCCTTGATGCAAAACGGGAACTTATGTGAATATAAATCAGGCAGGCTCTGATACGCAAGGTTGCTATGACAGGGATCTTCAGAGTGTTTCAGCTAATTAGTACTTAATTAACTTTAATGCCTTGGAAAACTCCACGAGCCATGCAGGTTGGTCTGGATGTTGTCACTGACGGGTCCCCACCTGTTTCGGCAGCTCTCCCTACCCAGCGCTTGCTTAAAGGGAAGCTGCAAAGTGAAATGCATCATTAACTCGACCTCTGTAATCCTCTCATCACATCTCATGAGATGGTTTTTAATATCAAGCCTTCCAAGATGAAACATATGGAGATGCCAGGGATGAAAGAGAGACACACGATGGCGTTTCAAGTGATGCTGAATGCCTGAGATCGCTGAGGGCTGGCAAGGGCTGGAGGGGGCACGGTGCGATGGGGAGGGAGGGCTGTGAGAGCCCGGGGCACTGCAGGGTGCTCAGCACTTGGGCGGTGGGAGCCGGCCCCTTCGGCTAGGCTGGTGTGCCGTCCCTGCCAGGCTGCAGCTGGGGAGGTGCGGGCAGGACCGTGGCTGCTTGGGAATGGGCAATCTGGGCCTTTGCGGAGCAAACCGGGGGTGCGATGGGGACTGAGCACAGGGTGAGGCCCCCCTGCCTCAAGGGAGCTCTGGGATGCTCCAAGGAGGAGGGTGGCTCCCACCCAGAGAGTGGCACCGGGAAGCTGAGCCTCCCGCTCTACTTGCTGAAGCCACGCGACCTCCTGTCGCCCTGCTGCCCCAGGTAGCTTGCAGCGTCCCTGCAGGGCCCGGCTGAGCCTCGCACCCCCAGCCAGGCACTGGAGGCAGCACCAACGACCCGGCAGCCCTTGGAGGGGAGGTTCCGATCGCCAGTGAGCAGCGTGGGCGAAGGGAGGCATGAGGGGCATTAAAGGACAGAGTGATCCCCCCTGCTCCTTGCGCAGGTCACACCCCAGAAACATCCTGCAGGCCACAGCCGAGAGCGGAGTCCAAGCGGGTGCACTCAGGGAGAGGTCACGAGAAGAATGGGGAGGGATCAAGGGGGGAGAAGAAAATCCCTCAGGAGGAAGGACTGCAAATCCACCAGCTGGAGGCACGGCGCAGCTCACCCTCCTCCTCTCCGTAACAGGGCCCTGAGCCCCGAGGCAGCTCGCTGCACCTCAGCAAGCCAGCTCCCGCCCCGAGCGGATCTGGGGGAATACACAGCCTGACAAAATGCAAGGACCCACCCCAAACATGGTGGCAGGAATTACAGAAACTCTCATGGTTGATGGGAACTCCCAAATTTGTAGCAGTTTCTCCCAAGAGGTCACTCTGTGATCCCCTGGGGTTGTCATGGCAGATGGGGGCGGGGGGCAGTGAGAGCCAGGCTCTCTGCAAATCCTGCCAGCGTCACTTTGGGGCGCCCCGTGAGCACACGCTGCTCCGTCAGCTTCATATTGAACAGAAAAAAGCAGCAATGAAATCTCATTTTTGGGGGGGAGGAGGGGAAATGTAAATAAACCAGAACGTAGCTGCTGTGTGAATGCGTTTACCCTCCATCAAGCCAGTGTAACTGCTCTGGCATGGCCTCTGCCACGCCATGGAGGGCAGAGGATCTTCACACGTTTTCCTCCCTGTCCATTCTTTCGCCACAGCCAAGCGTCCGCAGAAGAAAACGGCACTGAGCACTGCCACTGCAGCCGCGGGCTTGCGGGTGCCCAAGGGAGAGAGCGCAAGCATTTAACCACGGCCCCTTCCAGCGATGGACTCATGGACAGGCTATGGATGAGCCATCGCACCGGCAGCCTCTTGTGATCTCCCGCAAGCCGCTGTCCCTGTGCGCCTGTGAGCAAACGGCCGACCTGGAATTGCAGCTACAGGGGCGACCGTCCCACCTCCCTCCGCGCTCCCCAAACTGCTCACCCAGCCAGGGTGGCTGGCAGAACGGAGGAGCCTCCACTGTGCCCAAGGTGGGATGTGGACGGGCACGCAGCCAGGGGAGTGCGCAGGAGAGGGGCCACCACAAGCCAGGGGCACAGAGGAGCGTCTGGTGGCAGTCTGGAGCCGAGAGGGCATCCATGGACATCCAGGCAGGACTTCCCGATGGGTGCACTCCAAGGCCGGCACCCAGGGTTCGCGCCAAGACCCTCCCAGCTGGGAAGGAGGACGGGCGGTGCGGGGAGCAGTGACCACAGCATTAGCAGCAGAGCAACCACGCACCAGAGCGTCGGAAGCACCAGGGTGGGACGCGGCACCGAGCTGCCGGCTCACGGAAAGGCAGCTGGTGTGCTGGTGTGAGCCCAGAACAATCCTTCGCTGGCCAAAACAGGTTCTAATGCCGTTTTTATTCTGTGGCAGTGAATGTGCCCTGCAATGCCCAGTGTGGCTTTTACAGGGCGAGAGACGTTGCACGCAGAAAAGGAGACAACGCTCTGAGTACAGCAGCCAAATTGATACGAAAACGGGAGAGGATGACTTATGGGAAGAGACTAAGGGAATTTAATTTGTATAGCCTAGAAAGATGATGCCTGAGGGGGAACATGGCAACACTATATAAATATCTAAAGGGCAGTTGTATGAAGAAGGGGAAAAAAAGTGACGCATGCACCAGCCGTGGGAGTGATGTGATGGACTGAAGAAGGGAACGGCTCCCCGAGGGAGCAGGGCGGGCTGTGACAGCCTGGTGGGCAGGGAGCAGAGCAGTGCGCCTGCAGCCCGCGCGTGGTTTCCAGCCGTGGCCAGGGCCAGAGCGAGGAGCATTGGGCAGGAGCAGCCTGGCAGGAGCAGCGAGGGAGGTGTTCACGGCTGCACATGGCTGCGCTGCAGGGGGGGTCAGGGCAGCACCTTCCCCTGCAGATGCCGGAGCTGCCCGAGCACTGGGGGTATACATGCGGGCACTTTCCCCGCTGGCTTGGGGCACTCGCTTGGCAGCACAGAGCTCCCGCACGGCTCTCGGTGGCCAGGCAGAGCCAGACCTCCCCATTCCCTTTGCCATCCCAGCTTCCCAAACAGTGGCCGAGGACTAAGGCATCCAACCCCCTAATCCTTCCTAGCACAGCACCCCCAGAGCATCCCTGCAAAATTTCAGCCTCAGGCTGACCCACTTCTGCCCTGGCCATTGGGAACCCCTCTAGGCAGCCCCAGGCTGGGACCTCCTTGTGGGTCATCCTTGGAGCAGAGGATGCAGGCGACATCCCGGGGCCTGGCTGGCTGAGAAGAGCACAACCACCGCAGCGATCCCAAAACAGAGAAAGGGCTGAGGTACCTCGGTGCCTCTGCACCTGCCCCTTTCCCCGCTCTTCCTTGCAAATTTGGGTTGCTTTTTACAATCACATTTGCTGCTTCTTAAAAAAAAAAAAGAAAAAAAGGTTTTCTCTCTGCCGTTGCCATGTGAAAAACCCACACAAACAACGGGAAAAACTGGCTACCTCTACGCAGGGACTGTGGAGCGGCTGTCACACAAGCAGCAGCCTAAAAAAACAGGGAGAAAAATAGATTTTTCCCTTCAGCTCTTTCAGACACATGACTTGGAGACTTATTATAGTAATAACAGGCAAGAGATTTTTTCAGAGGAGAGGCTGGTCTCCATTTGTTTCTCCCTGGCACTGATGAAGTCCCTTCCCCAATGTAAACGGGGCAGATTCAGCTTTCAGCTGCCCTCATTCAGAGCCGAGAAGCCGCTCAGCAGCGAACCTCCCCGGTGCAAGGCATCCCTCAGGCGTGGGTCCTCACCACAAGGGAAGCCCACGCTGTGGGGCAGAGCCCTTGCGAGATGGCGCTCGGTTAAACCTGCCACTAATTGCTCCCTACCTATTACAGCTAATTTGCTCAGCTGGGAGCCCGGCGCGTTCTCCGCAAACCACCAGCTTCCCAAACAATGGGTCGCAAAGCATGGAAGCGGTGCGTACTGGCTCCGGCGATGCTCCTCCTCCGGCGAGCTGCCGAGAGAGCAACCAGGCGAGGCTTCCCCGCGCCCGTCCACCCACCGCAGCTCCCGGGAGTGGCCACGGAGTCACAGCGCTGGAAGGCAGGAGCTCCAGCTGCAGAGGAGCCTTCTGGATGATTGGCCCTGTATTCCCGTACCTCCAAAGGGCTTGGCACGTGTTTGCATCTGCATGTTTCCAAGGGCGCCTGTAACGACCCGGGTTGCTGGGCGCAGGTGAACCAGAGATGCTGGCACTCCATGGAAGCGCAGTGCCCTTCATCCTTGCCCAGCCAGCTGTGGGTTGCCATGGAGACCACAGCTGCCATCCAGTTGTTCATCGGCCTGTTCAACACCCCAGACCTTGCCTGTTTCGGTGTGTGCCCACCCCAGAATCTGCCGCCCCTCCTTCCTTTCCTGCCAGGAAGGTGGGTGACTGCCACCAGAGGTGCCGGGGTCTCTCCAAGCTCCTCCCTGCAGCCCTGGGGCTGGAGGGGACCCAGGCAACTTCATGCCTGGAAGGGGCTTCAGCCCTGCTGGGTGTTGGCTCTGGTGCAGAGACGCTCCGTGCTGAAGTTCCATACCAACGGCTATTCTGGATTTCCATTGCTGACCAGGAACAGACCCACTGCTACAGCCGAAACCAAGTCATGCTGGGCTAGGCCAATCCCTTCCCCATCCCAGACCTAATGTGATGGTCTCCATATGGATTCTCCCTACATCTTCTGCCTGGAGCTCAGTGACGATGAAGCACCAGCTCCCCTCTGCTGTGCTGTATCTGTGGTGCAGGAATCCAGCAGTATCCTCAACAAATCCAAGGGGATTTGAAGGGATGCTCAGCTTGGACAGCCCTGGCGAGTCAGAAATGCTCCATTTGCCGCCTTGGACCTGCCTTGAGGGTTTAGGAAAAATTCCTTCCCCATAAGGGCTGTCAAGCACTGGAAGGGGCTGCCCAGGGAAGGGGTCGAGTCCCCCCCCACGCGGGTATTTAAAAGCCGGGCAGATGTGGTGCTTAGGGACAGGGTTCAGTGGTGGGATGGCAGGGTTAGGGGAATGGTTGGGCTGGGCGAGCTTAAAGGGCTTTTCCAACCCAAACCATTCCATGTCCTGATTTCCCGACACAGAGTTACAAGACTTGCTTGGGCTCTCGGCTACCTGGGCCTCACTGCCGGGCCAGGCGTTCAAGCCAGCCCGGAGGGCGTTGGGCTCTGTGCTCCCGGCCACCCGCAGGGGGCCATCACCCTCCCAGGAGAGAGCAGGTGCCGGAGGCTGAGAGCTGGCAGCGCTGTCCGCCAGTATGTATGCACCTCTCACAGCGAGAGGGTACATGTTAAATGCTTGGCATCTCTTCAGCTGGCAAGCCCTGGTGTCCCGCACCCGGGGCTGGCAGAGAGAAGGCCAGCATCCCTCCCACAGGTGAGTGCCACTCGCCGCCTGGCCCGGAGCCAGCCTCAGCTTTCGCCGCCTGGCCTGGAGCCAGCCTCAGCTTTCTGCGCTTTTCTCAGCGTGCCTCAGTTTCCCTTTGGCCCCACTGAACTGGCTGGCAGGAGGACTGCCAGGGTCCCTTTGCTCATCTCAGGGGGGCCTTTGGAGCCCTGGGACAGAGGGTGCTGCTGCGGGAGCCCGTTCCATGTGCCGCTGGCCAGCAGCGTCAGGCTGGCTCTGTTTCCAGTAGCCAGGGAAGAGGGAGGGCGTTTTGACACCTGGGCGAGGCAGGCAATTTATAGCTGCTAAAAAGAACAACGGTGGCAACAAAGAGATACCAGGGCAAGCGTCACTCAGCATTTCATCCTGATGGATCTGTTCCAGCAGAGCAGTGGATAAAGCAGGCTGCGAAGGTGCGTACAGTCCCCTGGGCCAGCCTCGGACACCCTTGGTTTCGTGATTCAGAGCTGTTTCCCCGCCTGGGCAGGGCTCCTCCGGGGCCAGAGAGCCATGAGGGGCAGCACCCAGTGCACAGGCTCACACCCCACCTCCAAAATGAAACTGGACCCTATCAGCACATTTCTCTGAGGGCTGGTTAAAGGCCCACGGACTCAACCAAATGGGGGGAAGCTTTTCAAAGAATGCTCTAGAGGGTGGAGGCTGGCCTGGGAGAATGAGACACCTCTTGGTCTGGAGCCTGACCTACACCCGGGGATCATCAGTGGCTGCATCGAAAGCTGGACCTACAATGCTTTTCTTGGCAGCCCATGAAGGCTTCCCTGCCTCATTCTCCAGGGCCATGTTCCTTTCCTTCATTACTTCTCCCACACTTTGATTTTAGCTCTTCCAGTTAAACTGAAACAAGAGAGGGGCAGAGGTGACCTGCAAACACTTGTGCTGTCCCAGAGGGTGCGGGGAGCGGGTCTGAGGGGCTGTGGGTGTTTGCGGCTCAGCCGGGGCAGGCCACGGGAGACCAGGGCCACGTGTGGTGGAACAGGCACATTCACAACAGCCAGGAGCCCGGTGTGTGGGCTGGGAGGGCAGGGGAGCAGCAGGCAAGCAGGACTACATTGGGGGTGGTGAGGGTGGCGAAACCTGTAAGACAGCAGGGGGCTCGGAGGTATTCCACCTCCTACAGCCGGGACAGAAATGCTGCAGGAGAAAGGGGCCAGACCCAGGGAAGGGCCACGGCAGCCAGAGGAGCCCTTCCAGGGCAGCCAAAGGCCCGGACAGCATCCCTTCCCCAGGGCAGGCTGCCCAGGCTTCCCCAGCCAACACCAGCCTGGATGAGCAGAACGGGGCTCTGGACCAAGAAGGTTTTAACCTGCTCTCAAGCCCCTGAGCCCGCCCTATGGCAGGGGCTGGAGCCCCTTGGTGTGCCTGGCAGGAGGCTGGCATGGTGCTCACCTCAGCCAGGGAACCCCCAAACTGGCCAAGATAGAAACCTCCCCCTTCCAGCCCACCCCAGCGTTTGGCTCAGGGGTTGCGTGCTGCAGCCCCAGCCCTGGGAGGCCCTTTCAGCCTATCTCCCGCACTCCTCTGCACTGAGCACGCCCAGGGTGCTGGCAAGCGGGTGCTCGCCACCCATGAGCCCTCCCCAAGGCTCAGCACAGGGTGCTCACCGCCCCCAGGGCCGTGGGACTGCTGTCAGGGCACTGCTGGGAGTTGGGCATTTGCTGCCAGCGCACAGCGCCCTTCATATCCCTGCAGAGCAATGGAGACGCAAACAGGAGCAAGGAGAGAGCCCGGGAAAAAATGCCACGTGTGCCTGCCCGGGTCATCGGGAAGCGAGCGCTGCAGAGGCGCAGGCAGTGGGCGGCACGTCTGAACCAGAGCAGGATGGCCCAGAAGGACCACGCCGGACAGCAGATCACGATCGGGGCCATGAAGGAAGCCCCAGCTCTTCCCCATAGGGAGGGATCCGGCCTTTTTCAGCCATGGGTCCTCCCCAGCCCCAGCGAAAGCTCGCACTCGGGGCAAGGAGTGCTGCTCCCAGTCCGGCGGAGCAGTGCAGAGCTGTGTGTCTGCGGCCCAGCCGGCCGCCCGGTGCTGCACGGAGGGGAGCAGAGGCACAGCCTGCATCCAGGTACTGCCCTGCAGCCCCCACTGCCCAGCCTGGGCAGAGGAAGGCATTGGGTCCCACCTCTGAGCCGATACGAAGAGGGATCTGTTCATCTCCCACCTTTACTTTCTCCCTTCGCTCCCCCGTGGCTGCAGGACCCTCTGCCAGCTGGGCACTGATCCCAGCACATCCCGCTCCTTTCTGTCCCCGAGCCCAGCCCAGCCCTTGCTGTTTGCAGAGACTGAACAAACCTGAGCACAGAGGGGAGTGGTAAATGCGGGCAGGCATTTGCGGAGCTGTGGCCGGGAGGGCCTGTTTGAACAGCTAATTAGATCACAGCAAACCTCCCGAATGGCAAAGCTACAGCCCTGTCACCCCCTGGAGACATCGGGCCATGCCCGGATTGCTGTCTGATTCTGATCTACATAATTCACCATAATCCTCAAAACTGACTCAAGCAATGAGGTTCATTGCACAGCTCACTGGATTTAATCCACAGCTCCAGCAGCGCTAACGAAGCTAATGGCATAGGCAGAGCAGGAGCACATGGATGGCTAGGAGGCAGAGATAAAGCATTAATCCCACCATATGCTTTCAGCCCGCTCTGCTCTCCTGCCCTCACCCCACTGCCCTCTCACAACACTGGGGGAGACCAAAACCCCGCTCGCAGCTCGGTGCCCCTGCAGCCTACAGCGGTTTGGGTCAGAGCCTTGGGCAGGGCAGGGCTCGGTGGGGCCAGGGGGACCAAGCGGGGACCGAATGTTGATGCTGGGTGAGGGACCAGCTCCCGGTCAGCGATGGGGCACCTGGTCTCGTCCCTGGGTACAGTCCGTCTAGCCCAACCAAGCATGCTGAGACAGGCTGACCCAACACCAAACAGCATCCTAGTAATGCCCCCCCTGCAAGCATCCTCCCTCCCACCAGGCACTGCCCCTTTCTGTCACCATCAGTGACCTTCACCGGGGTGCAGGGCAGACCCAGAGCCCCCCGCTCCCCTCGGGAGCACCCCACTGGTCTCCATCCCACTCCAGCCTCCAGGCCTTGAGCCGCGAGCAAGGGGCAGCTACAGGTAGAGAGCAAGGACCAGGACTTTGGTCCCCACTCCCCTATCTTGGGGAGAGCAGGGACACATCTGCGGGATGGAGACAGGCCCGCCAGCCTGCCTGCTACCTGACGTGCATTCCCCAAGGGGGGTACAAGTGGCACTTTCTGGCCGGTTTTGACCCGTGTGCAGCTGGTGACAGGCTTTGCAACGCCTGTGCACAGCAGCCAGCACAGTGCTGCTGTGCACAACATTGCCCCCACCCTGCTGGGGTGTCACGTTCAGGGGGCTGGTGCGTAATGGGAGAGGTAAGGTGAGGAAGACTCTGGATGCCCCTCCACAGGCTGCCAGCCCCGCACTGGGCAGGGTGCTGGATGGGAGGAGGCAAGACTATTTTCAGAGAGGCTTCTGGAGAGCAGAGAGCCTGGAGGAGGATGGGTGTTCTGCTAATGAGCAAGGGGAAGGAGAATGCTCCATCTCTCCCAGGGGGCTGGCAGGACGAGCCCGAGCAGCCGCAGCTCCTTCTGCCTCTGTGCTGGGAAGGGAGCAGCTCGGGAGAGCCAGGCCTGCAGCCACCACCCATCCATGCTTTAGCCGTTGTTGGAAAGGGGCTTGAGCCACCAGCCAGTAACCAAGTCGCTCGTGCCCTTCAGCCTTGAAGCCCAGCCGGTGCCTGTGCCAGCCCGGCTGGGAGAAGCAAACCCTGCCATTGCTGCCTTCAGGATCTCTCAGCGGGGAAAGGTGCTCTGCAGAGGCAAAGCCATTCAGAGCCCAAATTAGCCGCACTGGGCTCAATCTGAGATTTTGACAGCGGATGCCAAATTTATTTCCAAACGCACTCTGGAAATGTCACCGTGCTGGTCGGAAGAAATCGGGTACATGCTCCCTTTTAAATAGAACCAAGCATATGGGAGGAGGATGATTAGCTTGTTTCCAAGCTGCCAAATTTCTTTGCTGCAGCTAAAAATCTTCCCCAAAATGTCCCAGCCCACAGTGTTTCTGAGCGCTGAAGGCTGTGCCGAGACTCTTCCATTGACAGTTGTGCTCTGAGCAAGAAAACACGTCCCTCTGGTGAGGGCCCAGGCGGTCCCAGCTCTCAAGAAGCCAGGGGGTCTCCTGCCTCCCCTTGCAAGCCAGAGCAACTCCTCCCCTGCTGTGACCCCCCTGGGGAGGGCCGAGGGCAGAGTTTCCTTCTCCCTTCTACTCTGGCAAGAAGCAATGATCCCAGACCATCCCCCAGACCTCGCCTCTCCCATCCCCAGCGCCGCGCCTGCCTGTTCAGGGCAGTGCCTAACTCATGGAGGAACCACCTCCCTGCCGGAGCCTGGACGGCGTCCCCCTAATCCACGCTGCGCTGAGCCACCGTAGCCCAGCTCACCCAGAAACCCTGCACACCCCCGTGCAGAGGGGCAAGAGCCACCTAGCAGCCATCTGCAGACCAAGAGGGGAGCAGTGGAAGCCCCTGTGGCTCCTGGCAGATAAATCCCCCGGGCTTTTGGGGGGTGGCTTGCTTCCTTCAGGGTGACCAGCAGCGGGGACCCCAGAGCTCCCAGCTGCCAGCAGCGGGTCCTTTGCTCAAGGTGGCAGGGCAGGGTGACAGCTTGGGAGAGAGAAGTGCTCCCTCTGCTCCCACTGCCCAGAGATGGGATCCGGGCCCCGCATGCAGCTGGCTGTGGGGGGAATGAGGGTGGGAGGAGAGAAGAGGTGGGGATGTGCTCTGGGGCTTGGTAGCCAGCACTGCAGGGGTGATGCCTGTCCCACCCAGGCTCAGGGCACCCAGCGCCAAGCAGCTACAGCCCTTGCCCTGCAGATCGTCCCCAGGATCCCCCTCAGTTTGGGGGGAAGTGATGTGAGCTGGAGGCAGGGTCAGCAGCTCAAAGTGCAAAGCAGCAGCACTGTGACCACCCCCACGACAGCCCCAATGACCTTGGGACCAACCGAACCTCTCCTGCCCCACTGAGAGATGCAGAAGGGCACAGGTAGCTACTCCATGCCTGGCAGGGCCCCTCCTTCTCTCTGTGGGCAACGCTAAAGCTTCCCCAGGGAGCAGAGAGTGTGGTGCCCTTCCCAGGAGAGGGCATGTGGTCAGCACTGGTTCCCAAATCTGGGGATGGTGCCCCCTCCCACCCAGCCTGCTGCAATTCCTGCCAGCCCAGTGGGGGAGACAACCAAGACCAGGCACATGCTGTCCCTTCAAAGCCAGCCTCCACCAGCCATCCTCATCTTCCCAGCAAAAAGCAGAGGATGCCCAGACCTGCGGGGACCAGGAGCAGCGTCATCCCTTCTGGTATGGGACTAACCTGCGGCACCTCCGCATCCTCCAGGCCCTGTCTCCATGGCCAAAGCATCCACCCGCTTTCTCTAGTGTCACACTGACCTGCTGGACCACAGGCACAAAAATCTCACTGTCCTGTGTCTGCCTCTACCCCCTCTACGGCACTCTTCATGCCCAGGGCTCCACAGAAGGTGCCGAGTGAAGGCAGTGTCCTGTCTCCAGCTGAGAGCAGAGCATCCTTCTCTCCATGGTCCCTCTGCCCTGCAGGGCATGCTGTCGCCCAGGCTCCCTGCAAGTCCCCTGGCAGGCTCAGGGTCCCGCAGCCAGGTACCCCCCCAGAACGCGCTGCGGGGCAGCCGAGCCCAGAGGGCACGAGGAGGAGGAGTGTCGAGCCCAGGCGGTTATGGCAAAATGGCACAGCTGCTCCCAGCTCTGCTCTCAGCCCACACAACGCTGAGTGGTGGGTGGGAGGTTTTTCTCTGCATTGCAAATCCCTTCTTATTCGAGTGCTGCAGTGCTGCTTGGAAGGAAAACAACCACCCTGGAGAGAGAGCAAAGGGGTCCAGAACAGCACCTGCACCTTCTCCTGCCCAAGGCAGGTCCTGGAACTGGCTCCAGGAGAGCCTGGCTCTGTATATAAAGCTAAAGCCTCCCTAGCAGATAGCCTGGCGGGGAGCAGAAGACATGCATTCCCATTTTCCTGCACTTGCTTCTGGCACAGATAACCCTGGCTGAGCTCTCTCTTCAAACCCAGGAAGCAGGACGAGAGGAGGAGAAGGCAGAGGGAAGAAGGCTTCCAGGTCTGCGGAGGCCTGCGAGAGAGCAATGGTGGGAGCAAAGCGCTCCCGGCGCATGGCTGCAGCCCCTGTGCAGCATGGGCCCGAGTGCGCTGGGGGGGTGTTAGTGCCACGCAGAGGCACCGGCAGCACGCAGCAGCGTCCCCTGGGCTTTCCGTGCAGCCCCTCGGCCAGAGTGATTGGAGGACCCAGGCTGGGACAACACTGGACCCAGGGGGGCATCTGTCCCATTTTTGGCATACGGTGTTGGGCAAGCTGCTCATTTCTGTGAGTCTCTACAGGGCACTGTGCTCTGAGCCCCCAGGATCGTGGCTGCCCCTTTCCCGGAGGAGTGGTTTCATGCTGGGAGCTGCTCAGGTTGCTCTTGATCCCAACTTATGGAGGCATCGCCACAGGCACACAGCTCCAACACCCAGCACCCGCATCGCACACCCAACAGCAAGGTCTCTTGCCAGACCCACACCACTATGGGCTGGGAAGGTCTTTTGGGAATCCACAGCAAAACAATCCCCATGTTTGCTGGTGCACGAGTTTCCCCACCACCAAGATTTGGGAGCCACCTAGCTCAATGTTTGCCATTGCTGTCCAGGGAGACAGAGGGTGGGTTTCATAGAATCATAGAATAGAATCACAGAACTGTTTGGGTTGGAAAAGGCCCTTAAGATCACCCAGCCCAACCATTCCCCTAACCCTGCCATCCCACCACCAAACCCTGGCCCTAAGCACCGCGTCTGCCCAGCTTTTAAATACCCCCAGGGATGGGGACTTGACCCCTGCCCTGGGCAGCCCCTTCCAGTGCCTGACAGCCCTTGCGGGGAAGGAATTGTTCCCAATGTCCAACCTAAACCTGCCCTGGCACAAATTGAGGCCATTTCCCCCATCCCATCACCCGTTCCCTGGGAGCGGAGTCCACCACCCCCGGCTCCCCCCTCCTGTCAGGCAGTTGTAGGCAGCGATAAGGGCTCCCCTCAGCCTCCTCTTCTCCAGGCTGAACACTCCCAGCTCCCCCAGATGCTCCCCCAGACGCTCCCCAGCAGCCTTGGGCTCCAGACCCCTCCCCAGCTCCGGTGCCCTTCTCTGGACACGCTCCAGCCCCTCCATGTCCTTCTGGCAGTGAGGGGCCCAACCCTGAACCCGGCATTCAGGGGCAGCCTCACCAGTGCCCAGGACAGGGGCACGGGCACTGCCCTGCTCCTGCTGGCCACACCAGTCCTGATGCAAGCCAGGATGCCGTTGGCCCTCTTGGCCACCTGGGCACACTGCTGGCTCATATTCAGCTGCCTGTCGACCAACACCCCCAGGTCCTTTTCCGCCGGGCAGCTTTCCAGCCACTCTTCCCCATGCCTGTAGCGTTGTGTGGGGTTGTTGTGACCCCAGGGAAGGACCTGGCCTTGTTGAACCTCACCCATTGGCCTCAGCCCATGGATCCAGCCTGGCCCGGTCCCTCTGCAGAGCCCTCCTCCCCTCCAGCAGATCCACACTCCCACCCAGCTCAGTGTGCTCTGTTTGTGCTCCTTAGCACAGGTGCTCAGGGACTGATGGCATGTGGGAGTCCAGGGACAGTGACTGCAGGGTCCTTTATGAGTGACAAGACTTTGGGGGGGTCAGCCCCTGGGTAACAAAGGGGACAGGAGCACTGCGGAGCTGAGATGCATTGAACGTGCAGGGGGCTTTCTACATAGCGTGGCCATTTGGGCCAGCGAGCCCTTTGGTGGGAGGCGTGCTGCTGCTGAAAGCCATGGCTCACCCTCCTGCTAGCCCCTTGGGAAGCCGGCGACGGAGGGGCGGGGAGGGCTCTCACCAAGGGACAGGAAACGCCTGCACTCTTGGCCCAGTCCGCTCGCTCCCAATGGGTCTGTTCATGCTGCTGAGAGCTCGGGAGGAGAAAGGAAAGAATAAACCCCCTAAAAGCAAGGGCTGGCAATCCCCCACAGCAGAGAGCGTGGGGGCAGGCACCTGGGGGTGGATTTCATGACCCGAGCAGCACCACGGGGATGCGTGGGGTCAGGGGGTGCCAGACACCTGCCCATAGCCAAGCTGGGCCTGCCGGTCTGCCTCTGCAGCCCCGTCCTCCCCACCACAGCACCCACCTCTTCACCTCTCTGAATTTACTCAGCTCAGCCGTTTAGAACAAACCATTCATCTGTCCACCCGTCCACCCGTCCACTTCTCCTTCCACAGCTTCCTCTCTTTGCTGTCTACACACAACCCAGATCCATCAGCCCCGGTTTGCTGTTTATCAGGGAAGGGAGCCAGGCAACTGTGAGGATCTCCTCTGTTCATTAGCTCCAGCATGTGTCCGCGGGTTTCTCTACAGGGAAGAAGGTGACCTCTACTTTTGGGCCAGGCAGAAGATGGATCTGTAGAGGTCTGGGCACCAACACTGCTTTGAAAACACGTGGTCTGGGGGAAGGGACACCAAGCCTTAAAGTGTGTCCTTTGCTTTCATTCAGTCTCTAAGGCAGCAAGCAAGCTTCCAGAAGGAGTGCAGATGTCTCCAGCAGTGGAAAAACAAAACCAACCCCACAAGCTGAGCACGTACAGATGTGGGAGCTGGCTCTGCAAGCAGGCCAGACCTCTTGCCTTTGAAAGAAGGGCTGGAGCCTGTCAGCCAGGTGCTGGGTATTGCGGCTCGACATTATTTGTGTTGTCCTGTGCTAGCAATTCTCCAGGCTGCACATCAGCTCAGAGTCCCCCCCAGCTAACCCTCGCCC
Organism: Gorsachius magnificus; assembly: GCA_034008185.1. Taxonomy (NCBI): domain Eukaryota; kingdom Metazoa; phylum Chordata; class Aves; order Pelecaniformes; family Ardeidae; genus Gorsachius; species Gorsachius magnificus. The sequence continues at coordinate 10,833,755 of CM067091.1, forward strand.
CTCCAGAAGCACCACGGCTCCTGGCTGCGCCAGTCGCTGTGGGAAAGACGGTTCTCAGCCACGCGCCATTACAGATGAGCTCAGGGCATGCATCCCCCTCTCAGGAGGAAACCTAGGGAGCACGGGCCAGGCGCTGGGCTGGCCGGTGGAAATACCATATCGCCATCCTGGCCTCTTCCACCACCTCCTTCTGTATCCAAGGAAGCAAGACTTCGCAGGGGAGCAGGGCCCTAGTCCTTCCCAAACAGGCTGGACCCTGGCCGTGAACCAAGCCCCAAGGTAATCCCGCTCCTATTTACTGGCTCTGCCTGCAGCAATGCCGGAGCCTCAGATTAAGCTTCTGTTCAACGTACAAAAGAAGGTCATTAGGAGTAAGAAGTCCTCAGCCGCCTCTTCTCAGAGCTCTGTGATCTTTAATCACCCTCACTCCTTAGTTTTTAATTTTGGATTCTCTCCCACAATGCAAAAGAGCTCTGCCATCCCTCTCCCGCAGGCCGGTGGCTCCCTCCAGCCATACGGGAAGTCCTTGCAGGAGCACAGCAAATGCATCCCTGCTCCCCCGCCTCGCCCAGCCAGGGCTCCTGTTCACCTTCAGACCCAAAGGCAGAGCACAGGGTGGTCTATGCACTTACCCAGCATAGACAGCAGCCCTCCTCGCGGCCTCTGGGCACGGGCACAAGGGATGGGGGTCGCGAGTGCAAGCCTTCCTGCTCCTTTCAATTAATTGGAGGTATTGGTTTCTCCGAATCAATAGGCCGTGACGCAGCCATGGCTCTGGTGGAAGGGGTTGGTTTGATTCCAAATTCCCTGCACAGAAATGCAAATGCAGAGGGAGACCAGAGCCCCGGTGAGGCGTTCGGAAAGAGTCACGCCCGTGATCTGCTCCTGAGCTGTGTCCTTCACAGTGGGAACCGGGCAGCAGTGAGATGCCCATTGCTCCTCCCTCCTGAGCATCACTGACCCATCACCCTGGATACCAACCCACGGCCTGGCCTTGCTATCAGGGATGCAGGAAGCCAATGCAGCCGTGCAGCTATGCATCACCCCAGCCAGGCTGTCCTGAGCTCTGCCACCCACCTCTGGGGACATCACAGAGTCATAGAATCATGGAATACCAGGTTGGAAGGGACCTCAAGGATCATCTGGCCCAACCTTTCTGGGCAAGAGCCCAGTCCAGACAAGATGGCCCAGCACCCTGTCCAGCTGAGGCTTGAACGTGTCCAACGTGGCGGAGTCAACCCCTCCCCTGGGGACATTATTCCAAGGGTTGACTGTCCTCATGGGGAAAAATTTCCCTCTCCTGTCCAACCAAAGTCTCCCCAAGAGCAACTTGTGTCCATTCCCCCTTGTCCTCTCCATGGGACTCCTTGTAAAAAGGGAGTCTCCGTCTTCCCTGTAGCTCCCCCTTAGGTACTGGTACGTGGTGATGAGATCCCCTTGGAGCCTCCTTTGCTCAAGGCTGAACAAACCCAGCTCTCCCAGCCTGTCCTCATACAGCTGAGAGAGGCTTCCCAGCCCTTGGATCACCTTGGTGGCCCTGCTCTGGACCCCTCCAGCCTGCCCACAGCTTTTTTGTACAGCGGGGACCAGAACTGCACCCAGGATTCCAGGTTTGGCCTGGCTAACGCTGAGCACAGTGGGATGATGGCTCCTTTATTGCTGCTGGTGATGCCCCCAGGACCCTGTTGGCTGCCTTAGCCACAGCAGCACCCTGCTCACTCCTGTTGGGCTTGTTGGCCACCAGGTCCCTTCCCACCGAGCTGCTCCCCAGCTGGGGGGTTCCCAGCCTGTGCTACACTAGCGACCTGCTACCTGCTGGCACCCCCACCCGCAGACCAACACATTGTGCAGCCACAGTGTCCCTAAATGCTGCTGTGGAGTCCACCATTGCAGCTGTGCAGCAGGTACCTGCACCGGCAGGGCAGGAGAGTGTCCTCTGCGCACATCTTTGGCCCTGACCCCCGAGCCTCACAGGTACGCGAGCAAAGACATCTCCAGGGCTCACACAGAGATGAGGAACCGGGGCTGTCTCTGTCCCCACAACACAGCTCCCCCAGCATGGCTTGTCCCTGCGCCCGCTTGGCAGCCGCTGCAGGCAACACCGAGGTTGCCCGGGCACAGGGAGGTCCGGCTGCAAGCCTCCCATCTTGAGTGCTCCTGCCCCGTGCCACAGCGCCTGGCACACGGCTCCTGCCTTCCAGCAGCTCCCACGGCAGCGGTGCAGGAGCTGGGCTTGGCACCGGCACCATGGTTCACTTTCTAGTTCCCAAGGAGCTACGCCGTGCCAAGAGACTGCCAGGGAGGACCATTCCTCCCCATCGCCGCCCCTCTACTCGGGAGCTACGGGAGAGGCTGGGAGCCACAGAGCAGAGAGGCTGACCGTGCTGGAGGCGAATGTGGATGTTTTTCCCTCACCCTTTCCTTATGAAATAGAGAAGGGAGAAGAGAAGGAAAAAACAGCAAAATAAAGCAAACCCGACAACTCCAATTCCTATCTTAATGAGCAAATGAAACACATCCCAAGAGTTAATTAAGTGCTTTGAACCAAACGTGTGTCACCTACATCAAAAAAAAAGAACCCAGAGAGGAATCAAGCAACTGCAATTAAGGGAAGGAGACAGATGGGCAATTGCTAGGGAGCGGGGAGGCCAGCGGCAAGGGCCCTGCTCCTGCTGCCCGCTGCTCTGGCGGCAGGGGACTGGGGCTGGTGCTCGCCCTGTGCCATGCGGGGCCCAGGGGAGAGGGGCAGCCCGGCCACTCTGGAGGCCTCCCAGCGCCCAGCGGGGTTTCTCCTGCCCCAGGGACATCACTCTCCCCTGCGCACCCATCCACCTCTGGGCCCCCCGGGGACTGCGGCCATTTGCTCAGGTCTCCCTTCCCACATCAGACACCAAGCGTTGTCTCACCCACCCTCCTGGATGTGACATCCATAGAATCACAGAATTGTTTGGGTTGGAAAAGCCCTTTAAGTTCACCCAGCCTAATGTTCCCCTAACCCTGCCATCCCACCACCAAACCCTGGCCCCAAGCACCGCGTCTGCCCAGCTTTTAAATACCCCCAGGGATGGGGACTCGACCCCTGCCCTGGGCAGCCCCTTCCAGTGCCTGACAGCCCTTGCGGGGAAGGAATTTTCCCCAGTGTCCAACCTAAACCTGCCCTGGCACAAATTGAGGCCATTTCCCCTCATCCCATCACCCGTTCCCTGGGAGCGGAGTCCACCACCCCCGGCTCCCCCCTCCTGTCAGGCAGTTGTAGGCAGCGATAAGGGCTCCCCTCAGCCTCCTCTTCTCCAGGCTGAACACCCTCAGCTCCCCCAGACGCTCCCCCAGACGCTCCCCAGCAGCCTTGGGCTCCAGACCCCTCCCCAGCTCCGGTGCCCTTCTCTGGACACGCTCCAGCCCCTCCATGTCCTTCTGGCAGTGAGGGGCCCAACCCTGAACCCAGCATTCGAGGGGCAGCCTCACCAGTGCCCAGGACAGGGGCACGGGCACTGCCCTGCTCCTGCTGGCCACACCAGTCCTGATACAAGCCAGCATGCCGTTGGAAACACCCAAGGAAACACCCAAGCCCATTTGATTTCATTTCCTCCTAGCCCTTTCCCTCTCCATGGCATTACAGCGCGTGGGAGCTGCCTGGAGCATCACTGCGTTGCAATCACCACCAAACCACGTGCCCAGTTTGCCATGGTCAGGTTTGCTGTCTGTGTGCGTGCTGGTCAGGGGGAAAGCTGGAGAAGGTCCTTTCTGCAGTGCAGAAGGGGTTGAGGTTGCGGTTGTGCATGACCTCAATCCTCAGCCCAACGCAGCAGCCATCCCAGGTGCACAGCCCATCCCTCCGTACAGGTACGCCCAACCTCCATCCTCATCCTCAAATCCCCCTGAGGCCCCTGCACCACGAGCCAGAGCCTCGATGTTATGCCAGCCTGCAGAAAACCACATGCCTCTTCTTTCTCAGTGATCCCACAAGGCCGCAACGACGCTCTTTTATCGGCCCAGAGGGTGGGCAAACAGATCAACTTGGTTAAAAAACATCATGGCTTTTCCTGTGACAATCGAAAGAAGGGTTTTAGTAGCTGCTGTACTGAGACAGCCACACGCTGTGAGGTTCACAAGCTCCCTGGGAGCCTGTGCTCTTTGGAGAAGCTGTGATTTACTTCCAAGTGGCATCAGGGCCAGGACAGGGCACCCACAGCGGCCCCTGCACTGTCTCCCACTTGCTATGGAGCAAGGCTCCAGGGGCGTGAAGGAAAACCCCAGACACGCTCTCGATGCTTTGTGGATTTTATGACCATCTTCTCCCTTTGGGAGGCCAGATCAAGACCTTTTCAATGTTTGGGTGTGGCTGAGCTGCTGATGGAGCCGGTGTCACATGCTGGGATGTGGCAGGAAATCATTCCTGACACGGGGAAGGCATGTGATTTATCACTCCAGGGGTTTGCCCTGCCTCTTCACCACTTCCTGACTGTCCGCTGCTTCTGGAACAAGTTCTTTCCCAATGGACCTTAGCAGCTACAACAACACCCGTTGAATCCAGAGCCCTGCCCTTGGCACAAGCTCGCCTCTCTCCCGGGGGGAGAAACACCGGCTTTCCGTGTGCTTGAGAGGGCCACAGCTGTGCCTGCAGAAGCCCCATCCTCTGGCTTGCCAGAGGCGGTCAAGCATCTGCATCCACCTCTTGCCCACCCAGCCCACAATGAGGTGGAGACCTTGAGGATCACCATGTGCATGGCTGAGCTCATGCTCACGGGCTAACAGCGGAGAGCAGAAAGCAGCCCATGGTGAGGGGCAGCCCCACAGATCCCACCGTGCCCACACCTGGTGGGTGTAGGTGCCTCCTGGGCCTGCTGGCCGCTTGGCTTGTGGCTGGCCTGGTCGCCAGGAGCTCTGCCCCGCAGTCACAGCAGGAGCCTGGATGCTCCCGTGCTCTGGTGTTACTGCTCCAGCCACCCCGCAGCATCCCAGGCACCACCTGGAGCGGACACCACCGCAGCTCTCCCTGCCCCCAGACACGACTGTAACAGCCACCCTCTGCCCCAGGCCACGAGGACCACGCCAGCACCTCGTATCAGCTCACCTTGCACCCCGGAGAGCCCCCTTCTCCCCCAACCCTGCCAGTGGTGCCTCTCCTCCTTTGCTCAGCGCTCAGGCTCTCTTTTCACCTCACAGGGCAACAGCATCCCGAAAGAGGAGAAGCCCACAGCTTTCCAACACCCACCGGGTCCTCTCGCCTTCTGCCCCAAGGAAACCCCATGGAGCAGGACCGCGTCCGCAGGGGGATCCTGCCCCAGGCCCTGCCCTGCCCGCAGTGCCCGGAGCACTCACAGTCTGGCCGCTGCTCCCCGAGGTGGCTCTTCTGCCAGGATGCTGCCGTCATTCGCGAGCTGGAGGATGCTGGTGGTCCATGCACCGGCCACGGGGTGGGCAGAGCCAGGCGGCAGCTCAGGGACCGTGCTCACCAGGCTCCGTGGGCTGAGGAGGGCAAAGACAAGGGTGAGTCCGGGGAGGCATGGATCAACCCCAGCGTCTTCCCTGTCGCGGAAGAGTCATCCTCCTCCGGTCTCCCCCCGCTCAGGCCCACCCAGTGAGGAAGGGATCCAGAAGAGATGCTTATGCTCCAAAGCACCCCGACCCCAGAGGTATCGCCACTGCCCATCAGGCTCAGAGCACACCGCACCCCGTATCTCCCCTGGCACTCCACTCCACCAGCTCCCCACATGCCCTTACCCTCTCCGGGAGCATACTGGGCAGGGCCAACCCGCAGGGCACCCATCCGAGGGGCTGGGAGAGCCCTCGCAGGGAGCCAGCCGTGCAGGGAGGAGCGGTCTCAGCTTCCCAGTCCCTCCCAAGAGGCAGAGAGGCACTGAAGGAACTCGCAGGGATGCAAGTCCACCCTGGCTTCTCCCCCCCCCCCCTGACCCACGGTCCACCATGAGCGGGTGACAGTCACACCGCTGAGGTCAAATCCTCAGGTGTCACCTGAACCCCTGCTGGGGTTCTGTTGAAATGGGCAGCACCGTTCCTCTGACTCAGGGGTCCCCATGGCTGTCAGACACCAAAGGCCAGGCTCCAGCTTGATGAGGGTGCCCAGGAAGGTCAACAGACTCCAGCACGGTGAGCGCCTCACCCTGCTCCAAAGCAAACCTTTGGCTTTGACCAAGCCTTGTGACTGTTGGTGTACATTGCACATCACGCAGCTGCTCAGGGGCTCGGGGGAGAAGTGGGGCTCAAGCTGGGAAAAGAGTCAGATGTGCCACCAAGGTGAAGAGCAGGGCACCTTCCTGGGGCTTTCCATCGTGGGGCTTGTGGCACCAGTGACACGCACATCTGTCCCCCCCTCGCACTCTGAAAAGAGCAGCTTACACCCTGATCGGCTTAGAGGAAGAAAACTGCATTGCAATAAATTCAGGCAGGGGACTGCCTGCCCAGGCTTTAATCTGAGGGGAGCCTTCAAGATAAGAGCATTAAGAAGCGGGGATAAAGGAGCCTTGGGGCAGGAACGGCATGAGCAGGTCCCTAGCCCAGGAAGCAGCATGGCAGAGCTGGCTGCACTGTGCCCTGGCACCTGAGAGCAGCTCGGCACGTCCCTGAGAACGCAAGCCGTGCTTGCAGCCCCCGCGCGCAGGAGATGGGGGAGCTCTCAGAAGGGCAGGGTGCAGGAGACAGAGGATTGCTCCAAAAGCTCCTGTGTCGCATCAGGAGCCTGAAATCCCAGGTGGGAACCAGGACAGCGCAGTCCTCATCAGGAGACCTTAAGGGTGGGATCTCTCCCCACAGTCCCCCCTTCCAGTAAGGGGGACCTGGCATCTCCCAGCTGTGACTGAGCTTCAGCTCCAAGCTGACGCTGGATCCCCTCCTTCTTCCACCTCCCGAATGGGGGGCCAGAGGCCACGTGCGCTCTGCAGAGCTCTGCTCCTCCCCGTGAGCCCCCACCGCCTGGGCGATCTCCAGCCCTGAGCCATGCCCCACGGCTGGGCCAGGAGCTGCAGCAAAGCAGGTGCAAACCGCTTGCTCTCCTTGCTCCTCCGAGAAAGCCAGGCACCTCTTCCTCCTCGTGTCCCTGCAGAGACAATCCCCGCACCAGCTCCAGGGGAGAGGAAGGGAATAAGAAGAGCCGACTGTCGTGGTTTACTGTCGTGGCATCCTCTGACAGAGGCTGAGGGGAGCACTCCGCTCCCACGCTGGGTTCGCTGCTGGAGGGCCCGTGTGTCAGGCAGGCAGAAGCCGCCCACGATGTGGTCGGTGGGGAAGGCACAGGGTGGTTTGGCCAAAGCAGGGACTGGCAGCGCCAGGAGCAGCTCCTGCTGTGGCGGCTCGTGCGCCCGAGCTGGCAAAGCCCCTGCTGAGTGCACAGCTTCATCGTGCTCCTGAGATGAATGGAGACAGCCCTGCAGCTTGGTGTAAGTAATTGAGGAAAGAACATTTGTAAGGCAGGAGACAGCTGGATTAAAAAGGTGAAGCCCAAAAAGCAAATGAAAAGTGAATCGTTGATGATGGATGGGAAAACAGTGCCCGAGTCCAGCCTTCTCCAGAGTGTGCTGTTGAGCAGAAGCAAGACGAGAAGAGCTGAGATCAAACCATCGTAAGGGCTTGGGCAGCCAGGGGGCTTGCAGGACCTATCGCAGCTGAAGAGGCACAGTCAGCTGCCGAGCCCCAAGCTTCCCAGCCGTGGTGGGAAACCCTGGTGCTGGTCCCGCGCCCCACGCCCAGGCTGCGACCAGCGTCAGGACGGCAGCCTGCAGAGGGTGCGCAGGTGGGGTCTGCCCCGGGTGAGCTGAGCATTGCGCCCACCGCTGCCCGCCCAGCGCAGCCCCTCCTGTGCACCTCCCACCGGGCTTATTCGTGCCCCAGCCCTGCCGCTGCAGAGCAGAGATCCCCAAACATCTGGCACGTTCTCCTTGAGGGCACAAAGAGAGGTGCATGGAACACACTTCAAAGGTCATTACCACAGTTTGGTTTGTTAATTGCTGCTGAGCAGACAGCTTTCTCGGCAAGGAGGGGAAGAGACATTTGGGTAGAAACAGAACAAATCAAGTTCTTAAGACAGAAGTGCTCAAAACTCATCTCCTTGCACCGGGTGCCACACAGACAGAGGCCGCCCCAAAGAGAGGGGCTGGACCCCCAGGTGAAGAGCCCCGGGCTCAGTCCCACCCGTGGTGCAGGGGGCGCAGGGGAGCTCAGGGGAGCCCGACGCCTGCTGCGCAGGCAGGCTGAGATGTGGGCAGGCTCGCTGAGCACCGAGCAGCTTTCTCTCCCCGTCATGGTGAGGATGGGGCGGGGGCCACAGCCCCATCGCCCTCAACACCCTTCCCCTGTGACCTTCCCCATCCTTGCATCACCACCGCCGCTGTCTGTACCACCGTCCCTGTCCGGCACCAGGCCACGTCCACCCCACCTCCGCACCCTCCCAGCATGGCCTGGGGACGAGTCTCCCCCCACTCCACCTCCTTTCTCTTCATGACCAAGGCGATCTCCAGCAGGTTTCAGTTCTCATTCCCTCAGCCCCAAACACTAAGTAGAGCCCTCCCATCCCAGCTGCCTCCCAGGTCATTCTCTGCCAGCTCTGGGACTGAGACTGCCTGGTCCCAAGCAGGTCACCAGCTCCAAAGAGCAGCATAGCACTGCCCTGCTTGGTTTTCTTTAAAAATCAGTTTGCTTCAGTGTCCTGGACACCTGCACATATTGACCAGACCCTGAAGCCAACCCAGAAGTGTTTGCCGGTAGGAGGAGGCTCCCCAGACTGAGAAGCCCAAGCAGAATGATTCATCCCAGTCCCATCGTTGCCCAGCGGGCTGAGGGCAGCGGTACGAGGCTGGCCCCACACTCCCCCCAAGAGACGGGGTGTAATTGCCCTGCTGTGGATGCTCCGCCTAGGCTGCAGACCCTACCACTGCGGGGCACCAGCAGGAAGACCCTCCCCAGCACGTCCAATGAGCCCTATGTCTGCCTTGCAACAAGGCATCATGCGGCGCAGCGGGGCAATGACTTGCCAAGGGGATCACAGGGAGCTTACGGAAAACCCAGGAACAGAGCTTGTGCCTCCCAAAGCCCAGACTCCCGGTGTCTCTGTCCAGCCCACAAGCAGCCTAGGAGCCAGAGCAGCCCCCAGCATCCCCATCCCTCTGAGGTGGGTGCTCTGGGGGCTGCTCTGTGGTGGTACTCAGTCTGTGCAGCATCCTTCCCTGAAGAAACACCCTGGCTCACCACCGCCGCACTCAGCAGCAAGACGCACGCAACAGAGGACCCAGACGCAGAGGGGAGCTGCCAGGATCACCATGGCCAAGATCACTGAAACCACCCACAGAGGACTTAAACCCATGCTGGAATATTAGTGCCGGAGCCCAGTCCCCCAGTGCACAAACACAGCAGGACCCATGCTCGGGGGCACTGGCACTGGGTCTGAGCAACCAGCTCCTTCCCTCCTGGGCAGATCTCCCGCTGGGGTCTGCGGGACATACAGTCATCACCTAGGGCCTGGGGCAGCATGGCCCACCCCCACCAGGCACTCGTTAGAAAACCATTACAAATTGAACTAAGGAAAAGATTCAAACCAGCTCAAAGCAGTGGTGTGGCAAAAGGGAGAAGACCCAGGCCTGAGCCGCAGCCCCAGGCGACGCTCAGCCAGGAGCACCAGGGGGAAAAAACCCACGTGGCTGCACTGGGCGTGGGTCTGTCTCTCAGCGCACGCCCCGTTGCCCAGAGCCCCCTCCCAAGGTGACAGCTGGCATCCCCACCGTGCCATGCCACGCCATGGGGCAGGCCACCGTGCGCTATGGCGGGGGGAAGGTGTGTCCGAGGGCTGCTGCGAAGCAGCTGCTGTGAGCGCTTGCTGTGGGGTGCTGCCATTGCCCGCCCGCCTTGCCAGGCTGTTCCCGCCATCTGCCGAACCCAGCACATTTATTTGTGTGTTCCCAAGTTTGATCAGATCAACTCTTCTACTTTCATCTAACGAGCATGCTGAGCTGAAACAAACACAATCTGTCCGCGGAGGGCTGGGGAGGGGTGGCTGGGGCATGGCAGAGGCACCGTGGGGAGCCTGTAGTGCCCCAATGCAGGACCAAGGCAGTTTTGGCAGCCAGCACCGCCCGAGCTGCCACCCCTCACCCCACACGTGCCTGCACCAGTCTCCCCACCCCTCCAGGGGCCGAAGACCTGGGCATGGAGAGGCACCTCTGGAGAGAAGAGCATCCTCCTCAGGACCCGATCCGGGCACAGCTCTGCTGTTTCCTTCCTTTCCTTGCCCATTCCCCGTGCCGCTTGACTGTCTTTCCAGCCAATTACCCCACGGTGCTGCAGGCAGGAGCCACGTGGCAGCTGGCATCTGCACTGGCTCCCAGAAATGACCTTGGCCGCGCAGAGGACAGCGGGAGCCTGTTTGCCTTCCAGGGTTCCCCCGAGACAGAAAAGCAGCCTTCAGCAGGAGGGACAACGCGCACATCCAGGCCCTGCGGTTTGCTGCTCTCCGGCTGCGAGCTCGTCTGCACCAGCTCTGCCAGCTGCAGAGCATGGCTGGCGGCATCAAGCCTGCGGCTCCCCGCGCTGGGACCGGTCACCTCCACAAGGGCCCTCCAGCACCCGCTCCCTGCAGAAACTCCCTGGCAGGATTTACCACCAGTCTCAGGCTTGGAAGTTTTTCTCCCACCCCGCCCCATTTTTCATGCCCAGTCTCATTGCAGTAAAGGCCTGTGACGGGTTTGTTTGCAGCCCCGCAGTGGGCGCACAGCGGAGAGGGGAGCTCGGGCGCGCTGCTTTGATGTGAAGAGCTTCAGGGGAGAGCAAGGGCTGGATGTGGGGTCCTCTAGGAAGCAATCTGGGCAGGCGTCCCTCTGCGGTAGGGACAACATCCCTTGGGAGCGTCCAACCTTGCACCAATGGAAAGCCCCATGGCTGGGGGACCCCTTGGGGTGGAGGGCGAGCTGTCATCTGGCAAACTGCAGGGCCGCAGCTGCGAGGCCGGAGGCAGGGCAGGCTCCTCCTGGCTGCCCAGCTGCCTGGCAGCGGCTCAGCTGGCTTGGCCGCGCTGCCCAGCTGGCCCCAGCCAGGACGACTCCACGCAAGGAGAGGGCCCAGCTGCCGGGGCGTGCGCGGGGACGAGCCAGTCACCCGCTCCCGTGGGCAGAAGGGGGGCTGGGGGGAAGGCCCCCACAGCTCACCACCCTGTCCTGCTCAGAGGGCTGAGGCACAGTGGGCTGGATACGCTGATGGGCTCTGGAGCATGGGTTTGACCCAGGTGCCAAAGGCTCAGCAGCTTCCCAAGCTCTCTTTGGGAAATGCCCCCTCCAAGTGCTCGGGCACCTGGGATCCGTGGGGATGAGGTGCTGAGCCCCTTGGGGAGCCGGGCGGTGGCACCAGCGTCCCCACCCTGAGGAGCGCAGCACCCACCGGGCGGGGGTAAGGCGGCTGCATTGGCTTAACCTTGAGCCATGCTGCGGCACAGCTCTGTGGGTAGGTTTCCTTTAGTCTCCTCCCCAGACAAAACCCCCAGCTCCCTCCAGCTACCACATTTGCAGATTCTTTTTCCTTAAAATAATACCCAAGCCCGTGCCATGAGAGGCTCGCTCTTGCCCTGCTGTAATAAAGAGGAAAGATGAAAAGGCCAGGAGATTTGCTTTTGCAGCACCTCGCTGTTGCTCCCAGTTCTGTGCTCTCCGTCCTTATTTCTCATCCTCCCTTCCAGGAGCTGCCTGTAACCCTTTGATAACAACTTCTTCTCTCCCAAAAGCGGGCAGTGTCCTCTCTTCCTGTGCAGCTGAGAAACGTCACGCTCTCCCTTTGATGTAACATCGTGTGCACGCGTGGCAAAGGCAAACAGCCAGTGCTCTGTCCCAGATTTGGTAATTTAGGGAGAAAAAGGAAAAGCCAGGGGAAAAAAAAAAATCTTAAAATGAATTCTTCAATCCACTTATTTCTCCTGTAAATATTTGTGTTTGTTCTCTCCCCGGTGCAAAGGTCTGGGATGATCTCCCCGTCCATCACACGCGCACAGAGCTGCCTCTGGGCAGCCCACGCTCCCTGGGGGCCTGGGACCCCCACATGCCCAGGGCCAGGGCTGAGCTGGGGATGTGCAGGGCCGTGCTGATGCCAGGGGTCCCACATGTCCCCCCGCCCCGCTGAGCACCAGGACCAACCTGGCAGGTCTCTGCACCTGGAGGAGACGACACCTTGCAGCCCAGCAAGATTATGGGGCAGCCGCAAACTACCCCGTTACAGCAAAACAAGTAGCCTGAACCCCATGGTTTTGCCAAAAGCCATTTGGAAGATGGGTTTGCAGAAACACTTCCTCCACGGGCGGTGCAGCTGCCAGGGCTCCCCACTGAGCCCGGCTGCCTGGGCACCCCGGGTCCACATCAGGCTGAGCCAGCTGGCAGCAGCCCCTCTCGAGCTGCTTGCCAGGTGCTGCTCAGGCCCCTGCTCCAGGCTTAAAGGCACCCGGAAAGCCCCCAGAAACCTCCTGCTCTTCCCTCTTCACCAGACCAAGGAGCAGTTTCTCTGGTCCACATGAATAGGGACATGCCTGGTTAGGACAGAAGATGAGCCCTTGCAAGCGCAGGAGGCATCACCCCCTCCGGCTATCTCTGCTCCGGGCAGCCCTGGGTCCGGCCACTTGCCCCAGCCTCCAGGAAACCTTCCCAGCCCCAGGGAGCAAACCCTGACCGCCCCTGTCCTGGCAGAGCCCTCAGCTGGGCTCGGGGCATGGAACCCTCCCAGGAGGCAGCTGAGATGCAGCCAGCATCCGAACAAGATGGATGGGCACAAGGAAGTTTATTCTCCGACACAGGGCTCTTGGTCTCGGCGCCAGCAGGGGCACATTTACTCGCAGGCAAGGCACAGTCGGAACACGGCGGGCCGGCCAGCCTGCCGGGGAAGGCACCAGGCGTGCACCCCACCTTGGCTGAGGGACCCCAGCGGCCTCCAGCCCCCTGGGGCGCAGCTGGGCGGTGCAGGCAGCACAAACGGTGAAGCAGGCAGAGCTCAGCTTCCACGCCCACAGGTCCCCTCCTTGCTCCACACACTCGAGCATCGTTTCCATTTTCATCTTCACATCGTGCTTCTGCAATGGCTTCACAACTGACCTGGGATGTGCCTGGCAGAGGAGAGGAGCCTTTACTGCCATCCCAGAGTCCCCCCGCATCAGCTGGACCCATGCGTGCTGCCGGCACACGAAGGGAACGAGATTTGACCCCACCAATCCCACGCTTTATCTAAGCCAGTGCCAATGCTCCTGCTTCACATGGTGTGGCTTGGTCTGGAGCCACCCCAGGAGGGGCGGACCTGTGAAGGGTTGGCCTCTGGTTTGCCTAAACCAGCCAGCGGGTGCCTGGGGCCACCGAAACCTCCCTGGCGAAGGTGACAAGCGGGACAGGTTGGAGCAAAGCCCATGACAGTGATGACAGGCTTCTGGTGATTACCCACGAGCCCTTGCTTGCTCTGGCGTCACGACGCACTGCTTGGGTCGGGCAGCGTAGCAGGTCAGGGCGGGAGCCGGCGGCAGCTCCCCCACAGCCAGGGGCCAGGACTCAGCGGACCGGCTTGGGCTCCCATGCGCTCCGCTGAGCTGGTGCCAGCGGCCCTGGCTGTGGCCAGGCTGGGATGTCCCGCAGCCAGCACGAAGGGCGCGTCGCCATGGCACGGGCAGGGCAGCGAGCTTGGGCATGGTGGTGGGACACGCTCTCTCCCAGCCAGCCGGAGCCTCGCCGGGTCCAGGCTCTGGCGGTGCAGAGGCCCTGCACTGCACGGGGGCCCTGTTCCCGTGCTTTGCTCCTCGCAAGCCACTCATTGCCAGGCCTGGCTTGAAGCTTGTCTTGAGGAGCCTCCTGTTTGTCCTCAGAGCAGCCTCTCCCCTGCAGGCTGTAAGACCAGGGACCACAGCGGCGCAGCTCCCAAGGCCCCTGGCTCCCTGCTCCCGCCACAGTGCCCCTTCCATCCCACCAGCACCTCACCAGGGATGGGGGGGTGGGCTGCTGCCCCAGGGTGCGGCTGCACGGGTTTTTGCACAGATGAGCACCAAAACCGAAGTGGCTTCTTGAAGCTCCTGCGTGCGTGCCTCTCCAGCCTTCCTGCGGAACCGCTCACGTTCTCCTTTTACCTCTGGCTCTGACACAGACCCTCAGCATCAGGGGGGCTGGGACCGGGGTGAGAAGCAGCCCCTCCCTGTCTGCGCTGCCAACCTGCCCTCTCTGAATGCCCCAGACCACGTTCCCCTGTTAAAGGGAATCTGGGAGAGAGGGTGAGTTTATCTGAGCCAGAACCGCCAAGAGCCCTGGGACTCTGCTCCATCGTTAACAGGTGAGTAAAGCACACTCGTGAGTCACCCACGCTGTTAAAAACACCTTCTTCTAAAGGCTACGGAAATGCAGTAGGAAAGCGGTGCTCCTTGAAGTCACTGGTCGTAGCTGTTTCCTTCCATCAAGATCTCTGCTCCGTGACCTTGGATGGTTCCATCCCCCCAGCCTGCCCCATGGGCATGGCCCCCCCAGGCTGTGCCCCCCGGGGCCAGGCTCTGCACGGCCCAGGTGACAACATGAGCCGTTTCTCCACCACTCCCACGACCCTTCCCGAGCTTTGCGGTGCACCTCGTATTAAGCCATTTATAAAGGTTAATGTATGCAGGACAGATGATGCTTTTCCCAGATTAATTGATGCTAAAGACACCAGCAGCAAGGAGCTGCTCAGTGCTACCCATAACGTGGTGAGGGCTGCATGACCCTCTCCCAGCGTGAGCAAGGGACTCCCTGGTCCCCTCCATCTGCCCAAAGCGCCGATCCTGCCTGTCACCGCTGTTAACAAACCCAGAGCTTCCCAAGAGCCCCAACACCCGTCATCACCCTGTGCCTGCTGCCCTTCTCAGGCTCAGCCCCACTCCACACCTCCCCTCCACTGTTCTTGTGCACACAGGGAAGCTGCTGTGACCCCTTGGTGAGCCTCCACCTCCATCCCCAACCTCTGTCTTGCTCCCTAGAGCCCAGGCTTGGTCTGTCCAAGGGCCACATGGAGATGCTGACGCTTGGGATAGGCTGTGGCCATCACACCAAGCTTCTGCTTTGCATGCTGCTCTTGACAGCCACTGGTCCAGCCCATCCCCATGCTGGCCTCCCCTCCCCACCCATCTAACCTGGGTCTGCTCCTGCGTGCTCTGCTCACCCCCTTGCCCTCTCCGCACCTCCCGCCCTCATTCCCTCTTCCTTTGCATCTTATTTTTCACCTCGTTGGCTTTTTTTTCCCCTTTCTGCTCCCAGGTCTCATTTTATCCTCAGTCTTGAAAACACATATGCTTACCAGCACGCCTAAAGCCAGACCCGTGCTGGGGTGGGTTTGCCCCAGGGGGCTTCCCCAACCCCAGCCCATCCCAACTCCAGCGTGCCCGTGCCCAGCTGGCTGGCCAGCAGTGCAAAGGGCTCCGGCTCCCACTGGCTCCGCCACCCTGCCCTCCCCACCCTCGGGATGAGCAGGAGCTGACTTGTGAGCCATGCTGATTATTTTACACTGGGTATCACAAAGAGAAACGAAAATGTCAAAACTCTGGAGAAGGAAGGGGAAGGTGCGCTGGACCAAAGACACGGGGGAGACCAATTCTTGCAGAGACCGAGAGGAGCTTGCAGAAAGCCCCTCTGCCTTACCCCCACCTTGACGGCCAGGCTCTGCTCTGTGCTGCCATCCCCTGTGTCCTGCCCAGGCTCCAGGGCTAGACACTAAGATCTTCCTCTTCAAAAGGATTACAAATTACTGTCTGATCCACTAATTAGGTAGGGAAGATGAGTGTGCTTCTGACAGTGATGTTTAGCAGCCATTTAGAAATTGCTCTGAAGGCAGCAAGGCGCCGTGAGCACGCCGCAGCGTGGAGCCGCATCTGCTCCGCGCCAGCAAGCCCAGGACCACCCCACCGGCCCTGCTGCCGGCAGCTCCCTCTCGCCCTGGGAGGCTCTGCCCGACGCCATCCCCAGCTCACGCAGCTCCTGCGGCGAGTCTTGCCTTTCCACAGAGCCTGTCTGGCTCTCAAGCATGTCCCCAGGCCATTTGGCTCCTAGCCCCACTGCCATTACTTCATATTTATTTAACAAAATTAAAACCTGCTTAGTGGGGCCAACTGGAGGCAGGGGAGACAAATCGGATCTTCATGCCGCTGCCAGAGAAGGGCAGCCTGGCGCCGGGCTGGAGGCCACCTCTGCTCTCACAGAGGGATGCAGACCCTCCCTCCTGTCCACCCACTGGCAAGTCACACCAGGGGACCGGGCACCGACAGACAGCAGCACAGCAAGCGCCCTGGGCTGCTCACACTGGGTTCTCCAAGGGTTCTCCCTTGTCTTCTTCCCCGCATGGCTGCTGGTGGCAGGGAGCTGGCTCTGGCCAGGGAAGGACTCTGAGAGGAAAGCCCCGACTGGCATCTCCATGCTGTGGCGGGACTCCCGGGAGCCACGGGCGGTGTGGTCCTTGTGCATGCAGACAGGCATGGCCGCACCTCCCAGAGGACCACCCCAGCCCCGTGGCCACCGTCGGGGCACAATGGAAGCAGCCCTGTGCCTTTTGGGTGATGCCCGTGACAAGTGTGTGGAGACCACTCTGAGCACCTCCTCCAGACAGTGCCCAGCGATGAGACACAGCTCCCAGCCCAGAGGGGCTACAGAGCTGCCCTCAGTCCCTTCCCGACCCTTGCTGTCTCCAGCAGGGCCCCCCTTTCCCATGTCGCTCCTTACAGGACTCGGCTCCTCTCTCCTGGATGAGGAACTCGCTCCAGATCAAAGAGATGAGGTGGGTCTGGGACCGTCTCAGGAACTGCTCAGAAACAGCTTTGGTCTTCCCAAAAGTCATCCTAGTGCCGACCCCTGTTCCCCAGCATTGCACCCCTTCCGAAACCCAACCCACCAACAGGCACAACCCCAAGCAGCTCAGCTGCCTCCAGCAGTGCCCCATGCTCAGGCAAAGACTTTCTGTAGGGGAGAGAGCCAAGAGCCGGAGCTCGACAGCACGAGCCACATCCTCAGGGCACAAGGGCAGAGGTGCCCCTGCCCTTCACCCCCGGAATGACCCCCCTGGGGCTCAACATCTGCAAGGCCCACCCTGGACGGTCTCCCACCCTGCGCAGCCCCGGGTGCTCCCCGAAGGTCCTTGGCACAACCCTGACCTGGCAGCATCCAACGCAGCGAACATGATGCAAGGGCGGAGGGCGGGGATGGGACGACCCCGCGACTGGTACAGGCACCCACAGAGGAGCAGCCTCATCGCAGAGGTGAACCCCGCCAGCTTATGGTATTATCAGACTGAGTTGCAGGGGTATTAATGAGAGCTTTCAATTTTAATGAAGTTAATCTACCTGTAAAAACTCTTTATGCCCATGAGCATATGACCTGAGAGAACAGGGCTGTCAGCCACGCTCTGACGACACCCGAGTATGGTTTTTGCAGGCCCCTCGTTTAACAGCCATGTCAGCGCCACAGCTGGGAGAAACACACCCAGTGCCCAACCCACAGCTCCCTGCACCGTACCAGGGAAACCTCGGGTGACCGCCTGCCAGAGCTGCCCGCACTCCTAGGGGAGGCAGGATTCCACCTTCCCATTATGATAAAAGTAAAAAAGCCTATGAATTTTGACAGAAGAACACATGTTGGCTTTTCTCTACCGGGGAGAAGATGGCGCAGGCGAGCCAAGGAGCTCATGGAGGCGGTGCCAAGCCCCGCTTCGGTAGAGCCCCCAGGCCTGCTGGATTCTCCCTGTCCTCCCGTTCCCAGCCTGAGCAGGGAGGCAGAAGGAGCTGTGCCGGAGCTGGGCTCCAGCCTCCAGCAGGCCCTCGTCTGCTTTGCCAACAGAGGTTCATTTTCCCAGTGCCTCTAGTTACTCTTGGAGCCGGGTGCGGGTGGCCTGGGTTTGATTCACTGGCTCCTTCCCAGGCATGGTCTTTCCCATCGCTGGGGAAAACAGAAGAGTCGGAGCCTGCTTGGGACCTGGGATGACCTCCTCAAATCCACAGGTTTGGACTTGCTCCTCCCTCCCCCTGGCGAATCCTGCAAAATTCCCCTTTCCGAGCCACACCGGTGGAGGTCCGGGTGCCAGGAGAGGCAGGGGCTCCCTGGGGGGCAAGTGCCTTGCCCTGGTCCTCCTTGCCTGGAGGAGAGGACAAACAGAGCCACCCCTCCAAAATGTCAGGCTGACCAGAACACCATCCCATCCCACCAGCAGAGAGAGGGCAAGAGCAGGAAGGGCACTGGAAATTAAACCATGTCAAGGAAAACGGCAGCCTTTTCACCTTTTTGCCCCGGGCCAGGCAGTCTGGGTCTGTGTGGGTGCCTGTGCCGGGCCAGCCCTGGCCCTGAGTACCGGGTGCTGCGGAGCAGCGGGGACCCCCTTTCAGGGGTGCCGGGGCTCAGTTCGAGCAGAGGTGAGTCCTCGCCAGCTACAGTGGTGGCTTGGTCTCCTACCATTTTGGCTTTCCAACCGCAAATGCTTCTCCCTCCAGCCCGACCATCCTCGAGCAGCATTGCCAAGGGCAGGGCATGCCATGCACCACAGGAGCCACCAGCAGCACCCAGGGGTTGCTCTGCTTGCCCCGTTGCCAGCAGCTCTATCACAGCCTGGGGGGGGCTAGGGAAAACCTGGGGCTTCCTAATGGAAGGTGTCAGAGGTGTTGGAGGGGAATTAGGAAGCCCCAGGTTTTCCAGGGGCCACTACAGGCCACCCCCAGACACGTCCCTCTGCCGGCGCCAAGGCAGGACAGTCCCGCCCCACACCAACGCGCCCACTTGCACCGCACCGCTCGGGGCACTGCCGGGGGCCAGCAGCCAGGGCGGGCCAGGGCCTCTCCCTGCACCAAGTCCCCTGAAGGACATGATGCACTGTGACTCCTTCTCATGGAAAAGGTCCCAGCGTGCCCCATGGTCCCCTGCACCCCCTCACGGGGTCACTTCCCTGCCCAGGGTGGGAAACATCAAAGCAGCTGCCTTTCTCCCTCCTCTTGTCCCCTGCTGGGTATGTCACCCTGGCTCGGAGGTGACACAGGCATCCGCCATGGGCACCTGGCCCATACCATCTGCCACGGCTGGTGGCAATGGCACCGCTGCTCTCCCAGCCAGGACAAATGTCGGCTGGTGGGAGGGGGACGAAGCCCTGCCCGGGGCAGCACAGCCCAGTCGTGCGTAGCTGCTGCTGCAGCTCTCAGGTGCTCCCACTGGAGCGAGCCGGGAGCCACAGCTAACCGGCCCCAGGAGCAGGCGCTGCAACCAGGCTGCGGGGTCGTTCCTGAGCCAGTGCCTGAAGCAGTCTGTCTGTCCTCTGATGGGAGGCCTGGCCTGACTCCCGGGGAGAGCAGCCTGAAGACCCGAGCCCTGAGCCCAGTGTATGTAAACATCCCTTTACACCCCACCGAGAAAGGGAGATTAAAGCAGCTTTGCATCTCCAGTGCAAATCAGTGGATCGGCGTAAACAGGCATTGGTGGAATCAAAATTCCTTTCCTCTTTCTCTGAAACTTGCTGTGGCTCATGGGAACCTTGGCTGCCTCTGCAGCAGGCTGGGGCCATTACTAGGAGGGATGCTCCCGGCATGCTGAGGGGTGCTCCTGGAGCAAGTTCTGCAGGGAGCACCCACGGATCCACCCCAGACCTGGATGGGAGCTTGGCAGCGGGACCCTGATGGGAGTTGGTGGGTCCTCGGTCTGAGCCCATCCCTGTGAGGGAACTGGATGTGGCCGGAGGAGTGGAGATGCCAAGCACATTCCTGGCTGCTGACAGGGGCAAAAATGTCTGGATTTGATGGCTTTGATGTCAGAACCACAAAGTGGGAGCTCCCAAACAGCTACGGCTCATCTTCCCTGGCAGGACCAGTCCAGGAGGGTCAACTGGTCAGCACAGGGACGTGCAGAATGCTCCGGGGCAGAAATCAATAGCCTGCCACTTAGTGCCTAGGTTGTGGTCGTTAATCAATCGACATGAAAAGCCTGCAGGGTGTTTAGGGGAGAGCTGCAGCACTAAGCAGAAGTGACCCAGGCTAAGCTGGAGCAGGCCCTGGCTTTTCTTCTCCCCCAGCACAGCACCCTACCAGCGGCAGCAGGGAGCTGCAGGTCAGCAGGAGGATGAGGGAGATGGTGCTACCAGGAGTCTCTGCTCTTCTGGAGCTACCCCAGGATGTTTTGAGGGGCAGACGTGGTTTGGGATGTCTACTAATGAGGTTAAGAGCCTGTCTCAGCAGGACCTTTCCATCCCCCAGCTTGCCTGTGGGGCTTTGGCTCAGCGAGGCCAGGCTCATGTCCTGCAGCTGGTCTTGCTGGGGCAGGCACGGGATTTGGTCACTTCTGCAGTCACAGGTGCTGATCCATGATCAGCTCCTGCCAGCACTGCCCCACTGACCCCTCTCCCATAGGTCAGCAGAGTCTACCAACACCACCAAACCCCACAGTGGAGGAGAGGAGACACGGTCGTCTAGCAAGGAGACCAGGCAGTGCTTCGTGGAGCAGCAGAGGGAGGGAGAGAGCAAACTAGTCAGGGCTCATCGCCTGGAAGTGGCTCACCTTCGCTGGGACAAGCGGTGCCTCCAAAGTAGGGCTGCCGGGCTCCCCAGGGCTGTGGTGGCACAGCGACTTTTTCGGCACGCTGTGCAGAACAGGGCATATCATCTAATTATATCGGCTTTGTCCCACAAAGAAGAGCTGGGAGCGGGGGTGCCCTATTTACACAGCCCTCCTCCGGTCATCAGCAGCCGCAGCACTGCCATAGCCCCTGCGTCCTTCAGCCTCATCGGCTGGTGGGGGGGAGCAGCAGCTCCCCGCTGCCCACACCTCTGCACCCAGCGAGGCTCGCCCGGCACAACCCCTCCCTGGCTGGATGTTTGCTTCTGGGGGTGGGGGGGAGACGGCTGCATGGGTCTGGCTCAGCGCCTGACAGACCAGCAGCCTCGCTCATCCCACCCTCCAGCCCCTGGACTGGTTAATACTGGGCTGCCCTGAGGGCTGCGAGCGATCTCACGCTGCCACCGAGGTCTGAGCGTCAGACCAGGGAAGAAGCCCGCCGCCCAGCAGCACAGGCCCACGGATGCTGGCGTTTGTGGCCAGGGCAGACGTGTCCTCACCGCAGCACCTCGCACACGCACCGGGAGCCACGAAGGGCTCTGCAGTGAAGGGCCTCCAGCTAGCTCCAAACGGGCGGCATGGACAGCCCAAGGCCGACAGTGTCCTCACACCCCCGTGCTGGGGCAGCCCTCTCTCTGCCCGGCACGTGCGCTCCTTCTCAGCTCAGACCCTGCCCCAGGGGGTCTCATCACTGGCAGGGTGGGTCGTAGTGACCCCATCCTGCAGGGCTGCAGTAGCCCCATGCCGAGAGCCTTTGGGGGTGGCTGGAGCCGGCAGGAGGCAATTGCCACCTCAGGCAGCACAGGACTGATGGCATCAGTGCCATGCCAGCATGGGCAGGGCAGGTGAACACCTGGGAGCAGAACGGGAATGAACACGATGATGCCAGGGTTATTCTCCCATTTTGAGGGTACCAGGCAAGGGGACTGGGCAGGAACCACGGGTGCTGGTGCACAGAGAGGAGGGGGTGCCAAGGGGTCGGCAGATCCCATCCAAAGCCCTCTGGGTTCACCCGGAAACTTCATGTGTGCTCTGGAGGTCCCGGGCACAAGCCTCCCACTCCTTACATGGGACCCCGGGCTGGTCCAGGCAGTCAGCAACCTGCCCAAATGCTGCTCGAGACTTGGCCCCTCTGCCAAGTTGGAGATGCCCCTTTGACCTTGCTGGGAGCTGGCCTCGGGGAGACCCCCCTGCCCCTTGCTTGGCCCTGTGCACCCCACTCTCAGCATGGCCCCTCTGCTGGGCTGCCGGTGGCAGGCGTCACACACAGCCCAGCCCTGCACCCTGCTCCGGTGGTGCGGGCGGGAGGGCTCCCCACCAGCCTCCTACCAGGGCACCCCGAGGGCTGGGGGACGGCTGGGGGTTGCCTGGCCCCTGCCACCAGCCTGGCAGAGGGGCGGTGGGCCGAGCAGAGCAGGGAGCGCTCCTCACCTGACGTTATTTTGGTTGCTAGGTGATTAAATCATCCATCTGCTTATGACAGCACGGGAGAGCAGTGACTCAGGCCCCTCCATACAAGATAACAAAGGGTTTTTCAACTCCAGCCCACCTCCAGCCTGTTCCCAGGTCCATCCGTGCCTGCAGGATGCTCAGGTGGCAGAGCCCGGCCGCTGCACAGGGGGAGCGGGGCTCCGCCCGGCACCGCAGCCCTGCACCCCAGAGCAGAGCCGCTGCCGTGGGGCTGTGGGTGCCTTCCAAGGTGCTTCTGCTGAAAAGGACCTCCAGGGCATCCTGGAGAGCAGAGCCAGGTGGCCGTGTCCTCACTGCACCGCCTCCCAGGAGGGTTTTGCTTTATTGCACCTAGAGCAACTTTGAGGGCTCAGATGTGCCCCCCTAGGCACAATGGGAGGTTTGCTGGTACCCCCAAGGCTGCCTGGCACCCCCAGCGCAGCCACCTGAGCACCTTCCCCCTTTGGCAGGCTGGGCTGCGACCACCACAGGGATGTCGCTCACATTGCACACGCAGAGCGGCTGCAGCCATGAAAGCCAGCAGGCTGCTGGGGGAGAGCAAGGCAGAAAGGCAACAGTTTGGGAGAAAATAACATTTTCGTAAAGCATTTGAAGTCTTTTGGAGGAGGAAAGTGGGAAGGAAGAGAAAGAAGAGCCTCTGTGTGTGTGTGTGCATATGTGAGAGAGCAGCAACAGGAGCCGCCCTCCCCGCTGAGCAGAAACTATCTCAGTTTCTCAGGTTTTGGAGGGTGTTGAGACACTGGGAAATTAAAGCAATGCCCACAAAATGTGTTCTGCAAGTCCGGTTTTCATGAGTAAGGCTCTGAACCATGTGGAGCTACTGCACAGACCCCTCTGCTGCCAACCGGCCCTTGCTGAGCTGCCAGGTGAGGTGCTGGAGGCTGCCCAGGACCCCACACACAGCCCACTCGACCTGGAGACGACCAGGGCCCCCTGGAAACCTCCTGTGAGATGCACGGGCCTTTGTGGGTGCTTCAGTGGCCACATGGAGCTGTGCTGCAGGGATGGAGATGGGAGGCCACCCCGGGGGGCTGCACACCCCCCAGCCACGAGAGCCCTGAAGGAGAAGCCCTGCAGCAGGGCAAGGAGCACCACACATGGCAGAAACAGGGCAAAACCACGGCAGAGCAGCAGGGAGCTGCCCAAACCTGACCCCTCCGCCTCCCACCACTGTAAGTGCCAAACCCTCACTGCCTGCCCCGTGCTGGGGGCTCCGCCAGCGCTGAGGCAACCACAGCAGCATCCCAAACCTAGCAACCAGCATCCCAAACCCAGCGCCCAGCAGCCCAAGCCCCGGGAGCTGGGCTGGTGGCTGCCCCACTGCTCGCCAGGGTCCTCCCGGGTCCCCCGGCAGCTATCACGACTTCTTAGTGCAAAGAGACTCATTAATGAAGTGGAAAAGGAGAAGGAGGAGCAAGCTGAACGGTCTGTCCTAGGGGACAGTACAGCAAGGAGGAGGAGGAGAACACTCAGCATTGATCTCAGGATATGCAGCCACCAGAGGGAGAGGAACGACTGTCCAGAAAATAACTGGGGTGGGAAGGACGAGGGGTCCAGCTGGCTGGGCAGCCTGCCCCGGGGGGCTGCCAGTGACAGCGGAAGCCAAGCTGGTGTAGGCAGGAGGAAGAGGGAGGGATATTGCCTCCAGAGCCACGCAGCTGCCATCGGCGCCCCATCCACAGCAACCTCCGCCAAAAGGCAGCCCGCAGGAGGCAAAGGGAGGCCTGCAGAGCCGCGGGCGGGAGAGCTGGGTCCTGGGAGGCACTCACGGCATCACAGGAGTCGCCTCCCCAGGGCTATCCACTCCGTCTGCACCCCCTGCCCTGGACCCCGGGTCCATCTGTCCCACAGGGTGCCACCACCCTGCCAGCTCCCGGCGCCCTGACGCAGTGGCGAGCCTGCAGCTTGCCAGCAGCAGCACCGGTGGAGGCAGGAGGACAGGCTGGGCTGTGTGGGAAGGACATTTTTTTCTTTAGCACATCGGTTCCCAGCTTCCAAGCTGTCTCTGCAAGGGCCTGGCTGCTGCACTTGTGGGCAGGACTGCAGGGGGGCTGGGGGGAGTGGGTGCTGGGCTCCTCCTGGCTGTTGGCCCCTGGCCACTAGCTGCTGGCCGGCTCGCCCCTGGGCAGAGGGCATGGAGGCCCCAGGAGCGGGTCTGCCTGCACCACATGTGGGCAGTGCCAGGGGCTGCCGGGGAGCAGCAGGAGGGGAAGGTTTCCCTCCCCAGCTCGCAGGTCCAAGCAGAGGAGCGGGGATGTCAGGGGGGCAGGGGCTGCACGCTCAGCAGCTCCCCAAGAGCGGCTGCTCCAGCTCCAAAGCATCATTCCCTGGGTCCCCAGAAGCAGCAGTTTCCAAGCCAAGGGAGCCCTGGTCTGCAGCAGCCTCCCACCCCCATGTCAACAAGGGGCTTGGCTCCCCATGGCTCAGAGCCCATGACCTTGGCCTCCACCACTCCTGTCCCTGCTCTCCTGTGCTTATGCCTTTGAGGGCTCAAATCCCGCAGGCAGACCCTTCTGACCCGCTGGGGCCAGGACTCCCATGCCCGGCCAGCCCTGGGAAATGACGGAAGAGCCCATTGGGAACTTAGGAGCCCCTGTTCCTGCCCAGCCCTGCTGCCCCGCATCCCATTGTGGAGGGCACCCACACTTTCAGTGAGCACCCCTCATGCTCAGCTGGGAGAGAGGAGCCCAGCCATCGTCCTGTGGTGGGTCTCTCCCTCCATGTGCCTCCAGCCGCTGGGACACCCAGCACGCTGCCCGGAAAGCCCAACCCAAACCTACGCCTGGCATGGAAATGGTTTTCCCACCCCCGAGACTTTTACCCACAGCCAGCGGGAACTGGAGAGGGAATCGCACCAGCATTTATGAACTGAGAGCTGAGAAAGCCTTTGCATTTCAGCCAGCTGAAACTCTTCCTCCAGACACTGCTAGCGGCATTTACTGGACTTCGGCCTCTTCCCAAACCAGCACCAGTGTCCAGCTGAGACAAAAGGAGGGCGGGTTATTTAGAAAATGCCAGACTGACTCTTTCCGATCCTTTGGAAAATCGCCTTACTGTTTAGAACGTGAAAATCACTGGAAAAGGGGCCTTGTCTCTTAAAACTGTGTCCGCTCAGTCCCAGCACCAGCCCTGAGTGCTGATGAGAGGCACTACCACCCCTGCAGAATAGGTCCAGCCAAGCACGGGTGCAAGGCAGCAGGTCCCAGAGGGCACGGGCGACAAACGCCTGGCTGAGGTGCCCATCTCAAGGACTTGCCCAAGTCCCTGAACCCCCAGCCAAGGCGCCGGAGCAGCCATCCCCTTGCGCCTCTCTGCCGTGGGGAGGATTAATTGGATGAGGGAAAGGGCGAGGGAGCGTCAACTTCATTCCTGCAGCAAAGAAACTGTGCCATTAAAATCCTCTCTCCTATGACACACACCGAGCCTATTTCAGTAATAGTTTGGCAGGGGAATAACATTACCGAGCCTATAAATATCTCATGGGGTGCTGCTCTGCTGATGGAGTGGGATGTGGCCCTTGCCCACCCTGATGCTGGCCCCGGCAGCCTCCTGGGGAAGGCACGGCCATCACTGCCGCTGGAGCCAGCAGCTCCCTGGCCCTGCCCCAGGGGTGAAGGACAGAAGGACACGTTACAGCAGGGCTGTCCCAGGGCAGCCCCAGAGGTGAGCGAGGGGCTGGGAGAGAACCACGGTCAATGGGAATGGGGCAAGAGCTGCGTGAGCCCAGGAGACACCTGAGGGGACGGAGCTGAGCCGGGGGAGGAGGCAGGTAAGAAGACAGTGGAAAACACCCAGAGGACGTTTCCAAAGCCAATTGCAAGGTTCCCTGCGGCTGCAGCCGAGGATGTTGGTCTGGCTCAAAAGGGCCTGGCACGCGCTGCCAGCCCGACTCTGTCCCCCTCACGGGCCCCCAGGCGCAGAGGGGTGTCTGACATGGGAGGAGGCAACACCTGAGGCTCCTCAGGGCACAAGCCAGTGCCCTGAAACACACCGGGGACATTGGCCGCACGCTCCTCCCAGCCTACACAGCACAGAGGGAAGCTGCTCCTGGCGAAGCCCTAGCTGTCAGCTGGGCCATGCTGGGGACCGAACCTAAGAAATCCATGACCCGCCTCCAGTGCCAGCTCCTCTGCCAAGGCCCTGAGGCAATGTAGATGAAGAAAATACCCCGCCACATCTGAGTGGGATGGCCAACGGAGGGGAAGAGGTGGGGAGAGGGTCCTGGCACCCGGCCATGCCAGCTGGCCACCATTGCGCGGCTGGAGAGCGGGGGAACGGCTGGAGCTGCAGTGCTGCTCACACATTTGTCATCCTGCAAGGAAGATGGTGTGGGTGGCCCCCATCCTGCCAAGGCACACATGACAAATGGCTGGGGGATCTGGATATTAAATGCTTGATGTAAGGGGACTTCCATGGCACTTGTCGTGGGTCTCAGACCGATCCTCCCGTGCACAGAGTTAAGCGGTGCCGAGTAGTTCTGATACCCCTGCCCTGTAGGCACTGTACACATGCCGAGCTGCCTCCCGCCTTCCCTGCTCACGGGCCCGCAGGTGTCAACACAGCTCCTGGGTCCCTCCCGCAGAGCGCTCCTCCGAAGTCCCCACCAATCGCTCTGCAGGCAGCACGGCAGATAAAAGGGGACACCAAACCCGAAGGCAGTTGCTGGGGGCCCAAGGGAACGGGGTGCCTCCGTGCAAGAGTCACCTGAGGGATGTGCAGAGCAGTCCACACTCCCCGGGGGATGTGGGAGCCAGAGCCAGGGGACATCGAAACGATCCTGCAGACAGCAGAGCATCGGTTTGTGGCTGCTTGTCACCACCCCCCCTCCGCCGTCCCCAGCGGGCATCAAACCACCGAGATGAGCGTGACAGCTCTGGAAGTTGTACGGCACTTCCTTCAAGCGGCTGGGAAGCTTTGTGAAGAGCTGTAGCGAGCCTGGCCTCATTCAGGGAAAGCTCTCTGGAAAGGTAATCCTCCTGGCCCGAACCCACCAGCCACCAGCGCTGGGGAAGGCTGCCACCCAGGAGAGCCTGCCTGAGCAAAAGCAGAGCTGGCACGTTAGGGTCCAGCCTCGTGGGAGCCTTCCCCACGCAGTGCCCTTGCAAGCAATAAGGGGCTCGGGACCCCCTTCCCCTTGCACACACAAAACTGCAAGAGGGGCTCACACGAGGAGCTCATGGGAAACTCTGCCAACAGTCGCATGGTTCTTGTAGCCGGAGCTGCCACCCTCAGAGGAGCCCAGCTAAGCTCCCAAGCAAGGCTTGTGAGCAGCCGCAAAGTGTGAAATACCGCTATCTTCTGCAAAGCATCGTCAATTTTATGCCACGGACAGCCAGACACACCAAGTCCAAGCTGCGAGAGGACGGTGCAAATCTCAGGGACTGCGGTTCCAGCAAAACCTTGCTGTCACGCAGCCAGCTTTCGGCAAGACACAGCGCCGCAAACAGCGGCTCGTGCCAAGGGCTTCCCTCACATCCCTAAGCAGAGGAGCTGAAACTTTGCTTCCATTTGCTCTGCATACACCCAAAAACACCCCCCCAAAATGAGGAATAACCAAGCAGGCTCCCTTCTCAGAACACCTCCCTCTGATCATCCCAGCTGCAGCCTGCAGTCCACCCGCAACCCCTCTGCTTCCAGTAGGGACGGACTAGAGCCCCCTCCTCAACACAGCCTCCTCAGGGGAGGGCAGGCGATGTCTCGGCCTGACCTGGGGTGACTCAGCACGCCTTGTCATGGTCCACGGGGCCAAGAAGGCAGCCCAGGGCGGCCAAGCCGCAGCAAGGGGCCATTTGCTGCCCCCAGCCCCAGGCACGGCCGGACAGAGCACTCGGCCAGCGGCATTGTCAGCCCTGGGTACAACGGATCCAGGCTGGGAGATGGCAAGAAGAAAAAACCATGCTGAGCTCCGAGCTCAAAAGCGGCACCTTGAGCCCTGTCCAAAAGCAAATCGGAAGTCAGCGCAGCTTCTGGCAACCGGGTGCCGCCTCGCCTGTAGCTGATGCTGCTACACACGAGCTGACGACTTCAGCCTGGGCCACGGGCACCAACACCAGGGCTGCGGGCAGTTGCTGTGGCGTGGGGGTCCTGCTGGGGACTCTTCCTTGCAGGCTGCTCCCCTTCCCCTCCGGGTGGCGAAGGGCGGATGTGGGCTCCACGGAAAGCAGGTTGCCATCTGGATCCAGGGCTTTTCATCTCCGACGAGGGCAGCAGCGGCTCAGCGCCAGGGAGACGTCTGATTGTGGACAGATTAGAGGGGATGCAGCGTGTTCACTTCTATCCATGCTGCGCCGCTATTACCCAGGCTGAAAATAAAGCCTCATTTTTCATGCAAAGATGCACAATGGTTAACAGGAGAAAAGCTTGCCTGGGAGGCATGCAGGTAGCAAACCTATTTAGGAACGGGTCTCCAATTGCTACTGATGTTTATTTGATTTACATTTCTTTCTGTCTTGCCAGATGTTTGTGCTCCAAAGGTGAAATTCAGCCCGGCACCATTGGGCTGGGGTGAGGGTGCAAGAGGGTGCGAGAGTCCGCTGCTGCAGAGTGGCACGTTTCCCTCGAGCTGCTCCATTCCTTCACCACTTGCAGCCGCGCTTCCGACTGTACCGGTACGTCATGTACACCGAGAGGAGTGAGGGAGCCGAGCTGCTGCAGAGATGGGAACTGGGCTTGCACACACCCACTGCTGAGCCCCGATTTGGAAAAGCCCCATTTTCCTGCCGGCACGAGAAGCAGCCCCACACGTCAGGAGCAGGAGTGGTGGCTCTGACCAGGCGTTAGCTTTCCGAGGAAGCCTCTGGGCTGGCTCTGCTCTGTCCTTCCTCAGAGGAGAAGCAGTCAGAGGTGGATTCGCAAGGCTCTGGGAGTCCATTTTGCAGGAAGCGCTCCGAGATGCCCAGGTCCTGTGGGCTGCCAGCCCCCGCGCATCTGCAGGGATGCATCTGCTCAAGGTGCAGCAGGTCCAGCCCTACACCAGGATGACGGCGCAGTGTCGGGAAGGTCACCGCGGTGCAGATCCTCAAAGGCACGTTGGTGCCAAACTCCAAGCGAAATGATGGCAACAAGGGCTCTAAGCCTGCTCCTGCCTGGGCCTCATCCTGGACTGGGGTTTCCTAACTGCATCATGGCAAAGGCCTGTAGGAGAGTTTGTTCTGTGGCATCTCCCTCCTGGAGGGGGGCTAGCATGTGGGGGAACACTCGCCTGCCCATCCAAAAGTCTCACCTGAGTGTAACAGCCCGACCACCACCTTGGGGCCGATCTACACCATTGCTACAGCTGGAGGGGCACGCAGGGAGCGAGCATCTCCAAGGGAACAGGGGGCACTGCCCTGCCAGGCACTGCCGCCCGCTGCCCCTCCGGCTCCAAGTGAGGGGGTCAGAGCAGGAACACTTTGACGTGGGCAAAACCCAACAGGCAGGGGGGGTTCAGGGTGGCCACCCTGTCTGGGCAGGGCAGCTTGGGTGGCGGGTGCTGCCTGCCCACACGCACAGCGCAGCACGCCGGGCCCTGGGAAAGGAAAACGGGGCATCGACGGGGACCAACCCCCAGGGCGGGCTGGGGGCAGCTGGCAGGCCCTCTCCCTGGGGGGTGCCAGGTGCTCCCGTGGGATGCTGTGCCCCTGCCTCCGGGGGAAGCCCTGGCACACGGGAGCCCACGGACTGCCCGCACCTCCCCGCCTTCCCTACACCTGCGCCCTCCATCACGCTCGTGTGTTCCCTGGCACCCCCCAGACCCCCAACACAAACACGCCCCACGGCACCCATCGCCTGCCACCACGCACGCCTGCACACAGCAGGACACGGACACGAGCGGGCCGAGGCCACTCACCCCCGCAGCTCAATGCGGCTGGGACGCAGCGGGAACGGGGACGGGCTCAGCCCCGCACCCCGCACCCCGCACCCTGCCAGCCGCGCTGCGATCACGCACCCGGGCACGAGCGCTCCCGCGCTCCGCAGCGGATCCCACCGCCACGCACGGGCCGGGCGCGGGCACGGGCACACACACACACACACACGCGCACACGGGCACGGGCACACACACACACACACACACGCGCACACGGGCACGGGCACACACACACACACACACACGCGCACACGGGCACGGGCACACACACACACACACACACACACACGCGCGCACACGCGCAACGTGTCTCGCGGGGCGGCTCTCGCCCCCAGCCTGCGCAGCCGAGGGGCCCCGCCCGCCCAGCCGAACCCGCACCCCTCGGCCTCCCACGGCCCCGGGCTCGACCCGCAGACAGACACCCGTGGGGTGCGATGGGCCACGCCCCCCCAGGGGGTGCTGGGTCGCGACACACGCACACCCAGACAGAGGCACACACAGACACAGGCACAGACACACAGACACACACACGCACAGGCACAGACACGCGCGATTGCTCCGCAGCCACTTAACTCCTCGCTGCCCGGCTCCTCACCGTCCAGCCCGGCCCCAGCAGCATCGCCCAGCCCGGCCCCGGCCCCGGCCCCCGCCCCCGCCCCGCACCGCCCGGCCCGGCCCCGCACCCCCCAGCCCGGCCCGGCTCCACGCCGCCCGCCCGGGCCGCGCCCCTGCCCCGCTCCCTGTGCCCCCCGGCCCCCCGCCCCATCGGGCCGGCCCCGGCGCGGCTCCCGGGAGCGGCCGCCGTCGAGCGCCGGCCCCGCCGCAGTCCCCGCGCCCCGGCCCCGCCGCTCACCTCGCTCCGCGGCGGCAGGAGCCGGCGCCCGGGCCGGAGCGGTCCGGCCGCCTCGCCCCTATGCGGAGGCTCCAGCAGCACCGGGGCGATGCCCATTCATTCAGCTTGTCCCCCGCAGCCCTCCCCTTCCGCCCCGCGCTGCCAGCCTCCGGGCTGGAGGTGGCTGGTGATGCTGCAGCGGTACCCAGAGCCCCCGGAGAGCACAGTGCGGAGAGGAGGGAGGGAGAGGAGGAGGAAGGAGAGCAGAAGGAGGGAAGAGGAGCGAGAGGGAGAGGGAGATGGCTGCCCCCAAAACCAGAGCTGGATCTGGAGGAGAGTCCGGGATTTCCACAAGGAAATCAGGGCAGGGAGCGGGGACGGCCCAGCACCCTCCACCCCGCCCGGCCCAGCTCCCCAGCACAGCACCCAAGGGTGCTGCGAGGGTGGCAAGGGCGAGCAAACGCCTCGGGAAGGCGGGTGGTGGGCACGGCCCCACGCAGGGCCAGAGCCGCGTCAGGGCTCCCCTGAGAGACCAAAATGTCCTCCTCCGCTAAGCCAGGGCCGACACCAGCCAAGGGGTCGCCAGCCGCCCCAGCCAGGAGCCCGGCTCAAGGGCAGGTGGAGCTCAGGGGCACCTCTCACCCCTGTCACCAACCCTGTGCGCGGGGCCTGTGCGCTTGGCCCCACATCCACCCCTGCAGCCTCCCAGCCTTGCTGTCCTCAGCCGGGGCTCCTCCACCCCCCCACACAGCCAGGACCCTCTCACAAGGTACTGGGGTCCGTGGGTCCTGAGCCCCAGGGTAACGTCCCGAGCACCACATCAAAGTTTCTCAGCTTTTCCTAATCTGGGTCTTGCTGGGTCTGGAAAATAATCCACTGGCCATCTGCCACGGTGATTGTCGCGTACAGCCTCGCACAAATTAGGCTCAACCGCTCGCTTGCTTCTCCTCTTTCGCCACGGCCTTGGGTCACTCCCTCGCACGCGTGCCTGCCTGCCCAGGCACCACTCTCCAGGGACCGTTCAAGGGGCCACGGCTTCAGAGGTGACTGGTTGCTAATTTGCGGGCCTGGCCGCTTTGGGAGGCCTGGCCGGGGCTGCCCCGAGGGAAAGTGAGGTGTCCGCAGAGCCAAGCAGCCATCATTTCTAAAATCCAACACTGCAGCCGCCGTGCACCTCCGTTTCCCTACCTAGGGGCTTCCGAGTTGGGCCTGAGGGATGAGCACAAGGCTCTCAGAGCGGCTGCCGTGGTTATTTTCTCAGCACTTTTGCCTTTGCAAAGGGAGAGCTTGGCTTTCCGGGGAAGAGGTTTCATTCTCTAAGGAAAATGGAAATATACAGATTTTTTTTTCCCTTCCTGTAGCAGATTCAGCAAAAGTGCAGCTGCCTTCACAGCCTTGAATACAGAATTGACCATTCAGTTCATCCCTAAGGGGAAATGCCCAAGTAGAGAGGAACAAGGAGCCCCACAGTGCTCTCTGCACCCTCTAAAGGCTTTCTCAGCCCAGGCATCCTCCTTGCCCAAGTTTCAGGGGTGCCTGGCTCCCTTCGCAGGGCAATGAGGGCTGCACACCTGCTTTCGAAACCCTTCTCTAAATGCCCATCACCTCCAAAACGGTTTTCCCTCCTAATCTGCAGCTCAGCATGTTGTTCACCAGTGACGGAGGCTGGGGCCCTGAGGTGTATCTTGCTTCGGAAGGCACCGCACTGCTGCAGAGGCATCTCCATTGCATCTCTGACAAAGGCATGGAGGCTTCCGGATCCCGGTGGCGGGACCAGTCGGTCTTGAATCTTTTGGCTCTGAGCAGCAATGCCTTTTCCATCACCCTGCCTGTCCTGCAGCCCTCCTGAGCCTTCCGTCAGCCCCAACCGTCTGAGAGGAAAGGAAGACGAAGGCACGGATACCGCTACATATCGCCGATTTCACGGCGAGCGCAGGCGTGCTCCCCAGAAAAGCCGCTCAGTGTGCTGGGAAGGCTGCAGCCGGGTGCAGCGCCCAGGGGGATGGCAAGCAGCCCTGGCAGGCTGGCGTGCTGCCCTGCTGTGGTTTCCGTCAGCAGCCCGGCAAAGCCCAGGCAGAGGGATAAGGCGGTGGGATAAGAAGGGATCTCAGGAGTGAAGGGCAAGTGGGGAGGTTTGTCTGCAAAGCAGCCCAGCCCCTCACTTCTTGGGTGCACAGGGGCTGCAGGGGAACTTGTGCACTAGCAGGAAAGTGACGGAGGCTTTGCCCGGCGAAGACAAATGGCTCCCATTCCTGGTGATAAAGGAGGGAATGTCATGGGGCCCTGGGAAAAGCTGACATGTTAGAGGCAAAGGAGAAATGATCTTTCCGGGAACCAGTGCGATGAGTATTCGTTAACATGGCTGCTGTTGTCAGGCTGGAGAAAAGAGTGGAGCAGCCATGAAACGACAACCTGCTTGAGCCCAGAGCAGCGTTTTAGCTGGAGGGATTGATGGGAAAGGCTTTATCTGGCAGCAGTGCACGGAGGGAACATGTGGGACTGGGGCACAGCTGGGACGAGGGAGCCAAGCTCGAGGTGGTGCAGAGCAGCGCAGCATGGAGGTCTCGTCTGCTCAGGAGAGAGGGGGCAAGGCTTTGCCCGGAGGCAACGAACTCTGCTCTCGCAATGCTGAAATTGGGCTGACGGGTCAGACCTCCAGCCAGAGACGTCAGCCAGGCTGGAAGATTTTTTTTTTTGGAAAGAAGGAGACAAGTCTGGCACAGCACAGTAGATCTGAGAGTCACCATAGAGATAGCGGTTGGAGTTAGTGGGTGGTGGAGATTACCCAGAGATAATGTGCGAAAGGAGAACAGAAAGGGCTGAAGGACAGGATGCTGTGGGCATCCAGCAGAAAAGGGAGGCGGGCGTAGGGAAGAGGCAGAGAAGCAGAGATGAGAAAGGCAGGCAGAAAACCAGGGGAGGACAGCAGAGAAGCTCAGGAGGACCAGCTCTCTAAGCCAGCGTGGCCGGGCGTGTGGAGGCCAGGAGAAAGATCACAGACAAGACTGAGCAGACCTTTGGGAAACCTGGACTCGGGACTCTGGGCTGAGCAAGTGGGATGGAAGGCAGAGACTGTGTGGGTGTAGAGGTGGAGGAGGAGGAGGCCTGGGGGAGATGGGGCAGCAACCTGAGGGGCTTCCTCCAGGCTCAGTGATGCTCTGCCGTAAGCCTGAGGGGCCATGGCCCAGGTTAGGGTGGGAGCAGAGAAGAGGGAGGGTGTGCGGGGGCTGTCCCTGTGGGAGGGAGGGAATGGGGTAGTCAGGAGGAACAGAGAGATCTGGGAGAGTCCCACCGAGGTGGCATGGGGGGATTTGCCTCCACAGAGCAGCAAAAGAGGACACAGGCCAACAAGTCAGGATGTTCTGTGTCAGAGAATCAGAGAATCATTGAGGTTGGAAAAGCCCTTTAAGCTCACCCAGCCCAACCGTTCCCCTAACCCTGCCATCCCACCACCAAACCCTGGCCCTAAGCACCTCATCTGCCCGGCTTTTAAATACCCCCAGGGATGGGGACTCGACCCCTGCCCTGGGCAGCCCCTTCCAGTGCCTGACAGCCCTTGTGGGGAAGGAATTTTTCCCAATGTCCAACCTAAACCTGCCCTGGTACAACTTGAGGCCGTTTCCCCTCATCCTGTCGCCCATTCCCTGGGAGCAGAGCCCAACCCCTGCTGGCTACAACCTCCCTTAGGAAGACAGGGGCAGGACGCTGTGTGGGAAGCCAGATGGCTGCGTGGAGCAGAGTCATTGAGGGAGGAGAAGGAAGAACCAAATCTACAAGGAACCGTTCTGAGCCAAGGAACTGGCGTGAGTTTGGGACTGGCCCTACGGCACTGTATGAGCAGTGGGCACCTGGAGTGCGTGAGAGCAAAAGCCACCCTGGGGACACAGGGGCCCTTCTATTTCAAGCTGTATCCTCTATTTCAAGCCTTAGCTAGTGAATGGCTTTGCAGCCCGCAGGACCGTCCTTGAACATAGCCTGTGACTCTCTGCTGCTAAGCAGGAGCAATTCCTCTGGCACTGGATTGCTTCGGTCTCCAAGGGTCATGTCATTTGTCAAAGAGGCCGCCGAACATTTCAGCCATACTGGACCCAACGTTCAGTGCCAGCAGGAGAAATCACCCAGCAGTACTGGGGCTGTTGGGTCTATAGGACCCCGAGACAAAGAATTGTGACTGACGTAAGGCCCGAGGGAGTAAGGGAGAGGCACGGTGGACCCAGGTGAGGGCATTGCAGGGGAAGGAGCTGGTCATGTGTGGGGTCCAGCCCCAGGGCTCTCAGGCACACAGAGTGACAGAAAAGGGGAGATGCACCGCACGGAGGATGGATTGACGTCCCCCAGGCTCGTGAAGCTGAGCCGATGGGGCTCTCTCAGCAAGGTCCTACAGGGCCCTGCATGTTCAAGGTGCCTCTGGAGACTGCTGAGGGGTGAAAGGCCAGAAAATCTGCATCGGGCTGTAAAAGACCAGAGGTGTGTGCACAGCACGGAGCAGAGCTCCTGCACCTCCCAGCGAGGCAGGGACAGGCCTGGTTTGCTTCGACCTCCTCCCAACGAACAACTCAGAACTCAATTCTGCTCCTCTCTGCTCCTTGCTGCAACCAAAGGCTGGTGAGTAGCAGCCTCTTAACTTACCCATGTGCGCCAGACCTCAGCCCCAGCCTTCCTGCGCTCTCCATGTCCTGCCTGTGGAAAACGCCTCCCTCTGCCCCTGCCTCAGTCTCAGGTGGCAGCTCTTACAAGGTCTGGAGGAGGAACAGTCTGTTGGGCCAGCCTCTGCTATCCTTTGTCATTAAATTCCTCCTGACCAGGCAACCATTCACTCCAGGCAACGTGGCTTCACTGGGGGCATGAAGTCCATGTTCTCTCTGAGAATGGACAAGGGGGTGTTATTCCATGGGCACCTATGGGCAGGTTACCCTGCCTGAACAAGCTGGAGACCATCAGCCCATCCGATGAGAGACGCATTGCACGTAGACAAGGTGCATCACCTATCGTTGATGAGGTCTTGGAATAAAAAATGTCTTGTGCCCTACCTTGGAGAGCGTGCAAAAGGGGGCACACCAAGAACTGAATACCCCGAAGGGTGAGATAAGTGGACTAAACTCAGTCGGACTCTCACATTTGCAATGCATCAAATTCAGTTCAACACCTGATGAGCCAAGCAAAGAGCAGAGCAGGGCTGATAGTATATGGCCACATCGAGTTGTCTGAAGGGATGCCAGGGAGGAAGGCTGAGGAGTAATGGGGTAAAACTGAAGGAAGGAGCTTAGCAAGGTTCAGAAAGAAGCTTAGGCACTTAGAGAGAAGAGAAGCATCTGCAGCGACATCAGGCCAGGGAGGGAAGCAAAGAGGGGCCAGCAGCCCTCCTTCCAGGAGGCCGGGAGCTGCTGGCCAGCCGGGGTCCGGCCCCCTGGGACAGGACCGCAGAGTTAAGCACATGGAGAGCATGTAATGACGTCCCTGGGTGCCTTTGCCATGACCCGCTGTTGGGCATCCAGTGTCAGACCAGGCAGGCCATCAGTCTGCTCCAGGGCAACTGTTGGCACGATTTTACTGCAGGAAACCATGGCTTTGGGCACGAGGAAACCGTTTACGACACTGGCCGGCTGTTCCTCGAGAGCGACTGGTATGTTTAGCACCTGCAAAGCTCTGGGTGATGCTCTGTGAGAAATGAGTCTGCACCAGGAAAGGAAGGGGGAAATTAATCAGGCAGCTTCAACCTTCCTCCGTGCCTCAGTAGCTCGCCCTGCTGCTGCCCTCAGCCCCCCCCCGCGGGCTGGCTGGCGTCTGTCGGGCAGGAGCAGCTTCACCCAGCCGCAGCCGCAGCCCCTCCGCCTGCCAGACCAGGGCTGGGGGGGGCAGAGGTAGCAGGGCTGTGCAGGGTGGAGTGCGCTGATCCACCGGCCCCTCCGACCCACAGGGTGGCCCAGAGGTGCTAAAGCTTTGCCGGGCTCTGCTCCCAGGGACTGTCTTGCTGCCAGCCTGGCTGAGGAGCCATAAGGGGAGGTGCTGCAAGCAAGAAAGGACAAAACACGGCTTTGCGAAGAGTGCGGTGAGTCAGTCAGCTAATTCAAGGCAAGAATCTCTTCCAGAAAGGAAAGATGAGGAGGAAGCTGCTTGTTCTGCAAGGATGAGGCCAGGGAGGCCGGATGGCAGCACCTGCAGAGCTGCGCAAGCATCGCTGCGCCCTGTCTCCTGCTGTGCTGTTGGTAGGGGCTGCGGCTACGCTGCGCGTGCCCGTTTGCCCACTGAACAAGGGGCCGAGTCCCCAGGCCGTGGGAAGTCCAGGGCTTGGCCCATGGAGAGAAGCCGGGGCTCCACGCAGCCAGGGGTCAGACTGCAGTTTCAGAGTATCTTGCCAGCTCCTGTACCAAATTTCACATCATCTGACATTCAGTCTCTGCTATGCTAGCAGTGCTGGGGGACACACACGAGGTCCTGGGTCAGCCACTCTGCCTTGGTCTCCACGTAGCTTAACTGCTGCCCTAACCACCAAGGAGCACCTGCGCAAGGAGCGGCGAGGTGGCCCTTGCTGAGGCTCTAAATACGGCAGCAGGGATGGACGCTGGGTACCTACACATCACAACTGAGATAATTTTCTAGATGCTCGTTGCTTGGCAGCCAAAGGCTTAGAAATGTCAATTTCTAATTAAAACCATGCACCCAAAATCTCCACACCCTCCCCAAAACTCAGTATTTTTATACACTGCTCTCAACTGCAGCGGGCATGGCAATAGCTCCCAGCATGCGAGCAGCCAGGAGGAGGCCACGTTTCTGCCAGGGAGGATACAGGTGAGCGAGACGCCCCAGCTAAGCAGAAGTTCATTCCATTAAAATAATAGATGCAACCTGATAAGAGGGGAGTTTGAGGAGGTGACCCAGAAACAGAGATGAGGCTTCAGGGGAGCATACAAGAGGCGCAGCATGCTAAGCACAAAAACGATGGCTGCGCGATGTCGCTGGCCATGTCAGATGTAACCGCCGGGGCCAGGACCTGGGGACAGGCTGCATGGAGGGACAGCAGCATCCCCCTCCCTGGGTACCTGCGCCTTCTCCCGGCGCCCGGATCCTGCACTGGCGACCAGTCGGTGCTTGCTGCAAATGGGGTTTTCTTACAGGAACCGGAGTTGGTGATGCCAGGGAGCTGGGTCTAAGGGTGAGCTGATGTGGGTCAGGTAGCGTGGCTCTTGCCCAGCCCCATTCCTGGCTCTGCTCAGGCAGGAGATGCTGCAAACCCTGACCCCTGTGGCACCAGTCCCCTGGCAGAAGCAGGAGGTAACTCCATGGTGAAGCCTAAGCGTGACAAAAAATCAGCCTCACTGAAAAGTACGATAAGATAAATTGCTGTTTGTTAAATCCATGTCATTGGATTGCAGATTCAGAGAGGTTAAAGTAATAATCGCTGGCAGTCCTGTTTGCTTTCTGGTGTACAAGCCTCTCGAGTTTGTATTTCTAAGCTCTTGCTACATGAGAATAATGAGGGGGAAGGAGGCGAACGGCGCTGAGCCTCCCCCGGCGGTGCGGCTCCAGGCCGTCAGGCTGTGCTGGGTTACAAATATTTGCAGCGAGGGTGAAGAGGTCCTGTGCTGGCACAGTGTGGTGGCACCAGCCCTGCCGCTGGGCTGAGGAGGGCACCGGCGCTTGCAGGAGCAAACTGCCTCCCTGGAAAAATTATTTTATTTTTGGACAAAAGTCTGAAGAACCACTTTTTAGCATTTTCTCACGGAATAATTCTGTGTTTCTGCTTCTAACTGACATTCAGTTCCAACAGCTGAGCTAGGGAGAACATGAATATTTTTACAACCTGACTGAATTCAAACCAAAACGCTTAGAAATGATGCAACTGCCGTCCGCGGAGCAAAGCAGAGGTGGGCAGGCATGTGCAGCTGCATTTGTGGCTGCGGAGCTTCTCTCACCTGGTTTGGGGATGTTTCACCGGGGCCAATGGGCCTCAGCACCGGGCTCACCTTTTCCATCACATTGCCTCCCTCCGTGCTATGCGCAGCTGATCTCAGAAGGCGTTTGGTGGGCAGGCTGTGCCCAGCCCAGGTTCTTTTCTCCCTTTTCCAGTTCCCTTGTAAAAGGCATTCCTACAAAAAGGACTTTGAGACCTTCTTTCCCTCAGGTGGGGTAAGCAATGCTGAGATGGGGGCCAGTGTGAGATGTCTCTTCTCACAGGCACGCCAAGAGTAACGCTGCTTTTGTTTTCCATAGGGGGTGAGGGGTCTCACATCACCTGTGCTGTAACTTCGTGCCCTCACTAGCGAGGCAAAACTGGTCAGTGGGCAACAGTGGGACCCTTTTCTTTCTCCTGCACATAATGGTCAAACCTAATTAGTTACTACAGAACCATTAAAATCCCCTTTTCCTGGTTCAAATGGACAGAGAAGGTATCGGATGCGAATCAGCAGCGACCTCCTTCACTAGCCCTGCCTCATTAGTAAGCGGTGGCCCAAGAGGTGGGGCCCGGTGGCCAGGAGATGCCTGTTCCTAGCCAAGCTAAGCAGCCAAGGCAGCCAAGGCAGGCGCCCGCTGCCAGCAGTGCCGAGGCTGGGCAGCTCCGCAGCTAGTGAGACACGTGGTCACTGCCTGCATCGCCCCGGCTGGGCGGGCAGGCTCAGAGCCTGGGGGGTGTTGCTGCCTCCAGCACGCTCGTGTGGCCACGTCCTCCTGGGTTTGCTCCACTCTCATCCTGCAGCATCTTCTGGCCTTTCCAAAACCTCCAGATCCCATTAGAGCCCATCATCTCCAGATCCCTTCATCTCCAGATCCCATCATCTCCAGATCCCATCAGATCCCATCTCTACTCTAGATCCCACCATCTCCAGATCCCATCATCCCCAGCTCCCATCATCTCCAGATCCCTTCATCTCCAGATCCCATCAGATCCTATCTCCACTCCATATCCCATCATCTCTAGATCCCATCATCACCAGCTCCCATCATCTCCATATCCCATCTCCAGCTCCCACCATCTCCAGCTCCCATCATCTCCAGCTCACATCATCTCCCACTCCCATCTCCAGACACCATTCTTGGACAAAGCAAAGAGAAAAAAATACCAGGTTTTGCTTCCCCTTTTGCAGGGCACTTCTCTGGGGAAAATGCAGCTGGGAAAGAGCCAGATTTTAGCCAGAGACGAGAGAAGTGCAGCTTCCAGATAAGCGCCAGGCTTGAGTTCCCTCAAGAAAAGCAGGGTTTCCAGGGACTGAGAGGCAGCAAACACAACATGTGGGATCACTGAGCTATCACAGAGCAATTAGCTTAACGCCAGTGTGGGGGAAAATCCAGCACCGTTAGGAGGTATCTTGTTCAATGGATGGAGAGATGTCCCCTGGCTATGGGCACTTGGCGCTGGGCGGGAAAGCATGGCTGGTTGGAAGGTGCACCATCGGCATCCCATAGGCTGGGGCTTGCAGTTAATTATCTAAAAAAGCCAACTGTAAGCTTCATAAAAGCCCATAAAAGCTTAATAAAAGCCTAATAGAAATAGAAATAGCTGTGCTTTGTTTTTAAAATCACTTAAAACACGGATCGTTATTAGCCTTAATTATCTCCCTGCAGTGTGGAGATACCACAGCTTTTGGTTGGTTGTGTGGGTTTTTTTAATTTTTCAGACACAGAAAGCACGCGAGGCACCTTTTAGGGATGAACGAGGAAGGCCGTTGTAAACCGCCAGGGAAGGCAGTGATGTCTCGGGAGCCGAAGGGCTCCCAGCTCCTGCCATTGCTGCGTGGCCCGGGCACAGAGCTCGCTGCTGCCTTCCCAAATTCAGCACGCTGGGCCACCGAGCACCTTTGGGCATTCGTGCCCTGGAGCTGCTGTGTCTAGGGGCCCGGAGCAGGGTTTTTCTGTGGCGGCTCCCGATGGCCAGGATGCCGCTGTGTCTCACCCCCCCGGCGGTGGGGGAAGCTCTGCCCTTCCCAGCGACGCAGCTGGGTCCCTGCAGCAGGGGCAGAAGGAAGGCGAGGGCAGGGCCAGCGGGAAAGCTGAACACTGGCTGCGGTTCTGCTGCCCTCAGCACACGCAGGGATTAGACCCGGAAAAAGTGCCCAGTGTCCAAATGGAGCCGACAACAACAAGGTTCAAACCAGCCCGAAGCGGAGGCCAGGCTGTGGCACTGCTTGCCAAGCGTGTACGGGAATGGATGGAGACCAGAAAACTGCTTGAAGGAGAAATTCATGGGGGTTCAACAGTAACAACTGTGAAAAATGCACAAATGGGAGTAAATGAAATCCACAGGCAGCTTATTTGTTCTGCCTGGAGAAGAGGAGGCTGAGGGGAGCCCTTATTGCTGCCTATAACTGCCTGACAGGAGGGGGGAGCTGGGGAGGGGTCAGGCTCTGCTCCCAGGGAACGGGTGATGGGATGAGGGGAAACGGCCTCAAGTTGTGCCAGGGCAGGTTTAGGTTGGACATTGGGGAAAATTCCTTCCCCACAAGGGCTGTCAGGCACTGGAAGGGGCTGCCCAGGGCAGGGCTCGAGTCCCCACCCCTGAGGGGATTTAAAAGCCCGGCAGACGCAGTGCTTAGGGCCAGGGTTTGGTGGTGGGATGGCAGGGTTAGGGGAACGGTTGGGCTGGATGAGCTTAAAGGGCTTTTCCAACCCAAACCATTGCAGGGGGGTTGGACTAGATAACCTCTAGGGGTCCCTTCCAACCCAAAACATTCTATGATTCTATGATAAATACCCAGAAGCCAGAGCTTGCCTGTGAAGCCCCTGAGCTGAAAGCACTGAACCATGAGCGGCGAGGCTGATTCTGACCCCCCGGAGACATTTGGGGAGGAGAAGTCGTTGAGTCTCTGGCACGCCTGGGAACGCGCATGGCCAGCAGCCAGCAGCTCGGGCAGCTCCCAGTTCTGCCTGGGCCACCACCAGAGCAGTGCAGGGACATTGCCTTCCCCTGAGACGCAGTGTGACAGCCCTGCCTGTGGCTGGGGACATGTGGGACTGAGCCCTGCAGGGACAGACCAGTCTGGGCACACACAACGGGCGTTGTGCTCCCCTTTGTACAGAATCCCTCGCTGTGAATCTTCAAAACACACAGGAACCCTTACATCCACATTCTGTGTGCAAGGCACTGAGAGCAAAGAGAGACTGAAGCTGAAGGAAGAAAAGCAGATTTTCCTAAATTCTCTTGCCATTTTTGGTGACGTACACGTGGTTTTTCACCGACAGCCATTTTTTCTGCTTCACCACCAGTCTGTACATTTCCCGATGACTGCTGCTACCCGCGCAGGGTTGGGTGCATTAGAGGTAGCAGCTCCCACAGAGCCCAGCATCCCTCCTGAGCCTCTGATGGAGGAACAGCACCCAGTCCAAAGCCCATGAGAGCTTGCAGAGGTGCCACGGGGGCGGGGGGGGGGCCCTAGGCGAGCAGCAAGGCGGGAGTGACCTGGGGACGGGCTGAGCCAAAGAACGCTTTGCACTGAGGCACCCACCAGGCACCATCCTTGGCGCTTCAGGCACAGCCCGCAGCCTTCTTGGGCCTCTGAGGGCAGCGAGGTGTCTTCCCTGGAGCTGAGGCCCCCAAGCTGGGCTGCAGTGGCTCCAGGCTGCAGTGTGCCTGCTGCAGCCCCTCTGCGCTGCTGCAGGTGGAGTCAGAAATGATGCCCCAGGCGCGTCTCCTGCCCTTCACGGGGGCGAGCGTCTGCGCACCGCAGCAGCAGACCCTGCAGAAACTCTCGCCAGGATGGAAAACGGTGACTTTGTTATTTCAGTGTTGTTTCAAATGCAGCGATCAGAAGGGTCTGCGCAGAGCATCCCCGCGAGCCCTGCTGAGGCTCCACACCTCGGCACTCGTCTGCTGCTTCGGGGGCTCCTGCCTCACACCGGGCAGAGGGGGGTTGCAGAGGCTGGGTGCCCCATCCAACACCTCTGCGGGTTTGGTCTGCGGGGCACGACTGCCTGGTGGCTGTCCCTGGGAGAGGAGGGGACCTGGGCAGTGCAGTCAGTCTGTCCATCCAGCCTGCTGGCTGCCCAAGAGGTGAGCGAGGCTGGCTGGGCCTGCGCCCAAGCAACATGGCGCTGCCTACCTGTGTGCATAACGGGGACATTGGTGCTGTCCCCCTGATGGATTTGTAGCACCTTGGCACTTCCCCAACTCCAGGCACCGCCAGCAAGTTCTGGCACAACCCTGCAAAACAGGAGAAAGAAATGGATGGATTCCCCAGCCGAGGAGAGATGGATGGGCTGTGTCTACCAGCCAGGATTACCTGCTTAGCATATATATGAAAAACCCAGTGGAACAGAAAACTACGGGCTTGCCTCCTGGCCAGTGAGGCTGGGCAGCAGGACACCCTGGCTGCCACGGGGAGCTCACCAGGGCCAGCTTGGTGCAAAGCCCCCCAGCGAGACCCCGTCCTGCTGCTGCTGCAGGCATCTGGATGGGAGCTGGTGGACGCGGCATTGCTCAGGACGGGAGGAGTAACGGAGCTGCTGCTTGCAGTTGGGAGGAAGAACAAGCACGGTGTTGCCATGATGTTGCAGCCCGGGAAGGAGGCTCTCTGGGTCTCCACGAACCGCTAGAGCAGCCAGGACTGCCCTAATGCCAGGCAGCGGAGCCCAGGCTGCCTGCTGCTCCTCCGCAGTGCGTGGCGTGGGAAAGAGCAAAGAGAAATGGGCTGCTGGGTTCAGCGCTGCTCCTGGGGAACTCTGGGCACACTTGGGATAACACCACAGCCTCCTGACGGAGTGGGCTTGGCATCCATGAACAAGGAACGGAATTAGGGGCCGAAGGGAAAGCCAGAGGCTGATCGTGGCTCCCTTAGGTGCTGTTTTCTCTAACGACGCCATCGGTCCGCGGAGGATCCCAGCACTCCCAACAGCCTCCGGCTGCGGGAAGCTGCTCCTGTGCTGGGGCAGGAGCCTGGGGAGGGTCCCGCATGCCTGCTGCCCTTGCGAAGAGCATCAGCCTCGAGGGAGAGGAGGAAGCGCCGATTTTCGGCACCTCTGCAACAGTCGAGGGCGAGGTGGGCGCAGCCCCGGGCACAGTCGCTGCGAGTGCAAAGGGAG
This sequence comes from Gorsachius magnificus, assembly GCA_034008185.1. Lineage (NCBI taxonomy): Eukaryota > Metazoa > Chordata > Aves > Pelecaniformes > Ardeidae > Gorsachius > Gorsachius magnificus. The sequence continues at coordinate 10,877,460 of CM067091.1, forward strand.
CCCAGAGCCGGGTTTCTCCCTGGCTCATCCAGCCATGGGTAGGCAAGGGCCAGCGAGGCGGGCAGCGAGGAGCCACGCCTGCTGGTGGCTGAAAGGTGGAAACTGCCGTTAGTAGGAAATGTCACCTCTCGAATCCTAGCATAGGGAAAAAAAACCTGTCCTTGTAAACCGAGCAATTCCAGAACAAAAATAGTTGGGAAAACAAAAGCGCAAATCATGTTTTACAATAAACCACGCAAATAAAGTTCAGAAGAAAGCGGCCGTTCCGTCCTTTTCCCAGGGACACAGCTCGTGTTGCTCGGCGAGTCTGTCCCCCAGCAGCAGGTCGGGGCGACAGGCATCAGGCACGTGCCAGGGCGGGGGATTCCAGCTCCTCCTGTGTTGCAGTCACATCCCTGTGTTTGTTTTACACCATTCTGAACCTAGCATTGATTGAAACATCTTATTCCCTGGATCAAAGTGTTTGTGTTTCAATGAAATCCTTTGACACAACAGCTTTGTGTTAGCTCAAAAGCATCATTTAATATATTGAAAACTGCTGGCCCTCTCATTAGTACGCCGCATGCTTTTCTTCCTGTCTTGTTCCAGGTGTCAAAGCATTTCACTGGGAAACAATTCCATTAGGATGTAGTGGCGGCGGCTGTGCCCACTGCGATGTCTCTCTTGATAGGATGCGTACACTGGGCCGCGCTACCAAAATGAGAATAACAGTGATGCAAACCCGGGAACGAGAGCCTTGACATTAAAATTAACTTTGAGTCTAACTGCTGTTTCCCAAGTGAAATTTTGAAAAATGAATAAAATGCCAGGCCCCAGCAGGGCTGGGTGGTGGGCAGGTTTGAGGGCTGCCCGGCTCCTACCCACCACTGAACCTCGATTGAGAGCACTTTAGGGAAAGTGTTTGGGAAGCCCCGGTGCACCAGGGCGAGAGGCTGAGCTCCCCTTGCTCTCTGCAGAACCCTTCCGACAAGCAGCGTGGTGGCTGGCAAACCCTGCCCCACATCCAAGGCACCAACTCGGGATCAGCTGCTGCTTCATTTGGCGATCTCGGTCAGCTCTCGAATGCTGGGGTCAGGGTTGGGCCCCTCACTCCCAGAAGGACCTGGAGGGGCTGGAGCATGTCCAGAGAAGGGCAACGGAGCTGGGGAGGGGTCTGGAGCCCAAGGCTGCTGGGGAGCGTCTGGGGGAGCTGGGAGTGTTCAGCCTGGAGAAGAGGAGGCTGAGGGGAGCCCTTATTGCTGCCTACAACTGCCTGACAGGAGGGGGGAGCTGGGGAGGGGTCAGGCTCTGCTCCCAGGGAATGGGTGATGGGACGAGGGGAAACGGCCTCAAGTTGTGCCAGGGCAGGTTTAGGTTGGACATTGGGGAAAATTCCTTCCCCACAAGGGCTGTCAGGCACTGGAAGGGGCTGCCCAGGGCAGGGCTCGAGTCCCCACCCCTGAGGGGATTTAAAAGCCCGGCAGACGCAGTGCTTAGGGCCAGGGTTTGGTGGTGGGATGGCAGGGTTAGGGGAACGGTTGGGCTGGATGAGCTTAAAGGGCTTTTCCAACCCAAACAATTCCGTGATTCTGTGACCCCACTGGGAGCGGCTATGCCCAGTGCGGGGCAGCTTGTTCTCCCCTCCCTAGCAGACCCTGCAGTAAATAACCTATAGACATAGAGATGGCCGGTGTTGGGGCTGTCGGGCACTGTGGGCAGACCACGATCTCTTTTTTCCCACTCCAAGAGTGACCAATGCATGCAACAAAATGGGGAAATGCTCTCTGCCCGGCTCCACGCTCTTCATTACTGGTGCAGGAACCAGCCCCCTTCCACAATGCATTTGCAAAATGTTGCAAATATTTTCCTTAAAAACGGCCCATTTCGCTAATCACTGGGGAGAGGATAAACAACAAAAATTAAAAGTTTTCCACATAATTTGGATTGTTCTTGGCATGGAAATGCCCCTTTTGTGAATCTCGGAGGAAAGGCTCAGTTTTAAGTACAAAGAATTCTCAGAAGTGGAAGCACAGTGCACCCGTGCCCTCGAAACGCTGGCTCCGCAGGGCCGGGATCCGCCCTTTTTCTGCCCATCTCAGCTTGCAATGCAGCACGGCCGGCTTTGGGAGCATAAGAGGCAAAAGCCTTTGGCTTCATTATCAGGGACCGTCCCAGCCCTCCGTATAGATCGTGCCAAAGGAAGATTTCTTGCACTCCTGCACTCCGCAGGGCACCGTGCTCTCCGCTCTCGGCGAGAGGCGTGTTTATTGCACTACAGATGATCCATGAAAGGAGCTTTAGTGCTTTTCTGCCTACCGATCCGGTCCTTCACCTCTCTTCATCTGGCCACGGGCTCGCCTGGCAGCTGCCTGCCTGAATCCATCTGGCTGGTGATTCCCCGCTCGCCAGCCCAGCCGGGGCGTTGCTAGTGCTGAGCCCCTTGCCCACCGGGAGATTGGTGTGCTCTGGGTGCGAGTGCGTGCCTGACTGCTGGAGGGGATGGATAAAACCGGTTTTATTATTCATCATTTTTTTCGGCTACTGTGGTATTGCAGGACAAGGTGGTTGCAGCAGGACGACATCTGTCAGTGGCTCTGAATACCGAGGCGTTCGCTGCTGGGGAGGGACAGAGCCATTTCCCGCACAGTCCAGGCTCCTCGTCTCCCACGTGGCTTGCTCAGCGTCAGCCAGTTCGGAAGGGTTTTGTCTCACCTGCTGCCATACAGCCTAGGGCTGGACCTCCCGGAGCCTCGTGGGAGCAGAGCGGGAGAGAGTGGGTCGGCCGGCATGGGGAGGTGGGCAGGGGAGGGCAGGGCACCTCCTGGCACTGGCTCTGGCACGGCCCCGGCACCTTCCACGGAAGCCGTCATGCTGCTTGCGGGGTGTGAGCATCGACCAGACCGCAGCCCATCCTGCGCTCTCGTTTTTGTCACAGATTCCGGAATATGAAAGACTTGGTTCTGTGGAAAAGAAAATAATTGCAGGGAACTGTCCCATCGGAAAAGTCAAATGCTGTCTGGTGGCTGGGATGGAGGACAGGACAGAAGTCAGCAATAGTTATTCACTGTCTCACAGGTCAGGGGCTAAGCCAGCAAAGAAGCTGCCATGCAGAAGGTTTAGAGCACACAAAAGGCTGTCTTTGTCCACACAAATGTGCGAGGAAACTGTGGACCTCCTTGCCATGGGGCACTGTGTTGGCAAAGAGAAGGACAGGATTCAAGGTGGGATAAGCCCAACACAATCTCAGAAGTCTCTGAAGAAGCAGCGACCCCTCAGTGGGGCAGCAGGAGAAGGTGTCTGGGGCTCCTCGTGTTTCTGACGCCTCTCCCTGAGCATCCTCTGCTGGCCACAAAGCCTCGAGCTCTTCAGTTCTTTTCCTCAGTACCTCTAACACAGATATTCCCACCTGTGCTCTTTGGAGCAGCAACTGCTCTTTTCCTAGCAAGCATGCAGCGCCCAGCACCCAGCCTACAGCCCGGGGAGGCACTGGGTGCTGAGCAGGGCATGTGGGAGGCACTGCCTGACTCCCCGTCCCCACATTTGACAGCAGGGGAAAGCCAGGCTTCCCAAGCATGCCTCCCCCTGGCTGCAAAACCAGCCAGAAGCAGAGCAGGAGCTCCTAGCCAGGTGCTCAAGCCCTGTTTTATTCACCTGGTATATTCTGTAAAGCAAGGTTTTGGCTCATTTCTAGATCCCTTTTGCATCACAGGTCAAAGGAAAATAATTCAGTGTTGTGCTGCCAGGGCACAGCGCGGGCAGGCTAATGTGGCTGGTGGGGCAGTGGCTTCGTCCACAGGGGTCTGTCCCATGGCACCGAGCAAGGCACTGGGGCAGGCATGGCAGCTGGGTTCAGCCAAGAGTCGTGGTCGTCAGGCAAGCCCCTGGTGATGAGACAGGTCCAAGGCCAAGCCGGGAAGGTGAATCCATGAGCCAGGGCCGGGATCAGGTGTGGGGACAGTAACCAGGGTCAGACACAGCCCAGTGACCGCCCAGCAAACCCACAGCGGTGAAGCAGGTCAGGGCCTGAGCCAGAGGGTCAGGGTCCAGGGGACTGGGGCCCTGCCAGGCCATGGCCGTGGCTGTGATGGGGCAGGGGGTCAGTCCACGCCAAGCCTCCCTGCAGCCGTTCTTGGAGACTGCGCCACCCAAGGGCCCCAAAAGACAGGGGCCACCCTCAGCTGGCCTTGAGCCTTGCCAGCCAAGCCTCCTTGCGAGAGGATGCTCTCTGGACCCGCCAGTGCGGATGCTGCGGGGGCAACCACGACGCACAAGCCTGGCAGAGAAGGCAGTGCTGGCACTTCCAGCTGTGCCCAACAAGCACCCAGAAAGCACTTGCAGCCAAGTGGGCAACCGTGGGGCCAGGCTGGCTGTGGTGCAAGCAGGAGCTCACCTCCCAAACGCTGGAGCTGGGCTGAGCTTGGGCTGGGAACCAGCGTCCTCCAAGTCCATCCAATGCCGTCCCTTGGGTACGGTGCCCTTGCCGTGACTTCCCCCCTGCCCCGCCATGGACTGATTCTCACGTCCCCGTGTCACGAGCACACCAGCATGTGTCTGAGGATCTGAGGACTCTGACTCTTCCAGGATGGGACCCTGGTCTTCCTCAGAGCATGGGAAGTAGCAAAATTGGTGGATTTGTCTTCCTTTGGAGCTTTCAGGAAACTGAATGTCAAGCTGTGCTGGTCGTACCTGTGCCCCTGCGAGACCAAAGTTTGTATATAAAGGGCAGAGAGGCCCAAATGAAGTGAACTGGAGACCACAAACCTCATCTGAGACACCTGAGGACTCCAGCACTGAGGCAGTGGGGAATTGTGGTGGTTTGACCCTGGCTGGACGCCAGGGGCCTACTAAAGCCGCTCTATCACTCCCCTCTAACTGGACAGAGGGGAGAAAAGTAAATCAAAAGGCTTGTGAGTTGAGATAAGGACAGGGAGAGATCATTTTATCAGTTACCATCATGGGCAAAACAGACTCAACTTGAAAAAAAATTAATTTATTGTCAGTCAAAATCAGAGGAGAGGAGAAAAACTGCTAGATCTTAAAAACCTTCCCCCCATCCCTCCCTTCTTCCTGGGCTCAACTTCACTCCCAGTTTCCCTACCTACTCCGCCCAGCGGCAGTGGGAATGGGGGTTGGGGTCAGTTCATCACATGTTGTCTCTGCCGCTTCTTCCTCCTCAGAAGAGGACTCTTCCCCTGCTCCAGCATGGGGTCCCTCTCACGGGAGACAGTCCTCCATGAACTTCTCCAACATGAGTCCTTCCCATGGGCTACAGTTCTTCATGAACTGCTCCAGCATGGGTCCATAATTTCCATGTGGTGCAGTCCCTCAGGAGCAGACTGCTCCAGCTTTGGGTCCCCCATGGGGTCACAAGTTCTGCTGGCAAACCTGCTTCGGCGTGGGCTCCTCCCCCCACGGGTCCGCAATGGCTTGCCAAGAACCTGGGGGGCCTCCTCCCTTTGGGCATCCACCCGCTCTGGCATGGGGTCCTCCCCGGGCTACAGGTGGAGATCTGCTCCACTGTGGGCCTCCATGGGCTGCAGGGGGACAGCCTGCCTCACCGTGGTCTTCACCATGGGCTGCAGGGGAATCTCTGCTCCGGCTCCTGGAGCACCTCCTCCCCCTCCTTCTTCACTGACCTTGGTGTCTGCAGGGCTGTTTTCTCTCACATCCTCTCACTTATCTTCTCTCTCCGGCTACTGAGCTGCAGCTGGGTTTTTTCATTCTTAAATCTGTTATCCCAGAGGCGCTTCCACCATCGCTGATTGGCTTGGCCTTGGCCAGTGGCAGACACAGGGAAAACTTCTGGCAGCTTCTCACAGAAGCCACCCCTGTAGCCCCCCACTACCAAGACCTTGCTACACAAACCCAATACAGGAAGGCACGTATGGGGCAGCAGCATCCTGCACGAGGGCATCAGGAGTGGGGCTGAGCTGGAGGGGGTGAGAAGAGCCCCCTGGCTTGGGAGGGGAGGATGGGGGCTCCTCCCGCACCCAGCCCCAGCCCCAGCCCCAGCCGCGCAGAGCGGGGAGACGGGCATTGCCAAGACAACCGTGGAAGAGTGCCACTGCCGCGTAGTCCCAAGCCTCACCACCCCCTCTCCTGCCCCCCACATTTCTGAGGCAGTTGCATTTCCCATTCTCATCCCTTTCCTGCAGCAGCAGCGCGTGGCCACCCTGCAGCCCGGTGGCCTTGGAAGTGATGGATGCTCCAGCTGAAACCCCCTTGGCACACCGACAGCCCCTTGGTAAGTGCAGGGACGAATCTCGGCTCTGGTACCCCAGAAGGGTGTGTTGGATGTCAAGGTGTTTTGATGCTAAGGATGCCTTGTGGTGCAGACTGGCACCTCAGGCAGGGGGTGGCACATGCTGGCAATGCACAGAGCCCAGGGCTGGTGGCCCCAGCTCCATCCTGGCCTCTCTGACTCCTTGGCCGCTGCTTAATTCAGCCTGTAGCCGAGCACCAGTCAAGAGAGGTGCAGGCAGCTCAGCCTCCTCCGCGGGTGCCCCAGCCTCCCAGCCCTGGGCTGAGCCTGCACCGCTCCGCCGGTGGCCCCGGAGCCGCAGGGGACCCTTCGGCAGCTGCAGCAGAGAGCACAGCCCCCCTGCTCAGCACAATTTGGGGTGCCTGATGGGCTGGATGCCATTAGGCAACTTCCCACAGCTGCTAATTGGGCCAGAGCTCCCTCCCGCTGGTATAATTGGTGTTTTCCAGTGATCGCTCAGAGCCAAGTCTGGCACCTCGCCGTGTCCACCGCTGTCCCAAGCGTTAGTTACCGAGGACACCCTTTGCATTACTTTAGCTCTTCAGTCCCAACTCTTCCCAAAACTTCTTGCAGGCCGATCGTGGTCTTTGATGGTTTCTCTTCACTCAAAAGGTCATCGACGGGAGAACCCGGGCCCTGCCGCGCTCCCCTGACCAGACCCTTTTCTGTGAAGCACCACAGAGCTGAAGGCAGTGCCGGTGGGCACCAAAGGAGCCACCTCTTGCTGGAGATTCTGAATCCTCAAAAACATGCCCTCACTTTCCCTGAGGGCAGCTCCCAGGCCCTGTAGATGCAACCAGGGCAGGAATTTATTGGGGGGGGGGGACACACAGAGCTGGCAGAGGCAGCAGAACACATTTTCTTGCAGACAAAGTCACGGTATTCCCTCAGCTCTCCTAGATGCCAGCAGTGACTAGGGAAGGGAGCCCAGCATTACCCCATCCCCCTGGCTGCAGGAATGCTTCTCAGGCTCCCAGGCTGCTGCCGCCATGCACGCTGCCCCCCCGAGCGCTCCTCCTGCAAGTGAAGGCTCAGCCAGCTCCTTCCTCCCCACCCCAGGCAACTCCTGGTAGTGGGAGGCCACCCATCACCCTCTGCAGCCGTTTCCCACCCATCGCTTTGACTCAAGCAGACCCGCCTGCTGCTGTTTGCAAACCTGGAGCTGCTGTCTGCCCCTGCAGCAAATGGGTGCTTGGCCAGGCCAAGAGCGCCAGGGCTCTGCAGGCCTTTCTTTGGGGAGTGCATCTGAGTTGGTTCGGGATTAATTCTGTGTCCATGTAGCTTTCTGAGCTTTTTTTCCCCACCTCTGAATTGCTAAAAGATCTCATCCCATCTCAGGGATGCCTGAGCCCTGGCAATATTGCCTCTTTGGGTTTCCAAGAGCCACCAACGCTTCTGTGCTCGTCGTTGCTTTCTGCACTTTGTTCAGATGCCCCGCTCAGCTGTGCCGGGTCTGTGCGGAGCGCAGAACTCCTCAATTTTCTGTCATAGCCTGTGATAGTTGGCTTCCTCCGCCCAACTTAATTGCAAGTATTAAAAGCATCGTGTGCTTAGAGCAGGCTACTGTAAGAAACGAAGCTGCTTTCTGACAGCCCTCCCTCTCCAGTTCATCCACTACTCACAGAGAAACGGGAAAGCACCACTCGAGCTGTCCCTGCCACCCTGCCGCCTCCCCAGGAGCCTGTGCCTCGTGCGGAGTCTTCAGCAGCTCCGCACTGGCCTTCGAGGTCTCTCTCGGCCGTGGGTCCCTGCCATCACCCTCCCAACGCCACGCTGGGTCAGCACACAGCAGCCAGCCGCCCGTGAGGAACCCTGAAGCCTTCGTCTTGCTCAGCAGAGGGGAAGGGGTGCTTCATCCTTTGCCTAGAGGTGGTGCTGTCCCGCTCTGGTTTGGCTGTATGGGGCAGCCCCATGGTTAGGGACCCTGTGCCCTGGGGGTCTGCCCGCTGCAGGCATGGTGGTGCCACATGACCAGCAGGAGCCACATGCAGGAGGGTTTGGGATGGGCCTGGGGCGTGGGGCACCAGAAAGATGCCTTTCCAGAGGCTCTGAAGGCCCCTCCATACACCTGAATCCCTTCTCGCCAGCCAGGCTCCAGCCCCATGGGATGGGGGGCACAGACCAGCAGCCTTGTCACCAGGCAGCCTGGCTGGGAGCATTGCCTGCAGCCTCAATCAGGGGCTCCTCTGAGCTCCACATCCAACCTCCCCCATCGTCCGTCACCCTCAAGACGGACAACCACCCCAGCTTGTGTGGCCACAGGGGCTCTGGGGACCAAGATGCCCCTGCTGTGGGCAGAATAATGACCCAAATGCCCCATGACACAGGACTGAGGTGCTGAGGTTTCACCTGGCTCTTGGGATTGATGGCATCTGTCCCAAAGCCTTCGTATCCTCCACCAGCCCAGAGCTGGGAGACTTTGAGATGCCAGTGCCCTCAGAGCCATTGCGTGAGGTGGGACTGGTGGAGGGGATCTGAGACCTGCTGGGAGGAGCTGCCACCGCCATCCCACATCCTCACCGGGGGCCCGAGCAGGCTGGTGCCGGGGTGGGGAGGGCGCGCGGCAGCCATTGTGCTGTGGCTCAGCAGGGACGGGTGATGGGGGACCAGCCACTGCAGACCTGCAGCCTTGCCCGGCACTGGCTCCCCCAGCCCTCCCTGTGGCAAGGGCACCACGGCACGAGAGCTGACACCACGGCCAAGCTGCCACAGGTGACCCTGAACCCGGCAACACTCCCCTGCCCGTCACAGAGGATCCCAAAGCCTCCCAGTTCACAGCAAGAGGCAAGCCCCACCTTCTGCTTATGCAAGGTCATAAAAATCACTAAAATCCACTAAATATTGTGAATTGTTGGGACTCGGTGTCCCGGGATGCATCAAATGCCCAGGTGTTACCACCAGCATGCCGCAAGCTCCCTTCCACTCTTCCTTGCCCCCCAAAGAGCAAGGGATGAGGCACAGCCTGGAGCCTGCCTCTGCCTCCTCCTCCTCCTCTCAGCACTGCTGAGGAAGGAAGGTGAGGTCCTGCCAAGGCACAGCACTTGCCTCATTCTGCCATTAGAAGTCCAGTTAGCCCCATCGTTAGCTGTTAGTAGCGCCAAAGCCCTGCATGCTGGGATGGGGCACAAGAGCTGCACTTGCTGCACAGGGCACTGCCGGTGCGTCTGCACGAAGGAAGCGCGAGACGGGGGAAAGCACCGCGCCCTGGAAGCGGTGTAGAGGCCCCAGGCGGCCAGGGGTTGTGGAGCTGTGCTGCTTTTCCACACCTCATTTGCTGAAGAAGAGAATCATGGGTCCCAGTTCTGCCAGCCCCGTTTTCAGGCTTCACTGGGGAGAGGCGAGAGCAGTGCCGGCAACCGGACCACCACCGCTTCATGGTGGTCTCCAGAGGGGCAGCAGTGTCAGGTGTGGGTGCTGACACGGAGCAGCCCGTCTCTCAATGCGTTTTAACATCCCAAAGCCTCGAAACCAAAGCGAGCCTTGCACTCACCTCTGCTGCCCCCCTTTTGCAACCACTGCTGAGGAGCAGCCGGGTGCTAGCCCGGATGGGAGCCATCGGACATGCATTGGGAGGAGGAGAGCACTCGGGACATGGCCAGAAATTATCCCCCTTCTGTCCTTTACCTTCACAGTAAGAAAAAGCTGATCTTGATCTAAATTGGAGCCTTGAGGTGTTGAGCAACCTTTAACCTGCCTCTGAATGTTTTGGGGGTTTTCTTTTTCTTTTAAAAAAAACAGGGAAGTGATTATCCCAGTGGAACATGCATCCAATCTCACTTGATTCCAGCAGGCAATTTGCTCTTGCCTAGCAAGCAGCTTGGGAAATTAAAAAGCCAGCCCCGGCTGCAGACAAGAATTGATAGGAACAAGCCCAGTGACCGGCGAGGCCGGGGAGGCATAGAGGTAGCCGCAGGAGGCCGAGCGTGCCCTGGCGTGACACGGCTCCAGCGGGGACTGGGCACCTTGCAGCACCGCTGCTCCCGGACACAGCCTGTCCTTGGCACGCTGTCCATCCGTTCATTTCTGCTAAGGCACCCTCTTGCTCCCCGACCGCAGAGTGAGGGGGTAGGATGGGACAAGGGGCTAGACTGCCCTCCATCCCATGTTCTCTGGGGACGAGATGCTTTGAGTCACACTTACTTTTTTATGGAAATAGGGGGTTTCTGCCCAGGATATTTTGTCCCAGTCTTGGCTTCAGGACAGTGTTGCTCCTGCCCCGTACCTGGAGCTGTGGAGGCAGGGTTGCTCTGTGCCCACATGGCTGCTCTGCTGGGGCCCTGCAGGTGGGAGCTCATGGCTTGGGGGGGCATCGCACCCCGCTGCGCTCAGCCGATGCCTCCAGATAGGGCTCAGCCAGAGAGCTCTGGCCCAAATGGAGCCCTTGCCCACCTTCATCCCAGCTTTCTTGGCCCAGGAGAGGCGGGCAGGCAGTGTGGCCTCCCAGCAGGGCTGGGTGTTTGTGCTCCAGGGCTGGGAGCTGCCGCTGCTGGTGCGAGCAGGCAGGGGGACGCATGTGGGCTGGGGGCGGTCGGGGTTGTGCCCTGGGGGCAGGGCCACTGAAGTCAAAGGACGAACAGGCACCTGAGCTGCCTTACACCCACTGGTACCTCCGGCCACCTCCCAACGGCCATGACCCTGCTCATCCCTTCCTCTCCCCCAACCTGCTGAGCATGCCAGAGCACAGCAATAGTTGCCCCCGCAGCACTGCCAGGCTTTGAAGCCTTATCAGGCTGGGCAAGGCTGCAGAGAAGGGAAAGAACAGTCCAGGGACTCATCCTGCTGCTCCAGGATGGAGCTGGGAGGGGACATGGGGCTGTGAGGGCGGTGGGGGAGATGGAGTGAGGTGCACCCACTGTGCCCAGCACCCTGGGGCACATCAGGGCACGATCCCAGCAGCTCGGCGGCGGAGGGCATTGGTGGCTGGAGCCAGCCAGCCCAGGGATGAGGCTGAGCCTCCCTGGCAGCCCGGCTGGACAGATGTCCTGAACAATTTGGGGACAGCTCGTACGCTGTGCGACAACCTGCCAGACCTAATAGGCAGATTGGGTTAGTGGAGGGGAGATAAGGCAATCCACTTAGTGGTTTTGTCGAGCTGTGTGCGGCTAAACCAGCTTAGGGGCGGATGCTCAGCCAGTGTACAGTGGCACGGTGCTGTGGGAGCCCATGACAAAGCACCAGCGTACTTCCTGCCTGGTAATCTCTCTAGGCTCAAGGGGCAGCCAGTGCCAGAGCTGTAAATGACATTAATACAGAGGAATGGATTAAACAGGAGATTTGGAAGCAGCATTAGGCATGAATTTCTGCTTTGTCTCACTCCCGTGAGCCCTTCTGCAGGGAGAGGCGATGCACCCAGTGCTCAGTCCCTTTTACAGAACGCTGCCTCTGACCGTGCTGAGTCCCCCTGGCCATGCCGCTGGCCTGGGGCTCCCACAGCCCCGGCTCCCAAGGCCGGACGCAGCTCTGCAGCTGTGGGGTTCTTGCCCTGCACAAGGGGATAAGGGAAATGAGTGAGAGCTCTGCAGTAGATTCCCAAGACGTCGCAAGCACATCCTTGCTCCTGCCCCCAAGCCTATAGAGCAAACCCAGCCCAAATTTTCTGTCATGCTGAAAAGCGAGCTCAACCGCTACATCCCTCACCCAGATGGCTCTTCAGCCACAGGACTCCCACAGCTTCCGATCTTGCACACAAAGCGCTTCTCAAACCGCATTTATCTATGAATTAACTAATTTAATTTCTCCCTGGAGGAGAACAGGACACCGCGAGCCCTGCACTGTCTGATGGACGGTGCTGAGCATGGCCTTAGAGAAGCCCCCTGTCCAGCTCGCAGATGGGTCCCTGACTGACAAAGACCTCACGGGCATCTCAGGTACCCCTGTTTTCCAGCCGAATATACCCAGAGGACCAGTTTGATCCATTCTCCAAGTCTTGTTAGGCTTTGCCTCTTCTGGATGAAGAATCGGAGGCTGAAGATTAATTTTATCTAGGATACGCCGCGGGCTGGTGGAACAGCATCACGTAACCACCCTCAGCCCCTCGGCCAAGCGCTGCTTTGCGGCAGGCCCGTGGGTGCAGCACCTCCCCACACGGGCTCACCCCAGGATCCACACACTGGCGGTGGGGCCCCGCGTGGGGACAGGGCAGTGCCCACTCGGTGCAGCTGCAGGAAAGTGGCTTTGCAAGGGGTGGGCAGCCCTATCCCTGCCAGCTGCTCCTCGGCCCTTGGGACCCGTACGGCAGAGCTGGGGGAGAGGCACTCGCTCATCACAACAACCCATCCCTCACATTTCTGTTTGTTTTTTTTTTTCCCCCACAAATATTTAGTGAACAGTGCTGCTTCACCCCAGTTTTCAAACAAACCTTTTTACATGAGTGGGATGATGATGTCTTTATCTCTGCTGGTGATGCCCTTCGTGATGCAACCCAGAACCATGTTGGCCAACTCTGCTCAGCACTGGCCAGGCCACACCTGGAATCCTGGGTGCAGTTCTGGTCCCCGCTGTACAAAAAAGCTGTGGGCAGGCTGGAGGGGTCCAGAGCAGGGCCACCAAGGTGATCCAAGGGCTGGGAAGCCTCTCTCAGCTGTATGAGGACAGGCTGGGAGAGCTGGATTTGTTCAGCCTTGAGCAAAGGAGGCTCCAAGGGGATCTCATCACCACGTACCAGTACCTAAGGGGGAGCTACAGGGAAGACGGAGACTCCCTTTTTACAAGGAGTCCCATGGAGAGGACAAGGGGGAATGGACACAAGTTGCTCTTGGGGAGACTTTGGTTGGACAGGAGAGGGAAATTTTTCCCCATGAGGACAGTCAACCCTTGGAATAATGTCCCCAGGGGAGGGGTTGACTCCGCCACGTTGGACACGTTCAAGCCTCAGCTGGACAGGGTGCTGGGCCATCTTGTCTGGACTGGGCTCTTGCCTAGAAAGGTTGGACCAGATCATAGAATCATAGAATCACAGATTGGAAGGGACCTCAAGATCATCTGGTCCAACCATCTAGTCCAAAGCCTGATCCCAGATGGTCCTTGGGGTCCCTTCCAACCTGGGATTCTATGGTTCTATGGCCTCTTTAAGACACCGCTGATTCATAGAGACAAAGATAGGGCAGGGAATGGGGCAAACCCACGTCCTTTCAGTTCAATCTGTACCAAAACGCCTTTGAAAACCTCAGCCTCAGCACCGAACTCAAGTCATTTTCTTTCTACTTTGTCACATTTACTTGTAGCCTGAAAATAAAGGTGGAAACAAAATCCTTCCCACCAAAGAGCAACTCCCTCCTGCTCCCAGTGTCGGCGCAGCACAGCATGGGGGTCAAGCCCCTGCGCCGCGGAGGGGGCTCCTCCCCCCAACACAGACCCTCACAGCCCTGCTTGCTGCCCAGGACTTGCCGAAATGGGTGCAATGTCTGCCTAAAAGGAACAAGGCACCGTGTTTTTGGGCAAGAGGGTGCGTAACTTCTCACACCACCACTGATAGCCTTCGCTTCTGTCAATACACGGCTGAGATCTGCGCTTTGTGCAGACGTCAAGCCACGGGCAAGGTGGGCCTAGGATAGGGGGGAACAGTGACAGCACCTTCCCAGCTTGTGCTCCAGCGCCAGCTGGGGAGCACTGGGGAACATGGGCTATAGCCCACGCTGGCCGGGCTTCCCCAGAGGTCTTGTGAATTTTCCCCTGGGCTCTGGGTTGCGAGTGTCCCTCCTCCTGTCCCCTTCATTGCATCCCTACGCTCCCAGGGGACACAGGCTGAAACGAGCCCGTTCTGGATAAAGAAGGGGCCAGCTGGGTCACTGAGAGAGATCAGAAAGGTCCTGGCTGTGCACAAGTCCCAGAGAGGTAGGCAGGGCAGGGAGGTGGGGATGTCCTCAGCCACCTGCAGATCCCCCAGGTGAACCTGGCAAAGACCCCCACCCCTCCTCCTCTTCACCCCTTGTCATTCTCCCAGGACAGGGCAGCCGCATTCCCTCCCTCTTCAGACAGGTCTGAAGGCAATGGCGCCAGTGAGCCTGTACCCACCGGCTGCCAGGGCCGGCTGTTTGCGGGTGAGTCAGCCAGCGTGGTGCGAGGCTGCCGGCACTGCCAGCCGGCTGCGCACACCGTGCGCCCTGGCAGCGGGCGCTGGCTGGGGCAGTACCTCGGCAGTGGCTCAGGGCAAGCAGAAAGGCAGTGGCCCCAGCACCCAGCCCGGGCGGCAGCACCGGTGGAGGCTGCTGCGGCCACAGCCGCCCGCTCTGAGCAGGGTTTGCTCCAGTGAATGAATGAGGCAGCTGATGAATATTCAGAATTGGCAAAGCAGATCGCTTTCAGCTAAATTTGATCACAATACAGGATAAATTAAGCCATGGGATGAATGCATTCGAAATGAAGATTAAAAGAACGCACTGTACAAAGTCAGGAAAGTAGGTTTAGCCAAAATCTGACAATGTACACAAACAGACGAAAATAAAGTTCCTTTCACTGCGCAAATAATGAGGTCGGGATCGGCCGCTCACCAAGTTCCTATGGAAACATCTCTTTTTTTCTTTTTAATTTAAAAATAAAGCGGGGGGGGGGGAGGGAAGAATGCCTGGGAAACGAATGATGCTCAGAAGGTCCAAGAATAAGCGGGAGGTGCTCAACCCCAGTAATACCGAGCGAGAAGAGCGCCCTGGTGTCCGGGGAGGCTGCCCCGGCTGCCGAGCCTTCAGCCCCACCACCACCCGGGGGCTGCTGGGCCAGCACGGCACCGGCCCCAGCGCAGCGGGGGGCTGATGCCCAGCACGTCCCCAGCTCACTGCAGCTCCTGCACCAGGGCTCCGGGCTCGTCAGGCAGCTGGCAGAGGGATGAGGAAGGGGAAGCATTTGGGTTTGCCAAAGGAGCAGGGAATGGAGAGCTTGCAGGAGCCTGAGGTGAAGAATGGTGGCTCGTGCCACATCTGCTCCTGATTTTGGAAAGATCCGGATTATTGTGGGGCCCTAAAGCAAAGCCAGGGACAGCACAACTGCCTTGGCACAGAGATGACACAGGCACGAAGGCAAAACAGGGCTGTGGCCCTGCCCCGGGGCAACTGAGGTAGGGAGCTGGCAGAGCAATGTGCCCAAGGGCCGCCAAGAGCAGCCGCCGCAGCCCCGCTGGGCACCAGTGCTCAGGCAGAGGCAGGGTCTCCACCACCTCTCACTGGTGGTTACACCAGGCACGGTTGGCACCTCCCGGGGTCCCAGCAGCACCCCTGGCCTGAGGGACCCATTCCCTCCACCCTCTGCCTTGCAGAGCCCGTGCTGGGCGAGCAGGGCAGGTGGGCAGCTCCCTGCTGCTGGGCAAGCAGCATCCCACTGGGGAAGGGTCCAGCCCCCCTGCCAGGCTGGGGACAGGAGCGAGAGGGACCTCGTGGAGCTTGCTGTGGTCTGTACCTGGCCTTCCTTGCCACGGCTTGGGGAGAGACCCCAGCATCGCATTGGGGCCAGACCAGGCGCAGCAGCGCGGGGCAGAGGCTGCTCGTCCCAAACCACCCAGAGCTCGGACCCAGCCCCCCACCTCCTGGGGATGCCAGCGGCATGGAAGCCCGCTGGGCCACCATACCTCCCTGGAAGGTGGCCTCCTTCTCCCGCAGCCGCCCAGTTTGCAGGAGGAGGGAACGGAAGGGCTGTCTGTCAGGCTGACATGAACAAATCTATTAGCAGCCCCTGGCAGGTGAGAGGAAAGCATTAGCATATGGAAAACGGGGGAGGAAAGCAGCGTGGCGGGGACTGTTGTGACTGAGCAGGCAGGTGAACCCGGGGAGTTTATAAATAAATCCCCTGCGTACACCCCCAGCCGTGCTTCTGCAAAGTCTCTAATGGGCTTGGAAACCCGGCGCTCATCCTCAGGGCTGCGGAGGGTGGTGGGCTCCCAGCTGGGAGCGGTGTGCTGGCTCGCTTGCAGCACCCTGCATCCGCCACTGCAGCACCAGCAGCAGAGGGGGAGGCGATCCCGGCTGTGGGGGTGACAGGAGCCCCTTCTGCGGCGCCGGGGCTCAGAGCGGAACGAGCCGTGGCAGAAGGACGTGGGGAACGGCTTCGCTCGCCCAACCTTTCCGCCCTTGGTGGAGGAGCTTGATGACAAGGGGCAACGCGATTCCCTCTCTTCCTCTTCCCCCACCCACCCAAGAGGGTGTTTATGGCGACATCTCTGCCCTATTATATGAAAAAGCCACCGGTGCTGGAGTCAGCGTGATCCGCACCAGGAGTGACCCCCGGGCACTGGCAAAGGCCCGGGAGTTTGAGCCAGGATTTTGAGAAAGGGTCTTGCGAAAGGAGACGGCCGCTGCATTGCATGCCAACTGGAGTGAGGGCTATGGGGTGCAGCCCTGCCGAATGGCTCCAGCACGGGCAGGGAGGAATGCGATGCCTCTCCCCTAACCTGGCCCCCGCAGCAAGGGGTACTACGGCAGAGAGATGGGGACATGCAGCCCTCGCCCCCTCCTCACAGGGAGCAGCCCAGGGAGGTGGGAGGCTTAAAATGGTGTAGGGGCCAGAGACTGGCTATGGGCAAGGGACAGCGCAAGCTCACAGGGCCCAGAGGTCAGGCTGGGGGATTGCCACTGGGCTGCCTTCCACAAGCACAACTGCCTTACAGTGCGGAACGACCTTCCTGGGGTGTTCAAAGAGCTGGACTGCAGAGAAGTCCTGCTGCCCCCCACACTGCAATCTGTGGGGGGGACCCTGTGTACAAACCTCGCTGCTAGAGTGGGGCAGGACCCAGAGTCACCTTGGGAGCAGGAAAAGCCCAGGCGCCCGGCTCCCCCTCCTCACTTGAGCTGAGGAGCCAGGGCTCACCTGCAGGGTGGCAGGGACACGCGGGTGCTGAGCTGTTGGGTTTTGCAATTAGCAGTAGTCATTAAAGTAAGTGCTACATTAATTATTGCTGGGTTGCAGCTCAACCTCCAGGTCTGTCACTTGGCAAAACTCACACTTGAGTTGGCTCCCACTTCTGGGAACCTCCCAAAGCCCTCGCGTTCAACTGGGAATGTGCAGGCACCCTGGGCACTGTCCCCAGCTCTGATCGCTCCTCGCTGGGGGCTGGCAGCACGCGTGCAAAGCAGCCACTGGAGGAGTACTCAAAGCAGCCCCCCTGCCTGGGGGTATCTGCCACTCGGGCCATTTGCCACAGGCCACTGGGGGCCAGACAGCTCCTCTTCTCCCCTGCCAAGTCCTGGGAGAGAGCCCAGTACCTCACAGCTCTGAGAGGAACCAAGGCCAAAATGCATGGCGCAAATGGGGAAGGAATGAACCCCACAGACTACCAGGGGGCTCAGGACCAGCACGACCACGGCAAATGCCAACCCAGCATGCCCTCACAAAATTCGGGAGGCCTTGGAGAGCAGGGGGTGGTAGCAGGACCAGAGCAGCTTCACAACTGCCTTCATCCAGGCTGCCAGCACCATGGCAGCCCTGGGCACAGCCTCTGCCAGGTTTCCCTACTGGTGTCCACGCCGTGCCAGGGCTGTAGTTGAGCCCATCCAACTCCCCCATGACCACGCTGGGTTTAGTTCACCGTCTTTCCGCTTGTACCATGACGTCCTGCTGCCGCACAGCATTGCACTGCTGGCTGCGGGACAGGGTGTCTGGATGTCAACCCTTCCTACCCAAGAAGTACCAAGAGCATCCCTGTGTTCAGGTATTTTGCACGAGGCTGATGGTTTTGAGGAATGGCAGCTTTTGGCTCTTCCTCCAAGAAAGAGTGTAGGGCTGGCTGTGCCCGCGGGAGCTGGGAAGCCAGAAGTGGAGGTTGGACAAACCCCGGGCCCTCTCAGCTCCTGCCCTCTTACAGAAACAACTCTTCCAGACCATGGCTGGCCCGTGCAACGAAAACTCCATTCTGCTGCAAGATTTGGTCTTCCCAGTTTCACTGAATTGCCAGTTATTGGCAGACGGATGCAGAGGGAACGGGTTCTTCAACGCTGCCCATAGTAACCGAATTGCAGCAGGCTGCAGCCAGTGTCTGCCAGGGCCTTGTTCCTATTTCCAACTGCTGCTGCGAATGGTGGCGAGACCAGGGCACCAAAGTCTCCTTTAAACAATTCGCATTCATCCCCAACCCTCACAGGTACAGGGATAAAAGGGTCACCTTGGGTCAGAGTCTCTAAGATCTTCTGCAACAAGCAGCTTCCTCCTATAATCCCTGCCCCCAAATCAGGTACATGCTTAAAAAATACACGTGGCTTTGACGGAGCCATGGGAGCCCCGCTACAGGTCACCCGCATCCTGCAAGTATGCCGGTGTAGCTTTGGCGCCCTCCTTCCCGACCGCCTCACCCGGCACAGGCCGCCTCCTGCACTGTTCTCAAGGTGTAGATGCTGAAAAAGCTCTGCCCAGCCACACTAAAAAGCCACAGGGAATTTTTGTGTTGCCAGGCTGCTGGGACAAGTTTAATGATGTTTAATAAAGGCGGATGGTGCCTGAAGTTCACAGCCGAGTTCTTCCACAGACTCCCTGGCAGAGGCAGCACTGGAGAGTTCCTCCCCACTGCGCCTTCTTCCTGCGACCTGTCAGCACAACGAGCAAGCGACCGGGAGCCACGCGGTGTTTGGGCTTTTGGGACAGCAGAGCGAGCATCGTGCAGCCATGGGTGTTCTGTGTATGTGAGTCAGCATGGTCAAAACACACTTGCTAGGTGTTAAACCCAAATGCCATTGGGTTTTATTCTGAACCAAGACAGTCTGTCTTAGGGAATCCAGCCAGCGGAATGCTCTCGCTATCGCTCCGAGAATACACCTGGAGGTGGCCGGCCCAAGCAGATGCGGGTACAGCCAATATAACTGGACAGGACGCAGACCCAGCGTGACCTTGCAGCAGCCTCTGTCGGTGCCGCCTGAAAGACCAAGCAATTGCTCTTCCATTCAGATCTGTTCGGCACCCTTGGGCCTGTGGGAGCAGAGCTTCCAGCGTGGTGACGGCAGGACCCCAGCCTGGACCTTGCCTGCAGTTTTGTGCTGTAAGCCCACCCCGCCCTGCCTGGAACCAAGCGCATCAACAAGCTGCTTAAGCCCTTAGAAGGGGCTTGAGCCTTTAAGGGAGCCAGTTCACGCCAATGCTGTGTCAAGTACCAGACTACCCACACGTACCGCTCTGTAAGCACGCCCGGGGGGGGCCTGGCATATCTGTAATGCGTTTGGAGACAGCCCCAAGCCCAGTCTGAAGAGCTCTTTTGGCTAACGCGCGGAATGCTCCCACCCTGACCAGCTCTGAGGAGACAAGCCTTTCTGGGCACAACCAGTCTGAGATCCAAGAGCCACCAGTATGAGATCTGCAAGAGAAACGGGACCTCAGACCTTGCATGCTCAGGAGGTTGGAAGCCGCTGGAGTGACAAAGACCACTCAGGGCTCTGGTGTGACGCCCAGCTTTTCAAATTCAGGCAGATCAAGCCAGATGGCAGGAGGGTGGGGAAGGGCCAAGGCAGCAGTTCCCCTTCCCCAGCTGGAATCACAGCCCAAGCTGGGGGACAAACCCCGGACCACTGCTTCGCTCATTAGTACCCGTCGGGTAGCTCTGTGCACAGCCAAGGGAGCGAACAGACCAGCAGGTCATTGCGGGCACACTTTTTAGCGGGCTTATCTCTGCCGAGGAGAGGGGGCAGGAGCCTGCCACACCTCAGCAGGGTGCAGTAGGTGAGTAAACAAAATACCCTGGTGAGGTACAAATCTTGAATCTGGAGTTCTCGGCTTTGAGAGATATAAACAGCAAATGCCCCTGGGCCGCAGAACCAGAAGGCATCTTGGGAGCTGCGTAAGGCAAAAACCAGCTCGGCACCTCTTGGTCAAGGGCCGCCACCCCCAGGACTTCTCCATTATCTCCAGTCAGACTCTTCTCAAAGGGCAGATCTCCCAGTCCCAGCTGGGCCATAGGATGTCCCTGCTGAAGAACCATCCGTCAGCCTTTCAGATCCTTCACCTGGCATTGCTCAGAGGCCCGGGTCCGTGACAGGGACACAGGCGCTGGGTGTGCAGAGCCAGTGCTTTTGCTGCAGCAAATCCGACTTGCCCGCTCAGGAAGGACCCTGCCGCAGGCGTGCGCTGCTGTCAGCACACCCAGGCTGGAGCCCACCTCCCCTCTTCTCGAGCTCCGGGATGGGCAGGCACCGCACCGGGGCAGCTGTGCTGGCAACTCTGTCCCTCAGATATCGGGTCGGAAATAATCTCAGCCCAGACTGCAAAACCATCGTCTGCTGTGCCGCTGCGACAGGCATAGTTCCACCACTCCAGGGGGCCAAGTTCACCCCTGCGGCAGCATCAGCATGGTGCCCACAGGCCTGACTGTGGATCTTGGGGTCCTTTGGACCCTCTCCTGGGGCCGGAGCCGGCAGCATCAGTCCAAGCCTTGCACTTCTCTTCCCAGATCCAAAAGGAGTCCTTGGGACACTGTTCCAGACTGCTGGGAGCTACAAGGCCCCCTGTCCTACATTGGGAGGCACGGCACCATCTGGTTGTTGCGGGCTGACCACCTGCCTCCTCTCTTCAGTAACAGCATCTCTTCGCCAAGACTTTGCAATGGAAGGGCTGCAGGTGGAAGGCGCCCAGCCAACATCTCGGTGGAGAAGCGTGGCTGGTGCCCAGGCCGGTGCTGCCCTTGGCCTCCTGTGCCTCCACCGCTGGCTCAGCCCCCCTGAGAAAGGAAGGGTCCCCAGGCCTGGGGCAGCTTCTCATCCTCTTCTGGGGGCACCAGGATCTCCAGCCGGAGAGCCAGATCCTGGCAGCACACAAAGAAACAGAACAGTCGGCAGCAGCTCAGACAGCCCCAGGCACTGCACAGACACAGTGCTGGCCAGGACATCAGGATTATCTTTCTCCATTAACTAAAAGCACTGTGGGAGTGCTGGCATCCACCTGGAGAGCCATCAGGGATAGGCACCAGGAAACTTCTCATCAAGAAGGGCTGCCGCTGCTCAGCATTTGCTTTGCCTTAGACCCCTGTTTCCCCTTGAGATAACAAGCCTGTTTATATTCACTAGATTTATGCTTGGAAGGAGGGCAGAGGACTTTCAGGTTTGGCATGCTCCCAGGGAAGTTTGTTTGCACGCTTCACTTTGGCTTGGTCGGGCTGGAGCGGGGACAGTCGGGACTGCAGAGGGCTGAGGTGCTCAGAGGACAGCATCCATCAGCAACGGAAGGAACAGAAAGGTGCAGTAAAAGGGACTCAGGCCAGCCTGATGTGGATGACCCCTTCTAGACAGCACCCTTGGGTCCCACTCTGGCACCTTGCAAGAACGCTCGGGCTTGCCCACCTGACACTGGGCTGCAAGGCTCCAACTCTGCAAAGGCTCACTGGGCTGCTGGCGTGCCGGTCCCCACCAGCTCACGCCACGGGGGAATAAACTGTCGGTAGCCCTGGGAGTGCCAGGAGGTGCAAGCAAGCCTGGTGGTGAGCACAAGGAACATTTCCTGCTCCTGTGGGAAAAAATTCCGCCTGCAGTGGCTCACGCTGGGCTGGGGGTGACTGCAACCCAACCACCCCTTGCTCCGGAGACATCTGGGCAGGACTGGGCACCTCCCCTGCAAGGTGGGCAGCAGGGCTTCGGCAGGGCATGAAGGGACAGCCGCAGGACGGCTGAAGGGGACACGCGCCGCAGAGATGCCTGCTCCAGAACAGCAGTGGCACAGCTGGCTGCCAGCTCCAGCCCTCTGGCCACCAGCCCAGTGCAACCCTGCCCGGGCACTGAGGTGGTATTAGAGCAGGGCGCCAACTTGCGCCTTCGCTGCTGCCCAGCCCGCCCGAGGGCGCCCATGTCATTGCTGGCACCACGTCCCCATGGGGCGGCCCTTGGCACCCGCAGGCAGTGCCTCTGCAAAGCTGCTGTCACCGGGCACCATGGCACAGCCACACGGGGCTGTGATTGCTGCGTGGGGAGGGAAGGGTGACCTTGTCCTATATTTTAAAGGCCACTTTTCATCTACAAAAAACAGCCAAATGAGGGCAGCAGCAGGGAGGAGGAGAGATGAGCAATGCAAAGTGGCTGTGAGGCAGAGAGGCAATGCCTCCAGGCTCAGCAGCACTCACCCCTGCCCAGCATGAGCTGACCCCCCCTCTGCTCCGGGACAGCGAGGGGCGTGTGGGGAGCAGGAGCTGTGGGGTGCAGGGAGCGGGGCTGCGCCCAAGGACGCAGAGCGGGGGTGTTTGAGCGCAGACCCACGGCTGCAGGTCGGGGGCCCGGAGTCACTTCAGCCAGGGATGGGTGCAGCCCCCCCATGCCCCAGCGCACCCTACCAGGACCCCCAGGTCTCCTGTCAGGCTGCCAGGCTGTGTCCCTGACACCTAGGGCCTTTCAACCACCATGAGAGATGTGAAACAGGACCCCAGCACATCCCTACATGCCCTTCATGGGGCAGGCCTTATTTTCTCAATGGAAGGTAAGAATTCTCTGCAAGATCACCAGGTTGGACCATCGCAGCCCAAATGTGTCCCCCAGCCTGGTTCAACACATCAGGAGATAAACGGAGAAGCCCAAGTGCCAGGGAAAGGCAAACCTGACTGCAACAAGGAGACCTCCCCACTCACCTCCAAGGGCCCTCCGGGGACACCTCCTGTACCCCTGGGCAGCCTGGGGAAGGGGCTGGACGCTGGCAGTGGCTGTCAGGGGCTGGCGAGGAGGAGCCCCGGCTGCCCCAGCTGCTGGCGCAGAGCTAGGAAGGGGAGGAGAGCTCCTCCAAGCATCTGGGGGGGCTCAGCCTTGCCTTGCAGCTGTGAGATTTCACTCCAGGCTCTGGAAAGCACTTCAAAGATATTCCTAAGCATTTTTCTGCTTCAGAGCTTAATGACAGTGCATTGCTTGGTTGGCAGGTGCTGAGAGCTTCCCCCCTCGCTTGCCACTGAGCATTGGCAGAAGCAAGGAAGGCTGCATTCGGGGTTTATGTTCATCCTGTCTCGCATTTTCTGGGAGGAAGGATTGCTCAAGTGCAGCCTCCTGAAAGAAGGTGGTGGTTCCTGCATTCCAGCCCCCAAATTGGAAGGGTTACTCAGGTTTAAACCATTCAAGAGTTTCTAGAAAAAAAGGCCAAGGTGTCTGCATAGAGGAAAGGACAGGGAAGGGCAGAGCAGGAGTGTCGAGGGGACACAACTGCTTCACCTCTAATGCCACCGACAGGCAAAACGTTGCTCTGCACACAGAGACCTGCTAATGCCCAACCCCAGGCACTGAAGAGCCCTCCCCATGCCTTTCTACCAGCTTATGGGCAGAGAGGTGAATACGCTGGGAGAGCATCAGCCTGGGCTGGCCTCCTGCTGTCTTGGTCAGAGGGATGCTGGTACATTGGCCTTCCCTCAGTCCCTCCCCCTCTCCCAGTCATCTCCTTCCACACTGCCAACCTCTGCTAAACTTTGATGGCACCACAAATTGAGACGGCTTCTCCCAGGCTGCTGGGAGCCCACGTCATGGGGAATGAGGGAGCCAGAACCAGGGGAATGTTTCCAAAACAGCGGGGTGCTGCTGAGCCGGCAGAGGCAAGGAGGTGGGCTCATGCAGCAGAGGCTGCTCAGCAGACCAGGCTCCCTAGGGATGCTCTCAGAGAAGTTGTCAGATGTTTTGGCCTCCAGAAGTGGCCACAATCTGAAGCAGTTTCCACAGGGGTACTGTGCCCTTGGTGGCACAGCCGCCAGCTCTGTGGTCAGACCTGGGCTGGAACCAGCTCCTTTGGGATGGACTCAGGGCTGCAACCCATGAAGGTCTGAAGGGAGCTGAAGGTGGGAATGGAGGTTCATTACAGGAGGCATCAACCTACACCTATTGCCGCGGCGTTGACTCGTACACCGTGCTGGGCCAGCTGAGGCAATCTGAACAGTGAATATGAAGTTATACAGAGCTGCTACACAGCATCAGGGTGCAAAAGAGGCATCAGGATAAGCTGGGGCCAAGATGGGGGGGGGGGGGGGGTTGGGGAGAAGAAACATAGCGACAAAGCCAATTCTGTGAAAATCTGCCTTGTGTCTGTAAGGAAAGGTAGAGTGAGAAGTCCTGAGGCTGCACTGAGCTTCGGAGGTGCAGGACAAGCTCCTGTGCGGCCCTGGAGAGCAGCAGAGAGCTGTTGGAAGCGGCGGGATGCGACCTCTGTACAGCTGCAGGAGCAGTTTGGATGCCAATTGCTTTTACAAGGGGTTAGGCTAGGTTGCTCATTAATATTAATGTCTTGATAAATGATGCATAGCATGCATTTGCATGAGGCGTCCCCGTGACGCTTCCCACGCTGTTAGCCAGCCTCCCCCCGAGCACCCGCAGCCTGCTCGCCGAAGCGGTGGCTGCAGGTCCAAATGTTTTACTCTATCAAGAAAACAAAACTCAAAGCAAAAATGGCAACAGCCTGGCACGGGGAGGCGACCCCTTCCTGCCTACGGAGAGCAGACTTCAGCCAAGGGGGGCAAACCAACCCTGTCACCTTCTTGCACATGTGACAGAGCAACCAAAAAGAGCATCCCCCTAGCAGGCAGAGGGTGAGGGGAAGGGCCATCTTCTGCCCACCTGTCCTCGCCCCAGGATGGATAAATCCGTAGCCCTAGGCTAGGGGCAACAACCCTGTCGCAGTCTTCCCCATCTCCTTCCCACATCTCTCTCTAGTTCTTCCCTCACGCGATGCTTGGCTCCTTGAATTCTGCTCCCGTCTCCCGTTACCGCTTGTACAAGCCCAAATTGTATCATCACATCATTACCAAGCCATGCACCTGATTTTCTGGTACACTGTGTCCTCGTCAGGAGGCGGTTCCTCGCAGCTTAGCGCTTCATTCGGTAGAAGCCAGACAAATTGTGCCGCGATGAGCAAAGCAGAACTCTTATCTGTCATCTGCCGTGCGCTTTCCCACGCTGCGCAGCCCCACGCACGTGTGCAGCTGGGTGTCTGGGCTGGCCCCTTCGAGCCTTCACTCCTAAGCCACAGCCACAGGTTTACTGCAGTTAGCGGCTCTGGGTGAGCTGCCCGGGCTGCTCCTCCGTTGCCTGTCCCGCACATGGCCGCAGAACCTCCCCCCGAGCCCCGGGGCTGCGCTGCTGCGTGTCGAGGGGCTGGGAGCAGCAAAGGCAGCTCTGCTCCGTCCCCCTCTCATCGCCACTGTGACTGTGTCCCTGAGGGGCACCTGCGAGGGACTGGAACCAGTACACGCTATATGGAGAGCAAACCACCGCAGGGGTGCCCCACTGGTGCCCTGACTGCGAGGGGCCACCCTGCCCCATGCAGTCAGGAGGCCACACCAGGGCCCTGGAGCTCCCTCCTTGCTTGACCCACAACGGGTCTTCATGGCTGCAGAGGAGCAGCCTCTCATGGGCTGCGTCAGTGCTGAGCGGGGAGGGACTGCGCCGAGAGCCACAGCTTGTCTGCCACTGCTCACCCCAAATCCCTGGGTCAGCGCCCAGTGCCACACTTCGAGCACAAGCCCTTCAGCCCAGAATCAGCCTCCAGCCTCCGCACCACGTCTCCAGATACTTCACGCAGGGGCCTGTGGCGAAAGGTATCAAAAGGTGATTACAAAGCAGAAAATGCAAAGAGGAAAGCCAAGACATTGTGAGGGACGGAGGCATCTCGAAGGACCTGCTTAGTCCACAGTGGACAAGCCACCCTCCTCTTCCACTGGCTCCCACGAGCACACCTAGTAGGGAGGGACAAGGATTCGTCCCCGTCACCTGCGAGCCCCACAGACGCCGCTCTACCGCTTGGCAATGAGACAGACCTTACGCTCCCCCTGGCCAGCCACATCTGGGAGCATCCTCAGCCAGAGGCTGCAGATATTTGCCCAATTCTCTTTCACATGTCTTTTCGTTGGTCTGGTTACACCACCCTGTGCAAAACTGCTTCACAAGCAAATCAGGTGCTGGGCTGAAGGACGCTTTCAAGGTCATCGGGCATGTCCCAGCAGCTCTGTGGAAGCCATGCCAGGTCTCACTGCTCCTCCACACCTCTTCGGTTTCTCAGGGAGGGTGTGTGGCAGTGGCTGTTGTACCTGAGACAGGGCCACACCCCCACCATCCCCAAACACCATCCCATCACCACCCACAGCCTCACCACAGCCCTGCCACTGCGGACTGGGTGCATGGACACTGACAATCACTGGGCCCCCCAGGATCACAATGACATGCTGGCTGAGTGGGAGACAGACAGACAGACAGACAGCACAGAGCGGGGGGGAAGAATCGGCAGGGCCACGTGGGTTGGATGGCGAGGTATGGTCACGAAAGCTCCTGGAGGATCACTGTCACCCAGAGCTGAAATCACAGAATCATTTGGTTGGAAAAGATCTCCAAGATAATCGAGTCCAATCCTGCCATCCCACCACTAAACCCTGGCCCCAAGCAACGCGTCTGCCTGGCTTTTAAATACCCCCAGGGATGGGGACTCGACCCCTGCCCTGGGCAGCCCCTTCCAGTGCCTGACAGCCCTTGAGGGGAAGGAATTTTCCCCAATGTCCAACCTAAACCTGCCCTGGCACAACTTGAGGCCATTTCCCCTCGTCCCATTACCTGTTCCCTGGGAGCAGAGCCCGACCCCCCTCGGGCTCCCCCCTCCTGTCAGGCAGTTGCAAGGAGCGATAAGGGCTCCCCTCAGCCTCCTCTTCTCCAGGCTGAACACCCCCAGCTCCCCCAGACGCTCCCCAGCAGCCTTGGGCTCCAGACCCCTCCCCAGCTCCGTTGCCCTTCTCTGGACATGCTCCAGCCCCTCCATGTCCTTCTTGTAGCAAGGGGCCCAAAACCGAACACAGTATTCAAGGGGCGGCCCTCAAGCACCGAGGCCTCTTGAAGGCCCCGTGGGCATCACTGTCCCAGCTGCCCAGCCCTGGCAGCCCAGTGCCCTGCTCCTGTCCCGTGGTGGAAAGGCCCCCGGAGCAGCCCCAGCAGCGACTCAGACAGCCCTGCCCACGGTCACTGGGAAGGGAGGGATGAGTCAGTGCACGAAGGCCACTCATGCACAGTGTGGGTGGAGCAAAGCAGCAATTTCTTCCCCAGGAGATTATATTCTTTGCAGAAGTCCTTTTTATTTATTTCTTCTTACGGAGCACAGCAATTAGCTGCTTCTTGGCTCCCCCGCACCTGAGGCTGCTGCATATAGGAAGGGGACCCTTGCTGTTCCCCCCGCTGTGCCAGGCAGGCAGGCATGGGTGGCAGCATGACCACAGCCAGGGCTGGGAGCTCCTCCCAGGACCGATGTGACACCGAGGGCTCAGGGCTCGACCAGCCAGCCTCGCCCTGCGGCCACAAGCTGCTCCCCTCTGTGGCCCCAGTGCCACCGCGGTCCTGAGCGCACGCGGGTGCCCTCACCATGCTCAGGCTGTGCAGCTCGGCACTATCAACCATCACGCTGGCTCTGGCAGACAGCTGGGTGCCGGCATTGCTCCAGTGGTCAGATGCAGCCTTCTCTGGGGCATATGGTGGCGGAGAAGCAGGAGAAGTCAAGAAGATGTTTGAAGAAGTCTTGGGTCTGCTCTGGGCTCTGTTGTGCTCTCGCAGTGCAAGCTGAGATCACGCCACCCAGTTACCCTGGGTGAAATGCAAGCATAACTCTTCATCGAATCATAGAATCACAGAACCACAGAATCCCAGGTTGGAAGGGACCTCAAGGATCATCTGGTCCAACCTTTCTGGGCAAGAGCCCAGTCCAGACAAGATGGCCCAGCACCCTGTCCAGCTGAGGTTTGAAGGTGGCCAATGTGGTGGAGTCAACCCCTCCCCTGGGGAGATTATTCCAATGGGTGACTGTTCTCATGGGGAAAAATTTCTCTCTCCTGTCCAGTCGGAATCTTCTCAGGATTGGCTTGTACCCATTGCCCCTCGCCTTTTCCATGAGACTCCTTGTGAAAAGGAAGTCTGTAACTCTTTGCCAGCTACGGACAAATAGTACTTTTAGTGCCTGGGCCACTTCAAAACACTTCCCAGGGACAGCTGCGATCCCCGTCTGCCTAACGGAGCCCAGCGCTGCCAGTGCAGCCCACTGGGTCCACACACGGCCCGTAAAAGGGAGCAGCCCTCACCAGGCTCTGCAGGACCCCCGTCTGCCCCAGGCAGAGGTGGCCACCATCGCCTTCCAGCTCTGCCGGGCCTCGGCGTGCCAGGTGCTGCCTTGCCTGGTGCCAACGCTCAGGGACAGAGAAACGAATGAACACGTTGTGAAGGCACCTGCTGAACAGGCTGTCGGAAGCAGCGCTGTTGTGTCCTTTGGGAAGGGGCCCAGGCTGAGGACAGCACCTGACTCACGTTGTGCCTTAGTTGACATTTGACCAGCAGCACGGCAAGGGAGTGCAGCTCTCCCCCAGCGAGCATCTTCAGGCCCTGCCTCTGCTGTGAGAGAACAGAAAATCTGACAGATGTTGCCCAGCCAGGATCAGAAGGAAAGCAGAACCATTCCAGGGAAGGTGGCCTCAAGCAAAAGCTCCTCCTGTTGTCCTCCACGCTAGCTCTCCTCGCTTGGAAGGACACAGGGAGAAAGATGATTTCCAAAACCCTTCATAGCACACGTCAGCTGCATGGGGAACTGAGGGGCAGTGCACTGCCTGGGGGGTTGGCTGCCCCGCAGAAGGGGGATCCAGCCGGCAGAAGGGCTTAGGGAGGCACCAATGCCCCCCATGTGCTGAGAGGAGGTGCTCAGCCCTGGGGGGCTGCACGCCTCAGACCCAGCACAGCCCTCAGCCTGCAGGACATACACATGCTCCTGCTTTTGCATCCATCTCCTCGGCAGCGTGCAGCGGAGCTCAGGACAACCCTGAGGTGCCCGGTGCTGCCCCTCGGGCAGGTCGCTCCTTACACACATCGTGCTCTCTGGCCAGGCAGCTCAGGAGCACATGGGGCTAGAGGAGGGATGGCCCAGTGGCTCTGCCCGAGCTCTGGGCCGGGCTGCACACATGGCAGCGCAGGTTCCCAGCCACCCCTCGTCCCACTGTCCTTCGGGGGGAAATCCTGCCACTCAAAGTCATCTTCCCCCAGCACATCTCCAACCCACATCAAGCAGCAACTGCCAGACGCTGGATGGGTCACCCACTGTAGAACTGGGACCTCCCATGGGCACCCATGCATCTCTGTCCCTGCTGTGAGCTGCAGAGACCTTTCCCTGGGTCTGGCCTCTGCTGAGGTCCCCACAGAGAAGTCCTGCTGACCGGTTCCTGCCAGAGGGGCAGGAGCCAGCAGTCCCCAGCTCCTGGGGATGGTTGGTGTCCCTCAGAGGGGTCTGCTGCCATCTGCACATGCTGCTCCACAGCCAGCAGCTGCAGCCTGCCTGCATGGCCACGCATGGGCTGAGCAGCCGTGGAACACTCACAGCCCTGCGGCTGAGCTCTTTGCTGCTTGGACCCCTGGCCCAGCACATCACAGGGAGGAAGAGCTGCAGGGGGAGGAAGAGGTCTTCTTCCTCTGTCCCATCTCCCCAGCCCTCTCGGCTCTGTCTCATCATACCAGCCCCAGCCTGCCTCGCTTCCCCCAGATCACACAGTCAGCCATCCATCCTACCTGCAGCACCCCTCGTCTTATTCAAATGTCACCCAAAATTGTGTTCTGTTCTCTTCCTGACGAATCCAAGCAAGCATCCACATTTCCATCCCCTAAAACCCACCACTGACTCCTCTCCTTATGGCACAGGCCACCATCTCCAAGGGGGAAGGTGTTCAGAGCAAACCATTGCTCTCCTCCATAGATCTGCAGGGGTTCAACCAACACAGTGCTCTCATGGAGATCCCACCATGCGTTTTCCTGGATCCAGTGGGGCTGCTGGTGCCACACAGGGATCCCAAACTGGGAGGGAGTGGGATGCTTCCAGCACTGTCTCAGCCCAGCCCATGGCCCCTGCAGCCCTCAGCCCCATGCATCTCACCTGACCAGCAGCCTTGCACAGCACCTCCATGCCTTCGTCAAACTTCCAATGAGCCACATCTTGCCAGATCACAGAATCATTTGGTTGGAAAAGATCTCCAAGATAATTGAGTCCAATCCTGCCATCCCACCACTAAACCCTGGCCCTAAGCACCTCGTCTGCCCGGCTTTTAAATACCCCCAGGGATGGGGACTCAAGCCCTGCCCTGGGCAGCCCCTTCCAGTGCCTGACAGCCCTTGAGGGGAAGGAATTTTCCCCAATGTCCAACCTAAACCTGCCCTGGCACAACTTGAGGCCATTTCCCCTCATCCCATCGCCCGTTCCCTGGGAGCAGAGACTGACCCCCCCCGGCTCTCCCCTCCTGTCAGGCAGTTGTAGGGAGCAATAAGGGCTCCCCTCAGCCTCCTCTTCTCCAGGCTGAACACTCCCAGCTCCCCCAGCCACTCCTCAGCAGCCTTGGGCTCCAGACCGCTCCCCAGCTCCGGTGCCCTTCTCTGGACACGCTCCAGCTCCTCCATGTCCTTCTGGCAGTGAGGGGCCCAACCCTGAACCCAGCATTCGAGGGGCAGCCTCACCAGTGTCCAGGACAGGGGCATGGTCACTGCCCTGCTCCTGCTGGCCACACCATTCCTGATACAAGCCAGGATGCCGTTGGCCCTCTTGGCCACCTGGGCACACTGCTGGCTCATATTCAGCCACCTGTTGACCAACACCCCCAGGTCCTTTTCTGCCGGGCAGCTTTCCAGCCACTCTGCCCCAAGCCTGTAGCATTGCATGGGGTTGTTGTGACCCCAGGGCAGGACCCGGCACTTGGCCTTGTTGAACCTCACCCAACTGGCCTGGACCCATGGATCCAGCCTGGCCAGGTCCCTCTGCAGAACCCTCCTCCCCCCCAGCAGATCCATACTCCCGCCCAGCTCAGTGTCATCTGCAAACTGATTGAG
The DNA here is from genome assembly GCA_034008185.1 of Gorsachius magnificus. NCBI lineage: Eukaryota > Metazoa > Chordata > Aves > Pelecaniformes > Ardeidae > Gorsachius > Gorsachius magnificus. Next base: position 10,908,426 of record CM067091.1, read on the forward strand.
GGTGCCCTCAATCCCCTCGTCCAGATCGTTGATAAAGATGTTAAACAGAACTGGCCCCAACACTTGTGACTGACCTCAACTGGATTGAACTCCATTCCCCAGATCTAACTGGTGCCCTCATCACTCCCAAACCAGCTCAGGTGCAGCCGCCGTTCCTGCCTTTGACCCCTCTGGTTCTTCAGGGCAAAGAGCTCTTCCACCACGTGCCGTGTCATTGTAGGACCAGCCCCACCATCCCGGGCCCTTCACTTACAGCTCTCATGTCCACTCATATGGGCCAGATTCCTGTGGAATCTTGTCACTGGCCTGGAGAGTCACCCCATGGAGCCAGAGGAAGGGCTGCCCTGCTGCTGGTGCAGGTGCCCCCCACTCATCCCCGTTCCCTTCGGGAAGCGACCAGGCCAGGGAGGCGGGAAAGGCGTGCAGAGCTCTCCTCCGCTGCATCTCCCCATTGATCCGCAGTAGAATCAGGAGAGGCCAGGATCAGTGGCAAAGGGAGAAATCAGTGGGGTGGAGAGGGGGAGAAGCAGCTTTGAAACCCAGGGTACAGACACAGGACTCCTGGTGAGCAGTGGTTGTCAGGCAGCAGCTGGGCAGCAGCTCCTATTCCTCCGCTCTTCCCTCACCTCCCCTGCCTGCCGAACAAGCACAGGTGCTTCTGGCCTAATTTCACAGGCACAAGCCACTGACATGGGCACCGTGGTCAAGGCTGCAGGGGTCCTGTTCCAGCAGCCAAGCTGGGTGTAGCAACCCTCTGCTCAAGCGCCAGACCAAACCATTTCATGGCCTTGCAGCAGCGCTTTGCTTACCATGACATCCCCAGTCTGACTTGCTCCGTGGAGCATGTCACATCTGCTTTGCACCAGCATGCACTCAGCACCTTTGGTGTGCACTTGGGAGACAGTCTGGCTGCAGCTCCAAGCCCTTTCCCGGGCACACCTTGCCCAGCACCGCCAGTCCCGCACTGCAAGAGCAGCAACACCAGCTGGAGCCCTCCCATCACCCAGCATGCACCAAGAGGGAGAGAGGAGGTTTTGGGAGGTGTGGACTGTAACCAGGGGAAGCAGCAGGGCTGTCACTTGGGGGCCCAAACCCTGCCTGGGCTGCGTGATGCACACACCAGTAGCTCAACACCTACGTCCCCATGTACCACGCTGGTCAGCCAGCTCTGAGGGACCCTACCTGGTGGCACTGGCAAAGCCAGCCAGAAGATGCTTTTACTGAGGGGTGGCCTGAGAAGAACATGGAAAACCCATTGGTTTACTGCTGGCAGAAGACAACACCCGCCGTTCCCTTTCAGTGCTGAAGCCTGGGGAGGCTGACAGAGTTAAGTCACTTCAGAATTGGACCAGGACCCCTGACACGACAGGAGAAGCTGCCTGGTCTTTTGAAGCAGCACTAGATGTTTTGCCACTGAAGAAGCAAAGGAAGAAGGAGAAAAAAACCTGTAAATCAAAGGTAGCATTTCCTTGGGAGTTTAAAGGAATCTTTGCAGGGAATGGTGGATAATAAGGAAGGTGCAACATCTTCTTGCTAATGCAGGAGGGATCTTGACCTGCCTGCTTCTGCTGAGGAATAAAGTGAATGAGAGCCCCAAAAGGAACATTAGATCGCACTGGTTATCGGTCTTGTTAAGAAAATAAGTCTGTTAAATGCACACACTTGGGCAGTGTCAACTTCCAGCGCCAGCGACCATGCGCAGCCCTCCCCAGCGAACTCCTGCGAACAAAACAGAGCCATCTGAAGCCCCGCGTGACCATGCACCACGGCCGGGCAATGCCTTTCACAGTACGGGCGGTAAAGCTCATAGCAGCAATCAGCACACTCTCAAGTGATGCTTTTTAAATCCTGAAGTGGCTGTTTGAAACCAAACCAAAAATACCACCAGACAAGAGGCCGTGCTTGGCACAAATGGAAGAACTGAGCCCACGGGGCCACCCAACACTTCTCCTGCCTGGATCGTCTCCCCTCCCCGGCTGCTGGCTGGTCTGCCAGCTCATCCCTGCTCCATGACCTCCTGCCCAGGTGCCAGGAATTCACTTCTGCAAGGTTTGTGAATCTCACAGATGCGGTCGGGTGTGCACGATGTGAACAGGCGGTCCTGTGGTAGGAGCGGGGCTGTGCCCCACGTCACTGCCCAGCTCTGGACCCACAGGTCTCCCTGGAGGGAGCCATCCCCACCGGCTGTGCAGCCGACTGGCACCCAGCCCAGGGTCCCCTCAGCACACACAGGGGTTCGGGTCACCCGGCATCCAACCTGGCTGAGCAGCTCACAGCAGCGTGAAGGGCACAAGAACTCAGACGGAGAAGGAACAGGCAGCATTGAGGGAGTACTCATGAACATAGCTACATACCCGCAAACCTATGAAACGATTCCCGGGTTGGGGGGAACAACCCTCCCTGAACCACAGGTTCTTGCAGAACCACGTGGGCCCACCTTTCCCCTCCTGGACCAAGGCGTGAGGGCAGGCCCTCCACAGGGCTGGGGAGCCTCACCATCCCAGCTGGGATGGGGACAGCTCGGGAGGCGTCGCCTTCAGGGACGCGGCAGCACTCCCAGGGATAGCCACCCGCTAGAGACAGCTCCTTGGGCGGGAGTGAGACTGTCCCAGCCGGCTGCCTTAGCCAGCACGAACGTTCACCCTGCCGAGGGCTTAAAGCATAAGGACGGCTCAGGAAAATAAAGTTGTTTGTGTAGCACGCGCGCAGGAATTACAATATCCAACGCCAAACCTGTGCAGATGGAGCCACCCAGAGGTCCTTCTCCTTCATGGAAAACCCCTTCTGCACAGGAGCAGCTTTCTCGAGCCAAGCACATTTTAACAGTGAAGTTTGTTTTAAAAAGCCACACGGAAGCCTGCGCTCCGATGCTCCACTCACAGGAGCCTCCATGGCAAGGGCAGAGCAAGCGGCCCCTCCCTCCCAGAACACAAGTACAGACATTTTGGGGGGGAAGCCGTACAAACTCACAGCCTTGGCAGGGCTGCTCCTGGAACATCAGCTCACAAGCTTCTCACCAGCTCAGTAAAGCTATGAGCAACTTTCACAGTCAGGGAGGAGTCCCAGAGGTAACCTGTGCCCCTGCCAACCTTCCAGTGACAGAATTAGCTTGGGGTACCCAACACAGGCTCCCGAAAAACTATTGAGAGGAACTCGCACTGCTTAAACAAAGATAGCTTTGTAAAAACGAAAAAAAAAAAAGAAAAAAAAGGAAGAAAGAACAAACCCTACAGGACGGAACAGGTCAGATGCTTGAGGAAATCCGAGTCCCTCGGAGACCAAACATAGCTGTGGCTATGTAGCTCCTTGCTGGCTCAAGTGCAGAAGAATCCCAAATTCTGGCCAATCAAAAGGAACCGCTCTTGTTTCACCCCACAACCAACCCCTCCGAAGCAAGGACAAAACGGTGCCTGCTTCATGCCAATAGGGACCGGCTCTTCCAAGCCCAGCTTTTCCAATAAAGTCCTTCACGTCCCTTATTGCCAAACCTCAGCTGCCTCCTGCAAGAGCCCAGCTACCTCGGGTTAAGTCTTTCGCCATGCCACCCACTCTTCCTCACGCTTCCAGCTGCTCCCCAGCTGATGGCAGCATCAGGGATTTCTGAATATAAACCAGTCAACATTTCCTTTCAGTATTTTGTTTTTTAGCGATAACTTTAAATTTGAAACTCTCCACCTGTGTTAGGGTTTAAGTTTACTGCGATGCATAAAACTCATCGCCTCTACGCTGCCCTCTCATCCTAACAAATGCAGGCACAGTGACCAGTGCTGGGCAGCAGAAGCAACTGATGGTTTTAAGTCAACTTCCAAAACAAATCAAGTACGGTTAAACCTGCCTTTGGGGGGAAAAAAAACAGTGCTGAAACCTGCAGCACAGGATAAAACCAACTGCCCCCCGGTGAGTCCTGAACATGACCCAGGGCAAACCACTGGCCCCCAGCCTCCAGCCCGACCCAGGGGCTTTGAGCAGCTCCAGCAGCCGGCGCGGCCGAGAGCCACTCTCCCTTCTGCTCCCTGCCTGTCAGGTCCCCAGATTCCCAGCTCCCCCTGATTCCCAGCTGATTTCCTGAGCAGTTTGATGACTACATGTGGGAAGAGACGTCATTTTTACAGACATAGAGACAGTAAGTGCACAGGGACACTGCAGGAGCACGCCCCATGGCTGGCACCTTTCTCTGAGCCTTGCAAGGCACCTGGAAGACAGCGACTGAGCTGCAAAGCACTCGCAGAGGGGGAAAACATTGGAGCCTTCAGGGATTTGAAATCTGGGGAAACTTCTCCACGCTTCAGCTAAGCGTCCCGCTTGCTCCCGTGCAGGACAGGGCCAGCCACCACCGCCACAGGAGGTGAGCAGTTAACCCTCCCCTTGGTTCCTCTGCCCTCTCACTTCTTGCCTGCTTAACGTTGGGGCCTGGCAGGGGCTGCCGCCCCTTGCAACCACGCCACGACAAGGACGAGCACAGACTTTTCATTTCAGATCCGCGGAGCCCCCCAAGCCAAGGCAGGCGAGCGCCACTGGAGCACGAGCTCAGCAATGCTGGAAGCGGGCAAGGTGAAGCCCTGGCACCTCGCTGGTGTGACTCCTTTATGCTGCGCCCTGGCAGCAGCTCCTTCCTCCTGACACCGCAAAGGCCTCAGAGCAGACGGAATACAGCCACCAGGCGGGCAGGCGTGGGTTGGACCAACCCACCCAACACAGCAGCTCCAACGGTCTGTGTGTATGGATTTTTCCTCCTATTGATTAACCCATTTGGAGTTTGTTTATTTGCAGTAAGGCTGCCTTGCAGCTCATTTACGCTCTCTTAATGAGGTCCCTGCAGAGTTGATGCGTCCTGTCCATTAATTGCAGGCTCCACACAGCCCCTGCTTTCTGGAGCATCCTCCCACCCGCGCTCCTGCTCCACTCTGTGGCTTGTGCGCCACTCGCTTCCCTGGGACAGGCTCCTGCCCTGCCGGACCCCCACCCGGGTCTGCCCAGCGGGCTGCAGCCCCACAGCAGGGCAGGAGGTGCACGCTGCTCAGAGCGGGAGCAGTAGCTGTGAGAGAGCTGACCCCACTGGGACGGAACGACCATTCGCAGCACACCCCTTTTATAGTAACAGGGCTGTGGAATAAGCTCCTGTCGTAGCTTCGTTGGACAACGAACAGCAGCAGGGGAAGCATTATTTCCTTTTTCAGATAAAGGGATCACGGTGTTCTGTTTCATCCTCTTCCATATTCCAGGAGCTTGGTGCCAGCTGCTCCAGCTGCAGCAGCTGGCACAGCCCATGTCCAGCTGCCAAAGCAGTAGCAGGAATAAACGTCGCTCCCAACAAAGGTGGTGCATGTCTGAGAGACCCCGAAAAATCTCTCGCTCCTGTCAGTTGTTGGAGGCACAAAACAGCAAATGGCTATCCATCAGTTGTTATTGCTGGATTAGGAAAATAAGGGTACCATCCTGACAAACACTGGAAAAGCCTAATAAAAACAGGAGGAGGCTTGAACTGAAGCAAGGTGCACACAGGAAGGCTGGGGTCACCATACAAAAACGTTGAGCAAATAACCAAAAATTCAACTTACCGTTAAGCAGTGGCAGTGAAATCACCAAGGAAGAGCTGCTGGCTCAAATCGTAATTAACCCTGAGTTCACTCCAGATGGAAACCCACAGCACTAACAGGCTGCCTGGGGTCACCAGCCACTTCCTGCAGCATCCCCACCTCCTCCCTTTCATCCTTTGTTTGCTTTTAGAGGACAAGAGCTGTGGGACAAGAACACCTCTACATGCCTGGGTGACATCTAACCCTGTACAAATGCAGCGTGGCTCGAGGTCTGCGAGCATTGCTGTCGCGGGAGCTACAGCGTTGCTGGGACAGCTACCACACAAAACCAACCTGAACCATGAAACTACAACCCTGGGCGTTCCCATCAGTGACGTGATGCAGTCATGGGCAGCAATCCACCTGGGAAAAGACAGAGAGGGTCTGTCTGCTTCTTTGGCAGCTGGGGAGGAGGTGGTAGAGACTGCAAAGGAAGCCGCGTGAACTGGCAGAGCGAGATGTGCCATTTCTCTTCCCAATAAAAAAGGGATCTGCTGTGACACCGGGACAGGAAGGCAGATTTCTGCAGCCTTGGGCGGCGCATTCTGCACCTTTGAATTTGCAGGGTGGATGAAACAAGAAGCAACTCTCTTCGGCATGGTACAGGACAGCACAGACGCCCCGCACAGGGGAAATATCACCGAGTCTCCAAACTCTGGTTTGGCTAACGATACTGAGCCTAGGGGGAAGGTGGAAGGACATGGAACAGCAATGGCATAGCAGTTCTCAGGGTTGGACATGCTCATGCTGGGCTTTGCACTGTAAGCGCAGCGGGCAGTGCATCTCCTGGGGGTATCCAGTGGTCAGCCCTCACCTAGGGCTAAGCAGGGCCCATGCTCCGCCACAACTGGCAGTGAACGCACGCATCAGAGGGCAGGAACGGGGCCAGTCTGCCTCACTTGCACAGCTCTGGCAGCTGGACAACTCTCCGCAGAAGCAGGAGGCCAACGCACCTCATACTTCAGTGCCGCTTCACAAGGCCCCAAAAGCTGCTTTTCCTGACCCTAATTCAGGGCTGAAGCAGTGGTGCAAACACATCGCACATCACACTTCATTAGCTTGCAGTAACGTGTATTCACACACACACACCCTCACACGCCCCCCCACCCCCATCTCCCTTTCGCTTTCAGATCATGGTATTAATCCCAGCTGGAAGCAGGGGCAGTGTTCTCATAAGCTGTAGCTGGCCTAAGGCTATATAAGGGCAAGAAAATATTCCTTCCATCATGTTACCACTTCCCTTTTATACCCTCCTTCCTGCTGACTTCAACAGGAACAGCAGCACTCTTTTCCCTCCCAAATTTATATCCCCCCCTTGCAAACATCCAACATATGTTGCTTCATGCGTGCCAGCTTCCCTTCTCCCTCAAAGTGTGCAGCTGAGTCACAGAATGGAGCTGAACTCTGAACACCTCAACCTGGATTTGGCTGAAAGTTCGCTGCTTCTGTTTGACATCAACAAAAGGACCATGTGCCCAAAGGCCTGTTTCCTCCCGGCCATTCTGTGGGTCTGACAGGAGATACTGCCTCTCCCTACCACAACCTTGCGAAACGATAGAAAGCACAATGGGAGCACAGCTGTATTCTCTTTTCTCAGATGCTAAAAGCGTAGCTCGCTATGGGAACCCGACTCTTTCACACTCAGGAAGTCAATTTTCAGTTACTGTTCTTGAGATTTAACACAGACACACTCAAGTGAACATCTCCACCAAGCAAGCAGGAGGACTGCCAGGACAGCCGGTGCCGAGGCTGCCTGGCCAGCACCGTTCCTCTCTCCCTTCCAGACAGGCAGGTCCCCGGGCTCCAAGCTCCCCTGGCTGCTTACAACAGCACTTGCTGTTCTGCTCCAAAGCAACAGAACCGGTCCTCAGGTTGGTGCAAAGAGCCAACAAACCGAAGAGGCGTCTCATCAAAGCTGGGACCAGTCATCACAAATGACTTGTCCGACTGGCAACTGCAAAGACAGTGCTGCCTGTGGGTACAAAGAGAGAGGAGAGCACAGCCAAACTATGGTACGAGAGCTCTTGAGGGTGTTAAGGATGAGAAAGTGTAGAAAGGAAGATTTAAGAACAAACCACTGCTCAAATCGGAGTAACCTCCCCCAGGGGCCTGCAGTCAATACGGAGCGTGTTGAAAATGGACAAACACACCAGAGCAATGGTGTGCAGAGCCCTCAAGGAAAGGGAGGAGATGGCACCGAGCAGCAGACGAGGGCTCCTGTCAGCCCATTCCTGTGGCAAGTTCCCGATTATCTGGGACCACCTTGTCAGGCACCTCCTTCCCAGAACACGCTGCGCTCTGTGCCACACTGGGTACCATTTTGCTACAACTCATCCTCAGATGTCATGGATACCACTGGGGTGTTGCTTCTGGGAACACTGGACATCCCCATGAGAAAGGGAGGGCAGCGTCACTGTACCATAAGCTTTGGCTGAGTAACTAAAACCTATTTGTACAGATGTTGTCTGTAGGCAAAGCTCTCGAGTTTTATTTTGAACCATGAAAGACTGAGGAACAGCGTTATCTTGTTAGACAGGCATACAGACAAACTCCCAGAGGAGTCTAACAGCTGAGAAAGTAACAAGTGAGTTACAGACGCTCGGAACAAGCACCACAAGTTGTCTTACAGCCTACCTGTGGGACCCGGGGAGAAAGAGGAGCCTGTCACCTGGGAAAACACGCAAGGTTTCCAGTTATGACAGAGCAGAGGATCCAGCAGTTCATGCAGAAGCCTGACCCTTTAGTGCATGCTGGCTCTCAAGGCCTGGGTGACTGCTGTCCAGTAACTCTACTTGTTGTTACCAAACTGTTAATTTTTACACCAGGCTAACCAGAGCATCGGTAGGAAACAGCAAAGGCTTTCCCAGAATGGGAGGAGTAAGATACCTCAGTAATAGGGGTACAAAATGGGAGGAATTTTGCTACGGCCTTGAGCCCTCCTCCACAACAGATCACTGCAATAAATCACAACAAGCAGCATAAGCGTCCAACACTGTTCCAAAACAGCTGTGGTTACATCCCTGTAAAGACACTTAGGAAGAGCAGGAATTCTCAGTTCACAGCCGGGGTTCAGGCTGTCAAAAGCTGCAGTGCCCCGTCACACAGGCTTATGCTCCTCACTCACCAGGCACTGAATCGGAGCAGCAAAGGCTTCAAGCATGAGCCACAGGTGCCCTCCAAACCAGGTGCCACCTCCAGCCCAGGAAGACGGAAGGGACCAGGGATCTAGAGGTCGGCAGAATGTGGCATGAGGAGATGCTTAGACTAGATATAAGGAAGAAATTCTTTACAATGAGGGTAGTGAAACACTGGAACAGGTTGCCCAGAGAGGTAGTGGACACCTCATCCCTGGAAACATTCAAGACCAGGTTGGATAGGGCTCTGAGCAACCTGATCTAGTTAGCGGTGTCCCTGCTCACTGCAGGGGGGTTGGACTAGATGACCCTTCCAACCCAAAACATTCTATGATTCTAAGAGCTAGACAAAAAAACAAGGTGTCCAAAGCAGCCATTGACAATACCCAAACTCCCCTGATAATTCTGGTCTCCTCACAACGTGAGGAATCCTCCTGGGTTTTCCATATCTGCTTCTACAGCAGAGAGAGTGGTCGGCTTCAGGAACATACTCTAGGAAGCTGGCAAGGTTGGAGAAGATGTGGAGAAAGAGTTATTTTTAAAAGCTGTTTGTTTCCAAGTGAGCATTCTGCTTAGTCCAGCTGCACGCCCTCAGGAAATTCTACCACTACAGGAGCGCAGTCATCAGGCTCTGCCTCGAAGTCCCATTTAAATTTCTTCGTTAGGTGAGCCTTGAATTTTTCAGCCTTCTTCCTTAGGGTCCCATCAACAGCAGCACTGCACGTGTAGGAAAAAAACACCTGGAAGAACAGAGCAGAGGTCAGCCATGGCACAAGCTGTGCACCCTTTTCCCACAAAGGTGTCAACAACAGGGTGTGCCAGGAAAAGCTGCAGGTTAGGCCACTGGTGAGGCATTGTTGGCCCTGGAAACGGTGCCAGCTTTGGGGCTACCTAAGCAAAGCCCATGCTTCCCTCCCTCATCCCACAGCCAAGACAGATGTCCACTGAGTCAGCGTTAGGAACATCTGCGCTGAGGCCACGACTGTGTTTCAGGCAGGAGTATTTACGTAATTAAATACGTACCATGGAATTCTGAACTACGCTTAAGTGCCAGCAATGAAAAATGTCTGAGCAGAAGGGGGGAGGAAAAAAAAAAGGAAAAAAAAAGAGAGAACTCTCAGTTTCCATTTGCCACGCAGCCAATTTTACAGCACATGTCAGAAGGGCCACCAGGTCATTACACCTACCCTTCCCATGGCTGGATGGACCAGGAGATCCCCCAAAGTATTTTTGTAATATGGCAGCACCAACACCTTCGGATACAAGGGGAACTTGACAAAATTACCTTGAAGGTAAGAGAGGAATGGGAACTTGCTGGAAGAAGTCCGGTTACCCCCAGCACCGCCATTCCCTGAGCACTGGGCACTGACATCTGGACCAAGCTCTGTGGGTGGCTCCCTCCACCCCCCCCCACCCCCTCCCACAGATCCAGGAACTTCCCACAAATTCACAGCTCCTCTTAGCACTTTGGGAGTTAAAGCACCTCAGCTTGAGCCTCGGAGCCCCTCCCTCATCAGCCTGCTTCTGCTCCTCTTCTGAACTTGGGATCCAGAGTTCATGGCCGTAGGAAGAAATTTGTATTTCAAAGCCAAAGAAAAAAAATCATCGGGCGATGGAAGCAGAGGGAATGCCCTCTGGGGAAAAAGCAGGCTCTTATTTGGGAGAGACCTGGTGCCAGCTGGATAAAACACTGACAATGAACAGCAATGTTTATGATCATTTGCCTTTCCCTTGTTCATTTTACGGTGAAAGGGCCCCTTTCTAACAGAGCTCTTACACAGCCAGGCTGCGATTTAAAAAAAAGGAAAAAATTGACAAGATCGTACTTCCCACTTCTCCTCAAGGAACAGTGCATTGCTTATTTAATCAATTTTTTTTTTTTTTCTTTACGCACTGTTAGGGCTGCGAACTCAGTGGGGGTTATGCTGAGCTCTTCCTGCCTTAGATCAAACTCTGAAAATAAAGTTGCTGTATTCAAAGCTGAGCAAAAGCTAACACAGACAGCTCACTCCCCTGCCACAGACCACTGTGCACTTCTTTCGATCCGCCTGCCCAAACCCCGCTCAGACCAATTGCTCTGACGGCAGCCTATGGAAAGCGATGGGGTAAGGCCAGTACCAGAGGTTCCCAGAGCTGTTTCAGCGCATCAGGGAAATCCCATGGGAGCAGAGAAACTGAGAACTTCTAGCAAGGAGAGACTCGGTTCAGCCACAAGGCACATTTTGGCTTTGTTTTTAGGAATGTGGCAACTCCCGCTAGGGCTTAACAGCCACGGCTAAAGCCAGCACAGGCACCTAAAGGCATCAGCTGCTGCTGCGTAAGTAAACAGCACAGACTGATGCAATCTGTGGGCACATGAGACACGGGTATCCAAAAAGGAAAGCCAAGCAGCAAGACAGGGTGCTTCCAAAATTCCCACCAGCTGAAAAGAATGGCTGGTTGACGCGTTCTTGGTACTGCTGTGAACTGAAAAGGCAAAGCACTGCTCTGCAAGTGTGCTGCAAACAGAGCTACGTTTTCCGGTCCTGTAATGGGATGGAAAAAACACACCGACAAAAATCAAATAAAGATTTTAAAACTGAGACTTTCATGAATCCGAATTCCCCCAGAGTGTGGAAAGTCACTTGATTAAAGCAGTGCTTCCCATAACGTTTTCCCAGCGAATGGCAGCCAAACACCTCCCCTCTCCCCAGATCCACAGCAAGAACTTGGAGTTAGTAAAGAAATGCAGCTGCTCCCTGAGGGAGGAGAAGGTGCCGCCAACTCGCACCAAGCACCCGCAGCGTAACTTACTCCTCTTTCTGCTGGGATCAGGTTTCCACTGCCGAGCTTCACCAGTCTCTGGGCTTGGCTTTTGGTTTGGTTTGGGTTTTTTAACCCAAGTTTTGCTTAGTCTGTTTGCTGAGCCGTTAGCATGGTTACAACCAGTGGGAGTAACTGGTTTTACTGGTTACAGCTTGGCCCGTGCCTGTCTCGGGGGAAGCAGCGTTTTCGGTGTTTTGGACTAACCATGAATTCCCTCTGGACAAGAACTTGATTAGAGGAAATCTTCAGCTTTGCTTAAGGCTAACGGGAGTGGGAAAGCTTCTCAAATACCATCAGTGCCCTAAGCTCAATACGGTTTCACTGCAAGTTCTCCGCATGCCCAACATGCTGTCGGAGCTGACCAGAAATCAGCATTGTCAGTCTTTTATGCCAAAGGTTTGGTTTGGTTTAAAAAGAACGAATGGCATTTGGAAAAACAATAAACAAACAGACATCATCTTGCACTTGCTCAGGCTCTCTCATAGCTGTGTAATGTCATTGAAGGCCGTAAAAGTTTTCAGAAGCAGCGTGCTGGTGCAGCCCAGTCGCATTAGATGCGCCGCTCCAGAACTCTAACCCATGCCCACGTAGCCAGCTACTTTCAGCACTATTTGCAAGGAAAACATCATCAAAGAGACACGGTCCCCATTCTCTCAGCCATCTTCATTAGCCCTTCCTCTCGTTGCCTTGCTTTGCTGGCCTCTCTGCATGCGGACCAGCTCAATTTTATACTGTACGAGACTCTTCTAAGCACAGGTCTAGCAGATCAAACTCTGGGATGACCAGAAAATGGCATTTCTTTGTAAATGACATGGGGAAAAGGCAAAAGGAAACACACCGGTGCTTAGGCGGGCTCCCCATCTCCCACACGGCTCCAGAGCGGCTTAATTCCTTTTGCAGCTTCTCCCCGAATTTGCTCTGGTGCCTTGTATGCCCTCCCCACCCACTCCCGTTTTTCAAGAGAGTGCTGCAAACATACCTGTAAGGTGCTGGTTAAAAAGTTGTCCTGAGAGACAATGTCCACAAAAAAATCAGCTGGGATTTCACTGAGCTGGTGATACAGGACAGAAATGAGATTGAGGTAAAGGTCTTGATACTTCCCTATGGCACTTTCAGATCGGCAGAGGATGTTTAAGAGTCTCTTCCAGTGCTCAAACGCATCATATACATTCCCAATCAGGAAGCAGATGAAAGCAAACTGCAGCTCAGCTGCGCACATTCAGCAAAGGAAAAGAAAACAAAACACACGTGAGACTAAAACCATACCTGAGGTACGCGTCCTCCCCAGAACTCTGGGAGTGACTGCGCAAAGCTCCGGGTTTGCCTTCTGCACATGCATTGTGCCCTCCCAGCAATTCTGCTAACAGCAGTTGATACCCCAAACACCGACGCTCTGCTCCTCAGCTGGAGAGAAAGCAAAGCATGATCGGGCAGGTACCTGTAACTGTAACGACCATCTCTGGGGAGTGACCTTACAGGCAGAGTAGACAGCCACCTGTGGACTTCCACCCTCACCCGCTTTCTCAAAAGGACACCCAAATAAGGTGGCAGACATTGCTGCTGCTCTCCTGCAAGCGTTGGCTCCGCCTGTGCCTGGGCTTCCAGAGTCACACAGGAGCGCAGATGCTACTGCCCTCGAATGCAAGGGCTGGGGAAACCCTGGGAGAGGTGAGTAGTATATTAGCATTAGGAGCCAGGGCTCGCCTCACTGGACTCGTAGCATCAGCTGTTTTGCTAAAATGATGGCGTCAGCATTTCCTAAGGTAATTCATTCTTGGTACATCCCAGAGTTGGCTCTGATTATTTTGATAAAGAACAAATTGTATAACCTTAACACAGAAAAAATGGAAGAAGGGAAAACCACAGGCTTATTCCAAACCTCAGCAGCCCTGAGGCTCCAGCTTGGCTGCGTTCCCAAGCCCTCCCTCCATCCTGCCACAAATCAAAACCACACTCCAGGACCTCCATGGGTTTGATATTTATTCATATCACAAGTTGCCAAAAAAGGCTGGCAAGGAATTGGGACCCTGCGACCAGGAGCCGCAGCCCTCAATGTGCATGTCTCTGGCAGCGGGGCTTGGCAAACCCCAGATGCTGCCACAGAGCGTCGCCAGCTGCACGCAGCAGAGCGGCCACTGCTGAAGCCGGGGAGGGGACCAGCTACTGCCTTGGGAACAGCCTGCTGGGAGACGGTTCCCAAAATGGGAAAAAGAATCTGAGAATTACGATGTTTGCCCCCATTCAACGCCCCCAGGATTCCATAAACTCCATCCTTGGGGCTTCGTTTAATAGGCAAACTGCTCGGCTGGGGCCAAATGACCAGGCCCCCTTTGCCCGAGATGCAGCTCGCGGCCACCTGTGATTGCTGCTTTTGACTTAATTTGAGGCAATCTGGGCTCTGAGCGCAGGACCCTGGAGTGAGAGGGGCATGTGTGGCAGGCTGGCAGCTCCAGGACACCCAGCACCGGGACCTCATACCAGTGCAGGCCCTAGAGGGGCTAAAAGCTCCACAAACTCCCGACCCATCAGGACAGGCAGTTAGGAGAGATGCCTCAGGGCGCCCGGGAGCGGGGCCCACAGAACAGGCGCAGGTTCCGTCCCGGAGCTCTCATTTTGCAGAGAATTGACTTTACCTTCCCACAGGGCTCTGCCAGGTGGTAGGCAGCACTCACCGAGCAGATCCAGCGGCTGGCTGGCGTACCGCTGGGTAATCACCCTCTCCAGGGCGTAGCTGAGGTCCATGCTGTGCCTGGTGATCTCCTCTGGGGTAGCACCTTTGGGGTACATCTGCTTCGGCAGCTCCGTGAACCTGATCTCAGTGCCGGCTCTGGGCTTCATGCGGGGCAGCCGCGCCATGCCCTCGGCGTAGCTCTGGCACGCGGCGTCGAAGCGGGGCAAGCGCTGCTCTGCCCGGTCCCCGCGGTGCCGCCCGGCCGCCACCGGCAGCACCTCCGAGAAGGCGCAGATCTGCCCGCTCTCCGGCTGCAGCTTCTTGACGGCCGCTTCGCTGATGAAGCTGGTGAGGGAGACCCACTTCTTCAGGGTCTCGTAGGGGTAGGGCCCGAGGAACCGGTCCACCTCCCGCAGGTTCTCCCGGAAGGCCTCGGCCTCCCCCGTGGCTGCGGGCACCGGGCCCACCGCCTCGCTGGCGGCGTCCCACCGCAGCACCCGCACCTCCCGCCGCCGCAGGCTGAGGAAGACGCCGGTGCGCGGGCCCGTCTCCCGGCCGCCGCCCGCCCGCCCCGCGCTGCAGTGCAGGAAGTGGAGGCCAGGCGGGACCATCTTGACGCCACGGAACCTGGGGCCCGCGGTCCAGGTGCTGTAGTCGATGCCGAACTCGGTGCCCTCGGGCACGCCCAGCACCACGACCGCGGCGCCCTCGAAGAAGAGCTGCCGGGCCAGCTCGGGGTCCCCCGCCGGCCGCCCGGGCGCGACGGTTCCGGGCGCGGCCGCCTGTCGCCCGCGGCCAGCGGGGGGAGCCGGCGGCCCGGCCCGGCCCCCGGTCTCGCTCCCCCTGCCCCCTGCCGGCAGCCGTTCCCCCGGGCCCCCAGGCCTCCCAGCCGGCGACGGAGAGCCCTGCAGCAGGACAGACGGATCTGGAACCCCACAGCAGGACAGATGTATGGAGACCCACGCAGTGGGACAGACATACAAGGCACCAGAGCAGGACAGACATACGAGGCCCCGCAGTGGGACAGACACATGGAGGCCTGTGCAGTGGGACAGATGTACGGGACCCCGCAGCGGGACAGGTGCCCTCACAGCACCCGGGGCCATGGCCAGAGCCAGGTTCCTTGGGGACGGCCACTGCCGCTGCGTCTCTCTGCGTTTGGAGCACCCTCACAACCACCGTGGCTGCCCCACACGTGCATACGTCGGCAGCCATCACGTGAAGCCGTTCCCAGCTCCACCAGCCACAGTACCCAGCCTGGCAGCACCTTCGCTTCAGAGCAAAGTCCAGGATCCCCATGTGCAGACCCTGGCTGCAAGGTCCCCCCTTCGCTTCCCCATCCTTTTGCTGGGAAAGAGCGCGCTGAGGCCCCGAGCTGGTTTAGCATCAAACACGTTTATTTCACTTTTATTGAATACAAGAACAGTGAGCACACACGCATACACCACCAAGCACTGAGAATGAGTATGACTGAAGGGGGGAGAGGGAGAACAAAGGAAGAGAAAACAGAGTTAGTGAAGGAACAACAGAGCGTTGCAGTTGGTTGGTAAGGTGCTTCTCAAATAAAAATAAATATTATTATTATTGTTACTGTTATTATTACTCATGCAACCACGGCCAGGTTTGGAATGAATTTGTGGGATCGGGTAAAAACAGGCACTCATGTCTCCCACCCCTTTCAACAGAAAGGCCCCTGGAAGAAAACAAGCAGCGATCAGCTGTCTGAAACGGAGCAAGGCCACGGGAGCTGAGCCTGCAGGGGCCTCGGTTGTTGCTGAGCAGCAGAAACGCACACCTCGCCAGGCAAATGAGCACTGAGCTTTTTGCTTTCCTTTTTTTCTTTTCTTTTTTTTCTAAGTTCTTACACACTGTCACCCATTAAACACGCTGCGGAAGCCGCGGACTGGATCTGCTCACTCCAAACGTAACTCATCTCAGTCCAAGCGCACATCAAGCCTCACTCTGCAAGGCCACTCATTTTAACAGTAACCTTCGGGTTTACAACTGTCCACAAAGCCAAAAGCAAGCACCGACTTTCACAGCAGCCTCTGGTGGGTTGTACAGGTGTCAATGCCAGGGGGTCTCCTCTGAGCAGGCCACAGGCTGATGAACAGCAGGGCCGTGTGCGGACCACAAGTCCTCCACCACCCTGCCTCTCTCTCTGAGTGCGCCACTGCCCATTACAGCTGGTTTGGGTGTATTGAAAAAAGAAAAGAGAGAGAAGTGGCTTCTTTGCAACCACCTGAACTCTTTTTCGGTTGGGGGTCTGCTCTCCAAAGGTAGTTGAAGGTGCTCGGATGGGGAGACCCTCACGACCTGGCAGCGTCTCTGTCCGCTTCCCAAGGAGCCTGTGCTCATGCCTCTCATGCTCACAGGAGAAACCTCTCTGCCTGAAGGAAAACAGACTTTGCTCCCAAGTGGTGGGTGAACTGTGGCTGCTGGGGAGCAGGCTCTCTTCTAGGACAGCAAAGGCAGTGTGCGGAGCCTGCCCACAGCTAATCACAGCGCAGGCTTCCCTACTTGCTGTCACCCTCCCAGCCATTGCAGGACCTGGCAAACGCACCTACTTCTGGGCACAGCCTGCATGAGGGGTGGGAGACTAAAGGCAAAATGGTGCTGAATCGTGGGCCCTTCTGTTTCTGCAGGAGCTAGAGACAATTCCAAGAAGGAAACCCATTTATTTCCTTTCCTTTCTGGTTTTGGTTCCCAGTCTACCCTAACTGCCTGGCTCACAGTGTACGAGGCCCTGCACTTGGCCTGTGATCCCCTCCTGAAAGCAGCTGAGGAGGAAGCCTGGGGCTAAAGGCCGAGCTAGGATGAGCTAGGGGAAGGCAGCTCTGCTGACGTCCCCTCGACACGCGCCTTCTTATGCAGAGGCTCGCTCATCCAGCCTGGGATGCTAGGGACGCTCTGCAGCGGCGGAGGCAGCATGGCCTCTCCACTGCCCATCCCTAGGCGGGCTGGGGGAAGGACTGCCACTGCCCTGCCATCACTGTCACCAGCCCACAGCGCCTCGGGTGGCCCTTGCTGTCACACCCCCGGCAGGGGGGGAGGCAGGGCAGAAACAACCCCGCTGCCTTCGACCCTACTACAAAGCTCGAGTAAATTCATTACTGGGATCCAGAAACAAAGCAAAACCACCCCAACCGCTGGCACAGCTCAGTGGGCTGGAGAGGAGCGGGCGAACGCAGTCCCGCAGCCGTCACCTTGCTCCCAGCTAGCTCCCATGGCTCCGGGTGGGGGCTGGGGAGAGGAGCCTGCCTATCGCTGCCGGAGCTGCAGCCTGGACCCCCTTCCCTGCCCCTCCAGGTCACCACTGGCCCTCCAACCCCAACCAGCATGCACTGCAGATCAGCCAGTGGGACATCTCCCATCTCCCACCCTCTCCCCTTCCCCCCCAGAACAGCAGCGGCTGAAACCTTCCCCGTTCTCTTCTTGCAGGACGGAGGGTCCCACATGTGAGCTAAGAGTGTCCAAATACACCAACCACAGTCAATCAAAGAGATAATAATTTTAAAATGTCGTTGTCATATTTACCAGCGCTGTTGAATTATTTCGGTATTGTTCCCTCCCTCCCCCCTTGTTATATATAATAATATACATAACTTAAATGCACATCCATATGAAACCCCTACAGGCTGCTTTTGTTATAAATGAGAAACCATATACATATCATTTGTTTTGTCTGAAATGAAATCCATTCTTAAATACCTTCAGAGAACAAGAGGCTGGACAAGTGCACAGAGAAGAAGATACAGAACGGAGGGGGAGGAGTTAACAGAACCCCAAAGGATGCAAAAGAACGGGCATGGAATGAGGAGAAGGGCGAAACCACACCTGTGAATTGGAAAATAACTCTAAGGTGATAAAGTCAATGTTTTTCTCTCTTCTTCCCAGAGGTGAGGAATGGGTTTGCTTCTGCTTGTGGGTTTTTTATTTTATTTAAGTTTGCTTCTTTCTTGCTTTGTTGCAAAGCAGTTTTCCTTTCTCTTCAGTGTACAACAAATGAATTCATGATCGTGTATCCTTTAATGCGACATGCAAGATGGTGGCTTACTGTACCATTAACAACATTAGTGGTAGTAGCAGGATGGTTTAGATCTTATTATTTTATCACCAATCCAGTAAATTCTTCAATTTATCTGCAAAGAGGGTTGGCTCTGTTTGGTGGCGGTGGTGTTTGCTATTCATTTCCAGCGTATAGCAGCAGTGCAAGGATGCATTTTGTTTCCTGTTTTATATATATATATATATGTATGTATGTATATATATATATAATATATTTGCTATTCCTTTTTTAAAAATTTTTGTCTCTCGCCATGAACATTGCAGCCAGGATGTCTATGTCTTGCTGACAAATCCAGCATGAAGGCTCCTTCTCTGCTGTTCTCCAGGTTTGAATACAGATGCCGACTCCCACGAACATGTTGGTCAAGACTCCTGTACAAGGCAGACGGAAATGACTGGTCATGGGGTGCCAATCTCTTGGGCTACAAAAGGGCCGCTCTTGGTGCCAGGGCACTGGACAGTGAATTTGCAAACACCTGGGGCCATGGTTTGCACTTAATTACCAGGACCTCTGGTAAGCAGCAGGAGCTCTTAGTTCACTGGGTGAATTGGTGCTGGTGCACGGGGGAGGTAACAGTGGGTCACTGCTCCCTTACACTCAGCCACTCCATTAGAACTGGGTGCTGCCTAAGTGATGCAGGAGCGCCTGGGCTTGCTCGTCTGTACGGCACAACAGCAGCTAAGATGAGGCGGATGTGAGAGCCTCTTCCGACCTTCCAAGCTGCAGTGGAGCTGGTCACTTTTCTCGGCTTAAAAGCTGCTACTCAAAGTCTTTGCATGATAAAGAAACACAGAATCATGTTTCCAAAGAGGTCTCTTGCAATGCACCTGCAGCCTGGCCAGTGGCAGAGCTCCTCAGACACTTTTCAGCAGTGGAGCTGCCTTCAGAAGCCCCCCGTCTCCCTTTCAGCCCTGACAGAGCCCTGCTGGGCTGTGCCCCCACCAACCAGCCTGCCTGGGGGGCAACGGTGGCAGAGAAGGGGCTTCAGCGTGGGGCAGGGCTCCTCAAGCCAGCTTTGCTCCAAAGAAAAATGTCTGGGGCTGTGACTGCTTGGGGGCTTTTGTGGGGAGGTGCAAACCTCGTGCACTGCTGCCTGCACCTGCGTGCGCATAAGAAGAGCCTGAGGATCTGAATGGGGGTAAAGAAACCTCGGGTTGTGCAAACACTGGTCTGATACTGCCTCGTTTTCTTGCAAACGCTGGTCCGATACTTTTGGGCTGTAGCCAAGTTTCTTAGCACAGCCACAAAACCAGTGTCGCCTCTTTCCCTCCCTGCCCCAAGGGAACAAGCAGATCCTTTCTTTACAGGCAAACGATTCCGAACCCTCTGCTGAACAGGACAGCAAGGTGGCATCTGCAGAGCTGCTTGGTGGTGGCATGGCACCGGCTCTCTAACCACAACCAGGTGGCCATGCCTGGAGCCACCACCACGCTGGAACTCCTGGCCGAGAGCTGCCTCTCTTTGTGCAGAGGCCAGCAGGGACACTTGCCCCCAGTGCAGCGGGTGTAACTCACACCCGGTAACTTCTCTACCTACCTGAGGCTTCTTGTCCCTTTCCTCCAGAGAAGGTTCTGTTTCTCTGTATACCACAGCTTTGGTTACCAGCATGTCGGGATGCTGTAGTTTTGCCTCTTTGATTGCTAAAGCCAGTGCCTAGAAACCAAAAGGATGAAAGCGTTTATTGTCACATCCCCGAAATGCGGTGTGTTTCTCTCAGTCCGGCAGAGCCAGCGACAGAAAGCAGCTGGAGCTGAGTGGGATTCCGGGAAGCCACGGATGCCGAGGTTCAAAGCTGAACCCACAGTAGCCTAGCAGACGAGGCAGGAGCACCGCTGCTCGGGGATCCATACGCCACCGGGAGGCCTCGTGCACTGCCTTTCCCTTGCTGGTTTCTGTCTGTAGAGATGCACTATGTCCCAGGCTCCCTACTGAAACCCAAACAAAGGAACAGCAGCAATTCTCTATGCAGCAAAACCCTAGAAAGATCTACAATAATAATCTAATTAAATTTATTATTATAGTTTTTTAAAAATCTAAAAATTATTTTAGAGCCTTTTAAATACTTTAGCTCTTCAACTTTTCTTTTTAAGCAACAAATGCCAAAGGGTTAGGCCATGGGAGGATGACCCCACAGCCCTACAGACTTGTCTTAATCTCTGTTATTTCATCATAAAAGTTTGCCGCTTTTTGTTCTTCTCTCACGAAGGCAGATGCAAAGCACCACCACTTGGAAAGAGCCAGACTGTAGAAAAGCGTGCAGGGAAGAGAGGAAGAACCTGGGTCACTGGAGCATTTCATCAGAGAAAGAGCAACTGCAAACGCGTGTTAAGAAAACAAAAAGGTGACCCTGTCATGGGGCTCTGTGCTGGGATGTGGCCTCTACTGCTGCTCGGCTGGGGCTTCAGGTGGGTGCCACTGCGCCTCGGGGGGACATGCGCTGCCAGACCAAGCCGGTAGGTTTGGGGCCCAAGGGGTCGGTTTTTGGAAAGAAGGAGTAAAGACCTACGAGCCTGAATCAGAAATGTGCAGCACTGCAGCTGGGGGCAGCCAGAGCCAGGCAAAGCCAGGGCACCCTGCTCCTACCTGGTCCTGGTCCACGTCTTCGTCTCCTGTGATAATGATGCGCTTCTCTATCCGGGTCTCTGAGAACCCTCCTTTCACAGTCTGCACAATGGGAAGGAAAGCACTCACCCACGGCGCCTGACAAGCCAGTGCCGGGCGGTCATAGCTCTGCCCACGGGAGGACACCAGCATCACCTTAGGAACTCCCCCGTCATCCAGCACATCTCCCACCACCCTTGACTCGGTGCATGGTTAGAACTGGCCGGACACAGGTGGCCAGAGGTGGGGAGGAGAGGAAAAGGGACAGGTGGCAGGTACCGAGCCCTCCTCCCTCCTGCTCAGGTCCCTCACGGAGCTTCTGCTTTCATTTACGTGCACTTAATTTGTGAATGAAATGGCCACGGGTGAGGTTCTCTTGATGCAGCCTCGTCTCCTTTGTCTCCTAACATCACTCCCCCTTGCCTGCACTGCTCCAGCTCTAATAAACCAAACACACCCCACGCAAACGCAGCTCCCACAGCTGACACGAGGCAAGACGCTCCCGCACGGGTGCTGTGGGACCCCTGGGCCAGGGGGCGCTGGCGTCTGGCTCCAGGTGCGCCTGGGAACACTCGCCCCAGTCGCCGGGCTGGCACTGGCACGCGTGCTGCTGGCAGCCTAATTCAGAGTCCATTCCACCCTGCGGCTGGCGCCAGGAGGCCAGTGACGCCACACGCCACTCTCCCTCCTCACCCCAAAGCCTCCCTGCCCTCCCAATCTGCCAAGGAGCAGAGCGGGCACAGGGTGCGTTCACAGTCCCCATGGATGGTACGCAGATGACGAACACCTGATGCCCGGCTGTCCTGGCTGCTGTCACCCCTGACTGGGTGGGACGGGCAGCACAGCAGGGCTGAACCGGGCACAGGGGCATGGGCTGCTGTGCTGGCTCACCCTCCCCCCCAGGACAGCAAACACCTTTTCAGCTTGTAAGGAGGAGAGGGGCATTTTCTGCTGGACCAACCACAGCACAAACCCACCCATCCTCAAATTCCAGTGGCTTGCATCAGGAACCACCCAGCTGCCCCCGCCAGAGCCGCTCTTACCTTGGTAACGTGGGTAGTGGTAGAAGTGGAGAGGGTTTCTGCAGTGGCACTGAATATGCTGGTGAGCACGTCCTTCCCCGCAGAGCCACTGGTGATCTGCAGGACAGAGAGTAGCAGTGTCAGCGGGGACTCCATCACCGGCTCCCGAGGAGCTGGGACCTTCCCACTGGGATGCACCTACTCAGCCAAGCACAGGAGGGGAGAGCGTGGCAAGGAAAAAAAAGACACTGCACTGTGCTTCCCACTGGACCTTGGGTTTTTTGGGGGGTCAGGGAGAGGTTTCCGCAGCTACCCCCAGCCCAGAGCCGCAGGGAAGGGCCCCTGCAGCGGGGAGATGATCTCATGGCTCTTCCCCATCCATCCTCAGGGCTACCCTAAGTGCAGAGCCCTCAGGCTACTTCGCTCTGCCCATCCCGCTTGTGTGGGGAGGGTGGGGAGGGCTGCGCTGGTGTCCCCACCGCATGGTGCCGGGCATGTCTTCCCTGCAGCACAGTGACGAGCCTGGGGCAGGGTGAGGCAATGGCCAGGCTTGACTCCATCGGGATGAGGCAGTCGAGCAGGAAAATGCTTTACGCAGGAAGGCCTGCTGCTGGGCAGGGCTGCCGATGGCCACCACCTCTGCTGGGAGCCAGCGGACTCTGACTGTGGCCTTCGGTGGCCAGGCAGGACACCCAGGACTAAAAATATCTCAGCCTGCTACGAGGCTCACCAGGGACTGGGCTATTGTTTAGGAATTACCCCCCTCTAGTGGATGCTCAAGGGGCATCTGTCACAGGGGAAAGGCCACGGGAAGGGGCTCCCCTGCCATCTCGCCCCCCAACCTTCCGAGCATCCTTCTGCTCTTTGCAGAACCAACACACCAGCCAAGGGGGCCAATGCTGGGAGGACAGAAGGGGGGCCTGTGGGACCATCCCCAGCCCGCCTGCCCCCAGCCCCACAGGGCTGCCTCCCCCACTCCCCACCACGTCCCCCCCTCACCGGAGAGAGGGAGCGAAGGTCTGTGGTGGGAACAGCCCCCTTCCCAGCCTTGGTGCTGTGATCCTGAAAGAAGAGCAGATGGGCGCATTGGCTTGGATGCAACATGGGGGCAAATGTGGCAGGTCACCCTCCGCAGATGTCTCTGGTGGGGCAGGGTCCCCCCCACCCAGCACAGCTGGCTCCAGTTGCCCTCCCCAGAGCGGAGGGATGGCAGGGGACAGCGGCTCCCCCACCTCTCCAGGGGCCAGCCCCACTTACTGAGGTTGCCAGTGCCGTCTCTGCAGTGCCAGCGTGAGCAGCGGCTGTGCCGTCCCTGCTGCCCAGGGTGCCTCCTTCCACCTGCAGTGGCAAAGGAAACCCGGTGAGCCTGGGGGTGCCAGGGAGGGAGTGACACTCGTAGGGACAGTGCGGCCATCCTTGCTGCCAGAGGAAGCTGGGAAGGGCCATGAGACCACGGACACATGCAGTGCAGCATGTGTGGTGGCCGTCACCCTCTGGAGACGTCCCCACGTGCCAGCGCTGCCTGGCGGCACAGCAGACAGGACCAGGGGTACACACAGAGTAGCTGTGGGTAGGCTTTGGTTTGATGTTTTGGGGACTCCAGCAAGACAAGGGTGAGCAGAAGACCCCAACCGCCCCACTCAGGCACCTGCCCTCCCAGTGCTGCTGCCTGGGACAGGCTTTGCTGGACAGAGGCTCGGCAGAGCCATCGGGGAGCAGGGCCAGAGGAGGACGGAGCCACCACGTCACCTGGGCTGCATCTGTGGTGCTGACCTGGTGGGGAGCAGAGCCGTCCGCTTCGGGCTTCTTCACGGCCGGCTGCAGGCTGACAGTCACAGCGTCTGTTTTGGGGGCTGATGACTGAAGAAGAAACACAGCAAGTCAGGCACTGGGGCATGATGGCAACAGCCCTGAGCGCCCCCACGCGCAGAGCGTCCGTGTCCTGAGCCTCTGCGCGTGCCACACACGTATGGTGTCCTGCAGGCATCGCACTGAGCCCTCCCCGGCAAAGAGCGGAGGCCACCACGTGAAGTGCCCCATGTGACTGACATAGCCCAGGTCAGACCCGATGCTCTGTCCCCAGGGCTTTCAGGGATTTATTGGAAAGATTTATAGACACTGTGCGTTAGGTCAAAGTGGTCTTCAGAAGGTGGGTGAGTCCCACCAAACCCATTTCCGCCGTGCCATGTAGCAGGTTTATGATCTGCACCAGCTCCCAGTGGCTGTGGTTACACTCAGGCTGTCAGAATCTCAGGGGAATGGAGACCAGTTTCCAGCACGCCCCTGCTCCAGGAAACTGGAGCTGCCAAGGGCTCTTGCACAGGGAGGCTTAGCCAGTGCTCAGCTCAGCATTCTGAACCAACAGCTTCCCCTGCCCAGCGCCAGCTACAGGGCCCTGCAGAGCTGATCACCCATGCCCACCACCCCGCTGTGACCCCAGAGTCCACAGCATTGGATGCTCAGCAGAAGGGTTTCCAGGCTGGCTCAGAGAAAGCTCCCCCTCATTCTGCAGCTTTTTCCTGGATCTGGGTATGGACTTACCCTGGCAGCTCAGGCGGCACTGGGGACTTACCTGCCCGGGCTAGAGGGCTGCCCTGGCGCTGACCGGGCAGGAGGTGACCTTGGCCCGGCGTGGAAGCAAGGCTATGTTTCATCTGGGCTGGGGCTGGCTCTACCATCCCCGCCCCATGGCGTACACTCAACTCCCACACACATGCCACATGCATTTTTCTTAGCCCTGCTACAACCCCTCCTGGCACGGGAGTGACCCTCCAATGAGCTTTGGGCTGCTCCCACAAGCTACCAGGTAAACCCCTCCCAGCCCCGGCATGACCAGAGAGGTTAGCTGGCAGCACACGTCTCTTCACCGCACAAACTGGTAGCTCATACGCAGACCAACTTCATGCAAAGCAGGAGGAGAGGGCCGATGGTTAGCGACACGTGGCCTGCCCGGCCCCGGCATGCTGCGGTGGTGCGAGGGACAGGGTAGGAAGCCACACGCAGGGGATTAAGAGACAATGGTGACTTCTCCTGGTTAGCAGATGCACAAAACACACGACAGAGCCATGCAACACAGATGACAGCGTGCACTGGGGGCAAACAGCTATACCAGACGGGACCCTGGGGGTGGTTGAGAGCTCGCATGCTCTTCCAAACCAATGTGGGAGTGCACAGCAGCGAGGCAACACCGGGCACCGGGACAAGGAACACGGAGGCATGATGGCACTGAAACAGTTCTCGGTGGAATGTCGTCCCTGTGTACCTCTAGCTGGGAGACATTGGGGCTGGGCTGGGAGACCTTCTCCCTGCCTTTGACATCCTCTTCCAGTCCGGGAACTACTTTGTCGGTGTGCTGGAAGGAAACCAGGCCTTCGTCTTCTGTTTCACTCTTGTCCTTGTCCAGCTCAGGCAGGCTCCGGGAGATGTCCTCAAAAGCCATGCCATGGAAGTCACTGATCACTGTGAAGTCCACCTCTGCTTCCAGGCTGGAGGTTGAACTGACTGTGATGCTGGAGCACTTGCGCTCGATGGCCAGGTGGTTGTCCTTCAGAAAGACTGAGTCCTTCTCCTGGTCCTGCTCCTCGTCGCCGGTGTCACTCTCGGGAGCCCTGTGCCGAGGTGGCTTAGCTTTCTCCTCGGTGCCCTCCCTCAAGCCCGCTCTCTGAATGAGACACAATGGCGGAGAGAGACGGAGACAGTGAGCACCGGGCGGCGCGGCAGCGCTGGCAGTGCCGACAGGGGAGAGGGCGGGAGGAGCAGGAGGAGGAGGAGGAGGAGGAAGAGGAGAAAGAAGGCTGCAGCAAACATCACAGAGTAGAGTCAAACACAAGTCAAGCATGGAGACTGAAACCTTTCTGACAGCAGCGACTTTGCAGGGGTGGGGTAGGGGGAGAAGGGTGATTCAGTCTGATTTTGCCAAAAGTCTGGTGCTAATTAATCATCTCAAAAAAGGGTCAGTCGCACAGAAAAGCTTGGAGGCCTGTCAGTGCACCTGGGGGAAGCAGATGTATGCAAAACAACAGGTCTGGTAAGAGACGTTTAGAAACAGCTCAGATGCCAGTGCCATTGTATGTCAGTAAGGTTGGGCACTCAAAAAAACCAAACCAAAAACCAGAGGGAAAGAGAGAAGAGTTTGAAAGAAAAGAGCCCCATCAGCCACGCACGGTGAAGGAGAAGCAAAGGGGTGTGCCAATTCCACTGAGCACCCACGTGGACCCTGCAGAGCATCGCCCCAGAGGGAAGAGGACCACACCAGGGCGGCTGGGGGGCTCAATCTGCCCCACCAACACACCGCTCCCCCTCCTGAGGCCTCACGCAGCCGAGGCGAGTCTTTGGGATGACCTGGTTGAGTGTTGGTCAGTGTAATTGACAGCACGACCAGAGCTGAGGGATGACCCCCCTCCGTTAGCGCTTCTCCAGGCATGGACATACCTCTCAACTCCGCCATCAGAGGGTACATTTCCCCTCACCATGCTTTGCCATAAAGCCATGGGAAATCTAGACCCATGGCCGGACTTTGGGAAGACCCATTGCTGGACTTTGGGAAGACCCATGGCCGGACATTGGGAAATCTAGACCCATGGCCGGACTTTGCGTCTCGCTCCAGACAGCTCTCCCTTAGGGACAGCTCTAAACCTACTGATGCCAGAGGAACCCCACCTCCTGGACCCTGGCCCACAAGTCTGCAGCCAGAGCCATCCCCCAAAGGAGGTTGAGAGGTATGAGAGACAGGGTGTCCCACAAACTCAAGAGGAGCACGCCCACATACACGTTCCCGTGTGTGCGCCTATGTATAAATATATACATAACAGCTCTGCGGTGGGTAGAGGAGCTGGAAGCACACAGCCCTCAGCCGGGTGAGTGAGCTCTCACACGGCAGTAAGCAGCAGTTAGTAAAACAGCACTGAGACCTGGAAGACCACTGGAACCTTTACATTCTCTTCTTTCAGGCTGGATTTTACTGATGGTTCAGATAAATCCTTTTCTTCCCCACTTGGTTCCTGAGATTTGCTCTGGATTAGAGAAAATGGTTAGTCATAAGGAAACGAACTCTAGGGGAGCTGATCTAGTGCTGACAAGAGCCAAGAAAGCTATTTTGTCACCCAGCCACCAGCTTGCTGAAGACAGGGGAGGGTGGGGGAGCCTGGGGAGCTAAGCGAGAAGGGATATCAATGTAAGAAATGCAAGGGTGAAGCTGGAAGCGTGGGCACGCTGCTGCGAGGTGCGTGTCCATGACAGTCGCAGCTCCTTCAGCCACCCCCCGTCTCCCTTTCTCGCTCCTGGACATGAAGCTTGGGTGCCGGCTCTCAGGTTTAGCGAGCGGCATTCTCCAGGGAGCCAAGATGCCGGGGGGTGTGGGGGGACGTCACAAAACACAAGCTGATGAACTGACTGGCCAGCGGGTCTGCATTCAGCAAATAAGCCTGACCACACACACGTACATAAACGACAGGGGATGCAAAGCGACTGCCGTCAGTCAATGGATGTGTGAGGAGCGACTCAACATGATAATAAGGAGCCACACAACATGCGCATGAACTTCCCGTCCGGACAGTTCATTGGAAGAGTTACCACGGCTTCCGCCAGTGTGAGTTCACAGCCGGAATCGGGGGAGGCCAGGTCAGCACTGTCTTCTCCTTCATGCTCCAGGTCAACAGAAATGTCTTCCTTCAGAGAGGGAGGCCGGGAGGCATCTCCTGAACCAGCCCCTTGCCTGAGGGCCAAGGAGTCCACTCTGGACGCCAGTCCCACCGGAGCAACTGGCACCACCGGCAGTGAGGCGAGGCCTGTGTTCAGAAGCATGTCCTGCACCAGACCTGTCTTCCCATTCGCTTTTGCTGATGTCTCAGCTTCAGGCACACACTCTTGTCCTTCCTGGGCTGCTCTTCGCTCTGCCTCGCTTTGCTCAAACATCTTAATCTTGGAGGCCACTGAGGTTTTCCTGTAGCTCTCTCTGTCCTGCCAGCTACCTGGGGCCACAGTGACACCTCCATGCTCCTGGGACGCAGCTCCCGTCCTCCCAGCCACACACACCAATGACCCAGGCTCCATCTGATGTGTCCCACTGCCCTCTTGCAGCTCTTCCCCACCAGTAAGGAGCTGGTATATCTTGCTTCCTTGACACAACCCTGCTATGGGGGAGTAGAAGCGTGGGGCAACAGCAGCTGCTTTGGGAGGGGATTCATCTTCAGGCAGCTGCCCCGGAACAAGGTCACCATCTTTGGTGGCTTCTCCTACTGTAGGGCTCCTGCCCTGCAGATCTTGCCCCGCATTAAACTCCAAGACCCAGGGTGGCTCTTGTGCGTTGGGGTCTGCAGCATGGAGCAGCCCTCCAGCTGCAGGACCCTCCTGGGGCAGGTCTCTTATCACGGCCTCAGGCTGTTGTTCTGGTCCTTCTGCCTTGGGAGACAGGTCTTCTCTGCAAGGGCTTTTGTCATGGGACAACTCTTCTGTTCCACAGCCTTCATCTCTGGCCTCTTTCATCATGGGCTTCTCCTCCTGGAGCAACACTTCTGTGGCAGGGACTTGGCTCTGGGTTGCCCTCGCTGTGACAGGGTCCATGTCCTGGGCCACCTCCCCCGGGGCCAGGTCTCTGCCCTGCGTCAGCTCTGCTGCACTGTCTGTGCTTCGGGGTGCCATCCTGCAACAGGACTCGCACCTTGGCCTGGTCTCCATGTAGCAAAGCCCATGTCTTGGGGTTGTTCTTCAGATTCAGGATTGGTGCCCCTGGGTGCTGTCACCTCTGCTGCAGAGCTCATGTCCTTGGGTGCTTCTTTGCCTATGACAGGGCTTGCCTCCTGGCGTGCCGCCTCCGCCGAGGGGTTCACAACCTTGGGTATGCCCACACCCCCGACAGGGCTGGTAGCCTGGGAGAGGTCTCTGCCCTCAGGCTTGGCGCCTGGGGCTGGCTCTGCAGGGACAGGGCTGGATTGCTGGGGAAAGGGCATGGGGGCAGGCGAGCTGTGTTTATCCCCCTCCCACCCTGCGGTGCTGTGTGGGCGGCCCTGCCAAGGCGCAGCCAATGGAGGCGATTTGGTCTCTATCTCTTCCATCTGAAGAACCACTCTGGCACTTTCCTCCTTGTCGACGTCTGCTCCAATGCTTCCTGAGAGCCCCTCCGCTGCCATGCAGATGTCCGGGCTCTGTACTGGGCTCCCGCCATGCTCCTCAGCCCCATGGGCACCCCCTGCCAGGCCACATGGCTTCAAGCCTTCCACGGGGCTTTGCAGATCTGTCTCCTCTGCTCCCACCTCTGGGGAACATGGCAGGGCTTTGCCTCCCTCAGGAACTTCGCAGCCTGTCAGCCCAGCAGATGCTTTCTGGTGCAGCAGGGGCAGCCCTTCCTCCTGCCCCAGGGTGGGACGTCCCGTCAGGCCGGTCCCATGACAGCCTGTCCTGGGCTGCTCCGGCACTTCAGCAGGTTTTCCAACCCCATCTTGTTGACTTGCTGCAGAAGGGGGTTGGAACCCTTCTGTCACAGGTGCCGCATGCCCGCATCCCTCCCCGGACGTGCTCACGGCGACTTCTGGTCTTTCCTCCAAGCCAAGCTGCCCACCAGCCTCCAAGAGCAGGTGTGGTTTGCTGTCCTTCGCCTCGCCCTCTGGATCTCCTAAGTAGATGATCCTCTGAGTCGCAGAAGTCTCCAAGCTGTCATCACCAACCTTCGCTTTAATTTTAATGAGCTCTGTGGCTGCGGCTGGCACTCTGGCCTCCTGCTTCCTGGAGGCTGCAGAAGCACGATCCTTGGAGACCGCCTCGCTTTCTCCCTGGGGAGGCTCTGGCCCTAAAATCTTGTCCCTTGGCCTCTCTTCAGGCTGCCAACACAGCTTGGGCAGAGCTGGTGAGCTGGCAGTTGCTTCCTCTCCCAGCTCTTGGGGCTCCTGCTCTGCGCTCGCAGCTGGCCGGTGCTCGGTCTCCTGGCTGGGCTCCCCCCTGGTTTCCTTCTCATAGATCTCATCCTCCCAGACAGACTCAAAATCCTCGGGACTAGCGATCATTTTCGCTCTCGCCTGGGTATCCAGGGCTGCATCCACTGGCTCTTCCGGGCACGCTGCTTCCTTGGCTTCCCCTACAGCCATCTCCATGTGCAATACGCTCGTGCTTCTTTTCACCTCTGAGGCACCTGCATCTGCTGCTGCTTTCTTGGTTCCCAGAGCTTTCTTTAGAGCTATTGCCTCCAGCCTAGGAGTTTCTCTCTCTATAAATACCCAATGCTCCGAGCCCTGCATTGCAATTGGAGCAAGAGAGTTAGCATCAAACACACTTTACCTAACGGCTGACGGCTGCTGCCACCAGTAATGGAGAGCTGGTCTGCCTCGGACAGGGCTGACAAAATCATTATTATTATTATTGTTATTGTTATTATTATAATTATTATCACCATTATCATCATTATTATCCATGCATGATTTGAGGTAGGGTCTATGGTCTATGCAAAGAGCCTGGCAACTTGCTGACAGAGAGAAAGGGCCTGAAAGTAAGGGGGCCTGATGCTGTGGCGGGGACTGAGCCCCGCTACCCTCTCCAGGGGCCATGGCTTGCTCTGGGCGCTGGCTCCCTGACACACCTGCAGTACCTGCAGCTTTGCTGAGGTGGAGCAGTGGGTGCAAGCTGCCAGCGAACACACGAATGGCCGTCAGGGCACCTCTCGTGAGGCAGGGGACCACAGCTGGTTAAACCCAGCGGGAACACCCTGTCCAACTCCTGTTTTCAGCTGGCTCTATGCACTCTCCATGAGCAACGGGTGAGGTTTCACCCTAGGCAAAGGTCTGTGTTTTGAGTAGCTTCACTCTCAGCTTCATCCCCATGCCCTAAGACTATGCCAGACCGCCAGGAGCACGAGCAAGAACAGAGACCACCTTTAGGTACCGGAAAGGCCCTTTCCCCTTCTCACCAGATGCTGCACTCAGATCCACTCCGAAGCCCATCCTTCCTTTCCAGCCCTCCAGGGAAACCTCAGCAGAAGCAATTATTTAGCAGAGGTTTCCAGCAACGCTGAAACCGAGCTGTTCGGAAAATGTAACCTGGAGAAGGTTACCTGTGAAACGGGAAAGAGGACCATGGGCTTGGCAGCCAAGACAGTTACGGGTACCGCGGCAAGGACCCAGCAAAGGCTGCGGAGCGTCCCGCCGCGAGGACACAGCAGGGATGAGATATCCCAGCCATGCGGCCGTGCTGCCACGTGGCGACTCCTACCGCATGCACTTGGCACATTTTTGTGCGTGCCCTGTGAGACAGCTAAAGACTTCGCAGGTGCCAAGAACAAAGCATGGCTAAAATTCGAGCACTTCTGGAACAGAAGGCAGAAAATAACCCATGGGAAGGCAGCAGCAGGAAAACATCTGCGCCGATGAGGAAATGTGTCCGAAATGGAAACCTAACAAGTGATATTGAATACAGGGGGACAGGAGGGCAGAGGGAAGCAGTGCGAGAGGGAAGGGAACAGAAGAGGAGGTTAGAGGAGAGAGAGAAAGGAGGAAAACCAATTACCAGCGGAAGGGCTTCCACGAGGAGGGGAATCAGAAACTGGTGAAAGCCCCTGGCAGAAGATGCTGCCTCTCAGCTCCCACCTTCTTTACCCAGTGCCAAGGAAGGCAAAGCTCCCCAGGCACGGGTCCTTGCCTGGCAGCACCCAGGCAAGCAGTGGACCTCATGCCTGGCCCGGGCTTGGGCAAGAGCATGGCTGCCCCCTGCAAATCCCCCCCGAGCGCCAGCAGGGCTGTGCCTGGGTGGGAGGCACCGGGGGGCTGGCCCCCATGAGAATGCCGAGCCACCCAAGGGCAGAGGAGGGTGCAGGCTCTCCGCCCTGCCGCAGAGCCGCTGGGGGAGCACGCAGGGGGGCACGCTGCGGGGGCACGCGGGGGGGGGGGGGGCGGATTGCCAGCCAGCTGCACGGTACGGGCACCCTCCTCCATGGACCCTCGCCAGGGACTCTGCCATGGCGCCGGCACCTTGCCATGGCCAGGCAGCCCTGCGCGCCGCTGCTGGAGGAGCCAGGGCTTCTGGAGACCTGTCCCATGCCAGCTCCCTGCAGCACCACTCACACAAGCCTCTCCTGTACCCCTTTGCCCTGCGCTCCCAAGCACTGGCTGCTCTCCAGGTCCTTTCCTCCACACCTGCCTCCAATGCAGGTTTTATTTCTTCCCAGCCCATGGAAATCGCAACAGAGGCAGTCAGTGACTGCTGGGCGCACCAGGTTGCACCTAGGTCCTTCACAGTTGGGTTTGACCCATGAAAGCAATGTTATCACTGACTTGGCGGCTGCGCTGGGCCTGCCAGGAAGCCCGGGTTGGTCTCCGGCATTCCCTCACCACCAGTCTGCCCATTCAGTAGCGATGCTTATGGGCAATTCAGCCAGGAGCCTCCTTGCTTTCCTGAGGGTACAGCAGCTTCTCTTCTGCTCCTGCACTGTGGTCTCATCGCTGAACCTTCCCCGCAGCCAACATGAGGATGGACAGGCCGTAGGCACGTGCAGACATCTCTTCAGCGAATCCCTGTCGTCCCCCTACTCTGGCTGCAAACCGGAGTCCTTCAGAGAAGACCTTCCCTGGACCAAGATGATGAGCTGCTTCAGGCTCCTTCTCTGAGTTAAGGCTTGAGATATACGGTGTCAATCAAAAAGCCTGAAGACAAGTCTTCTGAGGCCTGGAACAGTGTGTTCATCCATGGCAACACCGCTTAACTGGTAAGGAAAACCCAAAAGCTCCAGATTTATTTCCAAACCAGCTTCCTTCTCCTCAAACTTTGCTGGGATGAGCAGAGCCCACTTCGAGGGAACGGCCAACTACTCTGTGGTGTGATCTGGACTCTGCTCCAGAGGGCTCAGCGCCAGCTCCAGCCACAGCCCTGGTTCCACAACTCATGGCAGCCCTTGTATCTCCAGAGCTTGAGGACTCTCATGGACATTTGGAGCAAATACCTGGATACTTGGGTATGTCCTCCTGGAACGAAGAGAACTTCTGGAGCTTTGGCGGTCAGCAGGCTGGCAGGACAGAGTGTGTGCCAAGGTAGGAGCTGAGTCTAAGAAGTGATGATGCTGGGAAGGGTCTGTCCCCACAGCAACCTTGACTTCCCAAGGGATAATTTACTTCTACACTTCCCTCCGCCCCCCCAGCGCAACTGCCCTAGGAACAGGAGCATCTGGGATGGCCATTCCACTGCGGCCAACACATCACAAGAGTGAGCATCTTGTAGAAAGGGAAGACACGATGGCATGGAGGAGGGGCAGCCTTCTGCCCCTGCCATCGAGGCCCATAACCTGAGCAGAGCCCAGGGCAGGCAGGCAACTTCTCCCGCTGGCATCCTTCAACGTCCCTGCCATCCTTCCTTGCTCCTCAGGGAGACCCAGCTCACCTGAGAGGACAGCACGAGCCTCACAACAAGGAGGGGAGAATGCATGCAGCCGAGATGTTGGGACCACACACTGGGTGGCTTTGTCACCCAAAGCTGAAGAGACTCCCTGCACCTCCCAGCTCAGCATTCCAGTCTCCAGCAAGGATGGAGGGATGGAAGGGAGGGTGTAGCTGGGGGTGACAGATAACCCAACTTCAGCGGGTCTGAAGCCCACGGGCACTGAGGGACTTTCTGGCTGAGCATGATGAGAGCTCCAAGCTCTGGATGCTGCATTTACATCTCTGCACTTTGCAGGCATGCTGTCCTCACGCCATCACCCTCCCGAGGCCACGAACTCCTCATGGCGACCACAGGCCAGGAGAAGGCAAGTTCCCATGGGTCAGCTGCTGAATCTCAGCCACTGATGCCTGGAGAGAAATCGTCAGTGAGGCAACCCAGGTGCCTGCACCCCAGTGCAGCCCTCGTGCCCCGAGGGTCTCCGGAGGGCGGAGGGGAGGACTCTCTGAATCAAGAGGTGTGTGCGCACGTCACTCCTGCTGTTTCTGTCCATCAGCTCCTGAAGACCAGCATGTAGAGGGTCCCAGCGTGGGCCAGGAGCTGCTGCTGCAGAGCCCAAGCTTTGCTGAAGGTGTCTGGACCCTTGCTGAAGCCTGAGGCTGTGCCCAAGCCCTCACTCACACTCACGCTGCCTCCCAGGGACGTGCACTCCAGCCAGCCCAGGTTCCATCGCACAGCCTGACGACACTGGCAACTTCTGCACTAAGTGCCTCCTCTGCCCAACACTGCTCCTGCTCCACCGTCTTCCCTGCGGGCACTCAGGCAGGACGTGCATCCCACTGCCGCTGGGCACCACACCGCGGCGGGGCTGGGTCCAACCACACCAGAAACAGGTCTCAAAGACCACTTTTCTTCTCCTCAGCAGTATCTTCTCTTGGTTGTCCTGAGAAACACCTACCCTCACATGGGATAAACCCTGCCTGTAAGCAGCTCTGAGAGCCCACGTTCCTCACCCGTGGGCACTGTTCACGGACAGCAAAGGCAGCATGGCCCTGCTTTGCACGGGCCCAAGTCCAACATTTCTGGTGCCTCCAGAGATGTCAGGGTGCCTGGGCCCAGGGAACTCTAACTGTAGCCCAAGTGAAAGGAAAGCACGGGGGGTGCTAAAGACAGCTTGTAGCTGCCTGCCTGCTTGCACCGGGAGCGGCCACGCACCGAGGGCCCGCACCGTAGGGCCAGCACTGGCCTCCAGCCACACCGCCAGCCCTGGGGGTGCAGAGCTGGGCCCCACTGGAGGGTCTCTCCCAGGACCCTGCCTCTCAGCCCAGAAGACACTGTCAGGGGAGCAGATTTCACCAACAGCCCTGTCCTAGCAAGGGATCCTGCCTGTCGCTGGAGAGGGGACGCCCTGGGGGGGGGGCAGAAAACAGCTCAGGCTTTACTCAGAGGGCAAGGAGCCACCTCGGGAGGCCAGAGGACCCCGGGGGGGTGGGAGGCAAACTGTGAGAGCGAGGGGTGGGGAGAGAAGGAGGATGGTGACAACCTCAGGAGAGGAGACAAGGCTTTTCTGCGTGAAAGACTCCATGCTTAGGGAAGCTCTGTGCTCAGATGCAACATCGTCTAGGGTGTCCTCTTCCATTGTCTGTGCCAGCACGGAAACCCCAGCACCCACAGGGAAAGAGAAAGAGAGAGAGACAGAAAGACAGAGAGACAGAGAGAGAGAGAGCACATGAGAAGGAAGGAAAGAATGAAGGCACAAACAGTGGGTGGATGGGTGGGTGGGTGGGTGGATGGATGAGTGGGTGGATGAACAGAGGTCACAGCTGTGCCAGCTCTAGATGCTCCATTCACATCTCTGCACTTTGTGTATTTGCTTGTAAGAGAGACAGGGGGTGCAGTCCCTCTTCCCAGCTCAGCGCTTTGCGGAGGGGCCATGAGCTCACCTCTGCCTGGGTCGCCCTGCAGCAGCCCCGGGTCTCCGCTCGGTGCTGGGGCCCAGCAGGCACATGTGCACATCACGAATCCCCTGCAGGGAGCCCCTGGCCCAGCCACCCCGCACCCTCTTCGCAGCCCAGCCCCGTGTCCTCACTCACTCTGCAGGACTCCCCCAGGGCACAGCCAGGGCAATGTGGGTCCCACATGGGACATCCACCCTGCCGGTCGCCATGCCCGCTGGCACAGGCACAGGACTGGCTCCAGAGCTCCCATGGGGATGAGAACACCAGGAGGGTCCCTGGCGGGGAGAGGGCACCCAGGCTGGCAGCAGGGACGCCCTTGCCACAGGCTGCCCATACTGAGCCAACTGGGATGCCAGCACCACATAGCACCCAGCCGTGCCACATCTGCGCCCCTCGCGCACCACCGTGGGCTCTGCATGTCCTGGACCCCCAATTCCAGCTCCCCAAGTGCCTTCCTTTCACACTCACGGTCCCACTGCAAAGCCAGCAGGCAAAATGCCAGGAGGGGAAGACAAGCGTGAGGGATGCCAGTGCAGCACCACTCACCCCTCTGCCAACTCCCACCACCCAGTCCTGGCTGGAGAGAACCCCACGAGGTTCCTGGTCCCACTCTGCTGATGACATCCCTTGGGCAAGAGCTGTGCCGGGCACTGCTGGGAGCAGCCCTGCTGGTATGAGGGGTGTGGAAAGTCCCATCCCACGGGCCAACACAGCCCCAGCCCAACTCTCAGGTACCCCCACAGAACAGCCCTCCGGAGAAGGACGAGAAGTCCAGCCCCATGCAGTGCCTGGGCACAAGGGGAGGTCGCTACCAGCAGCGTGAATACAGTTAGGTTAGCTTGTTACAAACCCCAGAGAGAACAGCCTAGCCAAAGACCCCATGTCCCCACCACGTCATCTCCACTCCACCCCCCTTGGGGAGCACAGGCAGCAGAGACCCAGAGCCCAACTGCTGAGGAACCCCTCCCTGCGAACAACCTGACACCCTCCATAAGAGAAGCAGCAGAACCAACCTCGCTGGCCTTTTCTGGGGTTCCCTTTGGTGTTTCATCCTCGTGCCTCGGTGAGGAAGAGGCTGGTGAGGAAGGCAGCCTCCTGTCCCGGTCCCGGTGAACTAGCTTGCTGTTGGGCTCCTTCAGGGTCCGTTTCAGCTCATTGATGCTGGCCTGATGCTTCAGCAAAACGTCTTCTGGCTTGTCTAGAAACTTGGGGAAGGGAAGAAGAAGATAACCGTGATTAAAGCAGCAGCCGAGGCAAAAGAGACGAGCAGGGGCACTGGGATGGTCTGCGTCACACTGGGCTTGAATTTAGGGCCTCATGAGCCAAATGAGCAGCGTGTCAGAGCACCCCAGTCTGCAGTTCCTGTTGCAGGGAGCAGCAAAAAGGCAGCACGTGGCTGAATGCGCATGGCAGGCTCCCCACCGTGAGGGGCGCAGCATGGCCCTTCGGCACTTCCAGCACGGCCCGTTGCAGACAAGCTAAGCCACCCAGAGGAAGAGTGGGCTCTCCCTTGGGATGGGCAAGGGATCGGGGCCTACGGGAAATACCAGCAGCCCCCTCTGCTGTGCTCTTGGGCCAGGCACAAGGGGGGCCTGAGCCTCTGTGCCAGCAGGGCAGGAAACCAGCATTTCCAAGAGAGCTCCTTCAAAGCGGGCTTCTGCCAAAGGACAGGAGGCCAAGGGCTGGTCAGAGGTGTCCAACACAGATCTGAGCCCGGGTCACCACAGACCAGCCTGGGCCCAGCGGTGGCCAGGGGTGGGGCGGGCCCTGGCCTGCTGCAGAGAGAGGACATGCTGGGGTGTGAGGTGGGGTTCAGCGTTAGAGCATCATTTTGTGACGGTACAGGCACCAGGGCAGCTCCCCTCGTCCTGCCGCAGAGGTGGGCAAACTGGCTCAAAGCAAGAACCAGCAAGAGCAGGAACCCCGGCTTCTGCTTCCAGCTCAAACTCAAACCTCTTCTGAGGTTCGAAAGGAGTCACCTAAAATACCCCCCCAGTATTTCTCCTCAGCAACAGCCCAGAGACCCAAGTGAGTCCCATGAAAAACCCTACCAAATTTTCCAGATCCTGAAGGCTCAGTGCAACTCATGAAAAACCTCTGTCCATGGCCCTGCATAGCTGAGCCGTGGCAAAGCGCCTCGTGGTTTGCCCACCTCTGGGCTCGGGGTGCGCCGGGGGAGCAGCACATGCACATGCAGCGGGGTAAGCAATGAGGTAGGCAGGGAAGGGACCAGGACCAGTGCCCACCGCCCCGGCGGGGTCTGCCCTGCAGCGCTGAGCAGGACACCGAGGGTGGCGTGGTGCCAGCACAGCCAAACCCCACCGCCCAGCTGCATCTGCCCCTGTTGACAGCTCCAGAGAGGATCCACGTCCCACTGTGAGTGGAGGGGAAACCTCTGGGGAGCAGCCACAGATTTTAGGCTGGGATGAATCGTTCCTGATGGGGGGCCACCGTGGACACGGGAGTTTGTGCAGGGAGAGCGCAGCCTCCCTCTTCTCTGCGGCAGCCCACTCTCAGGCCGCAAGACGCAGGTGGCTGCCTGCTGGCACAGGGGGTGGGTGCCAGCGCCTGCCTCCATGGGCAGCTCGGAGACTGATTTGCCCCCGGCGGGGCAGGATGGCAGCCGCAGCGGCGTGAGGAGCTCTGATCGGGCTCTCGGTGGAGGGGAACCACGCCACCGGCGCGGGGGGCTGCGGGAGAGCAGAGCCACCAGGCAGGGCAGGTGGCAGACGGAGGCAGCTCGGGTCAGGCAAAAGCAGAGCGCGGGCCAGAGCGCCAGCGGGAGCGATGGGACCAGCCTCCATGGGAAAGCTTGGGCCACAGGGCTTGGACGGAGAGAGAGGAGACATAAGGCAAGGACATGGCGGAGTCAGTAACATGAGCAGAAGCCAGGTCTTCCCAACGGGCCAAGGACTCAGCGTGGGGGCCTGGCCATTGCGCCTTGGGAGGGCTCTTGCTCAAACATACGATTAGGACTCCCCTACTTAGTGGGATAGAAGATGCCATGTGCGTGCTGGGGCAGATCCCCAGCTCTCTGCTCATTGGGCTTCTCTAGCATCCAACCCCTGCCCTGGTGCATCTTGTATTCCAGTAAATAGGGTGACACACAGTGTTGCTTTGGAAAGGATGGACAATATGATGCACCAATGAGGACTAAGATACTCCAGAGAGAGAATACCTCCTGCTTGTGCCTGGGGGTTGTTTCGTGCTCCGGCTGGCAGCAGAGAGAGGGTTAAAAGTAACCAGCAGGGTCAGTCAAGGGAACTCATCACAAACATCACAGTTAAGCTGATGGGCTGGTAGGACCCAGCAGGACAGGGACCCCCCCTCCCCTCGGGGCTGAAATGGGCCTGGGCATCCCCGGGCCAGCCTGGGGGCCAGGGTAGGGGGTGGGTAGGCTGTGTCTGGGCAGCGGCGAGCACGAGTGGGCACTGGTGTGCCGGGCTTGTCCCCATCCCCATCCCTGTTCCGAAGCGGGGCTGCTCCCCGGTCCAGCCTGCCTGGGGACAAGCCTTGAGACCATCTGGAGGGTGCTGAGGAATCAGAGCTGAGCTGAGCCCCTGAGACAGCCCCATTTCCACCGGTGAAGGCCAAGAGCCATGTCCCAGGAGTCCCAGCCTGGGGCACAGCCAGCAGAGAAAGGGCTGCAGGGGCTATGCCCTGAGGTGACCCCTCCTGCCTGCAGCCCAGCCCTGCCGCCTCTGCCTGGTCCCCTGCCTGCCTGCTCCAGGCATCAGCCAGCCTACCCTTCACCTCCTCTGTACCTTCAGCTCCTTGATTTTTGTTGGGGTGGTCACCTCCGTCCTCCGTCTCCGACCGCCTCCTGCTGCCAAACTCACCGTCCTCATCCAGCTTCTCACCCTCTGCCCCGGCGTCGTGGTTCTCGCTGACGGAGGCTGGGCGCGAAAACTCTGCCCGTGGGGGAGAGCCCGGGTCACCCCAGCCCTGCCACCCCCAACACCCAACCCCCCAGCCCCTGCCCCCACCCTGCCAGCTCAGACCTGGGGGCCGAGGAGCCCCAACCCGGGTCCCAGGGGTCCCCAGGCACAGGGAGCCAGGGGAAGCCCCATCCCCACCCCCCCCCCTGCCAGAATCCCCCTGCCCGTATGCAGCCTGAGCCATCACTTGTGGGGGGGACAGACCCTCTGCCATGGGGATGCGGTGGGAACAGCTTCCAGCAGGAAGCCTGATGGCTGCCGTAACCCTGCCAAAGGAGCCGAGCCGCTCGCAGAGACAAGCCGAGGAGCATGTTCCCCTCGCTCCCGCCAGCGGACCAATCTCCCTCCCCCTCCCCAATTTGGGGCATACCTCCGTCAAGGCTGCGAGACATGGTGTACCGTTTGCTGGAGGAGCGCTCGAAGAAGGGAGCCGGGCGGTCGATGAGGGCGCTGGCCTGCCGTGTCTGCGCCTGCGTCCGCCCGCTGTAGCGGAACTTGGAGCCCATCACCAGGAAGCCCTTGGGGGGCGGCTCCGGGGACACCAGCCTAGGGGTGGGAGAGGTGGAGTGGGGTCAGCCAGCCCCAGCCGTGCCCCCCAGCGCTGCCCCCCACGGGCACCCACTGCGGCAGAGGCAGGAGCACATTGGCCTCTGAGAAGGGAGGCCTGAAGGTCTGGGGAAGGTCTCCTCGCCTGGAGAAGGTCTGGGGAAGGTCTCCTCACCTGAAGAAGGTGTGATGCTCGATGCAGACCTTCCAGAGACGCTTGGCGGAGCGGTGGTTGGGCAGCTTGAAGCCAATGGTGCTCTCAAACTGTTCATACTGGGGGAAGACAGAGACACGCCATTACAGGCAGACCCTGTCCTAGAGGACACGATGGTATGGGACCAGCCTTGCCAAGGCCCTCAGGTGCCCCTGGCAGGAGCCGTGACCATGCAAAAAAAAGTCGCCTTCAAAGCAGTGCTAGAAAGGTCCGTGCAAAGCCCCACTGGGTGATGGGATTGCACCCCCCCGCTTTTGGCCCAAGCACTTTCCTCAACTGTAAATGGCTTTTCAGCGCAAGGTAAATTCCCTCAAGAAACAAAACCCATTTACAGCTCATTCTGGCAAGACGGCATCGCTCTCCATCTTAGATACACCGTCCTCATCCTCCCGCCTGCTGGAAAACGTGGGTGGAAATGCATTCTCCCATCAGTGCACATAAAAGTGAAAAGAGTGAAAATAAAGGCGGAAAACGAATGGAAAGGCCTCCCAGTGTTTGTGGAGGAAGCACGGAAGGCACATCAAAAATGGCCCTCAACCCCCCTTCCTGGGTGACCTCCCTACAGCAGCAGGGTCTCGGCATCTGCTGAAGTCACTTTGCTAGTGAGAAAAAGAGAGCAGGAACAAGAAAGCACTTGCTGAAAGCCTCCATTGGCCCCAGGGGATGCACCCTCTTGGCCAGCACGGCTGTTAACTTGGGCACGCTGCCTGGCGCATGGCACCCACCTCGCCTGGGCGGATCTTGATGTAGAAGTTACTCCTCTTGTAGGAAATTTTGAGGATCTTGGGCCAGGCGAAGCGGTTGATCCTCAGCCGGTCCCTGTAGATGAGGAGGCCATTGGCACAGACGCCCAGCATGATGTCGATGCCCTCTGAGTCCTGGAGGAGGCAAGG
This sequence comes from Gorsachius magnificus, assembly GCA_034008185.1. Lineage (NCBI taxonomy): Eukaryota > Metazoa > Chordata > Aves > Pelecaniformes > Ardeidae > Gorsachius > Gorsachius magnificus. The sequence continues at coordinate 10,949,202 of CM067091.1, forward strand.
GGGGGACAGGAGGGGACTGCTCAGCCGCCCATTAAGAACCAGTCTGGCCAGCAGTGCCATGCTCCCTCCTGCTCAGTGCTCCGCTACAGTGGACTGGCTGACAGGTCACTGAATTACAGACTGGTTGAGGTAGGGTCTCTGAAGGTCCTTGGGTCCAGCACAGAGCCAGGCAGAGCCAGCTGCTCACAACCCTGCCCTTGTTGAACCTTTGCTGTGGGATGAAGGGGCTGGGCAGGCAGCAGAATGGAGCAGCCCTGGCCACCGCCCTGGCAGCCCCACGGCCCCATACCTTGGCATGGTGCAGGTCCACCCCGTACATGGAGAGCTTCTTGGCGTTCTCCAGGAAGTGGATCTCTGCTTCCCCAGGGGTCATTCCCCTGCATGGAGACAGAGAGGGGGACATGTGGCCAGGTGCCCCATGGGGCATGGGCCAGCTGTCCAGTGCCTTCCTTGCCACCAGCCCGTCCTCTCCTGGGGCTCACCGGTAGGTCTTGTGCAACTCCATGATGCGCTCCTCCAGCTCCCGTGTCTGGTTGGGGGCGAAGCGGAGCTCACTGACATAGTTGCCCACGTGCTCCTCGGCATCATAGTCTCCCAGCTCGGCCTGCACGGCGTAGGAGCCCAGCAGGGCATGCGTGACAAACGAGCAGGGCAGGCGCCCTGTGATGATGTCTGCACGGAGCTGCAGGCACAGGTAGTACCTGCAGGAGGGGACAGAGGGTGAGAGCAGGGTGGAGGCGCTTGCCCCCCAGAGCAGGCTGGAGCTCCCCGGGAAGCAGCAGCGTGCACCCCACCTCGTGCTGCCCTCCGTGGGCACTGCTGCCTCCCACCGCCACCTTCCCAGCCTCTCTGCATGCTTTGGGCATGCCACACGCAGCGGGAGGGCAGTGAGCCCCCAGGCATGCCCCCACTGCCCAGGGCCTGCTCGAGCCCTGCCCCTCCACCCACTCCCAGCCAGTCCCCAGGGAGCCGCCTCAGCTGCGGTGCCCAGGGTGGGGTGGTCCTCACCTCGTGATGTCCTCTGTGAGCTGGGCAGGGTCTGGAGGGTAGAACTTCACGGTGAAGGCAAAGTTCCAGGGCCCACCTAGGGAGGGGAAACAGCAGTAAGGGCAGCACCCACCCTGGCCACACGCAGGCGTGCGAGAGCACCTGGGCATCCGCTAAGGGTCCCACAACTCCCCCCAAGCCTCGCACAGGGCAGGGGCAAGGGGGCTCCAGGAGTGGCCAGGAGAACAGGCACTGGTACACCAGCACGACCTGGTTAACCCTCCCAAAACAGCTGGGGAGAGGAAAGCATGACAGCTTCAGGGGCCATCAGCTCAGCGTGACTACCAGTGTCACAGCGAAAGCCTCATGTGTCCCAGAAGGTGACATCTTGGGCAACAGCCCTTCTGCTGCCCCAGCGAGGCAACACCATGGGCAAAGGCACACCAGGACCTTCCCTCCTCTGCCCATCCCTGTCCTCCCTGCACCCAGACAGGGACCGGGTCTCAGCCAGCTCTCCAGTGGCACAGACGGGGTCCTTTACTCATGCCAGGTGGAGGGGGGCAAGATAAGAGGTGGGTAACAGGCAGCCGAACAAGCAACAGCATCCTGTCCCCAGGCCAGCTGCCAAAGGTGGGACCTGCCAGAGGACAGCTGAGTCGCCCAGGAACCCCACGGGATGCCCCAGGGCTGGGGAGGATGGACCCTCCCTGGGTACTTACTGCGGATCTGCTTCTTTATCTCCTTGGAGGGATCCAGCCAGTTCTGCAACGAGGAGACAGGAGGTCAGGGGGTCCCCCACCACAGAGGGGGTGGCCGCGGAGGGGCCCCCCATGCTCACCTTCTGGCTGTCCGAGTCGCAGAAGGTGAGGCCGAAGTAGTCCTTCTCCAGAAGGTTGAGGTGCTCGCACACCATGTCAAAGAGGACCTGGCCTCGGGCATGCTTCTGTTGGAGACACGGAAAAGCTGCTGGTGAGCCAGCTCCCCTCTGCTCCTGCAGACCTGGCAGGTGCAGGCAGCACCCGCTGGGTGCAGGCAGGAAGCACTGGGGAAGGTCAGGGCAGCCCTGGCCCTCCAGGCAACCACCAAAAGGTGCTGGGCCGCCTTTGGGAGTGGCCCTCTCACCCCGGCAGTGCCGCTCTGGGGAGACCCAGGGTGGTGCAGGCAGCAGGTCCCATGGGCCAGCAGGACCCGGTGCCTGCCCGGCTCATCCCCCATCACACCAGGAGACAGTGATGCCAAACCAGAGGGGTCCAGCCAGCCCGGGCACCTCTGCTCCAGCCCAGCAAGCTGGGACAAGTGTGCCCCAGAGCTGGCGGCGGCCGGGGCTGCCCGTGGGATGAGTTCCTTCCCAACAGCCTCCCTGCTGGCATCAGTGGTGGCTGGGTCCCGACCACAGAGTGACAAACAAGAGCCATGAAGAGCCTGAGCCACCCGCAGGGATGGAGGGCACCCTCATTATCTGGTCCTTTGAGTTCCCCTGAATTTTTCCCTTCATTACCAGTGGCAGCGAGGCCCAGGCTTGCACACAGAGATGGAGGAAGAACCCCTCCCATGTGCATTTCTCCCCTGTTTACAACCTGGCAGCACCCATCTCCCCTCTCTGAGGCACCCATTTACTGGAGCACCTTCACCGGGCAGCAGCCCAGGGCACCAAGCGTTACAGCCCCGGCAGCTCACTGCCCCAGCTGCAGCCCTGTGCTCCTGCTGCCCTGCAAAGCTTCTCCAGCCATTGCCATCACCGTTCCTGGGTCTCCTTCCTCCTGCCGACCCAGGTTTTGAAGGTAGGGGCTCATCCGTGGCATGGGCTGGGGTGTCACGCTAAATGGTTTGACTCCCCTTTTTGATTTTTACCGAATTAAGCCTTAATTAAGCATGTAGGCAAGGCACCATTCCCACGGGGCCCATGAGAAAGGAAGAAGAAATGCAGCACCAGCCTTTCCAGGCTAAACCCTCTCCCCTAAGCCCCAGGTAGCTTTTTTTAAAAAGCAGCAGCTCTCTGAAAGTTGACCCCATCGTCTGCACCACAGCAGCAGGGAGCTCATCCTTACCCACACCAGCAAGGCCATTGCTCTGCTCGGGACACTGCCAGCGAGCCCGCAGCCTGGGTTTATGCCCATGTGCCGGTTTGGCTGGGCCAGTGCTAAGAGGAGGGCCAGTGGAAGGACAGCCCCACCGGGACCCACACGAGCTGCTCCTGTGCCCCGTCAGCCCCCTGCAGCCCCTGGGGTGCTCCGCTCCTTTTCTTCTTCAGGAGGGCTTTCGTCTTCGTGACAGCCCATCTTTCTGCAGCTTTGTGACAAATTTCACCGCTAAAGTGATGGTCAGGGCTGCTGGCGTGCGGAGATCAAAGGCCCTGCAGGCTGTGCCACAGGCAGGGGGCCAGACTCCCCCACCGCTGGAGGCCTCAGGGTGCTCACCCGTCCCCGCAGCCACGCTCCTCGTGTTCATCAGCCCTGTGCAGTTGAGGCCCGGGGGAGGCAGGACCCGCATGCAGATGCGGACCCGCTCTGCGCAGCCAGCTCTGAGCTGCTGCCAATGAAACGCCATCTGCCTACACGCCAACAGCAAGCGCCAAGGTCCCCCTGGCAAAGTCTCCGGGATTTCTGCTCCTGAACAACCTCAGCTCTTGCATTTTTAAGCAGAGTTGCCAGTCCTTAAAAATGTCCCTCCCACCAGGGCGATGCCGCAGGCCGGAGCAGCGCTGCCCTCCCCAAACCGCAGGCAGGAGACAGAAACACGGGAACTCCCGGCAAGCGCTCCTCCTCCCAGCTGCCTTTGCCCCTGCTGCAGGGCCACTGGACTCTTCCACAAAACCCAGCCCCAACTCCTGATATAACCCTGGGTGTGCCCAGCCCGCCCTGGAAAGGAGAAGTCCCCATGCAGACAGTGACCGAAGCAGCCCTGCAGCATCTCCCAGGGCCAAGGCAGCCACCAGCAGGCGCCAGCCCCTCTGCCCCTCCCTGCAGCGACAGCCACTACCAGGGAAACGCGCTCCTGGTGCACACCTGCCTGCCCCCGTGCACACCCACGCCTCGTGCTTGCCACGCTGCACAAAGAGGGGGTGGCCCATGTACCCGGAGCGGGGCCTGCTTGGGCACACTGCCCCGCCTGCACACATGGGGACGCAGCTACAAGCGTGTGTACGTGTATCACCCCTACATACGTACGCACATGCGCGACGCTGCCAGGCTCTGACATACCTCCCCATGTGGCCCCTGGCCTGCTGACTTCATGGGGAGGGACAGCAAGGGATGAGAAGATGAACACAGAGGGGGTGGACACAAACCTGCCTGGGGCAGGCGGGAAGGTCCACGCGCGTCAGCCTCTTCACACCAACATGGGCACACACATCCCTCACCGTGGGCCAGCCAAGAGGCTGTGCTCCTGGGGTGGTGGCAGACAGGCTGGCGCATGGCTGGGTCCTGCCCATGTTGTCAGGCAGAGCTCTATCCCCCATCTATTAAAGCTTCTGCTTTTTAGACACTGCTTTCAATTGTGAGCAGCTGCCAAACTGGGATTCACTGGGCTGAAATTCCCTGCTAGGTTCTGTCTTTCCAGATTTTTTCCTTGTTTTGAAGTTTCAACTTCAACAGCTGTTTCTGTGGATCCCTTTCCCTAGGAGAGAGGTACTGCAAAGCTGTCCTCGGAAGAGCCCTGACACTGGGGACTCGCTGGGCTGGACAGAGTCCCCAGGCTGAGGCGTGCCCCCCTCCTTCATGCCAGCGCAGCCCCTGAAGCTGGGACTGACCTCCACCTCGCATTCGTACTCGGAGGCATCGAGCAGGGTCACTCTGCAAAGGGCGCTCTTCACTTTCTTGGTGGTTTTCTGGGGCGACTTCTGGGTCTTGCTGGGGGTTGTTTTATCAGAGAGCCCATCCGTCTCGCTGTAGTCCTTCTCCTCCATCTCTGTGCCCTGCAGCGGGGAGACAGAGAGTTACCAGGCACCATTGCCAGGACGGACAGACAGACAGAAGGGGAAAGCCCTCCAGCAGCAGGCAGAAGAGGGCAGCTGACCGGGGGGGGGGCTGATGGCCTCTTGGGAGTCCACAGCCAAGCCCAGTTCCCCCACCCCATACCACCTGCACCACTGGGGTCCCTGGAAAATGGACACCCGTGAGCCCGGGGTCAGCTCAGCACCCGAAACCTCCATGCATGGAGCCTGCTGGCAGCAGCGCAGCTCCTGATGCGGGGGTGCAGTCCCTGCTCCCAGCCCTGCCAGGGGCAGCTCGGTCCTGGGACATGGGGGGCCACCCGCTTCCTCCCCCTGCCCTGGCTGGCAGCCACAGCAGTGCCATTTCCAGCACTGTCAGCACTTTGGGCCGCACGCTGCTCCTTCTGCCTGCCCTGCCTGCGAGGACTCATGCGGGCAGCTGAGAGGGAGCCGGCAGAGCCCACCCACTGCCCTGGGTGTAGGGGCCTCCCCTCCAGGATGTTGCCCCGGGGCCACAGGGGAGGTGCCCACCTCACTGGGCTCCCCGAAGACCCCACACAGCAGCGAGGACATGGTGATGGCACATCCCCCTCCTATGCTGCGCCTTCCGCTCTGCCGCACCTCACAGCACTCGGCTGCCACCCACTCACCGGCTCTGTATTTCGGGCATCGGACTGTGCTCCAGGCTTCTTGCTGGCCTCAGTGTCCCGGCCAGCGGGGCTGGCGGCTCCAGCGGTGGGGCCGTGCGCGGCCGCCTCCAGCTGCTGCTGCGGAGCCTCCTCCTGCGTGTTCTTCACCTCCGAACCAGGGCCCGTCTCTGTCGTCATGGCCACTGGTCACCCTGCTCTGCCACCACCACCCATGAGGAGAGACAGGAGGTGTCACCAGGGTGGACGGGGATGGAGGATGCCGGCCAGGCAGCCAGCAGCCCGGGCGCTGCCCATCCCTGCCCCACTGTCAGACACCCGGCCCCTGTCCGCAGCGGGAGGTGCTTTGCAAAGGGCCGCGGCAGCAGCACAGGCTGTTGGGATTTCACACTCCGCTGAGCCGGAGGAGAAGGGCCAGCGGTGTGGAGGGGACAGCAGTGGCAGGGCCCCACGGCGGTCAGGGGCTGGGGCTCATGCCCCATCCCCTCACTCACAGCAGGGAGCAGGGCTGGCCGTACCCCCCTGCTCCCCCCAGCCTCGGGGCCTTCGGTACCTTCACTGGTATTTTTTATGAGTGGAAGGGCTTATTCTGGAAGGAAAAACCAGGCTGTGAGTCAGGTTAAAGGCTGCACTGACACAGCAAATTGCAGGCACTGACAACTCCACACATTGCATCCGGGACAGCTGGTTTTTCCCCCTCTGGACCTCCCATCAGCAGCCGCACGCTGGGTTCCCACGGCCAGTGTGGCCGGACCCTGCGTGGCGGCAGGACAAAACCTGCCTCCAGCTGCCTGTCCCGTGCAACATGAAAAAACAAACCTGGGGCCAGGAACAGGGGAAGGGAAGGCACCTTCCCTGCTGGGTGCTCTGTTTTTGCGACCTTTACGGTTTTGAAACCCTCATGCAAATGCAGCGTGGGGCTGGCGAGGGCTCCTGGGATGGTCCATGCACGCACAGGGCATCAAGCACTCTGTGGCCGTCGCCCATCTGCCACTCAGGCAGCTCAGGCCTCACCAGATCCCCATCGCTGGGCTCCCCAGGCTCTGCCTGGCTACACGGAACCCGCTGGGATGGCCGCCACTGGAGGGCTGTGGCTGTGGCTGGGTCAGCTGGCTCAGTTGGCAGCATCTGCCTGCGGTCACCCACCTTGCCCGCAGAGCAGCCACTTGAGCAGCCCAGAGTGATGCCTGCCACACCAGAAAAACTGCACTTTTTTGGAGCGTGGAAGCCCATACTGGAGATTTCTGATCCCTGTTTCTGGAACGACAGCCCACATGGCACGGGCAGGGAGCCGGCTTCTCCCTGAGCTGCCAAACCCCAGGCTTCACCCCAGCCCTGGCAGCACTAGCAGAGGGATGAGGTCCCAGCGCAGCTTCAGGCCATAGACCCGGCCACCCTGGGGCTGGTGGAGCTGCTTGCTGACGTGACACCTCCTGCGAGTCCCACCTAGCTAAGTGCTGCTCTAGGAGCTATGGGAGAGCAAGAGCCTGGTCAGGACCACAATCTACAGCAGGGAGGGAAAGATTGCTTTTAGAATCACAGAATGGCTGGGGTTGGAAGGGACCTTCACAGACCACCCAGTCCAACCCCCCTGCTGCGGGCAGGGACATCTTTCATTGGATCAGGTTGCTCAAAGCCCCATCCAACCTGGCCTTGAACGCACCCGATGATGGGGCCATAGCTTCTCTGGGCAGCCTGAGCCAGTGCCTCGCCACCCACAGCATAAAACATTCCTTCCTTACATCCACTCGAACCCTGCCCTGTTTCAGTTTAAAACCCTTGCCCCGTGTCCTGTCACAGCAGGCCTTGCTAAAAAGTCTGTCCCCATCTTTCTTATCAGCCCCTGTTAAGCCCTGCAAGGCCGCACTCAGGTCTCCCCGCAGCCTCCTCTGCTCCAGGCTGAACACCCCCACCTCTCCCAGCCTTCCCCCATCACAGAGGGGTTCCAGCCCTCGGACCATTCCCATGGCCTCCTCTGGCCCTGCTCCAACAGGTCCATGTCTGTCCAGTGCTGGGGACCCCCAAGCTGGGCGCAGGGCTCCAGGGGGTCTCACCAGAGCAGAGTAGAAGGGCAGAATCCCCTCCCTCGCCCCACTGGCCAGGCTGCTGGGGAGATGCTTGGCTTTCTGGGCTGCCAGCGCACTGGCCGGCTCACATCCAATTTGTCACCCACCAGCGTCCCCAGCCCCTTCTCCGCAGGGCTGCTCTCAACCCACCTGTCCCCCAGTCATGTGCCAGTGCTGGGGGTTGCCCCAGCCCAGCTGCAGGACCTTGCACTTGCCCTTGTTGAACCTCATGAGGATCACCTGAGCCCGCTCCTCCAGCCTGCCAAGGTCCCTCCGGATGCCATCCCATCCCGCTGGCGAATCGCCTGCGTCGCGCAGCGTGGCCTCAGCTGCAAACCTGATTTTTATTTTTTTTTTCTACAAAGAAAACCCATCTCAGGCCACAGCTCACGTCCCACCTCTGCCTTTCAGATGTCCCCAGCACACTGGGGAGATGTGAAACCTTACCCAGAAAAACTGCTAAAACCGGCTCCCGGGGGTGGGTGGGGACAGGCAGGAATCAAGGGACACTGCCGCTGGCCGTGCTGGCGGCCCAAACGTGGTGTGATCACCGCAGAGGGGCTTGGTTCCCACCAAAAGAGCCAGGATTTGCCTCCCCTGCCCCAGGGCCCTGCTCTCTTGGCCAAAAGAGACAGGCCAACCTGCCACCGGCCCCTGAGGAACATCGGCTCAGCTTCTCCACACAGACCCCACGGCTCGGCCGAGGGCACGAGAAGATTTCAAAGGCCACCAGCTGTTTATTTTTTCCACAGAGGAAACAGGGCTGTTGGTTTTTCCACTGCAAATTCAAGCAGTTGCACGCTCCCAGCTCCAGTCCCTGCGTGGATCATTCCCAACTGCTTCCGTTTGGATCTCAGTGTGTGAATTTTTTAATCAACACGAAATCTCTAAAATGACAACCGTTGCTTTGGGCCAAAACCACACTGAGTTCTTCCTTTGAGGGTTCTAAACTTTCTTCCAAACTATGTTTTCCCTGCACCGGGAAGCACGGATCCCTGAGGAAATGATGGGGGTTGTTTAAGGGTGGCAGGCTGGGAATTCATCCCACCTCTCCCAGCCAGCCCCACTTTTGCATACTAAGCTCCAGTTCAAACCTTCTGAGGACGGGCCAGGAGCCCGCTCCAGGGACCCTAACTTTCAGCTGAAGCAGGCAAGAGCATGACATGAGAATGCCAGCATGGCGGAGCCCTGGCAAAGGGGTCTGGCAAGTCCCCGGCGACCATCGCCCTGCTCCCATCAGGGCCTGGCTTCTCCTGCCACCCTGCTTTGGGATCCCGGCCACCGCCCCCTCTGCCCAGTCCCGGCCTGACCCAGCCCTGCCATGCGCTCTCCCTCCTGCCCCACCTGCTCCCAGGACCACCCAGCCCCATGCTCAGCTGGGAGACGGAGGCTCCGCATGGGCGCAGAGGAAACCCAAGCACCAAGGGGCCCTGTCCCAGCAAGGGCCCATTGAGCCCATCCCTTGGCATTGCTCCTGCCCCAGCAGCATGCAATGTGGAGGTGGAAGGAATGAGCGCCTCCACGCTCCGAGCCCCTCCACGCTCCGAGGGCAGGACGGGCTCAGAGAGGAGCAGGAATTCCGCCCCTCGGTCTCTCGGCTTGCAGCCATGCTGGGAAGGCTCCAGTCCCCTGCATGGGGCTTCAGAGTCGTTGCTGGGCTAAAAGAGTCACGGGAGATGCCCCACAGGAGATGGGGCTGGCAGGGGGGCCAGCGTCCGTGGGGGCACAGCACCGCAGCTGAGCCCTGCAGATGTGCACAGTCCCGGCCAGGGGGGGGTCCATGCTAGCACTGCCACGCTCCTGGGCACAGCCACAACAGCCGCATTCAGGAGCCGGTGGGGCGCTGGTCCCCCCGGGCAGTGCTGCTGCCTGGAGTTCTCCGGGAACGTGGAGCCGGGGCTGCCTGTGGCACTACCACTCTTCCAAGGCCGCTCGCAGCAGCGCAGGCAGCAGGGCCAGGGGGCTCAGGGCTGGCTGGGCACTGAGTGTCAGTGCTGAGCCCCTGGGGATGGCGGCACCCTGTCCCAGGGCTCGGGCCAGCAGTGGGATGCTGCCACCCTCCACCGCAGCCTGGTCACCTTCACCTGGGGTTGCTGCAGGCCCAGCGGGGCAGAAGGCCACCGAGGCTGGCATGACCATCAGGACCCCGACCGATGCCTCCACCAGGCTGGGGGTGCTCAGCACCCTGGGGACACCTGCAGGATTCCCTAGGGACCCTAGCAGCACCCACGGTGAGGCAGCCAGTATGACCTGTCCCAGACCCTTCTGCCCCTCGGGGAGCTGGACTTTTTCCCCACGGACTCCCCTGCAGTACTCGAGAGCTTCAAAAGCAGAGGGTGTTTATTATCGGAGCATCTCTGAGCCTTACACAGGAGCTACCCCTGATTTAAAGGTGGAAAGCACGCCTTCAGACAGCGGAAAGCCGGACACACACAGCGCTTGCCATCACAAAGCACTTTCCAGATGCAAAACTCAGCTCCTGCTGCCCCACCTCGCAGGGCAGCCCCCCAGGAGACCCTGAAAAAGGACATGGGTCCCAGGATGCTGCTGAAGAGCCAATCCGACTGACATATCTGCCATCGCAAGCTTTAAGAGGTTTAGACAACAACTGCAGCAAACTTGATTGAGACCAGCAGAAATGCTGTCCCAAATCACAGACCCAGAGGATGGTTTGCCTCGGAAGGGACCTTAAAGATCACCTTGGTCCAAGCCCCCTGCCGTGGCCAAGGACACCTTCCACCAGGCCAGGCTGCTCAAAGCCCCGTCCAACCTGGCCTTGAGCACTTCCAGGGACAGGGCATCCACAACCGCTCTGGGCAACCTGTGCCAGTGCCTTGCCACCCTCAGAGTGAAGAATTTCTTCCTCCTATCTAATTAAATCCACCCTCTTTCAGTCCAAAGCCATTACCCCTTGCCCTACCACGATGTCCCCTCGTAACAAGTCCCCCTCCAGCTTCCTCGCAGGCCCATTTGGGCACCAGGGGGCTGCTGTAAGGTCTCCCCCAAGCCTTCTCCTCTCCAGCCCAAACAACCCCAGCTCTCCCAGCCATAGCAGAGGGGCTTCAGTGCCCTGAGCATCTTTGTGGCCTCCTCTGGCTCCAACAGGTCCACGGCCTCAAATAATTTAATTTACTGCTAAATGCTACCCACAGCGGGAGCAGGACCCCATCCTGCAGGGCAGGCAGCCCGCCTGAGCTGTCCCAGCCCTTCCCAGCCTTGCTCATGCACGTTCCCGGGAAGCAAAGCCAGGGCCAGAGCGGCTCCGGTGCCAAGGCTGGCAGCCGCCCAGGCAGCAGCGGGCAGAGGCAGGAGGCAGAAGGCGCCATCTCCCCAGGACTCCTACACACCCGCGGTCCCTGGTGCCACGTGCCAAGCACAACTCCAGTTTTCAGCAAGGGCTGGCTTGCTTCTGCTGTAGCTGGACCCAAAACGGGCAGGGGCAACATCAGGGGAAAGGGCTGGAGCTGGTTGGAGCTCCAGGCTGCTAAAAAGGCACGTGGGAATGGTGACTGCAAAGAAAGCCTTGGCAGGATCAGAGGCAGACCTGCTTGTCATGCCCGAAATCTCCTCCCATCATCTCCCTGCCTGCTCCTCCTTCCCTTGGTGTTTTCCTCTTCCCCCCCCTTCCAGAGCCTTTCCTTCCCTGCCACCTCCAAGCACGGTTTCGCCAGAGCCTGCTTCCCCCTTCCCATTTACTCCCTGCTGCTGGGCTGAGCACCCCTGCTTTGCTCCTGGGCTCTCTCTGCTTTGCCCCCCTCGCTGCCTGCTCAGGACTCTGCCCATCCGTGAAGCTTCACAGACACGGGCAGGCACAAGTCTCTGTGCAAAGCCCCACGCCGGGTGCCCCAATACGGGCTCCAGCGCAACTGGGGTGCACAGAGCTGGGTAACAACCAAGCGCCCTCCTCCCTTGCCACTGTGTTCGGGCGCTGCTGAGGGCCCCACAGGGGGTGGGATCCTGGCAGCACAGCCCACCGCCACACCACAGGACAGACGGCTGCTGCGGGGACAGCTGGGGAGGAGCACCCCAGGGGGGGGGGGGTGACGGGCGGAGGGCTGTGGCACCCAGCACCCCTGCCATGGGGCAGTGGCTGAGCTGGCAGGGACAGGCAGGAGGAGCGCAGAGGCAGCACAGGCAGTGCCTTGCAGCCATCCTGGAACCAGGAGAGGAGCCCCAGTGGGGGGTCCTGGGTGTCCTCTAGGGGCACGTAAAAAGCGAGGGAGGAAAGCAGTCCCCAAAGCCCCGGCAACACGTGGCACCCATGAGCCCCGCTGTCACCCAGCCCTCACCCCCTGGACGTGCAAATCCCAAAACGGCTCTGCAGTGCAGCAGGGAGAGCTCTCCTGTGCTGCTCTGCAGCGAGGCCAAAAAGTCCTATTAGCTGCCCCTTGATGGTGAAGGGGGGGATGAGAAACGCAGGGGGTGATGAGAAACGCAGGGTGTCCCAAGCTCCTGGAGGCTGTGCACCACCCCTTCTGACACAGGACTGGCAGGGGCAGAGATCTGCACTGCCCCGAACCGCTCCCCAGCCGGCAAAGTGACCCGTGCCCCCCACCCGGGCTCCAAGACCCACATCCCACCTAGGCTGGTGCTCCCCACGCTGGGCACCCACTAAAGCCCAGAGCGCCCGCCGGGCAGCCAGCAGCACCACCGAGCATCCCGCGTAGTTGCCTTCTCCGTGGCGGAGCCGGCCCTACCTCGGTGCCAGCTCCCCATGCCTCCAGCACAGCTCGTCACTGCCAGGTTGCCACTGCGTCCAAGGCAGCGCGTTCTGCAGAGCCGCCTCTCCCCGAGCCCCAACACCCCCGTGCAGTGATTGATGTGTACCGCAGCTGCAGCCGAGCTGGGAACTGGGCTGCCTTCCCACCCCACTGCCGGGCTCCCCCCTCGCCAGGAGCTCTGTGCCTGCACCGCAGCCCCTTGGCATGGCCGGAGGGTCCCATGTGGATGCTGGTGCCAGCCCCATCTGCCCCCCTTGCCTGCAAACACCTGACTCATCCTGGGCCAGGCACCAGGGAGCCAGTGGAGGCTGCGATCCTGCCAGGATCCTTCCCTGTGCACGCACCGGCAGGGAACGAGAGCGCAGCTCCTGCACCGGCTGCTCAGTAAGGGGCTGCACTCACTACACATCTTCATCCTGAGTTAATCTAGCACTTCCCTGCAGTGCCCCCCCCATCTCTTACACAGGTCCTAGGGCAGCAAACCCCGCACCACGTCCAAAACACGTACCCAAGCACCCCACTTGCACTAGCCAGCTTGGAGACGTACCAGCAGCAAGGGCCGAACAGAAGCTCTTTCATCACCCCTGTCAACAGCGAAACGTGGAGCGTGACACCCCACACATCCCTGTCTGCAGGGAGGGACATCACCACAGAGCAACCACTGGGGCCAGGTAATGCAACACAGAGGTGCCTCGCACCCCCACAACGCAACGGCACAAAGTGCCCGTAAAGCGCAGCGCTGACACCGCTGCTGCAGAGGGATGGATCCTGCCTTCAGCAAGCGGTGGCAAACCCCCAAACACAGGCGGGGGCACTGGCGGAGCTGCAGGGTGGCAGCAGGTGCTGCCCAGCACCCTGTGCCCAGGCAGCCTGGGGTGGGCAGCCTGCAGGGCAGGGGCTGGGTAGTATATACTGGGTGTAGGCAGCCTGCTGGGAGGACCAGTGCTCAGGTAGCACCCATCGGATTGGACACACGCTGCTGAAAACTCCAGAGGACACCAAGCCCTCAGGAGCCCCAGGGGAAGAAGCACGAGCCAGGCAAGGTCTGACAACTTGCTGGCAGACGCCTGGCAGGCTCCTGCTGCTGGGGTGCGGGCACCCACCCGCATGGTCCTGACCGCACTGCATGCAGAGGGAGAAAACCCCGCTCAGCCCCAGCTGCCCAGTCGCTCACCAGCATGAATTCTCCAAGGGTACCCACGGGTTGGAATGCTCATGGGCCATCCCCCCACCCACGACCATCAGCCCTGGGGCAAGTGGTGGGACAGGGATGGGGTCGCAGCCCTGACACCCTCCCCACCAGCCCCCTGCGGAGCCAGGAACCGTTCAGCGAGGCCGGCGTGGGCCATGCTGGCCAGTAGCGAGCTCAGCCTCACACTGGGACCCCCAAGCTGTTGGAGCGAGACAGCCCAGGGGGGCCTTGCTTGAGCAAAACGCAGAAGCCTGCGGCAAGGGACGAGCAGTTGTCCCACACTGCCCAGCAAGCCCCCCTCTTCTGAGACCCCTGCCCAGTCCATTTGCACCCTAACCCAACACGCTGACTTCAGCAGCGCAATCCCCAGTTCAGCCGGGCTGGGGACCAGTCGGGCTCCTAGCTTGCCCCTGCAGCTCCCATGGGAGCAGCACTGGGGCAGCCCCACATGCACAGGGGTCTTGGCCTGGGAAGCCCCAGCATCCTCCATGGCATTTCCAGCCTTGAACCCCCCCTCGTCCTCACCCCAGGGGGCTGCAGCCACAGAGGTACAGGACCATGGGCCTGCGTCACCAATCTCCCAGCACCCACAACTGTAAAACCTCCTCAGCTGGAGCCGCCGCATGAACAAGGAGGAGGAGGAGATGCGGAACGCGGGGGAAAGAGTCAGCCCAGAGCTGAGAGAGGAGAGGAAACACGGACAGGAAAAGGAGGGGGAAAGGAAGAGACAGCGGTAGACACAGACCCCAAGACCCCAGCCACGCCTCAGATCGGACCTGATGCGCAATAGGAAAGACCCGATTTATCGGTGGGAAAGACCCAATTTATTGATGGGAAAGACCCAATTTATCGCGTTGCCACAACCCCCCCCCAGAAAGCCCGCGTGGGCACCCCACGGAAGGCCCCCAACCGCTGGGCACAGAGATGTGACCCATGGGCTGGGCCTGATCCTGCACCTCCTCACCCACCAGAAAACCATGCCAAGATGCCTCCCTGGGGAGGGAGCAGCTCGGGGACCCACCACCCCCGAGGTGCCCCCCCACGCAGGCACCGAGCTATGCCACCAAGCCAAGCTCCCGCAGAGGCGGTGGTTGCCGGCGCGTCCCTCCTGCTCCCACACCCCTGCTGCCCCCAGAACGCCGTTTCCTCATGTCCTCATGATCCCACCCAGCACAGGAGGTGGCCACTTGCGTCCCCCACTGCCACCCAAAGTGCAACTTGGTGACTCAGGCACCGAAGCAGAGCCAGCTCCCTCTGACCACGCTGGGATGCAGCTCAACTCTTAGAAGAGGTCAGGGCTAAACTGGGCTTAGGTTTTAGTTCAGCACCACAGGAAGTCCTTAGATCCCAGCAGAGAATGCTGGGGGGGCAGAGAGGCACTGGTTTTATCCCCCCCTCCCCCCATTGTTCTGGAGGCATTTGCAAACCTGGAGGAAGACAGGGAGGTGCAGCAGCCACACGGAGTGATTCGATCTACAAGCTGACTCAAGGTTTCCTTCAATCCCAGATATAGCCTCTGATTTCAAGCATCAGAGTGTTTCTGATTAATTTGGTAGAAATTAAACTTGGTGATGGGAGGGGGGAGGGGCTGGCAAAGCCACAGGGGGTGCTGCCCCCCCCCCCCCCCCAAGAGGGACAGGGAGGGGTAGGCATGGGACAAAACAAAACATTAAATCCTCAGAGTGCTTTATATCCAAGCAAGGGCCAACCATTACCTGTAGCCTCCAGCCATCAGGGGCACCCGCAGGTACCCCGCGGCTGGTCACCCTGCACGGGGACACCGTACCCATGCCCGCCCCTCCACAGCCCGAGCAGGAGGGAGGGTTCGGGGGGCCAGGGGCTGTGGCATGGCATGCCTGGTCTGTGCCCGAAGCAGCCTCTTCCCGAAAGGCCCCACTTGAACTGCTGGTCCCCGTCACCGTCTGCTCAGCTCTGTCCTCGCAAGGGTTTGGCACCCATCTCGGAGGTCTGCACAGGCTGAAGCAAGTGCTGGAGGGGCTGGCTTTGGAATATTTGTGGGGTTTAACCCAAGTCCCCTGCTTTTGGGATGCCTGGCTCACGATTTCAAAAAACCTAAAAACACCAGCACAGGTTTCACTCTAGTTTCTCTCCATCCGACCCTCTCCCAACCACAAGGAATGTATGTGGGGAGAGGGGAGCAACTGCACCCCCATGGCTGCGCAGCCATGAGCCACGTCCCCACCGGTGACAACAGACTTAAGCAGGATCAAAACCCTAAGAAACCCCATAGCATCACTGAATAAGACCAAATAATAAGAGCACGCGTGGCACGGCCCCCCTGCCCACCTTGGGGCTCAACACCCCGCTAATGAGCCGGGTCAGGGGCACCAACCCACCAGCCGAGGCCAGCTCCAGCAGGGCAGTGCGAGCAGCCGGGGCAGGAGCCATCCAGGGAGCAGCGCGTCCACTGGCGAGGACCCGCAGCTCCGACAAGGAGCGGGACAGCAGAAGAGGAGAACCCTCTCCTATGCACAGAAATATCCCCCCCAGCCCCCACTGTGCAGCAGCAGCTTCCCAGGCTGCTGCAGAGAAGGACACACACCCTCTGCAGGTGCCCCGGCACAGGAGAAAAGAGCTTTCTTTTTTAGTTTTTTCCAAGGCAAGGACAGGTCTGAGGCCTCAGAGATGTTTAAGCCTTGCAGGCAATTACCAAAGATAAGAGACAAATGTTTGAAAGGCCAGAAGGGACGGAAGAGGGTGAACAGAGGGTGAGGAGAAGAAAAAGCAAGTGGCCCCGAGCCACGGTGGGGTGGGGAGCAGCACCCGGGCTTCCTTCATCAGCTCTGACCTGCCGCACAGGGGACACCACGGGATGCGGAGGGACACAGCGGGGACTCGGGCCACCTGGGCAGATCTGGGGCTACTGGGGAGAAATAAAATGGAGCCGAGGAGAAGGTACCCTGGTCGTGTCCCCAGACTGCCACTGCACAGCGGGGTGCACCCCAACCAACCCCACCCAACCCAACCCCCCCCCCCAGGGCCCTGCCACCTCTGCCACCCCCGAGGGCAGGACACACTGCCCGTGCTCCCAGCTCCTGCCAGACAGCATGGTGCCCTGCTCCTCGGGGAAGCTTCTGGGGACCTCCCACATCAGCCAGGCTTCCTCCTGCCTATCCTCACATTTTCCAGTTTGTCTGGGACAGTATCCCAGTGCCTGGGGTCCCCTAAGACCCCCCCTGGGCACCCCTGGACCTGATGCGAAGCTCACCAGGAGATGTGCTGGCCAAATCTGGGGCTCTGGCAGGCACCCATTGAGGGGAGCACCCCACTTCACCTGACCAGGGCTCGATTATGTAGGGTAAGCCTTGGGGGCAAAGAGCAAAGGGGCCCCCAGCCCTCCCCACCCGCCACAGAGGAGATGGGGAGGGGACAGGCTGTGCCACCGAGCCCAGAAGAGCAGGAGCAGAGCTGCCCCAGCCCCTGCACCCCCGCACACCCACCTTCATGAGCCCCACGTGCTCCCAGCCCCCCTCTCCTCTCCCATCGGCTCCCCAACAGGTCGCATCCCCCGGAGCTGGGATGCCGTCTGCCTCCAGCCCTGCCCTGGCTTCGCCACAGGACAATGTGAGAGGCGCCTGCACACCAGGCAACCAGTTCTTGGGGACAGATTTCCCCCGATTCCCTCCTACTTAATACCCTGCATCCATCCCCGGGTTGCCTTTCAGCAGCAATTAGCTCTGCCCGGGCTGTTTCCCTGCCTGTTTTATATTCAGGATGTATATCTAATGTATGTACTATATGCAGCAGCATCACCACGCAGCAAATGCACCCTGCACCATCACTTCAGAAGGTCCGAGTCCGAGAGCCACCATGATGCCAGTCCCTAGCCGTGCCCGCAGCGACCGGCACTGCAGTGCCCGTTCCTACACCCGAGTCCTAAAATATACGTGTGGCATAGCTGGATTCCAGCTGCTGCAGGGGAGACTGTAACTTGGAAATTTCCACACTCTGAAGCACTTCACAGATACACGAAAGGGCCAACAAGGTGTCAAAGGAGCCTGAACAAATCACAGGACTGAGCAGGCGCCAGAAATAGCAACCAGGAGCCTGGGCTACGCGTGCTGGGGAGGGCCACGGCGTGGGCAGCCAGGCAGCCCCCCAGCAGGCTGCCCCTTGGCAGAAAACAGCCTTCAGACACTGAGATGGATGGCAAGAGGTTCATGGCCTCAAACAACCTTTCTTAGCCGGCTCCAATTCTACTTTGCTAAGAAAATACTTCACTGGTCTCACCTCGACACATCCTCGCAAGCAACAGCATTTGTCTCCCCGCAGAGCTGGGGAGAATCTGTCCTTTGGCATCCGAGTGCCCAGACGCTACGGACACCCAAGCTGGGGACAAATGGAAAACTCCTCCAATGACTTGCAAAATGCGTCCAAAAAAATCCACCGTGCCCAGGCTTCAGCTTGCTGCAGGGCACCTGGTCTGCAAAAATCCTTCAGAAAAGGAAATTGGAGGCTGGGAAGCACTGACCGGGACAGGCATGTGCTGAGGATGCAGTACTCCGGCCTCCAACCCCACTGCACGGAGGACGGGGCCAAGCCACCCCCAAGAGCATTACACCCATGGACAGTTCTGACAATTCACATCTCATCTTGAGGGCATCTGAGCCCAGAAAGGAGATGGAAAGATGCCCAAATAATATTTTTGAAGCATAACAATGGTGCTTGTCCGTCATCCTTGAGCTGGTTCAGAACAGCTCCATGGATTTACAGCTGTGCCAGATGTGCTGGGGGTCACCTGCCTTCCGCCAGGAAAAGGGAGGGCAGGTGACCCCCACTTTTAACCTGAATGACAGAAACAATCGTTCAGCAAGGAGCCCAGCGGCGCGTTTGCAGGGACCAGAGGTGCCAGCCTCGTGCACGCCCGGGGAGGAAGAAGATGGCCTCATCCCCCTGCCGGGCTGCGGGAGGGCAGGGGCTGCCGGGTTCGGCCAAGCAGGGGGCTGTGTCCTCCACTTAGGACAATGATGGCTGGGGTGCAGCCACCAGCTCACCAAGGAGCCAGGGCACCAAATCCCGTGCCCCGGCTGCTGCGGGGGAGGGGTCCAAAAGGTAGAGCTCCCTTTGCAGGCAGAGCACATCCCTCTCTAGACCGGTGCTGGCGTACCTCGCAGCCGGGCTTGGGAAGCGCTGATAAGATGAGGGAAAACATCTTCTCTCCCCCTCCCGCGCTGCCCTCCTTCCAGACAATTAATTTCAGCCCTGCGCCAGCCCGCGGCTGCCTTGCAGCGCGGCTGTGAATCATCGGCAGCGAAACGCTGACTCACAGAGGTGAGGCTCCGGATGTGGCTGACGCCGGAGCCACACTCCCCACAACCCTCCTTTGGGTCCCCGCACTACCTCTGCGAGCCCTCTGCGGCTGCTTCAAGAGGTCATTTAATCCCACACGGCTCAACACAGGGAGCAGCTCCATCCGTACCGGCCCGATGAGCCTTTAGTAGTCTCCTGCAGTGGAAACTCCCCGCAACGCACCGCTGCCTGAGCCAGGGCTTGATCCTCACTGCGTATTCTCCAGCACCTCACCAAACCTCTGCTGTTTTGAGCTCTGCAGCTCCCCACTGTCCCCAGGCCAGTGCGACTCCTCCACGGGAGCAGCCCCACAGAGAGCCGGTGCTGGCAGCAGCTTGGACCTGGGTGGAGGAGATGGCAACAGCCATGGCAGCTCACCCAGCCCAGGGGCAGCAACCCCCTGCAGCCACCCTTCAACCAGCAGGACCCACATCTACCCTGACGGGAAAGTGCCTTCTCAGGTCCAGCACATTCCAGCCTTGGCCCTTCCCAGGAGCGATGTGGAGGCCCTCGGAAAGCAGCAGCTCCACAGAGCCACTGACCCAAGGCCCTGCAGCACCAGCCCCAGGAGCTCCTCCCTGCTCAGCCCCCAAAGAGCCGGTGGAGGTGTGGGCAGCTGGGCACTGAGCGCTGCTGCATCCAAACCGAAAGCATTCGGTTCCTCCTCCTGCCATCAGGGTCTTGGCTGTGCCGTGAGGGTCTGGCCCACGTGCCCCTGCTGGCTGTGGCTGGGTGGAGCTCGGAGTTCACCTCTTGTCTCTGCCAGGCAGATCCCTGTTAGCTGGGACAGCGAGGCTCTGTGACCACAGCACTGAGATTTGCCGTCTGGGGTGTACCCAGGGCTTTCTAAGACCCCTCACGCACTTGTCTCAAGCCCCCTCTCTACCTTCCCTCCTCACGTCCCACTATTTTCTCTCCATTCCTCAGATCAGTCACACAGGTGGGCATTTCAGCATCCAAGCCTTTTTCCAGACAATCACAATCTCCTCCGATGTTCTCTGTTTACTGTACAGCAGTTCCCCCTTTGCCTCACACCAAAGGCATCCTCCAATTCCCGGTGACCTGGCTCCGCTACCCAGCAAGTGCTTAAGCGTGCACACACGAGGCAGGACTAACACGCGAGAGCATGGGCGCCCCGTCCCACGGGTGCCATCGCTGCGGGAGCAGCAGGGCGCGGGGGTGCTGGGAGCAGCGTTCTTGCTCACCTATCCCCTACCACCACCACCCACCCACCCACCCCCCCGTGACCACCACCCACTTGCAGGCATCTCCCTCCACCCACTCACAAGCCTTGCACCACACACCTGCCCACGACTTTGCACGCACATGGGGCCCACAGCCATTTGCCCATAACTCAGTCTTTTCCCACCACCTTCCAGCCTGCTCCCTCCCGCCCGCTTGCCAGGAGCGCTTGGAAAGGAGATGTCGGAGTGATGCAACGTGATGTTCTGCCCAGCAGGAATGGCATAAGCTCACGAAGGTCACTCTGGGAATGTGGAGGATAGGGCAAGCATCTCGGGTGCCTTCCTCCCAGCCTGAGAGCAGCCCAGGGCTGGCTCAGCCACACTCTGCCACCTTGTCCCGCTCACCAGCCCAGGGCTGGCCCAGTCACGCTCCGCCGCCTTGTCCCGCTCACCAGCCCAGGGCTGGCCCAGCCACGCTCCGCTGCCTTTTCCCGCTCACGAGCCCAGGGCTGGCCCAGCCACGCTCCGCTGCCTTGCCCTGCTCAGTGGCCCAGGGCTGGCCCAGCCACGCTCCGCTGCCTTGCCCTGCTCAGTGGCCCAGGGCTGGCCCAGCCACGCTCCGCTGCCTTGCCCCAGGGCCCGGGCCAACCACTGCCGCACCAGGAGGACCCGGCCCTGCCACAGCTCCTGCCTGCCAGCAGGGAAGAGCAGTGAGGTCTGAACCCTGGCGGAGGCAGTCACCCCCAGCCACCCGCAGGAGGCTGCTCCCGGTGAAACCGCAGGGACACGTCTGCTCCCTTCTCCAGTGGGGACAGCAGGTCTCGCTCAGAGCCTACATGGCGATGGACAGCGGGAAGGTCTCATCAGGCCACCTGGACCAATCCCTTCCTGCAGACAGGCCCCAGCCTGCCCTGTCAGGGGGCCCTAAATCAGCATAGGGCTTCGATGGCCACTACAGGCACCTTGGTTGGGAGGGGTGGCTGCTCTCCAGCCCCAGCGAGTGTGGCAAGCATGGGCTGTTGAACTGGCACGCTCAGCAACCACTGACCGGACCTGGAGGGATGCTGAGCTGGGGAAAGGAGACAAACCTGGGGCCGAAGCAGCCGCTGAGCACCACGATGAGAAGCAGATGGTGGTTCTTCGTCAATGGGGTGCACAATGGCCGGGCTGGGGCTGCTGAGTGATGAACTGGGTCAAGCTGGGAAAAACACGAGAGCAAAGGCAGCGAGGATGAGACGATCCTGTGGCAACACAGGCATGCAAGGGCAGTGATCCTGTGTAATACCTCCACGAGCTTTGGGATCTGCCGCATGGAAGGAGCCCACGGCATGGGGTGCTCCCACCTCTCTGAAGGGGGCTGGCAAAGCTGCTCTCCTGCAGCAAGCTCAGGCTTCGTTGACACGTGTTGAATCTGTGTTTGGGCAATTATGCATTTATATTATGTCAGCAGCTGCCAAGAGCCCGGACATCTGCTCGCTCATCATGCACAAGCCAGGTAGCGCAGAGGCATTTGACCTCGGAGCAGGGTGCTGGGCTTTTGCAAGCACAGCTGACAGGCAGCAAAGTGCCTCCCCCGCCCCAAACCATGCTGTCCTCCGCTGGCATCACCATCGGGAGATGGGCAGCAAATGCTGCCCACAGCGGCATCCCCCTGCTCCAGGGTTCAGAGAGCAGCCTGAACCTATTTCACCAAACTATGCTCTGGAAGCTGGGCTGAGCTCCCCTGCGGCTCCAAAGGCATCGTGCCATGGGTCAAAAATGAATCATGAGGGAGTTGGGGGGGGGAAAAAGAAAAAGCAAAGTTAAGAAGCCACCAAGTTCACAGGGAGCGGGCAGGGCTGTCCCCAAGTCAGCCATGAGTTAGGCAGCGAGGGAACTCACCGCCTCCCTGGCTCAGCTGCCAGCATCGGGAGCAGCCGGGGCAGAGGCCGTCCCCAGAGACCAAACCCTCCTTCCAGCTTGCTCCCTCCACGCTTTGGCCCCAGCCCTTCTGGCACCAGGGAAAATGGGGGAAGAGGAGTGCGACCTCTGCCTCCAAGCCTGCCAGGCAGCAAAGGCAGCACACGTCCTCCTCCCCGCTGCCCCACTCCCGCTTCGCACGGCAGCACGCAGTCATTTTGCAAGACCCGAGCAATTTCGGGCCATTTTAAATGAGGTTTCACTCCCACCGTTTCAAGTGATGCCTCCCAGCTGAATAAATAAGTTCAGGAATAAATTGCTGTGACCCCCCACAGCAGGCAGCTTGGCAAGCCAGGAAACACCTTCCATGCAACATCATTAACACGCAAGCGAAAACCTCTCAAGCGGAGAGCGGTGAGAAAGCACAGCCCAGATGAAAGAGCTGGCGCAGAATGCAACCCCCAGCCAACCCTCATCCCCCGGTTTGCTCTCCCTGCTCCCGGAGGCCCATGCAAGATGGGACCGGCAGCACCAGCCATGACATTGCCGTGTGCCATCGCTGAGCCCAGGCGCCGTGGCATCGCCTTCTCAACAGCACAACCCACCTGCTTAGTGCTCGGGGGGTTTCTTTGCTTTCCTCAGTAGCCACAGGTCCCTCCAGTCTCACCCTTTTCCCCTCCAAAAGCCAAGTCCAACTGATGGCCTTGGCCATGCCAGGGCCCTGCCAGCACCTGCCCAGCCTGGCCGGGGCAGCAGCTCTGCAGTCCCACGGCCTTTGGAGGTGCCAAAGGGCCGATGCTACCCCAGAGCTGCCCAGGTTCAGCCCGACCCCTGACGCACAAGCAGAAATGCCTACCTGCCACCAACCGGCTGAAAACCATCCCCGGCAGAGCCACTGTCGCTGCTCCCTGAGAGCCAACCCTGCTGCCCGCTGGCCGCCCACCCCAAGGCATCTCCAGAGCAGCTCAGCAGGCAGACGCAGGCAGGTGGCCACGGCCGCCCTGGAGAGCCTGGTGGCAAGGCACGGCAAGGGACCGGGGCATGTCCTGGCAGGAACGGCTCACCAGCCCTCTCCCTGCTGGTACAGCCACACTGGCCCGTGGGCTTACAGGGACCCCAAAGCTCAGCCTACGCCGAGCCTGAGCACAGGCCCCAACTGGCAGCATGACAGCTCAGCCACCCGGGAGCAAAGGGCGCAGTGAGGACAGATCCTTACACCAGGATCCAGCGGCAAACCAGGCAGCCCCTCTGCCAGAACCAGCACAGCCACCAGCACCCCCACCCCGCATCACCCTCCGCCAGCTGCCTGCGCCCTGCCTGCCACTCCAGGGAAGAGCCCCGGCACCATGGGAGTTCATTAAGGCTCCTTGCAAAACCGAAGGCTGCCCAGCTTGCCCCCGTGTCACATCGGGCAGCCCTGGAAGGCCAGGAACGTGCCTCTTCCAGGCAGATGCCTACCTTTGAAGAGCCACGCTTGCGCTGTCCGCAGAGCTTGGCGCATGCCAGGAGTGGGGAGGTTTATGATACGGCGGAGCACCCGGGGCGTTTGGCTCTTCCAGCAAAGGTCCAGCAAGATGCAGTGGCTGCGGGCAGGACTGTCTCAGGAGACAGCAAGGGAGAACACAAGTTGCTTAACATTCAGCACACAACATCCTCCAGCGCAATGGCATGGGGTCAACCCACCCCGTGGATGCGCTGGAGGGTTAAAGCCACCACCCAGAGCAACTTTCCCAGCCTCCAGCCCCTGAGCCACCATCCACGCAGCTCCTTCCCATGCTGCAGGATGCCAGGATGCATCCAAAGACTTTCCAAGTGCCTTACAAACACCCAGCCCTAGGAAGGTCGTAAAGAAAAGGGACCCAAGGCCACAAGTTGCCCAGGCAGGTCTGCAGTCACCCTGAGGGACAGCCCTGAGAAGGAACACCTGAGAGGTGCGGCCACCAACACCTCCCCAAACCCTTCCACGCCTCCCAGCTCTCCTGTATCCCCCTGACTGCCCCTGCCTCAGCACAGCCACCACCTCAGCAGGACCAAAGGCACCCAGGCTCCATCAGCACAACCATCCCAGAGGGGAGATGGGCTCCCCCTGCATCCCCAGCCCAGCCCAGGGGCTGCATGTGAACCACAGGGCGCCAGAGCCTTGGGGCTCCCTGCTTTTTGCCCTGCTTCAGTGCAAAATGGCAGAACCAGGCAGGGAAGCAGCACCGAGGCGGAAGCCCCAAACACAAGGGCCAACAAAGCCTCAAGAGAACTTTCTTCCCCAGGGTGAGGGTGTCAGTGACCTTGGGCAGAGGAACCCCGCATCAGGGTTCAGTGATGCCCAGAGACACCCTGGGGTGCCCTGCCCCGGGCCAGCATGGTGCGGCCAGCAGGGCAGCAGGAGCTCCCATGGTGCGGGCACGGCCGGAGCAGGCAGGCAGCGGTGCTGGGGATGGTACCCAGAAAGCTCCACCTCTGCCGGTTGCTTAGCGACCAGCATCCCGCAGGAGCCACCTCACCCGCCCATCCCCGCCAGCAGCGCCAGCTCTGCTGCAGCGGCTCCTGCTGCAGAGGTGAGACCAGAAACCTCCACCTCTGCAGGGCCCAGCTGTGCAGGGGCGTGCTCTGCTGCAATCTGCCCCCCCCCCCCCCCCCACCTCGCCTTGGACCCAAGGCCTACAGGAAAGGGAGCAATGCTTCTAGACAAGACAGACCTCTCACTCCAAGTCCAGCCGCTGCCCCCAGAAGCTGATAAGTGCCAGGTAGTGAAAGGAAAAGGACAATGGAAACGGCTCCACGCCTTCTGATCCTGTCTGGAGCAGCCAGCCCGGCTGACCGGGAACGAGCATCTCCCACAGCACCATACAGCCTGCTTGCCCAGGGGCACCCATGTGTCTGAGCCCCCTCGTGCTCTGGGCAGCACCACCGTTACAGCTTGGCTCCCTCCGGGCGAGTCCCCAGGCTGCGAAGGGCAAACCACAAGCCTCAGCATCCCAGTTGTTTCCCAACTGATGAGAGGCCAACATACTTGGGAAAAATCCCTCCAAACATCCCAAAATTCCTCTGCAGCGAAGAAAATGGTACAAGTTCAGCAGAAGAAAAGCTGCAGGTCAATAAGTGAAACAGGTGGGAGCTGGAGCTCGAGGAAGAGAATCGCTCTTGCAAATGTCTTTTCAGAGACTGTGTGCAATTTGTGCTGCTGTTCACTGCACTTCTGAGCGAAGACAGATCAGCTGGCTGGCAAGAGGAGCAAGGAATTGCTGTACTATCCACGGAAAATCGACCTTATGGGGCTTCCTACCCCAGCACTGGTGTCCTCGCAGAGGTCTGACCAAGCAAACCAAGCTTTTCCTTTGGCTTGGCACCTGAAAATCTGCTTAATCATCAGTGCTGTGAGAAATCAATGCAACTGCGAGTGCACTGCCCCAGCAATTGTCTCATTAGAAAAGCGGAGGGGCTTCCATGAGGTTTCCACCCTGCAGCAGCAGCCTCCTTGCAGCTTGGCACTGGGTGCCAGCACCGCAAGAGGCAAAGGCCCCGTGCGTTAATGTGCCCAGGATACCCACCCGCAGCTGCGTCTCCAGCGGCTGCGCTCCCAAATGTCCCCACCTTCCCTCCTGAGGCCATGCTGAGGCAGGGGAGATGCTACCAGCAGGCATGGCCTGGCATCCCACGCCCAGCTTGCTCCCCAGCATCACCAAAACCAAAGGTTTTTCAGTAAAGCGGAGTAGAATATCTTAGGTGGGTCGGTTTGGGGTTTTTTAAGATATAGGAAGGAGATACTTTATGCAACAAAATGCCTACTGCTACAGAGTTTTTAAAACAAACACACACACCCCCAACCCATTCTTCTCTGAATGCTGGTTTCCTATGGCACAGAGGACTGGTGAAAGCACTGGCAGGGCCAGGGCAGCAGCCAGGCACCAGGGCAGGCTGCTCTGCTATGGCCACGCCGTGCCCCTGCACACGGCTTCTGCTAGATACCGAGCCGCTGACACCCCTGCAAGCCCTGGCTCGGTCTGGTCCCCAGACCACCGACAGTGCCGCCGCTTGGGATTTATTCTATTTGCTTTGCACGATTCCCAAATACAAAGCTGAAAATCCTTTTTTTTTTTTTTTTTTCCTCTCCCCCCTCTTCAACTGGACGCTGAAGCCTGGTTTGCCCCCAGGTGCAGGCAGGGCTTGGCCAGCCGCAGGCAGCCATGCCCCACTGCACGCACGCAGTTGGGGGGCGCAGGTCCACTCCCCCTGCCCAGACTGGCATCTGCCCTGGCAGGAATCCACACCACCTATGACCCCAAGTTTGCCACTTAATTTTAACCCTTTTCATCCCTGGCCCTGCTCCCCCACTTCCACGATGCCAACCCCACCAGCAGGGAGGCAGGAGTCCGTTATTTAGCTGGTACCCAAACACGATCCTGACGAACAGCCGTACAAAGCCAGGGCAGGGTCAAAACCGGGAGAGCTGCACAGAGATGCCCAGCTCCCACTGCAGAACCGCTCCAGCCTGGCGCTCCCCCAACCAGCAGCCCCCAGAGGGACCCTCCACGTCAGCTGACCTCCCAGGCACGGGGCAGACATTTTATGGCAAGGAAATACTGCTGGTTTTCCCTTGCTCTCCCCCAGCCCTTCCATTTTACCTCTTGGACAACAGTGAGCCGTTGTTTTCCTCAGCTGTTTTATCTCCCCCCAGCTCCCAGAGGATGCACGCTTAGCAGCCTGCAGAATTCTGTGCCTCAAATTCTGCCCCCAGGCAGGTGACGGATATTCAGGGAACTTGGACAATTAAACGACAACAGAAGGAAGGGCTGGATGAGAAGTTTCATAAATAAATAAATAAATAAATAGAATAAATAAAGGGGGGGGAAGAAAAAAAAATGAAGCCTCTCCTCCCCAGCACACCCAAGGGCAGAGCCCCCGGTAACCACCAGCACCTCCTGCTCTCCTGCTTGGAGAGGAAGGTCCCAATCCAGGCACCCTCAGCACAAAACCCTGGGGACCCCATTGCCACAGCTGAGCTGGCCCCACCATGGCACAACCCAAGGGAGAAATCTGCGTCCAGGAGGTTACTCCCCAGGGACCTGAAGGTGGCTCATGATGGTGTCTTCTAGAACAGGAGAGAAGTCTGGGCTTTCCAAGAGATGGGGCTGCCTGTCTCGGTCACCAGGTGGATGAGCCAAGCAGCAGCAAGGCCACCGGCCCCCACATCAGCCTCTCACCCCCCCAGCACCACCCCACCGGGGCTGGCACAAGGCACCCACTTGGAGCTGGCTCTGGAGTGTGGGCCCCGATCCATGCCAGAAGCACCCATGTTTGTCTGGCTCTCCCCAGCCCTGCCCCAACTTCAGGGCACCCATCCAGGGCACCGCTGCGGCCACAGCCACTAGGAGCCGCTGGTACCAATGCCACTGTGGATGAGGCAGCACGCACCACTCAGCACTGTGTCCCCTGTAACAGCATCAGGGACAGCCTCTGGGGCTGTCTACGGTGGCAGCAAAGGGGTGGGACAGCCATCTGCCCAGCATGGCAGCAGCATCTGCCAAGTCTGAACATTTCTGTCTCCCCGGCAACCTGGGTACCAGCACCTTCTTACTTGCACCTGAGCGGTCTTATGCAGCACAAGCCATGCTGAATCCGTAGCAGGATAACGGCAGTCCTCTCCTTCCCTTGCCTTCCTGCCCTTTCCATACAGAACTCATCATTAAAATACAACCTCACAGTGAGGAAGGCGAAGCATCACGCCAGGGTGATGGGGAGCAGCAACAGCCACATGCAGAACGATGGGTGCCATCTCGGTGCTGGTAACCTCAAATGGCCTGGGCCATTACATGCCCGGGGGAGCAGGATGAGCATCCTCCTGGTGACACCAGTGGTGAGGAGACCCAACCTCACGCTCTATCCAGCATGTTCAGTGGCCTTGGAGGCTCCGAAAGCACTGCAACACAACACAAAGCTCCCTCTGGCACCCTGTCAGCTTCCCCATCGCCCCAGCAAGCATCCCGCCTTCTCTGAGCCAAGCCCTGGGTTCCGGGGCAGCGTTCGGCTCCATGAAGGACTGGCCCCTTCCAGAGGCCCCTGAGCAACACCACGGCAGGGAGAACACCAGCCACACTGAGGACCCTCGCAGCAGGCTGGGGCGCTGTACGCAAAGGTATGACAAGCCCCCAGCCCCCACGGAAGGAGCATCCCCCGGGGAGGCAGGCGAGCCCTGGTGCCCTGGATCTGCACCCTGGATGGGGCCGAGCCCCGCAAGCTGAACGAGGGGAGCAGATCATGCCCTACAGCACCTCCCACCCGCAGCTCTCAGCGCCTGCTCTCATAGCTGCTGAGGATGGGAAGTGGCCCAAACGCTGCTTAACCCCTTCAGCAACAGGGAGGAAAGCCAAGAGAGGAAAATCAAAAGCCTCTGTCCCAGAATAAAGGAGAAAGCAGCAAGGGCTGTGGGGGAGCTGGGCTGGAAGAAGCCCAGAGAGGTGCCACCACCAGCACACATCTGTTGGAAGAGGACACCCCAGTGCACAGCCACACCAGCGCCGGCTGCTCTCCCGCACATGTTTCAGCCTCCGCACCCACCCTGGGAGCAAGTCCTGCAGATCCCCAGCCCACACCAT
The DNA here is from genome assembly GCA_034008185.1 of Gorsachius magnificus. Taxonomy (NCBI): domain Eukaryota; kingdom Metazoa; phylum Chordata; class Aves; order Pelecaniformes; family Ardeidae; genus Gorsachius; species Gorsachius magnificus. Next base: position 10,977,729 of record CM067091.1, read on the forward strand.
GCCTGCCTATGGCTTCACACCCCTTGGCTCCTGCTGTGCCATAACAAAGGTGCTGAAACACCAGTCCTGGGTGGTAAGTCCTCCTCCTCCTCCTCCTCTGGGCTCTGAGAACAGCCAGCTCTCTCTTCCCACCCAGCCCCAGTGGGATCACCAGCTTAGCAAGGCAGGAGCCCAGCCCAGCCCTTCACACCCTTGGCCAAAACCAGTAGCAAGAGTGGTACAGCCATGTGGGAACAGAGTTCCCCGCCACGCTGAGACCTGCCGAGGACCTGGGCGAGCACGTGGCCATCGGAGCAGCAAAGCTGCATCTTCCAAGGAAAGCCCCATCGTCTGCTGCCCGAGCCAGCAGCACCGCGTGTCCAGGGTGGGCCAGGTCACAGCCCCAGCACGGCTCTCGGGCAGAGAAGCCTTCAACAGCCAGCAGAGGGGCTCAGAGCCAGGTGGGCATCCCAGCTCACCCCAGCCATAACGCAGCGTGGGGGAAGCCCAGCTCCTAACTGCTGTGATGCAGGAATGGTTAAAAGTATCAGCCAAAGCAAGCAGGGTGTTGGGCCAGAGCCAGCCTTTCCCGAGCGAGGTTTGAGGGAGCTGACGGCTCCCACCAGCCTTCAGGGCATGCATTGCCACATACCGCAGACCTGTTTGCTCAGCCCAGGCCGAAGCAGCTGGGATGGCACAGAGCAAGCTTCATTGATCAAGGCATGTCTCGCAGCGAGGATGGGCCCCCAATCAAGAGGAAAGTACACTGGCAGCCCCGAGGCAGGGTGGGGGGAGCCAGCACAGCACTGCCCCGGCACCTGCCACAGACGGCACTGCCGCCGAGCAAACACCCGCTCCCGCCGGCTGTGCCAGGGGCTGCCAGCTCTGCCTGCCCAGCCAGGGTCCCACCACTGCATAGGGCAAAGGGCAGGGAGGGAGGGAGGAAGGAACAGCTTCACCTTCCCAACCGCTCCGTAAAACAGACCGACAGCGTTCCTCAGGTGAAAGGTGATCTCCGCAGTGTCCTGGGCCAGTTCTTATAATAAGGAGCTGATCCTGCCCAGGGTGCTGGGAAGGGACCTCGGCAGCCGCTCTCTGCTCATCTGCACTTTGCAGCCATTACAAACAGCCTGCGAGCAGAGTTACGGGGCTACACCATCCCAGTGCCACATCTGGACTCCGCGGGGGGCTCTGATGTGGAGCCAGCCATGTACCCCTGGCCCCGTGTGCTTTTTGGATGGGTGAGGGGCTGCCCACGAGGTGCCACAGCCAAACAGAGCAGCCAGCCCAGGCAGGGACCAGGCTCTCCAGTGAGACACTGGGAGTACCAGCACTGCAGCCATCCCTCCCCACCTACTCCAACCCTCACGGCACCAGAGCAGAGCCCGGGGCTGTTCTGGTGCAGTGGAGGGAGGGAGGCTGAGCCAAAGGCCGGTACGGTAACAACCAGTGCTCTCCGAACCCAGTTCACCCAGCTGCAGACGTGCCCCACAGCTGACATGGCAGAGCACCAGCAAGGCACCTCAGATACAGACCAGAAGCAGGCAGGGGTGCTGCAAACCACATGGATCACCTGACACTGGGAAACACACCTCCTCCACTGGTGATGGCAGAAAGCAGCTCCTGTCCCCGCTCCAGGTCACCCACTGCCGCTGCAGCCATCACCGCTCGGGGACAGTCACCGTGCGGGGACAACAGCAAGCTGAGGCAGGCAGAGCCCACGGGTTCCGCTGTCTCGCGCTGGGACATAGCAGCCGGGGAGAGCAGCTGCCTTATGCGGGAGATGAACCCAGGACCAGGCACCCTGGAAACCACAAGGCCAGGCTGTAAGCAGCGTGTGGGAAGAGGAGAGGAGCTTGAGCAAAGGAAGAGGACATTAGGAAAAGTTCCTTCTGTGAAAGGGCTGTCAAGCACTGGAAGGGGCTGCCCAGGGAAGGGGTCGAGTCTTCCCCGCCCCCGCGGATATTTAAAAACCGGGCAGACGTGGTGCTTAGGGACAGGGTTTAGTGGTGGGATGGCAGGGTTAGAGGAACAGTTGGGCTGGGTGAGCTTAAAGGGCTTTTCCAGCTCAAATGATTCCATGATTCTAAGAGCACCTACAGCAAGGGTAGCCACTGAAGGGAGCCCAGCTCGGGCACGGGCTCAGCCCTGCATTCCCTCATCTTCTTTTTTCTTCCAAAGGAAGGCCCAAGCTTTCTGCCTACAGTTATCATCCTCAGATCTGCAGCCCCAGAATTGCCCTGTTTGGGGTCTAAAGCAGTAGCTACAAAAAGTGCCATTTTCCCTAAGGTAATGGTCGTGTCTCGTGCTCCGCTTCCAAGGGGGGTGGAGTAGTTCAGCTGGAAGGGGCCTACAACGATCATCAAGTTGAACTGATGGATGACAGCCTTCTTCAAGCAAGCTCCCGAGGAGACAGTCCTTCCCCTTCACCCCCGCCTACCAAATCCCATCGCAACATGCCATGAAGGAGCTGTAGCAACACGGAGAGACGAGCAGCTCATGGCCAGCACAATCACCGTGCCATGATGGGAGCATCACCAGCCCTTCCAGAAGTGGGGGGACACCTCCCTTGGCACAAAGCGGCAGCTGGCCCAGGCTGTGCTGGCAAGGCTTCGCTTGCCCAGACTTGCCAGCGAGCTGGGACCCAGAGCCCAGAGCACACAGCCATGACACGGTTCCGCTGCGCAAGTGCTGCCCCAGGGCGCCCGGGCTGGCTCACCAGATGCAATCAAAAGAGGGAAACACGAAACCAAAGACGCCCAGACCTGGGCCACTGACTCCCAGCTGTGCCCGGGACACTGAGGCCACCAGGCAAAGCGAGGGGTTGGCCAGGTACCAGGGGTTACCACAGAGGTGCTGTGCGTCCTCCTGCTCCCTGTGCCACCCCAGCGCGGGGAACCCCAACAGGGACTCCCCCCCACACAGGGGCCGAACGCTCTCGCGTCAGTGGTGTCTGGTGCCCAACCTCTCAAGCAGCCTTCCTCATGCAGAGTCGAGGCATACAGGCACCCCACCCCGTGCTGGAGGGAAACGGAGGCACGCAGTGATGCAGGATCACATGCAATCCACCACTGAACAGGGCCCCCAAAAGGTTCCCCCAAACTCTTCACCATACAGAGACGGGACAAGGAACTCTGTCATTCTCTGTGCTTTCCCTACAGCCACGGATCCCCGGACACCAATGGAGCTGGCATCTTGCTGGAGCAGCAAAGAGCCCTCCTGGAGGGACGCTCTCATAGCAGCGCTGGTGAGAAACTGCTCAGGAAAAGCAGCGAGCTGCCCCGTTCAGAACCAGAGACGCCCCTAGCCCTGGGGGGCACGTCGCAGCAGCCTGTCACAGCCCTCAGCAAGGGCGCGGATCCCCTGCCCGCATCCAGGGCGCTGCTGCCTCTGGGCCCTTGGCTTCACGGGGGCAGGAGCCAGACCCCAGCAGGGGCCCGTGGGTGCAGTGAGCCTCCTCCTGGTGCACACCGCCGCACGCTCCCATCACCCGGGAAAGAGCCAGGACAGCAGGGTGCAGCCATGGAGCTCCTTGTCCCCAGTTTTCAGATGACGCCGCCTCCCTCCCACCTCGGGCCCAGAGCAAGGGTAAGTGCTGCTCTCGGCCGGGCTGGCCTCGCAGCTCCAGGAGCGAAGGCAGAAGCGAGACCTCGTTCCCCCAGCCATCCCTGGCCGCATACCGACTGCAGGACGCGCAAAAGCAACTTGTGTCTGGCTTCACAGGGACGGCACCATGCAAACCTGCCATGTGCTGGGGCCCTGGAGCAGAGCAGCCCACCCCAGGGGTCTCCAAGAAGTCCTGGACCACGAGCCCTCGACACTTTCAGGCATCCCAGCCATTTAATTCTGCAGCTCAGACCTATCGCTGTCCTCTCCCTTCCTTCGCTCCCAGCTGCCTGGGGTGCCAGCCCCCCAGGACATGGCTCGGGCCGGCTGTGCCCAGCTCCTGCCAGCCCGTAGACCCACGCACTGGGCTCAGATCCACACCCAACAAAGCACCGTGCAAACACGCTGCCATCCTCGAACCCTCGCACAAAAGAGAGCGTGGAAACCCGGCGTTAAGCGTGACGTCCCAAAGTCGCTCCAACAGCATGCAAAGACTTGGGCAGCTAGTAGGAGCCTTTCTGTTGGCAATGGGGCTGCTGCCCAACTCCTAACTAAACCAGGAAAAAATCCCAACACGTAAAGAAAGCCAGAACAAGCCCGAGCCCAGCAGCTTTGTGCTTTGGTGGTAGCAGGCCAGATTCCCAGTCCCACCGGGGCGTTCTGGCAGACGAGCCTCCCTGCAGCACCAGCTCCATGCTGAGCAGCCCCTTCTACGCTGCAAAACCCACTCAGCCTTATGCGGGATCTGGAAAGGAGGATAAAAGCTTTCCGGATAAACTCACGCTGTTTCCAGGGGCTGCTCTCAGCACTCTGCTCGGGCACAATCCAGAACCTGCAAAGAAGAAGTCAGATTTGGTTAAAAAGAAAAGAAAAAACCAACCCTAAAAAGCCCTTCCTGGAGCTGACGGCGAGTGCTCAGAAGGACGTTCGCCAGGCTCTTCATCACAAGATGGTGCCCGCATGGCTCGAGCGCTGCCTTCAGACTCCGCACAAATCTGCTTACTGGAGAATGCAGGCTCCAGATTACATTAGCTGCCGCTTTACTCTCAAAAAGACTGATGTGAAAACAGCACCTTCTCAGGCAGTCAGCCCGCCCGCCGCGCGCCGCCAGCCAGCTCTGCTCATTTGAGCGATAAAAGCAAATATTTACTACAGGCAGGCTGCAGAACCAACACACCTCTGAGAAACGAACCAGATACCCTCCTGGCTCGTGCCGCCAACCGCTAGCCAAGCTCGCCTTTCAGGGCCATCTGTGCCACCCCAGTGTCACCCATCCCTCTGGCTCACCGGCGCAGCCCCCGCGGTAACAGTGGGGGCAACATCTGGTCGGCAGGGCTTTTATCCCAGGCAATGACGCGGGCCAGTGATGCGGGACCCATGGAAGCCAGCCCCACTCAGTCACCCATGGAGCGCCCAGCAGCTCCGGCACACCGGGAGCGAAATCAGCAGTTTCTATAGGAACAGCCCAAATCCCGCAACAGAATTTTCTGGGCCACTTTTTAGACAACAATTGCATCTCATGGGGGAGGCAGAACTGCCCAGCGGGCACTGCGGGTACATGGAGGGGGAGGCACAGCCGCGCAGCATGGCAAGGACACCACCTGCTTTTCCAAGGGTTAATTTTCAAACGCATCTTCCCTTCTGGTGAGCAGGGAAGCAAGGCAGGTGGGATGCCCGGCCTATGCAAAGCACCCACCTCTCCCATGAATGCAGCAAACGCCTTTCGCTCTCTGCAAGCAAACATCGGCTGTATGTAGCCTGATACAGCTTGCCCTGAGTGACACCGATCCAGGGCTCATTCAGGGCCTGAAAGCTGCTCCACTTCCCTTTGGGCAGAGTCCCCCAGCAGCACGGTGACACGCAGCGATTGATCCATGGCTGGGCAGCTACCACATGGGGCTGCGGCCATCCCCTGCCAGACAAGGACAGGACCCGCTGCTGTCCCCCAGGCAGAAAACCTGATGCAATAAGGCCGGGAGCTTCGACACCTCCAAGGAAAGAAAATCACCCTTGAGCAGGGAGAAATTGCACCCCCAAATGATGTGCACAAGAGATACAAAGGAGGAGGAGGGAGCTACAGCCACCACGGCGTGCGTGGTCCTCCCCCAGCTCTTCGCCGCCATTGCAGGAGGGAAAGCACAGGCAGGATGGCATCGCACGCTGGCGCAGGGCTCACTCTCGCACAGAGACAGTTCCTTTGCAGCCACCGTGCAGGCTTGTTCGTCTCGCTCTACTGTCTCGCTGAGTGAGGAGCGGGGCTGGGATGCAAGGTGGGGCGTCCCTGTACCCAGCCAGACAGCTCCAGCGCTGGCTGCACCCCAGCCCCAGGTCCCCCCACCCACAGGCACCGCAGGGCCTGAACTCCTCCACGCCAGCGCCTAGCACAGGAGCTGAGTGTATGCCCCGGTGCACAGCTCGCTGCTCTCCCAGACCTGGAAAGGGCATTTTCCTGACCCACTCACGATTACACAGAGCCCATGCTGTCTACGGACCAAGGGGTGCCACTGGCATGAGGAGGCTACTGTCCCACGCCAGTACCCATGTGCCGTTGATCCCAGAGCCTGTGACAGAGCTCTCCCTCCTTCACCTGCCTCCTCTTCTCATGCAGATGCCACTGCTAACGAGCAAAGGGGAGAAAGAGCCCCATCAGAATTGCTCTGCCCTCCCCCAGGACACACGGGTGCCCTGACAGGCCAAGCGGATCCAGTTGCACAAAGCCGTGGGGATTTGTGGGGCTCTCCCCCCTCTTTGGCACAGCCTCTGCAGCCCTGCTCCTACTCTGCCAAGCCCAGCGATTTCTCGGGGGGGCCCATGCTGCTCCCGGGTTTGTACTCCCGGCTTTCTCCCATCCCAGCCAAAGGGCGAGTCAAGAGATGCACAGTGGAGATGGGCGCGTGGCCAGGCACGAGAGCAGGCAGCTTTCCATGGACCCAGAAGGAGGGGTCTCGTGCCAGTGGCCCCAGCACCCGGGGCTTGCCAGGGCCGCACCGTGCTCCTCCTGCGAGGGAGGATGGAGGATGCAGGGCAAGGGCCCCCAACACTCCCCAACCTGCCTGTGTTAGTGCTGCCAAACAAAGCCCCCGCACTCTCCATCGGGCACCGACCGTCCCTTCTTCCCGTCTCCTGCTGCGCGAAGCAGCATTCGCCTGGGCAGGCTGCACCTCAGCAGGCTCTGAGCTATAGACATTTTGGGATGAAGCGTGCTGAGAATACAGGCAGAGGGAGCAAGACCCTCCCCCCAGCCTGCTTGCTGCTGCCTGCGACCAAGCAGCTCCCCATAGCACTCCTGCTAGCACAAATCCATGCTGGATTGCATCACAACCTCCTGCCACACAGCTTGCCCCGGCGCCAGGCCGGTGCATAGACCATCTCGGCCACAGACAGCGCCCCAGGCTAGAAAATGCCCCACGGTGACCCACATTGTCACAGCATCATCATTGCAGTCATCCAGCCTGACCCTGACGGGGTGAGCGCTGAGCGCTGGCTGTGGCAGCAGGCGCTGGGATGCCAGCAGCAGCCCCATGATGGCTACAGTCGGCGCGAGGGGCAGGTCCCGGCCAGCACTGCTGCCAGTCTCGGCCACTGGCTGGGCCTTAGGAAGGAGCCATACACTGAGCCCAGCTCACTCAAATCTAGGCCAGTGCATTGCAAAAATGCTGATGGGTCCAACGAAGGGGATGAGTATTCATACCGTCCCCTTCTCGTGTCCACCGGAGCAGGAGTGCAAACGGGGCACGGCAGCACAGCAGCCCCCGGGCAGCTTAGCCCAGCGTGAAGCACAAGCAGGGAGAGGCCCAGCTGTGCCCAGCTCCACCCTGCACTGGGATCACATCAGCTCTGGCGAGCCGAGAAGGGACAGCTCAGCCAGCGCCCAGCAGGAGATGACCAGGCCCCATGGGCCCAGGTCGCCCTGCCGACACGCACCAGGCTGCTGCAGCCAGCAGCACCGCGCCAGGGGGGACCGAGCTCCAAAGCTCTTGCAGCAGCACAGAGGTGGCCAGGTGGGCTTACAGTGATGGTAGAAGTTGCCACCAAAACGCAGCATGGAGAGCTGCGTTTTCTCTACGTCCTGCAGAACTTCCAACAGTCACCCTGACATCAGCTGCGCTTCTTAGAATCACGGAATCGTTTGGGTTGGAAAAGCCCTTTAAGCTCACCCAGCCCAACCATTCCCCTAACCCTGCCATCCCACCACTAAACCCTGGCCCTAAACACCACGTCTGCCCGGCTTTTAAATACCCCCAGGGATGGGGACTCGACCCCTTCCCTGGGCAGCCCCTTCCAGTACTTGACAGCCCTTTCAGCAAAGGAATTTTTCCCAATGTCCAACCTAAACCTGCCCTGGCACAACTTGAGGCCGTTCCCCCTTGTCCCATTGCCCATTCCCTGGGAGCAGATCCCCTGATTACAGATGTGTCACACACAAGACCAAGGTGACCAAGGGGGATTTACTCCTGTCATGCTACCAGAAAGCATTTTTTGGTTCCCTGAAGAAGAGCCCCAGTGAACTTGCCGAGGTCACGGCCCCTGCCTCACATAGCCACACGCATACCCAGAGCCAGATCAGACCTCAAAGGAGGTTTCTCTCCTTCTGGTCAGCTCACTCTGCAGGACGTTCACCTACCAGGACCTGCGGTACATCTCCAAAAAGGCCACGCTACTGACAGTCCAGGCTGGGAGTCTCCTCACCCCAAAGTTCACCATCGACGTTGGGTTTGTAGCCTTGTCAAAAACTGCAGCTCCCCACAGCGAGCAGCAGACCCAGCCGTGCCACCATGCCACAGCACCACTCCCCCACCCCAAGACCTCCGCCACGTCCCTCTCGTCACCCACAATGCAGAGACCCAAAGCTTTGTCAGGTCCCATCCCATGCCCAGCGGGAGCTCCTGCCAACAGAAACACTGCCAGATCAATAGCGCACCACCTAATTAGAAGATTTAATTGCTTCTCTCCTGCACAGGGATACTGCTTCCCCAACAGGATCATTAAGGAGGAAAAACCTGCAGGCCCCCTCCCACCACCGCAGCCCTTGATGCATGGCCACCGGAGCGATGGTCCCACATGGACAGGTGGGAGGAGGACGCAAGGGGTTGCTCCATCCCCGCTGCCACCCCGCAGCCGGGTGATGGTCCCGCATGGCTGGGCAGGAGGAGGACATGAGGGGCTGCTCCATCCCCACTGCCACCCCGCAGCCCAGGCACACGCCCGCCCACCTCCGGCCCGGCCCGGGCAGCTTTCTGCTGGCACTGACCCCGGCAAGCACAATCCGCCGATTACAAAGGGGAATGTGTCATTTAAAACGCACAATCAGATTTCCCGGCCCTTCTGCCCGTAACAAAATGTCTCGTGAAATGGCTCATTCTGTTCTCCCATAGAAACATGTTTCCCTTCAAAAGCCTGATACGAGGATGGGGGGGGGAAAACCCAGAAAAGGCAAAGCTAAAAATATCTTCTGAAAGATACCACAGCAGCAACAGATTCGCAGGAAAACGAGGTGGGAAGGGGGCTGTGAACATGTTAAGATCCTGTTTAATCTCTCCCCAGCCACCTCAAAAAGCCACCGAAGGCAGAAGCGATACCTCAACGTTTCCTTTGTGCGAGAGATGACTCCACCCTGTGTTTTCCTCTCCATCTGATACTCAGGGAAGGATCCCAGCACACATCTCCGCTCCGCTGCCAGGCAGCACGCAGGGCCCTGGCAGTGGGTCGGTAGGAGCACGGGGAGGAAGGGGGGAGGAAGGAATGAGAAAGGAGCGGACAGGTGGAACCCGGCAGCAGGGCACTGTGCTGTGAATCCTCATTCCGGATTGCCTCAAACGCTGGACATGTTTCACCCCGGCGCAGCACCTGGTCCCCGTCTCCACCCCATCGCCGATGCCTGGCAAAGGAGCGTCGGGACCGAGACAGGGTCGGGGCAGCAGAGCCTGTGATGGCCGCAGGGTCCCGCTCTGGCGGGCAGGCAGAGGGCTGGTCTCTGAAAGGGGGATGCAGCAGGTACCGAACCACTGCCACGTTTCACCTCCCCAAAGAGGCCAAGCGCCCAAGTAAAACTGCTGACCAGCTGGCGACTGCAGATCTGCAGCTTCAGCCTCATTTTGTCTCGTGTTTTGAGCATAATAGGGTCAGCCCGGTCTCCTCGCTGCGGCCACACCAGCCCCGGGATGCGGCTTACCCAGCCCCGGCTGCTCCTGGCCCCAGCAGCCCCCGCACGGGGCCAAGCCAGCCCAGGACACTGCTGGGCCCTAGCATTGCCCTCCGGCAGGCAAAAGACAGAACATCAGCAGAATATGGAAAGAAATTCCTCTTCCGGAGCCTTATCATCCAGATTTTAAGGCTCTGCCTGCAACTCCCACCCTCCCAGACGGCAAAGCAGGGAGCATGCGTGAGCATGCACCCGGGCATGCACGCGTTATAGGCAGGGCGCTGACTAATTCTCAGCTTCGATTCAGGGCACCCTCAGCAGCGTACCGGGACAAGCAGACATGAGGTATCAGCACCAACTTACCCACGGAGGGCTCGGGGACGACCGCCCCTTCCCACGCAGTCCCACAGCTCCCCGTCTAGCATGAGGAGAGCAAACCTTGGCTCCCGTCCCAGTTGTACAAAAGCTCAGCCCAGCATCTCCTGGTACGGATGCCTCCCTGCACCCCCAAAGAGTTCACCTCCTTGGAGCAAGGCAGGGCGGAGCGAGCAACTGTCATCCAAGGCAAGGGACATTCACGGAGCCTGGGCCCACTGTCCACCCCACTCCGCACCAGGGGCACGCCGTGTGGACGGAGGGGAGAGCTGCTGAAGAAGGCAGCCAATGCTTCCACGGCAGAAGGCGTGGTTGCCCAGATCTCCTCCTCTTCCCTGTAAGGCACACCTAGGTCCTGGGCAGCCCAGGAGCTGCCACCCAAGGGCTGGGAGGAGAGGAAAGATGGGTCCACAGCCGCAAGGAAACACTGCAACACGTCCCCAGCAAAGACGGTCTCCTTCCGCCATGCTTCCCATCTCCTGTAATCCAGATGAGGCGATGCGCACGGGGAAGACTGGTCCGCTCAGCGAGCTGCCTTGCTGGCAGTAGCGATGCTCAACTTTATAGACCCGAGCAGCAGGGGGCTTGTGCTGGGAAGTGGCTCCCAAGGGAGGCTGTCCTCCAGCCCCCCCAAACATGAAGGGCAGCATGAGCCAACAGCGAGTGCGAGTCCGGGCTCAAACCCCAGTGGCCCCACAACAGCCGGGGCCAGCCCCTCCTCCCGGCACCACAGAACCTCAGGGGTCTCCCTGGCACAGTCACCCCGGCTGTGGCAAACACAAACCTGCTGACTCAGAGCCACCCAATGGCCCTGACGAGAACAATAAGCTTCGCAGCCGTTGCTGTCGCAGCCTCAGTGCAAGCACATTTTCAGATGCCATACGAGTGTTGTGTGTTCGTAGCTGCACAAGTCTTCCCGCACGTGAGCTTCCAGCAACCGGGGACTCGGGAATCTCCGCCGTTTCGCGTTTCTTCTTTTGCATCTATGCTTAAAACAGAGCTTCAGACTCAGCTCAGACCTCCGAGTAACAGGCACCTCGTGAAAGACTACTACGTAGCTAAACACAGGCCGCACAGACGCCCACACTGATCTGCTGCAAAGCTTAAGCCCGTACTCAGCCCACCTCCTCACACATGCTGGCTTCCCCATCAGTAGCCCAGCTGCCAAGGCGCTGTGCCCAAGGCAGCCAGGACAGTCCATGGTCCATAGCCGAATAAAATTAAGGCAAAGGCCACTCAAGTGGTGTCCGTGGGATGGGGCAGGAAACTCTGAGCAAGCCCGAGAACAGCCAGGCCTGCCCCCCACCCTTTAACCGACCGGTCATTCCCTGCGACTTCCTAATTTAGCAGTCCAAATTATCCATGGGAAAGATTTCTTTTTTCAGGGACAAAATGAATCAGGCACCTGCCTGGTCTGTCTCCAACGCCCTCCTCTAGTAACGCAGAAGTCAGCAGCAGTGCAAGGGCAAGGAGGGACGCAGGCAATGCAGAGCGGCCGGCACTGGGCTTACCCTCGGGACAGGGGCTCAGCACTGGCAGCAGGAAGGGTGAAGGGTTATTCTGTAAATTCCCAAGAGATCCAGCTCCTCACCAGGACCAATGCCACCACCCGGCTTAGCAGGGAGCAAAACCGCCCGGGGGAAGAAAGTTGATTTTTAAGATTTTCCCCATTCTATGCCGCAGCAGCTCCTTCAGCTGACTCAGCCACCCCTCCTGGCCGCCCATAAGCTACACGCCAGAAGACACCTTGCCCAGAAGGTTGCGGTGGTGCTGGTGGTGGCAACCACAGCAGCAGCCCAGGGAAGGGGCCCAGCAAGCTCCGTGCCCGCTCTGGACAGGATGGGTACCAAAACCTTCACCCTTCGCACACCAGGAACACAGGCTCTCTTCTACACTCATGCTTTTTGACCAGAAATACAGCACTGGACTTCAAACCCCTTTTTTAGAAGCTTCCTCCAAAACAAAACATCTCCCTTGAGAGCTGTGGAAAATGCTGATTTCTCAAAAATTGATAAAAATAAAAATTCTGGACAGTTCCAGCTACGACATCAACAAGCAACCAAAACAGCAGGGGAAGGGTGCATCGCCCGCAGCCAAAGCCAGCCTGCCGTCAGCACAAACCCCCAGGCTCCGCAGCTGATCCGGCGCCGCATCAGGCCCCCCGAGACGCCCCGCTCCCCTGCAGCCCAGCCCACGCTCTGCTGTCAGCAGTGATGTCCGGTTTAGCGACAGCATTGTCGTCTGAAGTTGCAGCTAATGCAATCAATGCAGCACCAGGATGGCACGGAGAGGAGAGGGGAGGCGAATACTCTGCTCCCAGGCGGGGGCTGCAGGCGGGGAGGCGGCTTGCACCCCCCAAGGCACGGGTACATCATGGTCCTTTTGTCACCAAACACGGAGGTTACCCCTGCGTAAGGAGGGGACACTCTGGGAGAAAGAGGGTGGCTGTGGACCTGCCACGCGCTGCAATAGCCAAAGTCTGCCACAGCTTCCAGAACGTGCCCTGCACCGCTGTAGGCAGCAGAGACCAGGGTCCTCATAGAGACCTCTGCTCTGAGCACCTTGGGGGACACCTCAGCTCTGGGCACCCAGGGGAACACCCCCCCCCCCCCCAGACAGGCTCCATGCCTACCAAACCAGACTCTAAAAAAACACATAATTAAAGAGGAATTCCCTTCTCACAAGGATCATCGCCCAAACCCAGCCTTCCCTCAGCTCCCAGCTTGCTTGATGGCAGCAAGGACATGCGACTTGAAGGCCACCGAGCTGCTCTCCAGCCCGTGCGGCCAGGGCCCGGCACACGCAGAGTCCTGCAGCGGGCTGCAAAGGACATGCAGATCTGCAAGGCAGCCCCAAGGAGCAGACCTGGGTAAAAACGTGCTTCCCGCACACCGTTCGTTTGCTTCGTTTGGAAGCAAAAATCACCATGGATGAGCCTAACACAAGGAAGCTGGGGGAAGCGGCGGTTGAGCGCAGGAAGAGTGGTGCATGGGCTGGGCTCTCCAGGGATGCTGGGGGAGCCACACCTCATCGCGGCAGTGCGAGGGGGCTGATCGGGAGTCACCTCACACCATCCGCAGCCGAAGCAACCACAGCGTCTCCATCGCCCGCTCCTGCTGCACGCTGTGCGCACTCAGCTGCGCATCCCTGGACCATTGTTTGGCCGCAGAAGGGTCCCCACCATAGCGTGCCGAAAAGAGACAATACCGCGGCGGAAAGAGCTCGAGAAACAGGGCTTTACGGGGAGCGGGGGGGAGAGAACAGGGCCACGCAGGTCCCGTAGGGCGATCTCCCGGGCAACCAGCCGATGGAGAAACCGCCGAGCTGAAGGATACCTCCAGAGCCCACCTCCCGCCATATAACGATGCTCCAAAAATAACCACAGAAATATGCGAGGACCCGTTCCAAGTTGTTCCTGGCTCCCTCCGCGTTCTCCCCTAATGTAAATCCTCTCCCGAAATCACAGCCCGGCAGCCAAAGGGGCGGGGGGCGAGTGCAGGGGGGAGCTCATCCCGCTGCGCCGATCCCACCCGCGCTGCTGCTCTGCTCCCTCGCGGGTGGGAAGCGCCGTCCCCACCCCTCCCAGCTCGTCCCCCCCTCCCCGGGGACCCGCGCTTCGACCTCCGCATCCCGGGCCCGGCCGCTCACCTCGGTCCGGTCCAGCCCCGCGCCGCCGCCGCCTCCGGGCGCGGCCCCACGCCGCAGCGGCCGCTGTCTGCCCTGCCCGCCGCCTCCTGCCCGCTCGCTGCCCGATCCCTGCCCGCCGGGCGGCGGCAGCGCGGGGCGGGGCGGGGCGCGGCCTTGCGGAGGGGGGGAGCGGCCGCGTCCCGCCCCGCGCTGCGTGGGAACCGCCCCCGGGAGCTTCCCCCCCCCGGGGCCCCCCGGGGCCCCCCCCCCGGGGGGGCTGGCCCGGCGGAGGTGGCTGGGCACGCAGCCCCGCCAGGAGCTGCAGAGGGAAGGGGGGGAGGCGGGCAGTTGCTCCACCACACACGCGTGCACCCACAGCAGGGATACACTGGGCGCACAGGTGGGATGCCCTGGGCACAGGGATGCCCTGGGCACAAGGTTGCACTGGACACAGGGATGCACTGGGGGTTAGCATGGAGGCACTGGCTGCACAGCAGGGATGCCCCAGGTGCAGGGATGTCCTGGCTGCACAGCAGGGATGCCCTGGCTGCAGGGATGCCCTGGCTGCACAGCCTGGCTGCAACGGCCACTAAGGCCACAGGTGAATCCTCTGGGGAAGTCAGATCGGTGCCCATGAACAGGTGGAACGAGACTGGAGGTGCACTGCACACTCAGCCCTCTTTGCCTCGCCGACGCTGAGGAGCAAAGGATGGAGGGGATGTGACAAGCACAGGTTAGCTTTGGCCCTGGTTTCCTCGTTCCCAGAGCCTGTGGCTGGTCCTAACTGGGTACCCAATGCCCACCAGTGCTTGCTGCACCACGCAGCATGCTGTGCCCCAGGACTGCCCTGCGGGGCCTTTGCTTTGCTCACTTATCTAATAGCGCATCTGCCATCAGTGCCGGGCCTCTGAAGGGAGAAGGATGCACCTCTGTGCGGGACCCCGGAACGGCAGGGCTCCAGGGGCGAGGGGGACGCCTGGGGACTCTTCCCAGCGGGGACGGTCTGACCTGGCTGGCTCTGCTTGGCCTCTGCAAGCCAGGGCTGGCTGGGGGTGGCTGGTCGCAGGGTGATGGCACACGGTCACCTGCCTGGCAGTGGTGGGTGCCAGGGCTCTGTGCCAGCTGCCTCCAGGTGCTGCTCCTCAGTGTCTTCCCCACCAGCCTTGGGGGAAGCTGCTGCTCCTGCTCACACGGGGACCCCCACCCGTCACACCGTGACCGGGAGGAAGCGCTGGAACGAGGGCGGGCTTTTCTTTTACTGCTTTATAAAGCGCCTCCTTCATCAGGCGCACTGAGGCTGACAAACCACATACCAGCAGAGAGTACCAGGAACAGAACGGGACTGCATGGTCCAGTGATTCGAGCCAGGGCAGCGGTGCCAGCAGGACTGTGGGCTCTAATCCCCCGCTGAGCTGTTGACTCACTGTACAAACTCAGGCAGGTCCTGCCTCTTTGTGCCTCCGAGGAGCCCAGCTGGAAAGTTGGGTAAATAGCAGGAACCTCTTGGAAAAAAAACAACCAAACCACCACATGGCATCGGAGCCAAGCTTGAGGGAGGGCATTCATTTACAAATCAAAATCTGCTCAGCTTCCCCTCGCAGGCAGGGTTGTCACCCCCAGCCCTCCACTGCTGTGCGTCCTTAAGGGGCGATGCCAGAGAGGAGCTCTACCTCGCTGCAGGCGTGGCTGCACGGCAAGTGATGTCATTCGTGTGTCACGCTGTGCTGAATTTGGGGGGAGCTCATACATGAGAAAGGTATTGTTGCAAAAAATAATTGCACTCATAGCTCTGTGCAGGGCCTGGAGGACTCTAGCTCTATCTTCATCTTTCAGGCCATTTGAAGGAGAAAAAGCGATTTCTGCTTGACGGGTCAGGTTCTGCCATGCTTCAAAGGAAAATCCAGGAAACATAAATGTTAAATTTGCTTTTAAGTGAATTTGGGTCAAATAAGTTGGTGGGTGCCAGCATTGGCAGAGTTACGACTACAGAGATTCTCAGTGTAGTTCCCCCACACCAACCACAGGGAGCATTCCCCTTGCGAAGCCGAGGAGCCTGAAGAAGAACACGGCAAACAAATTCCCCCAGGGAACCCTTCACTCCCCTTCTCGTGCTGGTGCAAACAGCCCAGCCTGAGCTGCCTGCCACCCACTGCCAAGCCAAAACCTGAAACCCCACCTGAAGGCGGGAGAAAATGTGATCCCTGTGCATACGGGGCCGCTGCAGCCCCCTGCCCGCTGAAGCAAGGAAAAGAGAGTTAATTGCAAAGCTGCTGGTCGCTGTCTCAAAGCAACCACCTGCAAGCTGCTGCTCACCCCGCCGCCCGCACGCGGGACCTTCCCCTGTCTGTTCCATTACAGACAAGCAAGCTTTCCTGCAACCCTGCCAGATTCCTGCTGCAGCCATGGAGCGATGGAGGCACCCGCTCTGGCCACGCGGTGCAGACAGGGTGGCGGGGAGGGGACAGTAAGGCTTCTTATTTTTTCCCACCAGGAAACATCAAGGAAGTGTAAGCTTGGCAAAGTATCCAGGAGCTTAACTGAGAACTGAAGGAATTTAAAGAAATGTAAAGGAGCTGACATTTGTTCAGTTCTTCTTTCAGGTCAATCAAATCCATTTCCAGAAAAGTTGGTTGTTTTAAACACCCAAAGCAGCCATTACGGGCTGGGTGGAGCTGCCCCCCTGCCTGCCCGTTGGATGCGAGGGGACCTTTGCTGCCCAGCGGTGCAGGAGGGGAACCTCCGAGCCTCCCGCACCAGCGACGGGAGCGGAGGAGCCTGCAGGCCCTGCTCGTGCCAGCCAGCAGCTCCATGGGAAACCCCCTCGCAGGGGTCAGGACATTTTTCCAACCCCAGTGAGTATCTCCCAGCCGGGTTCCCACTGGCTGCCAGAATCGACCTGAAATGACAACGTAAGAAAACAGAGATGCCTGTACAAATAAATGAGGCCTGGCATAAATTGCATGGGCTCACAGAAGTTTTGGGGTTCAATGTCAAGACAGGTTTGGTCACCAGGCTCCTGCCAGATCTCCTTGTGAGCCTCCAAGTTCTTTTATTCTGGCAAGTTTTTCCCTCACAATTTAACCCTGCAGTGACTCAGGCCTGGCTTTATGGAACAGAAAGCAAAGAGGATCAGTGCATCCTCTGGTGCTGACCCTTGAGTGTGTTCCTATGTGGAAACGTGCTCTTCCCTGGAGAAGGGAGATGAGACGGGGTGCAGGGGGGGGGCCCAGCTTCCTGGGCATAGCTGGGAAGAGGAAACCTCCTCTAAGGATGAGCGCCTTGGAGCTCTCAGAGCTCCCCCTCCCAAGCACAGAGCAAACTGTCGCGTGGCCCTCACAACGCCAGCGCCAGGGAAGTGTGCCCCCCGTTATTAATAACCGTGGCAAAGAACCCTTCCTCAGACTTACAAACACGGGGACGCAGCGAGGGCTGAAGCGTGGTCGTGTTCCTCCCCGCGTGCGGCGCAAGGTGAACATGCCCACATCTGCACACGCGCCCACGGGCGAGCTGGTTGCCCCTCAGCGCTGCCTGCGAGCCAGCTCTCGGGCTACAGCGTCCGACAGAGGAGTGGGCTGTGCCTAAAGCCTTCATTCCATAGAGCCCCACAGCACAGAAAAAGGGGGGTGGGTGCCTGCATCTCCTAGGGAGGACGTTATTTTGGGAATCCCCGCCTGAGCCACTGCAGTGCTGATGCACTGTGATAACAACCTTTCATGCCTCTCGCTTGTTTATGCAAAGCATGAAAAGGCCCTTTGTGCAGCCAGGGGAGCTGGCTGCCAGCTGGGATTAGCCAGGAGCTCCCGGGGTGCTCCTCGGCTCCGTCCCCTCGGCAGGGAGGCATGGGGGTGTCCGGGGGCTGAGGAGGGCCAACAGGAACAGCCACCCTGCACAGCTCCTCACCTGGAGATCCTGGGCACTTCCCCCCCTTCGCAGGCTTTGGATGGTGGGCACACGGTGGCGAGCGGGGGCCACTTCACCTCCAGGAGCTCCGGGCAGATGTTTCCATCCAAAGAAAACATTTCCAGCTTTTGGGTGCCATCTTCCTCCAGGCTGTTTGAGTGGGATCCAAAGCTCAGAGAAGTCCCCAGGACTGGGATGTCCCCAGAGACACCCGACCAAGCCCTTCCTGTCCCTGCATGTCTGGAGCCCCAATGTCCTGGGGGACGAGCAGGCCTCCCACTGCTTCATCCCCTGTTTCCCAGGGAACGGGACCCAGAGCCCAAATGCTGCTAATGCCTGCTGACCGGCAGTCGGGCATGACTTCAGGTTGTACCACGCATGGTGGAGAACTAGGAATAAAAGGGGCAGGGAATGCACTATTTTTAATTTGACTCAAAGGGATTAATGGCCCGCGTAACAGTAATGACATGTCCCACCCTGACACCTGGTGGGGGGGGAGGATTGCAGTGGGAAGAGCTGCAGCACCCCTCAGGAGACCGGGAAGAAGGAATATTTGCCCATTTTACAGGCAGGGAACCCAAGACCGGGGGCGGGATGTGGGTTGCCCGATGCCACCCGACGGAGCTGTAATGAGGTGCAAAGCAACCACAGAAAGAACTGGTGCTGTGGCCATCAGCAGACCTGCGGGGCGGGTGGGGTCACCAGCGAGACAGCAGCGGGGTTAGGAGCCACCAGCAAAGAGCGTGGCGATGTTGGCAAGCCACCAGGGACGGAGGAAGGGGTGGAGGAAGGGCCAGGCAGGTCCTGCTCTGGCAGCAGCCCCAGCCCGCTCTGCACGTCCTGCCCTGCGCGGGCGAGAGCCCTGTGGCAGCCGCTCCTTCCTGAGCCGGGCCTGCTGCACAGACCAGCTGGATGCAATCCTGGGCTGCCAGCCCCTGGGGAGCATCGGCCCCATCCCGTTTAGGAATGTAGCAAGGCTGAGGCTCTGCCCCAGACCGTGTGACAGGCAGAGCAATGGGATATCCTGCATCTTTTCATCCTGGCGCTGCCGAGGAAGTACAGCTCTCCTGAGGAGAGCCCCTGGCACAGGTCTGACACGCTCTGATTAAAGCGAAGGCTCTGACAGCTTAATTAACTGTCAGCTTGAAGGTGGTAGGGATTGAGCGGAGGTGAGTCTGACACCAGGCTGCCCCACTGAGACCAGCTGAGCCTCCTGGCAGAAACCCGCAGCACCAAAGGGAGAGAAAGCAGGGGAAGATGAAGCAGAAGGTGCAAAGCAGGGAGGGGATGCGGTCATGTTTGCTTCTGTGACCTCTTCTGCCACCATCACCGCTCAGAGGCAGGAAAGATTGGGTGGGTGTTGCAGCATGCCCCAAAGCAGCATCCCATCCTCCCCCACAGCTCCCATATGCACCCTCATTAGAAGGATGCTCCAGAACACCGGCTGCCCCCAGTCGCTCTGCTGCGGGGAACCACCAGGGCAGAAAATGGCATTTCTGCCCAAGAACCCGACCTCGTACTGCAGAATCTCTCATGCTGCCCGAGCTATTCCTTCTCAGGGCAAACATTCTGAGAGTGTGTGGATTTTTCTGTTAAGAATCACAGGCATGAAGGGAACACCCCCCCCAAAAAAGCAGCCATCTGTTCTGGGTTTCTGATTGCCAGTTACAGCCCCAGTGCCCCAGCTCCTGGCACTGGGTCACTACATGAAGATCTCAGCTTCTAACGTTTCTGGGTACAGCGATGACAGGAAAATGTGGAACCTAAAGGCTGGAACAGCAGAAAAGAAATCAAGAGAGGGTCAAGAAGGATCTGTTTAGGTGGAAAAGACTTAGGCGGTTGGACTTGATGATCTTAAAGGTCATTTCCAACCTAAAATGATTCTATGATTGATTCTATCAAAACGCACCAAGCCGTGCGGGGCTATTGCAATCATCCGGCCCAGTGCCTTGCAGAGCAAAGCCTGGTGAGGTGGCCCTACAGCCTCCCACAAGGCCCAGGGCCGGTGGCTGAGCTGGACCAGTGGCTACAGGCAGAGGAACCAGCTGAGGGGCGATGGTGAGCTGACTGCAGCCCGGAGGAGGACGGTGACCTCCACTGTATGAGCCGCATCTCAGCCATAATTTAAATGTCTCCAATTACCAGCCCCTAGGTCTTGCTGCACACACATACAGATCTCCCCATGCCCTTGGCTCCCACCGCACCTCCGGGCATTCCCCTGGAGAAAGCCAACAAGCTGAAGTTCTTTGCTCTGCTGCTGCCAGACAGGTTCTTCTGACCCTGGCTGGGCTTGCAGCCCTCTTTGGACCTCTCTCAGCTTCATACACGACACCAGTGAATGTTCATGGATTTAAGACATGCCAGAGACCCAGTTCCATACAGGAAGGGAGCGGGATGGATGGGGGAAGAACGACGCTTTCTCTACCAAGGGTTCCCAGGGTCTGTGCTCCATACCTTGGGTGAAGTGAGCTAAGAGGTGGGCACAGCCCCCTTCCCTGCTGGGGAAGGAGCAGAGGCTTCCCCCCCCATATCCTCAAAGCAATTCGCACGTCCCATGGCTACTGCCAGGCCCTTCCTGGAGTGGCTTCTGAATGAAGGGGATCCAGGAGAACTTTTCCCTGGGATGCAATGACATAAAACCACTTGGGCTGAGGGTTGTTATGGTGAGGGCTGCGCTGCCGGGATTTGCCAGGGACAATGAGAAAAGGATGCTAGTCCTGGGATCAGCATGCGGGGCGGGCTGAACAGCTTGGAAACCTCTGCTAAAGCCACCTTTGGTCCTAAACACTCTGGGCTGAGGTCTGGATATTGGCAAGGTACTCATGGCTTCGGATGCAGGAGCCACATGGTTCCTATCTCCTGCCGAAGATCTCCGCATATGTGCCAGACATCGCACTGATGGAAAGCAGATCCCACCGCCCCGGGTGTAGCTGGACAGGGCTCCAACCTTCCCTGAATAAAATGGGACCATTTTCCTAATAGCCCCAGTCATGCTGCAGGGAGGAGCTCTCTGGGAGGAGCTCTCTGAGAGAGGCATTGATGTGGTTGGCATTGGTGGCCAGAATCCAGTCAGCGTAGGAGAATCCCCCACCAGCAAGCACTTCAGTGGGGGTCTTGACCCCTATGGAGAAGCCCTGAGACTCATCTTCTTTTCCAGGAGAAGCACTAAACTGCTCACAGCCCCCGTGCTGCGGAGGCTGGCAGAGCATGGCGAGATTACATAGGTGGGATTAGGTCGGTTAGAGTCCAAGGTTCTTTAGGGAAGAAGAAGGGGATTTATTTCAAATGGATCTATCCCTGTCCTGGCTGCTCCAGCAGCATCCAGAGGTGCCTGCCTCCTTGCTGCCCTCTCCAAGTGGCTCCATCTCATCCTTGTTCTGCCCTGGAGCACAGGGCTTGCTCCCAAATAGTCCAACCCCCTGATGGGGGGCTCCTCTGAACGGAGCCCCAGCATCACCCCACACCTACCCAGTGCCATGCAGTTCACACCACGTCCCCACTCCAGATGCCCGGGAAGGTGTGGAGAGGGCAGTCCCTCACCGCTGGACCTGCTGGCCAAAAGCATCTGGCAGCCTGGGAGAAGTTAATAAGAAAATCCTGAGCCAATATTGCTAGATTACAGCATCTCTTCCAGAGAGGATTAGCGGCCAAATCCCCAGTGATAGCCTTGTGGCCCTACCACCAATGCTGGCTGTGCCCATGGGTGGGAGGGCACTGCGGGGACAGACCAGAGCCCAGCCCCAGCTGGGGCCAAACCACTGCCAAAGTGGGGAGCAGCTTCCCTTCCCTTCCCTTCCCTTCCCTTCCCTTCCCTTCCCTTCCCTCTTCTTTTTCTTTCTTCTCTTTTTCCTCCTCTCCTCGCCTCTCCCTCTCCTCTCCCTCTCCTCTCCTCTCCCTCTCCCCCCCCCTCCCCCCCCCCCCCCCCAGACCCTGGATCCCGGTGGATGTCCCAGGGCCGGATGATGCAGGGAGCCATGCACCCTCCCAGGGCCGCTGTTACCCGAGTCCCAGGCACGCGGGGCTGGTACAGCGCTGCCATCGCCTCCCTGCTGTTGTACCCATCCTGGGCATCCCTGGGCCTGGCCTGGAGGTGGCCCCTCGGCAGTGTCAGCCCCGAAAGGCACTGGCTCACCCTCTCCCTGCACCTGTCCACCCCGGCCCCTTGCTGGATGCCATCTATGCCCCGGGGGCTCGCTGAGCTCTCCTCCTCTGCAGCCCAGGGGCTCACTGAGCTCTCCTCCTCCACAGCCCTGGCCAGCAGCAGCTCTCCCCATGGTGCCCCGTCCCACATTCTGCACAATAAGGGGGCTGTCAGGCCCTCAGCAAGGCTCCAGTGAGGACAGAGGACCTTTGGCCTCCACCCCACAAATGCCGTGGGACAAGAGGAGCATCTTCCCGGGGGATGCCACCCCACCAAGATGTGGGAACACAAGCCCGCAGCTGAGCTGCTGGGAGAAGTCACAGCCGGGGAAACAAACCCTGTTTTGTCCCAGATTCCTGCCTCCCTGGACTCCAAGCAACCTTCACTGCAGCTTCTGGCACGAGCTGCCCCCCACCCCACGGCCAAGGGCACAGCGAGCAGCCCCCCCACTGCAGCCGTGGGGCCTCCAGGGCTCAGCCCCCCAAGCTGCGAAAGCATTTCAGACGCCTCCGCAGTCAGTTTCCCTGGCCTGGGAGCCCTGGCAGCAGCACACAGTGAGAGCCCAGCCTTATTATTGCTCATTACATACAGGGTCACGACTAATATTTGGAAAATAAAGATCTGTGCACAGCCAGCCACTGCCAGGAGTGCCCAGCACCCGTCTGGAGCCTCTCCCAGCAGCACAGGATCTGGCTTGAAGGTGGGGTCCTCTTTTCCAGGGTATTTATTTGCATTGCTGAGACCTCCAGCCCTCTGCCAGCTCCAGCTGATGCTGGTTAAGGGGATCAGAAGTGGGAAGGAGGGAAGGGGCCTGCGGGGGCAGCTTGCCCTGGTGCCAGCCCTGCTCCCTCGCCCAGGCTCCCGTGGCTCCTGTGCTCTTGCTCAACCCCTCGCAGACGGAGTGGGGCTTGCCCGAAGCTCCCCCAGCCCCAGCCCGATGGGATGGGGCCAAGCATGGGCTCAGAGAGGAAAGCGGGATGCTGCTGGGGCAGGACCGGAGCCACGGAGGCTTCACAGTGCTGCTGACAGCTGGGTACTTTTGGGAACACGCTCTCATCTTTCACAACAAGAGGGGCTGGGCATCCCCAGCGCAGATGGTCAGCTGGGTCCAGGGGCACCTACTCCAGCCCTTGCACATCTCCCCTGCAACGCCAGCATTTGAGGGCTGTTGGCCATGTCAGGCAAAAGAGCAGGTCCCCACCTTCTCCCCGGGGACGTACCCCGCAAGTAGCTCAGCCTGGCAGGGTCCCAGCCGGCTTGGGCGATCGTCATCCTCAGCACGCATGCTGTCCTTCCCCTGTATGGAGGGGACCGGTATGGGTGCCAGCTTCCTTTCTTTGGAGTTGGGTATGGGAAGATGATGGTTGCTGGCCTTTGTGAGCAGGCAGCGGTGGCCAAAGGTGCTCACATGGACAGCAAGCCCAGGTCACCAGAGTCCATCAGAGCGCCGGATTGCCGAAAGCCCTGATACGCTGAAATTGCGGCTGGACCAGACGTAAGCACCAGCACAGAAACGCTGGTGGTTTCCTCTATATGTAAACCAGTTGGACTGGCTTGTGGGAGCATCGGGAACTCATCCTGCCCCCTCAGCTTTGGTGCTTTGCACATAAGACACATTTGCAGCCCTTGCCTTTTTGCCCACCCATGTGGCAGGAGCGCCAGTGCCAGCCCTGCCGGTGCAGTGGGGCCGGGTGTGCGGGCACCCCTGCGGGCAGCCGCACTGGCCCGGTGACCTGCACTGATCCTTCTGGCTGACAAACCACCCAGTGGCCGGGCGAGACCCAGCCGAATCAGGCTGACGCGCTCCTCCATGGCACCACCTGGCCCCTGGCTTGGCCGGTTCCCCCACCAGCGCTGGCCGGCATCGTTCACCAGCTCCAAAGGACCCGCAGACACATGGGTTGATTTGGGCAGGGGAGAAAGGTCAATGACTGGTGCTATGGCAAGCAGTCGGTGAGCTGCGCTGAGCCAGGACTGTGCTTTGCAGTGCTGCAAGGGCCGGAGCAGGCTGGAAAACGCTCTCCTCATTGCTGCAAAACCTAAGAACGTGCCCTGCAAAGGCTCTGCAGGTTCGCCCATGCCCCTGAAGCACCAGCTCCCTGGAAGCAGCTCCAGCACCCCCACCATGGAGCCACACGTGCTCTGCCCTGTGTCCGGCTGAGCTTTCAGGCCACACATGCTAGGTGCGAAACACGGGCTGCCAATATCTGCAAGCGATGATCGTGCCCTGGTACGAGTACAGAGACGCCTCTGCAGGTCACACCGCACACCACTGCACTTCAGAAGGGTTTGGGGATCAGGCATAGGTGGGGAGGCATGTGCCCACCCAGGCCTGATGCCCCGGGAGGGACGTTTGCTGGCAAAGGCCCCTTGCAGGCACCCTCGGGAACACCACTCAGGACGCCAGACCTTGAGCGCAAGCCCACGCCGGGCACGGGGGCAGAGCCAGGCCCTGCCTCCACGGGCCTGCAAGGACAGAATCCAGTGCATCAGAGGGACCGGCAAGGCACCCATCCCTTGTGCTGTTGTGGGACAGCCTGTCCCGTGGGAGAGCGCGGCCCGGGTTCTGGCAGCCAAGTGCTGATTTACCCTCCAAAGGGAGAATTTCCTTCAAAAATTGAAGTTGGTATTTAGTTCTCGCGATCCAGGTGAAGGTCTCCTCTCTCCCAGCTGCACAGGGGGACACTCTCCAACTGTAGGAGCCCTTTGCAGCTGTAATTTGTGGCATAAAAACGAGCTGATCATTTCTATTAAGGAAAGATTTTAGGACCAAAATTAGCGTTGTCATCTCTTATCCAACGCTGATAACATCTCCCAGGTCAGCTTTCCTCCATGACAAGACTCCGAGCGGCAGATAAGCAGCTCCTTGCTGTCACATTTGGAGCCCAGGAGCAGTGCAAAGGAACTGAAATTAGCTGGAAAACGGCTCTCAACCAGCCTTGCTAAATTGCCATGAAAATTTAACAACCCAAGCGCGAAGCGTCTTTGCCTGTTTGCTTTTTCCATCATGGCAGAGAGAATGGAAATCAAGTGACACCGCACCGGTCAAAAAAGAAGGGATGAGGCACTGTGCCACGCTGCTGCCACCAAAGGGCAGCTCCAGCTGCCCCACTCATATGGGCCGAGGGCCACCACGTGTCGATGGTTTGTGAAATGCAAACAGGGCTGGGGAAGTTCTACCCCTTTGCGCTGTTACCAGCAGGCTCTGGCCCTCTGCCTTCAGAGGCAGCAAGTGGAAACCTGTGCCCCCACAATGAGGGAGCCAATGGCCACAGCCGTCGGGGAGCACCCGGCACCCAATGCCTTAGCGCCAACCAAGCACACTGAGGGTGCCTTGTGCATTTACTGGCAAAGGGCTCAAGGCTCCTCTGAGTCCATCAGAGCCCCAACCCCATTCCCAGCCACTCTGCCCCTGGAGAAGGAGATGGGTGGAATTTTCATAGAATCATGGAATCCCAGGTTGGAAGGGACCTCAAGGATCATCTGGTCCAACCTTTCTAGGCAAGAGCCCAGTCCAGACAAGATGGCCCAGCACCCTGTCCAGCTGAGGCTTGAAAGTGTCCAATGTGGCGGAGTCAACCCCTCCCCTGAAGAGATTATTCCAAGGGTTGACTGTTCTCATGGGGAAAAATTTCTCTCTTGTGTCTAATGGGAATCTCCCCAAGAGCAACTTGTGTCCATTACCCCTCATCTTTTCCATGTGACTCCTATGTGACAAGGGAGTCTCCATCTTCCCTGTAGCTCCCCCTTAGGTACTGGTACGTGGTGATGAGATCCCCTCTGAGCCTCTTCTGCTCCAGGCTGAACAATTTTGATTACAGCCCAACGGAGACCATAGCCCTTTTCCCAATGGCAAACAGCCACGTCGCTGCAGACCCCCCATGTCCTTGGCTGCATCTGTAGCCCTCCATCAGACTCAGCTCCTACATCATCTAAGCAAAACCAAGCCTTCTCCTGTATCAAGCCACCAGTGGCTGTGGCTGGTGGCCCACCACCCGCACTGGTGTTGCTCCTCTGCCCTTTTACCCACACGGAGGCATCTGCAAAGTGGGCACCGGTTCCACCTGGCATGGAGAGAAGTTCGCCAGATACCAACCGGCTCTTGGTTTTTCTTTAACCAAGAGGTTAAAGAAAATGTCGAAGGGCTCCCTGTTTGCCAGAAGGAAAGCTCCTGGAAGTTTACCATTAACTGGCACTGACTGAAGAGGGAGGGAACACCCTGTGAGGCTGGAAGCTGTTTGCCACTGTGTTCACCTGGTGCTGGGGAGATAATAAATCTTATTTAGCCTGGTCAGACTGCAAGATTACAAGGGGGAGAGTCAGAGCTCTGCAAGGCTGAATGCCCAAACAAGCCTCAACAGAAGAAAGGAGGAGGTGGGGAGGGTGAGCAGCCATGTGCCCCGCAGGCCTCCACCCCAAGCCGGCCTTCCAGACCGAGGGACCCCAGGGAACATCCACCCAGGGACGGAACTGGGTCCTAGTCTTGGCAACTTTCACCACGGGGCCTCTCCTATCCATGGAGAGGTGGCCCATGGGATGGAATTCCCTGGGTCCCCTCCGTCAGCAGCCCTGGGGGGGCCAGGGGAGGCGGGCGAGCTGCCACAGGGGGTCCCAGGCCCGGTTTGATGGCCCCTGCACGCTGTCGTCTGGCCCCTGGTGGGCGCTCACACGTGCTGTTGTACAAGCAGTGAATCCACGTGTGTGCAAGTGGGTGCCTGGGGGTGCACGGGCGAGGGTGAGGGGGCACTTCTCAGCCCCGGAGCCTGGCTCGGGGAAGGCAGGGGGAGGGAGAGACATGGCACGGTTCGCCTCCACTTTGGCAGGGCCCTGGTGAGGCTGAGCCAAGCGGAGCAGCCCCCAGCCATGCGGCTGTCACACCCTGCGTGTGCCGTGGGGACAGCCGGGGCAGGCTGTGAGAAACAGGAGAAATTCAGATGTTTTGCACAGACCACAGTGTCGCGCTTGTGGGGCCTTGGGAAAATGCAGAAGGGAGGCGGTTTGCCCCAAACCACTGCCCTTGGTACCCAGATGAGCAGGAACACGTGGAGATGGTCCTTGGCTAGGAACGGGCTTTGCCAGCCCCAGTGGCTAATCCGAGGGTCTGTGTAGAGCTGGGGAGGTCCCTGCACCGAGGGTGCTTCAGAGGGGCTGGGCTGAGCCCAGCACCCCCGCCAGCCACGCAGCGAACACCCCAGCTTGCAGCGTCCTGGTGAGACCAGCCCTTCCTTCTCTCCCAGTGGACCTGGTGCCTGCTGGAAGGACCATCTGATGGCTGCCCCCAGCCCTCCACCCTTCACCCAGCCATCCTCCTCACCACGCTTATCTCCTGCCTTTGTCGTCGCAGTACCTGATTTGGCCTGGGGTCCCATGAAGACCGATGGGCAGAGGCGGTGCAGACGCATGAGCAAACCCTGGGGCAGGGTGGCTGCAGAGCACCCTTTTACCCCCTGGGGATGCCAGCGGGGAGCCCTCTGTCTCCAGGTGGGGCTTCACCGCCACTGCCTCCCTGCAAGCTGACCGCAGCACTGTGCGTGCCGTAACCGGTGCTTAGCTTGGCTCGCTGGGCAGGGGGAGCACGCGGGAGCACACTGCCACGCATGCAGAGTGGGCTTGCTGGTGGCGGCCAGCACCGTCCACGTGACGCGGGTGAATGCGGGGCTAGGACGGGATTCAGCACCCTGGCTTGGCTCCTCTCCTGCATGGAGGCAGGAGAGCGATTCAAATGGAAATGTCATGCTGCTGCATTGAAAACCTGGTGAGAGAAGGAACGGGAATGAAGAGGGGGAGACTAGAAAGGAGGAGGAGTGCAGCTGGGGGGATGGGGGAGATGGGGAGCAGGAGAGGTACAGCTGGAAGATGGTGGAAGAGGTGCAAGAGAGGCACAGAGGGTCGGGCGAGGGAAGGATGGTGTGGCAGAGGGACAGATCAGAAAGGGGAGAACTGGAGATGCAGTTATGGAGCTGGTTTTCCCATTCGGCGGCACAGCTCACTAAAACTGCTTCTACCCTCTGCCACTGGGCAAAGGCCTCCTTATCCCATGGCAGGGAGGCAGGCAGCTCCTCAGGGGCAGGACCCCCCGCTGCCCCCCATTCCCCTCGACCCCGAGGCTGGGTGCTCGGAGATGGCTCTGCCCTGGCTGGCCCTGATTTACTGGGGAGGTCTCCCCAGGGTGCCTGGCATGGCGGGGTCCCTCCAGGGTGCTTTGCAGCCCCAAAGGGCGAGTGGGACCACAAGGAGCTGCAGCTCTGCGGGCTGGTTTGGAGCAGCTGGATCCCAGCCAGCCTGGGATACATTATGGTGCGGCCCAAGGACGATCTCCTTGCAATCCTAATACCTACCCTAAATCTCTCTAGATGCAAATTAAGCCCATTACTGCACAAAAATATCCTTGGTAGACCTGAGAATAAATGATCACTGGTCTCTTTCTAGTGATTTGCAGCATTTTAGAAGGCTGTTCTCATATCCCTGCTGAGGCATCTCCCTGCCAGACCTCGGCAGACAGATTGGGTTTGCTATTCCCCTCCTTGCAGCTTCTAACCAACCTTGTAAGCATCTCCTCTGGGCTTTCTCCCGCTTGCTACGTCTTCCTTACGATGACCGGCCCAAAGCTCTGGCTGAAATCCCCCCAGGGCCCTGCTTTCTGCACTGCTTGCCCAAACCAATGCTTTTACCCCTGCAGGGATGGACCCTGAGCTCAGAGGCCAGCCAGGCACCGGCACACACCACCTTTCAGAGGACTGCGAAAGGAGGCGGTGGGGAGCAGGGGAGAGAGGGCAGCTGGGATGGTCCAGAAGCCAGCAAGGGCTTGAGCTGAGCTGCAGCCTCCCTATCATCTGTTCAGCCAGATTTCAAAAAGGGAAATCTCAGATTTTTTCATTAAGTGGAACACTGCAAGGAACAAAAGTGTCACTTTGCAAAAGGAAAGCAAGTGAGGTTGGCTGTTTTTTTTTTTTTTTTCTGTCAGCAAACATTGCCAAGGTGGGAAGAGCTGTTGTGGTCTGACGAGCAGATGCAAACATTTCACATGGGTCAGTCCCAGGTCATGCCTCTGTTCCTCTCTGGTGCTGCGTTGTGCCACTGGTGCTGGGGTTTGGATCCTCAGCATCGCTCCTGGATGGTGCCAAGGGGCTGTGCCAGTGATGGCAGGCAGAGAGCTTGTCTGTGGCCACCAGGAATGCGGCAACCACCCTGTAGGCAGCTCACCAGCCCTCGGTGAGTAACACCAAGGTCAGGGATGCCAGAGAGCACCAGTGAAAATCCTCTCTGGGGAGCTAAGCTTTGAAATATGGCTGGCAGGGAGGAAGGTGAGTACTCCACTGCGCTCCCTGAGTGCTGCGGGCCCCCCAGGGTGCTGGTGTTGGTCGGACACTGGCTGTGGCTGGGCAGTGCTCTGCCAGCAGGACGAGGAAGGAGCACTGGTTATTATTGTTCAAGGGCCTGATCCTGGAGCCCCCATATGCCAATGTACCACCTGCAGCCTCCTTGGGTCGCTGGGAAGTGTCAGGGAGCACGGTTTGCCTTCCTCCAGATCCTCCAGGGCTTGGGCAAGACCTGCCCTTGGCACCGGGGTGGGACTGCTCAGTATGGCCCTTCATCTCCCCAAGGCACCGGCAGGAGCTTGCGGGGATGAGTAGGCAGGGAAGGCAGGGAGCAGCTAGCATCAAGTCGCGATGCTCTTCACATGTAGTTGGCACGTCCAGAAACCCTGTCCCTGGGCCACAGCACTCATCTCCACCTGGTTTGAAGCTACAAGGAAGGCTCAGGAAGGACTTGAGCCTGAGCCAGCACCTGGTCCCATCGTGGCTCTGCCGATGGAGCAGGAGGGACATCTCCTCCCTGGCTGTGCCTTGGGCAGCTCTGGGAACAGGCTCCTGCTGGGGCAAAGGTGGGTGGCAGGGCCAAAGTCTGCCAGTGGTCCTAGGGGGCTGGTGGGGTGCTGGGGGGTGGGGGGTGAGTGGGGACAAGCCTGAGCCACTTGGTCGGCTGAGGGGGGTTCAGCCGGCCCCAGGGGTGCCACAGAGTGCGGGGACCCAAGGAACGAGCTCCGTGCCCGTCTCGCAGAGGGCTGGTGATGTGGGTGGGAGTTCCAAGGCTGGCAGAGTTAGCGCCTGCTCTTTTGCAGGTGGTGATGCCTTTTTGGTTTTTTGACATGATTGCACCGGCATAACAACACTGAAGAGGCTTTTTTTGACAGCACTTCCCGCCTGTGCTTAAGGCTCTCCACCCCCTCCTTGCAGATGGGTTTAGGCTGCAAGGAGAGGAGCACGATGCTGGGAAGGAATCCCTGGCAGTGCTGCGCTCTGCCTGCCAGCCCCAGCCCTGAGACGCCCATCCCTGCAGCGAGCCCTTGCCAGCCCACACCATCTCCATGCTCCTAGCACAAGGGCACAGCGGAGGTTTCTGTGCATGAGCTTTTCATGACATGGAGGTCCAGCAGGTGGGGGAAAAGGTGGCTGCGAGGCCCCGGGGCAGCCTTGCTCTTTCTTAGGTGGGCGAGCAAAGGCTGCTCTGCTCGTGGCACCAGCCCAGCAGTGAAGTGCTGGGGAGTGATCTCCCATGGCCAAACCTTCTGGCACCTGGGTGCAGTGGAGGGTGCTGCCCAAATGGAGTGGGACATATTGCTTGCTCCCCAGTAAACAAATGGGGGGGGGGATATGGGGCAGTAGCAAACCCATTCCCCCCTGTGTCACTCATCAGCTGGGCTCCTGCAGGCTGCAAAATGTGGGTCCCCTCCCTCACTGCTCTCCGGAGGGCCAAGCTCTGCCAAGTACCACAGATGGGCAATAGCTGTAGAGCCGCTGACGGAGAGGGAGAGGGATCTGGCCCGGGAGGTGGGGAAGGGCACTGACCCTATCAGGCCCTTGGGCCAGCTGCGCCTGGCTAGTGATGCCAGAGAGCTGCTCACTGGTCCAGCCAGGGCTTGCACATCCTCAGGTCTTGGCTCTTGTGTTTTGGGGATGCTCAAGGCTGGGTATGCATCTGAGTCGTGCAGCTCCAGCCTGCTTCCGGCCGAGTGAGTCAGGAGAAGAAGCAATTAGTGCTGCAGCAGGATGTCTGGTGAGTCAGTGCTCCCACAGGCTCCACTCCAGTGCCACAGTGGGCAGCCGTGACGCCCGGGGCACAGGGAGCAGGGACAGGTGTCGGGGCAGCGGAGCCCCCCGGGGGGAGGTGGCGATGCAGGTATGGCCGGGGTGACAGGCATTGGAGGCATGTCAGAGCTCCCCAGCACACCCCTTTGTTGTCGCCTCTCTTCCTTCACTTCCCCACTTCGCTGGCAGCTCATGGGATGCCGATGCCACGTCCCCACACCAACACTGCAGCCTCCTCCCAGCCCAGGGAGCTCCCACTGGAAGGTGCAAGTGCCTGGTCGGGCTGGTGACCTTCATTTGCTGAGCATCACATCTGGCTCCGCAGGATCTGGAAGACGAGCTATGCCACAGCAGAGCCTTGCCAAGGAGCCACGCCAGCTACCGGCCTGAGAAGTGTTATGAAAGTGGGTAAAGAGGGCAGAATCTGGCCAAAAGATTGTCTGCGGCAGAGTTCAAATACTTCGGGTTGAGACACCTTGGGTAAAAATGTTCTAAAAGGTCACGGCCAAGGGCTCAGCGCCTGCAGGAGGGACCAGATTTACCCAAATACGTAGCTCCCACCACGCTGAGACTGCAAAGCTGGTGGCAGGTCCCTGCCCCTCCAAAGCCCAGCCCAGCCAGCACCTGTCAGGCAGGTTTCGCACCTTCAGGGCGATCATTGCCCGGGTAGCTTTCGAACAGCAATGCTTCCCCAGCTGCCAAAATAAAGCCATGGTACAGCACCAGCTTTTGCATGTGTCTAAGCAGGGGTCATGAGGAAACGCAGAGCTGGCAGCAGAGCAAAGCTGTAAGTACTGGGGATCCCTCTTAGCACACAACAAATGGCAAAACAAGACTGAGCTTCTAAGGCTCGGAAAAAACCCGGCAGGCTGTGCCTAGATTGAAATGAAATCTGTGAATGGGATGCGGAGTCAGAATTCAGGTCATGTGAGTGCTGGCAAGCCCACGTTGCTCTGGTGCCGTAGGATTCTGCTTGCGGGATCCTGAGCCTGCTTTCCCCACGAGCCCTGTGCCCATGTGCCGCCCTCCTTCCTGGCTTCTTCCCAGCTTCACCAGGCTCTTCATGGCTTCTGTTGGTTCCTCTCCCACTGCTACCTCCAGGCATCACCCGAGCTCCCAGAGCTGATGTAGAAATAACAAAAGCAGCGTTCGCTGGCTATTTCTGTGGGTTTAATGTTTAAGCATTTGTTCCTCTGTAGTCTCTTGGTTTGGGTTGGAGTTAGCAGTCTTGGTGAGAAGATAAAAAATCCCCTCTGCAGGAATTTTCCAGGTTTAAAGAAACCCAAACACTATGGTGGGCAACAGACGGGCCACGAGGAGCACTGGCTGCCTTGGCGGGAGGCCTCCCTGCTCAGTTCCTATCCTGCTTTCCTTCTTCCACATCCGCCAGCACCTCCCTCCTCATTGCTCTTCCCCCGCTCCTGCCCCAGTCTCACCACTTTCCTTCCCAGTTTTCTGCTTTTCCTGTCACCAGCTTTGGCTGAGGGCAGAGAAAAAAAAAAAGGTAAATATCAGCCTTGTTCTTGAACCAAAGCATGTTTTTCTAAAGCTCTGAGAACAAACCAAGGCAATTTCCTTGGGAATCCGGATCCTTCCTCCTGGCTGCAGTGCCCCCAGGAAGCGCTGGCTCCTCCCGGAGCCACAGCCACTGAGGTCCCCCTGCCTGGGGCGATATTTGGAAGCACCAGCACCCCGAGGACCCCCTGCTCCTCTCCCTGTGTGTCCCACTCCCTCCCCAGGTCCCTCTCCAGACCGAGGCATGGGAGCCGTGGAAAGAGGAATGGCTGCCTCCTTCTCGCCATCACCTTCTCTTCTTGCCCTGATCCACCTTGCAGGTGGAGCCTGCTTTGAGGAAATCAAAGCTTTCCTGACTCACGTAGGGTATGGTATGCGAGGGCAGAAACACACAGGAGCCTTCCGTGACGTCCAGCAAAAGCCAGGCTGGATACCTGCCGACTCTGAGGGGCGAGGCAGGCTCTGCAAGGTCTGATTGCTCAGCACATGCAAGAGCTTGTGTGAGATACGGTAGGATAAGTATTGGGATGGTGACAGATGAGTAACACCCAGAGCCAGCTCATCATGACATCCTGCGTCAGCTCATTCTCCTCTTGGGCTGGACTTTGCCCTGTGGTGCCTCAGGTGGACCCTCCACCCTCAGCCCCAGGCTGAGATGGGAGCTAAGGCACTGGGACATCTCCATGGGGCCAAGGAAAACCACAGCTCGGGGAGAAACCCCAGAGCTCTGCCACCATGATGCTCTGCGGCTCATGGGGGCCGAGGGCAAGCGGGGGATGGGGGACGGAAGAGGGGCCATCCAAAGCCCTAGGCAGGGTCCCACGGCCCCTTCCACCATACAATGGGAGCTGCAGGCTGTCAGCACCCCCCCAGTTTCAGCAGGGGTTTGGTGGTGGCGCCCAGTTTGGGTCACCAGCCCCACAAGCAGGGCAGGCATTGCCCAGGCACTGCAGAGCATCTTATTAGTGCTCGTTAAGCTGTGTCCATCCCCATGAGCTGGGGGGACATTGTTGGTGGGCAGGGAGAGAGGCAGTGGCCACACAGCAAACTCGGCAGCGTCCAGCAGCCTGGGCTCGGGGCTGCCCAGCCTGCAGAGCGGGTGGGACATGGCTGAAAGCCCCCAGCCTGCGGTCCCCATGTGCTGCAGCAGCACAGAACTGGTAGACGAATCATCTTAAGCATGCCCCTGTCCCTGGAGGGTGCTTGTTAATAGGGAGCCACAGTCCCTCGGTTTGACAGCAGGCGACCTTTGCCAGGAGGGACAGCCCAGCGTGCAGCTCCTGGGAGCCCACTCTCTCCCTGCCTTCTGTCTGGTTCCAGTATTCTCCTTCACAGCCCACAGCAGATGCAGATTCTGTTTCCCAATAGGTACGCACAGCCATGTCCCCATAGGTACGCACAGCCACATCCCCATAGGTATGCATGCCCACCATCCCCATGGGTACGCACAGCCACATCCCCATAGGTATGCCTGGCCACATCCCCATAGGTATGCACACGGCCATCCCATAGGTAGCCGCCACATCCCCATAGGTATGCATGCCACCATCCCCATAGGTACCACAGCCATGTCCCCATAAGGAATTTCAGTCCCCACTGTAGGGAAATGCGTGCCAAGGAGCCAGGGGACCCTGCGTACCTGCCTGTCCCTCCCTCCTCTTTGGAAAGCCCAGGAGCCTGCGCTGAGCCTGCCCAGCCACCCCCCGCTCTCCCTGGCATGTGCCACAGCCAGCACCAGGAAGGCAGCGGCGCAGACAGCATGAGGAGAAGGGCACAACACACAACCTGGCCGTGGGAAGCTGATATGAAGCAGAACCCTTGGGGAGATGAGCAGGGCGGGAGGTGCAGGGCCCAGCGCCAGCTGTGTCTGGATAAGAGAGGAGCGGTCTCCATCCCCATACCATGTTCCTCAGTCCCCAGCCACCCTGAGGAGCCTGGCTGCGTGAGGATCTCTGTATTACAGCCAAGAGCCTTAACGCTGTAGCATCAACTGAAAATGCGGCCCTAACGGGGTCTGCTTGGGCTGGAAGCCACTGACCTGGCGGACAGCGTAGCCAAATCACTCCCTCAGTCTGCGCGTTGGCCTCTCCACCAGCAAAGCAAAGCAGGAGGCATAACGCTGCCTTCCTTTTGACATACCGGTGGCAAACACCTTGTCTGAGCCGGGCAAGCATTCCATGCTCACAGGCTGTATCCTGAGGGGGAAAACCATCCGGCCCATTGCCTGCACGGAGCAGTTGCCCAGGGCCCTGGGGAAGGCCAGCCTGGGCAATGGCCACGTCCCCGGCTGTGGCTCAGGAAGCAGAGCGGTGCAGCACCCTCTGCGGAAAGCCGTGTGCTACCCTGAGACGGCAAAATCTGGCAGGAAAATGCAGGCACTACAGGAGCAGACATAACATTTGGAATCTGACCATATCTGAGCAGCTATCAAAAGCATCGGAAGACAAGGGAAGAGTCAAACACCAGACATGAACGGGTGCCCAGAGAAAGAGAGGAAACAGAGGGAGATGTGAGAGAAACTGAGCGCCAGGCGTCAGTGCTCAGGGCCGATTCCACTGCGGCATGAAATGCAATTGTGTGCCCGAATGCAGACCGTTGGTAAGGCCGCGGGGCCCAGGGCTGGAGCTGGAAGTGCCCAGCTGAGGCTCCGCCGCATCCGCTTGTTCCCTTGGTGCTTTGCTGCATTTTTAGCAATACTCAGGGACTGTTTTTCCCTAAATCCCTGCCTCATTCCATGGATGGGGAGGGCTCCCCTGGCATCTTCTCACCTAGAAGAAGCCAAGGAGAGGGAGATGTGTGAGGGAGCAGCAGGCACGCATAGGGCTCTGGCCTGGGTGGATAATGAGCCAGTCAAGGGTATCTGGGTTGGAAGGCAAACGGATGCAGGCGACGTAGCTGTGGGTGTCTGCCACAGACCGCCACATTGGGAGGCAGAAGATGACGCCTTCTTCAGACAAGTGGGAGAAGCCCCATGTTTGTGGCCATGGTCCTCACTGGAGACTTTAACCCCTCTGGTGTCTGCTGGCGGGACGGCATGGCAGGGGCGCAGGCAAGCTTGGAGGCTTCTGGAGGCACCAACTTCCTAACACAGGTGATTGAGGAGCCAAGGAAGGAAGACGCTCTGGTGGGTCCCATACTGATAAACATGGAAGAACTTGTCAGTGAAGGCTGAGGGCAGCCATGGCTGCAGAGAGCATGACATGGTGGAGTTCAGGGTCCTGGGAGAAGGGAGCGGAAAAAAGAGCAGGATCACAAACCAGGACTCGGGAGAGCAGACTTTGGCCTCTTGAGGGATCTGCTTGGAAGAGTCCCATGCGGTGCAGTCCTGGAGAGAAGAGGTGACCAGGGAACATGATTCCTTTTCACACATCGGCTCCTCTGGTCCACCCTGACCAGCAGGAAATCAAGCAGAGGCAACATGGGGCTTGAACAGGGCACCCCCGGCAAAACCCAGGCATGAAGAGGAAGGGTATGAGAGGTGGAAGCAGGGAGGACAGTGTAGGGGGAATCCAAGACACTGTCCAGGCACGCTGAGACGGGGTCAGGAAAGCCAAAGTCCACCCAGATCTGAGTCTGGCAAGGGACATGAAGGGCAGCAAGAGAGGCTTCTACAGGTACACCAGCAGCCGCAGAGGTGATAAGGGGATGGGAGCATCTCTGCTGTGCAGAAAGGCTGAGAGAGCTGGGGCTGTTCAGCCCGGGTGGGAGAAGGCTCGTGAGGGATCTTAGTAATGGACATAAATAACCAAAGCTGGGTGCAAAGAGGACAGAGCCAGGCTCTTTCCAGTGGCGCCCAGTGCCAGGACAAAAGGCAACAGACACAAACCGCAAGACAGAAAATTCTGTTTAAACATAAGAAAAAGCTGTTTTACTGCGAGTGTCCATTGCCGGAGGTAGTCACAGCCCAACTGGCCAGGCCCTGGCCAACCTGCTCCCCTTGGCCGTGCTTTGAGCAGGAGGTTGGTTGAGGGAGGCACCTCCAGCATTGCCTTCCAACCTCAGCAGCTCCGTGGATCTTCGTGGAGCCAAGTGTTTAACAACATTGGATGTGTAAAGAAAGGGCAGCCGGATCCTCTGTGACGTGGGAAAGGACCATACCCCTCTGGCAGCGTTTTCAGCTCCATTCCATCTGCTCTGCCAACAGGCAGTTGCAGCACGCAAGGTCCCCCCTTCAGCACACACATCCTGTGGCCAGCACGGCCCACAGCTCAGCCATGAACCCGTGCCGAAAGTCATCCCCTTCCAGCAGGGCTACTCCTCCTGCCACAGTGGAGCTGCCCTGCGATGTGCCATTCCGGCTGCTTCTCTGCACACGTGCGAGAGACAGCAGCACTGCTGAAGGCTCGTTGCAAGGTTTCAGGCTGCCGTCAGCTGAGCAACTCTGGAAGCGTTTTCCTTTTCCTCTGCCTGCCCCAGGGCCCATCTGTCTGGATTGAAAATACCCCCAAACCACCCCAGCAAGGTTCCAGGGGTGTGGAGGGAGCCCGGCTCAGATATCTCATATAAGCAACTTGTGTTAAATTAAGACAGCAACAGGGTTGGACTGAACCCCGAGTGCAGCTGGGTGTGCGGAAGGCAGAGGGTTTTGTTCCCAGAAAGGCCATTGGAGAAATAGGGGCAAGCGCTAGTGTGGCAGGAAAGGGGCTCAGATGCCTCCCCGGGCTCTGAGGGGCAGGGGCGGTGGGGCCGAAGCAGAGGTCGGCCCTGGGGAGCTGCTCTGTGCTTCAGGAGGAGGCTGGGGAGCAACCCCGGCCCCTGGCAGGGAGGTGGGCTGGCTGCTGCTCCGGCAGAGGCAGTGTGGGTGGGAGCGAGGGACAAACAACAGGGCCAAGCCAGACCTCCAGTCTGGGAGAAGAGGAAATGCACAGGTAATTAAGGCCTATAAAAGAACATCCCAAAAGCCAGATCCGTCTCAAGCGAGGGCAAAGGGGGTTAATGCAGTCATTAACAGAAACAGTAATGAGAAAACCAGGGAACTTTGGCCTGTTTTGCTCTCACTTCTGCTAATACAGGTGTTTAATCACTGTCTGTAAATGGGGTCTGCTCACCCGTCATCCCTGAGCACAATGGCAATGGGTACGAGCAACAGGGCAGCCAAACAGCAACCTGTTCTACAAGCAGGGAAACTGAGGCATGGCACGAGGCTGTGCATGGTTTGCAGTGGTGCTGCTACAAACACGGGTCATTCTCCACCTCCTGCGAACAAGTCCATCCACAAGGTCGTGGTGCTCAGGGAAACCTGTGCCCCCGCAATGAGGGAGCCAATGGCCACAGCCGTCGGGGAGCACCTGGCACCCAATGCCTTAGCGCCAACCAAGCACACTGAGGGTGCCTTGTGCATTTACTGGCAAAGGGCTCAAGGCTCCTCTGAGTCCATCAGAGCCCCAACCCCATTCCCAGCCACTCTGCCCCTGGAGAAGGAGATGGGTGGAATTTTCATAGAATCATGGAATCCCAGGTTGGAAGGGACCTCAAGGATCATCTGGTCCAACCTTTCTAGGCAAGAGCCCAGTCCAGACAAGATGGCCCAGCACCCTGTCCAGCTGAGGCTTGAAAGTGTCCAATGTGGCGGAGTCAACCCCTCCCCTGAAGAGATTATTCCAAGGGTTGACTGTTCTCATGGGGAAAAATTTCTCTCTTGTGTCTAATGGGAATCTCCCCAAGAGCAACTTGTGTCCATTACCCCTCATCTTTTCCATGTGACTCCTTGTGACAAGGGAGTCTCCATCTTCCCTGTAGCTCCCCCTTAGGTACTGGTACATGGTGATGAGATCCCCTCTGAGCCTCCTTTGCTCAAGGCTGAACAAACCCAGCTCTCCCAGCCTGTCCTCATACAGCTGAGAGAGGCTTCCCAGCCCTTGGATCACCTTGGTGGCCCTGCTCTGGACCCCTCCAGCCTGCCCACAGCTTTTTTGTACAGGGGGGACCAGAACTGCACCCAGGATTCCAGGTGTGGCCTGGCCAGCGCTGAGCAGAGTGGGATGATGGCTCCTTTATTGCTGCTGGTGATGCCCTTGGTGTTCCCCCCCAGCACCCTGTTGGCCGCCTTGGCCGCAGCAGCACCCTGCTCACTCCTGTTTGGCTTGTTGGCCACCAGGACCCCCAGGTCCCTTCCCACTGAGCTGCTCCCCAGCCAGGGGGATCCCAGCCTGTGCTGCCCTCCTGGATTGTGTTTTCCCAGGCGCAAGACTTTACACTTTTCCATGTTGAAGTTCATAAGATTCTTGTTAGCCCACTCTCCCAGCCTCTCCAGATCTTCCTGCAGGGGGGCTCTCCCTTCCAGAGCATCCCCTTCCCCGCTCAATTTGGTGGTGTCTGCAGAAGCAGCAGCTCCCTTACTCTGGATTCCTTCCTCTCCCCATGAGGTACCAGCCAGAGAATTAAGAGGATGGGACAGTGACTGGAGCAGCCCAGTGCCTGCCTGCTGAAGCCAACTCTGTCAGGGAAGGAGGGCAGGGGGTGCCCGCCTCCTCCCACCTTTTCTGGATGATTTAGGATGATCTCTCTCTGCAGAGCCCTGCACCCTGCTGAGGTCCTTCCTGTGCAGACAAGAGCCACCACGCTGTAGTTTCTCCCATCTAGGACCAGGGAGATCCCACGCTCCTATTGCCCTGGGCACCGTGATCTGGAGAGGCAAATAAAACCAGTATTCAGCCGTGACCCCAGAAAGCAAGGAACCAGAACATACACTCACATTTTAAACATCCTTACAGAGTTTACTGGGCTCTTGCTCTTCCAGCTGCCTCCCTTTGGAGACGCGCTGCACGGCTCTGGGATTGCACAGCCCGAGCAGGCTCACAGCGGGGCCTTAACCCCGGTGCCATGCCCAGGAGCACACCCTCCTTGCACCCCGGTGCCATGCCCCAGGAGCATGCCCTCCTTGTACCCCGGTGCCCTCACTTGGGTTGGCTTCCAGGGCTCCCCAGCTACAACACAGTGAGGAAATACTGGCGGCAGCACCCGGGGCCAGCAGCCTCCCCCCCGTGCCATCCCAAACAAGGCCCCATAGCCCAAGCTGCTGCTGGAGCTTCTGCACCCCAGTGGCTGCCACCACTCAGGGCTGGCTGAGCTAAAGGCAAGGGTGAACTCCTGGCATGCGTTGCTGTTCACCTGAGCTCAGGCCGAGCCTTCAGCCAATTCCGGCAAAACCATCCGCTTCTACAGCCAGGTGAGATGCTTGCAGCACTTCCAGCTTTCACGGGTTCCCAAGTCAGGGCCCAGGCCCTCAAAACCATCAGTTATTTTGAACTGAGCAGTTTGGTGACTTTTTTATTCCTCTTCTCACTTCTAAGCCTGCAATTCTCAATCACCTTGAAAGTTCAAGACTGCAAGCGCTGGAGTAGCTTTTTCTAAGGAAAAACCCTCAAGGTGAAGTTGTGTTCTCCGTTCCAGCAACGCAATCCTGGGGAAAAACAGCAACCAGCGTCAGCTGGAGATGCAGCTCCCACGTCTTGCTCGCCTGGAGTTCCATCTGCGTGCCCAAATAAAGCCACTTCACCCAGCGCGGGTTTTGAGAGATGGCGTGGTTGATAAGCCTCCTCTCCAAGGAGGCCACCAGGAGCTGAGCCGGGGCCACCGAGAGCCAGGCGCAGCTGCACACCAGGAGAGGAGGCGAGCTGATGAAGCAGACAAGCAGGTCAAGCTGGAAGACCAACAGCATCCCATCAATCTAAATAACGGATCACAGCTTGCTTGCTAATTGCCCCCATTAAGGATGACTGTGAATCACTCAGCCAGTCCAGGCGTAGGTCTTGATGCGGAAGAGGAGTGTGCGTTGTGCACAGAAACAGCTCTGGTGTCAAAACCAACAACCAACAGCCCAGAATCAATGGGGTTTGCATCCTTGGGGCTCTTGGGCTCCAGACGAGACAGGTACCCCTCTCCGCATCGAAGGGAACATCCCATATGAGGGCTGGACAACTCCAGGTGCGCCAAGAGTGAGAATTTGTGGGCAGGGAAAGTTTTCTCCTAACACCAGCTCAGCCAGCAACCCCCAGGGGCTGTCCATGCTGCAGGGAGAGGCAGGTGGTCCCACGTGAGGGGACAGGGTGGCAACGCTCTGCAAAGGGGCCACTTCAGCTCCCCCAAACGCAGCAACAGACATGCTCAGTGTTGGGTGCTGCTAACGCCATCCACCCTCTGCTTCGAGCAAGGTGATGGGGAGGAAGGATGGAGCAGGCTGGGTTTGCCTTCTTTGGTTGAAGTCCCTCCTAAATCAGAAGCTGAGCAAAGTGCCGGAATACCAGGCTGTTCCTTTTGCAGTGAAATGGGATCAATTTTGCAAAGTGGAAGGCAGTTCATGAAATCAGAGTGAACATAACTGCTCGTTGAGGGGGTTGGATTAATGGGGCAGTGTTCATTAAAGTGTTTAAAAGTACTAATTGCTCTTAAAAGGACTGTGTTGCTTTTACTCCCTCTGCTTTCCCTGGCAATAGGGTTTCCATTTGCGATTGTGTTTGTCCTCGATGGTGCTCACAGCTCAAGAGGAGACCTAAGGCTGGATGCAGATTTTCCCCATCAGCTAATTAGGGGTGTCCACGGCTTCCCCTGGAGAACCCGATGATGCCCAGTGCCACTGTCACATTACTGGGGTCTGCAGAGCCAGAAACCAGATTTGTGCAGGGGCACTGGGGAGCTTCATGAGTGCTCTTCCTGTCAGCAAAACCCACCGCAGTCTTGGCCTTGTGGGGCGAGAGCCCAGGGACTGGTGCACAATGCTGTTGGCTGGACAGTGCAGGCGGCGCCCTCCAGCACCCCCTCACCCTCCTGGTGAGCAGGGGGTTTGTTTGTGCGTTGGGCTGGGACAGATAGATGCCAGCATGGCGGAGCTGGCTGTCCCCCTTTGAAGGGGCCCTTCTGCAAAAGGTGGCGGAGTTAAAACCACACTCCATTTTCACATCTCCAGGCTGCTCTTCAGAACGTTTCTGTGCCCCATGCCTGGGGCCCAGCAGGCAATTTTCACCGCAGATGCATTACCGGGCAGATTGCTGCTAGCCCTGCACAGCCCACCCAGGAGCAACATGGGGTGTCCCCCAGCTGTCCCTGCTGCCCAGCAGGGGTACAATGGCTGCGGGGTTCGCTCTGCGCTCCAGGCTCACCCTTCATCATGCCCAAACCCCTGCTGGGTGCTGCGGCCCCGGGCAGCGCAGCCCATCAGGAGCTCTCCAGCCCCCCAGTTTGACCGGCAGGCAGAAAGCACCTGGTGTGCAGAGGGGAAACTGAGGCAGGAGTGGCAGTGACTTGCCCAGGGTGAGACAGGAGGTCTTGAGCCTTGCATCAAGTTTTGTCTGCTTGATGTGGGTGTTTTTCTTCCTTTCTGGCACAGGTCCCCTGTGTCGTGGTGTCTGACTCCGCACTCGCTCTGCAGCGAAACAGGTAGCACTAGCAAGCACTGCGCTGCCCACCCCAGCACCACGTGAGCGCTGCCTTTCCTGATGGGTGAGGGGGAAAGAAATCAGTGGGAGCCCTGGAAAGAAAGAAAGGTGATAAGCAAATCCTGGACATGAAGATGTGAGGTTTGCTTCAGGTCCTTTCTCTCTCAATCTGGAGGCATCAGCACCAGCCAGATAGGAGACCTGCCAAGGCGCCTCCAGCAGCCTGGCCCAGCCTGGCCTCCAGTTAACTTCCAGCCAAGACGATTTCTGAAAGCGTGGGCATCTCTGCAGCACCCTCCGTGGAAAAGGGGGGGCAGAGAGGAAGCAGCTCTGGAAGCTTTTCTTGCCTGAAGAACGGCTTTCCACCCGCAGCGCTGCTGGGCCCCAGTGGCCGTGTCCCCATCATACCCGGGAGCACTGCCAGTGGGTGGATGTTTATCCAGCTCTTCAAACTCTGCCAGGCTTTCACCAA
The DNA here is from genome assembly GCA_034008185.1 of Gorsachius magnificus. Taxonomy (NCBI): domain Eukaryota; kingdom Metazoa; phylum Chordata; class Aves; order Pelecaniformes; family Ardeidae; genus Gorsachius; species Gorsachius magnificus. The sequence continues at coordinate 11,019,949 of CM067091.1, forward strand.
GCACAGAGCAGGGCCCAGCGTGGTCCCTGCCCCGGGCACCCAAGCTTGCAACGTCCTGCGGGACAGGACGGCCCAGGGCAGCCGTGCTCTCCCGGGGGTGCAGATGTGGAGATGGAGCAGCCCTGAGCACAGAGCATGCTGTTTGGGCTCTCAGAACACTCATGCTCTGTTCTCACCTAATAAAGGGGGATCTTTTCCCAGGGACGCTGCCCCTCGGGCTCTCAGGGCTCCCATCAGCCTTTCCAGCCTGCCTCTGCTGTGACAAGTGGGGGGAACACTTTGCTTCTGGGTGAAGCCCAGCTCTTCACCAGCCACTGGGATGCGGGGCTCCGGCAGGGACCAGGAGCACTGTGGGGCTGCAGGGAACGGCGCAAGGCGGCAACGCCACGAGCGTCCTGTTGGACTCCAGCCCCTTGCCGTGGTGGCCAAGCTGTGGCTTGGAAGGGCTGTGGCTGGAGGGTTCACGCTGATCGGGGTGATCGGCCACGGGGGAAGGCGGTGAGGCCACTGCTTGCACGAGCCCCGGGTATGCAGGAACAGACGGGAGCCATAGGTAACGCCCTCCTCAGCTCAGCTCTGCTGCTGCCACCACTGCTTTTAAAGCCAGAGCAGCGAGGCCATCTCAGCACAGCAGCACTAAACCAGGATGCCAGATGCCAGCAGCTGTGATGTCTTTGTGCAGAAGGCAACAGAGGACTGCTGGGGCTTTCTTATTTAAGTTAAACTTGTCAGAATAGGGGACCAAAGGCTCCTTTTCTCTTTCTTCATCTTACAACTGCTGCTTTGAAAAGCCAGAGCATCACTGCCAATGCTGTGCTGGGCTTCGCCAGCTCACCGGGACCAGGGCAGGCAGTGGGGAAGGGAAACAGCAGTTCCGGCTGCACAAAGGCAGGCGGGAGGGAGGGGGACGCTGGGAACCACAAGCCAGGACAGCAGTAGGGGGTTGGACTGAATGATCTTTAAAGGTCCCTTCTGACCCCAACCATTCTGTGAGGCCATGTGCTGTCCCAACGGGGAGCACCGAGGGCACCCTACCAGTCACAGATAGCGTGGCCCACACAGCTGACCTGCTTCCACCTGGCTGCTGGTCCCTGGACGTGGAGGACCTGGCAGCGGCATGGATGGGATGGATGCGTGGCTGCAAGCTCCCTCTCCGCCTCTTACTCGGTGTCCGACAACCCTGGCACACGCCAGCCGGGATTGCACCAGGCCAAAGCAAAGCAGCAACTGCAGCTACACGAATTGGGCATTCAGAGCCCATCCCCAGCAGGGACCGGGCTGTCAAAGGGCCGTATGAAACGCTGAGGGCTGAGGAGACAGCTCAGGTGGGAAAGCAATCAATAGATTGCAATTTTAAAAGCAAGCCCCCCTGGGAGGGGCCGGTGGCCTGCTTCATCTGCGGTGGAGCCCAGTTTCGCTGTGGGCCGCTACGCTCCTGCAACCACTGCGGCAGCACCAGCTTGCACAGCCGTGCAGCCGGGTGTGCACACGCTTGCTCCACTTTTGGTCGGCTTGTCTGAGAAACAGGCAGCACATCAGCCCTCCGGGCACGCTGAAAGGAGGGTACCCGGGGTGGGACAGCAATTCGCAGCTGAATGCACCCATGTTGGCTTTCTTCCCCGCAAGGGCTGTCAAGCACTGGAAGGGGCTGCCCAGGGCAGGGGTCGAGTGCCCATCCCTGGGGGGATTTAAAAGCCAGGCAGATGAGGTGCTTAGGGCCAGGGTTTAGTGGTGGGATGGCAGGGTTAGGGGAACGGTTGGGCTAGGTGAGCTTAAAGGGCTCCCCCCTCCTGTCAGGCAGTTGTAGGCAGCGATAAGGGCTCCCCTCAGCCTCCTCTTCTCCAGGCTGAACACGCCCCGCTCCCCCAGACACTCCCCAGCAGCCTTGGGCTCCAGAGCCCTCCCCAGCTCCGGTGCCCTTCTCTGGACACGCTCCAGCCCCTCCATGTCCTTCTGGGAGTGAGGGGCCCAACCCTGAACCCAGCATTTGAGGGGCGGCCTCCCCAGTGCCCAGGACAGGGGCACGGTCACTGCCCTGCTCCTGCTGGCCACACCATTCCTGATACAAGCCAGGATGCCATTGGCCCTCTTGGCCACCTGGGCCAAGGTGGCCTGGCACCCAGCGCGTGCTCCTTCAGCCCTCACCGCCTCTGTCCCCACATCTGCTGCCTTTGGGAATGATGGACATCGGAGAGGATGCTTGATGTACCTCTGCCTGTGAGGACCGTGACTGGCAGCGAGCGCCTGCCGGGAGTCCTGCTGGAGGACCCAGAGCAGGCGATTGTCACCTGCAGCAGGGATCCTCCATCACCCCAAAGAACAGACCCAAGGGCATTATAACCTGTGCACAGGGATCCCGTAACCGGCCCTCGGAGCTGCTTTCAACACCTGGCGAGCCCCCACAAGAAGAAACTTGGATATTTCCCATTTGAAGCCAGAGGAGAGAGGGAAGCAAGGTCACCATTTTTCAGGAAATTCTGACATTTTGAAATTCCTCCTAAGGCTGACATGTAAAAGAAAGAAAGTCCCATTCATATCTGCATGCCAAAAATCACTTTGCAGTGTTATATTTCAACATTTCCTTCCTTGCCTTTAAAATGTTGCATTATAATAAAATTGACAATATAAAATATGCTCTTGGAATAATAAGGTGCTTTAAAGGAAGGATTTTTAGGCGCTTTTTTCAAAACCAACAGTCACCAACACAGACAATTCCTACAGAAAGCCCGATTTCAGTGAAGCGGCTTCTGGAGAAATGTCCTGGAGGAAAATATCCACCCCTTCTCGTGTGCACTGGGCTACCTCAGAGCATTAGGGGGTTCGCGGGGGGCTCTCCTGGCCCCTGGGGGGGGGGGGGGGCAGGCGGGAAGGGGTCGGCACCGTGCTTTCTGCAGCCGTGGCATGCGAACATGGGTGAGCAAAGGAGGGCGCAGCTGCAGAGGGGGCTGCGCTGAGTGCGGCCGGCTCAGGGGCACTTGCTGGCACCTGTGGGATGATCCTTCCCTTGGTGCAGGGGCATGCCCAAAGCCCAGCAGCCGGCAGCTTCAGATTGCTTCTCTCACCCTCCAGGAATTCATAGAAACAGAATTATTTGTTTGGAAAAGACCTTTAAGACTGTGTCCAGCTCTGGGCTCCCCAGTTCAAGAAAGATGAGGAACTCCTAGAAAGAGTCCAGAGGAGAGCAACTAGGATGATAAAGGGACTGGAGCATCTCCCCTACGAGGTAAGGCTGAGAGTTTGGCTTGTTCAGCCTGAAGAAGAGAAGACTGAGAGGGGACCTCATCAATACATACAAATACCTTAAGGGTGGATGTCACGAGGACGGAGCCAGACTTTTTGCAGTGGTGTCCAGCGACAGGACAAGGGGCAATGGGCACAAACTGAAACATAAGAGGTTTCAGTTGAATATGAGGAAAAACTTCTTTACTCTGAGGGTGACAGAGCACTGGAACTGGCTGCCCAGGGGGGTTGTGGAGTCTCTTTCTCTGGAGATATTCAAAGCCTGCCTGGACAAAGTCCTGTGTAACATGGCCCCAACAGGGGGTTGGACTAGATGATCTCCCGAGGTCCCTTCCAACCCTTGCAATTCTGTGATTCTGTGATTCTGTGATCCTCGAGTCCAACTGTACCTGCCCACTCCTAAACCATGTCTCCACCACCCTTTGGGCCCAGTCATCCAGCCAGTTTTTTACGCAGCCTGTCCAGGCCATGGGCAGCCACCTCCAGCTGGGATTTCCCTCATCCACTAAGTGGGTCACGTTGTCATGGGAGATCAGGTTGGTCAAATAGGACCTGTTTTTCATAAACCCATCTTGACTGGGCCTGGTCTTTAGGTTGTCCTGGATGTGCTGTGTGATGGCACTCAAGATGATCTGCTTCATGACCTTCCCTGGCACCAAAGTCAGATCGACAGGCTTGTACTTCCCTGGATCCTCCCTCCGGCCCTTCTTGCAAGTGTGCATCACATCTGCCACCCTCCAGTCAAGTGGAACTTCCCCAGTCATCCAGGACTGCTGATAGATGATGGAAAGGGGCTTGGTGACATTCTTCCAGAAACAACCGTTCCTCTTTCCGCGCAGGGCACGAGGGGCCTTCCAGCCTGATCGCAAGCTGATAAACACCAGCGAAAAGGGTCTCCATTTCAACATGGGAGCCATGAGAAGAGGTGGGGAGGCAGTGGGGGGCAGAGGCGCAGCAGAGCTCGTGGGCTGGTTGGCAGCAGTGTTGGCGGTGGCGGCAGCGGTGGTGGTGGCAGCAGTGGCAACAGCAGCGGCAGCGGCAGCAGTGGCAGCCACGGGCAGTGATGCGCAAGGCACAGCAGCAGGGGATGAATGGTCGGGCACGTATTCGGAGGCTATCAACATGCACATATCATAAAAGCCAATTAGACGCGTGTGACAGATTGTAAACCTCTTGTGTGTTGTTTGAAAAAACCCCATGTTTTCAGCTTGTCTGCCTTTAGAGAGCTTCTCAATAGCACAGTTTTACTCTGGCTGAGAAATCGCAGGCATCCCGCCCACGCCTGACATTTCCAATCACATCATCTTCCCTTTCATTTTTAACAGAAGAAAAAAAAAACCCCACAACCCCCAAAACCACCTCAACGTGACTTGTCATTCGCAAGTTGAGCCAGATATGGTCCAGAATGGCTGGATCTGCTCAGATGGAATTATGTCTGATAAATGCCGTACCTGCACTGCTGTTGAGGCATGCGTGGGTCGAGGGACCACCCTGCGCGAGCTCCTGAAGCTGAGGGTACATTCGGCGAGCCAGCGCTGGAGAAGACAGCAACGTTACTGCTTCTGCCAAGTCCTCACACAAATAAAGAAGCAGCTTTGACCTTTGGTGAGCTCCAGCCCCTGGCAAACACATTTGCTGCTCATGGTGCTGCAGGGCCGCCCAGCTGCAGGGACGGCATCCCAGGCTCTGCTCGGAGGTGCAGGCAGCAGGCAGATTTTAGGCACCTGATAGACCTTTGCTGCCTTTCACTGGCACATCCAGTGGGAAACACATCCCGGCAGGCGCAGCGTTGCGGGCACGGGAGCCCAGTGCTGGGGCAGCCGTTCCACCCCCTGCTCCTGCAAACCAATGTGGCAAACGGTGCCTGTGCTTTTCTCCCTTCTGGTGAAGGAGGCGAGGACTTGGCATCCTGAAATCCCTCCCAGACCCATTCTTCACAGATTAGGTTTGGAAATCTGGTCTATGCCTGTGCTGAGCATGCAGCTATGCCTGGCCTGAGGGCAGTCTGGGGCAGCACAGCCCCCTGCTAGTGCTCAGCATCTTCTCAAAGAGCTGGTGATGCCAGAAGAGGCAGCAGGGTGGGACCACTCGTCCCCTCAACCCCTGCTCTGCTAGGAGCCACGAAACTGCAGGGAAGGACACCAGTCCAAAGCACCCTGGCTCCATGGACAGCATTCCCACTGATTTTGGCAGAGATCAGATTGGGTCCCCAAGGGTCTGGAGCCCAAGGCTGCTGGGGATTGTCTGGGGGCGCTGGGTGTGTTCAGCCTGGAGAAGAGGAGGCTGAGGGGAGCCCTTATCGCTGCCTACAACTGCCTGACAGGAGGGGGGAGCTGGGGGGGCTCAGGCTCTGCTCCCAGGGAACGGGTGATGGGATGAGGGGAAACGGCCTCAAGTTGTGCCAGGGCAGGTTCAGGTTGGACATTGGGGAAAATTCCTTCCCCGCAAGGGCTGTCAGGCACTGGAAGGGGCTGCCCAGGGCAGGGGTCGAGTCCCCACCCCTGGGGGTGTTTAAAAGCCGGGCAGACGCGGTGGCAGGGTTAGGGGAACGGTTGGGCTGGGTGAGCTTAAAGGGCTTTGCCAACCCAAATGATTCTGTGATTCTAGGAGCTGGCTCCCCTGGCAAACTGAGGGCAGGGTGGTTGGAGCGGTGCCGGCTGCGGGGCAGGGGGGAGGCAGGAGGCAGCACCCGGGAGGGGAGCACCTCTCTGCCACACCCCCATCCCCACCACAGCCAGCACCAACAGCACCCGCTGCTCCAGCACCCAGGGGTGCAGGAGGACAATGAGCTGCTTCCAAGCACAGGCAAAGGCCCCAGGAGGGGAAACCCCTGCCTGCACAAATGGCTGCTCCTTGTCTTGCCAGCACCAGCACCAGCGAACAGGCAGATTTGTTTCTTTTCATTTTATATCCAGCTGCCAGCCACAATGCTAAGGGCGCCTGGCTCCCACGGGTCGTTAGGGGAAACCCATTAAGACATGGGGACTGCAGGGGCTCATGCATGCGCCCCGGCCTGACCATGCAGCAGGGCTGGCAAGCGCGCCGCTGGCCAGGCAGTGACCGCAGGCACAAGAACAGGTAAGCGCTGGCCTTTTATACCGTAAACGACCAGGGAATTCCTACAGCTCCTTGCAAACCTGCACACCAACCCACGGCTCCAGAGTGTCTTAAAGGCTTAGAGACGGCAGAAAGGAGAACAGCAGCCTAGTGCTGTGATCTTTTCCTACATTTTATGATATTTGAGCCAATTACATTTTTACTCTTTTTCCCAACGTCTGACTCAGAGTTTGAGAAAATTTAATTCTGGCATTACCGGAGAAGAAATGTGACGTGAAGATAATTTCCGTTTCCAAAGAGCCTGCTTCAAATGGCTGTGATTTTGCTTTCAGCTGGTGCAGAAAGCTGGACCGACACCTTTTGTTGAATAATGCATCTGGGATAATGTGCTCCTCTGCAGGGAGAGGGCTGGCGCACAGCCCTGCCCGCTTACACCCTGCCCAAGTGCTGTTTAGTGGCTTCCAGGGGATTACAAACAGGGAGGGGGCTTTGTCCTGGCTCCCTGCGCGGCAAAAGATGTCATTATTCGCCGGGAAAGCCGGTCTGCAGATGGATCTTTGTGTTATTACATGCAAATAATCCCCGTCTTTAAGTACCTGCCGCTCGCAAGGTTGGAGCTAACATTCAGCTCACAAGCACATCCATTGTCTGACAAAACCCAAAAAGAAGAAAAAAAAAAAAAAAAAAGCCGGAGGGCAGGAGGATGGTTTGGGGTGGAAGCTGTGTCGTGGCCTCGGCTGCCGCCCTCCCTGCCTCTGCAGGCAGCTCCTCAGGTGAGACCCCCAGAGCCTCGCCACGAGAGCGACTGTCAGCTCAGTGCCCTCGCGCTGTCTCGGCACCTGCCTGCACCCCTCAGGCTGTGGCTGTCTTCCCTACCCGCCGTGACAGCCGCCTCGTGCCAAGCTCCCCCGAAAGGGTTTTAAACATGTAATTATCTGTCATCTTCCAGCAGAAGCAGCCCCCAAAGTCCCTGACTTAGCATTCAGCGCACAGTAAACAAATCAATACAGGCACGACATCTCGCATTCTTTGTCCTGCCTAACAGCGCCAACAGTGCTCCTTGGGCAGAAACACTGGGGTAACCCCAGCACCCTCCAGGGGAGGGGGGCTTAGCAGGAGGCTGGTGCCAATGTTGGCAGGTGAAGCAGCTCACATCGTCCAGTTGCCTTGTGAAAAGCCGAATCTGGCCCCTGCCGTCAGCTGCGCCAGCAATGAAACGAGAGCAGCTGTGGGCAGAGCTGGGCACGTGTGCCAGGGCGCACACTGGGTGGCCTCCTGCGGTGCTGGGGACACACCATCGGCACCCACTGCAGTTCCCACGGAGGCTGCTGGGCACCCTCTGGTTTTTTTCACCAAACACTTTGAGATACAGCTGCAAAACCCTATAGAGGTGCACAGACCCCTGCTGCAAATCCCCCCTCCTGCTGCTGGGCGCGGTGCAGGGAGGGTGGTGGTGGCAGACTGGAAACTGGTGCCCCAGGGATGGGCCATCAGCCAGGACAGTCTGCTGCCACCCTCCTCCAGGATGTAACCCACCCCAGCTGCAGGGCATCCCTCGTCCCTGCCAAGGGAGGACATGGGTGGTCTCCCCACAAAGCGGTCCCCAGGTGCCAGGCACAGCCCAGGACCCTGTTCTGGGATGCAGAGCTGAGTCCCCCGCTCCCTGCTGCAGCCACTCATGGGGTCACCACGTCCTTTACTGCTGCACGGGGCTGCCAGCAGCCACGAGACCCCATCCCCACAGCATCCAGCTGTGCGAGCCCCCTGTGCCAGCCTGCCCACGAGTGCTGCCCTCTCCATCAGCTCGCCTCAGCTCTCTGTGGGAGCAGGGGCAGCGGCACAGAGCTCCTCTCTGGTGCACCCTGTGCCCAGGGACGAACCCCCAAAGAGCTGGCAGAAAGGGGCCCGGGTAGGGATGCTGGATCCACAGCATCACCCAAGCTGTCGGAACTGTCACCTCAGGGGCTGCCCGGACCCTTGGAGCGCAGGGCTGCCTGCCCATGCAGTGACAGATGGGGCATGGGGGCACAGGGCCATTCTGAAATGCCATTAGGAAGGCAGAGTTTAAGGAAAGGTGAAGGGTGCAACAGAGAAAGGGCCTAAAGCAATGGGGTTAACATCATTAATTGGGTGGTATCATGTATTAAAAGTGCATCTGGTTGCTGCTGAGGGATCTGTCCATAGGAATAGTTGCTGTGATTTACAGGTAGTCCCAAAAGACATGGAGAAGTGAGATGCAGCATCTCTGTCTCGCACTCATCCAGCAGCCTTCTGAGTGCTGAGCGAAGGGGCTGCCTGTTCTGCAGGAATAGAGATGGGACCCGCGAGTGCTCCGGTTCTCTTTTTTGGAGCAACCTCCAAGCTAAGGAAAGCTGCTGGGCTACTTAAACCTCAACCAGCTCGGAAGGGCTCACCCAAACACAGCAATGTCCTGCCTCCAGGATGATGAAGGCCTGGAGAAGCTGGAATTAAACCGATTGCAGAGGATAAAGGATGGAAACTATAGTCAGGGTAGGAACAAGGGCTGGGGCGCGGGGGGGGATATTGATCTCCTCGGTATAGATCAAGAATGGCCTGAACTGGCATGCAAAAACCTATGATTTTTACCAGCAGGGAGCAGAGCCCAGCTCCCAGGCTGGCCGAGGCCAGCTCCTGCTCAGCAGCAAACACAGAATTACAAGTCACCATGCTGGCCAGACACAGAAGCTTTAAGCTTTAAGCCTGGAAAACCCTCGAGCTCTCCTGAGGAGCGTGTTTGCTCAGCAGCCCTCAAGTGAGAGATGGCCAGGCGAGCCAGGGCGGGTGAGGAGGGGAGGTGGAGCAGAGCAGCAGGCGTGGGCCGTTGCTGTCCCCACCACCCGAGCACGGGTGCAGGAGCGACCTGTGGGCCCATGTGGTGCCCAGCGTGCTCATCACCGCAGCTCTGCCGCACTAACCTCTGCCCTGCTGCTCGCTCAGGGGTTGAGCCTCTCTGCTCCAGGTCTGTCCCCTTTTTCAGCAGGGTCCCAGTGTGCCCAGGAAAAAGGATCACTCAGGCAAAATCAAGGACTTAAAGATACCCAAGGTGTGCCTTCCAGAGAGGTGCTTCTCAGAGCGGCCAGCCGGAGAGATGCCCACTGCTTTGCATCCATCCCTTCCCGGCAACTCCACAGAGAAGAGCCTGGCTGGTGCTGAGCGCAGCTCTGCCCTGGGGCCTGAGCCCGCTGCCCGGGGTCCATGCTCCCTCCCCAGAGTCCCAGCCTGGCTGCACGATCCTGGCCGCCAGCGGGGACCCTTTTACTATTCCTCATCCGAAATGAACCCTTCACTTGAAGCTGCCTCTTCACAGGTTGCGGGGGAGACCTGGCTTCCCCTGAGCTGCAAAGTTCAGAGCAGCTCCATGGGTATGGGTCTGGGGGATTTAAGCACCAGGCCCATACTCATTTCCTTCACAGCCCCATGTGGATGTTGCTATCGCTTGCGGAATAACAAGTGTCTTGGGAAGCAATTTCATGGCATATCTGCTCGGTCCTAGGGAGCTGCCTAATAGCAGCATGCACTCTGCAGGGGTCTCCATCCTTGGCCGTGCCGGCACCACCTGCACAACGCAACCCATGCAGAAACACCTTGGGCCAGGAGCTCGATGGCTGGCACGGGGCTACAGCAGTGGGGAGTAGGGGACAGGGCTTGCTGGTGATGCTGCAGACACCTCAGCCCCATAGCAGAGCACTGGGGAATGCTTACAGTCACATACTGCCATCCTAAAGAAGGAAAAGTGGGCAAACCCCACCTGTGTAAAACTTTTGCGAGTTACCTCAACTCCAAGGCGAGAGGCCCCTGGTGACAGCAGCAGTGGATGGGATGGCGGCAGGGAGGTCCCTGGGTCACTGCCGGGGCCCTGCCACCTCTCCAGGCAGGCAGGGCAGCAGCTGTGCCCTGAACACCCCAGCCGAGGTTTTCTGCCGAGGACAAAAGCCATCAACAAAGTCGTGATTAACAAACAACCATGGAGCAAAAAGCACAGCTAATTGCTTTTTGACTGCAGAACAAAAGCCGGTCCTCTGCCTAATTACACTGTGAAAATGAGAAGAATTTAAACAGGAATTATAAGCAATCACACAGGCAAAGGAATGAGAGTGAATGCCTATAGAAACCTGAATGCGTGCCTGAGCACAAAGAAGAAGGCAACAGCTCTAAGAGGGGGATGAGAAGGAAAGTATTTAAGACTCATTATATTGAGCTGCTCGGCTGCTCCTCAAGCACCTTCCTCCTCTGGCACTCCACGCTCCTTGGTCATCATCCTGGAGAACTGAAGCTCAAAATCATGGGCTGCCTCTGGCCGGCAGGGAAGCGCATTGCTCAGCAGAGCGCATCACCCACGCGCCGAGACCAGCAGCTCTCCAGCGCAGACCCTGCTTGGGGCAAACCGCGCGTCGCCCACCTCCTCCTTCATGGCAGCTTTGCAGGGCCAGGGGCCGTGCCAGCTCTTGTGTGAGCAGAGCTGACCCACGGATGGGTGCCACGGGCTCTCTGCAAAGGCCAGGTCCTTGTCTGGGCAAAAGGGTGCCCACGGGATGAGGACCCCCAACGAGCCCCCATGCCCTGCAGCTCACCTCGTCCCAAGCCCAGGGTTACACAATGGCCCATGTGAGGTGAGTGGGGCGGCCTGTGTCTGGGATGGAGAATGGCCAGGGAAAAGGAAAAAAATCATTTTGTTCCTAGAATAATCGGGGGGGGGGGAGAAAAGAGGTGGGGAACAGGAGGAGGAAAGTAGGTTACATTTTAAATCTCAGGGCCCACAGTGGAAGAGTGAGTCCCGTGCTCCCGAGGGCTGCACAGAGAAGACGGTCTGGAAACATGGAAACATCCAAATTAATGTTTCCTCACCCAGAGGATGGTTAACCTGCAGAGCTCCGTGTGCCAGGAGGTCCTTGCATCAAGCACAAGGTGTCAGGATGGGGAAGGGGCATGGAACACGACAGCAAAGGGTCCCTCCCCACCGAAGTGTGGTCCAAGACCTGAGCCGACCCCACCGAGGAGAAGACTCACTGTCGTCGCAAGGCCCTGGATTCTGCTTGGACACCAGGAGACCAGGGAGAGGGGACATTTGGGCAAGAGGTAGTGCTTCCCAGTGGTCAAAGCACAGGATCGTGACACAGGCGGGCGGGAGCCTTTGCATGAGCCACTCTGGCTCAGCCACCCCTTCCATTGCACCCATGGATGTGGTGCCTGCAGCCCCGGAGGGGCAGGCAGAGCCCACCCAAGGAGCTGGGTGCAGGAAGGGCTCAGGGCACTGCGTAGCTGTGAGCTGTGCTACTGGGAACCTGCCCTTTGGGCTAAATCCACCGCTCAGGTCCAAACCAGCCCCAGACACAGCATCGGCCGCAACATTCAAGCCTGATTGCTCCCACCTGCAGTAAAGGACAGGCGAGCACTCTGCCTCTGAAATGCTGAGTGCCACGGGTGAATCGATAGTTCACCTCCTTCTCTTATCAGAGGGGGTTGGGGAGGGGGAGATCAAAGAAAATGGAAATGACATGGCAACAAGCTGACGCCTGAGCGAGTCCCACGACATCAGCTGGAGGTCATTCACTCTTCATGCTTCAGGAAGAGCACCAAGGGACCGCCACATCACTGTCGAATTCAGAGGTGCTGGGAGATGCGAAAGCCAAAAGCCTTTTGGCACCAGGTTTTGTAAGCGCAGCTTTGTGTTCCAGTCGACCAAGGGGGTGGGAGCTCTGTTTTGGCCCCATGTTGAAGACAAAACCTGAGGCTGCCAACCCAGAAGGGCCAGATTCTGCCCCACAGCCAAGGCACAGCCTTGGCATCCTGCACCCAGCAGAGGAATGGCTGGAGCTTGTGCCCAGCACCACACACGTGGCCAGTGGTTATGGGGGACCAGATCTGGATCCTCCAGATCTTCTGCAGGGCCCTGCAGAGCTGGTTGCACTGGGGGGCCAAACTCAGGCAACAGCATGGTACAGAGCTGGGGACTAAACCACCTAGATACTGACCTCCTGGGACCAGGGTGTTGCTCTCAGTGCCTGGCAGTGAGATGTGTCCTGGTGCAGGACAGTACATACCATGCCCATACCCATACCTATACCCATACACATACCATGCCCATACCCATGCCCATACCATGCCCATACCCATACCATGCCCATACCCATACCCATACCATGCCCATACCATGCCCATACCCCCATACCATGTCCATACCCATACCATGCCCATACCATGCCCACATCCATAGCCATGTCCTACCCTGCCCATTCCATAGCTCCAGCACTGAAGCCCCACAGAGAGCCCAGACGCGTGGCTGCTGTGCTGCCAAAGTGCACTTTGCTCCAGGGCAGGCCTTTTCTCAGCAGTAATGATCTCACCTTTCATTGACAAATCCCCACAGGTTTCTAAAAGAAAGTTATTGCTTTAATACATCCCAGACCCCAGAAATAGTGAGGGGGAAATGGCTAGCCTGTGACTAAAGATTTTTCAGTGGTAAAAGCAGTGTCACAAGATCTGGGATGATGGCATCACTCAACCTTGCAGTCCCTGTTTTGCAACATGCTGACAAACGCAGCCAGCGTGCACCAGTGGATGTTCTTCCAAGGCTGCTGTGTCTGTCAGGCGGCTGGAGAGGCCCCCATGCATGCTGCCACCCCTGCCCCCGTACCGGTCGGTCACACCATGGTAGGGATAAAGGGCCCATCCAGTGCCGTCGCACATTTGGCTCTTATAGGAAAACCTGTCAAGTTTTTGACTTCAGTACATCCACACTACTAATTGCCCAGTCAACCCAACCAATAAGCTATAAATTGTTTTGTGCATGTTGTGGGCATCACCACCAGCCCATGGTGCCATGATGATTGCCTGTATCATTGGTAAACCCAACATTGCTCCGATGTTCTGCAGGAGGGTGCTGCTTCCCTCAACTCCCCGCAGCCACAGCCCCATTTCAGGGTGGTGATGCCCTGTGGAGGGGACAGGGGAGTGTGCAGGAGGCTGCCATCTCCAGCTGAGGGACCCTGGGCCAGAGGCTGGGAGCACCCACTCTCGCTTTACACCCTGCTGAGTCTCACCAGTGCCACCTCGTAGGAGATGATTTACAAGTTCAGCTCCCTTGCATCAATGGCTGCTTTTGAAAATCCCGGCCTACCTTGCTGTGCCCAGATACCTCTGAGGCAGCCAAAGGTATGCAAGGTTTGCGGGGAGTCATGTCTGTACAATCTGGCCTCCCCAAAACTATGCTGTGTCGAATTTGCCCTCAGTCCCCAGCAGAAGGCGGGTGCTCTGCCCAAAGGCCTGGAGAAGGATGACCAACATAAGCCCATGGAGTACTGAGCTCCAGCTCACATCTCTCCCTTGCCCCCCAGGCTGGACGTGTGCGCTGGACCCAAGAGAATCACACACCAGGGTCCTATCAAGTGAAAGATGCTGGAGGGTAGGAGGGGTGCCCACAAGAAGCAGTATGTATTTTTCTCTTGAAGATGCTTTTTCTACAGAGGAAAGCAATATATCCAGTTAAAAATCAAACACAAAGAAGTGAGGACAACAGCAACCAGCCAGGCAGGCTGCGATCCTTGCTCTCTGAGTCCCTCGAATGCCGTGGACACAGCTCCACACCTTGCCTGGCAGGTGGCCTTAACTGCAGAACTCTGATGTGGAATGTGGCTGATGGAAAGACATCATCTTCCTCACTGCTTGGGCACGGCACCTCCACCAAGACGCTCTTCACCAAGAGCTGGAGCCAGGGAGCTCCACAGGCTTCCCGCCCCCACCTGCCCACAAAGAGCCCATCCTGGGAAGACGCCATCCGGCTCAGCACCAGCTCCTCCTGCACCAGCCCCAGCATGGCCAGTGGAGGCTGAGGAGCATTGGCCTGATCCAGCTGTGGGCAACCACAGTCCTCTCTCCTGGGCAGAAGAGGCTGGGACCTGGAGAGCCAACGAGGAAGGTTGGGGCAGACTGCAGGGGGAGTTTGGGGGACGGGGGAGCAGGCAGGGGGTCATCATTAAGACTCATCAATCCTAATCTGCCCCTCCTTCTTCCTCCTGCCCAAAAAGCTGGGGTTTGGGGTTTCCTCTGGAAGGAGCAATGCTGTTTCCCATATTTCTTGCAAATGTTCTTTCGCCTCAGCAAAGCAGCACTGGCTGATGTAAGAGACCTCGGGGATATTTGAAGCAGGCAAAGGCATTTGAGCATGCAGGAGGTGTGTTTTGTAGCACAGTGTACGCTCGTGCAGGCAGGCTGGGGGTGTAGGAAGGGCACAGCTGCAGAGAGCAATCACCACAGCCCAAAAAGCTGTGGTGGTGCCTTTGGAAAAGGCCAAAGAACGATGGACGGCATGCTGCCTGCCAGCCTGTGCTCAGATAGACTGCCTCCGAATGGGGAGAGCCCACGAAGAAGAGCACTGAGGGCTGCCACAGCCCTGAACCCCCCGGCTCTGTCTGATACCTGTCGGGACCTTTTGTCCACAGCTCATGGTGCTGGGGGTCCGGATGCCAGAAGGGCATCCTCAGTACCCACTCTCCTTGTTTGCTTAGTTTGATTCAGCACAGCGTCTCCATCCTCGTCCCTTCCCTGCCACCAAACTTCCCCCTGATTCCAGGCAGCACTGCGGCTGCTGGGTTAGAGGCACCTTCCCAGCAAGAGGAGCCCTCTGGCCATCTGGGCTGGGAATAAACCCATCCGCAGCCACGGCTGTGGGACTTCAGGCAAACAGCTACCTGACCTGCCCAGTTTGGCAAACAGCCAGTGTAAAAACTTTGCCATGCTTCAGCTGGCTCCACTACAGAAAGCTGGGAAGAAGCTCTGGGTACGTCCTAGGGCTTCAGATCTGGGGGTGGTGGAGCGGGAGTATTTCATGGTTTATAGGACTGAACGTATTGGTTATAGGATGTTTATAGGTTCAAGCATGTGGGTGACCTGGGATCAGTCTCAGTTTCATGTGTGTAGGCCTCTTCGCTGACCTTATTCCAGCCAAACCAGCAGGAATCCCGGACACTTTGGCATCAGGCTGGCCCAGGACGCTCACCAGGGAGATGCTGAGCAATTCTGGGAGCTTTGGACCTGCAATCCTTCTCTGCCTGATTCTTCTTTTGTACCACAGGGTTGCAAAGACACCTGCCTTGCTCTCGTTTGCTTCGTCTCCTTCCGCAGTGACGCTCTGGTGCTGGGACCAAGTCATGACGGCAAACCAGGCTCCTGCTGAGCCGAGACCCAGTGCTTCTGCATTTCAAGGAGAAGTTGACAACCAAATAAGACCCTGCCCTGGACTGCCACACAGGTAAATCCTCTTCCCTGGACAGATTCACTCTGCTCTCAGTACAAAGATTGTGCAGAAAGCAAGGACTCCTCCTTGTGTAACAGGTCATTACAGGAGTGGGACACCTGAGACGTCAGAGCATCCCCCCTGCACTGACAGAGGATGAGCATCCCTGGGCCAGCCTCCACACCTGCTCGTTAACCTCTTCTCCAGACCCTTGTAGCCCATGGACTCCGCAGGGCCCTTTGGCAGGCTGAGATACAAAAGCTGTTTTGAACCTGCAGAAATGCCCAAGGGTTACGTGCCGGGCACTGGAGGCTGGGGCCAGGCGGCTCATGGGCGCGTTCCTCAGCAGCCCCTGCAATTCAGGGAACAGCGGGGGGGGGGTGGTGCTGGCGGGTGCAGGCACTTTGCTCTGGCGTATGGGGTCACTGAATTTCAGGGCTATAAAACCAGGGCTGGCAGCCAGAATAAGGCAAAAGACTGGTGGATCACTCACCTGGGTGAAGTCAGGTACGATCCTGCAGCCGGGGTGAAGGGAAGGTTTAATTCCTGCTTATCTTCTAAACGTTCTGCTGTTCTGCCGATGCTGGGCTAGCTTTAAAATCACCAGGATTTACGGGGAGCTGTGGCAAGCGCTGAGCACGAAATCCTGTAGCACCAACCACCTGGACTCACTGCCAGAGGGTACAGCCTTGCACCAAGGCTCCCGGCCCCTTGCCCTGCCTGATTTCTTCCCCACCCTCCCTCCCCTGCTTGTGGGGCTCCCCTTGCACCACCCCACAGCCATCACCATGCGCTGCACTCTGGTTTGTTCTGTCTGCGTGTGCCTCTTGGCATTATAGATTTGGCCTTTGTCTTTGTTATTTGTGTCTCCAATTCTTCCCCTACCAAGTACATTCGTTGCTATGGAAACAATTATTTCACTGGTATGAGTAATCTTCATGACAGCCACAAAAGCGGCAAAAAGTCAGTTCATACGCGGCGCCTTCTACTTAATTCAGTTAGCTGCTAATTAGCTCTTCCCTTGAAAGCGATCAAAATCTCTGCCACCAATAACCCGTGGGGAAAAATAACAAGTTTTGACTGGCTGCTTTGATCGTTCTGTGCCACCTTTGCATGAATCGGAGAAGCCCAACAGGTAGATGCCGGAGCACTAACCACCATACAGCCCCTCGGTGCAGGAGGACCAGAGGACATCAGGTGGGTGTAGGAAGCACCCAACAACCCGCAACGTCAGTGCGTGAACCTCTGAGCGCAGTACGAAGTCATCGCGCCAGGGCTGGGAGGGAGCAGGGATATGGGGACTGTGTGGGGGACACCTCGCTCGGGAACAGGTCCAGAGGAGAGCAACCAAGCTGGTGAGGGGTCTGGAACACAAGTCATACGAGGAGCGGCTGAGGGAACTGGGGTTGTTTAGTCTGGAGAAGAGGAGGCTGAGGGGAGACCTGATCGCCCTCTACAACTGCCTGAAAGGAGGCTGTAGTGAGGTGGGGGTTGGTCTCTTCTCCCTGGTAACAGATGATAGGACGAGCGGGAATGGCTTGAAGCTGCGCCAGGGCAGGTTTAGGCTAGACATTAGGAAAAACTTCTTCACCGAAAGGGTTGTCAGGCTCTGGAATGGGCTGCCCAGGGAGGTGGTGGAGTCCTCATCCCTGGAGGTATTTAAAAGAAGGATAGATGAGGTGCTTAGGGCCATGGTTTAGTGGTGGGATGGCAGTGCTAGGTTAACGGTTGGACTCAATGATCTTAAAGGTCTTTTCCAACCGAGGTGATTCTATGATTCTATGATTCTATGAAGCCACCAGAGCTGGTGCACTCCAGGCCGAGCAATCCTCACTTCGCAAGACTGGAAACCCTCCTCTGTTGTGCCGGGAAGGAAGTGAAAACATCGCTTCTTGCTATGCGCCCAAATAATGGGTCCTCGTGTGATGGGATAAAAGGAAGCGTGCAGCAGGGGCCCCGTGAGCTTCCCTCTGCTGGGCATCACAACCAGCAGTCGCCGTCTGCAGCAATGACCACCCCAGCTCTGCCGGGCCGGGCTCCGTTGTATCCAGTGCCAGACACGTCCTGTGCCTTGGCAACCTGAGGCAGTTTGTCCTCAAAAAATCAACCATAGTTTGCAATATACCAAAGTTTATCTGAGGCTTTACGTTAATGAGCGACGATGACACTTCCAAATCAGGCTCTCACAAGACTTGTCTGATGGCAGGCCTGCAGCTTTGCCCACGCCTCCCATGGGGCTGTGGACCTGACGTGCAAAACACGTCAGGGACAGAGTGTACCATCAGCAAGTTCGATGACAACACTAAACTGGGAGCAGTGGCTGATACCCCATGAGCCTGTGCTGCCATTCAGCAGGACCTGGACAGGCTGGAGAGATGGGCACAGAGGAACCTGATGAAGTTCAACACGGGCAAGTGTCGGGTGCTGCCCCTGGGAAGGTTTAACCCCATGCACCAGGACAGGCTGGGGGCTGACCTGCTGGAAAGCAGCTCTGCCGAGAGGGACCTGGGAGTGCTGGTGGACGACAAGCTGGCCATGAGCCAGCAGTGTGACCTTGTTGCCAAGAAGGCCAATGGCATCCTGGGGTGCATTAAGAGAAGCATGACCAGCAGGGCGAGGAAGGTTCTCCTCCCCCTCTACTCTGCCCTGGTGAGACCCCACCTGGAGTGCTGTGTCCAGTTCTGGGCTCCCCAGTTCAAGAAAGATGAGGAACTCCTGGAGAGAGTCCAGAGGAGAGCTACAAAGATGATGAGGGGACTGGAGCATCTCCCCTACGAGGAAAGGCTGAGGGAGCTGGGCTTGTTCAGCCTGGAGAAGAGAAGGCTGAGAGGGGATCTCATCAACATATACAAATATCTTAAGGGTGGATGTCACGAGAACAGAGCCAGACTCTTCTCAGTGGTGCCCAGCGCCAGGACAACGGGCAATGGGCACAAACTGAAGCAGAAGAGGTTCCAGTTGAACGTGAGGAAGAACTTCTTTACCTTGAGGGTGATCGAGCCCTAGCACAGGCTGCCCAGGGGGGCTGTGGAGTCTCCTTCTCTGGAGATATTCAACCCCCGCCTGGACGATGTCCTGTGCACCCTGCTCTGGGTGAGCCTGCTTGAGCAAGGGGGTTGGGCTGGGTGATCTCCGGAGTGCCCTTCCAACCCTTGCCATGCTGGGATTGATTCTGGGATTCTGTGAAACAATGGACCTGCCCTTGGCTACAGTAAGCTGGGTGCAAACAGTACTTTGTATTGAGTCCCAGCGATTTGTGGAAGCAGGCTTAGATGGATGCAGGGGTGAGAGGCAAAGGGGAGTCTGAGCAGGGCGTGTCCTCCTGCCTCTGCCTGATGAGCAGTGGCTCGTCCGAGGGTGCCTCTGGCTGATCGCCTCGCTGCCTTCTCAAGCACTGCTGAATGTGCGATGTCAGCAGAGCACTTCTGGGGCTCTGGTAAGAGCTGATTACACAGAGCCAGGCCAATATTAGCAGCCAGGCAAGCTCTTTGGTGTGGAAAGGAAAAAAGCAGACTTGGGAAAACTAACCTGATCCCAAATTACTCCCAAAGAAGTTGACATCTCCAGTGATCCATCCACAAGAATAAACCCGGGGAAATCCCCTGGATTGTGATCAGCCACTGAGAGACTGGATCTGTGGGCAACCACAGCAAGGACTGAATGCGTCGGTGGGATGGGACAGACTGAGCTGTTGGCTTATTTCTCATCTTTGTCTCTACGCAGGCAAAATCTACTGCAGCTCAAATAACAACACAGCAATTAATTCTTCCTGCTTTCTCGATTTACCTGTCACTGCAGCAGGTAATTGATACCGACGTTTCTGAAGGTTTGGAGCAGTGCTACGCTCCCCTTCACCCTCCCCAGGAGCACCTCCTGCCCCAGCGCCCCTCTCCCCTTGGCCCACCCACCTGGCTGCCAAGGCAGCCCCCTGCTTCCCCTACCCGCAGGACCCTGGGCTGCCACCGCAGGGAGTTTCCTTCCCCAGAGGCTCTCACCCTGTGGAGTTCCTGTGGGATGGTGGGGAGCTGCCTGCTGCCCAGTGCGGCGCTCAGGCACCTCCAGGCACCATGGTGGCAGCTGGAGCAGCCGGTGAGATGTTACCTGCGCACTCATCCCTGAGCAAAGAGCTTTATCCAGCCGTTGGTCACATTCAGCTGTGAGCGCTCAGGCTTGCAACTCATCCAGGAAGCAAAGGCAAGTGACAGCTCAGGCAGGACTGGGGTGCAGCCTCTCCGGGGAATGGGAAGCACCCCGCAGCCTTTGCAGCATGTGTGGTGTACTGAGCTTACCTCCCTCCCTGGGTGGCCCGGGAGCCTGCATGGTCCTCCTGCACATGGAGACCTCCAGCAGCCAGCCAGCGCAGGTAAATGTGCACTGCATGGGTCTCATTCCCTCCGCCACGGATGGAGCTGCCTGGGAGAGGACAGCTGCTTTTCCCACTGCAGGGGCCCTGCTCCCAGTCCCCGAGCCCTGTTGGGAACAGAAGTTTTGGGCAATGCAAAGGAGAAGAGGGGCAACTGCAGTGCCCCAGCAATGGCTGACCAGCAGTTGAGGGCAGGGTATCAGAGCCCTACACGGCTCAGCACACCCCACACCAACCTTTAAACCTTGTCCCTAGGATGCCCACAAAGGGAGGCTAGGACACATCCAGGACAAGAAGGGGTCCTAGATCCACTTTCTGCACTCACACACACGTGCATGGGGGCACAAGACCCGGGGTGCCGTGCTCAGAGCTCTCTGGTGCTGGCTCCAACACCCGCTGCCGGCACCCAGTGGGCTGCGTCCGCCTCTGCTGCAGGAAGGCAAAGGGATCGTCAGCACTGGGACCTTGCTGGCACCCAAAACGAGAACCTGGGGTGTTTCTGGGGTGTCTGGACTTCTCCCTCCCTCTGGCTCCATCTCAGTGCCCCCAGCACAGACCCAACAGGACCTTCTACATCACCTGTGAGTGTCTGGGGTGAGATGAGGAGCGGCTGCGTGCCTCACCCCATCCCATCAGATGCCACATGGGGCCCACGTGCCACTGATCCTCTCTCCCGCCAGGTACAGCTCACTCTCTTTTTGCCATCCTTGTTTTATTAATGAGGCCCTTCAGCTCTGCCCTAGTCCCAGTGAGCCAGGAAGCTCTTTTCAGCCTACAGACCTTCAGAGTAAGAGCGAACCCCGCTCACAGGCATACACTACCAAAGGCTCCTAACACACATGGCAGGCAGAAATGCATCAAGTTTTACCCCTTTTCCCTGGGTTCTCATTCTCCTGCCTGGTTTGTGGAAAAGGCTAGCCCCTCCTTTGTGCCCTTTGTATTTTTGTCAGGGCTCAGCCCTGCTCCTTGCTGGAGCTCCAGCAAGGCAGGGTTTTGGGATGCTATGGTCCCCTCAGTCCTACAGGCAGCTCTGATGGTGGTGGCCGCTGTGTCCATCATGCTCACCAGTGGACCCTCCAATGTCCCCTCCTCTCCTCGGCACACATCTCAGAAGGCAAAGACATAGGAAAGATGCTCAGAGGTCGCAAGCGTGGTGATCCATGAATCCTGAACAGAACTCCAAGACTGTCACCTCTTCTGGCTGTCACCCTGCCTTGCTTTTTTTTTACTCATGAGGAACATGCTTTTCTAACATGTGCTGCTACCTCTCCAGAGACTTCAAGATGTTCTGGGGTCAGCACCAGCCGGCCAGTGGCTGGAGGGGCCATGGGCTCCTCTGACAGGTCCTGCCTGCTCAGTACTGAGGACATGAGTGCTGGAGCTACTCTGGTCTCACTGCTTTTTTTCAGTCACCTGGGGAAATCAGTGCTGTCCACTGTCCACAAACCGTACCCCTGGGGAGACGCTCCTGGAGAATCTAAGACATGCAGGTGGCTTCAGAGAAAAGGCTCTGGCTGCTTCTCCGAGCCCATTGAGAGAGAGAGCAGTGGGGACCAAAAGAGAAAGACCCACATCATCTGGTTAAATCGGAGGCTGATTCAGCAGCCAACAATTATTTAGACAGAAGAACTCCAAAGAGATCTCCAAAGAAAGTTTGGGAAGAGCCCAAACCCTCTAATGCAAAGGGCCTGGTTCCAGACAGAGAAAACCTCTTGCTGGCAAAGAGATTTGAAGGAAGCCCTTATGTTATCCCTGGGAGGAGAGAGCTTGTGTTTGCCAGCTGACTGTCAGGTTTTTCCTACTTAGCTTGCACAGCAAACATCTTGCTGTCCCATGGTTGTATTGCACCGTGGACTGCAGAGTCCCAACCCATGCCTGGTCTGCCAGCACGCTGCCGGCACCCAGGGAAGCTGGAGGGAGCTCAGACAGGATCTGCAAGTGTGAATTCTTTTGTGCCAGTGCCTATCTCAAAGTGGTCCAGCCCTGCAATGTGGGCTGCTGCTGGGAGGAAGCCTAGCATGCCAGGAGCGGCACAGGCTTCAGGCACTGCTGGCCCAGTTCCCTTGTGCCTGCAGGAGGACTGAGAGGAGGAGGCTAAATGCTTGCAAATGGGGCAGTGTCAGGTGAAACAACCTGTTTTCCATCCCCTCCCAGCAACTTCAGCATCATTAGAAGGTGCCGATGTCTCCAGGTTGATAAATGAGAGCGGAGGAGCTGCAAGGGAAGGTCACCGGTAATGCCATATGAGGTGGGCTGATTGCTTTTTCATGTTGTCCAGAGAGGCATTTTGCTTGCGAAGTGCCACCCTCTGGGCTGAACATTACCCTTGCGGACACTTCAGGGATATCTTACCCTGGAGAGGGCACGTGACATGCAGGGTCTGGGCCGGTTTCCGACTTGCCTTCCCACAGCTCTCCCCGTCCAGGCGTGGGAGCGTGGGGCTGGAATGCAGCCACTCCGCTCCAGTGCCTGCACTGCCTGAACAGAACCAGTTTCTCTTTCCCGCAGTCCCTACAGACGGCTTTAATGTGTTCTCAGCTCTAATCCCTGTATCTGCCTGGCTGTACCCAGGCAGCGTTTTTCATACAGGAACCACAAGCCAGGGCTGCATCAAGGTCTGGCCAAGGGCAGCTTTAAGTGCATCCTGGGAGGTCAGACCTGCTGTAAGGACTTGGCGGCTCAGGTTCAGCTCACCAAGTTGCACCTAAATCTCCTATTAGCTGCTCAAGGCTTCACGCCCAAGGACTCCCGTGCAGAGGTGGAAAACAAGCCATTTAAGAAGCTTTCAGAGGTGGCTGGTGGGTCAGTTCCCTGACAGACAGAAGATACCAACTTCTTTAAAAAGGTTGGGTCTCTTCCCCTGGCAACCAGGCCTTTCCTGGTGCTCTTGTGGTGGTCTCCAACGCAATGCCCTGTTTGAGAGGGCTGCGGGGCACCTTGCTCCAGGGCTCCCTCTTGGAGCAGGATCAGATGTTGGAGGCAGTGGGAAAATCCCTGCATGTCACCCACACCACCACATATATAACACGTGGCAAGGTCCCCGTGGCCATAGCAAGGGCCCTTCCGTGTCCTCTGTGCCATCTCATGGAAAATCTTGGTTCCATGCCTGTTTTCAGCTGAATCCTGCAAATCCACTGCCCATGGCACCGAGGAGCCCAGGCAAGCCCTCTGCACCACTGTACGCTGGCACCACCAAGGAGCCAGCTCTGAAGTCTTCATACCACATGGCAAATGCTGCAGGCGTGGCAGATAACCCAGGTTTTATTTTTCTGGGACAATGGATGTATTTTAGGTTTTACTGGCAGGGAGGGGAGGAGGGGGAGATTAGCTTATTAAACGACTCCCAATCTTCTACCTAGGTTTGCACTCAGTGAAAACTAAACCATTCTTATAAACGGGCTTGTCAGCAAGCCAGCAAGATGTGGGAAAGCGTAAAATTAAGTCATGAATTAAAATCTTTTTTTCCACATGAAAATCCGCAATGTCTTTGAAATGGAGGGAAACTGAAAAACCCTCAACTCCGTAAAGTCTGGGGAGAGGCTGATTAATGAGCTGTTCTCACAGAGGTTACCCTGTCTTGAAAAATCCACAGACACGCTGATCTCCTGCTCCACGTCATCTGAAAGGTACAAAAATGTTCTCACGTCAGGAGCCCCTTCTGCCCCCGGCTCTGTAAGCACAACACGAAAGACTGCCCAATTCTGCAAGCGCTCCCCTGCGCCAGAGCCATTCTTCCGCTCATCCACGTGCAGCATTAAACCCCTCTCTCTCACACCCCTGGCATGGGCCAGAGGTGTTTTGCTGGATTTACCAGGTGAATTCTGAAGTTTGATCCCATGAAGCTCTGGCAGAGAAAAATAAGCTCAAGACCCCTTAATTCAAAGCCCAGAGACAGAACCTTCATGGTTTGCACTGCCGAGAATAACTCTGCCTCTGTTCTTGTATGCAGAGCTAAGAATAAATAGTTTGATAATGTTTATCCTTGCAACATGTGTGGAAGTCTTCTATCGTTCATTAGATGTTTGGCTTCCAGAATAAGCAGATGAGCCCTGGCTGCTGGTCTCTTGACTCAACAGAAATGCTCTGAGGTCCTACCAGAGTGCACAAATTACTTTTCCCCTCCCTGGACAGTAAGGGGCCATTGCCCAAAAGCCATTGCCAAGCCCAGCCCTGCTGCTATGTGCCAGGATGCCCCTGTTTGCCCACCAGCCCTGTCCTGGAGGGGTGGCCTCCGCTCACCAGTGCTCCCGGAGCTGGGGCTCCCCAGTACTTCTCCAAAGGCTCCGACAGCAGAGTCCTGCTCTCCTGCTTGGCTTCATCATGGTGCTCCCACTGAAATCCCTGCCAGCATCCCCAGGAGAGCCTCCCACCCACCGGGCCGGCATGGTTTGGCAGCCCAAAGGGCACATGCAGAACTGCCATGTGCCACTGGTTCCATGAGAGCCGCACTGAACAGGTCAGGCGTTTTGCTGTCAAACCTTAACCCTCCACCTTCTGCCAGAGATGTTTTTATTCATGCTCCCCCCGCTGCAAACCCCACTCCTTCCCTGTGGTTTGGAAGGAGCTCTGACAAGTTGCTTCTCCTAGGGAGATCATCCCTTTGAATTTCCAGCCCACAAGGGTTTAGGTTTTATTAATACTGTTGGGAGCAGGATTTTTCATGCTAAATATATTTCAGCCTGAGCCAAGGAGGCCAAGTATCATGGGCAGCATAGAGAAGGATTCACAGAAGTTAGAATCATAGAATCATAGAATGTTTTGGGTTGGAAGGGACCCCTAGAGGTCATCTAGTCCAACCCCCCTGCAGTGAGCAAGGACACCGCTAACTAGATCAGGTTGCTCAGAGCCCCATCCAACCTGGCCTTGAATGTTTCCAGGGATGGGGCCTCCACCACCTCTCTGGGCAACCTGTTCCAGTGTTTCACCACCCTCGTTGTAAAGAATTTCCTCCTTATACCCAGTGTAAACCTACCCTGGTTTAGTTTAAAACCATCACCCCTTGTCCTGTCATAGCTGTCCCTACTAAAAAGATTGTCCCCATCTTTCCTATAGGCCCCCTTTAGGTACTGAAAGGCCGTAATCAGGTCTCCCCGCAGCCTTCTCTTCTCCAGGCTGAACAAGCCCAACTCCCTCAGCCTGTCCTCATAAGAGAGGTGCTCCAGCCCTCGGATCATTTTTGTAGCCCTCCTCCAGACCCGCTCCAACAGTTCCATGTCCTTCTTGTGCTGAGGGCTCCAGAGCTGGACGCAGTACTCCAGGTGAGGTCTCACCGGAGCAGAGTAAAGGGGCAGAATCACCTCCCTCGACCTGCTGGCCACGCTTCTGATGCAGCCCAGGGTACGGTTGGCCTTCTGGGCCGCCAGCGCACATTGCCGGCTCATGTCCAGCTTTTCATCCACCAGCACGCCCAAGTCCCTCTCGGCAGGGCTGCTCTCAATCCTTTCTTCCCCCAGCCTGTATTGATACTGGGGATTACCCCGACCCAGGTGCAGGACCTTGCACTTGGCCTTGTTGAACCTCATGAGGTTCACACAAGCCCACTTCTCCAGTCTGTCCAGGTCTCTCTGGATGACATCCCGTCCTCCTGCTGTGTCAACCGTTAAAGATGTTGTTGTTTTTTTTTTTTAAAAAAGGAGCTGTGATTAATCTCCTTAATGCAAAGAGCATTTTCTGCGACATCAGTTTAATGAGTCAACACTTCTGCCACAGTGCTGCAAAGTCCCTCCACTCATTCAGCGCCTGGAGTCCAGAGCATTTCTGGTTTTAATCCAGAATAAAAAGTGCTGAACCCCAGGGGGGAGGAGAAAAGCTGGAGAAGGGGATAAAAGCCCCCCAGGATGGCATGCAAAGGGACTCAGTAAAATACCATTCTCACACCAGACTTGAGGTTCTGGAGCCCCGTCCCCACTCACCTGCAAACCTATGCCCACATCGAGCTCTTCCCACCCCTACCCTGCGATCCCCCCATGCTGGCAGCCCTATCTCTGCCACCTGCACGGAGGGCTGGGAGAGCTGGGCATGGGCCCTCCCACGGGGCTGTGGTGCTGCCCGTGCTCAAGGATGGGGACACAGGCACTGCCTACAGGGCCAGGCAGGGCTAGGTGTGGGCAGAGGCTGCCCACGCGGCGGTGGCCGGGCAGTGATAGTCATCCTGGCATGGACCTGGCAGGCGGCACCGGCAGCGTCGGGGCTGGGCGGACAAGCACTTATCAGGGCGTCCCAGCGAGCTCCTTGTGCTGCGCCTCCCAAGAGCTGTCCTGCAGTGACAAATTTCAGCCAGGCCTGACGCGAACTGAGAGCAGATGGACAGAGGCTGGAAAGCAGATGGAGAGAAGGAAATTTGGACATAATTTGAAGGCCCTGAAGGGAAAACACACAATGTGGGCAGCTGCCTGAGCGGCAGACCAGCCTGCAGCCAGCCGTGAATGCAAAGGTGGAAAGAAGAGGAGAGGTGGGGAGGGGTCTGGAGCCCAAGATTGATGGGGAGTGGCTGGGGGAGCTGGGGGTGTTCAGCCTGGAGAAGGGGACGCTGAGGGAAGGCTCCCTACAGCTGCCTAACAGGAGGGGGGAGATGGGGTGAGTTGGGCTCTGCTCCCAGGGAACGGGTGATGGGATGAGGGGAAATGGCCTCAAGTTGTACCAGGGCAGGTTTAGGTTGGACATTGGGAAAAATTCCTTTCCTGAAAGGGCTGTCAGGCACTGGAAGGGGCTGCCCGGCACTGGAAGGGGCTGCCCAGGGCAGGGGTCGAGTCCCCATCCCTGGGGGGATTTAAAAGACGGGCAGAGGAGGTGCTTAGGGCCAGGGTTTAGCGGTGGGATGGCAGGGTTAGGGGAATGGTTGGGCTGGGTGAGCTTAAAGGGCTTTGCCAACCCAAACGATTCTGTGAGAGGAGGCAAAGCACCGCTGCCACCCATGAGCAAGTCACGACCCACTCCAGTCACCAGTGGGGTCGAAGGACAGCCAGGACTCCTGGGAGATGCCACGCACTGTGCCTCAAGCTTGCTGGCTTGCCCGGGTACAGAGATGACAGGTTTTCTCAGCTTTTGAAGGCATCCAGCCCACGCTGCTCCAAGCAAATAAGGCCAGGAAAGGCTGGGAGCTCGGTCAGCCCCTGACACCGCCCGTCATCACCCGACAAGCAGCAGAGCCCTCCTGGGGGTTTCCTTCACCTCACACTCTCAGCCAGAAACCCTTGTGCTGGCAGATGCTGTGCTGGGGTCTTGCCCGCGCGCTGCCCACAGCACAGGAGCGATGGGCAAGGCACATTCCAGTGTTGCACCCAGGCTGGGGGTACTGGGCCACAGCAGCGCAGGCTTCCAGGTGGCCCCGCAGGCTCCTTCCCATCTTCTCCATCCCCTCCCTCCCCTGCCCACCCTCATCCCCTCCAGCACCCCGGGTCCCTGGCCTGGTGGCAGCCAACACTCACAACACTGAAATGAGGGCAGGAGCTGCCTGCCAGGGAGCGGGATGGGAACACGGGGGAAATGGGAGTGAGTTTGCTCTCTCTGTACTGGTTTCTACACCCCTCTGCTGGGCAGTCAGTACATCTGCTAAATAATGTGGCAGGGAACCGCAGGGGTGGGCAGGAAAGGAAAAAAAAAAAAACCACCAAAAAAACCCCTAACAAAAAAACCCCAACATGTCTTTAAAATGAAAACGCCAATGCAAGAAAAATAACTTCATCAAAATTCCCCAGTGTGGAAGATCTCCACCGGCCCTACGGCCAGCCAGACTGGAGTCCGTGCCAACATCCCCCGGCCCTGTTCTGCCAGGGGGGGACAGGATCAAATGGGAGATTTTCGTCAGGAGAATCACTGAAAGAAAAATAAGCTGGGAATCTTTGCCCCTCTAACCTAACCCTAACCCTGGGTATCTAGAAGAGCTGGATAGGAGGCATCTTAAAAAAAAATCACTCATCTTTTACGTTTTCGTAAAGCAGCCCGGGCTGGAGATTCAGGCTTGGAGACAGCCCAGGTCAGAGGGTTTTTAGCCTAAGCTCATCCAAAGTTTCACATGCATTCTGCGGCACACGTGCCATGCCGTGGTTTAACCCTGGCTGGCAGCTCAGCCCCCTCAGCTGCTCGTTCCCCCCTGGAGGGATGGGGGAGAGAATCAGAAGGGTGAAAGTGAAGGGAGGCTAAAGGGTTAACAAAAGGACCTTTGTGAAGCCAACTGTAGATCCATCTTAAATTGCTAGCATTGTGTTTTAGATTAACTTACTAATCATATGGAGTAAACTATAGATAAGAAACTAACACTGTAGGGAATGTGGAAGAGGAGAGATTAGTAGGACATGGCCCATCTTTGTTACAGGCCTTGGAAGGCACCTAGGAGAACAAAGCGTCTGGCACTTTGTCGATATGAGGATAGCCAAGGATGGGGAGCCGGTTGGTACTGGCTGTGTTGTTCTGACAGCGGAATAAGGGGAGTAGAAGCTAGAGTTCACCAAAAGGACAAGGTGAAGAAGAGGAGTGGATGAAGTAAACGACCCCTGAAGACCACCGACTCAAATCACTGAGCATGTGCAGTTGGGAGGGACTTATGGAAATGACCTCTTGAAACTAATTTTAATACGAAACAGGGACAGGTTATGCCTATGTATAGGCGTATTGGGAAACTTCATGTATATGTAACACTTTGCTACATATAAACAGGACAAGCTGCCGTGTTGCGGCGCGCACGACTTTGGTGGAACTACCCCCCGTGCTGCCCAGCGCTGAATAAACATACCTACGTTACAATCTTACAGATTGTGGAGTCTGTTTTCCGCACATCAAAAGTGAGAAAACTCGTGGGTTGATAAAGACAGTTTAATAGGGAAAGCAAAAGCCGCGCACGCAAGCAAAGCAGCACAAGGAATTCATTAGCTGCTTCCCACGGGCAAGCGGGTGCTCAGCCACCCCCAGGACAGCCAGGTTCCATCACACGTAACAGTGACTTGGGAAGACAAACACCATTGCTCCCAACATCCCCCCCTTCCTCCTCCTTCCCCCGGCTTTATATACTGGGCATGACGTCATATTGTATGGAATAGCCCTTGGGCCAGTTGGGGTCAGCTGTCACGGCTGTGCCCCCTTCCAGCTCCTTGTGCCCCCCCAGCCGCTCGGTGGTGGGGTGGGGTGAGGAGCAGAAAAGGCCTTGGCTCTGTGTGAGCCCTGCTCGGCAGGAACGAACACATCCTGGGGTTATCAGCACTGTTCCCAGCACAAATCCAAACCACTGCCCCATACCAGCTACTGTGAAGGAAATTAACTCTACCCCAGCCAAGACCAGCACAATGTGTTACTAACCCAGCAGCGTGCAGCTATAGCTAGGCACTTTATATAGACAGGTCAATTGGCTTTATATAAACATAGATCAGATGAGCTGAAGTGACAGCCCTTTATATACAGTCCCCAAATTGAATAATACAAGAAATTTCGGTTCGGAGTGTACTTAGTGCTTTGTCTATGCACGGAATGGATGGCGTTCCTCCTGTGACCTCCCCCAGGGCCCAGCAGGACCTCCACCTGGAGGGGAGAGGGAATCTTTGCTGGAGTCTGACTATGTAGGAGATGCAATAGCCCATGTAACATCAGCCAGCGCTACTGGGGAGAAGAACAAACACTCTCACAGCCCAGGGTTATTCATTTGTCCCCGTAGGTGTCAGTCCTAGCTGTGTAAACACACCCATTCAGAGCCATATTGGGTTCCCCTGCTCAGGCGGAGGGTCCATGGGGGAATTAAACCCATTTGCAGAAAGGAGAGCAAGAGACTGAAAGCAACTAAAGCCCACGTGCATCTGTGCTTGGCTGCTGTCCTGAACTGGGCGCTTCAAAGACTATGCCCAGAGGGGACCCACAAGGCATATATGGATGTTCACTCCCACATTGTAAAGAAAGCAGTAGAAAAAAGTCGCATCCTAGCCATTAACGTATGGAAACCATCATGGTCAGTTCAGCAGTTCTCTTCACATGTAGGAGGCCCCATTTTGGTGCAAAGCCCAGAGTGATGCTCACCACAGGCTGACCTAGCATGGTGGCTCCGAAGAGGCTGTTAATGCACAGCAGATGAATGAGCTGCTTGCACAAGCTCCTGGGAGCTGTTAGCATCTCCCGCACCTTGGCTCACTTACAGATGTTGTTCGGTTTGTGCCTGACTGGATGACGGTAGCTTTGGAGCTCTCGTGTTGGTGCAGCTCACGGCTTGGTGCAGCTGGAGGACTACAATCGTGTGGGAAATCATCCGTTTGAAGCACACGGATTTGCAGTGGCCTGTCTCTGAGATGGCTCTTCTCTGTCAGTTTGCTTTCTTCTCCCCATCCTATGGAAGAGAACTTTATCCCCTGCAATGCTCCTTGACCCTGAACCGAATTTGTCCACTTGTTGAATGGGAATCCAGACTTGCCCTCAGTGCTGATGGGGTTCACACAAAGGAGCTATGGGGAAACCTTATCTAGTTAGCAGTGTCCCTGCTCACTGCAGGGGGGTTGGACTAGATGACCTCTAGGGGTCCCTTCCAATGCAAAACATTCTATGATTCTATGATTCTATGAAACATGAGAGAACCAGCCAGCCTGCCCGTTTTGCCTCGTGAGCAGCACCCAGGTTCAGAACTAGGTTCTCCATCAGGGAGATGTGACAGGGATGAGGCGATGGGAGAGGCAAGCGCAACAGAAACAGTCAGATGCTCAGCAGCAGCATCCCAAGCCTTGCAACAAACAGCTGGTGCATAACAAATTAATGATATGCATATTTTGTACTGTTTTCATGAGACATTCACGTGGGGCTGTACCCGCTGCTGGCAAGACTGGAGAAAGAACATGAATTTTGCACTGAGAGCTGCTCTGACAACAGATTATAAGAAATAATCACAAGCCAAATATTAGCCCTCAACAAGAGAGACAAACTGCACGTGATACTTTTTACTGGAGTAGCAATGAAAGACCCATACAAGGTTACCAGAGCTCTGCTTCATGTCTCACAGATTACGATTAATTACAGACTCCAAGCCTTTGTAACGAGAAATTAGAACCTTCCGCCCTTAGGAGGAAAAAAGATGATTTGCAATTTCTTCTTAGGACGCTCCTCCCACTGTGGAAGTGGTATGAGAAAACTGTAACACTTCTCTTTCTCCATTTCTTTCTTTGTCTTAAGCACCCAGGAAAAAGCAGCAAAGGTTGGAACTACAGAGTCGCAATTTCCAGTTCTGCAGTGCCAGATGATTTGGCGGATCAGGCCATAGAACTAATGCATTTGGGAGGTCTACCCTGGGTCCCCAGGGGCCAAGAGCACCCGTCCCTCTATCTGTGAGAGAGGCTGAGCCTGGCTGCTGAGTGTGCTCCTGTACGTCAGGAACAGGACTGCTAAACCAAGGGCGCTTCTTCATCCAGGAGGACGAAGAAGAGAATTGGATCTCGTCTGCATCTCCTTTGAGCAACGTCCACCAGCCTGCCCGGGCTGCGTGAGTGGTGAGGCCCATCTCTGGTCACTGTGTCACTGTTCTGCACCCACTCCTTACCTTCCAGGGTTACCAACAAACCATAAGAGAAGGCATGAGACAGGTATGTCCCTAAATGGCCTTGGAATTAGGGGGAGGTTTTGCCATTCTCCTTCCAGGCACCAGGCTGGTCCTAATCCAGCCATCAAGCCCCCCGAGGTGTGGGAGGATAGAGGAAGAAGGAACAACATGAAAAACAGATAGCTGGTTTTGGGGGACAAACAGCGAGAAAAGGTCAGGGGCATGAGACTCAAAGGTTTACAAATGGCCTGAGGGGGCACTGGGGGGGACACGGAGCATGGTACCCCGTGAGGAGGCACCTTGAAGACCCTTTACCCCTCCTCAAGTGTAGGAACAGAAAAACCAAACAAGGCTGTGAGGTCCCAATGTGAATCGTCCCTCACTTTCCACGCAGCCTCAGCAAATTGCATTCTGTTGGCACCTGCCAAGAGCTTCAAGATGCTCTCCCCGGGAAGGCCATCCTATAACGGGGGCCCTTGGAAGCCCAAAGGAGACATCAGCCATCCCATGGGACATGGGACTGCACATCCTATATGGTTACATCCCCTGTGGTCACATCCTCTGTGTACTTCCGAAGAGCATATGGGGCAGAGGCACTGATACTTCTTTGGGGAAATGGGCACTGCGCAGGTGGAGATACCCACGTGGCTCCTCCATCACTGGATGCACTCAGCACACGTTCTGCATGTGTGCTTTACTGGTCCAGAACTTGGGAGGTTCCTGGTGCCTGGGGCCCAGGCAGATCAGCAGGATGTGTTGTGGCCAGTAACAAGCCAGACCACGCAGAGATGGAATCACAGAATCATAGAATCACAAGGCGGAAAGGACCTCAGGGATCATCTGGTCCAACCTTTCTAGGCAAGAGCACAGTGTAGACAAGATTCTAAGATGGCCAGCACCCTGTCCAGCTGAGGTTTGAAAGTGTCTCCCCTGGGGAGATTATTCCAATGGGTGACTGTTCTCATGGGGAAAAATTTCCCTCTCATGTCCAACCGGAATCTTCCACTACCCTTCGTGTTTCCACATGGCTCCTTGTGACAAGGGAGTTTCCATCCTCTTTGTAGCTCCCCCTTAGGTACTGGCACGTGGTGATGAGATCCCCTCCGAGCCTCCTTTGCTCAAGGCTGAACAAACCCAGCTCTCCCAGCCCATCCTCATACGGCTGAGAGAGGCTTCCCAGCCCTTGGATCACCTTGATGGCCCTGCTCTGGACCCCTCCAGCCTGCCCACAGCTTTTTTGTACAGGGGGGACCAGAACTGCACCCAGGATTCCAGGTGTGGCCTGGCCAGCGCTGAGCAGAGTGGGATGATGGGTCCTTTATTGCTGCTGGTGATGCCCTTGGTGTTCCCCCCCCAGCACTCTGTTGGTCGCCTTGGCCGCAGCAGCACCCTGCTCACTCCTGTTGGGCTTGTTGGCCACCAGGACCCCCAGGTCCCTTTCCACAGAGCTGTAGAATCGGGCCACTGTCTCTCCTTTCCCTTCCTAGATGCTCCCTTGGCCCAACAAATCCATTTCTGGTGCCACACGTCCCTTTCCTGCCCACCCCCCCACCCCCCCCTTCTGTGCTGCTTTGTCACTTACTCATGGGATTTTTTCCAACCCAATGTCACTTTGGGGTGTGGGTTTCTCCGATTGTCTTGTTACAGAAGGACCAACTCACTTGTTTGATTTTGTTTGCTGCTCCACTTGACACCCCCAGTATTCGGGATGGGGAGGTCTCAAGCTCAGTTCTTTGCATGCATAACACCAGGCCTGGGCTTGTTCCTGCCCCATATGGCCCTCAGCCGAACCCACTGGTTTTCATCCGTTCCTAGGGCGTTGTGTGGGGATATCCTCTCAACGAAAGGCAATGATGTAAACACCAGCTGAGGATACACAGACAGCAATTCTGTTGTGGAGAATTTATTCTTCCCTGTTGGAAGGGGGAAAGAAATTCCTTATGCTAAGAGGTGAGTGTCATCACCTACGTGAGAGCAGCTTTCACAGGCTGCGAGGGACAAACAGAAGTGCAGACCTTTCAGGCATGGCAGTTATTTAATGCTCTGACCCTGAGGAGCATCCACATACAGGAAAGCCCTGGGGAACAGGCTTAGGTTTCCTTCTTGCCCTGGGACTTCAGTACGGGCTTATGCAGTCTTCAACCCAGCACAGGGTGTTTTGGCAAGAACTAACTGGGCTGTTTCCAGCGAGCCTTAGCACGCAGCTCTCCTACGCCGCAGGTGCCAGCACAGCCGATTTCAGAGGAATGCTCATACCCAAGGTTTTTAAAATTTGGGCCAGTGAATCTTTATCCTCTTAGGAGGAGTGGAAAACAACGTAATATAGCTGTTGTGGGGAGAGGACCTCTCTGATCAGACATTATAACCTGCAGTTACCTCAAAGACGACACAAACAACTCAGAACGAATAGATTTATTTTTTTTATATATTGTAAATTCTTAGTAGGAGAAGCCGTCCGTTAGTTCTGTCTATACAACGCCCAATGCAGTGGCAGTGCTGTCCACGGGAGAGTTTCAGAGACACCATCACATCTTAGCAATAAACAGCTACAACACTTTTCCCACTTACCTGTTTCTGAGAAAGCACTGGTGCTTCCGAGCTTTGCTCTCTCAACGTGAAAGCCAGAAAGGTGACGCCCGTGAGTGTGAGATGCGTCCCAGTTCTTTCAGGGGAGCTTTGGTTTAGGTGGGCTCAGGGCAAGGTACTGTACATCTCATGCCGTTCCTCTCTGAGCTGGGCAATTCGTTAGGCAAAACATTAGGCAAACACGGGGTGCGTTTCAATCAGCTGGGAAGAACCCAGGAGTCAATGTGGCCTTTTTGCCTTAAATATTTGCACTGTATAGTATACACTATGAAAACATTGTACGTATTAGAATGTAACATATAGTTTGTATCAAATATACAGATCACAGTACACACTATTAAGTAGTGTTACAATGTAAAGCCCAGCAGACTGTGTTGGGAGGGGTTTTTTTCTAATTCAGAACATGTATCAGAGGGAAACCAGGACACGGAGGTTGCCAGCTGCGGGCTGGTATCAGGGATGGCTCTCCACAGCGCGGCCTCCGGCCCTTCCGGCTGGCGAGGAGCCTGCCCGGCGCGCAGGGAGGCCTGGGATGGTGCTCCCCGAGCCCAGGCCTCCGCTACGGCAGCGCCCCGGCGTGGGCACACGGGGCCGGGCACACGGGGCCGGGCGCGGCGGGGAAGGCGCGGCGGGGAAGGCGCGGCCCTGCCGGGCGCAGGCCCAGTCCCTCACGCCCGCCGCAGGCCCCGTTCCGCATGCGCAGAGCAGCAGCACCGCCCGCCCAGAGCCCGCCAGCGCCCAGTGTCTGCGCAGCGCAGGCAGCCGCCTCAAGAGCGCACGCACTGAGCCCCGCGCATGCGCCTGGGCCCCCCTCCCCCGCCTCGCCACCGCCGGCGAGCGGGAGCGTGATGACGTCCGCGCCGCGTTCCCCTTCCCCGCCCGGCCCGCGCCGTGACGTCCGCGGCGGGCCCCGCCCCCCCATATAAAAGCGGCGGCGGGCGGTGGGCGCCATTGTGCTGCGGAGCGGGCCGCGGCTGTGCAGCGTACGGGTCTGGCAGCGCCGCTCCCGCGCCCCTCTCGCCGCCTCTCTCTCTCTCGCTCTCTCTCCTCCCCCCCCCTCTCTCTCTCCCCCCCCCTCTCTCCTCCCCCCCCTCCCCCTCTCCTTCTCCCCCCTCCCCCGCCGCTGCGGACATGCCGCGCGTCTACATCGGCCGCCTGAGCTACCACGTCCGGGAGAAGGACATCCAGCGCTTCTTCAGCGGCTATGGCCGCCTGCTCGAGGTCGACCTTAAAAACGGGTGAGCGCTGGCCCGTGGCCTACGGGCCGGCCCGCCCGGCGGATTTCCCTCCCCCCCCCCCCCCCCCCCCGGGGGGGCCGCGCCTTCCGCCCCCCTGCGCTCCCCGCCCCCTGTTGCCGCCCGCGCGCCGCGTGGCGCCCGCCTCAAGGGGGGAGCGCGGGCGCTGCGGCGGGGCCGGCGCCCATTGTCCCTGGCCGCGAGCGGGCGGCTGAGGCGGCCTTTCCTTCTTCATCCCTCAGTTACGGCTTCGTGGAGTTCGAGGACTCCCGAGATGCCGACGATGCCGTTTATGAGCTGAACGGCAAGGATCTGTGCGGGGAGCGCGTGATTGTGGAGCACGCCCGCGGCCCCCGCCGCGACAGGGACGGATACAGCTACAGTAGTCGCAGTGAGTACGGGCCCGGATTTCTGCGGGGGTGCGGGGCTGCTGCGGGCGAGGGGCAGGTGGCGGGGGAGGCGGCTCGGCCGGGCCGTGCCGGGGGAGGTTGACGGGGGGGGGGGCGGGGCGGGGCGCTGGTGCAACGGTGGGAGCCGGCCGGGCGCTGCGGGTGCTTCACCCGGCACCAGCGTTGTACCGGGCTGTCCCCTGAGGAATTTAGGAGGAGGGCGGCAAATAGGCGAAGCAACCCCGGCTGCCCAGTTTGCGGCCTTCTAGAAAGGGTTTCTGGTTAAATAGAAACAATATGCTCGGCTAACGTAAGGGCTCCGGCGTTTGTGGGAGCGTTTAGATGAAACGGTGATTTTCTTTTTTTTTTTTGCATCGCTAACGTTAATGCCGTTGCATAATTGGGGTGGAGGCACCGAAAACTTTCACATGAATGTTTCAGTCGAATATATAGATGGGGCGGTGGGGGGAGGTTTTCAAGCAGGAATCTTGTTCTAAGTGGGGGAATATTTGTAAATATTTCTGTGTTTGGCTACCTTGTGTAGCTTCTTGAGCTGAGCTATGTAGAACTTAACCGGCCTAGTACTGTAATTCAAAGTACTAAGGTCCTTGTGGTAATTTCTAGGAGCTTGGTGTTTGGGGGGGGTGGGGATCGTGTCTTTTTAAAAAGAATCAAATGTATGTTGTTTAAAATTGTTGCATGTTCAATTCAAACTTTTTAACAAGTCCTTGATGTTTCAATTTAAAAGTGACCAGTGGGGCTGAGGCTGTGTCCACTGAGGCTAAGATGACTGCCTTTCCTGATTGGCCATGGCTTTTCCATACATTGTGTGACCCTTGCCCTATGACCCTTTGGCTGACCTTACCGGAAGCCATGACGACAGCAGCCTTTTGCCATTAGACGCAGGGTGATGGTGAGGATTCCAAGGGTTAGACAAAACTGGTTAAACTGAACTAGGTGACTGTTACCTTGCGTGTTTTGTGGCCAAACCACCACCAAAAACCTCATACTGTGATGTAAGTACTTAGTGTAACTAGTAAACGTTTTTGTAAAATGTAGAAATGCATGTAATCAGTTAAGTTTTATATTTTACAATGTTCTGTAAAATAAAACTTAGCAAGGTGAATCTAATAAGGAGCAGTCACTCTCTAACAGATCTTAGGAGCAGAGACTTGTAGGATTTTAGTCTGTTTGATTTGCCATTAATATAGATTATGGCAAAATTGCAAAGTTTATTGGAGGCTTAGAGAAATAAAGTCCTACTCCAGTAAATATAACTGTTTAACTAACTTTTTCAGAACGTTTAGTTTTCTTCATGGTGGGAGATGATCTAACTTTATTTCTTTGTACAATAAAGGTGGGGGTGGTGGCGGATATAGCAGTCGGAGACAATCTGGAAGAGATAAATACGGACCGCCTGTTCGTACAGAGTACAGACTGATTGTTGAAAACCTTTCCAGTCGCTGTAGTTGGCAGGATTTGAAAGTATGTATTTGTCTTCTACCGTAGAGCCTGTTGTGACTAGCAGGAAGGAATAACTTCCTTGAATACCGATGTTCGGTTTGATTTAGGTGGAAGTAATCGAGAAGTATTTGTGCATGCATGTTTACCCGCGGTTAAAGCTTCTTGCGTTTGCTTGTGTACTTGCAGAGCGTAAGCGTGCGGCATGGTTACATAATTCTTCATCTTCTCCCTCCAGGATTTCATGAGGCAAGCTGGTGAGGTCACCTATGCAGATGCTCACAAAGAACGTACAAACGAAGGAGTGATTGAGTTCCGGTCTTACTCAGACATGAAGCGTGCCCTGGACAAACTGGATGGCACAGAGATAAATGGAAGGAAGATCAGACTGGTCGAAGACAAGCCGCGGTCGAGCCACAGGCGATCTTACTCTGGCAGCAGGTCAAGGTAACTTTTGGGACGCGTCTGTCTTTGCGTCAGGTTTGCTTACTCTAGGAATGTGGCCCTACCTGCAGCGATTACCTTCAGTTGGTATTCTAGGAATGGGACCGTGTCTGAGAAAGTAGAAGGAATTATTTTATGTAATACAGCAAAGACGGGGTGCAATTCACTGACAGTCTGTCGGATCTAGGAGGATATTAATCTGTATGTCTTGACGTGGCTATGCTCTTTTTTGAGGAGTTCTTTAGCAGCTTTTTTCTGTTCGATAGTATAGCGGGGCACACCAGGCAAAAGAGTAAAGGGGGAAAATATGTTTTAAATGTTTCTAGGTCACGATCTAGAAGACGGTCCAGAAGCAGAAGTCGTAGAAGTAGGAGCAGCCGCAGCAGGTCCCGTAGCGTCTCCAAAAGCCGTTCGCGGTAAGTGTTCCGTTGTTTTCTCTTCGTACAGAAATTGCTACTTATTAATTGGTGTAGATATTCACAGCTCTGGAAGTGCGCTTCGGTTCATGCAGGATAAACTATTGTCTCTTCTTGTAAGATCCAAATCCAGGTCACGAAGCAAAGACCGCTCACGTTCCAGATCCAAAAGCAGGAAGTCTAGATCAAAGAGCAAGTCGAAACCCAAGTCTGATAGGGGTTCCCGCTCTCACAGCAGATCCAAGGAGAAGTCGGAGAAGTCTCGGTCCAGATCCAGGTCCCGGTCTCGATCTCCCAAAGAAAATGGTAAAGGAGATGCTAAGTCTAAGTCCAGGTCAAGGAGTAGGTCTCGTTCCAATTCTCCGCAGCAGCAGCCGTCTGCCAAGGCTCGTTCAGAGTCGCCACCCAAAAGAGCTGCATCAAGGTCCCGCTCCAGGTCTCGTTCAAAGTCTCGCTCACGATCAAGATCTAGTTCAAGAGATTAAGACTAGAACTCTCCTCTTGCGTTGCACGCTATGACGGAACATTTTCCTACTTGTCAGGCCATTAGTGTTATGTTAGTACTTCAGAAGTTGGTTTTTTCTCTTGCAGGAGTGAATGGCCTAAGAACCAAGTAACGAGGCGTAAAGGGTTTAATTTGTATCCCAGATTTTGAAACCATGAGGCCCGGATGGTGGTACAAAGCAGGGAAAGTCCCCCTTTTGTAGAAATTCAGCTAAGTTTGATTTTATAGCATTTCCGCAGGAGTAACTTAACTGCTCTTAAGTGCAAAGTGGGTTTTATATTAAAAATAAACTGAATAGAAACAGGCTTAAATCTGGGCTTTTTTGAAAGTATCTTTTTTTTTTTCCCTATTTTTTTTGATGGTTTTAGAACTAAGGCTATTGTTAGCTTCCTGGGTTACAGCTTGCTGCGAAGGTAGGATTGCCTCGCTGGGCAGGTCAGACAGTTCCCTGGTTTATCGTAATCAGTGGGAGCAGGCTGCAAACTGTATCAACCCCGTAACAATACTAGGAAGATTTTTTTAGACCAGCAATAAACTCAAGTCGGTGCATTTGTCTTTTATCCTAACTTGCCAAAAGAGCATTCTGCCCAGTCCTGTGACTGTAGTAAAGGTAATAAAGGTCCTCTGGAACCTCTATCACACAGTATTGCCGAAAAATCCTGTGTTTCAAGCTTAAAGGAACGAAGCTTTCTGACCTTTCTGGGTTTGGCTTGAACATCAAGCGTCTCTCAGCTGGCGGTCGCTTGGGTGTTTCTTGGGGGTGGTTCAAGCCACTAAGCGTGGTGTATGGTTTGTCAGCCTCCTGTACCTATTGGATATGAAAACTGGGGAAACTGAGCAGTCTTCCCTCCCTCTTGACTCACTTCTGTTCACATTCTGCTTCAGACTAGGAGAGCTATAATCCCATTGTGTGTAAGTCTGAACTTTGTTGGAAATGTAATCTCTGAGCTAGAGTTCTAGTCTTAACAAAGGCTTTGCTAAACCACAGTTGCCAATTCACTTAAATTGTGGAATAGGACTCATCCCAAAAATTCCCCTTTATAGCTCAATTGATTTTTTTGTAACATGCAATAGCGAACATTAGAACTGCCTTGTACTCTTTATACAACGTGTAGTTTGACTTGTATAAAATTATTAAATTGGTGACTCAAACCCCTGTGTTGATTGCAGTGCGATGGGATTCTTTTTCTGCCTCAGGCTGGGGAAGCTGCAGCCGGTGCAGCTCAGCCTTCTGCTGGAGTAACCACTTTGTTTCAGGAGGAGGTGGGAGCTCTTGCAGCGTGCTCAGTTTTGTGCTTGAGAGCGGCGACCCAGCTGAGTAGCATTTGTCCCAGTGCACTGTCCATCCTTCTGGCCCGGCTGGATGCAAAGGCAGTGCCTCCGATGGTTCAGGATTTCATGTGTCTATCCAGCTGCATCAGGTGGGGCACAGGGTCAAGCGTGTGTTCAAATGAGACCTGATGCCACCTTTTCTTTCCTGGAAACGGTTCTCTTGCAAATTAACATTCAGTTCCTTACTCTTTGCCAATGGCATCTAGGAAGATCGAGCTCCTGCCCACTGCACACGAGCAGCTGCACGAGAGGGAGCCTGGGCTGTGTAGGTAGTTTGGCCTGATCAGCGCACATTCCCAATGGAACCCAAATGGAAGTGGTTGTGTGGCTTGTGTTTCCCAAGACTGGGTTGCTGTTCCTTTTGTATCGTATGCTTCTCCGTATCTTTCTGCACCCAAGTGTGGAAAAGCGGCTGCTGAGCCAAGCTTCCCCTAGATGCTTCGCACAACCATAAGAGTCTTATGGATAACTCTGGCCTAATTCCAGGCTTCTGCAGAGCATGGTCAGTACTGAAGTTTTATTCTCTACACCTGGAATGAGGTGACTCCTGCACTTGGGTAATTCGCAATAAGTAAGTGTTTTAAATTGAAGCTGTTGTAGTTAAGGTGTACGTTAGCAAAATGACAGAAAAATGACGTGATGTAGCTCTGGTCACGGCAGGCAACGCCACCTCTGCGTTGGATTTCAAACACGGGGAGTACTGGGGACCTTCCCACAGAAGTGGGGCTGTGCAAGAGCAGCTTAATGCAGGTTTACAGCCCTAAGCCATGCTTGTGGAAATACCTCCCTTAAACTCACTGTCACAAAATGCCCCCTTGCTTTTATTTGTGCTGATCATGGAGTGGGTCAGACTTCGTGGGGAACCGCTCCTCTTTGATGTGCCTCCAGGGGTCTTCAGTAAAACACATCTGCTCCTCGGAACAAGATGAGAGCTTGCAGCTCCGTAGGTTAAAAGGTACATCTGCATATGTCCAGTGTTGCTCTGCCTTTGTGGTGACAGCAAGATGTTAACCATCACCACCTGCACACACTGGTAATGGTTTGTTACTAGAACAGATTGCCAGTGCCAGCCTGAGCACTTCTTGGCCTTGAGGAGCCAGTAGCGCCCCAGTCTTGGGTAATGACGTGCAGCGATGGCTTTTACCAACTATTAGCTTTCTGAGATGCGGTTGTTATGACAATGGTTATGTTTGAAGTCATCTTTATTCATGAATTATGTGCAGGGAGGGCCTAGGCTGGGTTTAACCAACTTGCCTGCTACATCTTTAAATATCAAAGAATTCCGTGGCTGGAGCCACATGTGACTTCTCCCTAGGCTGCTGTGCAAAAGGGAATCGGCCCTGTGCGAATGAAGAAGGAATTCCTTGGCATGACTTGCCTCCTGGGTTTGTTGCTCTGGAAAGCTTGTAGGGTTCCAGGGTGCCAGATTCCGAGCCAGTGCTGTTGAGCTTGCAGTAACTCTGAAGAACCCACCAACAAAACCCAAACACTAGCATCCCTCCGGCTCTGCCAGCACTGTGTTTTGTAGGAGTAGAAGAGACTCTGCCTGCTGCGTATTTGTGATTGCAAGTGTGATCACTTCTGAGATCCCTTGAAGCTGTTAACAAAAGCATTGTTTGGATAAACGTCTCAGGCTTCCATCACAGAAGAGCAAAAGGCTGTAGAGGGCTTGTGTGCTCGCTGCATTTTGTGCAGGCTTTGCACTGGCTTGTAGTAGTGGCCGTAGTCGATGGCAAAGCCATCTTGTGCTGCTCATGCCTTGGTTTTTAACCCCACCGTTGCCATCTTCTCAGGGGCATGCTCTAGTGTGGGGCGACCTGACCTTTTCTGCATTCAGTAAAGCCAATATAAATGTGTTCTTGAAAAGACAGAGGAGAAATGTGCCTTCTCGTCAAACGTGGAGCGCAGGATTGACTTCAAATGTTGGTGTCCTATAGCAAATTGTGAAGGAGAAATCAACACTACTGCTAAAAACAAAAAAAAAGTGAAACCTATACTCTAGGGCTGTACTTGGAGTCCATTCCTAGCCTGGGTCACCCAACGTTTGTGTGCTTTGAACTTCATCTCCTTGCCTGCATGTGTCAGGAGCTTATAAAAGGGAATTCTGTTTTTTCCCTGCTCAGAAGTGTGGTTTCTTCCACTTCTAGCTCAGTGCTGTGATGGGGAAGAGAACAAATCTCCAGTGTGCCTGGACAGGTGAGGAAGCAAGCTGCATTTGCAATCACATCTGTGATTGTTCCGGACCTGGGCAGGTGACTGACTCCAGGCTTGAAGCACGAAATGAGGCCGTGCTCTAGGGCTTGGGGGCTGCAGTCAGCATGGAGTTGGCAAGGATGGCTGTTTGATTGTCCCCAGAGCCAGTGAAGGGGGCAATGAATAGAGAAGCCACCTGCCTCTGTTGCTGAGGCCCAGAAGGGTGTACCTTGGCCCTTACGTCCACAACACGTGATTCTCAGAAGCTGGGAATGCTACTGTTGGAGTCCATGCAAGTGGTTCACTCCCAGAAAGACATGAAGGGGCTGGAGCGTGTCCAGAGAAGGGCTTATCGCTTAGCCTGACAGGAGGGGGGCGGGGGGGTCGGGGGGTGGGGGTTTCGCCTGGAAGGGAGGCGAGGGGACCCTTCCAACCGGGGGGGGCCGGGGGCAATTGGTCTCTGCTCCCAGGGAACGGGTGATGGGATGAGGGGAAATGGCCTCAAGTTGTACCAGGGCAGGTTTAGGTTGGACATTGGGAAAAATTCCTTCCCCACAAGGGCTGTCAGGCACTGGAAGGGGCTGCCCAGGGCAGGGGTCGAGTCCCCATCCCTGGGGGGATTTAAAAGACGGGCAGATGCGGTGCTTAGGGCCAGGGTTTAGTGGTGGGATGGCAGGGTTAGGGGAATGGTTGGGCTGGGTGAGCTTAAAGGGCTTTGCCAACCAAAACAATTCTGTGATTCTGCTTCAGTGAGTCCCTGTGCCACCATGAAAAAGAACGCAGTGTGCTTCAATAGGCAGGCAAACAGGCCCGTTTCATGTCAAGCGTTCAGAAATCATTGTTTAAAAAAGAGCCAGAGGTGGACTAAGAACAGGGGGGTTTAAAATACACTCTCACAGTCCATACCCTTCAAAATGGCTGCTTACGTCTCTAAGAGAATGGGCACAGGCTGTTGGCTTGCTGTAAGGAAGATTACAACTTCTGTGTTTGATGGACACCAAAATCGGTGTCTCCCTTAGCAATACTGCTGTGCTGAGAGTGAAACTGTGAGCGGCTCAAATAGGTGACCCTCCTTACTCCTGCTATAAGGTTTCTACCTCTAAGTTTTGCTGGTCTAGAATCCATTTACACTTGGGAGGTTCCTCTGGCCCAAACAAGGTTGTATCCGTCTTTGGATGAGCAACAGGGAGGGGCGTTTAAAATGTGACTGTGGGATTTATTCACACCTGGAACAACTTGAGCTGTTTCCAGTTCCTACTTAAATCTAGTTCAGGCTGGCTTTGTAAGGGCCACAGAGCAACTGGGTAAGTCAAAGAGCAGAAGCTGGGGAAGTAGGAATTTGGCTCAGGAGCCTGGGAATCCCGAAAATTTAGCTGGGCT
Source organism: Gorsachius magnificus (assembly GCA_034008185.1). Classification (NCBI taxonomy): domain Eukaryota; kingdom Metazoa; phylum Chordata; class Aves; order Pelecaniformes; family Ardeidae; genus Gorsachius; species Gorsachius magnificus. The sequence goes on from CM067091.1 coordinate 11,063,303, forward strand.
GGCATTTGGTGTGCTCGTGAGAGGTGGTGCAAAATGTGATGACCAGTTGAAGGATGCAGAGTTCAAATGTTGATGAGAAAGCAAAGTTCCTGCGACGCAATTAGCAGATCCATGCTGTGTTCTTGGGCGCTTTGTGTTTAATGCGAATGGGAATGCAGTACTGTAAAAGGTGGGAAGCAAAGCTGATGCTAATGTTGCTTTGCATAGCAGCAGCTGTTAATGGAGCAAGGATGTAACGGTGTTTGTTGATGTGATCCTGCGCATTTTGTTTTGCAGTTGAGTGCAAAGAAATAGCAGAAAGTGGGCTATTAACTCTCAAAGCTCCCTCACGTGTTTTTATTTTTGCTGAATGTGTGCGTAGATATCAGAGGGGAAGCTTCAGTCATTTTGTAATCCAATAAAAAATTGGAACTAAGTGCTCTGAAGTGGCTTGTGAGCTTCTGCCCTTTTAGCCACCTCTGACAATGGCATGTCCAGGTGGTTTGTGTGAATGTGGGGTGCTCCTACATAGGAAGGGACAGGCCGGAGGAGGGTGTCTGCAGCTCACGCATGCCTTGGGAGGTGCTTCACAACACTTCATACTAAGGGTCAAGTTTGGGGCGTGATTCTGGGGGATCCTCTGGCTTGAGGGCTCCATCCTCTTCCTCTGTTGACACGGAGCCACTTCTGCAGGGTGGTCTCCTTTGACTGAGAATCTCTCAAATACTCATTTTTATAAATTGGTATTTTTGCTCATTTTGAAAGCAAAAGCTTAAGTGTTGCTCCAGTGGGTTGGCTTTGGGCAAGAACTGAGCACAGGGATTTCAGTCCAAAATACCGAAAATAGTGGAGGGGGAACTCTGGGGGAGTTGGAGGTGACTGGAAGATGCAGCCTATGCTGTCACATGGATAGAGTTGGGGGGAGAATTACTTGGGCAAATTTATTACTGGTGCGTGCAGCTCCTGGAACGGGATTATTCTGTAAATGGGAATATGAAAAATCAGCACTGTTATGTCAGTGGGTGTTAAACAGATCACATCTCCGCTGCGTAGTGTAATCGGAAGGTACCATGGCACCCAGTCAATCTGCCAGTCGAAGAGCAATGGTTCCCCTAGAAATGGGTGGAGGGTGAGCGGGGTAAAGTGGGTGTTGGCACGGAGGACATGGGACAGTAATGGGGAAGGCAGGAGAAAACACAGTGAAAGAGCTTTTCCACTCATGTGCCTGGGTCTATTTGCTGAGAATTAAAAATCGTTGTTAAAAAAGTGTTAATCCAATTTGCTGACAATTAAAAATCATTGCCCTGTAAACTGAAAGTGCTAATCCACTGTTTGCCATAATTTAGGTGTCACCTATGTACGTTTGGCAGCCCAGGGTGGAATCATTTAATGGTTCTCCGTACACGAAAGCCCCCTAGAGAGGGTGAAACTGAGGCACAAATTGCAGTGACTTGTCCAGCGGGAATAAAAGCTCCAGATGCCAGTTTGCGCTTCAAACTTAACTCCTTTTGCTTCATGTCCTGGAAGGTCTCCAGCGGGTTTCTGGGGCAAATGAGGATGGGATGGCACTGAGGGTGAGGATGGGCTGGCAGGTGCAACCACCTGCAGGTGCTGCCATCCATGAAAAGCAGAATGCGTGGGGATGAGTCCTGGCCTAGCATGTCCCAGAGCATCACTTGCAAAGCAGAGCCCCGCTGCGCTCTGCACGAGTTGGGTCTGGTGGTGTTACTGGCATAGCAGGACCTGGGAAGCCACATCAGAAAGCGCCGAATTATACAAGCGTTACTAAGAGCTAAGTTTAAATAACCAAAAGTTCCTCACAACACTACCTAAAACTAAACCGTATGACTAAGAGCGTCGCCCAGACACACCTCGAACCCTGGCAGCCCGGTGCCGTGACAGCTGCTCTGGGGAGCCTGGTCCAGGAACCAAGCACCCTCTCAGCGAAGACCCTTTTCCTAACCTCCAGTCGGAACATGCCCTGACGCAGCTGCATTCCCTTTCCTCGTGTCCTGTCGCTGGTCACCAGAGAGAGGAGATGGGCATCCCCCTCCGCTGCCCCCCACGAGGGAGGTGTAGGCTGCCATGGGGGCCCCCCTCAGCCTTCTCTTCCCCAAGCTGAGCAAGCCAAGCGACCTCAGCCACTCCTCCTAAGCCTTGCGCTCGGGACCTTGCACCATCTTGGTCGCCCTCCTCTGGACACACTCTCATAGTTTGATGTCCTTGGTACGTTGAGGTGCCCAAAGCGCACCCAGTGCTCGAGGTGGGGGCCGCACCAGTGCGGCGTGGAGTGGGACAGTCCCCTCCCTTGCCCGGCTGGTGATGCTCTGCTTGATGACCCCCAGGACCAGGCTGGTCCTTTGGGCTGCCAGGGTACACTGGTGACGCACGTTCAGCTTGCCAGCAGTCCGAGCCCCAGAACTCTTTCCGTGGGGCTGCTCTCCAGCCTCTCACCCCCCAGTTTGTACCTATAATTTAAGATGCTTTACAAAAGAGGTTGTGGAAATGGAAGTTGAGGCACAGGAGGGAGCAATGGCTCACTGGGAAGCCAGGGATGCCTCCTCCTTTTTCCTTAAAGTAGCTGTTTCCCAGGAATTCATCATTCTGAATTGATGATTTTTTTACGGCAAACATAGCCAGGAACAGGAAACTGATGGGGGACAGCAAATGCTGGGTTGCTTTGCAAGTGACCGAGTTTCACCCTGCTCCTGATTCGAATCTATTCAAACCTCCCACTGCAGCGTAACAGGATTTATACTGGAAAACCTTTATCTGTCCTGAGCTGCTGCAGGTTTATTCGGAAAGGGAGAAGAAGGCAGTAGCGGCAAAGGGAATACTGTTATTTCCTGATTTGCAGGATCTAACAGCTTCATCAGCGTCCTTGACTTCATCTCTTAATGCATTAAAAAAACCTGGCAGATGGGCCAGAAGGAGCGCGCTCGCTCCCGCACTCCCCGAAGTGAGCAGGCCAGCGCCTTGCCCTGGGCTGGGTATGGCAGGAGCCGGCCCATGAGCCATCGCCTCTCCCCGGCCAGTCCTGGATGCGTCAAGTGTCCATTCTCAGCAGCTTTTGGGGCATTTTGGTCCTTGTGCTTCCAAGTCTTTGTTCCTTCTACTCCCACCTTCTGCGGATAAGTGGGGCAAGTGTTGCCTAAAAGGTGCGCTGCTTGCGTGGCTGTAAAATACAAAAGGGTGGGTGGGTAAGGTGCCCGGTTTTTGGCTGGAGTGCTCGGGAAGCGCTACTGGTGCCGTACATTGCCTCCAGAGAAGCAATTGGAGCCATCCTTTTGCTTCCTGGAGATCTTGGGGATTTTGTATCATGTTCCGTCTCAAAGTGTGAGTTCTTCGAGCCTGCGGTAGGAGAGGAGAAGCTTCCCCTGCTCCGGTGGGGCAGCCTGTGCCTCTCCACCTTGTATGAGGCCAGGGCAACTGGTTTGGTCTCTGGGGCCTCTTGGCTGCTGATGAGTGGGGGGTGCATTGCCATCAGCCGTGTAGTCTGGTGGCTCTCCAAAGAGGGAGTAGGTTAATATATATATATAAAAAATATAATATAAGCGGCTTCTGCCTTTCCAGCTCTGCTGTCCCACCTGACCCAAGAGGGGGACACGGTGGGAAACTGTGCGCCGGCCACCTCGAAGGTGGGGATGGGGACCCCGGAGGCGGCGTCTGTCTTAAGATGACCAAGTGCCAGCCCCGGGCTCTCGGTGCCGCCAGGACTAGCGGCTCCGTCCCCGCCGGCCGTCGCCGCGGGGAGGAGAGAGGGGCGGGGGGTGGCGGCCTCGGGGCGCCCGGCCCGGCCCGGCTCGGGATCCTCCCCGGAATCCTGCGGCGGGCTCAAACGTCGCCACTGCGGCGTGGAGGAGCACACGGGTTGCCATGGCGACGGCGCTCATTAAGCGCACGCATCCCCAGCCCGCCCGGCTGCCGCCCCCTCCCCGCTGCGCACCCTCACGCACGCCCGCCCGCGGCCCGGCCCCGCGCCCCTCCCGCCGCCCCGGCCCCCCGCCCGCTGCGGCCCTGCTCGCAGCCCCGCCAGCCCCGGGCCGGGCCGTGAGGCGGCACCGCGCAGCGCCCGCCGGGCCGGGCGGCCCCGCTGCGGCTCGGAGCAGCGCCCTGGCCGGGCCCCGGCCGCCGGGCCCCCCGCCCCCACCGTGGAGGTAAGGAGCGCGGCCGGGCGCTGCCCAGCCCGGGCGCCGCCGCCCTCCCTTTTCCCCGCGGGCGGCCCGGCCGGGCGGGCCGGCCGGGCCTGCCGGGGCGGCCCGGGGCCCGGCGCGGGAGGCGCGCTCCGCCATTGCCACCCTTCACCAAAAGCCACCCCGGGCCCGGCGGAGCCGCCTCCCGGCCGAGAGGGGCGGCGGGGGCCGCGGCCGGGGCCGGGCGCGGAGCGGGCGGGGGGAGGCGGAGTTCAGGGCCGTAACATTTACCTGCGGCCAAGGGGGTTTTGTTTTGGTTTTCCGCCTCGAGGCGAGCCGCTGCGCCCAGCAGCGGGGGTTATCTTACCAGAAAATGAAAAAGAAAAGGACGTGCAGGCACTTATCTCCCTTGGGCAGGGTCTGTGCCGGGCTGGCTGGTCCCAGCTGGGGGGGTGCGGTGCGAGGTGCTGCCCGGGCGCGACCCAGCGATATCGGGGAACGGGACTGTTGTTCCTTGGCTTTCCCAAGGGATCCTCTCTGGGACACACAGGACTTGGAAGCCCCTTCCAGGATGGACGCGTGACCATGTTCCTTCTGGTGTTTCTCAAACGCTGCATGAGCACCTGCTCTCCTGGAGCCTGGAGATGACACCGCTGCAGTCCCCGAAAGGGCCCTGCAGCGTGGAGGGCGTCAGTCCAGCCTAGCGGGGCGCAGACCAAACAGCCCGGGCTGCGGAGAGGATGCCCCACAGGGCCCAGGACAGGTTCTGGATTTATTTCTTTACTGGTTATAGAAGAAGATAAAAGACTGGACATTTTGAAGTCATTCTGGACCACCTCTTTGGATGTTTCTGCCAGCTTATAAGCGGAACTTGTACTTGTGGAAAAGTATCCTGGGTTGTGCCCTGACTCTTCAGGGCTGGATGCTGCAGTAAGGCCAGTGCTATCAGTAGGCAGCAGCTTATGGCAGCAGGATGGAAGGTGGGAGGATGCAGGGGTCCCCTTTGTGCCTCTCTCAGCGGTGGCTGGGGGCCTGTGCCTGGCCAGAGCTGCCCAGGCTTCAGGCTGCCCTCTGGCCTCAGCACTGAGCCCTTGGGGGTGGCACATGAGGTCACCGGTAGCTGCTCGTTCTCCCCGCCTGTGGCTCTAAGCAGACCCTCAGGCCCAGGAGGTGGTCCCAGCTGCAGTGACGCTGCTGGGGACAGCTGGTGACACCAGCCTCTGCTCTGTTCTGGACCTAAAGCTGAAGTCAGCTTGCTCCTCTCTTGCCCTTCTCCCTCCCATCTCAGTCTTCGCAGAAGCTATTCATTATTTTGAAATGTGCAACACGAACAGCCTCTTACTGTGCAGAAGGAGGATGTTTCATCCTGGTTTGAGATGTTGATGGATACCACGGTCCATTCCAGACCACACCCCGTGCTGCAGCAGAACCCAGGAGGACTCTGTGGCCCCTGGCTTATTCCAGAGAAGGCGTTGCCTCCTGGATCTAAAGCGACAGTCAGGTTTGGAAGGGAAGAGGCAGCTGTGTTTGCCTTTCTCCACTGGGCCACCCACTCCTGCAAAGGGTGTTGCTGAGTGTGCTCCTGTGTGTATATGGAGCAAATACCTTCTGCAGTGCCGTTCGTCTCTTCAATGCCTGCCCTGGGCAATGCCAGAAGACAGGGGAAGATCCAGGGCGCAGCCCCCAGCCCACCACGTCTCTGCGGTGCTCTGGGGTACCGCTTGCAGTTTGAGCATGGTCTCAGCTGGTGCTTTTTCTTAAAGGCTCAGTTTTGCCACTGGAGATAATGAATAATCCATACCTCAGCTGTTGTTAAGGATGGGGAAGTTCTCTCTTGTGGCTGAGGAAATTCCTAAAAAATAATTCACAGAATCACAGGATGCTTGAGGTTGGAGGCATCTCTGGAGCTCACCTTGTCAGTCCCCTGAGCCATCAGGGCCAGCCAGAGCCAGCTCCCCAGGACCGTGCCCAGGCGGCTTTTGAGTACCTCCATGGATAGAGATTCTACCACCTCCCTGGACAACCTGTGCCAGGGCTTGGTCGCCCTCACAATGCAAAGGTGTTTCCTGATGTTCAGAGGGACCCTCCCATGTGTCAGTTTGTGCCCGTGGCATCTGGTCCTGTCCCTGGGCACCACTGGGAAGAGCTGGGCTCCGTCCTCTCTGCACCCTCCTCCCGGGTATTTATACGGACTGATGAGAGCCCCAAGCCCACTCTGCTCCAGGCTAAACGGCCCCAGCTCTTGGCCGCTCCTCAGAGCAGAGATGCTCCAGCCTCTCCATCATCCAGGCCCTTCGCTGGACTCTCTCCAGTCCGTCCCTGCCTCTCTCATACTGGGCAGCCCAGTGCTGGACCCAGCGCTCCGGGTGCCTCACCGTGCAAGCAGAGGGGAAGGATCCCCTCCCTCCCCCTGCTCTGACCCTCCTCCTGATGCAGCCTTGGACACTGTTGGCCACCTTTGCCGCCAGGACACATTGCCGGCTCGTGTTCAGTATGGTGTCCACCAGTACCCCCAGGGCTCTTTCTGTCAGGCTTTAGCTTTCCAACTGGGTGGCCCCCAGGATACACCAGTGCAGATTTCAGGAATATTTAAAAATCTGAGAAGCCACAAAGCCAATGAATGTACTAATGTTGGTTGAAATGTGGTTATTTTAAGCCAATTTTGTGATGAAAAGAACAACATATTTTGACCAGACTGTGCTTTCTAAAGCACTGATGGGGCTGTACAGCATCTCTGTGCTGGCAGCTGCTTTTCTCCCTGCTCCTCTGTGGCCAGTGCATCCCTTCTCTTTCCAAAGAGCGGATTGTTCCCTGGCTTTGCTGTGGTTTTACAAGACAGTGGCTGTGAGACTGTGGTAGAGTTGGAGCCTTGGGTGTATAGCAGCTGCAAAAATGCTCACTTTCCAAGCCCCTGTGTCGCTGGTCACTGGCGGGATCAACATCTGACGCTTCTTGTTTGATGAGCTGGAAAATTTGGGAGCACCAGAAGCGGTGAAGCTTGGTTGCCTTCAAACGCACGTTTGGTGGCCAGTTTCCTCTGCACGTGTGAGTGTGTGCGTGGATCGGCTTTCCTCAGGATGTTTAATCCGTGCTGATGCTCCCCCTGCGGGGTGAGGGCCAATGCAGGGACCCCATCCTCTGTGCAGGTGCTTGGCTTCCCAAACTGGAAGGTTTTACTCTGGTAGAGACTGCTGTTACGGAGGCATCTGATCTGGCTGTCAGAACTGGTTGAAATAGGCTGGGGGGGGCTGACCGCGGACAGGCAGCCATATGCACGTGTGTGTTCCTGCATGGAGAATGTGATTGCAAGAGCCGCTTTACTGGAGCCAAGCAGGCCAAGAAAGGGAGCGCTTCAGGATGAAAGTTGCCTGGAAAAGTTCCTCCTTCCAGGTAGCATGTGGTGGTGGTCCCTAGAGGGACCACAGGTCAGCATCTGTGTGTGGTCAGCATTCCCTAGGGTGGCATTTCCCCTTTCTGGCTTCCCCAGAGTGGGAGCCTGAGGTCCCTGTCTGCCCCTCAGCCAAAGGGGAGGGAGGCGTGGCTGTGCAGAGTTATAGGTCCCTGTGGACCTAAAGGAAAGGCTGAGCGGCTGGCTTTCTGGGGAGCACAGCCACCACTGCTGAGGGGCAGATAAGAGGAACAGGAGTGACGATTTGTTGTAGGGCAGGGCCGTGGGCTGGATGGGCTCCTTCCTCTGCCTCCCCCAGGTTCCGTGGAGGGCTCCTGACCCTCTGAGTTGGCTCCCAGTGGTGGGGCAGTGCAGGGACCTGCCCTTTGCTGCAGCAAGGCCTTTCCCAGGAGGTTGTTGGAGGAGGGATTGGCTGGAGGTTAAGTCCTAAATCTCAGTTATTTAATTCCTCCAGTTTAAGGAATGGTACTTCAATCTCTAATCCAAATTCATTCTGTTCACCCTGAACTTGTAAGGCATGGGAGTACCAATCTCGACAGCATCGGCAGGTGGCCCCACAAGGATTTGAAGAGCGTTTGACATGTGATAATTACCACTGGTCATTACTTGTGCAGTTATTTGCTGTTGCATTCGCATCATAGACTGCTGTACAGAGACGAGTTTGAGCATGGCCCAGTTTGGGCACTGGATCGAGTTATTTCTCTTACTTTCTATGCATTCCCAGTCCCAAGTTCTGGTTAAATTACAAAAAAAAAAAAAAAAGTTAACTGCTCACACAAAGCAAGGAGTTGTCCTTGAAACCTTTGATGCAAATGCTGAGTCAAGGATGAATATCAGATTTAAGTGCCTAGGGAAGCAGATAGGTTCCTGGTGGGTATTGGGAAGCACCAGGACGGGTTGGCTGCCAAATTCATTTTGGCTTTCAGTTGAAGTCCGGTGTCCAGCTGAATTGCTCGGTTCCTTCAGTTCTCCCGACACCTCACAGTGCTTTTCTGGTGTTGCACCCAGAGGGCCTTCAAGGTCTGTACTGTCTGTCAGCTGAACATCAGGTACTTCTGATCACGAACCTGGCAGCACCATAAGAGAGGAGGAAGCAGATCTTCCCCTAACACGAGCACACCATCCCACTCTACCCCCTGGTTGTAACACCTTTATCTTAATGTCTCAGGTTTTAAAATTCTGGACTTTGCCCTTTGTAGCCAAATCCTTATTTAACCGTGCTCCACTGAAGTGGTTCCACACGGCTGTCTCCTCTTTCAAGTTAAGGTTGCATCAAAAGCAACCAAGATGTGAGCACAGTCCTCTGCTTAGCCCCGCAGCAGCCCAGCCTCCGTCCCAGCAGCAAGTGCTTCGAAGAGGGTGTGGGAGACAGGGCAGGTCCAAAATCCTTCCCCAGCCCGGTGTGCTCAGACTCCAGCAGTCTCCAGGACACCCGGACCATCCATAGCCGCCTTTCATGAGTGCATCCAACGATGCTGCTGGTTTTCTGCTTAGCTCTGTGCGTCCACTGCGGTTTTCAGTAGGGCAGGAGCAGCACCCAGAGCCCCCCCTTGCCGAGGCATCCTGGGCACTGGGAGGCAACACTGTCCTTCCCTCCGGCTTGTAGGCCAGTCCCCCTGGTCTGTGGACATCATGGGGTAGGCACCGTCCTGCCGCTGGGGCACAGCAGGGGCCAGCTGCCACCCCAGGGACAGAGAACTGAGGAAGGTGGCTGGCAGGGCCCCTGTGGTCAGGTCCAGCTAGAAGCTCAAGTCAGTAGGCGAGGCTGGGGACCAAGCCAGGCTGCCAGCCAGACAGACAGACCAGCACTGCTGCAGGGTGGCATAGGGAGGCTGAGGGTGGGCTGAGACGGAGCCCCTGGGCCCACGGGTGGGGGTCCCAGGGGAGGCTGGTCAGGGCCAGTAAGTACCCTCAGGGCCCTGACACCTTGCCTACTCCTTGAAATTCATGGCTAAATGGGTTGAACATCACCAGTCCCGTGAGAAACTCAGCTGTGTGCAGTGGACTTCATGTTCCATCCTGTCCCCCCCACCCAGTTAACTCCTGTCACTTGTGAAATTCTCTCTTGCAGCCTGATAGAAGACCAAGGGTAACTGCCTCACGGGAGAACTGGAAGGGGAACTTCAGGGACCTCCATCTTCTTCAGAGTAGGATTTGCTGAGCCTCAGCCACAGTCTGCATCATAGTGGCATAGGCTGCAGTGGGAGCCAGGAGCAGCTTGTGGTGGACCTGCTGTGCTCGTGCCATCTTATGGTGGTGCCAGGTGAGAAAAAACCCTCAGTGTTTGCAGGCTCTGAGCTGGGATCTCACAATGGGGGCTGGACTAGGTCATGTTGGTACCAGCTGTGACCTTCGTGCTGTTCTTGGTTGGGTTCAGTGGACCTTTAACACATCTTACAGGAGTTTCTGCTGGGAGATGGTGGAAAGGGAGGGACGATCCTCCACAGTCTCTTTCTCACTCCTTTGTCATGCTTATTCTTGTACCCAACTCGATTTCCTTCTTGCATCTTCCAGCGTCTCGCTCTGTGCCCAGGCAAGGTGATGGACAGCAGAGCAGAGATGGAGGTTGTGAGAAGCACAAAGGGGAATGCTGCTGGGGAGGTCAGCGTCCACATGGTCACCACCGAGAGCACTGTGCAGAGCACCCACCTGCCAACGACTGCTTTCATCATACCAGGTAGCCAGAACTGTCCTCTCTAACTACTGCCTCCCCAGCCTTCTCCCCCCGTACTGATACCTCACACTCCTTGTATGTGCTCCTCCCAGACCTTGGGAGACAAAGCCGTGCTGCTATTGCCATCTTAGAGGTTCTCTGTGGCTATCCCACATCACTTGGATGATTTGTGGCGGATCAAAACCTCTTCAGTGTTAAACCAAAGCCCTGATGTCTAGGGCCCTGTGCCAGTGCAGCACAGTGTGCTGGGTGCCTGCTCTGCAGGGCATGTGGGCTCCTGGGTGGCTGCATTATCATAGAATCACAGAACATCTCCAGTTGGAAGGGACCCGTAAGGATCATCGAGTCCAACTCCCCGTTCCTCACAGCACTACCTAAAACTAAAGCGTATGACTAAGAGCGTCGCCCAGACACACCTCGAACCCTGGCAGCCCGGTGCTGTGACAGCTGCCCTGGGGAGCCTGGTCCAGGGACCAAGCACCCTCTCAGCGAAGACCCTTTTCCTAACCTCCAGTCGGAACTTGCCCTGACGCAGCTGCATTCCCTTTCCTCGTGTCCTGTCGCTGGTCACCAGAGAGAGGAGATGGGCATCCCCCTCCGCTGCTCCCCATGAGGGAGGTGTAGGCTGCCATGGGGGCCCCCCTCAGCCTTCTCTTCCCCAAGCTGAGCAAGCCAAGCGACCTCAGCCACTCCTCCTAAGCCTTGCGCTCGGGACCTTGCACCATCTTGGTCGCCCTCCTCTGGACACACTCTCATAGTTTGATGTCCTTGGTACGTTGAGGTGCCCAAAGCGCACCCAGTGCTCAAGGTGGGGCTGCACCAGTGCGGCGTGGAGTCCGCTCCCTTGCCTGGCTGGTGATGCTCTGCTTGATGACCCCCAGGACCAGGCTGGTCCTTTGGGCTGCCAGGGTACACTGGTGACGCATGTTCAGCTTGCCAGCAACCTGAGCCCCCAGACCTCTTTCCGTGGGGCTGCTCTTCAGCCTCTCGCCCCCCAGTTTGTACCTATAACCCACTTGTTGGGGCCATTAGCCCCCAGCTTGGACGTATAACCAGGATTGCCCCATCCCAGGTGCAGAATCTGACACTTGTTCTTGTTAAATTTCGTACGGTTGGTGATCGCCCAGCTCTCCAGTCTATCCAGACCTCTCTGTAAGTCCTCTCTGCCCTCAAGGGAGTCCACAGTTCCTCCTAATTTAGTGTCATCATCAAACTTACTTGATGTACATTCGACTCCTGCATCCAGATCATTTATAAAAGCATTAAAGAGCACTTGCCATAAAATGGAGGCCTGCAGAGCCCCACTGGTGGCTGGCCGCCAGCCAGTTGTTCACCCATCATACCATGGACTTGTCTAGCTGCATGCTGGATGTTTTGTCCGGAAGGGTGCTGTGAGGGACAGTATCAAAAGCTTCGCTAAAATCCCAAAAGCCCATATCTACCAGCTTCCCTTGGTCAGGTAGATGGGTGGCCTTTTCCTGGAAGGAACTCAAGTTAGTCAAGCAGGACTTTCTCCTCCTGAACCTGTGTTGGCTATGGCCAACAACTGCAGTGTTTCTCAAGTGTTTTTCAATAGCTCCCAGAAAAACCTTCTCCATAATTTCACCAGGCACTGCAGTGAGGCTGACAGGCCTGTTAATAACCAGGGTCACCCTTTGTACCCCTCTTGAAATTTGGAACAATTTTCAGTCCAGCTGACCAGTGCCTTTCAGGAGGTGTGCAAGTGAAGCATGGATGTGTGTTAGGTGAGATCGGGGGTGTTCTGTAGGAGCAAATCTCCCAATTTTTCCTGCTCCCAGTGCCTCAGTTCTAACTGCAGAGGGGCCCTGGGCTGCCCAGTGTGTTCCTTCGAAATGAAACTAAACTGGAAGATGTGGTCCAGGGGCTCACCAGCACGGTCCTGGTCATGGGAACAGCCTGAGGTTAGGCTGAAGTTGGAACTCTTGAATGAGGATGGTTGTTGGCGCCAGCTGCCGGCACAAGCCATTGCTGGCTGCAGATCTGGTTGGGTCACGCTGCCTGTTTGTGGGTGCTTTAGCCTGCAGCACCAAGCCCTCAGCTGGGAGACTATGTCTTCTCTGTCATTTTGTGCTGCCTTTGAGCCTTGTTTGCATCAGTTAAGTGTTCTGTGTATGCCTCTGGTTGTTTGTTTCCTTTCTTCCCTTCTCAAGCAAATGCCACTACCATCAACCTTCCCACGAGCACCTTAGAAATTCAGCGATTCCCCCGAGAACCACAGAGAAGCACAGGGGCCGAGAGGCCAGAGAGGGGAGCAGGGAGTGAGCCCATCACAGCTACTGTCATTCCCCAGATCAGCGGGGTGCAGACCTGCAGCACAGTCCGTGTGCTGGAGTGGAAAGATGGGGTGGCTACTTTGCCTGGGAGTAACCTGCGGGTAAGTGTAGCCCTGGGCCACCATGTTTGCCCACCCCACCCCCCACCCCGCCACTCCCCGCAGCTGCTGGCCCTCACAAGTGGCAGTGCCACCGCCTGTGCCAGGCAGGGACCACCAGGCCATGAGGTGGCCCCTGGCAGTACCCGCACCCCAGCTGGAGGCCCTGGCTGTTCTGGCTCTGCAACAGCTCTCCCTGTGCTGCACCCCTGCACCCCTCCCATCCTGTGAGCTTGGCAGAGCGAGCGCACCCATGGTGCCTGGGGGACTGCAGCAGGTCTGCCCTGCACAGGGAGGCAGAAGGATGCTACGTGCTTGCAGGGCATCGTCCCTTTCCAGGCTGTGCCCTGGAGTTGGCTCTCTCCAAGCTCCTGCACTCACCTTGGGAACAGTGGCCGTGTGCTCATCAGGCAGCAGGTGCCTTTAGGTGTACCCCTCGGTACATGAAATAGCTTGCACAAAATGCACCAATTTCTCAGCTGCTACTCAGCCTCAGGGCACCACGTCCTCCAGCTGTCACCCTGCCCCTCGTGCTGCCAGCGGGTGCTGGTCTGTTCCAAGCGCTGGCAGCATGCTAGCCCTGGTGGGCTCAGTGGCCAGCAGGGAGGGGCAGCAGGACAAGTGGCTTTGGTGCCATGCTCGCCTCAGTCATCAGAAGAGCTGTCCTCTTGTTGGAGGCACTGATGACTGAACCCCATCCCTCTCGTTCTCAGAGCTCACACGCACCCAGTAGCTATCAGGTTGCGTTTCTGTCCTTCTCGTCAACTGTTTTTCCTCGGTTTTTTGGTTCAATGACGCAGTTTCGAATAAATGAGTACGGGACGCTGAAGGTGGTGAGCGCTGATAAGATGCCTCCAATGGAAGCTATAAAGGAGGGTAACACAGAGAAAGATGGGGACTCAGAGGTGGCACCCACCAGCAGAGACAATCCTACCGTGGCTCAGGGTAAGGGCACCGTGGTGGCACTCCTGGGGTGGGTGCTGTCACCCAGCAGGTGCTGCCTGGCACAGGCCCCAAGCGAGGCAAATGTCTCCTGATTCCTGCTCTCCTTTCTTTGCTGCACCTTGTGCCTCACTGCTCCTCTTCTCTGACTCAGATGTGCTGGAGCAGACCAAGCTGCCAACAGCAGAAAGCATGTGCCACTGTGATACCTGTGGCCGGAGACACGTGTCGGATGGAGCTCGGGAAGGCAGGGGCTTCTGCAGTGAGCACTGTCACCAGCAGTTCAAAGAGAGGTAAAGGAAGGGGAGTCTGCTCCATGCAGAACCGAATCCATCCGTCCGTCTGCCCTCCCTCCCCTGGTCCACATGCTCCAGCAAGGGATGCAAGCGCATCTGTATCTGGCGGGTGCTGGGGACCCCACTTGTCTCCCTCTTTCCTGTAGGCAGAATGCCCTGGCTGCAGCATAGTGGGGCTGAAGACTTGTCCCAGGGGACAGCAGGAAGCACAGGAGCCAGATTTTCTTCTGCCCAACTTGTGGCTGGAGCAGGCCTGCAGCAGGAGGTTGCTGCAGTGGGTACTTCCAGGCTGAGCAGCAGTGGGAGGCGTGGGTCACACGGGCGTTCCTAGCCCCTCTGCTTACTAACCTGGGACTCCCAGGACTCGTTTTCCAGCATCTCTGTGGTACTCTGGTGCAGCTTAGAGTCCTGCTACGAAACTAGGTGGCTTTTGATCCGTCCTGGGTTCAGGTTTCTGACACCCAGGCGTGTGAGGGTGATTCTGGTCTGTACCCTGGTTCTCACCTCTTGCCAACTTGTGCACTAAGAGGAGCATGTGTATTAGTCAGGAGGAGGGGTGGGAGGACATGTGAGTAAGAAACGGGGTGACAGTGAATGTCCAGCAGCCACTCCCGTACCAACACCCCAGCCGTTGCCACGTACCATGCTGCAGTGGTTTACTCTCCCTTCCTCTGTGCAGATCCGTCATTGTGGAAAACTCTGCCAGCAGTACCAATGCCACCGAAATCCTCAAGCCGGTGAAGAAACGAAAGAGGAAGGACTACCAGAGCCCTTCGGAGGACGAATATGAATCCGAGCAAATGGTAAGAGGAGGGAAGGCAGGGTATGTGTGTGCATGTGCCGATGTCGAGGGTGGGCCATGGCCACCCCTGCATTCACTGCGGGCAGGCGCGATTCTCATCGGTGCTGTCAGCTGTATGTCCAAGGGGTAACCTGTTGGCTGTTTCTGCCAAAAAGACTCAAATGTGTGGAGCATCAGGGCTTCTAGACACTTGGCTGGCTGTTCTGGCATGCTGAGCGCCTCGGATTGGGTTAGGGCTGTCCTAGACACTAGTGCTAGGCACAGTCCTGATTGGGCCATAGGTATCAAGCGCTCTCAACTGCTCTCTTGAGTCTGGGCCACCAAAGTGAGTGCTGAAGTAAGACAGTGTCTCTCTGCATGATGTGTCTCCTGGGGAAGGGATAAGGAAGCTCTGCTTGCCAGCCCTGACCGTAGCAGATCCACTCCAGGTGTGATTGCTACCACTCAGCACCAAAATCCCCCTCGGGCTCCCATCATCAGATCCTCTCAGCTGCCCATTTTCTGGGCCAAGCACCAGTCAAATCACGCACGTTGCAGAGGCCCACTATGGCGCTTGGCACCAGCGTGAGGGTACAACACACAGCATAAACCTCTGTGCAGACCTCCAACACGATGGGTTTCTCTTTTGTCTGCTCTCATGTTTAGGAGGAAAAGCAGGAAGAGAGGAAAAACTCTGCAGGAGACTCTGCTGCCAGCAATCCGGAGGCTGATGTGTGGAACGGGAGCCAGCACGGTATGGAGGGCCGGGCGGGCGGTGGGGTGAGCGCTCCCGCCACGGCTGTGGGGTCCCGCTGTGGTGCTGCAGGGCTGGGCCAGCATTTTGGTGCTCCAGCAGAGTCAAATACCCAGTGCAAGGTGCTGGTACATGTTCCCAAAGGCTCGTAAGCTCTTCTGCTTGCTTGATCCTGCTTTCTCTGTCTCTTTCCATTTCTCTCCTTTCCTCTCTTTCTCTCCATGGGAAGGGTGCACCCTTACAGATACGGCTGTGTCGTCTTTAGGCATTGGACCGTACTGTACAGTGCTTTCTGGGCCCTCCCCTTGGGAGCTGAATGTGTTATTTGCTTGTGGATACCGTGTTTGCTCCGAGAGGCACTATCCTGAGCAATAACGTGACTCTGCGCCACATCTGGCTTTGCCCCCCCTTCCTGACAGTCTTACAGGGAGCATCCCTCTCGTGGTGGGGAGCTCACAAGTTTGGGAGCTGCTCCTGTAGGTCTGGTGCCACTGAAGCCAGGTGATGTGGGGTTGTCTCATCTCGTGGGGATCCATTCCTGGACCGTATCAGAGGAGATCTCAAACACAGAGCTGTCAACACAGAGGGAAAGGAGGCAGGCGGAACAATGCAGTGTTTGCTTGTTTGGTTTTTTCCCTGCAGCGTGATGGGGGTGATGGGGAAGGAAAACTCGGGAAAATACTGAAAATAAACCTGTATGGGAAACCTTTTGTCTTTGAATAGTGAAAGGTTATACTCAAAGTAATTTCAAAATTAAACTGTTCCAGCTTCATAGTCCTCTCTGTAGCCAAATGTAGGGACAGTAGCAGGGGCCAGGTGTCGTTAGCCCTTGATGTTACACTGCGTTAACCACTATTAAAAAGGGAGCTCATACTCACTTGCCAGGTCTTTTTATCTAGAATCTGAGTCCTGAGCACGTGACCTTCCCTGCCACACACAAGTAAGTGGTGCTGAGCCTTGTTATTTCAGCATTTTATTTTCTCTTCTTTTAGAAGTACATCCGCAAACAAAATACACACCCAGATGCTTCAGTGCAGTGGAGTCAGTGTATACGCTGTCTCCAGTGTATACGTTGTCTCCAGGTGTATTTATCACTCTCCAGAAGTGCAGAGCTTGTACTTACGGAGTCCTCAAACGTGCCTGCCACTTTTTCCTGTGTCCTTAGGAGTAATAAAGGCGTTGGTCACTCTTAAGTATTAGCGAACCATCTGGGTTCGTAACCATGCTCACTGAAGCTCAGTGAACGCCAAAGCTTTAATTTCTTCCGCAAGTTCCTATTTTTCCCATCTCTACTTCCCCTAAGCCCAAGGGAGGAAGGAGCTGGTGTGTTTTTCCCCTGCATTTCCCATCTCTACTTCCCCTAAGCCCAAGGGAGGAAGGAGCTGGTGTGTTTTTCCCCTGCATTTCTGGCCTGCCCTGCCCGAGGCTGGCTGCCATGGCTGACCTGTAGCTGTGAATTACTTGGTGCTGGACTCGGCACACAGCACTCCTGGAGTCCCTTCAGGTGCTACAAAGCAGAGAGAGAAAGTGGCTGGAGAGCAAGAGACTTGGATTGTGTCTCGTGTGCCTTGGGCAAGGCCTTTGTGGCCTTCCCAAAGGGGTCAAAGGCATGAAGGATCACCTCCCTTCCTATGGAGAGACGATGCTATCATCTTTTTGTGAATACCATAAGAGTAAATGCATCTCTCTGGCATCGGGGTGGCCCTGATGTGCCAGGAGGGCTCAGGTGGTTGTCTCAGAGCAGAGGAGAGCAGAGCTGGTGCCTCTGGAGCGGCAGCGGGAGGCGAGCCTGCTGCTGGTTTGACTAGCTGGGAGCCCCTTGCAGCTGGGAGCAGTTTCCAGGCCTCTAGATGGATCCTGCTGGCAGTCCCAAATCCATCAGTGCTGTGGCCATTTCGGATGTACTGGCTGGAGGAGGACTGGTTGCAGAGGTGTCCTGATGCTTTGCACAGGATGGCTGACCCCAGGCTCCTTGGGTGCCTTACTAGAGCATTGTACAGCGACAGAGGACGTTTGAATCATGGGGGCCCCTTGGCTCTGTCCCTCCTCGAACAGCTGGCCGGGTTTGCTGGAGAAGGGGCTCTGGTAGGATGGTGCTGAGCTTTGCAGGGATGCAGGACTGTGCGTGAGAGCGGGATGCAGCCCCAGCGGGACCCGTGCGCTCGCCTGCCCTCTGCACCGCACCGCACCGGGGCAGGCAGGGATGGGGGCTGGAGTGGACCCTCAGCAGCGCCTCTTGTGTGTGCGTTTGTGCTGCGCTCAGGTGCCAGTGAGGAGAAGAAAGAAGGCTGGTCTTGGGCGTCCTACTTGGAGGAGCAGAAAGCTGTCGCTGCCCCTTTAGATCTCTTCCAGGATGTGAGTTGGGATTTTCCTGTCTTTTTCCCTCTTTCATCTTCTTTTTTCTTTCCCTTTTTTTTCCCACCCCTCCTCCTTCTCCTCTCTTCCTTGCTGCCCTATTTTGCGGGACTCTGAGCGATAAGCAAGCGCTCATCTTCACCCAGAGGTGACCAGTAAGCCTCCGGTTTTGATTTGTCCCAGGTCCCGCTCCCCAGCAGGGTTCTGTCCCCCATCCCAAGCACCCCACCTTTGCTTGGGACTCCTTGGTGGCTCTGGCAGGGTGGTGGAGCCTTTCCAGCCCTTCTTGAAGCCAAGCGTGGGCTCTCCTGAGGCCACATTGCTGTGCTGCACCCTTGCTTCCAGGTGTCGGATTGCCAGGGTGCAAGAGGAGCCAGGCCCGTGCCCCACTCTCCCTGGCTGCAGCCATAAGACCAGGGACACCCTGCCCTGCCAGTAGCAAGAGATGCAAACCCACAAGGAGGTGGAAGAATGTGTTTTTCTATGGGAAAAGAATTAGAATTTGCTTGACAACATAACCTGTGGCCCACAGCCTCCTGGTCCCAGCAGCTCCCATTGCCTGATGGCTGCTCCTTGGGATGTTTCTAGACCCAGCTGCCTGTGCCGGTTTTTACACTGTAGTTTAATTTTTGTTTCCAGTGCCAGGTAGCTTCCCAGCACAAGAATGGCTTTAAAGTGGGGATGAAGCTGGAGGGGATTGATCCGCAGCACCCATCTATGTACTTTATCCTGACGGTGGCTGAGGTAAGGCGCCTCCAGTTCCCACATTCCTTGGTTCTCCCTCACCTCCGTGCAGTGCAGGGCTCTGCGGGAGGGGAGGTGCTGCCAGCCGGCCTGTGGGGGAGATGGGCTTTGGGCCCTCACCTGCACATCGCCGCATGAGATGAGCTGGCGCCCCAGCACCCCAGTCAAGGAAATGGGGAAGTTTCCCTCCAGGTCATAGGGGTGGGAGTCAGTGCTGTGGAGCAGGTGTGGTGGCCCAGCCTAGCTGGTCTCTCCATCACCCTGACACAGGGCCACGCGGGGAGAGACTGTGGTGATGGCAACAGCTTCTTGTCTTTGAGCTGATGCTCCTCAGAGAGGCCTGAGCCCTTGAGATGGAGGGTGTGGAGGCATCCCATTGCTCTTCCCTTTGTCCACAGAGGCCCCATGTCTGTGGGGCTGTCTGCTCAGCTGAGCCAGACTTGCCTCGCGGTGCTTCCAGGCAGCCAGGGAGATCAGCCATACAACAGCAGCTGCTGTTCTTGCTGATGGAGAGGTTTCACCAAAGCAGCATGGCATTTAGCTAAAATCCCTGCGCCAGCATCTGCCTTTGATACAGGAAAGGGAACCCTTGCACTTGCTGGACCCAGCAAGGTACCCCAGCGTGGCACCTCACACACCAGCCTGTACCTTCATTCTGAGGGCTGGCTTGCAGTGGTCTTACACTTAACCTCGTTCTGTGCTGGACACCTTTTGGGACTGGCAAGCGCCTCCCAATTCACGCACTGGCCTGTGATTGACTCTTGGCTTCCCTAAGCGATACACTGAGATTGCATGTGGGAGGGGAGGTGCGTGTGATCCTCAGCCAGGGACAGCAGGAGGTTTCCATGGTCCTTTCCTTTTCCTCCCCTCCCTGCTGGTAGGTGTGCGGTTACCGGATGCGCCTCCACTTTGATGGCTACTCCGAGTGCCATGATTTCTGGCTGAATGCTGACTCCCCCGACATCCACCCTGCTGGCTGGTTTGAGGAGACGGGGCACAAACTCCAGCCCCCGAAAGGTAAGGAGTTAGTGAGCCTCAGTTGGTGGGTCCTGTCGAAGGAGGGGGACAAGGAGTGGGCCCCCAAACATAGAGCGGGAGATGGGGACAGGGTGGCTCCATGGGGCCCAGGAGGGGATGGTGCTGTTCTGGGGGGGGTTCCACAGGACAACCTTTCAGGCACCCATCACGCTAAAGATCTCTGCTCACTCCCGTTTTGGGGCAAAGCCCCATCACCCTGGGTGTCCCAGTGCCAGGCTGGAGCCAGCAGTTCTCCCCAGGGCAGGTGGGACTGGGACTGATGCTTTCTGGGGAGGAGTGGAGCTCTGGATTTCCGCTCCACTGCTAACGTTTCCTAGCACCCCTTCAAAATCAGCCATGGGCTTTGCGTTTCCCAGGGCTGCTGTAGACCCTGTCCACCCACAGCAGGGCACGCCTGGCAGGGTGAGGGCCGGTCGGCAACAACCAGGCTGGGCCCCGCAACCTCCTCGCTGCTCTCTGTGAATTTTCTGCTCTCGTTTCTCTTCCTGAGGGGTTGTAGGTTATAAGGAAGAAGAATTCACCTGGACAAACTACCTGAAGATAACAAAGGCTCAGGCAGCTCCTAAGCACCTCTTCATGGTCCGAAATGCTGTGAGTAGCAGCTCCTCCTTCCCACCCAAGCCTGCAGGTTCAGGTGTGACTTCTTCCCCTCCAGCCTCCCCCAGCGCTGGGCTTTTCCCCGGCCACCCCACATTTCTCAAGCCCACAGTGCAGGGGGCTGGGGGAGCATGCTGCCGGCGTTGCTTAATGAGATGCAACACGCTTTGCTGTTGAGGGTCTGTAGGTTGGACACCAGTTTGGTGTGCCCAAAACTGGCGTTGGTCTGACTCACTGCTTCATCCAGGTCAGTCTCGGGGACAGTTAAGTCTGTTGCAGAAGCACTGGTGAGGAGAAGTAACTGCTACTCTCAACAGTTATTTTGCCAACCCCCGTCAGTTAATGTTTCCTATGTATAATTCTTTTGTCTCTGTTTCATGTCTTTATTGTTTCTGTCTCCACCTTTGCTTTTCATATGGCAGCTTGGGTAAGGAAAGTGGGAAGATAGCAGAGTGCAAAATGCTGATGGCTTCTTTGTCAGCTGCAGAGGAGACTCAGCCTGCTGATAAATCAGCCTCTCCAAGTTATTTATTGTGTCTAAGCCCTCTTGCTCATTGCTGCAACAACCCCACAAGCGTGTGTGATGCAGCATTTTGCACAGATTTTGGACCCAAGGACTAAAGGCCAGGTAGGATGAAGGGCCCCACCCCGGCTCCTCCTGCCAAGCCTAGGGCATTGGTTACTGCTAACGCTGAAGGAACATGACCGCAAACAAGTGTTTTGTGACAAAATCTGAATCGGTGTAATTGGAGGCTGTTGGAGATTACTGCTTATAGAAGATCCTGAGGGTCTGGAGGTTCTTTTCCTCTTTCCCTGTGTGGCCAAGCTGAGTTAATTACCCTCTGCCTCTTTCCTTGCATGCACAGCAGGGTGCTACCCCTTCTGGGATCCTAAATGGTCCTGGGCCTGCCTGGAGGCCAGGGAGGGTCTGGTTTTGGGAGGGTTTGGGAAGGTGCCTGCTTGCAGCAGGCAAGAGAAGTGGTGAGGAGGGCGCAGGGACCACAGCTCTGAAAAAAACCTGCCCCTCTTTCCCCCCAGCGCGAGGCTTCCCCAGGCTTCGAGGTGGGCATGAAGCTTGAAGCTGTGGACCGCATGAACCCTTCCCTGATTTGTGTTGCCACAGTGACTGACGTGGTGGACAATCGCTTTTTGGTGCACTTTGACAACTGGGATGATACTTACGACTACTGGTAAGTTCACAGAGGCTCCTGGGGTGCCAGAGCCAGGGAGACACCGTGCCACTGCTTCAGCAAGAGTGCCGGGGTGCTTGGGAAGCATGGGGCAATCCCAGCACGCTGCTGCAGACAGGCTACTGGCGAGGCAGAGGGTCACCCCCCAGTGCTGCAGGACAAACCTTTACCTGTTCCATCTCACCTCCTGGGACATTGCCATGGCCCTGTAGTTAACGTGGGGCAAAGATGGGAATGATTGCATGCTGTGGGCTCACCCTGAAACCCACCTGGGAGACAGGGCCACCTGCAATGCAGAGACTGAAGGCCTGATCTTAAAAGGAGCTCCTGCCTCTGGAGGCAGGGGATTGTGGCTGGGGCAGGGAGGTGTCCCAGCTGAGGCTGGTTAAGGCCAATTAAAATGGCCAGTTAGCACGGTCAGGGTCCTGAGAGCAGCTCTGTTCCCTTTGTGGCTAGAGCTCTTTGACGGTCTCTTACTTCTCGCACTGAGGAGCTGTGGGGCTGCAGTGGTTTCTGTCCCCGGCTGCTTCTCACTCGCTGATGCTGGGCAGCTACCTGCTCTGTCCCCAGGCAGACCTGCAGAGCAGCAGCACCCGAGTCTGCTGTGACCTACTGGGAGCCATGACCAGGACATGAGCCCCCCGATTGCTCAGGTCTTGCTGCTCCCAGCTGTGAAAAGCACGGCCCTGTCTCCCCGCTCGCAGCAAGGGGTTGCTGTTCCCTGAGCAACATTGCAGCAGGGCTTGCATGTGGGGTGTGTCCTGTCCCTCTCAGCTGGAGTCCCCCTGCTCCAGCCCTTGCCTTGCCAGGGCCTGCGGTTCCCTGGGTCGCTCAGGGACAAGGGTGCTGTAGAAAACCTCAGCTTTTGCTGGAGGTGCAAGCCTGGGGGGTGCTGCCAAGCAGCATGCCCTGGGCCCCCGTAGCCTGTGCCGTCTGGCGGTGGTGAGCTGGATATCCTGGTGAGAGTTTGGGTGTGTCTTCTAGGTGTGACCCCAGCAGTCCGTACATCCACCCTGTTGGATGGTGTCAGGAGCACGGCAAACCCCTCACACCTCCTCAAGGTGAGTCAGTGGCTCAGGAGCACAGCCTTCACTTGCGTAGGGACAGGCTTCCCAGGGTGGCATGGGGAGCCTGGGGGCACAAACCCCACGGCTCCCGCTTGTCCGCAGGGCCAGGCAGTTTCCTTCAGCAAGGACACAGCCAGGGGGGCGACACGCTCCTGCTGAGGCTCCTGTACACGGGTGGTTGTGTCAGGCTGAGTGGAGATGCAAGGAGGACCCAAGCTGTCTGTGCAGATGTTTCTGCTTCCTTGTACCCTGGATTTCATGGTCCACAAGAAAATAGTAGCCCTTCTTGATGTCTCTTGGGTTCCCCTGTGCCTGGCACAGGCTTGCTTGGTCGTTCAAGGCAGTAGGCACATTCTGGGGTGCTTGCCATCTTCCTGCAGGCATGTCTCACCTTCTGCATCTTCCCCCCCTTTCTAGATTATCCTGACCCTGACAACTTCACCTGGGAAAAGTACTTAAAGGAAACTGGAGCATCTGCTGTCCCAGCTTGGGCCTTTAAAGTGGTGAGTGCCATGTCATCTGCTCCACTGTGCCTGGCCAGGAATTCGGGTTTTCTCTATTGTCAGGTCTTTGCTTTTATGAGAAGTCAGGTGTGTTCAGTATGCTCCTGCCACAGGCCTGGGTTCAGATCTACACTCAAGGTTCAGAAGTCAGGGCTATCCTGGGCAAATAGTTCAAAACTGGGAAAAATGGGAAGCATGACCATCCCCTCAGCTAGACAGGAGCTGGGTGATGGGATGTCGTTTAGGCGTGCTTGGTAGTTGTTGTTTCCAACTGCAGCAACAGCAGCTGTGTCCAGCCAAGTGTGGCTGCAATATAGATCCCCAAAATCTGTCTCTTGGAGACCTTCTTCCCTTGGGCACAGCTTTCCCATCTCGTTAAAACACAGCTCAGACCTGGGAGGCCTGTCCCCACTCTCTCCTGTTGCCTCTGAGCTGGGATGGCTCTTACCCGGACAGGCCAGGGCTGGGAGCTGGGCTTGAGGAGCGCACACTGCTGGGAAAGCTGCCGAGGAGCGTGGGAGCCCGAAGCACGGCCCTGCTCCCCGCTGACCCAGGTTCTTCCTGGCCCCAGCGCGCACCCCACGGCTTCCTGGTCAACATGAAGCTGGAGGCAGTGGACAGGAGGACTCCTTCCTTCATCCGAGTGGCCAGTGTGGAGGACGTGGAAGATCACAGGATAAAGGTGGGTGCTGGAGTCTTGGTGCTGAGCCTGTATCCAGGCACTGCGCTGGCTTGCTCCTGCCCTTCCCAACTCACTGCCAGTTGCAATGGCAAAGCACATGGAGGTCTGTGGAAGCACGCTGTGTGGAGGGTGGCAGGTCCCCGTGCCTGGCTCCAGCCTTGTGCTGCAGTTCAGCTCTGCCCTGCTGCTTGCTGTCAGCTTGGAGGGCTCCAGGGTACTTCACTCCAGGGTGTGAAGGGTGACCTCTCTTCTTGTCTCCCCAGATCCATTTTGATGGCTGGAGCCACGTCTATGATTTCTGGATTGATGCGGATCATCCAGACATCCACCCTATAGGCTGGTGCTCAAAAACTGGACACCCCCTGCAGCCTCCTCTCAGTAAGTCCTGCGCCTGGGTCAGTCCCTTGTACCAGGGCCCAAGAGCCACATCCCCACTGTCACTGCCACCCGCCCATGCACAGAAATGGAAGGGCAGGTGCTGGCCAAGGACGGGCAGGGAGGAAGGGCTGTTCTGTGGTGTTGTCAGTTGGAAAAATCCTCCCTATTTGGTGCAGACAGGGATCCCAGAGCCCTGGCTCTGCCTGGGGCTGCAGCCCTGACAGTCTTTCTCCTGTTTTTCCTCCCGGTCTAGGGCCAAAGGAACCAGCCTCCTCTGCCCACGGGGGCTGCCCAACCCTGGGCTGCAAGAGCATCCCTCACACCAAGAGCTCCAAGTACAGCTTTCACCACAGGTGAGCTCCCCAGTGCAGCTCAGAGGGGCTCAGCTTGCCTGCCAGCCATGCCGGCTCTTCCTCTGCTCCTCCACACCCGCCACCCCCACCAGCAAGCAGCCCTTCCCTGCACCTGCCCCACACCTGGCTCTGCCCCCTGCTTAGGGGCAGCCCTTGCTCTCTCAAGGCAGCCCAGAGCCCATGGCTAGTGTAACTCCCGTGAGCTCCTATTCTGTCCTGTGCCCGTTTACTTGTGGGGATGTATGGGCTATGTAGGGGACAGTGGCTCTAAGGCGCTGTTCACTGACACTAACTTCAAGGATAATGCTCCTCCTGCCCCTCGTGGATGCCTATTGCTGTGAGGTTGTGAGCTGGGAAGTCCTGAGAAGGCACAGGGCATCTCCCCCATCTCAGTCAGTTGCTTGCGTGACCTTTTCCAGGGAAACCAGGCACGGTGTAGTGCTGATGCCAGCACGGCAGGCTGGTGTCAAGAGGAGTGAGTATGGTGGAGCATCCTTGAGGATGGGGCAGGCAGATCTGGCTCCCAGAGGTTTCTCTACTGGCCACACTCATGGTGCTTGCTTCCCCCTCACTCTGAGGCCGGTCTGGATGCCTGTGGGGGCAAGGAAGGGAAGATGGAGACTCTGTGAACCCCAGGGACCTGCTTGATCAGCACTGTGGTGACTTGCACAGGGTCGCTGTGACGGCAGCAGAGAAGGTGGGACGGGCATTTGTTCCTGGAGGGACTGGGCGTGTCCTGCCCATGGCATCCAGCGCCCTTGCCCCAGGAATTTCTTCAGCAGGTCTTTGCTTTCTGTGGCCAAGGCTACGGCTTCCCTTGCTTGGGGGCAGAGGGGTGGCCCTGCTGGCTTGCCCCCCATGCTGCTCTGAGCTGCATCCAATGCTTGTCTCCCCTCTGTTCTCTAGGAAGTGCCCCACGCCAGGTTGCGACGGGTCAGGACACGTGACTGGGAGATTCACGGCCCATTACTGCCTCTCAGGGTGCCCACTGGCAGAGAAGAACCAGGGCAGGCTCAAGGCAGACTTGTCCGACACTGAGGCCTCAACTCGCAAGAGGAACCTGATTGGCTTCCCTCAGCGAAAGAAATCTCGGCACCACGGGAGGTAGGGGCAAGCCCGGTGAGCCCCATGTAGCAGTGCAGGGCCCCTGTGCCGTGGCTGCCATCCCTGGGAGAGGGATGGCCAAGCTGGAGAGGCTCCTTGTCCGCAGGGGAGTATGGTTGCTGGCAGCTGGCGTTTGTCCTTCCAGCTCTGTTGGGCACCTCTCTTGGTCTTTTTTTCCCACATTTTGTGTCTTTAGCTGTCAACCCTTTGGGTCAGGGTCCAAGAGGTAATTCTTGCTCCAACTGCCAAGGCATTGGTCTGTGCAGTGTGGAGGAGGGCCCTCGGGCCAGTCCGAACCCAGTTGGAAATCAGTCTTCCTGTCTCTTTAGAGGGCGACCTCCAAAGTACCGGAAGATCCAGCAGGAAGACTTCCAGAGTAAGTGCCGTCCTCCGTCGCGGTGTCATTGCAGGGGCGAGGCTCGAGGAGCCAGGGTGGTGGCTGCTGGGGGCAGGTCTCCCTTGGCTCGCTTATTCCGACCTCACGCAGGTCAGCAGCAGTGAGGAGCTCATGATCAACAGCCAGAGTTGGCCATCAGACAAGGAGCATCCCTGCCTCTTACCAGAGCTCTTGCTAGGTTGCTCCTCATGTCTCTCGCTTTATGTCTGTGAATCTTTGAGTGCTTTAGGGCAAGGAATTAGGATCTTCTCTCTGTGGCAGTGCATTTTCCCCAGAGCTTTGTCCTCTTTAGACAGGGAAGCTGTGCCTTCATGCTGTGGCTGCCATGCCCCAAAATATCAGCGTGGTCGTGAAGTGCCAAATTATTGCTTGCAGCGCAGAGACTGAATGCTGAGCAGTTTGCTCAGTGTTTAGTTCCAATGCCTGACATAAGACGATGACTGCCATTTATTCCAGCCGGTATCCATTTTACCATTGGCTGTTGCCTACCCCAGCACTGGAGGTGAATGAAGAGGATCTCTTCTTGGGAGCCATCCTTGACTCCTTGGAGCAGAGAGCAAGGGAAAAGCTTTGTTAAAAACATGAAATTAACTGAAGGATGTGGGTTGCCATTCTGGTGTGAAATTTGACATTGAAATCTAGTTCAGAATGGAAAACGAACAATTGAAGGTGGTGAGAACAAGGCAAAGCCAAGCTTGTCTCTAAACTTCTTCCCCCACCATCCCCAGTCCCACCAAACTGAACACTTGGATACACTGAGACCCTATTAATTCAGGGGACGACCACTAGCTCTTGATACCTGGACCCAAGAGACTACCTGTGGCCAGCTTGGGGCCCTCCCCAAGGCTTGTAGGATGGGATGGGACAGGTTGGGATGTTCTCGTCCTTCTAACTTGCATCACATCTTGCATTTTTATCGCCAGCTATTTCTTCAGAGAATATGCACCAGTCGCTCTTCATGTCTGCCCTGTCCGCCCACCCTGACCGCTCCCTGTCGCTCTGCTGGGAGCAGCACTGCAAACTCCTGCCGGGGGTGGCTGGCATCACAGCAACTACCGTGGCCAAGTGGACCATTGATGAGGTAAGATGGTTTTGAAGACTGCGTGCTGGCTCCTAACCCCCTGGTATGGCTGTGAGCGCTTGTACCTGGCTGTGCAGCACCATGGTATGTGCAGCAAGCACGGAGGTGCTTCAGCAGCTGCTTCCCTGGGCTAGCAAGAAGGTGGTCTGCTGGGCAGGCTTGTGGGGTCCCTGGGGGGAAGCTGCCAGGCATGAGCCCTGATGGCAGCTTCTAGGCAGCACATGCAGAACTACCAGGTTCTCGCTTGGCTTGAATGTGACACTAGCCCAGGGCAGGCAGTGAAGGCAGAGGGCTCTCTTTTCATTTAGCGTGTTACAGTTTTCCAAAGAAAGCAGTTTCATCTTTGCCAAGTTAAAATTAAACCACAGACTCTGCAGAGAAGAAGTCACTTCCCTGTTTCTCTAAAAAAGAAATATTTACCTCTGATTCTTCATTGTTGCCTTCATTCACTTGCTTGGACATCTGTGATGGCCCCTCTTAAGGCCTGGGTAGCCAGAGCTGTGGCACCAGCCCCAGCAGCCAGCCCTGCCTGATTTCCCCATCACCCTCCTGTGTGCCCTTCTGCTGCTGCCCCTCAGTGGGAATCGTCTCTCTGTGCCGAGATGGCGATGCTTGGAGATGAAGCTGCTGTAGCATTTGCTAGTCTGGGGCTGGAGGAGGCCCACACCCATGCCCTGCTCCAAGGGTGGTCTCTAGGCATGGGAGGGTGCTGCAACTGCAGCCTTTGCTCCAGCAGCCACACGCTACTTTACAGGGTGCAAAATGCCGCTGTGGAAGTGAGGGTGTGGGGTTGTGGGGGGTCTCCAGACGGAAGCGTTGCTTCTGTCTTGACACTTTTCTCCGTCTATTCCAAGGTCTTTAGCTTTGTTCAGACTCTGACGGGTTGCGAGGACCAAGCCAAGCTCTTCAAGGATGAGGTGAGAGGGGCTGGCGGATGGGTGTGGGTGGCCAAGGACAGCTGCTTGCCCACAGGGCGGGGAGGAATTGGCCAGTGCCCTTCCTGCAGTGGGTTGATGCTGAAGGCTGAGAGCCTGCCCAGTGCCTGGATGTGATCCCACCCTGCAGCCTGGGGGCAGCTGCCTGCCTGTGCAGGAGGGGAGATCCTCACCCCAAAGAGCTGTGTTGTCCTGTCCTCCCAGTGTGGGTGAGCCAGGGCTCCTCTAAGGAGGCTGGGATGGGGGCGTGGGAGGAGGATGGTGCTGCAGCCTTAATAGCACCCATCACCTCCTGAGGGAACCTGCTTACTCCTCACCCATTCATCCTTCCCTGCCTGAGTCCTCTCACCAGCACAGCAGTTCAGTGGCATTGCTGTCCATCAGACGAGTTCATTGTTTTTAGACCCCTCTGTGGACAGACAGACAGAGGGGCTGCTTGCTGGCATGCGCAGTACACCCAGGGCAGGCTGACGCTGGGCACACCAGGTATAGCAAGTGTCCCAGCCTGTTCGTAAATGGCCCCTGTGCTTTAAGGGTGCTCAGGCATGTAAAGCTGAGCTGGGGGCAACCTCCCCGTGTGCCAGGACCTGGAGCAGGGGATGGCTGGGTGTTCGCAGGTTGTCAGCTGGCTGTGTGCCGTGTCTGTCACGCTCTGGTGCAGAAGCCTAGGCCGGCTGCAGTGTGAGCTCCTGGGGAGGCCTCTGGAAGGGCCTTTCACCCCCTCTGCCCTGTTCCTGGCTTATCTGGGGCAGTGTGGGAGTGCTGTGGGTGGCCCGTGCCCTGCTCCCTGGCCAGAAGGTGAAGGTGACTGTGCATGTCCCCTGGTCGTGCCCGTGCTGGCTGTCCCTAGGAAGTCACAGCCTGAGTTTTCAGTGAGCGACTTTGTCCCTGCTCTCCTCCCCAGATGATCGATGGCGAGGCGTTCCTCTTGCTGACGCAGGCTGACATCGTCAAGATTATGAGTGTGAAGCTGGGCCCGGCACTCAAGATCTACAATGCCATCCTCATGTTCAAGAACGCTGATGACACCTTAAAGTGAATTTTCTTGGCCCGATCAGGACCCTCCCTCGGCATCGGTGCTGCCAAACTGCCTGGTCAGGACAGAGATTCCCCCCAGCTGACAGTAGCTTGTCATGTCCTGCTCATGTCCCTTCAGATGCCGCATCTCCTCTCCCCCACCAGTCCATTTCCCATCCCCTCCCCACTGCCCTTCTCCTCCAGCACTGGGTACAGGCTGACCCCAAGCTTCAGGGGCAGCTGCAGGGATGGGGGGTAGGCATAGGATGAGCCTGCCTTAGTGTGACAGCTGCCCCCATGTCCTGCTGTGACTGCACTGATTCAGGGGGGTGCTGAGGGACTGGGGAGCAGTGCGGAGGGTGTAGCAGCTGTGGGGGGCTGACGCCACTGCTCAAGTCACCCCAATAAGGGAAGGGACCGACTGCCTGCATACGTGCTTGCACCCATTTGAGGCCGGTCTTGGCTTTGCTCAGCAGCTGAAAGAGAGGTTTTTTGGTTTTGTTTTTTTGTCCTCGATGTGTTCCTCTGCAGGGGCTTGTGCTGACGTAATTTCCAAGGGATGCTCTCAAGGAGCTTCTGCTCACTTTGCCCTTTTCTCTGGGTTCCTTTGACTTTCCCTTTTAAGGCCAGATGATGACTTTGCTTTGCCCCTTCCCCATGCTGAGAACCAGCAGCCCAGCTCCTGCCCCTTCCGGGAGTGATGTGTCCTGGCTGCTGCTCTGCCCACGACCAGCATCTGTGCTTTACTCCTCTTTACTGTGGTGCAGCAGCCCAGGGCCCTGCAGTGGGTGCAGACCAAGCTCCATTTCCTCTTGCGCTTCAGGCTGTCTTGGCCAGCACAACTCTGTGAGAGAGGATGCTTGGTTAACTCATTCCCCTTGCAGCAATTAAAAAAATCCTCTGCAAAGGAGAGTCAGGCTCTCTCTGGTGTTAGGAGCAAGGCCCTTTCTAGAGCAGAGACAGCTGCCAAGGACAAGAAGCATCCGTTCCTCCGTTGGCAGATCCACAATTCACTTCAGGTGGCATTCCTGAGTTGGCTGACGTGCTCCTGCCAAGCCACCTTCTCCCCCTTTTTTGCCCTCTCAAGGCCCCCAGGTTCTGCTGTCTGAAGAGCAGGATCTTCTGCTGTCCCTGCATTCCTTACCTGCAGAGCTGAAAGATTTAGCAGTTAACTGTTTTGGGGTCTTTTCTGTCCTTTGAGTAACATAGCACCTTTTTAACAAGGGTGCAGGCGCTTTGGGAATGCCCATGTAACACTGTCCCTTGGGCTGGAGGAGAGGCCGAGTAGGCTAGGACTCCAGCGCCAGGAACACCAGTGTGCTGGGGGTTCCCAGGCAGCTTCTGATAGCCCCCATGTTCCATGGCAGCGCCCGCGCTGCTCTTGCCATGCTCTGTCCTGCTCCTGTGCGCGCCTGCCGTGGGTGCTGTGGGAGCAGGGGTGCAGCAGTGGGGTGCTGCAGGGTGGCCGCTTGCCCCACGGTCTCTCCATGGCCTGCAGTGATGTGATCCCAGTCCCACGTCAACTTTCTTTCCCGTTCCCAGGAATGACCCATCAGTAGCAAAACAATTTTTCCCCCTTTCCCCATGCCCAAAGACAGGGATGAAGGGATCCTAGCAGGCACACCAGCAATGTGTCCTGGAGCAGCGCTGCCTTGGGAGCCATTGTCACACCTGGGTCAATCTGTTCCAGGCTTCCAATGGAAATGTAGCATTTTGACTCTTTGTTATTGAATATTTGGGGTCACATTTGACCTGCTCAAAACGTCTGCTGCTTGCTCTTCACACAGGACTTGTGACTCGTCCATGTAGTGGCTTTGTTGGTGTTTGGGTTTGATTTAGGCAGCTCTCCCTCTCCTTTCTTTTTCTATTTTCCTTCATGTCTTCGAGCATGGGCAGCTGTGGAGAGAGGGGGAGCGGGGACGAACAGCCACATCCCTGGGTCCTACAGTCGCTCCCCCAGGTCACCCTTGATCCGCAGTTGATGGGCCTGAAGTCAGTCTCTTCAGCAGATGGGGAGTCTTTGTGGGCCACTATGTGCTGGGGGAGAGGAGGAAGAGGAGGAGCCCTGGGACCTTCAGCTGTGAGACTCTGCGTGAACGGTGCTGAGACCTCTCCAGGTGCGATCTGGACCAGAATAGCTCCCTTGCACATGACGTGGTTATTGAGCTTATAAGGAGACATCTTACGAAAGCATCCTCTTCTCATCTGCTCCGATCTCTTGCCTGAAGTCATTCCCCCCACTGGGAAAGTGGCTAAGCCCTCTCCCTGGCTGCTGGGAGAGGAGTTGTAACCCAGGTGTCAGATCTGAACTACTGTGAAGGCTGGAGAGCCTTGTCTCACCGGGCTGCCCTGGAGAGTGAGGGGTGGTGAGCTCTGGAGATCCCTGCTGAAGGGGAAGAGGAGCCAGGAGCCAAGCCATGGCTGCCCCACGAGACTGGGTACAACCAACGCCATCAGCTCTTGCCATTGGGTGCAATTGAGCCATGCTCTGCCTGGGCACCAGCAAACGGGCAGAGGTGCGTGCATGCTCCGGCCACGGGCATCAGCGGGTGGCTGTACCCATGAGGTACTGCCGTGCCTGGGCAATTTTGACCTGCCTCAAAGAGAGCAGATGCAAACTGGGCAGGGCTGCTGGCTGCAGATCTGGCAGCGCAGCTGGACCCCAGGTCTCTGAAGGGTCTGAGCTCTGCACAGGGAGCAGCATCCAGGATAACCAGCCCCACAGGAAAGGTGATGGGAGGTGCGTGGGGCTCTGTCGCACGTGCTTACCCGCTATCTTGAGCAGTTGCCAGCCTCCAGGGCCGACTCAGCTGTGTGAGTACAGAGCTGCTGGATTCAGCTGGGTGAGAGTTACAGGGTTTCTAGGTGGTCAAGGGCTATTTACTGTTAAAACTTCTCACCTTCTTCTTGTTTCCTTTAAAATGAAACCAAACCCAAAGCATCGTGTGTGTGCGTGTGGATGGGTGTGTGCGGAAGTGCCACACCGCCATTTCCCCTCCCGTCAGTGCATCGCTGTTTTCATGTGGTGATCTCTGTGGCTGTGGAGGCGGCAGGCTCTGGTCCCAGGGGCTTGGGCCATGCGTCCTCCGCAAGCAGAAGTTGTCTCTGGTCCCAGCAGGGAAGCCAGGAGAAGGAAGGGTCGCTGCACCCCTGGCCTTGGCTCCTCCACGGAGCACTGACGGGGAAGTCCTCCTCAGGGAGCATTGAAGGCAGCTGTGCCCAAGGCGAAAGCCCCGAGGTTTTACATCCTTCCCCAGTTGCCTGGCCAAACTTCTCGCAGGGATGTCCACTGCCGTGTCACCAAGAATCCGGAGAGCGCAACAGGCCCGAGTCTGGCTCACAGGTTCCTCGCTGGGGTCTTTCTGAGAGATGTGACTGCAGCCAAAATTTCTAAGTTGATGAAGAATTTTTCAGGTCATGTGGTTTTTCTGAGTAGAGGCCCCCAGGCCTGTGTTCCTGTCATTTCTGCCCACACTGCTGCAGACAGGGTTGGTGGGGCTGAGCTGGAGCTGTGGGAGATGTCCCACCACGTGCTTCAGCCTCAGGCACGGGGTCTCTTCCGGGGCAGCTCTGCAGGTGAGGCCGGGTGCGTGGGAGCAGGCGGAGCCTCTCAGGAAGGCGTTGCTCCCTCCTCATGGAGATGGGCAGCATTCCGATGGTGCCAGGCCAAGGTCTCCATTTCTGTGAGGGCTCAGCGAGGAGGGCAGCTGTGCCCCCCTCCCCGGAGCGTCGCTGCCTGCCTCTGCCTTCTGCCAGGGCTTTCCATGTCGAGCGCAAGCACTTTTAGAAAAGAAAGAAATCCTCCGGGGCATTGAGGAGGGCTGCAGGCTGCTGCCACCCGCGGAGGCAAATTGGGGGATGTGAGTGCAATGAGGGGCATTGGCAAAGAGGAGGGAGCGGGGCGGGGAGGTGACTTGGTGGCTTCTGCTCCTCTGTCCCTCACTCCCCAACCTCTGGGAGGGGACCCCCTCAGTGCAGGGTCGGGGGGGACCTGAGGGTTGCAGCCTGAGCCCCTTCCTCTGATCCAGCCCTTCCCTCCGGGCCTGAGGCTCCTCGGCCTTGGGGGGCGGAAAGGCGGGGGAGGGTGCGTATTTTGGAAGGAGTGTGATTATGACAACAGAAGCTTTTTTGCACTTTTGTTCATTTTGGACTTGTTTTTAATTTCTTTTTTCCGCATTTTTTGATATTTGCACCTCCTCTTTTGTGTTTCCATAACAAAAATACTTTTGTTGTAGCCAGTGAAGCTATTCCGGAACTTTGTGTCCTGAGTATACAGAGGTTTAAAGGTCCTATATATATAAATTTATATCTGCATAAAAGTAAATTTATATATATAGATCATGGTGTGATGTGTTTGTCAAGTGTTTTAAAATAATAAACGAATGTAAGCAATGGACACCTGTGCAGCTGGAGAGTGGTTAATTCAGCCCTGCTGCCCCCTGACAGCAGTGCCGGGGAGCCCTGCGTGCAGGGGCTGGGCTGGCCCCATCCTAGCGGGCGCCGGGGCCGGCAGGGCAGCCCGGACCCCAGCCCCCAGTGCCGGCGCGCCACGTTGGCCGGTGTAACTGCGGGGACGGAAGGGAGCCGGGGGGGGGGGCCCCCCCGGGGGGCAGGAGGGGTAAGTACACATGGTGCTCCCAGGGCGGGGGGGAAGGGGACTCATGGGGGAGCTCCTGAGCTAAAGCGGGATAAAGGGACATTCAGGGGGAGCATCCCTGCCCCTCCAGACACCCCCTACCCAGAGCCTCTGACGAGGAGGAGGGCAGGAACACAGAGCTGGCCCTCGCCTGCCACTGCCAGCCAGATGGTACCACTGGGCCATGACCAGATGTGCAACAGTCTCTGGGGCTGGTAGGTGCAGGCAGAGGTGTCCCCTTACCCTTCCCCCCTGCCCCCCCCCAACTGCAACCCTGTCTCTATAGCATCTATAGGTCACCTGTGGGGTCTCTGAGGAGTCAGCAAGGCCCAAACACACCTGAAGGAAGCTGTAACCCCCTGCTTGGGCCCCATCACAGCTGCTTCCTTCCCCCACATCCTCTTTCCTAGTTCCCCAGGATGTGGCGGATGCCAGGGAGGAAGAGCACAGTAGCATGTGGCTGGGGGGCTGTCTCACCTCTCACCACCAAATCCAGGCTCCTGCTGACAGCAGACCACTTCAGTGAAATGTTGCTGCTGAAGCACTGGCAGCTGTAGCGGCCCTCATTGCCTTTATGCACACGGGAGAGGTTGAAATAATCTTGGTCCTTTGGGATTAAGGCGACGGTGACCTGGCCCTCCAGGTACAGGAAACAGCCGGCATTGGCATGTGCGATGGTGCAACGGAACATCACATAAGCTCCTGCAGCCACCTCGTGGCCAGGCTGGACAGAGAGGACAGGTTTGGGGAGATGGAACTCTGTGGGGAGAGGAGAGGGCATGAGAAGGTGTGCAGGGCTATGACACGGTGCTGGCAGCCACCAGCATCTCCATGATCCCCCCCACCTGGCTCAGGCAGAGGTGAAGATGGTCCCCACCTCTCCAGCCAGGGGAGAGGGGGAAAACCTCAGCCTTGAGCAAAGGAGGCTCCAAGGGGATCTCATCACTGTCTATGAGTATTTAAAGGGTGGCTACAAAGAGGATGGAGACTCCTTTTTCACAGGGAGTCACATGGGAAAGACAAGGGGTAATGGGTACAAGTCAATCCTGAGAAGATTCCAGTTGGACACGAGAGGGAAATTTTTCACCATGCGAACAGTCACCCATTGGAATAATCTCCCCAGGGGAGGGGTTGACTCTGCCACATTGGACACCTTCAAGCCTCAGCTGGACAGGGTGCTGGGCCATCTTGTCTGGACTGGGCTCTTGCCTAGAAAGGTTGGACCAGATGATCCTTGAGGTTCCTTCCAACCTGGGATTCTATGATTCTATGATTTTGTGATGATTGAACCCTGCCCATCATGTGGATGGGGAAGCCAAGTGGCTACGTGCATCCCAGTCTGCCCATGTGGCATCTGACCCCATGCCAAGGGGTAACCGTGCATCCCTCACCTTCCACCCTGACATCCAGGGTTTCGCTGCGAGCCAGCACAGTGCCTCCATCCAGGTAATGGCAGCTGTAGGCAGCTGCGTCCTCTTGGGTGGCATTGGTGATGGAGAACTCAGCCTGGCTGCCACGCAGCTGCAGGGTGCGGATCTGCTGGCCGTTCCTGTACAGCACGACGTTCCCATTGTCCTGCTGGCAACTGCAGCAGATGGTGGTGGAGCCTCCTGGTGCAATCACCCCCGGTGGCTTCTGGAAGATGAAGATTGCAGGGGCACCTGTGCAGGGAGAGGGATGCTGCCAGCCAGCCGGGGAGCCCCCAGCGCCCCATTGCCCTGCCATAAGCCTGGAGCTGGCTCCAGGCCCCACCTCCACACAAGGGTGAATTTTGTTCTGTGGGGCTGGGGAAAGGCCCAGGGGGAGGAGCGGGGCCCAGAGCTGTGTCCAAACCCCCCGTCTACCTCCTGGTGGTACTCACTTGGTGCAGCCTTGCTCTGTGCCGCCAGCCAAGCACCTGCAAGAGAAACAGCCCTGTAACATCTTGTGGTTTAGGCCAGCAGGCAGCTAAACATGACACAGCTCCCCACCCCTGCAGCGGGAGGGGGAAGAGAATCAGGAAAAAAAAAAAAGAAAAGGAAACAAAAAGTAAAATCTGTGGGTTGAGGAAAATAATAGGGAAGAGAAAATAATAATAAAAATATCCAAAACAAGCAATGCACAATGCAATTGCTCACCACCTGCCAACCCATGCCCAGCCCAGCCCTGAGCAGCAATCGCTGTCCCTGGCCAACTCCCCCCAGTTTCTATACTGGTCTGGAATAGCCCTTGGGCCAGTTGGGGTCGGCTGTCCCAGCTCTGTGCCCCCTCCCAGCTCCTCGCTGGCACTACATAGCAACACCTAAACCTCAACCATCGGGGTGTTACCAGCACTGTTATACCATATCCAAAACACAACCCGACTTCAGCTACTAGGACAAAAAAGAATTAACCCTATCCCTGCCAAACCCAGGACACATCTCTGTGGAGCCTCCAGATGCCTCCTGTCCCTCTCTGGGAGCCCACACAGCCTCCGGCACTCACCAAGGGCCAGCACATGGGCCACGGGCAGTGTCACAGGCAGCATCATGGCCTTCTGAGCTCTCTCTGTCCTTGGTTCAAGCAGGGCTTCTTCAGAGGAAGGCGTTGGCCGGACACCAAGCAGCTGGGTGGCTTTCTTCTGGGTCCTGGCACGCCCTTGTTACCACAAGCCACCTTCTGTCCCACAGCTTGTGTTTCTGCAAACACAATTGCACGTCTGGGATGGCTGAACTGGAACCAGAATGTCCCTGTCATCTGCCCAGGGCTGGACACCCGTGATGACCTGGTCTTAGGATCCTGTGGACCTTGGGAGAGAAGCCGTCAGCGCTTTCATTTCTCCTTCTTGTCTCTGGTCACTTGATGGGGAAATGGCTTCCTCTCAGCCCTTGCGAAATAGGGTGATGTTCTGCAGCCGGGACGGGGAGGAGAGACGGCATAGGGCTCTGACTCTAGGTGCAAAAGCCCCAGCAAGAAGCAGTGTCATGAAATAGGTGATTTAATGAGACAGAATAGAAAGGGCACTAGAGACAGCAAGTAAGTCTTGCATCCCGTCAGAGGCAGGGCACCCCGCTTCCCCGCAGCACCAGTGGACCCCGGGTAGATCCTTCCTGTGGCGTGCTGCGCAAATGCATCTATGGAGACGTGCCTGGCACCTGATGGGGCGTCAGATTTATTTGTGATCTATATTCCTCTTTTTTATTCTCTGCCAGTAAACCAGATGTTTTATTACTTCGTTTGCTGTCAGACCTCTCTCACCAGGGTCCAGGAAGACCTCCGTACGACATCGGGCCCCCTGTCATCCAGGCACGCCTTCCCCACGGCTGCGGGCTGGGTTGGGTGGCTCCACAGGGTGGAACAGGGGGGAAGTAACTTGGCTTCCCCCCCCGGGCCTCGTCAGGGACTGTTTTTCCCCACCTGGCCTTATGGTGGGCCATATCACACTGGAGGAGGGCTGGCAGTATCTCCGACCTGTAGGTCTGGGCCCACCCCACGGGGCTGGCCCCATTCCTCATCCGTCCAGGCCTCCCCAGCCCTGTGCTGGAGCAGCGGCAAGGTCCTGGGTCCAAATAACTGCTCGCTTCCACCACTCCTGGAGCCCGGCCTCCACCCTCCTCAGCCACATCTAGCCTGGGTGGCCAGTGGTGTAGCTGGAACTCTCTTTGGCAATAACAAAGGGTTAATTAAACAGGGGAAGTTGCTTGCACCTGCAGGTGATGTGGGGGTGAGGAGAGCAGGGAAAGGATGGGTTGTGGGACTGGAGATGACAGAAGGAAGGTGGCGAGGAGGCTTCCCTGAAGAGCTGTCCCACTGCATGCCCTGATGTCCTATGCTCACCCAAGGCAGCGTGTCCCTACAGGTGGTCTTACTCTCACATGTTCCAAGTGGTCTCCATGTCTTTGTGGTCTTCATACAGTCTATGTGGTCTGTAAGTCCATGTAACCTCAGCACAGTCTATGCAGTCCATGTGGCCTAAATTGGTCTCACATGGTCCATACAGCAGCAAGTGATCTCCACATGGTCCCCACGATCCATTTGATACAGCCCCTTCATCCAGGACAGTTCAGATGATTCTGAAGGCCAGTCATAGTCAGGAGACCACCAGAAGCTACCCCCCTGGGGTCCCCGTCCCTCCCAGCCTTGTGCTTAGCACTGATGTCCTTCTGTAACCTCTCCACAGGGGATCTGTGGATGCTCACTGAGCTGTGGATGCCTGAACAGCCACCCCCCCTGTAGTGAGATGGTCAGAGACGGAGGGAGGGAGGGAGGGATGAGAGATCCTGGTCTGACACAGTTGCCCTTCACAAATGCACATCCTGGTCCCACATCTTCCTGGATGCAAGTTTGGCTCCCACAAGTTGCCCCCAGACACACTGTGGTCCCTCCCCACCCTTGACACGCATATTGTCCCATGTTTCCCACCTGAGCACAGGTCCTGATCCTACCTCACCCCAGAAGCCACTATGGATGGCCATGTATCCAGCTCTGCCCCCAGCTGAGTCCACATGGACCCACATGATCCTTGCTGGCCCCAGGCCCTCACCAGGCCCTCTGTCCCTGACAACCCTTGGGCTCAGGAACTCTGCAGGACAGGGATAGCCCACGTCCTTTTCTTATGTCCTGGAGATGCCTCTCTCAATGCCCTCCAGGTCCTCATATCCTCCCATTCCCTCTGTCTCCACACAGTTCTTGTGACTGGGGGATGTCCTCAGCTGCCTGTCCATGGGGACATACCACAGGGGATCTACCAGGTCCACCAGGCAGGGACATCACCAAGAGGTGACCTTTTTGAAGGAGTCAGGTGGGCTCATGCTCATCCAGGGTCTCCTTTTGACCAGGAGCAAGGGGAGTTGGAAGAGACCTGCTGAGCCTTCCCTCTCATCAGTCCCACCACAGCCCTTCAGCCCATGGCCATGTTCCCATGGCCCCTCCACCCCACAGCAACCCCATCCCACAGACATGTCCCAAAGTCCCCCCATGCCCCAAACATGTCCCCCGGACCACCCCCCATATACATGCTCCACATCCTCCCTACCCCATTTCCATGTCTCCACGTTCACCTGCCCCATAGCCATATATCCCCACTGCCATACCCCAATGGGCCCCATCCCCCCCATAGCCATATCCCTGTGGCCCCTGCCCCATAGCCACGGCCCCAAGGCCCTTGCCCTGTGGCCATGGCTCCACGACCCCAGCCCTGTAGCTGTGGGGCTACGGTACTCTGCCCCATAGCCATATGCCCACATCTCTGACCCATTGCCGTACCACAGGGGCCCCATCCCTGTAGCTGTATCCCCATGCACCCCCCTGCCCCATTGCCATGGTCCCCCCCGCGCCCCCCTCCACCCCCGGGCTCCGCCACGGGCCCGGCCGCCCCCGCCATCCATGGCTGTGTCCTCCCCACCCCCGAAACTCCGGGGTTAAAGCAGAGCCGGGAGTCGCTGCGGCGGGGAAACGAAACCGCCGGGCGGGGGTGGGGCCAAGGCCGGAGCCGGCGCGGCTCCGCTGACGGGGCCGGACGGCCCGGACAGGTCCCGGTGAGAACCCGGCGTCCCCGCAGCGGCCGCTATGGCCCTCAAGCAGCCGAATGCGTGAGTGGGGCTGGGGCGGGCGCTGGGGGTCACCGGGGGTTTGTGGGGGGACCCGGGAGATGGCGCGGGGGGGGGGGGGGGGGGGGGGGGGGCCTGGGGATCATGGGGGGCTCTGGGCTGGCGCGGGGATGTGGGGAAGTTTCAGGACTGCTGGAGGCTCCCAGGGAGAGATGGGGGCCCTGGGGAGATGAGGGATTCCTCGGAGGTGGTAGTGTCAGTGGGTGCTGGGAGGGGATAGGGTCCTTGACCCCCCACGGAGGGGGACATCCTGGGGCATCCGAGGAGGATGTGTGGGTCCTGGTGACCCCTGGGGGCCAGCCCTGCCCTACCACCCCACCCTTCTCTCTGCTTTGCAGGGAGGCCTTCTGCCAGCAGGCACCCGTCCTCCTCGACTACCTGCACAACGTCCTGCAGAAGTACCCCAACGGGGGGCAGATCCTGAAGGTGAGACCCCCAGGGACCCCCCACCGCCCGGGCTCTCTTGCCCAGTGTGTGTGTGGGGCGTGGTCCTCACCCAGCACCACCCCTGGACCTTGCTGGCCAGCTGGGCAAGCGGGTCAGTGCTTTCCTTCTGGGGGCTGGAGGGGCCGCGGTGGCCCGGCACTAATCCCTGAACCCAGGAGCTGGTGCAGAACGCGGATGACGCCGGCGCTAATGAGGTCGTGTTTGTGTCCGACGAGCGGAAGTTCGATGTCACCGGAGGGGGGCTGGAGGGCACCCAGGGTGAGAGGTGCTACGGGCACTGGGAGAGCCTGGACAAAGGGCAGGGGTGGCGTTGGCAGGTACTGGGAGGGATTGAAGGATACTGGTGAAGAATTGAAGAGGGATCAGAGCAGACTGGGGGAACTGGAACCAACGGGGTGTTCTGGGATGTGTCAGGGGCATTGGGAATACTGGGAGGACTCAGTGATACTGGGCGCACTGAGGGGGATTTTGTGGGGCTGGAGGGGGGACTGAGATTGTGGGGACACTGAGTGGGGGGTCGCAATATCCCCCCTACGTGTTCCAAGTCTCCCCTAACCTGTGGTCCTGACCCCCCAGGCCCAGCCCTGCTGGCCTACAATGATGCCGTGATGTCCCCCCGGGACTGGACAGGGCTCATGCGCCCAGGGGTGTCGCACAAGCGGGAGGACCCCAACACTGTGGGGCGCTTTGGCCTGGGCTTCACCTCTGTCTACCACCTCACTGGTGAGCAGCACTGGGGGCCTCAACTGGGACTGAACTGGGGACATGGGTTGTACTGGAGGCACTGAACTGGGGAGTAATGGGGGGCACTGAGGAGGTGCAAAATGGAGGGCAGTGTCTGAAGGGGGCTGGGGGGAGGCTGGGTGGCAATGGAGCGCAGGGCCACAGGGGCAAACGGAGGGAGGGCTGATGAATTGGGATTAGTTGGGCTTGGGGGTACTGGGTGGGCACTTGGGGCACTGATGGGGTGGGACGATCTGGGGAGGCAGCGATGTTCGTGCCATCCCTGTGGCCTCATGGTTCCCATGTCCCCAGACCTGCCAGGTGTGCTGAGCCCTCCATCCTTGGGGGTGTTGGACCCCGAATGCCAGGTGCTGCCAGGTGCTGGTGCCCGCTGGGACGTCTCTGCAGCCCAGGACCTTCCTGGCCTTTTTGAGCCCTTCTGGGCTGGGCTGGAAGCTGTGGGACAGCACCGTGGCTCTGCCAAGGGTACCCTGTTCCGCTTCCCCCTCCGCCGGCAACCGTCAGGAATTGCTTCAGGGGTCTCCGATCCTGAGTGGCTCCATAGCCTCCTCCAGACCTTCCTCACTGAGGCCCCTCTTGCCCTCCTCTTCCTCCGCCATGTCCGCCGCGTGGCCCTGTACCGGCCCCGGGACCCTTGTGGCAGCCTCTCGGCCTCTCCCTGCCCCAGGGCCATCAGGGGATGAGGGACTGAGTCTGTCATGGTGCCTGGTGGCCCTGCACGGGGATGGGATGGGGGATGGGAGCGAGTGGCTGGTGGCCACAGGCAGGGCCACGGAGGGGCCGGCCGTGGCGCTGGGCGCAGGGCTGGGGTGCTGTCCCGAGCTGAGCTTGGCACACCCCCTCCGTGGGCCCTGCCGAGGGCGGCTGTGCTGCTTCCTACCCCTGCCAGCCACAGACGAGACGGCTACGGGGCTGCCCGTCCATGCCAGCGCCCCCTTTGCCCTCTCCGACGACCGCCGCCACCTTCGCTGGCCCGAGCAGGGCAAGGAGGGCGAGAAAGATGCCCGCTGGAATGCCCTGCTGCTCCTTGGCCTCCTGCCACGGGTCTACAGCCACATGGCTGCTGTGGCCATGGCTCTGCCTGGCTCAGATCCTTACAGCATCTGGCCAGACCCCGAGTGCATGCCAAGCTGTGGCCGTGTCTGCAGTTTGGTGACTCATGTCTGCCAGGAAGGGGCCCCCGGGCCAGTGGAAGGGGCCGCAGAGTGGCTGCGGCCCCCTGAAGCTGTGCTGCTGCCAGAGGCCGCAGGGGATGTGGACGCACGGCGGGTGGTCCTGGCCTTGCTGGTGGCAGCCAGGGAGCCAGTGGCTGAGGTCCCAGCCCATGTCCGGAGGGCACTGGCTTTGGGGATGGCAGAGGGCGTGCAGGAGGCCACGGCAAGCCACGTGCGGGAAGTGCTGCGGCGCCATGGGGCCGTAGGCCTCCCAGCCATCGACCGGCTCTCCCTGCTGCGCTACGTGGCCGGGGATGGTTGCCATGCTGAGCTGCGGGGTCTCCCCCTCCTGCCTCGTGCTGATGGGACCTTCGTGGCCTTCGGGACTGCATCAGCCATTGTCTACGTGGACACATCCGACTGCCCCAGGTGAGTCCGCAGCCCTGGGCAGCCCCATTCCGTGTGGGAGTGGGCAGGGGAGCCGGCTGCCCAGGGCGCAGCTCCTGCTTTTGAGATGAAAGGCGGGGGCAGGATCAAACCTGGACATTTGGGCATCTTGCCACCCTGCTCCTCTCCCCGGGTCCCACTGAGTGGGAGGTGAGCCAGGTGTCCTGAGAGCTGCCTGCCCCCCGTTTTCCCTCTAGTCCCCCAGCACCTCTGTTTGTGCCCACAGGGAGCTCCTGCCGGGCCTGGCCGGGTCCTTCTTGCCCTCGGACCTGGAGCTGGGGTTAGACAGTCTCCTGCGAGGCATTGCCAAGGAGGGTAAGAGATGGGGGGGTCTCTGGGCCACCCTTGGGTCCTCTGATCTCCCTCTAAACCCCCACGCCCCTAGGCACCCTTGTACTCCCTGGGGCTCCTCTGCAGCTCCCACATCCCCCTGTACCATGCTGATACTCCCGTGCACACCTGGGTCCCTGGTCCCCATCTGAAGCCCCTCTCTGGGTCTCCCCCATCCGTTCAACAGCACTGTAGATCCCAAGTCTTACTCTCCGGATCTGGGTGTGTTGTCTGAGCCCGGGCCCTTTATCCGGGGTTCCCCCCCCCCCTCGGCTCCCTCGGATCCTGGGTCTCCTTGTGTTCCCCTTGTCCCCCTAACACCTCTTTCCCTCTCAGATCTCCTCTGTCCCCACCAATCTGACATTCCCCTGTTCCTCCTATTCAAGGTATCCACTGTCCCTCCAGAGCCCAGGTCCTCCCGCCCCCAGTATGGGGGCCCCCATCCCCTGCAGAACTCAGGTTCTTTCCCCCACATCCTGTGTCAACCTGCCAGGTCCCAGGTACTCCTCACCCAGTCTCTGCCTCTTGCATACAGGTCTCTTCCCCAACCTGGTTCTGCTGGACCCAGCTCTGACTGTCCAGACCCTACGCTTGGCTCTGCCCCCCACCTGGACATCCCAGTCTTCAACCCCAGTGACCTGGTGCCCGGCCCAAGGCCTGCCTCAGCCCCCAGCCTCCTGGTTGCCAGCCCTGTGGCAATTCCTGGCCTACCATGTGGAAGACCTGGGCCCTCTAGAGGGGCTCCCTCTCATCCCTCTGTCCCCACTGGGTGCCCTCACCATCCCTCTGGCTCCGCTGATATGCCAGTCCAGTCTTATCTTCCAGACATGGGAGGACCAGTGCCTGCCACCTGCTGTGGCCTCTGTGCTGGAGATCCTGGGTTGCCCAGTGGTGCCACCAGGCGTGTGGCACCGCTCCCTGTCCCACTATGTCCTGCCCCCATCCCCCCTCAATGCCCTGCAGGCCCTGGGCAGGCGGGGGACTGCAACTGTGGCCTCCCTCCTGGCCTCGCTGCCTGCTGCGGATGTGGTCACCCTCCGGCTCTACCTGGCAGACGTCCCATCGCTGACAAAGGAGGACAGGGCCACGCTGGCTGCTCTGCCACTCTTCACCCCACTGCCCTGCTTGGCCGCCCCGCAGTCCACGGAGCTGGTACCAGCCGATGCCACCCCAGCACTGGAGCCAGAGCTGGAGCTGCCCAGAGACGTGGTGCTGCCAGAGGCCATGCTGCAGTGTCGGGATGAAGCTGACCGGCGGCTCCTGGGGAGGCTCCAGACATCCTTCATCAGTGCAGCCCACGTGGCGCTGAAGGCCACGCCCTCGGGGCCTCGGGTGCTTATGCAGGGCAGGCAGCCGAGACACAGTCTCTGCTGCTCTGGGTGCTGCAGCATGGAGACATCCTCTTTGCACAAAGCCCCTCACTCCAGCAGGCCTGCAGCAAGCTGGCCTTCCTGGAGACCCCCAACGGCCCCATGTGCCCACGAGACCTCTATGACCCCTGTGAGAGCACTTTGCAGGCACTGCTGGGCCCTGAGCACTTTCCTCCTGCCGCCTTTCACAGTCCGCCTGTCCTCCGTGCCTTGAGAGCCCTGGGCTTGCGGCATGGCGAGGGGTGCCTGGTGCCTTCAGACATCCTAGAGGCTGCAGCAAGTGTGAGTCAGGGTGATGCAGCAGCTCTGGACAGGGCTCAGGCACTGATCAAGGTCTGCAACTGCCCCAAGACACTGGCTGGCTTCAGTGCTGCAAAGCTTGGGCAGC
The DNA here is from genome assembly GCA_034008185.1 of Gorsachius magnificus. Taxonomy (NCBI): domain Eukaryota; kingdom Metazoa; phylum Chordata; class Aves; order Pelecaniformes; family Ardeidae; genus Gorsachius; species Gorsachius magnificus. The sequence goes on from CM067091.1 coordinate 11,107,187, forward strand.
TCCAGGCCCTGCCATGGGTGCCTCGTTCCAAGTGCACCGGAAAGCCTGGGCAGCCCTTCCTGGCCCCCAGGGAGCTGCGGTCCACCCAGTACCTGCCCCTGGTGGGGCTTGCCATGCACCTGACTGGAGCCTTTGTGCGAGAGGCAGAGAAGCAGTTGGGGCTGAGCCAGACCCCACCACCAGAGAAAGTGTGGGAGCAGCTGAGGCAGCTGGCAGCGTGCAGGGACATGGCTGAGGTGGGTCCTGCGCTCCGGCCTGTCTACCAGCACATGCAGGAAAACTTGAAGACCTTTGGGGCTGCCCCAGACGATGCTGTGGTGTGGACCGGGGCTAGGTTTGTCCTGCCACGTGACGCCGTGCTGGGCTATCCTGAGGGGCTGGAGCTGGGGATGCTGGTGCCCCGGGTGCCCCCTGACTTCCTGCCCTACAGCTGCCTCTTCATGGCCTGGGGAGTGGCAGCGACGGTGAGTGAGGAGAGGGCAGCCACAGCCCTGCGCGGCCTGGGGCAGGACATAGACACTCGCAGCTCCGGAGCTGGCACTGCAAAAGAATTGGAGGTGGCTGTAGCTGTCCTGGAGTGGCTTAAGAGCCGAGGGCACCAGGGTGAGGGCATGGTGCCCATTCCTGTGAGGATCCTGGAGGGCTCAGGCTTTGCCCTCCGCCCGGCTGCCTCTACTGTGTACCTGGACATGGAGCTGGAGGCAGAGGAGGATGTTCAGGAGGTGGTGCATGAGGCGGTGCCATCTGGCACAGCCATATTCCTCGGCTCAGAGCTGCTCAGTACACGGGTGCTGGGGCCAGAGCCATTCACAGCCTGCGGCCCCTCAGAGCCCATCACCTTACGGCTTCGCAACATCCTCCGGGAGTACGGTGAGGAGGGCGACCTCTTCACAGAGATCGTCCAGAATGCAGAGGATGCTGGAGCTACTGTGTGCTGCTTCCTCCTGGACCTCCGACACTGCAGAAAGGCCACCTGGCTGCTAGACCCCGGCATGGCTGCCTGCCATGGCCCAGCCCTCTGGGCCTACAACAACGCCCTGTTCACAGAAGATGACCTCCGTAACATCACACAGGTTGGAGCTGCTACAAAGGAGGGCCAGGCAGGCCAGATCGGGCGCTTTGGACTTGGCTTCAGCTCTGTCTACCGTGTCACAGATGTACCGGCAGTGCTGAGCGGGGAGACGCTACTCATCTTTGATCCCAATGGCACCCATCTGGGCAAGCACATCCCCAGGCCTGGCTGCCCCGGCATCCGCCTGGACTTCGCCAGACGACCACGCATCCTCCGTGCCTTTGCTGAGCAGTTCTTGCCCTACCGTGGTATTTTTGGGTGCCACCTGCCCGAGCCAGGACCCTTCCAAGGGAGCCTTTTCCGCCTGCCTTTTCGCACTGAAGAGGAAGCTGTGACATCACAGATTTGCTCAGAGGCCTTTGGTACAGAGCGCATCCAGTCCCTTGGTACTGGCTTCCTTGGCTCTAACCGGCTCCTGCTGCTCTTCTTGCGGAGGGTGAGGGAGATGTCCCTGGAGATGCTGCTGGACACGGCCACCTCTGCAGAGGATACCATGCCTCTGGCTGTGCTTCAGCGAAAGGAGATCCGAGACCTGGGGGCTCCTGGGGACCCCCCGAGCTGGGCAGCCATCGAGCAGCTCACAGCCTGCGAGGAGGCGTCCAAGACCACATGGCACTACCTAGTTTTGGTGTGTCAGGGGGATGGGGAGTTGCTGGAACTGTTTCACCGGAACATGCAGTCAGGGCTCCATCCTCTGCCTCCCATGGCTGGTGTGGCTCTTCCCCTTGCCCTTACTGAAGATGGCAAGTGGGTGCCACATCTAGGTGCCGAGGAGGGGCAAGTCTTCTGCCACCTTCCCATGCCAATCACCTCAGGGCTACCAATCCACGTGCATGGGGCCTTCAGCATCCTCTCAAACCGCAAGGGACTGTGGGATGTGGCAGAACGGGGTGAGTGGAACCGGGTCCTGCTCCGCAATGCTGTGCCGGTTGCCTGGCTCCGGGCACTGGACCACCTCCGCGCCATGCATGAGGCAGGCGAGTTGAAGAGCTATGAATATCATGTCTTCTGGCCGGATGCTAACACTGCCCGTTATCCTTTTACGGAGGCTGTGACTGGTTTCTATCAGGCTGTGGCAGCCAGGAATGGCCCCAGGCTCTTCTCCGATGGCTGCTCGTGGTGCTCACTGCAGGATGCCCGCTTCCTGCACCAGGCTGTGGTCAGACACCCCAAGCTGGGTGCCGTGGCAAAGCGTGTCTTTGCCATCACCCTGCCCCAGCCTCTGTTAGCTGTGGCCTTGCCAGAGCAGGTGCAGAGGGGCCTCGGGAAGGCGGTGGATGCCGGCACCTATGACTGGCCCCGCTTTTACTGTGAGCTTGTGCTTCCCAACTTGGAAGACCTGTCTGTTGTTGACCGGGACCCACTGCTTCTCCATGCACTGGATATGTCCCATGATGATGTAGACAAAGTGCTGCAGAGAATGCCCTGCATTCCTGCCACCCCTCATGGACACCTGCAGCTCATCAATCTCCTGGTGCATCCCCGAGGCCGCACTGCCACTTTATATGACCCTAAGGATGGGCGCTTTCCCACCGGGGATGCTTTCCTTTCCCCAGAAAGACTAAGCCGTCTGGAGATGCTGGGCATGGTGAAGGACACAATGACCCTGCCAGAGCTGCTGGAGCGGGCAAAGACAGTGCAGTATATCTGGACCAAGGACTGTGCCCAGGGCTGCCAGAGGGCTGCCTGCATCCTTGAGCTGCTTCAGGATGCAGTGGAGGAGAGGGTGAGCAACACCATGCAGGCGGCTTTCCAGACTGTGCCCTTCCTCCCTGGTACACTGCCCACTGGTGAACATGTGCTGTTGCCAGCTGCCCAGCTCTACCATCATCTCCAAGCCCCACTAGTGGGCCTCATCCACCCTATCTTGGCTCCTAAAATGCTGGGAGAAAACTTCAGCCTCCCCAAGGAGGTTGCATCCTTCTTGGGGCTGGACCGGCAGCTACCAGCAGCTACAGTCCTTGAGCAGCTGCAGGCACTGAGCTGTAGCTCCAATGCTCTGCCTTTGGAGAACCTGCAGAACAACACCCAGTGCTGCTACAGATACCTGCACATGCTGCTCCAGAGAGATCAATCCAGCTGGAATGAGGTGGCTTCTGCAGTGGCCCAAGAGATGCCCTTCGTCTTGGTGGGCTCCCACTTTGTGCCCGTCACAGCTGTGGCTAAGACGCTGTCATTTGAGGCTGCCCCATATCTTCACCAGCTCCCAGAGCAGTACCAACCCTACAGGCATCTCTGGGAGTGCATGGGGCTGCGCCACACATTCACCTGGGATGATTACGCTCAAGTGCTCTGCATCCTGGCAGAGAGGTATGCTGGAGAGCCACTGCCTGCCGCGGAGCTGGCTCTGGCCTTGCGGCTGCTGTCCTGTGGCTTGATGGCAGATGACAAAAAGCCAGATGCCTACCAGACCCAGCAACTCTTTCTACCTGACCAGGAGGGCATTTTGCGTCCACGGGACAAGATCCATTTCAATGATGCACCATGGATGCCAGTGGACAGAAATGTCCTGCTGTGCCATGAACATCTGTCCCGAGCCACAGCCCTGTACTGTGGGGTGCCTACCACACGCCACCAGGCACTGGAGAAGAGCCAGCTTCTCACTGAAGGTCTGAGCTGCTGGGCACAGCCATTTGGTGCCCATGAAGACTTGCCTACACGGCTGAAGAACGTCTTGGGTGAGTATTCAGCAGCTGCTCGTGATATGGTGACAGAGATGCTGCAGAATGCAGATGATGCTGGTGCAACGCTTGTGCACTTCGTGTGGGACCGCCGGCAGCACCCAGTACGTGCCACTTTTAGTGAGAATTGGAACTTGCTGCAGGGCCCTGCCCTCTGCATCTACAATGACAAGCCCTTCCAGCAGCAGGACATTGAAGGCATTCAGCGTCTGGGTTTGGGTGGCAAGCGAGGCCGGCAGGATGTCACAGGCAAATATGGCCTTGGCTTCAACACTGTCTTCCACTTTACTGACTGCCCAGCCTTCCTGACTGGAGACAGTGCCCTGTGTATCTTTGATCCCCATCTCTCTTACGTGCCCGGAGCCACAACTGAGAGGCCTGGTGGGATGTTCGCTGTCAATCCTGACTTGAAGAGAAATTTTCCAGATGTTTATGACACCTTCCTACCCTCCCACTTCAACCTGAATGAGGGTGTCCTTTTCCGGCTGCCCCTCCGTACTGCAGTTGGGGCTGCCAGCTCCAAGGTGTCTGACTTTGTTGTGCGGGACCAAGACCTCATGGACATGGAGACAGTACTGGCTGAGCAAGGTGAGGACTTGGTGCTCTTCCTCCGGCACCTCCGCACTGTGATCTTCTCTGAGATCCCCCCAGACGGGGAGCGGATGTTGGAGAGGCTGCGGGTGGCCACAGAGCTGACAGATGGTGATGCAGAGCTGAGACAGGGCTTTCAAGCACAATTGAGCCAAGCCATGGATGGGAACAGCCCTACTTCTGTCTCCTATATCATGAGAGTCAAAAAAAGCAGTTCCGGGGCCAGCACCATTTGGAGGGTGATGTCCCAAATTGGGGTGCAGGAGGGGTCTGAGGAGTCGCCAGTGCTTGGGCGGCTGCCCTACGGGGCTGTGGCTGCCTGCCTGATGCCATTGAGCTTGGACAAAGGCATGGGCAAAGCTTTCTGCACCCTCCCACTGCCACTGACCACAGGGCTGCCTGTGCACATCAATGCCAACTTCTCTGTGGATGCAGCCAGACGCAATCTCCACCAGAACTCAGACAGCACAGAGGCAGCCTGGAATCGCTTCTTGCTCCGGCATTTGGTGGCTCCTCTATACTGTGCCTTTCTCAGCAGGCAGAGGGAAGACCTGGGGCCTGAAAGGCTCCAGTTCAGGTCCCTGGAGGCCTGCCAGCAGCACCTGGCCTTCCGCTACCTCCAATTCTTCCCTGCTGTGACAAAGGTGATACCTACTTTTCAGGACCTGGTGAGGGATGTCTATAGGCACCTCAGTCACGCACGCCTGCCCCTGGTGCCTCTGTACCGTGTGAAGCTCCCTGACAGCGTGGTGTCAGTGACCTGGGCATGCCCGGGTGGTGGGGATGTGCTAACAGAGCCATACTTCCTCAAGGTGATGCCTGAATCAGCTCTCCAGGAAGCACTGCAGCACCTGAACATGAACCTGGTGCCAGCATTCACCAACCTGCGGCAGATCTATAAGGAGTTCAATGAAGCCAAAGTGGAGGCAGTTGCCTTTCAGCCAGCCTCTCTCCGGTGCTTCCTCAAGGCCCTGGCACTCCCTGTGCCCTGCAAGCTGGCCGAGACACCCCTGAGGACCCCAATGAGCTGCTTCATCCTGCTGAAACACTGCCTGGAGCCCAAGGAAGAACTGGAAGGCCTGCCCTTGCTGGCCACACAAGATGGCTGCCTGAATGCCTTCAGCATCCAACATCCAGTCTTCCAAAGCTCCTTTGCCTACCTCTTCCCCCGCCACTGCCACCTCTTTGCCAACGATTTATTTTCTGCCTTCAGCCTGCCTGGCTTTGTGAAGGAGCTTTGCCTCCCAGAGGCCACACCACTCATCCAGGTGGCACTAGGTCAGCTGAACTGGACCACAGAGGGGCAGAAGTGGCTCAAGGGGCTGTGGCATTTCTTCAGCTCTATGGTCCACACAGAGAAGGACATGAAGTCATTCACAGATTGTCTCCAGGATGTGGGGGTGCTGCCTGTTCAGGGGGACAAGACAGACTCGAAGCAGCTTCTGCCCCTGTCCTCCCTCCCCAGGATTCTTTTTGACTGTGACACAGGCGTGGCCAAGGTGCTGCACAAACTGGGCATCCCTGTGCTCCAGCAGTCCCTGCTGCCTCCTAACTTTGCCTACTTCTGGCTGAAGAAAAGGACACTGCAGGCCACAGAGCCCAGGGCTGTGCTGGCCCAGCTGGCGGACAACAGAGCTTGTCTCTGCTGGAGTGACTTAAAAGAGCAAGATGTGATATGCTTGCTGAACTTTGTGCAGGGAAAACTGGATTCAACGGCACTGTGGCAGCTCCAGCTCCTGCCTCTCTTCCGGAAGTATGGCGGGGACTACGTACCCGTGGCACCCTACCACAAGGTGCTGTTGCTCAACAGCCAG